>OX352308.1:24164717-25502217 GCA_947086415.1 Pammene aurita | reverse complement strand
AAACTATTTGTCGCTTTTATACTTAGACATGGACGTCCACGATATAATAGTGCGTTCACATGTATGGTCTCATTCAATGAGACAAATGCAAACAGCCCGCCAGACGTGACCGTACGTGTGAACGCACTACTATATTGTGACGATAGCCTTGTCCACAGCGAAGTAAAAGCTACCATTAGATTCCAATGTATCCTACTAATATTGCATTACACAAATTGATCGCCTTCGGCACTATATCAATTTTATTGTTTCCCACAGCCTATCGGTACCTGGCACTCGCCAAAAAAATCTGGCACTCACCGGGTCATTAATAACGCGTTTCCTGCACTCGGGATTTAGATCCCTATTTTTTTGTAACGAATGGGACCCTGGCACTATTAATTTCCTTGGATTGCTATTTATGCTGCGGGTATTATATTTTATAGTCAGGAAGTACCTATATATTCAGGATTTATATTTGTAAATTCATCCTCTTCATAGTAGCCTCATAATATATATACATATATTCAAGTAAAAGGATGTAATTTTTTATTTATATGTGTGATGATCATCATGAAAACAAATTATAAGACAAAGCGAAAAAAAATGTATTTCATAAGCGACATCATTGCAATCTCTTTATAATTAACCTGTACATAAATAGTTAAAATTCTGTTGCTGTCAGCACCGCCAGCTCCTAAATAAAATTAAAAATCCGCCAGAGAATAAAATTGGAATAAGGCTTAGTTATCTAAGTTTAGATAAGAACCCAACATCAAATGAATATTTGTGATAAAACTGTCATGCCACACATCCGTCCATTGAATATAATACCGTATGCCTAGCGCAAAACGTCACTATTTTGAATAGCAATAACATATTGCACATGCTTTAGGTAAACTACCTACCAGACATTTATTATCATAAATGCTGCACTAAATATTGCAATTTCTTAGCTTCTCTCTTTCGGGTTGTTAAAGAAATATCAACCTAATGTTTTTATAATAAGGTATCAATTGTAAACTGATATTTTGTACTCGCTAAAGTCAACCCAAGCATACATTAATATCAACTTTAGGAATATAATATTAAGGTCGCATTTCGCGCAAACCCATGACGTCACCATCTCTTCTTATACAAGTATGAAGAATAATACTTGTGACTAATGTAACCATTTAACTACAACACTCTTCATTGGTAGAGATAATTGAAGGCAATTGACCAAGGCGAGTACAGTCCAGTTAATTAACATAGCAATAATAGTCTACATTATAAATACAGTTCTTATTGTCTATATAATAGAGGTGTTTTTGTTATCCTACCTATATAAGTTGTAGTAATACTTGTCAAGGCGTTTTTTTGCTAGCGCAACTGATCGTATTGGCCGATTAATTTTTATGATTTATTATTTTGTGACTCTAATTATAGGGCAGCGTGGGTAGGCCTCTTGAGGCCTCCCACGGGGACAACTTATCTGGACCTTTAGTGAGTATAAGACGTTCTTCACATTGATTGGAAGGGTATTGGAATTCAAACCTAATAGGGTTCACGAAGCAAAACTCAAAAGACTACCCAACTAGCAAAATCAATACTTATAGTATTCTTCAAGCCTACTTGTTTTATACTTATAATATACCTGTGCTTTGCTACATACCTGGATTTGGGCGCAGTTATAGGAGCATTGTTTACTTGTAACGATCTTATAATCAACTCGCAGAATGTCAATAAGCCCTATAATACACTTTCAGAAGCACAATTACCTCTATAATGCTCTGAGAAACCACATTTTTAAACACAAATTCTCCTATAAGTATCTTACTAGAGTTATACTGTTTAAAATGAGCTATTAACGTTCTTAGTTAGAAATACGTTTCATAAACATTTTGCGTTGTACCGGCCGGTGGATCTCGTAGTTTTGTGACGTGATAATAATAAAGAAATACTTAAAAACTTTATGAACTTGTAATAATGTTTTTTATTGTAGAACATAATATAAGTATTCTAAAATATAGTGTGTATAGTGGGTGAAATCGCCGGGGAATTAATTTTTATTGTAAACGTCTACCAAAATATGTTGAATTTCACAATGCCCTTTGAAAAAAGCATACAGAGAATTGTATGTTAAAATAATATTTCGACAATTATTGAAAACATTCGCCATGTTTTAAAAATTGTTTGCATTAAGTATCTTATGGGAACTTTAAAGGTAAATTTGCACTTATAGCAGTCTCAACCCAGATAACTTGCCTCCATATTAAAATATATTAAGGTTCCTCGCGAAACCTACTCATACCTACTAAAATCTATAAATTGCAACAATTTTTTTAATCTTTTTAGTTTTTTACGCGATGGTGATATTTTTAGACGTTGACTGTTTTTAAGTCAAGATGACTTTATAAATCTCAACGAATGTGAATGGTCAATTGGTCAAAATCAAAATGGTCAATAATACACTTCATCCTATCAGAGAAGTGTTATACCTAGTTGTGAACGATCCACTGATTCAACAATTGTGGTGTCAAGTCTGTTCTTATATGCTAGTGTACAATCACTACTTGGAAGATGAGTTTTACTCCTGCCATTAAAATAAAATTCGTGCATTGTTAGGTAAAACGTTATTTAATATTTTGTTTAAAATAGTAGAAAATTCATTCAGGGCTATGTGAAGAACATTAAATTTTACGGTCCAGTGTTTTATTTTCACGTAATGTACTATTATTTAATACTTCTTGTATTTTTCAATGTCACAGTTGAACGCTTCTGCAATTTTTTCACTATCGGAGTCAATAAATAATTCCGTCACGGAACCCTCGTTGACGTCATCTGTATTTGCACTTGACGTAGCAGATTTTCTTTCTAATGTCAATGAATAGACTAATAATGATGCAAGCTTATAGTAATCTAAGCTTAGTGTATTACTATATCTTGTTCTCTTCCAAAATACTACTACAGGATCAAATATCATTCAGGACTATTTAATCTTTCTGCAGACTATTATAGGATACTTATACTTATTAGAGTCTTATTAAGATAATCCTTTAACGTACTATAAGACTGTGAAACAAAAACCAATGATCTTGAGAGAATTTGCGCTTGTGAAATGTTACTATAAGTAAAATTATCCTGTAACCGTTTTGTGTGCTTGTCTTGTAGCAAACTATAGGACTGTGAAATAAAAACAAATGATCTTAAGAGTATTTGCGCTTGCGAAATGTTACTATTAGTAATAGTATCTTATAACCGTTTTGTGCGCTTGTCTTGTAGCAAACTATAGGACTGTGAAATAAAAACAAATGATCTTAAGAGTATTTACGCTTGTGAAATGTTACTATTAGTAAAAGTATCTTATAACCGTTTTGTGCGCTTGTCTTGTAGCAAACTATAGGACTGTGAAATAAGAACAAATGGTCTTGAGAGTATTTACGCTTGTGAAATGTTACTAATAGTAACATTATCCTGTAACCGTTTTGTGTGCTTGTCTTTTAGCAAACTATAGGACTAAAATATAAAAATGTATGCTCTTGAGTATGTTACAGCTTGTCGCATGCTATTATAAGTAAAATACTCTACGACAAGCCCTTTATAAGATCGTTATTAGTAGATAATTACTAATAATATTGAATTATAAGATCACTTTGCTAGTTGGGTAAATAATTACCTTTCCAAGATTGCAAATAATTAAGATACTTATTATTACAGATAATACAGATGCAACGGATATCCGGCCACTATTCGGTATCCGGTCTATCCGGCCAGCATTTTACTATTTGGCCGAATACCGCAAGTTGCGTACTATCCGGCGGCCGGATACCTGATAGTAAAATGACACATAGTCAAGTTTAAAATTGGGATGAATTCATAGTAAACCACCAAATAATTAACTTAACAATTATTAATATTACTTTATCACGTCACATTATTCTTCCATTCAATAAAGGACATAACTTTAGGTAGCTTACAATTCGTTGAACAAGTAGCAACCTGCACGGGGTGCTACCCGAGAGCTTGAATTAGCTGAACTGTAGGTAAAAGTTTAGGCCGAATATCCGGTATCCGGCCAATCAACTATCCGTTGCATCTTTGTGCAAAGTGCACAGATCAGACTAACTTAAATGTGACATTTTTTAGGGTTCCGTACCTCGAAAGGAAAAAACGGACGCTTATAGGATCACTTTCTTGTCCGTCCGTCCGTCTGTCAAGACCCTTTTTGTCAGGAACGCGTGGAGGTATCAAGCTGAAATTATATCAAATACTCAAGTCTACGTCCCTTGGAGTTGTGAAAAAATCAAACTTCTAAGCCAACGCAATCAAAAGATACAGCCGTTTATGCCGCAAATTTTCGAAATTAGCAAGGGAATCAAAACCTAACAAGGGTACTTCCCGTGAACTCAGAATCTTGAAATTTGGTATGAAGCATAAGACGTTGCTTCGTACCAAATTTCAAGATTCTGAGCACAGATAAAGGAAAAATTGCGAAACCCGTAAATTTTTAGTTACATCATATAATAAAAATAGTTTTAATAATTTAAAAGTTACTACCCCTATATACCTACAGGTTTGTACGGAACCCTCGGTGCGCGAGTCTGACTCGCACTTGGCCGGTTTTTTTTAACATTACGTAACTTTTCTCATTTTCATGGTCATGGTAAGATATTTTAGGTTTTATTTAAATCACGTGTCTCCATTGTAACTCGACCCGACTGTACAAGTGTACATACATACTGATTTAGTTGTGATGTGTCCTTGTTGTGTTTTGACACTTACTCTAATGTAGTGACCGTGGACGATATTTGAGAAACTAAATTGTTCTCGACATGTTAAGAAATTGAATGAATTTGACATGCAACATGCTTTCAACTCCTACTTTATCAACTCACAAATACGAACTTTACCTATAATAAATTTAACATATAGAACTTAGAACTCGCGATTCTTTCAAACGCGTTAACCAGTATACCAAGGCCTCTTAACAAAACACTTTAGGCCTTCTGATTCCAGAACCCTCTGGTCAATCCAATAAGAATTCACCAATTTTAATTATCTCTTCTACAAACCCAACAAAGTTCATGAAGATCCGAAAAACATTAATAAAGTTGAATCTTGAAGCAAATCAAATTATTTTGTTCAATATTTTTATGATTTGCAATTTTTTAAGTAGTTACACTACTATATATAAACTGAAAATAGATGTCATATACTTCAGAAAAAGTGACCAAACCCTCCGGTGTCCGAGGCCAGATTTGAACTGGCGTCTTCAGCCAACCAACAAGTCAACGGCGCCTAGCCGGTTCAAATTCAGAGATTGCATATACATGAGAAAATTTGTCAAGTTCCGCCGTGACCGGGTGGTCTAGTGGTCAGGACGTCAGCCGCGAAAGCTGAAGACGCCAGTTCAAATCTGGCCTCGGACACCGGAGGGTTTGGTCACTTTTTCTGAAGTATATGACATCTATTTTCAATTAATAAAGTTGTCAGGAAAAAACGTTTCAAATCAAAAAGCCATCGAAACGCACGGACGTCCCAGTAGGCAGCTGACATTTCTGTTGTGTCCGAAGTTGTCTGTAAGAACTTTGCTTTGCTGCGCTCGCTCGTTAAATTATAATGGTACTTTGATAGATTATATTTAAGGATAATAATATGCCAAATTCAAAGGACTAGCATATTTTATGAAACTGAATCTCCCTCATACGACCTAGAGGCGGCGAGTCTAAAATGTTCTTAGTCAAGCCGGAGCTATTTGTATTTCTTTATGAGGTATAGGAAAACTTCTGAACTGGCTTAAATTAGGCAAGCCGCCGGAAATCGGCGTCTAAGGACGTTCAACCACTGATACGGAGTAAAATACGCAATAAAAACCGAATCGCGTACAAAATATGCGTCGCCTTATTCTTTTATACCCAAGGGAAATAAGACGAATTCATATCACGATAAAATGTAATCGTAAATCTTAAGGTGAAATCCTTGTATTATTCAAAAGTATAAAAACAAAGAATTAATTCGCACGACAAAGACTCATATTTAAAGATCACTTTCACTCGGACAGATGTGCTTCGTCACTTTCATCCTTATACGATCGAGAGTTGGTGGGAGAGTGATGCAGTGCCGGTCGACTGGACCGCGTTGAGCATAGATTACCCCTAATAGATTGCGCATTGTCTAAGGTAATGCGTTCTTGTGTTTTGTTCTTAGCGTTCAACGGACATACCTAAGTGCTCTTGTAATAATAACTGCCTATATTGTAATTAGGGAATGAAAACCAGTTATTTTTAGTAAGAAAACAACCAATGTTCCGGTTATTCTTATACTAAAACCGGCTAGCATTCCCTAATTATAATGCACATTATACGCGAACTTAACATCCTACATTACCTACTTTATATTACATCCTCCACTGTTTTTTTTCCTATATTTAACCTCAACGATTTCTACTTTACCTTTTGGGTTGGAAGTTGCTTTAACAAATATGTTGCCTTCATATCTTTTAGGTCTCTTTCTCATCATCATCCTCATCTTTCCTGTGAGCTCCTCTAACCTCTTAATAATTCGTGTTGTACGACTGCTTATTAAATTTAGCTTTTTTTACCCAAACAAAGATCATCCACGTAGACGCCATTAAATCTAGAGCTATTTAGATATACATTATTCGTACACGACCCGAACGCCCGCGCCGTGGTGAATTCGCGTTATCTATACTCTATCTAGCAAAGTAATCTGTGGCGTGGATGCAATACTAGGTTATTTCGGCCTTGAGTGAAAGTCCATTACGAAACGTGTCAAGTCGATATTTAATGCATGTAATACGATACGGTGTCTCACGTGATATACGGTAAGATGATGCCGCTGTACGTAATTTTAAAATTGGAACTGCGAATTGCACGCAACCGTTTATTTTTCAACACGACCTACTTTACCTCTATAATTACAATACCTCTTACCGCGTGTAAATTCTAGGTACCTATAATTCTTCCTTTAAATAACAACTTTTGCTATTTACAAGATTCCCTAGAGAGAAAGCAAATAAACAGCGGTTCCAAGACAAGTCTCCAAACTGCGTATTAATTCCCAATATTTGAATGAGCGCACTAGTCGAACTCTCGAGCACCAATGTAACGTGACCTCGGATACATCGATATACAATAAAAATGAAAAAAATCTGAGATATCTGACAAGTTATACGGCTGCACGCGGGTACAAAAAATATATGGCACTTTATAGGACACCGTTTAGGTAGGAAATAGTAGTTTATGTAACTGTTACGTAATAAGGGTCCTTAAAACATGAGTGTGGTTTTCATAATAAGATCACACGAGTGTTTTAAGGCCTAATTACGTACAGTTGCATACACTGATTTATCTACACTCATATTATTTATCCTAAATGCATTATTCGGAAACCATAGAATGGCCGCCATTGCACCGCCATGGCCAACTCGATTGTGCCGGCGCGAGCGCGAGAGCGTGCAGGTGTACATTATGTTATCAAAACTCATAACACATCAATATTTGAGCATGTAAAGTTAAAATTACGTTACTGATACAGATAAAAAGCTTATCATAGTAAAATCGGTTGTGGTAATGCTAGCATTGCGTACCGTTTTCGAACACGTTTTAGAGAACTAACAATGTGAGTGTAGATAAACATATCAAACGTTTTGTGAAGCAGTCAGATCAGGATTTATTTTTCTTTATAATTAAACAATAGGTACATTATATAGAGCAAAGCACTAAACGTCTTTGAGCACCTTACACCAATCCTGTAAGCGATATCAAAGCTATACCTACAGATTTTTTCTCTATATACTAAACTGGCAGCTCGGTCTGCTTCAATCTCTACATAATCGCTTAATCCAACCGTCATTTTTATTTAAATGTCACTTTAAATAAAAGATACAAAACTAAATATTTGTTAGTTGGAGAGTGCACGAATACGTTGGTTTGATTCAGGCCTCGAGTCGTGAAGCTATTATAATATCAGTAGCTGAAAACTTCGCCCGCGAGCATACTTACGACTTTGGAATCGCGTTTAAGTTCTGAATAAACACTTCTGGTTTTCTTTTAATGTTTTGAACTTTAATATTGTCCAAAGACTTCCGCTTGTAGGGCGAATGAGCAATAATCGGTAAAATTCTCAAAGTTTTTTTTCGATTTCATCAAATTCGCTACTACCTTTTTAACACTTTAATCGATTTATACGATTGCAATATTAGGGTAACAATATATTAGAGATGCAACGGATAGTTGTTTGGCCGGATACTGGATATCCGGTGTACCCGTCGGCCGGATAACCGGATATTCGGCCGAAAATTCTACCTACAGTTAAGCTAATCCGCGCAAGCAGGTGGCACTCCACGCAGGTTGCAACTTGTTCAAGAAATTTTTAGCTCCTAAAGTTATGAATCGGCCTTTAATGAATGGAATAATTACGTAACGTAATAAACTATATTAATAATTAGTAAGTACATTTTTGGTGGAGTTCCATGTATTCATCCCGTTTCAAAACTTTTTACTATCCGGTATTCGGCCTGATAGTACGCAACTATATCTGGTATCCAGCCGAATAGTAAATTTAGGGCCGGATAAGCCGGATATCCGTTGCATCTCTAACTCAACTTGTAGACGGTAATAGTACCTACAGTCATCTATGCACATCTAGGCTCAATATATTTAAAATTAAAATAATCGACCGAGCGAACTCGGTGAAGCGAGTTCTTACATTTAACTTATAGCTGGCTAGCGGCACTTCTCTGCATTTCTAAGTTAATTTTTTCCAAATCTCCAAATCACGAGTTCTTATCTGGAGGATGATCTCATCACAAGGGCATAGGAGTCGCGAGCGCTAGGTCATTGTGCTATTTGAAAAAAGAAGTCTAGAACACATACTAAGGTCCGCGCCAATTGGTCAAGCGTGAATCTTCATATGTGGCATTATTTTAGTAAAGGGACCATTTGGCCAAATGACAGATGGACAAATAGTAGATTGTGTAACAAGGGAGCAAAATGAAATATTTACGGCGAGGGCGTATATTGATTCCCAAACGAAGCGATGGAGTCTATAATAGAATCCAGAGCGTAGCGAGGGATTCTAAAGTAGACTCCTGAGCGTAGTGAGGGATTCAAGTGTTAACGCCCAAGTTGAAAATAGTTTTGCTCCTATGTGACACATACTGCTTTTCACACCACCTTAGGGGAAAATTTTTCTTTATTGTTGAATCATATTTATTTTAACTTTATATGTGCTTAGTGTGCTTCTTGATTATAATGAATCTATTAATTTAATAAGAAATTTGATTTGATTTTGACTTGAATTTGACTGGCTGAAAAAAAAAACGAATGTCCTAGAACAGAAAAGTGCCACTTTGTTCTCTCCTAGCAGGGAAGAAAAAGCCCGTATACGACTAGGTGGTGTGAAAACAAAATAACTGCATGGTTAGGTCCACCAACTATAGATAGACACAGAGGGCGCGCCAGAGAACGGTGGGCGAAATGAAAAACTGGAAAAATAAAGCAGGAGATCGAAAATATTGGATGCTATTGGAGGAGGCCTATACCCAGAAAGGGGCCTTAGCTTAATAATTTACTTTGTAATTTAACTAAATTGTAAAAATTATTTATAGTTAAGGAAATAAAGGCTTTTTTTACCATTTGGCGGCCAGCGCTTACGCCGTACGTTGTACAGATTTTACATTGTATTCGAGCAATTAAAACGTAAGCGCCAGCCGGCAGATGGTAAGGTAGGTACCAAAATAATGGCACATATGTTCTAACTTTTAGGCCTTGATATTTTTTCCGCGTTACTACAATCATTTAAATGTTCCGTAAAAGGCAAAAAGCATACAATATAACGATATGTGATTAAGATTATCATTTTCCTGCGTATTTAATGAGCGTGAAGGAAGGAAAAAATGGATTAAAACTAAACATTTTCAATCAAATCTTGCAATATTTTGTTGAAGTAGGTATAAATTAAAAATCAAGGTGTTTAAGCACCATGTAAAGCCAACAAAAGAAGCTTTAACGGTCTACAGAGCAGCATAATGAACGTGCCAAATAAAATAAAAAGTACAATGAATAGATTACAAGAAACAAAAACATTAGGTACTTAGATACCTACCGAATGAAGCTTACAATAACATATTGTACTAGACTTTTCCCGCGGCTTCGCCCGCGTACTATAAGTACTCAAAAAGGATACGATGCCCATGTTAATTTTCAGACTTTGTGTACACATTTGCCCCTTTTAGGGGTTGAATTATCAAAAAACCTGAAACACGTGTTTACTCATTTATCTTTAGGAATACTCCTGTGAAGTTTCGAATAAAATAGTCTAACAAATCTTGATTCGCCATACAAACTTTGGACCCCCATTTTACCCCCTTAGGGGGTGAATTTTGAAAAATCCTTTCTTAGTGCCTCCCTAGACCTTATAGGGAACCTACGTGCCAAATTTGGAATCTCTAGAACCAGCGGTTTGGGCTGTGCGTTGATATGTCAGTCAGTCAGTAAGTCAGTCAGTTTCTTCTTTTATATATTTAGATAGATAAGACTGCACGTATTATACAGTGTGTAACTTAATTAATACAGTTAGCAACAGAAGTGGCTTAACGGGCGAGGTGTTCATAATTATCGTGACACGCACATGTTGTCTTTAAAATATTTTTAAAAGCAATGCCCGAGCTACTGTAAAAATATTTAAATCACTATAGGTGTGCCTATAATATTTGAAGAATTCCCTCGATTTCTCCAGGATTTCATCATCAGATCCAGACCTGGTTACAATGGGGCCAACTATCAAATTAATCAAACAAAAAAAGAATTTTCCAAATCGGTCCAGCCGCATTCGCATAATAAGTGAACATACATTGAAAAAAAAAATAGCTTAAGCAAAGATCCCGACGAATTAGGAACCTCCTCCTTCGAAATGTAGAAGTCAGTTGGTAAAGCTGTGCAAAGGTCGTTTTCCATCCACTTCAAGATTTCGAAGGACGAGGTCAGTCATCTGGATCTTTGTTCTTGTTGTTTTTTTTATGTTCATAGATTATTCGAAGACGGCTGGACCAATTTCTTTTTTTTCTTTTTTATTATATACCCATACTTGACAGTTGGTCACATTGTTATGATGGATCTTGGAGAAATCGAAGATCTGATGATGGGATCCTGGAGAAATCGAGGGAACTCCTCAAATATTATAGGCACACCTAGAGATTGGATTATTTTCCCAGTAGCCACCTACATGTGTTGCAGTATCCGGGACATCTCTACTGAACACAAGTCTAGAATATTTTTTATCATTACTCGTATATTCCTCATTTTAAACGAGAAAAACAAAATGCTTAAGGAAACAAAAGAGATCTAATAAATTAGATTTAAGATTAAAACTTAAAAGAACTGGCCGTTAAGCGTGACGGCCATTTTTATGAGACAAAAATAACGTGAGAATGTATAGAATAAAAATGTCTGCACAACGGGGGTTCGGAAAATAATATCGTACGTGATTACAAACTGTGCCAAGTGGGCTGGTACTTAAAATGAGTACTTTATAGGGGGTGCCGCATTACATTTTTTCACAGTTATTAAACTACGTGAGGCACGAGTTTAACCACTAAAAACGCCTTTATACAACAGTGATGTATGAAGACTAATGTTTTAATTTTGCTGGCTTAATTTGCAAAATGCCATGAGTTAAACGTCTAGGCCTCGTAAC
Source organism: Pammene aurita (assembly GCA_947086415.1). NCBI lineage: Eukaryota > Metazoa > Arthropoda > Insecta > Lepidoptera > Tortricidae > Pammene > Pammene aurita. Next base: position 25,490,538 of record OX352308.1, on the reverse strand, counting down.
AGAAACAGTAAGGTTCATTAGTCTCCACAAATAATACACCCCGTGTAACTTACAACATTATACATGCAAATAAGGTAGTTACAACTATATACATAATAAATGAGTCATATCAAATATTCCGCGTACTGAGATCAAGGTTGCTCCGAAGGGAGGATATTGGCCTAGCTAAGTGCTTAAAGCTTTACTGAATCTTATCTCTATGCCCTTATAGTTAAAGTCGAATTTAGATTGAAACTTAACGAAATCAAAGCAATAAACTAATCATACAAAGCTCAGGCGCGATATTGCAATGTTATAATATAACCTTCTAACCAAATTTGCAGCGAAGATTTCATCTGTTTATATCGTGAGAAGGCCGTCGGCAACTGTTTTTAAAAGTTACGAGTTTAACTCCTTAGTTGTTTTGTTTGCCTGCCGCAGACAGCCAGACACGTTTTGTCAAAAGCATTGGACGTTCGCATTAGTTTTTTGCACTTTTTCGCGAAGGTCGGTCCTATTTATTACGTTGTATCCTATTCCGCTCACGCAATTCCATATCAGTTTTCTCCCAGATAACAAACAGTCCTTTATTTGCGATTAAACCCTTATCGCTTGGAATTTGCAGATACACATTGGATGCACGACCCGCAGCAGCCGCAGCAAACAAGTACCTACACTGCGAATTTCGAAAGATCCTTTGAATGTAGGTCACACGTTATCATTAGCAGCAAACAAAAACAAACACAAAACCACCTAAACGACCTTTCCCGGTGGCGAGGCCGGTTCACATCACTACCGTTCCATTCACCGGTGCGCACGGACATTTCGAAATTCAAATTCTTATTTGGAACGGCGCGCGGTTCAAACACGCGCGCGCGCGCCGGTTTTCTCGACGCCACTGTTTCCCGCGCGGCGGTGACAATCATCGGTGCGCGAACAATGAACCAAAATATGATGGTTTAAAAATTTACATAACTTAGCTGAGGCTTTCTTTGTTGCGAAATCTAGATATACCACCAATAAAACCTACTCGTATGTATAAAGGTGCTATAAGTGCATTATCTGCGCTGTATAAAACACGCACAAAAGCATTTATAGCCAATGATATATTCAAATTTAATTAACTTTCCTACATGTGTTGAAGTATGAACCATATGTTGTTATATAGCTATAAATATAACACCGTTAAATTACTCATTGTTATTGTTCATGATTAGTTTATCGCGAAATAGATACCTCAACAATAGAATTGCTAATGCAGAACGTTGTCAAATTGCCTTATCTTAAAAAAGTAAAAGTTGTTGTTTTAATCGAACCGGGAAGTACCTAACTACCTACAGACAGGGTTTCAATTTATTTTTTATCAACAAATATATTCCAGTCAAAATCAATGCAAAACAGATCACTTTTTATCGACATTTCCGTAGAAAGAGCCCCTTATTCACTGATCTTGAGTGTACACAGCTCACAACACATGAAACAAGAGCACAGTTAGTCTCGGCGATTGGTCACCAGTAATCATATCGAGTATACACCGGATCGTCATTTTTATGATGAGATGAAATTGGCGACGGCGACGTGACGTCATGACGGGAGCTGCGCCCGCGCGGCCGTTGCTCTGTCTACGACTAAACTAACGTTATGGAACTTATGCCTTTCGAATAAAGTTTAAAGTTGAATGTTTTATTATTGAAAGTGGGACGAACATACTAGGTATAAACAAATTTTAATACATTTTTATGACGTGTTCCAGAAAAGACGACGAACGGAGCTGGTAAAAGTTTTACTATAGAACATCGATCATTAACATTTTCGGGAACTAATTATTAAATTTTTCATAGTGTTAGGTCGACACAAGAAAAACAATATGTTGACATACACTATCGATTGTGTATGACTAGCCTTAGTAGTCAAGTATTAGGCCTCAATATATGTAAGTAGATAGACAATAGAAACATATATAACTTATGAAATGTAAGACATACTGTACCCAGACTTGTGTTCGGTATCGGTAATAAACTTATAGATCTTTTACAACAGCAAAAATCGCAGACGGGTCATTATAGTACGGGCAGGGACAGTATGATTTGCTACGTTACGTGATACAAAGATAAGGTCCATGGCACATGTTCATAAAAGTGATGCTGAGTTCGGAAAAAATTGTTCAAAAAATTAGAATTGGCCGAAAGCACAAAAAAGTACCACTTCCGGTGTAAAAAATGCATGGTATTTACCTACGTCATTTGATACAAAGATGACACTTGTGGCAACAAATAGCAATTTTTATGTAGGTACAGAAAAACCCAGTCTGCCAGTTCCTGCATGGCCGGAAGTGCCCGACAAACTGGTTAAAAAGTAACTCGTTTGACACCAAATTTACGTCACTTTTACAGTGGTACTTTTGGCTATTGTGCTTTCGGCCAATTCTATTTTTTTTTACTATTTTTTCGGAACTCGGCATCACATTTATGAACATGTGCCATGGAACTTATCTTTGTATCACGTAACGTAGCAGATCATACGTTGGCCGCCCGTACTATTAGTGAAAACTACGTCGGCAGTTCCAGTCACAATTCCACAGAACGAGGTATTAAGTCTAGAAAAGCCAAGGCCTGGGCCGTGACTGAATCAATTACTGGCACCTAGCGCTATAAGTATACAGGATGGATACGAAATGGACATATTTTTGATTTCGACACCCGTAAAAAAGTGGTCGTGGTTTGGGAATTCTCACTTACTATAATATTGGGTAGGTACGGTACTTACTGCTATTTCATTCTTAATTTGCAGAACAGCATCATTCCTTTACTTACCTGAAATCAAACCATAAGTTTAAAATACGAGAAAGGGATCAAAGTACGTAAACAAACAGTACGAGTAAGTGATAAACGAAACTCAAATTTGTAAATAACCTCCTTCCTCCGTCCTTTCCACTTCAGAATGTTTGTAATTTCTTGTAGTAGTTACTGTAATTTATGTTGTTTGTGTAAGTGAATAAATATCTTTTTATTTATTTATTTAACGAAGTAAGGACAAAAAAATTATTCACATGTAAAATCTTTTTACAGAACTCGTTGAGAAAAACTATTTGCAGACAGTACGATATCTACTCGTACTGTAGGCACTTATAAGTTAAATACATTAAATGAAATATACGCCAGGAAGTAGCTTAAACAAAGATTTGCATATATTCGACGTTCAGTAGAATTAAGCCCGTCACCGTCACATAAGTAGCTTTAATATATATTAATCTACCGTAAGATACCCAAATATACATTATAGTATAGCTAAGCACTACACATGACAAATATACCAAAATATATATTTTTGCCACCATAAAACTCGTTGCTATCCTAGAGATAGAGAAAGATGTATCAGTTACAAAGTCACGTCAGAAAAGAAATATGGCAAAATATATTGTAATATAACTGAGCTTATAAATATATATTATATAAACCAGGTTTTTTAAGATGCCTTGCTATAAGATACCAAAATATATATTATGGCTGCGTGTGTGGACTCTGTCAACTAGTACGTAAAATATATTGTAAGATACCGAGTTATAATATATATTTTGGTATATTATAGCTACGTCTGTGACGGGCTTTAGGATGAAAGAGCAAACAGGAGAGAAATAAGAATTTACAACACATGTAATCATATTAATACGATCAAAATAATGTGGCTATATTTGACACGCAATTTTGCTTACACTTAAGATTGACAGCTTTTCCAAAATTCCTACCTGATATCAAATGGAACATTCTTACATACGCCGGAAAATATTGAGTGATATGTAGGGAAAATCTAAGCGAGACGGTTTAGTAATACAAGACAGGCCATACCCACCTTGTGAGGTAAGTAGCAGTGTTGAAAATAATGTTCAAGATATAACCTGCATAATGGTTTATATGCAGCAATACGTCACGGCAAACGTGGCTTTGCAACCACACTGGCCCTTAGTTGCCCTTAGCCTGCAATACCAGCGTCTTTCTTACGTAAGGGGCCGCGATTCGAAAAATAAACATACACACTGGACAGACACAGCTCCAACCCAACTCACCGCTATAACGACATTGACATTTGCTATTCGAACAGATTTTCATTCAACATTAGTCTCACATTTGGAGATCAAATTTCCACCAGAGCTGTGCGAGGATGCGTTGCGAGGAATGTGTTTGTCATGAACCAATAGAAACGCATCATTTACCTATCAGCACAGCTCTAGTGGAAACAGCTCAGCGGAGCGAGTTTTCGTACATACAAAACAAGTGAAGGATGTGTGCGAGGTATATGTGGCTAGGAATGTGTTGCGAGGTACTAAACTTTCAGTTACTAGACGGCGTTTGTCAGTGGCGACACGCCCTCGCAACGCATAGCTACCTAGCACATCTCTGTAGTAGGGTTTTCTCTCAGTACAAAAGTGAAAAAAATTGTGCGCATTGAGAAAAAGTTGTGAATTTTTGACCATGGATAGAGTGCCCCACGATGAATATTTTTTAGTATTGGAGGTCCGTAAAAATGTTGGACCTTCACATCAAAATGTAGAAGGTACTCTGAGCAAAATTGACTAATAATAAGCAATACATACATTTTAAGGTCAATACGCTACGGATGTTCACGTTTCACATTGATCTTCGATACTTAACTATGGAGAAAACATATACACCACGACACGAATGTTTTTTATTCGCGTAGTTTTTGTATGATAAAAGCTTTAAAATTGTATATAGGTATTTGAAAACTGCATTAAATATGCTTCCTCATGATATTTTTTTTATTTAAAAATAAATGACATTTGTTAGTTAGATAACGTTCTAGAAAATTATATTTATATGAGCGTTTTTCCTCTCCACAGAACTTTTTTTAAATATGGATTTTTACTTTTTTAATATTAAAAATGAATTCTGCATGTCTGTTTTATAAGGAAACGATACCACACAACCCCTAGCAGCCTTAACCAGAGAATAAAAACATATTGCACGGGACCCCTGATTTTGACGTGAAGATTCAAACATTTTACGGACCTCCAATACTAAAAAATATTCATCGTGGGGCACTCTATCCATGGTCAAAAATTCACAACTTTTTCTCGATGCGCACAATTTTTTCAATTTCAAGCTCTGCCTCTGGTGGAAGCGCAGCCGAAGGCTCCATAAATGCAATATTGCAGTAAACTGTATTGCTAGCTAAGTACCTATAGTTTAATGCTTGGAAGGTTACAGTTATTTTTATTGAAATCCCCAAGGAATAAAAGCTAAAAGTAGACCAAGCTTACGTAATTTACGTACAAACTCCTTACCAAGTGAAATAAATCACTGCGAAAATATCTTTTCTTTAGTTACAACTACGAGTACAAGAACAGCGGAGAACTTCGCCACAACACTACAATTTATTGTTGTAATTAATAACGTTAAAACAATTGTATTTTATTTATAGGTACAAAAGGTCGTTTTAGCCAAAGTTGCGTGAAATCTAGTTGGTCTTTCAAGATAATAATTTATACTAGCGATATTTTGCTGCGGAGGATGTTAAGCTTACCTACTGCACAAGTTTTGCTGTGATATTAGACAAGGAAAATCTTTCGAAGACAAAAATAATTAACTAACTTATTCCAGCACGGCTAGCACGTCTTACAAGAGCGACTTAAGCCGCGAGTAGGGAAACCTTCCCGCGCTTGTCAAAAATCTCGCTTTCCGGTAGCATAACATGCACCCGCGGCTACAACTGACACGAAGAGAACTCAAAGTTATGCAAAGGATTTTAGTTCAAAGTCGCGAGTCACTGTCATTTTATGACACTGGCATTTAATCGCGAGTCTGTCGCTCCTTTCACGCGCAAGTTGTGCTGCCAACTAGCGACAACGCATGAAGTCGCGCAGATCTGTCTTTTGTCACGCCAGTCGCGCGTAAGACGTGCTAGCCGTGCAGTTCAAATTCGTTTTATTATTTTCTGACACTTTGACATTGTGTTAGTTAGGATGAGTCCAGTTCAAGTTTTAAAGGCACCGATCAAATAATACTAGGGATACAATCAGCCCGAAAAAATGGCCCCACAATAGTACCGCAAGAACGACTCGTGCGGTACTTTCTCTGACAGTCTTATTACGGTATAAGACTGGCCGGTTACAAATTTCACGAGCCATATTTTCAGTAAGTCTTCTTGGAATCTGTACCTCCTAAGGTTAAAGGAATTCTAAGTTAAAATAAGAAGCAGTTGATCCCAGCGGGTTTTTTTTCACCCATATCTTTGTTCATTTCAGCATTTTAACTTTGAAAACTATTCTACCGGGTGTGGCCTGTAATAGAAGCAAAGAATTAAAACGTAGATTCTACTCCTCAAACTAAACAATGTTTGTTCAACGACTTTTGAAAGTTATGTAGATTTTAGATTGTCTATTTTTCAAACAAACTAAATAGTATTTTCAATGTACATCAAGTTCCGCCTACGTGACATCGCCTGTCAGTCTTGTCACCCTACAGAATCCCTACAGATATTAATCAATGTCGTAATACATTGCGTGTTCGAATAAACTTTAAACTGTAATAAAATTCAAACAACAAGTTATTTTTAAAAGTTGTTGAACAAACGTTGTCTAGTTTATGCAGTAGAATCTACGTTTTAATTTTTTGCTCTTATTACAGGCCACACGCGGTATATAGGTTGATGTTGCAGTAGTTCATTTAATGTAACACATACACAAAGTAGACACACTAATTAGGAGAGGTTCCCGACATCACCTCATCTCTGCGGTCTTGAGAGAGCTAGGAGCACCAAGAATTACTAACAGTCTGCATTCGAAAACATCTCATCTAATTTAAATTAATTGCTAAGTCATTTGACTGTGTGTGATCTGGAATACTTAAGTACATATTACATATTTAAATATTGTCTAAAGCTTTCAATTTGGAATTGAATTTTTGAGTCCTATAGGTTATGATACCACAGTAATTTTAAACCAAAAAAAGAACCGACTCCAATGAGACTCCATCTTTTCAAAAGGAAATGCCCGAGCTACTGTAAAAAATATTTAAACCACTATACTCGTAGATGTGCCTATAATATTTGAAGAGTTCCCTCGATTTCTCCAAGATCCCATCATCAGATACTGACCTGGTTACAATGGGACCAACTGTGAAGTATACACTTTCAAACAAAAAAATAATTTTCCAAATCGTCCAGCCGTCTTAGAATAATCGGTGTAAATACCTACAAAAAAAAAAACAAATCAAATATCCCGACGAATTGAGAAACTCTTCCTTCGAAATCTTGAAGTCGGTTGAAAAGCCTTTTTTCACGGTTTCTAAAATTCCAGAACTAGACTGTAACTCGGCATCTCGGCAAGGAGAAGAACGGAGGACGGCGTCTAGTCTTGCTATATAAAATAAAATGACTACAGAGCCGAACAGCACCTCGTTTTATAAAACTACTTAAGTACAAGTTACACTTTCGTTGTTTACGCCACTTTTAAATAACCACATACATTTGAAAACTAATTAAAATAGCGAATTTGACCTATGTAAATTCTAATTCGAGCAGCTGAAATGATAATACGGTTTATTAGCTGAGAACGTTCAGTGATTCATAATAAGCAAGAAAAGGATCTAGTTCGACAAGAAGAGCCAACATCAGCTAAAACGACAACATAACAGCGCACAATCGCACAAAAGTTCAAGCGGCCATTTTGAAAGCGACACCAAAGTAATTAGTGAACATGGCGGACGTATTAAACGAATAGCCGTAAGCAAACAACACTGACACTCGCCACGTATTCAATTAAGGGAATGGGAATCGGGAGCACTCATAACGCTCAGAAAGTTAATTCAAATATCCCTAATTGCGCAGTGACAGCTACGCCGGAATAAACTCTCGTTTGGGCAAAGCGTTATGTTTGTTCTTTATTTTATTAGTACAACTTTTGAAACTTGGGACGTTGATTTTATACAGTAGCGAAAACTGTTTTGAAAGAGGTTTTTATTACAATTTTTATATCCCATTAACCCATTGTCAAAAGCTGGTTTCTTCATAATTTTTATGCTTCATGGTCACTGCAGGATTAATTGACAAAAGCGAGCATCAACCTTCTAGTTGTGCGAGCGAGTTTTTTTCTTAGAGATTACATAATAGAAAACAGGTTATATCTAAAATACAAACCAACTTTGTTACCGAATTACTACATTTTTTCACCTCATCACCGCGAGAAAAATTATACATGTAAATATATGGATAAAAGTTTTATCTCAGTAAATGCTGACTAAAACTTTATCTGTCAGAAAGTGACATTTTTAACGAGATGTAAATATTAAGACGACAGCTCACCGTAGCCTTGCTTCAGTACCAGGGACGTGTAGACGATACAATATTCTTTTATATAAATATGCAGCTGATTTCAAAGAATAAACATGTTTCAAGCTGTTGAGGTGAAAAGTTAATTAAAATACCCGTAATTACGCGACAGAGCCCCAAACTCGGCCTGTTCGGGTTCTGGTGCCAAAGCGCGCCGCAATGTTTGTACTTTATTAGAACAAGTTTCGCCCTGTTTGCGTGCAAGTTTGCCCGCCTCCGTTTTATTTGCCGTCGGGTGCTAACTTCGAATTAATGCGGTTATAACACCGATGCGGATTTCGCACGCCGCTTCGGTGTGCGAACGGGACAACGCTTAACACGCCTATATCAGCGTGTAGTACGGATACCGCATTCGATGTAATGACACTAATGAAATGACTAGCATACGTACATTGGTGGCATTATTCAGCAGAGAGGGCACTGGAGTTGCCTAGGTAATATTTTATGATAGAATGAATAATGATTGAAAAAAAATTTGTCTTAAATATACCTACATTTCTTAATCAAGTAGTGCCAATATTTTTGGATCGAATTATTGAATTATTTTTCGTATTATTGCTCAATTTAATTAGGCAGAACAAAAAAAGTTAGAAACATCAGCCAAAGGTCTAGTGGAGAATACGAGGCGAGGGCGAATTCAATAATTTAATCCAAAAATATTGGTACAGTAACCGGCAATAGTATCTTCCTACACGAAGGCCGCAAAGATATGTGACACAATATGTGGCTCTTCAAATAAGAGCGTGTCACATATTTTTGCGGCCTTCGTGTAGGAAGATACAATTGACGGTGACTGTACTAACTGAATAAGAAATGTGTATTTTAGACAAAACAATAATTATTAATTCAATGAAATGTAACCTAGGCGACTCCAGTGCCCTCTTTGCTCAATAATGCTATACCACTTGTCCGAACGCTACTAATGACCATAATTCAATGAAATGTAACCTAGGCGACTCCAGTGCCCTCTTTGCTCAATAATGCTACCACTTGTCCGAACGCTACTAATGACCATGTAAGGGGGCCACGGGTACGATACATATCGTACCGCGCCGGACACGGGTATCATCCAGCACGCTCCTCCTATCCTTCGTCGGTTAGGGTTACCCAATAATGCACGCTGGTGAAGTCCGGTCAAAACCCTTGGCATTTTGACCTAGGCACTGTACTTATAGTATAGACCACTTGCACTTGTAGGTTTACTTGTACTTGTACTTGTAGGTTTGCGTTTTTACCAAAATTAGCGCCGGTGGCTATCATCCAATAGATAAACTATCAACCTTTCCAAATAAGCAAATCTCAATAAGTTTTTAACCGGGCGTATAGATCATAATATAGCTCGTGGGCCGGGCTCAGAACGAAGCGTGAGGCATCCTTAGGCGGTTGTCACACTGCCGCCGCGTCTCGTTGCGAGACGCGGAGCAACGGACTCGCATGCGGAGACAACGCACCAACGTCCGAGTTTTCTCCGCATCTCCGTCCGGGGCTGCGATGCGCGACGTCCCGCGTTACTTCCGTCTCGCGTTCATTTCACATTCGAACGTTAAGGTGAAAATAGTTCCTATTTGTCGATAAAATGGACACGGAACTTATTCAGAACGCTGCGGTGATACTTTCAGTTTAGTTTTTGTACAATCGAGTCATAAAACGCAGAAGACACTGAGTACATCCCTATTTACAAACCAGACTTATAAATCGGTCTTTTGCTAGAGATTACCAAGATTTAAGGCAACACGAAGATTTTTTTTTTAATTGCACCCGTATGTCAACCGCGTCATTTCATTATTTGCTAAGCAAAATTGGAGTGATTATTACTGGCGCGGACACAAATTTTCGACGTTCTATTTACGGCTTACATTCAAGTAAGTATTTAATAATCTACTACTTCAATCTTCAATTATACTTTTATAAGAATTCCTAGATTATGATTAAAGGAACGACTTTCAATTTCAAAAATAAACTTATAGACGCCGATATCCATTGCGCCTATGTCCTTTCTTGCACTAAAATCCGTACGGCACTGCGGAGCTCGGTGTGACATACCCTGCAGCACGCACCGCGTCTCCGTCCGAGCGCGCGAGTCGTCGTGCGTCTCGCTCCTCCGCGCGTCGAGGCGGAGCCAGTGTGTCGTACGATGCGATTTTTCTATACAAAATCAAGATTCTACATACAAAGTTAAAAAACGCATCAACGGACGTCGCTGCGAGATGCGGAGCAGTGCGACGACCGCCTTAATGCTGATGCGGCGTTCAGCGCTAAAATAACTGTGATAACGCGAATTAATACGCGCTTAAAACCGGCGGGCGTTTGCCCACCTAACGCAAATCCTCGGTCGGTTAGGGTTACCAAATACACGCTGGTCAAAGTCCTGTCCAATCCCTGAAATAGTTACCTACTTATACATTTTAAAAATAAAACTGCGACTATTTACATCAGGTGTTCCCATCCAAGTGACGTGTCCATCGAAGGGACGGAGTGAAATGGCAATAATAAATGCATTTTATGAACCGATATATTTTATTAATATACCTACCTAGATATTTTAGTACTGTGGTGTAGGTTAGCGAGCAGACCCCAAGATTCATTGAGCCCTAGCAAAAAACAAGGCAAACGCTAGGAAGCAGATAAACAATGATACTAATATTGTAAGTTTACTACTTAAATCGACACCAAATCAGAATATTTTACAAAATAATTTTATTAGATTAAGAAATCGTCTCCAACCTATTTATTGACATCTGTATAATGATTTAATAAGTACTTACAAATAATTACAAATTAGTAATAAGTTAATAACAAAGACATAAAATACTTTTTATTGCACAAGATTGTTGGGTTATTTCTGCTTAAAATCACGAGGACTATCGATTTAAATAATAAATAAGCGTACCAAATTTTTTGTCTGTTTTGTAACGCATTTTTACATACGATCTACATAGAACGTCACAAAACTGACAAATAATGTTGCTACGGAAAATTGGGGTAACCTTTTTCAAGACTGGCACATTTTTACTGTAAATTCCCTTAGGCACACAAGCTTATGCCACGTTATCCACACGATAACGCTGCCATTATAAAGCAGCTGGAAAGTCGGATAAGCTAGGAAAATGTCCTAACGTATGGAACCTCCCTTAGTATCTGCAGAAGCGTTGTAAATAGAAACAAAGCTAGTATTATTCAAGCTCAAACTGAATCCGCAATGGACGTGACGTGACTGAATGCTAAAAAGTCATTTTACTTGTCCAGAAAATCTCAATTTATTCCTTTATACCTAATATAATAAAACTTGACATTTTGAGTTCCAGCAACAGATCTGCTACCTTAACAAATGAAATTATTTACACAACACGTACAAATATACGGTTTGCGACATAATAACAGAAGGAAGAAAGAAGTTATATAAACAAAATACTAAGGTCAAACTAAAAATTCAAATAATAATTTGTTGTCCAAGTAGAAAAGATCAAGATCTGACCAACCGAAAGAATGAAATAGCTACTTCAAATTATGACTTATATTTTATATTATGCGATTATTATTACGACTTATATTAATTTAAGCCTTTATTAGGGAAGTGGGACGTCGCATCATAGAGAAGGGGTCTGACGCCCGCGCGGGTTCGTACCTGGTGCAAAGGTTGTCCATCGTCATTCAACGTGGTAACGCGGCTAGCGTGATGGGCACCTTTGCGCCGGGGACAACTCGAGGGGGACTTTGTGACTAGGCTTAAGATAGTCATTTTATTTATAATGTATTTTGTTTTATTTAAGAATTATTATATATATATTTTTTTGAGATCCGCCTATATTACACTCAGTGTTGACATAAGTATAAACATTATTAGATACTAGCTTTCCGCCCGCGACTTCGTCCGCGTATAATACGGTTCCTCATAAAGAGTTTCATATTCAATTTTATCTTCTTAACTAACTTTTGTTAATCCCCGAACCATCTTCTTAATCTATTTATACTTACAGCTATTTTGGCGAAAAAACGGGTAACGTAGACATAGTTTCAGTTACAAATAAGTGTTAATATGAAAATAATAACGTAAATGTACCCTATTATTTGCGTAACTTTGTGTACTATATATAGTGGTGGTTTTATTTGGAAATACGATGACCAAGCTATTGTAAGAGCTCACTCTGGAACATGGAAATGGAACGGAAATAGGAACAATAATTCTTAGTAAATCTCAAACCAAAAAAATAGTAAATCTCCATACAAACTTGCAACACCTTTTTAGTCCCGTTCTAGGTTGAATTTCGAAAAACGCTGAAATTGTGTTTACAAGCTTTTTATTATTAGTAAACGTACGAAGTTTTAAATCTCTAACCACAAATTTTAAACCCCACCGATACAAACTTTTACCCCCTTAGGGGTTGAATTTTTCAAAATCGCATCTTATTAGTTGTACAAATTGTAAATTTAACTCGTCCTGCAAATTATAACTTTCTAGCTTCAGTAGTTACGGCCTCCCTTTAATACAAACTTTTCAACCTCGTTTCAATCCCTCTGGGGTCGAATTTTGAAAAACGCTGAAATTAGTTTTTTTGCTTTAAGTAAGTAGCTTACAAACGAACTTTCAAGTTTGTCACAAAAAAAAAGCAATCTCTATACAAACTTTCATCCCCTTTTTTACCCTGTTAGAGGTTGAATTTTAAAAAACGCTGAAATAACTTTTATTGTTTTTTAATTATTAGTAAACGTACGAAGTTTCAAATCTCTAACTCAAAATTTTAAACCCCATCCATACAAACTTTCAACCCTATTTCTACCCCCTTAGGGGATGAATTTTGATAAACCCCTTCTTAGTGGATACTAACGTTATAAAAACTACCTATTGTGAAAAATTCAGCTCTCTAGGTCCAAGGGTTCGGGCTGGGCGTTGATTTAAGTGAGTCAGTCAGTCAGTCAGTCAGTCAGTCAGTCAGTCAGTCAGTCAGTCAGTCAGTCAGTCAGTCAGGACTATGGTCTTCCGCTTATGGTCTCATAAGCCAGGAACAAATTTCATTAGTCATCGCCGCGTCCCAGACGAAAACTTGTGAAGTGGTTAAGGGCGGTGTATAATAAAGCCTCGTGAAGGTCATCTGCCTCTCCGTTGGTGGGTTAAGGAACGGCAGCCATTTAATCAATTTAAAAAATAATGGTCATCGCGTCTTGATTGAACCATTGTCAGATGATAGTTTATATCCTATTATAAATATAAAAAGTCATCAGCTGGCTGTATCGCCGTGAAACGACCGTCAGCTGGTGACGTGAACATACGATCTTCAGCTGAAGGTCTTTCCACCTCGATACAGCCGGCGGACGATTTTTCATGTTTGTAAGAGCATATACATAAAATATCATCGCACAAATTTTCAATCATGACGTGATGACCGTTTTTTTAATGGCTGCCGTTTTTCAATCCACCAACGGAGCGGCAGCTAACCTTCACGAGGCTTCATTATACATCGCCCTTAACCACTTCACAAGTTATCACCTGGGACGCGATTGGTCATGAAATTTGTTCCTGGCTTACGGTCCATTACATTTCATTAAATTATCAAAAGGGCCTCTGCGCAGTCGCTTTGGCTCAGCATGCGCCTCTTCCGTGTACGGGAAAGTCGTGTCAAGTACATGTTGAACACGTTGACGTTGCCTGTTCAGGTAGGTTTCTGCGTTTGACTAAACTAGCGGTGGAAATAGAAACAAAGCTATTACTCATACTGGATCCGCGTTGAACGTGACTGAACGAGAAAAACCGGGAATAACGCCGACGGAATGCCAATCTGAATATGGAAATGGCCGCCAACCGGATTCGCAATGCGGGCAGATAAGGGTTTTATAGCGAACATCGGAGACTAGTAAGATTTTGTATTTGGAGACAATCTTACCCATCGAAAACATGACATGTACAAGAATGCTAGTCTCGCAATGCAGTTGTCCTACTGCAAAAAGTATTGAGATCTAATGTAAAACCAAGCCGGTGCACAGCCAGTGCAGTCCTTTAGTACAATAGGGATGATGTGATGACTCATGTTGAATTTTGTAATAAAATTTAGTTGAATGGATGCAAAATGATCAATATATCCCAATAAAGTGTAAATTAAAGAAATCTGTTGAAATAGTTCAAAGATTGATATTTTTGAACTATTTCAACAGATTTCAAAGTTCCAAAATTTAACGATTTTTTAAAAGTACATAATTAAAAAAAGAACAATTTCTCATATATTATTGTAAAATAAATTGTATAGCAAATATATACATAAACGCAAATATTTCACTGTCAAAATAACAATTTCATATTTTTTCCATACTTTGAACAGGGCGACTATGCAATCGTGACGTCACTGGTGCATATCATTTTGTTACGAGCGTTTTGAGAAACAGAGCAAGTTTTGAATCTCATTTCTGAATTTTGTATTGCTTTAACGCAATTGGACCCTATATAGACATTTGATGCTCACAACAAAACGAATCGATTGACACCATACATGAAAACAATTCATCATGCGTCTGCCTTTGTTCGATTACGATTTCCATGCACACTTTATCGATAATCAAAAAAAAATTTGTGAAATTGATTATTCCCTTCACTAAATTTGTCAAATGACCTCTATCACACGCACAATGCTATGGGAAAGGGACTATATTGCCTTTACCGAGATTAGAACCCGGGACCTCTAGCTTCGTAGGCAGTCATTACCGACTAGGCTAAAAGGCCGATTATTAAAGATTGCTAAAGAGCTGTGATAGATCATGGGCCAAAAAGGCCCTTATATAGCCAACACGGCTCTTTTTTAGGGTTCCATAGTCCGGATAGTAAAATGACGTAAGCGCCGCCAAATATCCCTTAATAAACGACCTTTTAAGCGGATGTATTGTAACAGGCCGGCAACTACGGAACCCTAAACTGAGCATGGCCGGACATGCTCTTGGCCGGTTTTTATTTTAATACAACGACAGTGGCAAACACGCACACGGCCTACCTGCTGGTAACCTATGGATCCCTCCAATTTCAGAGGTGTCACAAGCGCGTTGCCGATACTTTAAATATAAAGGAGGATTCACTATATTGAGACGGCTAAATGGACAAGAAGACCTCCCGTCGTCAACACAATTCACACTCCATCCTCTTTGAACTGTCTGGCTCTTTGAGAGTTTTGGGACTTTTGGGAAATGCAGAGACTGTCAGTGATAATTTTTTACTCGTCTGTAAAATGTATGTAGCGGCGGGCAGCAGCAGAGTATGAAGGAAATGCCGATAAGTGGCATCGAGCCGCGATAAGGTTCCGGACGTTCCGGTGCAGCTTTTGTCCGACAAATGACTTGAACTGTACAACGGTGGTGAAGCAAGCAATAATAAAAAGGCTGCTTAATACATGTGGCTCGAGAGGCTAATTCAGAAATGTAAGAAATATGATACTGAAAAATTAAACACATTCAAAAACGAAGTAAAGGAATAACGGCCTCCTACCTAGCTCAGTCGGTAGTGACCCTGCCTACGAAACAGGAGATCCCGGGTTCGAATCCTGGTCAGGGCATTTATTTGTGTGATTATCACAGATATTTTGTACCTGAGTTATGGGTGTTTTCTATGTATTTAAGTATTTATACATATTTATCTATTATATTATCGTCGTCTAGTACCCATAACACAAGCCTTATTGAGCTTACTGTGGGCCTAGGTCGATTTGTGTTTGAATATTTATTTCTTTATTTATTAAAAGAGATCGTTTTTTGAAACCTTTATACAGTCACCGGGCCAATAGTATCTTCCTACACAAAAGCGTGTCACATATTTTTGCGGCCTTCGTGTAGAAAGATACTATTGCCGGTGGCTGTACAACGCCACTGGAGTAAGAAACGCCTATAGGCTGCAGTAGCCGCTTGACATCAGGCGGTCGAAGGTTTGTTTGCCATCGTCGTGGTAGAAAAAAGTGCCAAACAGCAGATTATGAAGGAAATACTGATAAGTGGCACACGACCTTCGATAAGGTTCTGATACAGCTTATGTCCGACTAATGCCGCGATCACTGATGTGTACAATCAAGTAAAACTATATGAGCCAATAAGATAGACCTGAGATGCTGTTTGTTTGTTAGTTTATGTGTTTATGACGCTTATTCTACTTGATATACTCGTACACATAGTTAGTGTCCGACCGAAGGTTCGGTTTCGGTTTCGGCCAGTTTCGGCCAAAAAAACGTGTTTCGGCCCAAGGTTCGGTTTAGGCCAAAAAATGGCCGTACCTTTTGGCCGCACCGAAACTTTCAACATTGTACTTAATCTGTCCATAAGTTCTCAGTTCTGTCCGTAGCCAAAATGGGAAAAACGAACCCTTATAGTTTCGTCATGTCATGTCCGTCTGTCCGTCCGTCCGTTACATATATCACAGCCATTTTACTCGGAAACTATAAAACGTATCTTAATGATATTAATACATAAGGTGTATATTGTATGCCGCTATTTAGTTTTTATATTACCAAATAACAACATGTATCTGAAATATGTAAGATTTAAACATGTCCATCAAAGTTTCGGTTTCGGCCAAAACTGGATTCAGCGCCGAACCTTTCGGTTTCGGTTTCGGCAAAAAAACATGTTTCGGTCTGACACTACACATAGTTTACCCTGAAGAAGACGAATGTCTCACTTACTCTTGAAGTCTTGATTTTATGCAAATAGCAGTTCAGCTGCTAAAATAACCTTATTAAATGCCTAATACCCGAAGGCACTCAAAAACCCTCAAATTATGTTTTGAATAGTCTATTTTGCGTTACTTTAAACATAACAATTGGACCAAGGCAAATAATAAAGGTTTCGAATTAAGCTCGTCGCATTATTTTGGCAGTGGAGCCAAAGCCAGGAAAAATATTCCAAATGCGTAAGTCGAGGCGAACCAAGGCTGCAACTGCACTCACTTACTTTCTTATTCATATAAAACTGGGCAAACGTTTATTATATTTTGTCACTTTCTTACAAACGCATATAAAAAAACCGGCCAAGAGCGTGTCGGGCCACGCTCAGTGTAGGGTTCCGTAGTTTTCCGTCCGTCACAGTAAGTGTCCCCGCTTAAGAGTTTTTGAAAGCACGTCATTTCATTATGATTTTGTAGAAATTACAGGTACAATAAACACCTGCTTATACGGTTAAATTACAAACTTAGTTCAGAAGTTATTCTGTCATTTTTTTTCAAAAACTATTCAACCTAACAAGTTCAAAATAATTTTCCTAGAAAGTTTTTATAAAGTTCTACTTTTGAGATTTTTTTTATTTTTTTTAAAACTTATGGTTCAAAAGTTAGAGGGGGGGGGGGCACATTTTTGTTTACTTCTGGAGTGATTGATTATTTCCGAAAATATTTATTTACATTATCAAAAAATGATTTTAGTAAACCCCTATTCATTTTTAAATACCTATCCAACAATATATGAATTTGGTTGAAATGAAAAAAAATCACTTCCCACATTATGTATAGGGGAGGTACCCTAATAAAACATTTTATCTACACTCATATTGTAAGTCCTCTAAAATGCGTTCAAAAACCGTAGGCAATGACCAGCATTACAACAAACGATTTCACTATGATAAGTTTCTTATCTGTGGCAGTAATGTAATTTTAACTTTACATGCTCAAATATTGTTAAGTTATGAGTTTCAAAGGAGATCGTCAATTTTTGTTAGGTGATCTGGCCCAGATTATTTAGGACCGTTTAGGAATGGTTCCCTCTTTTAAAGAATCGTCATAATTTCTAGATCAGGATGGTGGTAAAAATATTGCTAAATCTAATGGGAAAATTGAAAAATCATGCATTTAAAACTTGAATCTGACAAGGACAATGTTTGAAAGCGTGCTTGCCTATGATTTATATATCAATGTAAAAAAAAGTACCGATTTTTTTAAGATAATGTACAAAAGCGGACTTGAAAACAAAACGGGAATCATGATGAAATAATAAAAAGTCATATTTTGATCGTATTTATAGTTCCTGTATTTTTGTAAACAAAGACTGCTGTCGAACCATCGTTGATACTATTAACTGAACATTTATAACACCTATTGCGAAGGGATAAGGTTTACCACCGTTAAGTGCGATAGCACTAGTATCTGACATTACAAAATTGAAAAAAAGATGCGTTTCGTTATCGAAGGAGCATGATATTATGCCATTATGAAACCCACTTTTTATATTCAAATTCCGATCAAAAATGCAAAAATACGCATTTTCAATCTTTAGGCGTTTTAATACAGTCAATTTCTAATTTAAACTTCCGTAGTCGTAGGCTTAGATACTATTTTAATATTACAATATTCTAACTTACCGAACAGTATCAAAACGCAGATTATGTAACGGTATACATTGACAGTTTCAAACCAAAAAACAATCCCACTTCAGGCCAGGGTGAAGTTAAACATTATGTCAATGCCATAAGAACGTTAACAACTTGTCTTGCTGTATTTTAATCGCGGAAAAATCAACATAATGTTTATTTATTTAGTATTTCTAATTCCCGTTTAATTTTTTTGCAATATTTTGTCTACTTTAGGAATAAAATGAGTATTTATTTTACATTGGTGTACAAACTGTATACGGTTTATATCAGGTGGCCCAGAATTGACGATCTCCTTTGGAACAGCTGTCAAAACCAACACAATTTCAATGGGTTTCTATTCTAGTATCCATAGATTTTAAAATGTTGTCGATACGAAACGTCAGTACGATATATTGTTTGACATAAACCGCACGACATTTTGATCTCGGATGACATGAGAATAAGGACTTAAAAAAACTCGCGACAGAAGTTTGTACATATATATATTTCTCTATGGTTTGTACGGCCGCCATTTCTGTTATCAACTTGTCAGTTATTGTTTGTCGAAACATTTTTAATTGCGAAAATGTAAATGTTTACTATTAACTATATTATAATAAATAAATATACTTTCCTTATCAGTTCTAATTTATTTATTTTTATTAAGCTTACACCTGTGGGTATGTTTCAGCACTTGTATCTATCTACCTAGTAATGCAGGTCAATTGCCTTCGGCTTCTGAACCCATCTTTGAGTACTTGCAATATGTGTGTAGATAAAGTAATGTATGCAACTGTACATAATTAGGCCTTAAAACACTCGTGTGATCCTATAATGAAACTCGCTGCGCTCGTTTCATTAAACCTCACTCGTGTTCTAAGGCCCCTCATTATGTATCAGTTGCATAAACTACTATTTTTCCACTTTTTATTTTACCACTTTGTCGGCATGATTGATATACATATTAGTACCAAATTTCAGCATTCTAGTGCTAACGGTCACTGAGATTATCCGCGGACGGACGGACGGACGGACAGACATGGCGAAAGAATAAGGGTCCCTAGTTGACTACGGAACCCTAAAAATGACTGATGGAGACAAACGATAACCGTTGACTATGATTTTAGATTTAAATAAAGAAATAATAAATATATTATCGGACAATCTTACACAAATCAACCTAGTCCCACAGTAAGCTCAATAAGGCTTGTGTTGTGGGTACTAGGCGACGATATATATAATAGATAGATACTTAAATACATATAAAACATCCATAACTCAGGAACAAATATCCGTGATAAACACACAAATAAATGCCCTGACCAGGATTCGAACCCGGGACCTCCTGCTTCATAGGCAGGGTGACTACCAACTAGGCTAAAAGGCCGTTAAAATATTTGATAGACATTTATTAATAACGCTATTAATATGTATTGTAGTGCTTTATAACCGGCTTTTTCGAGTTCCGTAATTTTATAGTTTCGCCGTGTCCGTGGCCCGCTCGGTCAGTGACTAGAAATCTGTAATTAGTAATTTAATAACGTTACCATGATGACAAAGTGGTAAAATAGAGCTTTCAAAAATATAATAGGTACTTTCGTGTGCGTTCCCTCGACGTATCATGGGGAAGAATTTTCACGCTGAAATATGGGAAGTCTTTGTATGTATGAATATGAAGGCTTTAAAAAATATTTAATAGGGGTTTTACAAACACATATTTTCAACTTACTCGTAGGTACAGTAGCGGTCAATAATATATCACCTAAATGGTTTTACGGTAGTATTTTTTTTATATTTGTAAGTGATTTCCGCCTTACTACTTTAGGTAGTCTCATGTAATGGTTTTTTCATAGAGGTTTTTTTTTTAAATATATAGTTAACTTAAAATTTTATTTTTTTTACTAGAGCTTTTTAGTAACATGCTGATCCTATTGTAATTTACAGTATTCAATTGCAGTATTCATCATATATTTGTATAAAATGACTGGTAACATATAATCTACAAACTAACCTATATTGTTTCCTCTATACATGCTCATACAAAAAAACAAAGGTGTTGAATTATTGGCCGGTACACTGTATATCCTACAGCCATAAGGCGGATCCCACTGTCAAGCATAGAGCCAATACTGGTCAGAGCCTTCAACTCGCCTGTATTATCTACGATCAGAAATATCAGAATGCCACCCGTTTTTGGGACAAAAACGAAGGCACCGAATGCCGTAGTGATCTATTTGGATATAAATTATTCATTTACGGTACGTACGTGAGCCGCCGTAGGCTGAACTAAGAATTTTAACGTCACAAACGTTGTATATATTTACCTACTTCTAGATAAGTCGCCTATTTTCTATATAGGTGACCCTTGTATTCCGGTCTGAATTGTAATGTAATGATATATACTGAATACCTTACGGATAGACCATGTATGAATTTCGTCTACAATGTAGATAAAGGTGTGTCACTATGTCATAATCATAAATAATCGTGTAGAAGCTAAAATTTGCGAATCAAGACGTAGGCGATTATCACACTGCCAACGCAACCGGATGCGGCGACGGTGTGCAAGCGTGACAGCGCTATACACATGCAGAGCGCTATCTCGCTCACGCATCGGCGCGGCATGCGGAAACCGCAGCAGTGTGAAAGCCGCCGTACCTACAACGCATCTGGTAGTTAATTACAATTACAGATATAATCGTGTGTCTGCTAACATTTTGTTGTAGACCTTAACATGTATGAAGTCCGTGAAGTCTACTCTGGATCGCTTTCCTCAATAACCCATTTCATGGTCAACACCTAATCGTTTGTACAAAACGAATCAAAACGCTATCCATCTCTCTATCGCACTAATATGGAAGAGTGTGCGTGAGCTTGTAACGTTTCGTTTCGTTTTCTGCAAACGATTGTCATCTTGGCTAAGCCCCCTGATTCCTTGCCTAAACGCTCCATAGCGAACACTACGATACTAGACCTTAATGTGTATGGAATAAGGTCTACTCACCAAGCTTGGTGATTCTTTGTCTTCTCGCTCGGCTCGCTCCATAGCGAACACTATAGTAGACCTTAAAGTGTATGTAATAAGGCTCTCCATGAACAGTTAGCTCCGCGTGCCGGTTCAGCTCGTACAGCCGCACTGCCTCGTCCAGCTCGAGTTGAGTGGAGTTGGTCCATAGATCGCCTTCCTCGTCCACCCACTTCACGGTCAACACCTGATTGTAGACCTCAACGTGTATGTGATAGATAAGGTCCACTCACCAAGCTTCCTGATTCCTTGTCTACTCGCTCCATAGCGAACACTAGGATAGTAGACCTTAAAGTGTATGTAATAAGGCTCACCGTGAACAGTTAGCTCCGAGTCCCGATTCAGCTCATACAGCCGCAGCGCTTCGTCAGGGGGGTGTCACTACGCAGTTTAGGTATATTTGGCCAGCGCGCCTCCCGTGCAGGCGTATGGCAGTGGGCTGCCGCTCGGCTCGCACGATAGTCGTGTCACGTGGCGCTCGCGCAAAATTGAAAATTCACAATGGCTTCGTAACCTAAACCTCGATCTAATCCGTATAATATAATATAATATATGTAATATTGGTTGCCCAGAAACAATATAAGGAACTGACCGACATATTTTCAAAGAAATACGGATGTGACATACCTACTTCCGTGAGAATCAGACATACTATCTCCGGATAAAAAAAATATGTTTACAGTATCAAGGTTTGTAATTCCTAGATATTTATCCTAAAAATAATAAATCAGTAGGTATAGGTACAAAAACTTGTCAAAAGTGACACTATTATATAATCTGTGCCCGTGCCGACACTCACAGCTTGGTCATAAAACTGCGGCGCTCAAAGAAGATTCACGGTTCGTGCGCGGTTATAAGTTTCAATTTTACTTGCAGGCGGCGAGTATAGGTATAATTTAGTCAGATTTAGGAATAGGTATAATTTTATTCCTAAATCTGACTTTTGTGAAGGAGTGAATTTTCTGTACGGTAGTACTATTAGTTATTCTGTGGCTTCGTCCAGCTCGAGATGAGTGCAGTTGGTCCATAGATCGCCTTCCTCGTCCACCCACTTCACGGTCAACACCTGATTGTAGACCTTAACGTGTATGTGATAAGGTCCACTCACCAAGCTTCCTGATTCCTTGTCTACTCGCTCCATAGCGAACACTAGGATAGTACACCTTAAAGAGTATGTAATAAAGCTCACCGTGAACAGTCAGCTCCGAGTCCCGGTTCAGCTCATACAGCCGCAGCGCTTCGTCAAGCTCGAGTTGAGTGGAGATGGTGCATGGATCGCCTTCCTCGTCCACCCACTTCATGGTGAATACCTGTTTGACAAGTTGAAAAAAATAACGGAATATTTAAAAAGGGGGCACGGGGCATCAAAAATCAGATAGCGGGACGACCTGTAGGTCTACGATGGTAGCAGGTTGTCGCAGGATAGCGTGATATAAAATGACAGTTTGGCGGCAACTAGGCGTCATTCATTTATTACGTAAGACAATTTTGCCACTTTTTGTAGCGACAGCGACTGGCGGGAACGTGCAGTGCACAAGCCGTAACAAGCGGCGGAAAAGAAAGATGGATCATTATAGTAGTTTATGTAACTGTTACGTAATAAGGGTCCTTAATATACGAGTGTGGTTATATGAAACGAGCCGCAGGCGAGTTTCATAATAAGATCACACGAGTGTTTTATGGCCTAATTACGTACAGTTGTATACACTGCTTTATCAACACTCATATTATTTATCCTAAATGCCGTGTTGGGAAACCATAGAATGACCGCCATTGCACCGCCATGGCCAACTCGATAGTGCCGGCGGTCGCGCGGGCGCGTGTCGGCGGACGCGCGGGCGCGTGCCGGTGGACATTATGTTATCAAAACTCATAACGTATCAATATTTGAGCATGTAAAGTTAAAATTACGTTACTGCCACAGATAAAAAGCTTATCATAGTAAAATCGGTTGTGGTAATGCTAGCCATTGCCTACCGTTTTCGAACACGTTTTAGAGGTTTTACAATGTGAATGTAGATAAAAAAATATTCAGAGCTGGTAGGTATCCGTAGTTCCACAAAGGCATTAAGCTTTTTTCGACATTACAGATTCGCAATCGCTTCTATAATTAATGTGCGAATATTCACCGCACAATTTTAAATTATTTTTAAATAACGCAAAATCGTGTTCCCAATAGGCTGTCACGATAAATGGGCACACGGGCAGTAAATAGACTTCAATAAAAACGTTGAAAATAGTTTTCTCAATTTGATGCCACCATGTTATCCAGTCTGAAAATGAGTGTAGGAGTCACTATATAGGACCATACTATCAAGTTTAAATATTTTAGGTTTTTCTTATTTACAACTTCTACGAGTATTTAAGAAAAAAATGAAATATACCAAATTTAAAGTGTCGGTTTTTTTTATAGGGATGTATAATACGATAGAGTTGGAATATTAAATAAGCATCACTAACTTTCCCGACAATCTTAAGATACGATGTTACAATACGACACTATCTGTAGAATGTAGTAGAGGTATAATGGCATCGTCTATAGTTGCCTGATGAACATTGAACATGCCTGAGGAGTGAGGACGCTTTAACCTTGCATTTAAAATCACAAGACTGATGTTCCTAATACCATAAAATAGGAAGCCATTTTAAATATTTCTAGAACTAAAATAGGACCCATTCAATTATTTGCTACTTTGACCAAAAAGTGAGTTTTATCTCGGATAGAGAGTTTGAACCGATGGTAGTTTTTTCTGACGTTCAGTGCATTGTAATGTGCCTACATCGAAGAATAAAGAACTTTTTTTATGGGCAAACGTTTACCTATTCAGCAAGTCACAATACTGGTAATATAAAATAGTCGAGTTAGGATGCTCCATTCCATCACTATGATTTACTCGCTGCCATAGGCCGCCCAGGAGGGCGCGTTATACATTAAAAACCGGCCAAGTGCGAGAAGGACTCGCGCACCGAGGGTTCCGTAGAAACCTGTATGTATAAGGGTAGTAACTTTAGAATTATTAAAAATATTTTTATTTTATGATGTAACTAAAAATTTACGGTTTTCGCAATTTTTCCTTTATCTGTGCTATAAGACGTTGCTTCGTACCAAATTTCAAGATTCTGAGTTTACGGGAAGTACCCTGTAGGTTTTGATTCCCTTGCGAGTTTCGAAACTTTGCGGATTTTGCGGCATAAACGGCTGTATCTTTTGATTGCGTTGGCTTTTAAGTTTGATTTTTTCACAGCTTCAAGGGACAATAGACCTGAGTATTTGATATAAATTTCAGCTTGATACCTGCACGCGTTCCTGAGAAAAATGGTCTTGACAGACAGACAGACGGACAACAAAGTGATCCTACAAGGGTTCCGTTTTTTTCCTTTCGAGGTACGGAACCCTAAAAATGTACAATAAGCTGGATTAATAACGGTTTTTATTGTTGTTCTGTTGTAAGTTACCAAGACAATTTAACTCAAGTATTATAAGCACCAAAACCGAACGAAATTTAACCGAGGAGTACCTGTCGTAACGTAACTCAATGATAGTATAATAGTAGATGAGCCTAAAAGGTTTGTACGGTCAACCAATTTGATTCCTAGGCCACTGTAGAACCTTGTCGTAATGACAGTTGCCCGTGGATACGTATAAACGTAACCTATTCGCTACCAAACTAACTATTGTGACAAGGTTCTAGAGTGGCCTAGGAAGCAAATTGGTTGACTGTACATGCAAATCATCCCTTCCTAGCCGATACGGCACGGGCGACTGCTGGTATCATGCGCTCCTTAGGATGTTGCCTGTCAGGTTCCTCTTGTTCCTGTGTTCTGGATGTTTTCTATTTACCCACTACACTAGCCTTATTGAGCTTACTGTGTAATTACTAATTACTGTCAATTAGGTTGATTTGTGTAAGATTGTCCCCTAATATTTATTTATTCAAAGAGTTGTGTGTATTATACATATTACGCTTTTTCTATGAGTAAATTATAACTGAGTCAATATTGCCATATACGAGGGTTGCTACTTATATATACGGAAACAAAAAAACAAACAAACGTACACGGCTGAAAATGGTTTTATTGTTTTTCAAAGTATTCCCCTTGATGATCTATGCACTTTTGCATTCGCGTGAACCAATTTTTAAAGCACTTCTGCCACTCCGCCTGAGGTACCTCCATAACGTGTTGTTTGAATGCGTCGACAGCATCTTCAGCGGTCGAAAATCGTTGACCGCGTAATTTATTCTTTATATTTGGAAATAAATAAAAATCGTTGGGTGCCAAGTCAGGGCTGTACGGCGGATGACCCGTTAATTCCACATTTTGACCCTCCAAAAATAGAGTTGTTTCGCGTGACGTATGACAGCTGGCATTGTCATGATGAAGAATGATTCTTCGTCGCTGGTTAGTTTTACGAATTTGTTCAAATACTTCCGGTAAGCAAATGGTCGTGTACCACTCTGAATTAACCGTTCTACGGTTTTCTAGTGGCACTGTAGCTACATGGCCATTAATACCGAAGAAGCAGGCCACCATTTGTTTCAATGTACTTTTTGCACGAGTAACTTTCGTAGGGTTCGGCTCATTTTGAAACACCCATACCGTTGATTGTTGCTTCGTTTCGGGATCGTATGCATAGATCCAGGATTCGTCACCTGTATAGATGTTATAAACGGCTTTTGAGTCACCACGGTTATATTTTTTTAACATTTTATTGCACCATTCGACGCGAGCATCTTTTTGCTCTTTTGTTAAGTTGTGGGGTATCCAACGCGAACAAATTTTTTTTACAGCCAAATAATTATGTAATATGCTATTAATGCTGGTCATAGAAATACCCAGAGTCGCCTCTATCTCGCGGTACGTAACATGTCGGTCGTCCATTATAAGTTTTCGCACAGCCTCGATATTTTGTTGTACAACGACCGATTTCGGGCGACCTGTCTTAACTTCGTCCGTAAGCATACTACGTCCACGATTGAACTCACTAAACCAGTGATACACAGTAGTTTTAGATGGGGCTTCATCACCAAAAGTTGAAGTTAGTTGATCTATGCACTGTTGTTGCGTTAAACCACGCCGAAAATCATAATAAATCATAGAACGAATATTTTCACGAGTGAGTTCCATTCTTGCTGCGAGATGACATTTAAAACCCGTCAAAAACAAAACACGAGCGTTAATAAGAAAGAAAAAATATACCGGCCAGTACTTAAAAAAGTTCAAATTTTACCATGGAGGTCAAATATGCTATTTAAGAAGATTGTAATCCCGGTTTCCGGATATATAAATAGCAGCCCTTGTAGGTACCTATATGAATTTTTCGGTTTTACCCACTATTTTCAGTAACAATTCTTAAACAATGGCAATCGTTAAGTTGCGTTACTATCAACGTAAGGTAAATGAGTAAACCCGTAAAATCGGGTTATTACGACTGATAACCGTTTGAATTTTTATAATCAAGTTACCTTTAATCCATGTTTTTGTGTAAACTTTTATGGAGATAACAAAGTGACCCGATCCCATTACTCACGAGTTTATTTTAATTAGACATTATAAGTAGAACACCACTGTTAACACAGACTTAAGTATGAGTTTAACACACGCAGCGCTCGCGCATGTAAACAGTGATAACACAATGGGACAAGGCCTTACATACACACACATACACAAATACACACACACGCACAAAACGGTGTGTAGGGATGTCAACCTTTTTTCAGGTGTAAGTTTACTTAATTTAGTTTCTGATTTAAACTTACATGATTCTACACAACACAGTACACTTATATTTATTATTTTACCTAATGTTTAGAAGTTTGATTTAAAGTGACAACCCTAGCGTAAAATGTATCTCTTCTTAGTCGTGCACTCTTGGCAGAGTAAGTTGTCGTGGTCATGTCTAGGTTGAGTCTTTCGCCACCACTTCCCTGGTGATGCGACGCCATGTAGCTCTATGTTTGGAGGAGTGAGAATTCTCGTTTATGCAGCAGTGTAGGACAGACTTGATGAGGTCTGTCCATCGCGTTGGACAGTTGGAAAATTGTATAACCATGACCAAATGCGGGTAGTACGAAAAACCCATGTCTATTTGGCGTGGAAATGAAAGTTTAAATCAGTCTTTTTTCTGGCTTCAAAGTTCAAATGACTAATACAATTTTAAAGTCTGAAGTCGGAAATGATTGGTCTGAGGAGTGAAGGTTGAGTTTCTATTTAGGGCGAACTAGAGCTATGAAATACAGATACGAATATAAGCCATGATGATTTTTTTTCATGTATGGTATCAATCGATTCGTTTTGTGATCAAATGTCTATATATTTTTTTTTTTTTTTTATACCACGACGGTGGCAAACAAGCATACGGCCCGCCTGATGGTAAGCAGCTACCGTAACCTATGGACGCCTGAAACTCCAAAGGAGTCACATGCGCGTTGCCGACCCTTTACAAAAAGGAGGATTCACTGTGTTGACGAGTAAAGGAACAAGAAGGTCCGTCATCGTCAACACACTGGGTCCTCTTTGAGCTCTTTGGCAACCTTACTCACCAGCAGGAACACAACACTATGAGTAGGGTCTAGTGCTATTTGGCTGTGGTTTTCTGTAAGGTGGAGGTACTTCCCCAGTCGGGCTCTGCTCCAGATTTGAGCGATGATATTCGCTGAACGTGCCCTACCACACTTAGCGAGATGTCATTCGCAGTACCCATACCTCTCTTTTTGGCGTAGTTTAAGGACATACCCAGGTCCGGACGTAGTTTAAGGACATACCCGGGTCCAAATGGGGCAAAAGTCAGAAATGAGACTTATAGTCTGAGATTTGCATTTGTTTCTCAAAACGCTCCTAACAAAATGATGTGCAAAAGTGACGTCACGCTCAAAAAGTCGCCTTGCTTAAAGTACGGAAAAATTATGAAATTGCTATTTCTATAGTGAAATGTTGCGTGGTTGCCGTACAATTTATTTTACAGTAAAATGTTAAAAATCAAATACTATCATTGTTTTTTATTTCGTACTTTAAAAAAACGCAAAATTTTGACATTTTTAAGCTATCTTTGAACCCTTTCAATAGATTTTTTTTTAATTTTCACTTTATTTGGTTCATTGATCATATTGCATCCTATCAACTAAATTTTATTGCATAATTCAACATGTGTCATCATCATCATCCCAATTTAAACTCACAAAAAAGATTTGTTGACAACCCTAAGTGTCATGGTATTAATAATTACTGCAGATGGCTAATGAGCATTAATCATTGAACACCTGCAGGATTATAGCTTTTTATGGATACGTACATGTATGGAATTATATACTACATTAGAATATTTTTTCCTGCAACCTTGTTTAGTTGTACAAACGTTTGTTATGTACTTTAACGCCAATTGTATACCATTTACACGGATAAGTGCTTAACAATTAACAAGATTGATCGATTGCTTAGTGATTAACTAAAGATTACTACCAGGGAAAAATTGTTCAAGTCTTATGTTTATGTAACACTTTTGTGACACTTTTTTGGAAAAGGTACCATTTATATGTTGTATGTTGGACAGTTTCAATATTGTTATGGAGTGGTTGAAACGGAATATTTTTAAAGGCATTGAAAAGGTATGTTTAATTACTATTCAAACTGTCCTGTCCTCATTTTCAATGTCTAAAGTTTTCCAGGACTGTTTAATTTAGAATTCCCTAACTGTAAAAAAAATATTTTTATCTCTTATTATTACACATTATTATTAGTCATGTCCTCCAATATCTATACAATTAATTGTACAATATTATATAAAAACAACTATTATTTGTATGGGTATAAGGTCATGTTAAATTAATCATATAGATATTGGCGATATTGGAGAAAGGAAATTGACAAAACACTTTACCTGATCCGGTGCAAAACGGCACATATCAATCATCTCCTGCGTAAACTCCTCCAGCGTAATGCTGTGGTTGATGTATGTAATCATCACATCACCGTTGTACACCGTCTTCACCTTCACATCATTGTCGTGATTTTCCTGGTTCACCATTTGGGTCGGCATCATTACACAACCAATCGGTTATCTGGAAATTTACCAAGTTTTGATCAGTATAGATGGCTATAGGTTTTTAACCCTTTGACCGTCAAGCATCGGACGGAATAATCGTGCCCTAAGCACCAGCACGTGATATCACATCCAAAATATAACCAGATTGCCTTGCGCGCTGGCATGATGACTTTCCATGCGCGCGATTTGACGTCTTTGGTGGTCAACGGATTAAAGCAAATGTTCTTAAGCTTTTAGAAATAAGGGATCACTTGACAATATTTCTTCCAAAGTAGGGATCCCCAATTGTTTGGAAATTAATCGGCACCTATGACTAATATAGTCACCAAATTGTTGTTCTTTTTATAAATTCGCGGACCAATCGTTGCTCTGAGGGACCAGCAATTGTCAGCGGACCACTGTTAGGACCGAAAGCTTAATGGTATACTAGGCCAAGTGAAAGATTCACTGTCCACCCAATTCTAATGGTCATAAGAGACACGTTGGATGGGAACCAGAGGAGGCAAGCCTTCTGCTCTAGATACAACTAACCAAACACGAGACTGGACCTAGAGAGAGACATACTCGGAGGCTTTATTTTGATTTCTTGGCAAAGAACTTGACATTTTTGCTTACTTTATTAAGTTTATTTTAGCTCAAAATCTCACACAATTCAAAGAAATATTAAGTAACAAGCTTGTCATAAGGATTTGCTTGGTACTCCAAAGTAAGAAATCAAAAGTAACAGCAATGCAGTTCTCAGCTAATAGGCTAGAACAGGGGTGTCTAAAGTTTTTTACTCAAGGGCCACGGCTAAACCTCTACTACTTATTGCGAACCAGATTGTATGGAGTTTTACTCTTTTCTCTGGCCTGATTAACGGGCTCGCGGGTCGTATTTTGGAAACCCTTGGGGCTAGATGAGCAATGGGTCTCCTGTGCAATATGAATTTAAGAAAAGAACAGAACAACTGAACAACTGTATAGTGATAAGCCAATAGATTTATGTTTATTTTGCCTTTTCTTTAATTAAGCCTGATTTTTCATTAGTTTTGTGCATTTAAACAACATAAAAACCAGATATAACTTCATCACAAAGTGTATCAAAACTAAGATTAAATATAACTAATTAAATCATAAATCATAAATTTTACTCGAAGTACATACAATTAAGTACTAATAAGACGATGCTTAACCTAGGCATATACAAAAGTATTAAGCTACAACCGTAAGATGTACATATGACAACGTAAATTTTACGAAATGCAAGAATTATGCACTTTCCAATAAGCCCTACTGTAAGGCTTCATTACCAGCCTTCTACAGGTATTAAGAAAAAAAAGGCGTTATTTATTTGTTGGTGGTTATACAATAGGTCTCGGTTCATGCTTCGCTTCCTGTTTCGACAATTATAATAGCTACTTTACTATAATAACATGACAAACATTCCCATAATATGAATCACTTCGACACTTACACGATATAACCTTTAAAGATGCGCTGTTTGAACACGAATAAGGCACTGAAGTGAAATGATGTGTGGGATTACAGTCTCATTGAAGATTTAATAAAAGCTAGAAGCTCACAGAACTTTATCCATTAATTCCAGTAATAAAACATCAACAAAAGTTTGACACTTGCAACTGACACACCGCTACTTCCTGACATTCCATGGGAAGTTGCAGGTAGGCAACAGTAGAAACATAAAAACTGTAATTCAATGGTGTCTTTGTCCCTTTTCTACTTGCGTAACTATAGTGGCGCGTAACTGGAATAGATATACCGGCCTGACAGCATTGGTTGGCATAAAATATTGCCACTTAAATGTATTCATACTGTTCTTGAAATGCATAATTTTGCACTTAATTTATTTATTTAAAATGTTTCGTCTATTGTCTGCTAGTATACGACTGAAAGATAATTAATGTTCAATCGTTTTTTATTTAACAACAAAAGTCCATTTATTATTAATTTGAACAAAAATGTTTATCATTTCTAAACGACATAAAGGCCCATTCTCCTTTCCGTTACGCTATGTGCCAAAAATTAAATCAACCAATCAAAATTCAGGCTGTAAGTTTCATCGTTCGTTAATTCGTCGAAATTAGCTGTAGTTAGTTGCGGTTACGGTACTAAAAAAACATTACGTAGTTTACTGTCAATCAATTGGAGTCTGGGTTTGGTTTGGTAATTTTTGTAATTGATCATTTTCCAAAGTGCAGTGGTATTTTTTGTTATTTTATTTTAGTTGTTATTTTCTGTAATAATTAAGTTAACGATGGTAAGACATGTTTTGTTAATAACGTTTGTAAATAGGTCAAATTTAATAGTTTTGTTGTGATGACTAATGCCTGGATTTTACAAAGGCTCGCCAGATCGGTTATCGTTTCGGTTGTTTCAGACGGAGCAGCAAATGGATTGTGCTTTGGACTTGATGCGGAGGTTGCCTCCTCAGCAAATTGAGAAGAATTTAACAGATTTAATAGATCTCGTGCCAAGTTTATGTGAGGACCTTCTGTCTTCCGTGGATCAGCCTTTGAAGATTGCTAAAGACCGTAGCAACGGAAAGGACTATTTGCTTTGCGATTACAACAGGGACGGTGACTCGTACAGGTCGCCGTGGTCGAACACGTACGACCCTCCTCTGGAGGATGGCTCCATGCCCTCAGAAAGATTGAGAAAGCTAGAAATCGACGCCAATCATGCGTTTGACCAGTACCGAGAAATGTATTTCGAAGGTGGTGTCAGCTCAGTGTATTTGTGGGATATGGACCATGGTTTCGCAGGTTTGTAACTGATAAAAAATGCTAGCTTGTATTACTGATAAGCAGATACCTACTCAACATTCCAACATGTAGCTGTGATGTGGTTAATGAACTTGTTATAGTGGAATAGATAATGCGAGACTGAATTAGGCCACTTGATAGTTTAAACTACTGACATTGCTAAATAGTTAGAAAATTATAAAATGAAATGTAAACAAAGAAAATTAAATAGATATAAAATTTAGAAAAAAAGGAATGGATTAGGCCCAACTCACATTAATGTATTGTCAGGTAAAACCCAAAGCAATCAACTGTATTGCTTACATAAACTTGTTTATATAGAACATGGAAAAGGCAAGTGGAAGTTATATGGGGAATCAATAACGGCTGAATTAAATTTGGTATTGAGATAGTTTTTTAGTTCTGGGGTAGGATAGAATATTTTCTATCCCCAAAATAATACCTTAATGGAGTAAAACTAGTACTGGATTACTAATTCCATGCAGACAAAGTCGCGGGCAAAAACTAGGGTTTATAATAAAATGTAACTACTGTATAAACTAGATATCATCAACCATAGATTCTATTAGGGTAAGAGATAACAATTTCCATGTCTCTTACTTTAATTGGAGCTATGGTCACCGCTATGGCATTATTTACGGTAGGCAGCAATAACGGCCTTCTAGCCTAGTTCGTAGTGACCCTGCCTATGAAGCAGGAGGTCCTGGGTTCGAATCCTGGTCAGGGCATTTATTTGTGTGTTTATCACAGATATTTGTTCCTGAGTTATGGAGGTTTTCTATGTATTTATCTATATATATCATCATCTAGTACCCGTAACACAAGCCTTAGCTTACTGTGGGACTAGGTTGATTAGTGTAAGATTGTTCCATAATATTTATTTATTATAGTGCAAACCCACATTATGAATGAATGCATGAGCTGATATTACAGGTCAGGTCAGGGACTTTATTTATTAAGCCATTTACTTTACACTGGACATTTCATAGAGTAATAGTAACAAAAGAAAATGGCTTGAACCTTAAAGTCTGTGACTGTACCTTAACTGAATTTTATTTGGAGAAAATTGTTTATTAATTTATACACTGGTTATAATTATGTAGAAAGTTTTTTGCATCTTCATTGATAGACTAAGCTTAGGTAGTTGGTCACCCTACCTCATCGGGTAGCAAGATTTGGCATATATAGTGAGTAGCAATGTAAAAGGTTATGCCTTTTTTGTTAGGGTCTTGATGAGCTACCTTTTAGGATGCCAAAAAATGTCAACCTAATGGCACCCTGAACATTGGCTGCCTTCTGAATGCTCTAGGTTTGACCCATCAAGTCCCGTAAAAAAATGCATAACTTTTTAAGGTGCAACCCCCTATATATGCCAAATCTTGCTACCTTGTTATTATTTTTTGGCTCATCAAATCCCTAACAAAAAAGGCATAACTTAACTTGCAACTGGTTATACATCCCGAATCTTGCTACCCGATAAGGTAGGGTGACCAGCTACCTAAGCTTAGTCTATGAATTTGTTTTTATACCACAATGGTGGCCAACAAGCATGCGGCCCGCCTGATGGTAGGCAGCTACCGTAACCTATAGACGCCTGCAACTCCAGAGGTGTCTTATGCGAGTTGCCAACCCTTTACAAAAAAGGAGGACTCACTGTGTTGACAGCTAAAGGGGCAAGAGGGTCCCTCATTGTCAACACACTGGGTCCTCTTTGAACTCTATGGCAACATTACTCACCAGCAGGAGTACAACACTATGAGTAGGGTCTAGTGCAATTTGGCTGTGGTATTCTGTAAGATATGACATTTGTTGTGCTGTGCCCTACCACACATAGCGAGATGACATTCGCAGTACCCGTACATCTCTTTTGGACGTAATTTAAGGACATATCCGGGTCCATGATGTTCAGAGCTTGTGACTAAATAAAATATCTGGAATTTCAGTTATTTGTTAAACCAATAGCAGTTTCCTCATAAGTGCCCTTGATTGAATGCCAAAACTAATAATAAAATTACAGTTTTCAATATTTACGTTTAATACGATTTTTCTCATAATACGCCATTTTATATCAGTCCCTGCTGGCTGGGGCCCTTCAAATTCGTGTTATAAGCAAGTATTACTGTAGTTATGATCCAATGACTCATGTCTTGTTCTATTGTGAAGGCTAGCCTTTAGTAAGCTAGGCTTGGCTATAAGTTACATGTATATATAAGGTAATAATTAACGCACGGACAGGTGGCTGAATTATTGAGCAGAGGGGGCACTGGAGTCGCGTAGGTTACATTTCATGATTGAATGACTAATGATTAAATTATTTGGTCTAAAACATACATTTCTTATTCAAGTAGTGTAAATATTTATGGATCGAATTATTGGATCCATCCTTGTTTTCTCCACCAGACCTTTGGCTGATGTTTCCAACAATTTTTTGGTCTGGCTAATTAAATAGAGTAATAATATGTAAAATAATACAATAATTTGATCCAAAAATATTGGCAATATGTGAATGTGAAATGTATGTTTTAGGCAAAAAAATAATTTAATCATTATAACTGAAAAACAAATCAAATGATTAAAAAAATATATTTTGATTTGTTTATTTTAAGTAGACACTATTATATAAATTATATATTCCAAGTGGTTAAGGTGTCTGCCGCGAATGCAGAAGACGCTGGTTCGATCCCAACCCTGAGCACCAGAGGCCCAGGTCTATTTTTCCTTTGTACATATATGACATCTATATAAGTTTATATAATCATTAGTCATGCAGTCATAAAATGTAACATAGGAGACTTCAGTGTCCTCTCTGCTACTACCTGTCTGTACACTAGTAATAATAGTACTTGCTGGTGGTGGTGGGGTTAAAATAATATGAAGGTTAACAATTGATTTTTTGATAAATGTTATGATTTAGTCTCAAAGTAAATACAATTTACCTAGTGAACTTCATTATTATATATTTATTAGTTTACTTAAACAAGGAAATAGATTGAAACCTGATCACATGGTTTATTACCAGTGCATGTTTAAGCTTAAATCTCATTTCCTCAATTTATTTGAACTGTGACACTTTAAGGAAATAATTAATTACTAAAGTTAAATAATGTTTCTCAGGTTACATACCAAAAACCAAATGATATTCACATCTGGTCTGTAAATTTATGTAATTATCACAAAAAATAGCATTGTAGAAGCACCGTCTAGTTAGGTTAGGATGTCTTACTTGGGGCACAGATATTTCTTAGACTTTATACCAAAGAATATAATACTCACTAGGAGCTTTATAATATATTACTCCATTATCTTTGCTTTCATGTTGAAAATGTGTTTTTTTTTTTTAATTTTATTAAAATATATTCTATTCTGTCAGGATTAGAATATCTGCTATTGCCATATATGTAATTTTTTTTCTTTAATTACTAACATGTTAGATAGTCACTTGAATCAATTTCTATCTGCTAGGCTAAACCTACAGACTAATGTATCCACTGTAAAAGTTTACGGGCTAACTCACTACGCGTGACATGTTTGTCACTGTCTCCATCCTCGAGCACAAAGATGGTGCTAGAGAACCAGTCCGTAACGCGCACAACCGACTCTATCTAGTAAACAGTGTTAGTATAGTACGTCTCACGAAAGTTTAAGTTCACTGTCTCCTTTAAATTTCAGGCGTAATATTGATAAAGAAAGCCGGTGACGGGTCACAGAAGATCAAAGGTTGCTGGGACTCCATACACGTAGTGGAGGTGGTAGAGAAGAGTTCTGGCCGCAACGCGCATTACAAGCTAACGTCCACCGCTATGCTGTGGCTGCAGACCAACAAGGAAGGCAGCGGGACCATGAACCTCGGTGGCAGTCTTACTAGACAGGTGAGCTTGCCTGTGACGGGTCACAGAACATCAGGGGGTACTAGGAATCCATACACGTGGTGGAGGTGGTAGAGAAGAGTTCCGGCCGCAATGCGCATTACAAGCTAACGTCCACCGCTATGCTGTGGCTGCAGACCAACAAGGAACGCAGCGGGACCATGAACCTCGGTGGCAGTCTTACTAGACAGGTGAGCTTGCCTGTGACGGGTCACAGAACATCAGGGGGTACTAGGAATCCATACACGTGGTGGAGGTGGTAGAGAAGAGTTCCGGCCGCAATGCGCATTACAAGCTAACGTCCACCGCTATGCTGTGGCTGCAGACCAAAAAGGAACGCAGCGGGACCATGAACCTCGGTGGCAGTCTTACTAGACAGGTGAGCTTGCTTGTGATGGGTCACAAAAGATCAGGGGGTATTAGGAATCCATACACGTGGTGGAGGTGGTAGAGAAGAGTTCTGGCCGCAACGCGCATTACAAACTAACGTCCACCGCTATGCTGTGGCTGCAGACCAACAAGGAACGCAGCGGGACCATGAACCTCGGTGGCAGTCTTACTAGACAGGTGAGCTTGCTTGTGATGGGTCACAAAAGATCAGGGGGTACTAGGAATCCATACACGTGGTGGAGGTGGTAGAGAAGAGTTCTGGCCGCAACGCGCATTACAAGCTAACGTCCACCGCTATGCTGTGGCTGCAGACCAACAAGGAACGCAGCGGGACCATGAACCTCGGTGGCAGTCTTACTAGACAGGTGAGCTTGCCTGTGACGGGTCACAGAACATCAGGGGGTACTAGGAATCCATACACGTGGTGGAGGTGGTAGAGAAGAGTTCCGGCCGCAATGCGCATTACAAGCTAACGTCCACCGCTATGCTGTGGCTGCAGACCAACAAGGAACGCAGCGGGACCATGAACCTCGGTGGCAGTCTTACTAGACAGGTGAGCTTGCTTGTGATGGGTCACAAAAGATCAGGGGGTATTAGGAATCCATACACGTGGTGGAGGTGGTAGAGAAGAGTTCTGGCCGCAACGCGCATTACAAACTAACGTCCACCGCTATGCTGTGGCTGCAGACCAACAAGGAACGAAGCGGGACCATGAACCTCGGTGGCAGTCTTACTAGACAGATGAGCTTGCTTGTGACGGGTCACAGAAGATCAGGGGGTACTAGGAATCCATACACGTGGTGGAGGTGGTAGAGAAGAGTTCTGGCCGCAACGCGCATTACAAACTAACGTCCACCGCTATGCTGTGGCTGCAGACCAACAAGGAACGCAGCGGGACCATGAACCTCGGTGGCAGTCTTACTAGACAGGTGAGCTTGCTTGTGATGGGTCACAAAAGATCAGGGGGTACTAGGAATCCATACACGTGGTGGAGGTGGTAGAGAAGAGTTCTGGCCGCAACGCGCATTACCGGGTGAACCGATTTTATGCGGTTTTTTAATTTAAAAGTTGGCTTTCTAGCGATGGTTCTGGTCATGTTTTATTAGTAATTTTATTAGCCACCTGCCATTACTAATACCATTGCCGTGGCTGAATGTATCTACATACTTTTATAACTATGTCTTATATATTCCTGATTGATTGTGTTTTAGGCGGAGCAGGATTCAGCGGTGAGCGACGTGACCCCGCACATAGCCAACATCGGCCGCATGGTCGAGGACATGGAGAACAAAATCAGAAATACCCTCAATGACATTTATTTTGGTAAGATATATAAATCAATTCTGAATAAGCTTTGTCCTTTAGATTTTTTTTCTTCAGAATATTCGTCCAAGAAGGAATGAACGACAGTCATATATGGTACGGTCAAATATTAACGCAAAGACTGACAATTAATCGCAATTAATTAATATTTATTATTATTTATTTAATTTTTTTACGTTACGGAGATCCAACAGCTATCAAAACAAAATAGCACTAATTAATAAGAGATGAAAAGCCAATTACAGGATCACACTTATAGCTAAAGATTATTACAATTAAGTTTTACTTAAATAAAAAGTGACAACACTCAAACACAACATAAGAGCTAATACAATCAATATTAAATATAAACAGGCAAATAGCAAATTTAAAACACCTAGTTACAATATTATTAATATTAGTTAAACTACCTAGAATTCCCTACACACGTACAAGTTGCGGAACGGAAAAAGCGAGGTTCCAGTCCCGATAAAAGAATGGATACAGATTGTAAATTTAATTTTTCCTAAACATTTCAACTTTTTGGAAACTCCGCAACATGCACACCTGTTAGGATTCCTATTGTTCCTATTTAACAACTTGTCTCAAAATATTTCGGATCATGTCATCGGGGATAAACTTCCTGTAAATACGCCAGGCCGGCCTGTACTACGCTATTCGTGTATTTTCCTCTTCGTACATTGAATATTTATATTTAAGGGTGCCGCTCGAACTTATTATAGACTGGTTGGTCGAACTTGGAGTTTTTGCTGGCAACCTTTTACTAAACTATTACTCGTTTATCTCCAGGCAAAACGAAGGACATAGTGAACGGGCTCCGCTCCGTGGTGCCCGCGGAGGTGGAGCGCCGCACGCAGGCGCTGCGCCACGACCTGGCCGTCGCGCTGCAGCGCCGGCACCAAGCCCGCGCCGACTGACTGCCCGCCGAGTGAGTAGCAGCTAGAGCCCGCAGTGTATACTATACAGGCGACACGAGCACATGGTGCCCGGGCTCCGCTCCGTGGTGCCCGCGGAGGTGGAGCGCCGCACGCAGGCGCTGCGCCACGACCTGGCCGTCGCGCTGCAGCGCCGGCACCAAGCCCGCGCCGACTGACTGCCCGCCGAGTGAGTAGCAGCTAGAGCCCGCAGTGTATACTATACAGGCGACACGAGCACATGGTGCCCGGGCTCCGCTCCGTGGTGCCCGCGGAGGTGGAGCGCCGCACGCAGGCGCTGCGCCACGACCTGGCCGTCGCGCTGCAGCGCCGGCACCAAGCCCGCGCCGACTGACTGCCCGCCGAGTGAGTAGCAGCTAGAGCCCGCAGTGTATACTATACAGGCGACACGAGCACATGGTGCCCGGGCTCCGCTCCGTGGTGCCCGCGGAGGTGGAGCGCCGCACGCAGGCGCTGCGCCACGACCTGGCCGTCGCGCTGCAGCGCCGGCACCAAGCCCGCGCCGACTGACTGCCCGCCGAGTGAGTAGCAGCTAGAGCCCGCAGTGTATACTATACAGGCGACACGAGCACATGGTGCCCGGGCTCCGCTCCGTGGTGCTCGCGGAGGTGGAGCGCCGCACGCAGGCGCTGCGCCACGACCTGGCCGTCGCGCTGCAGCGCCGGCACCAAGCCCGCGCCGACTGACTGCCCGCCGAGTGAGTAGCAGCTAGAGCCCGCAGTGTATACTATACAGGCGACACGAGCACATGGTGCCCGGGCTCCGCTCCGTGGTGCTCGCGGAGGTGGAGCGCCGCACGCAGGCGCTGCGCCACGACCTGGCCGTCGCGCTGCAGCGCCGGCACCAAGCCCGCGCCGACTGACTGCCCGCCGAGTGAGTAGCAGCTAGAGCCCGCAGTGTATACTATACAGGCGACACGAGCACATGGTGCCCGGGCTCCGCTCCGTGGTGCTCGCGGAGGTGGAGCGCCGCACGCAGGCGCTGCGCCACGACCTGGCCGTCGCGCTGCAGCGCCGGCACCAAGCCCGCGCCGACTGACTGCCCGCCGAGTGAGTAGCAGCTAGAGCCCGCAGTGTATACTATACAGGCGACACGAGCACATGGTGCCCGGGCTCCGCTCCGTGGTGCTCGCGGAGGTGGAGCGCCGCACGCAGGCGCTGCGCCACGACCTGGCCGTCGCGCTGCAGCGCCGGCACCAAGCCCGCGCCGACTGACTGCCCGCCGAGTGAGTAGCAGCTAGAGCCCGCAGTGTATACTATACAGGCGACACGAGCACATGGTGCCCGGGCTCCGCTCCGTGGTGCTCGCGGAGGTGGAGCGCCGCACGCAGGCGCTGCGCCACGACCTGGCCGTCGCGCTGCAGCGCCGGCACCAAGCCCGCGCCGACTGACTGCCCGCCGAGTGAGTAGCAGCTAGAGCCCGCAGTGTATACTATACAGGCGACACGAGCACATGGTGCCCGGGCTCCGCTCCGTGGTGCCCGCGGAGGTGGAGCGCCGCACGCAGGCGAGTCGTCTAGCCATCAAGTCTTGGTCTACAGTTGTAGCCCTACAATAGTTTACGGAAGATAATGTTATTATTTTCGGGTGGAAGCTCGTCCCCT
Organism: Pammene aurita; assembly: GCA_947086415.1. NCBI lineage: Eukaryota > Metazoa > Arthropoda > Insecta > Lepidoptera > Tortricidae > Pammene > Pammene aurita. The sequence goes on along the minus strand of OX352308.1, from coordinate 25,449,964 downwards.
CTAAGGGCTCGGCCTATGGCCAGGGCTCGCCACTGCCGCCGCCGCCGTGGGATGTTGTGGCCAGGCTGTAAACGCGGTAGGTAAGATTTATATTGAAGTATGTACAGTACCTTGTATAGGTGTACATTTCTTTTCTTGATCATTGCCTTGCTACTGAGAGTATCTGACTGACTCTTTTAAAACCTTGTATTATAGTGGAGTACGGGAACGCCTTTTTAACCTATAAAAATGACATAAATCACAAGTCCGATTTTATTTTGTGACCTGTTAGAATACGTCAAGTACTAATAATAATAAATATGTTCTAACAATTGTTAGCATTGCGCTGGGTATAATACATGTATTTGTTTGCTACGCATAGAAAAGATTATTTAAGTTTTATTTTTCTCCACCAGGCTACCGCTTTTTACTATTGCAACTCAACTTCACATTTTATAACGGTTTTGTCAAGAGCATATGTCGTCTTAGCAATTTGTAATTCGTTTAGAATTCAAGATCACTTATATTTTGACAAATTGTTTTCGATTATGCTCACATAATCTATTGACCAAACTGTTATAAAATTACAGATGATGTTGAAATAGTTGAATGCAATAGTATGGTAAAGGAAAATATATCTTGTATAATCTTTTATTGTTGTTATTAACAAATATCTATATAATACCTAGCGCGACGTCAAAAACTGTTAGAAAATATTTTTTACTTTAAGTAATCATATCATATTATCTAACGAAAAAAGAACAGGAAGTATAGTATAGTATAGTATAGTATGTATACTTCCTGTTCTAACTTATGGTTGCCAAACATGGGCACTAAACAAATCCCACTACAATAAGCTAGAAATTTGTCAAAACGCTATGGAGAGAAGTATGATGGGAGAGCGACTATCTGACAAAGTTAGAAATATAGATATAAAGAAATGTACTAAAACAAAAGATATTACTGCAACAATTAAGAAGTTGAAATGGAAATGGGCAGGTCACACAATTAGAGGGAGAGAAAAGTGGTCTAAAACAATAATGTACTGGTTTACTGGAGACAAAAAGAGGAAGCGTGGCAGGCCAACAAGAAGATGGGAGGATGAGATTAAGAGGTCAGCAGGAGGTTGCTGGACTACAATAACAAAGGACAGGAATAAATGGAAAGAGTTAGGGGAGGCCTTTGCCTACAAAAGGCATACAGATATAACTTAAATATATATATGTTTACAACAAAATGAAATGTAGTTACAAAATACTTACCTGAAATAAAGGCTATTTCAATTTCAATCAAGGAAAAAGAAAATCACACTTGTGAGTTATCGAAGCTCAAAACTGTTCGCGTACTGTACTAAGTTCCCCGCCACTTTATTTACAAACCCGTTAGCTCTACAAATATGGTAGTATCAGCACAGGCTAATATCTAATTTGCACGTGAAAAAAGTGGCTCAGTAAAAAGGGTCCTATACGAAGAGAGCCGAGTGTTCTGAGAACATTGCAGAAATTATTTATTTGGTGTTATACAAAAAATACTATACAGGCGACACCTTAATATATTTACATCTTAATCCTAAATCACTACAAAGATGCCGCTCAGCATATGCCGAATTGCCGATAGCCAAGATTCTTAGCCATGACGTTGGTTTTCAGGGTAACCAACCAAGTGGAGCGCACAATGAAACATATCTCTCCTTTATTTTTATTTTGTTCTTTACACTGTGAATAACATTTTTATTTTATTTCAGGTGAGGTGGATACTGGGTGAATTAACAGTAGATATTAACAACGACGTTAGGACAAGCTCAAAGTCTCCCGTAGCAAGTTACGATACAATCTAAACTCAACATTTCTTCTTACTCTCTCTAGACTGCACAAGGTTACTGCTCGAAACTTGTTAGCTATTATCGTAATTTACTTAATGCATTGAAGTAATATGTAATATTGGAACTGACTTTAATAACCTGCATTACTTTGCACTATGGACGAATCTGAACAAAATATATAGGTAATTTGTTCGTTTCTAAAAGTACCAGCTATGATTTTTTTAAATGATTGTTGGTACAAGTTTAAATTTAATCAAAGTTCTGAATTTTCTTTAAGTATGAGTGTTGCATTGCAACTATAAGACAAAGATGCATGTAACGTCATTAATCGGAAGTCTCTTTTTTTAAAGGGGCATGCATTTTTTTAAAGTTTAAAAGCTTTTAATTTTTGGTGGGCGCCATTTTTTTATGTAGGTGTAAAAAAGCCTTGTGTCAAAAATTGTCTTTATGATGTGTGTTCTAAAACATATTACTTCAATGTTTAAATATATTTATAAATAAAGAAAACTAGCAACGGTGTTAGTTCAATGCAACCAGAATGGTGCTTTGAAAGATATTAGTCCATATTTCAAGATGTAATTCGTAATTTATGAAAATAGTTATTTAAATATACTGTAAAAATCTAAATTAAGAACACAATGACTGTCGAGTTTACGTTTTACATGTATATAATAATTTGATTTGATGTAAATTAGTTATTTAACTTCACCCAATATGTCATCCATCTCGATTTAGTTTGCATTTTTATAGCTTAGTTTTTTATTTAAAGGAGAATGTTGGTTTGGATGTAAATTTATATAAATCTGATTTAATTTCTCATTTAATAATCCAACTAACGCATTTAAAAATCATTCAATGATTATAATATAAGTATTTGTTCAAAGTCCGAACTGACATTCGAATAGTATTTTATGCTTTGTAACTGTAAGAGATTCAATATATTATTATTGAAATAAAATTATTATTGTAACAAATAACCATTTCTTTTGTGTTGCAATTTATTACACTAATTGTTATCATATTGGCCTCTCTAAATAAAACAAATATTTACCTGAAAACGGAGTAATTGAATTTGCTTTGAAGCCTCGATATTAGGGAATCTAATGGGAGATTAATGATCGTAATAAGGCCTTTGCTCAACAGTGGGTGATAAAAGGCTGATATGATGCTGAATGGGAGATTTGTAATCTTATAGATAAAACAAGACGGTGACGATTTGTCCTTGGGCTTATTACTTCTCACTCGGAACGAAAACTTCCCTCTCAGTAACCAACCGCACTGCATAGAAGGTATGATGGTTTTGTGTAATAGATTAGGTGCTACAAGGTCAAGGATGATATAGACATGGATGGACAATATCCATACAAAATCGCATTCCCTTATTTCAGGTTAAAGCACTTGAGCGTCATCTATCGGTCACCACAAACACTAAATTCTAATTTCAAATATTTTGTTCGGCGCTTAACGCTGACATAATAACTCGACTCCAGACTTGATAGATGGCGCTGTGGCACCGAGTACCGAAAACAGACGTAAGTATAGCCTGAAGGTTCGAGGAACGCGATTTTGTATCGGCATTGTTAACCTATTGACCGCCACAGTCGGCTGTGGCCGACATCAAAAAGTTGTGCCATGGACGCCAACGACGGCTACAGCCGACAGGCTTTGTAATGCAATAGGGACCTACGCGGGCTTCCGCAAAGTTCAATTTCGCTTGATAAAACGCGATTACGTGGCGTCGGTGGCGCGTCATTTTTGTTCAATGCTTGGCGGCCATAAGGTTAATCCATACTAGGTGTAACAAAAATGCTGTTGATCCGTTTAAGCCTTTATAAGGCAGAGGGAATATATTTCCCACCATTATTTGAACTTTATCTCTAACTAATAGGGTTCAATTTCCCCTGATTTCTGACACTCTTTTGCCTTATAAAAGGTTAAGGGCATAATTGGTATTGTATTCTAATTCTGAAAAAGTAAGAAAAAACAATTACACTCGTAAAAAAGTTTTGGTTTTATATGGAGGTCGGCCGGCTGGGATGACGTGTCTAGGGAATGCTCCCGGTTCTGATTTTGTATGGCGAGAACCGGGAGTGCCCGGTTCCGGTAGTGGATTGGTATAGAAAACGAGTACCGAGAGCAAACCCTAGACGTGTCCCATATAAGATTTTTTTTTCGCGTCCCAAAATTGTTTCGCCTATGTAGGGTGTACTCCTCAAATTAAGTTCTCCAGATCAGGAACCGACGTGGTTGTCAATGAAGAAAGTCCAGGATAGTACAAATCTTCTTTTAATTACTATAAAACTAGCAGTGGCGTAGTGAGTGGTGGGGCAGCCAGGGCACGTGCCCTGGGCGCAATCAAGAGGGGGGCGCAAAAAACCAAGTTTCTTAACTACCTATTAAAAAATAATTCAATCCAAATCGGCAAACAAGGCAAAAAAGATTTATTTAAATAATTTCATTGATTTTATTCTTATAAATACACTTCTTCCTGAATATACTGCGAAGTAATGTGTAATAACTACTTTGCATTACATTACACAATTAGCAAAATTTGTAAACCTAAATATTTAGACGTAATGATTCTTATTATCTTGTGAAATGAAACTAAAACTTATGCGATTAATTTCGTGAGTAATGTTAGTTGGGCTTAAAATGACACATCTATCAAAAAATAGCAACATGTATACTTTTACGTACATGAGTACCTACATACATTTTTTAAGACATCAATCGATTATATTTCCCGTGACATTCAAATTTCCAATATCTCTGAGGAATCCACTATCTACCACAGAAACGTCTAAAATGTGAAAATAGACCAGGCCAGGCGTCTTGCTTCGCGAGTTGAAACGGCTCTTACAAAAATTTTATGGAAGAAATATGTTTTAAGGGCATTTATGTTATTTAAGGCATGAAAAAATGTGTTAAAGTTTTAATAAAGATTTTTTGTAGTTAGAACACAAGGAGCCTAATTACATTTAAAATAAGTAAATATTGTCTATATTTTTGTTTTCTTTTTGACTATAATATATTTATATACACAACAAATTTTAACGAGTTATAATAGACTTTGAATTTTTTACATTAATTAGGTATTGTTGAACACTAAGCCTATTCGTGAAAGAAACACAGTAAAATGTTGTCCATCCATGATCTCAATATTCTTAATTACAATCCATCCGCGATTGTCGTAGTGTTGGTAATGTCATGATTATTTGAGATTAAAGATGATGGATGTATTTTTTTTTTTGAATTATTACACAAGTTTTATAGGTCAATACCGCTTGCGAAAAATTTGTAATTCATCAATTAAGATTTTAAAAAAATGTTTGCGTTAATTTTTGTTTTACTAGCGTCTGCTTTTGACATATGTCAATAAATGACATTAGTAATTTTTAACTTTTCTAAGGAAAAAATAATTGCGGAAATTCCTTGGGAACGTGCCACATAAAATCCGAATAAAAAATCTACAGTAATGTAATGACACTAATGACATACTTTGTATAATCATACATTACAAAGAGAGAGGCTATTACGTCTGCTAGCGCTAAATAAAACTAAAAACAGTTTTTCTAAACTCTTAATAGGAGAATTACTACTTATTTTTCTAAGCGGTCGACATCTAAAACTTGTATAAAACTTTGAAAAAAAAATCAGCCAGCTTAATGCCATATAACATACTAAGGGGGTGCCCCGCAAAACATTAAAAAAAATGTTAAAAAAGAACCACCACAGTAGACTTCATATATTTTTCTGTAATCTGTAAAGAACAATTTTTTTTACCCAAAAGTTTCCACGATAATAAATATTTTTGTTATTCTGGCAATAAGTGCTTTGATCTGATAAATTACACGGTATATTTTGAATTTTTTTTTATTCCTTTATTCTAACTAACCACTCAAAAGTGGCTCCATATATAAACTTAATTTATTAACGTTATACGTCCGACCCAGGGATATTGATTAAATATGTGTACAACATTTTTGCTAAACCGGTCCCGTATCTTATGAACCAATTTAATTTGTGACAGATAGACAGACAGACGGACGGACAGGTTATTTTTACCATTTTGGTACGGAACCCCAAAAATCATCAACCGACTGTATCGTGGTGAAAATACCATCAGCTGGTCACGCGAACATACGGCGTTCAAGGTCTTTCCACCTCGATACAGCCGGTTGACAATTTTTCATTTTTATAATAGCATATAAACTGACAAATGTTCCATTGGGATGCGACGACAATTTTTAAGTGATTAAATGGGTTCCGTTCCTCACCCACCAACGGAGCGACAGGTGACTTTGACGAGGCTTCATTTTACATCGATCTTAACACACTTCACAAGTTCGTTCGCCTAAGACGGGGACGCGATTGGTTATGAAATTTGTTCCTGGCTTAATACGGTCCATTACATACAGTTTTGTAGAATATCCTATAAAAGGAATAACAAAAGGGCGCATTTTGGATGCGTGCCCTGGGCGCCGATTTACATCACTACGCCCCTGAAAACTAGTACATGAGTAAAATATGTAAACGTTTAGGTAAATCGATACAAATCAGTGTCGCCGTTTCGGCTGTGCGGTGCAGTCTAAAATGTAGGTATGCGGCGTGGGGAGCCGCGACGTATGTGTGACGTCATGTGCCGTCAACCAGTCTTCGTGCGAGTACTTATGTTGCGCCAACAGTGAACAGCCTACTTTTTCTAAGTCGCAATACAATACTAATTATGCCCTTAAACGGATCACTAATATTTTTGTTACATCCTGCATATGCTCGAAATCAATCACCCGAGTAGAGCGCTCCTATACAAGTAAGCTAAAACACTATCAGTGCCAAGCTCCCTAAATTCTATACAAAATGAACCCGACAGACGGGTTCTCGGCGCTGAATGTGTTAAGTTAAAGCTTAGTTGAAAAGATGAAGGTTATTATGCCGTTTAAGTTACACTTGGCGTGATGTTCTTGCCGCTATTGACCTGACAAGCCACAAATCACGAAAATTAGGTTCGAATTCCATTATCTCATCCAAGTTCATTTCCAAAAAAGTTGGTCTTCAAAGGCGTAATGGTGTCTATGCATGGCGCAATTTTGACATAAAAATCGCATGCAGGGTCTTAAGGCCCCATTTACACATTGATTAGTGTGAGTGCATACATTTGTTAATAAACACAAGTAGCAAATGTATGAACTCGCACTTAACACTAACCAATGTGTAAATGGGACCTAAGAGAAGCAGAGCAGAGGAGAAGCGTCAAGCGTTGACAGATACATGAATAATAAAAAGACAGTATGTCACTTGTTACATTTTTTATTCAAAATTAACATTATACGTTATTAATTTCACATCAATAAACAACATTCATAAAACAAAACATTAGCTGAACTTCCTGTATGTAGACAATTGTACTGTATGTAAATGGGTTGAAATAACATTACTCGAGCATAAAAGAAAGATATTGAAGAAATAGCTATTTGTTATAACGGGAGTCTTTCTTCGGGACCACGGGGACAATGTCGCCCTCAAAACGTCGAAGATGATTTTTTAAATATATACGCGGTTAAGTCCCGTTATAATATAACAAATAGATATATGTAAAAACCGTGAAAGTTTAAATCAGTGTTTTGAAGAAATAGGTAAGTATTCCTAATATTTCATCAGAGTTGTTCCCTTCATGATGTAATAAGGTAACAAGTATGATATACAGTTACAGTTAGGGTTGCCAACCGTCCCGCTATATGCGGGACGTCCCGTTTCTGGGGCCCTAGAGCATGCGTCCCGCAAGGGGTCCACGCGGGACGCCGATTGTCCCGCTTTCAGACTAGACTAGATTATCAGCACCAAAACAAGCGTTGATTTGCATGTTACAATAATTTTAAAGCGTGTAATTTTACTTGAATATACCGCGAGTAACGCGCGCTAGCGCCTACGCTCACTCGCTCGCTCGACACTCCCTGTCCCTTTCTATTCACTACCGCGGCGGCGGTAGATAAAAAAAAAATACCTAAGACAACCTCAAATTCTCAGGTTAAGATGTGATTGTGGTGTTTAATTAGTTTTTATGTTTCTAGAGTTTTACGATAACTTGCTAAAGAGCCAAAAACATACTTAAATGTCCAAAGTCTATAGAAAAATATTGATTTTAAATAAATAATTGAAAGGAATGGCAATGATCTCAATGAATTTAGATGTGAGTAAATAAAAGTCTGTTAACTATAAGTACTTACCTACTTTCTTATAATAGGATAGGACAGGAATTTCATGCCTCGTATCGTATTATATATCACACTTTTAATATTGTTCTTACATTTCTCTCTAGGGGCGGGGGGGGGGGGGGGGTGCATTCAGTGAAGCCGCGTGTGTAGGTGTCCCGCGGTTTTAAGCCTGGTCCCGCAATGTGATCGTAAATGTACCGCGAATCTCTGAATCACAGTTGGCAACCCTAGTTACAGTGGTAAACCTAATCTGAAAATCGAGTCAGATCTGTGTGTAATAGTAGTTTATGTAACTGTTACGTAATAAGGGTCCTTAAAACATGAGTGTGGTTTTATGAAATGAGCCGCAGGCGAATTTCATAACAAGATCACACGAGTGTTTTAAGGCCTAATTACGTACAGTTGCATACACTGCTTTATCTACACTCATATTATTTATTCTAAATGCCTTATTTGGAAACCATAGAATGGCCGCCATCGCACCGCCACCATGGCCAACTCTCGTGTGCCGGCGGTCGCGCGGGCGCGTGTCGGGCTGTCGGCGGATCCCCGGGAGGGTGCAGGTGTACATTATGTTATCAAAACTCATAGCACATCAATAATTGAGCACGAAAAGTTAAAATTACGTTACTGCTACGGATAAAAAGCTTATCATAGTAAAATCGGTCGTGGTAATGCTAGCCATTGCCTACCGTTTTCGAACACGTTTTAGAGAACTTACAATATGAGTGTAGATAAACAATATGAATGGGATTGGCCGGTCGAAGGTATGGCGTCAGCGTAAGATGCCCCTGTAAGTCCTACCAACCGTGTCAATAATTATCTGGCTAAATGACAGATTCAACTTCAATCAGTAACGTTGCGTATAGGACTCGGTAATTCCCCGTTAGGCTTAGGCCTCTTAGGCTCGAATTGATAACCACACAAGTAAAATAAATATTGAACAATAATACATTATTTCACACAAGAAATAAAGATCAATATTGTCTACAAAGTACATAAGTGAGGGACTTCCTAAAGTTTCAAAAAAGAAAGTCCCTTTTTGGGGATGGGGAATCCCTGGTTGCGTTCGAAGATGTTCGGATATGATATTTGAAATAGAAGGAGTTTAGTGGTCAGTCGGCAATCATCCGGGACAATTTTGATTACAAACTTCAATTTTAATGTCTGTATATTTGTGCATTGCTGACATTGCTGTTAATGACTTAAACTGTGAATAGTGGTAGTGAATAATAAACAACGGAACTTTCATGAGGGCTCATTTTCAGGAGAAATAACAATATATAAATAATATTAAAGTTGTTCTGATAATTGTCGATTTTATTTTCCATTTATGTTTGCAATAGGGGTTGTTTCCTACTAGAAACGTGAGGGTTGAATTGTAGCGCATTAATTTTTTTGTATTATAAGAACATGTAAAACTACCGTTTGTGGACCTCTAATTACCATAATTTTGAAAATTGCAAATTTAAAATATCTTTTGACAAGCGGCACGTGCCCCAAGTCGAAACGCCATTAAAGATTCTCATGACGTCACAACTCACGGTTTGACACTGTTGACAGTTAAGACAATGACTTACAATAGTTGCTTTTCGTTATAACCAAATCGTTTTCCACATGATGTTTACCTACCTACAGCGACTTGCAGAAAATAAAAATTGTTTTCATTTACTAGGCTAAACAAGATTAACAAGAATAAAATAGTTCTAGGCAATCTGATTTATCATGCAGAAGAAACGGTGCTAGGATATCTGGTTATAACAAAACGCACTTATTCAATTGCAGTTGACAACAAATCTTCTGTGTGTGTTACATGTGTAATGCGTGTGTATGTAGTTATGTGTCAAAGCGTAAGTTGTGGCGTCACACTTTTCCAAAGAACGTTTTAGGCGCAAAGCATCTGTTGAAATACATTTTGTAATTTTCCCATATTTAAAGCCCCTTTCGAGGCCAAACATGAGTTCTAGGGCAATGTTTGGTCAATATAGAACGTTATAACTTGCGTTACAAAAAATTGGAAACAACCCTATTGTAATAAAACTTTAATAATGTCCTGAAAAGTTGTTGTGTTCATTGATACTACTGAAAATATAGCTTTTTTAACTAAGATAGATAAAATACGTAATTACGGAATTACGTAATTTAAAAAAATAAATCCGTTACCAATAACGTAATTGACATTTCCGTAATTTTGACAGCCCTGAACCCATCCATAGTAAATATCATTGCTGGCTAACCAAAAACTGCAGTAACAGTAAAGTAATAGCTATTCTCATCTCTTTTTAGTGGTGAGGATACTAGCGTATGAAAAAGACAGTATGATTCTGTTCTGTCTGTCTATGCTTGAAGTCAGACAGAACCTGGACAAACTATAACTAGTTATTTTTTTGGAATTTTCTGGCGTGGATTCCTAGTACTTTAAGCCAAATTACATAGAACAAAACTAATGGCAATTGGCTACTTTCCTAAAAAAATATATTTAGTCCGTCAGTTAGATTATCAAATAATATTGGACACGTATTTTTTTATTATATCACTCAAACAAAAATTGGTGAAGATATAGCCCGTTAAAGTTCCGCGTGACGTCACATGTACTCTTTTTAGCATAGTGTCTTCACCAATTTTTGATAAACTAAAAAATACGAGTCCAATATTTTTTGATAATCTAACTGACGAACTGAATATAATTATTATTTTTTTACCCAGGAAAGTACCCAATTCGTGGCAGGGACAACCTATGCCGGCGTCATCTGGCAAAACCTTTGACAGTTGCCTACCCCATCAGAGTAAATTTCTACCTCTCAATCAGTCTCATTTTTCGTAAATTTTTATGTTCATCTGTAATTAATTATGTAGCAACCTAAGCCAGTACGTAGTTTAACGTAAACATGTTTCATATATTCTCATAATTTACAGATATACAAATATATAAAATACAATATTTACAAAAATATTTATATTCTAAGCCTATTATTTACGAGATTATAGAAAAGCGAGGATTTTAAGAAAAAAAATAACACTGCTGCTTTGCCAAGTATTCCAAAAGTGTGATCAAAAAAGTATATAAAAAATACATTTCAAAAACCTAATCTAAACAACCTTAGGCAGGTAACCAAATATCATCCCTCAAAGCGAACAAAATAATAAAGTAATATGAAGTAACTAAGTGGCAGTGACTACGCAATAATAACATAATATTAAAAATAATACAGTCAAGACATCATCACTTTTGAGCACTTTACATACAAATTATTTGCCCCTTATCATTGATCTAATCTAACATTTTCTATAGTAACCTAAAATGGTTACAATGCTTGCGTTTTCTAACCGTTTTTTTTACATATACGTTCTAAACTATGCATGCTCCGATTATTTACTTTCAACAGTATTTACTTATAACAAGCATACGGCCTGCCTGATAGTAAGCAGCTACCGTAGCCTATGGACGCCTGCTACTCCAGTGGTCACATCCGCGTTGCCGACCCTTTAAAAAAGGAGGATTCACTGTGTTGACGGCTAAAGGAACAAGAGGGTCCCTCATCATCAACACACTGGGTCCTCTTTGAGCTCGTTGGCAACCTTACTCACCAGCAGGAACACAACACTATGAGTAGCTAAAGGCCTGCACAAACCGCCGGACGGGACAGCAGAGGATACTAACACTGTATATTTTTCGTTATTTCAATTAAAATAAGGTTTACATTTCATTGCTCTGAGATCTAGGAGTATCACAAGGGATTTTTCATTGAAGGGCACGTCAAGAGTATTATTCGGGAGCGGTCCTCGTATTGTTGGGGATTGCCCCTCGGCAGAACGCGCTGCGCGGAGGAAATCCTCTTTGATGATTCCCTCCACCGTCCGCCGGTTTGCGCTGCCGCTGCCCTCAAGGGAGGGGTTGGAATGAAAGCCAAAACAATAAATACAAACAACATAATTTGTATAGGTCATTGAACTCATAATACAAAGAATAACAGTCAGCAGACAAAAGGGGTCGTATTAACACTTTCGCAACCGGCCAAAATTTTGAACAATAGCCCAGAAACCGACAGAACCCGCTAAGCGGGCTACGACGTGCAACGCAATGCCGCACGCCGCGCGCCCGGCATCTGAGCAAACATTACGAGTGCCTACCATGCGGGTTCTCCGTAGTCAAAGTGTTAGGATGTTCCTCTAAGTATTATACGACTTAAAGATCTGATATAAAATATAAACTTGCTCTAAATAAATTTGGAATTTTTATTTTTATTTATATTCAAAGTTTTGATACTTTTGATACAGCATTTGATGGGTTCAAATGAGCATATACGCGCACAGAACGACCAGATGGCGTTGCAATCGTTACAACCCATCTCTTTGGAAACGTCCAAACACTCCATGGAAAAGTATCTAAACATATAAGGTACCAAAAAAGTAAAAAAAACAATAATAATTTGTTCGTTCTTTAACCGAATTTTGGCGCAATTTAAAACGCCAAAACACCACACTCATCCTCACTCTCAGAGTCTGATATATTAATGACCAAACTCACATCACCCTGGTACTGAATCTTCACAGGCACATCCAATTCCTGTTTCACTATAACAGGATTCTCAACACTATTAACAGCACTGTTCTCATTATTGTTACTTTCCTTTAGAACGGTAGGGTTCTGAATTGGTTCAGTCTCTTCGTCGCTGGAACTGTCTTCGTGTTCTGATGCTTCTATAGAGAAGCTGGTGGTTGCAGCTGGTTCTGGGACATCTTCCATGTGCGTGAATCTGCATCAAATTTAGGGTAAGGTAAATTTCCTATTTAGGTAGAGATTTTATGCATCCGACGCAAAAAAGAGGGGTCTGTCTGTGTATGTGTCTGTGACACCGTAGCTCCAAAACTATTTAACCGATATAAAAGCGATATTTTTTTATTTGGAAGCAGGTTTTCGAGTGATCTTAGAAATGTTTTATCAAAATTGGTTCAGACTTTTCAGGGGGTTTCGTAAATTTATAATTTATAATAGTTATTACTGTTATTAGGCACCAAGACAACTGAGAAATAAAAAAAAGACTCCTAATTTACTCGACTTCTTACGTGTGTCTGGCAGGTGTAAATCAATGGAGACCAGTGACACGCAATACACAGTACATATACTTTCGAGCGTCGATTGGCATCGAGCCTCGCCTGCAACTCAAGGTATTGCTTGGCTGGGTCACCCTCGTCTACCTGGTAATGGTGGGAATATATTTACATTCAGGTTATTGTATGCTACTTGACCCAGGCGCCTGGCAGCTTATTTGAGTACCTTGGCCGCTCCAATATAATTGATAGCTACTGTACATCTGTGGAGCTCCAACTACATTAATTACACTTACTTGTTTAGGACTTCGGCCTCGCGCTGGCTCGCGAGGCGTCGGTTGGCCTCGAGTCTGGCCTGCAACTCTAGGTCTTTCTCAGCGGGGTCGGCCTCGAACTCTTCTGGAACCGCTAGAGCGCGGAGATGTTTCCACTCGCGCTGCTGCCGCTTCTTTTGGAGTGCGCGGCCACAGTACATGAAGATTGCTTGAGCTAAAACCAAGTGGTGATGAAAAAAACCTAAATCATACAATTTATACAATAAATAAATCCAAAACTAAACTAAATTTCCTAAGACGAGGTTTTCTCTAGATGGCAGCACTGTGACGAGGTCTTTTTGACAGCACTGTCAAAATACCCTAATCAAAAAAATATGATAAACATGATTGGATTATGACAGCTAGACCTCTCGCCACGGTGCTGCAATCTAGTAAAAAACTCGAACTCGTGTGTGTGTGTGTGTGTGTGTGTGCGTACGTGCGTGCGTGCGTGCCTGCGTAAGTGCGTGCGTGCGTGCGTGCGTGCGTGCGTACGTGCGTGCGTGTGTGTGTGTGTGTGTGGGACTCCGTCGTATTCTAATCAGCGATTGGTAACCATTCTTTGCTCCATACTAAAATACCGGTTAATTTCGTTCTCTTTTGTTTCCTATTTCATTTTTAACGAAGCAATCTAATAACTCCAAGGGAATACCTTAATACAATATTGAGTTCTACTTGAAGGCCACAAAATAATTAAATATATCACATTTCAGGGTTTCTTTTAAATACCGGCTGAGATCCCTGATTCTAAACACGGTTCAGCAATAGCCTTTTCCCGTTCTGTAGAGGCAAGCAACTACAAACAGAGAGCCCACTTAATGGTTTACTGGCAATCAATGTGTTAAGCCGCCTTTGCACTGAGACGGAGATGAGTGGAGACGAGAGACGTGCGGGGATTAACCAATAGCATCATCCGTCTCAGTGGAAAGGCAGCCAAGGAGAGATGTAGTAACAATAACAATACAAACCTTCTTTCATAACTTGTGCTTTACTCCATCCTATCCCATCCTTTTCATTGGCTTTCTCCACACATCTGAGCACATCGCTAAAGTCCGGGAAAGATGTTTCGCCCTCTGCATCAGCTTGCTTATTGAGGAATTTCTCAAGCCTCTTAATAGGGCCTTGAGGTACGCCCTCTTTGATCTGAAGTTGGATTTTCCGACGTTTGGGAGGTTCCTCTCCAACTAAAGTACATAGTTCTTTGTACAATTTTACAATTGTGGCTCGTAACCTGTAAATTTAGTAACAAAACCTTAATGATTAAAATATATAATTTACGAAAACTTTGATAAGTATATTTGGCCTTTGTTTTATGTCATTATCAGGACACTCCATTAACACATTCCATAGCTACATACATAACAACCCACCCAGCGAGTTGTCCGGCATCTGAGCAAAGTTTACGAGCACCCACGAGGCGGGTTCTTGGCAGTGAATGTATTAAAATACCAAATTTTTACCTCGCTAGATTCTTAAGCCTAAAAAAACAAACTGAAAATCGTCCAGGAACAGAAAGTTGAATTCAACTTTCTGTTCCTGGACGGAACATTTGAGGTTTATAATAGGTTAATGTTTTGGGAATCTAACAAACTGTCCTATTAATAGAATAGAATACAAACTAATAAAATATTACAAATTAGAAACACATGTCCATTACAATGAAAATTTTACCGTCTAGAACTCTGGAATATCACGGTATAATAAACTATTTTCTGGTGTTAATAATTAGAACTCACCTATCACATTTATAATATGGTGAGTTTGCAGAATCATCTGTAACTTCTTCCAAGTCAAGTTTGGCAATAGTTTTATTACATTTGTCTATTTTAGCCTCAATTATTCTTATCCTCCGCGCTTTCTCAGCTTCAGTCATTTCTTCAGGTTTCTTTGCTGGCTTCTTCTTTGTTAAATTTGGTTTCTCTAATCTGACAATCTTTTCTTTATGGGGTACTAACAAGTTTTCATTGGATCCAAAATTTTCTTTTTCATATTCATTTTCCTTAGTTTTTTCTTGTTCATCAACAGTAGCTATATAATTTAAATTATTTGCCAAATGTTCATTTTCTGTTTCATCACAATTTGTTTCTTCTACTACTTTCACCTCTTGACTATCTGGAATTTCAATTGTATCTGTATCAGCATTGACTAGATTTCTTTCCTCAGTTTTTGATTTACACTTGTGATCTTCTTTAACCTGATTATTAATATTGTCTGCATTGGCTTCATCATCGTCACAGTCCAGTGCAATGACTTCTGGTTTTGATTTCTTTGGTGGGCAGATTCTACTGCTGCTTTCAATCATTGGTCTTTTTCTATCATGATCATTGGGTTTGACTGGAATCAAAGTAAACAGAAAAAAACTGTTAAAAACATTCTAGTGAGAGGGTTGTGCAAAGTCTTGCTTATTGCAATAGAATTTAGAAAAAACTGTATTTTTTAGAACCCCAGATTTAAGACTATATTTTTACCATAGAGATATTGGATTTGACACATCCAAAAAGATTTTACTGACTTCAGTACCAATTTCGCATTGCTTGCATCCTTATTCTCATCAAGTATCCACTCTGTAAGGCTCCAAGCTAACATCCGGTAGCCTGTCTGGCTGCCAGATTTGGTTTTTCAACCAGATGATACACGCACATGTCTGTCTGTCTGTCACTCTTGACGTATTTTGACCGGACGTGTGCGTGCGGGGGTCTAGTATTTAGTATGAGACATGTGCCTTCAGGTGACCTGATTCAGTAACCGTATCCGGCGGGCTGACACTAAAACCGGTTTGCTTTGATCGTAAGTTTGAGTAAAAATAAAATCGCTCTGGCTTATATGGACTAAGAGCTGGCCACGTCAGATATGACACAATAATGAGAGCAACAAAACCCATCTGGTTACATTGATATACTGTCCTTACTGCTGAAGAAGAATGCATAGGAAAAGTCATAGTATAGCAAACTGAATACAGGGGTTTCGTTCCTCTCATTATTGTGTCATACCATCATATCTGACGTGGCTAGCTCTCTGTCTTATAGTGACATATTTACCTGAAACTTTAGTAGACAATGTGATAAAATTCACTCTCTTCTTTTCAGGAGGAGGAATTTCTTTTAATTTAGCTGATGTTTTGATATGAAACTTCAGAGTATCAACCACATCACTTATATGAGTGTATTTCCTATCAGGATCATCTATCAGTCTTTGAAATGCCTTTGTAATAACTCTTCTAAATTTCTCTGACTCTTTATATTCTTTATTGGATCCAACATAAGACGGAAGCAAAACTTTGTTAATAACCGTTTCCATGCCATTGGTTGGGTCGAGAAACAGACATTTGTTTATGAAATCTGTTAAAGTCTTGTTGTCTTTACAAAGGTCCTTATTGTAGGCATTTGAGTGTCTTTTCTTGTTACTCATAGGGTAGTTGGAGACATCTATGGTTTCAATTACTTCTGTGCTTGTGATGCTTCTGTTAGTTGCATTCTGAAAATAATGTGAGGAGAGTTTATATTTTGTTTTTATAAAGAGTATCTGGTAAAAAAAAGATTTTCAGAATAAATAAAAACTTAAAATTTGTACCTACTGTATATCTGTATTGTGCAATTAAGTTTAAATAAATAAAGATTCTGTAAGACTAATCTGTTTGTACTTCCTATCCTATTCAACTTACTCTAAAATATGGTTAGAGGTATTTCTTTAAAAAAAACTTTTTTATGTAAAGGTGAAAAACAAAAATAAATCACATAGGGTTATGGCTACGCGCTGAATGTGCTGGTTTGCAATCCAGTTCCAGTTTTAGACCACCTTGAGCTGCCACAAATACAATAAAAATTTGAATAAAAAACCTATCTACTTGTACATGTTTCGACTTGTTGCGATACATAAATGTAAACAACTGTCCTACCTAAACCCATAGCCTAATTATAAAGGTCATTCAAATTTTTGACAGCTCGTCCGAAAAGACCTCACCTACGTCACATAATGATGCCATTCGTTGACATCTTCAATTCAGTCAGGGAGTTTAATTAATACACTATTCATGTTCAAAAATGTTAGCGTGCCGTTACTAAGTTTATTTTGTGTTTTCTAATTATTTTATACCTTAAATAAGCTTCATATAAATTTAGATAATTTAATATAATACTTTTAGTTGGCAATTCATTTACGGCATGTAATTTAATGAGGACTTTTTTTTAACATTGTGGCAATACAACTATTTGGCGAGTATTACACTGACAGACGGCCATATTGTATTATCTCTGTTTCTTTTAAACTTATCACGCCGTTTCATTTTTGTCTGAGATTCCCAAATATTTGATAGATATATAATGTATATAATAATAGTTGCTCGTAATAAATATTGGTGTAGTGTAACTGCGTGTAAAACTTCATACCAATGCACTGAATGTGGAATTACGCTAAAATATTTTATAAGTTACGTTGTAATTGTAATGGAATTACATTATAATCTTTAGTAACATATTTATGAGCGGATATTTGTCTATGGTAGGCTGAATTTTTGTATGGAGGCCATAGACAAATTTTCGCTACCATAGCCCAATTTCCGCTTTTGTTTTCGAATAGCTAAATTCCGCTCTAATGTGTGGTGCCCCTTAAAAACTATAACAGTTTATGACCGGCCATGAATTCCGTCATAGGGACACCATAAGTAGATAATATTCAATACTGTGCGGAAAATTGTCTATGGTTTGTGGAAATTGTGGTTTGTGGAAACCGCGGATCTTCCGAGTCATTTTCAAAATTCGCATCCGCATCCGCATCAAATCGATGCGCAGCTCATGCGGATGCAGATGTGGAACAAGTCGGTACAGGAACGTCTCTGCGACGGCGCACGTGCTAGGTACCTAAAGAAACGTATGTAGGTCATTTCACCATTACCCAATCGGAATATTGTTACATTTTCGTGATTCGTCGATCGAGCTCTATGTCCTTGACGGATAGCGACAAGAAATGACGAGTTTCTTTTGTTTTGATTTTAGTGTTGAAATGCTATTGTAGGGCGAAGGGCTTTGTATGATGTGAGTAGTACAAAACTTTAATATTTGTTTTTTTTGTGTACTTATCTTACATCCGCATCCGTATTCCAGGGATGTGAGCCTTTTAATATCCGCATCCGCGGATGTCAAAAAATCAGTATCCGTAATATTCCTGATACAGAGCTCCTTCTTTGACGTTACGAATCATGTTGTCCCTTCTTAACGCATGACAAGTTGAAACGTATCGGATACTAAATGTCAAACTCACTTTTTTTGACAGAGATGCACACTTGCACACCCTTGGTATGGTGTCGTTTAGATATACCCAATGATTTGTTTTTTAATGGCACGGCATTTAATTTGCATTCTTATTATAATGTCTAGTATAATTACTAATAATAGAGGTAATCCTCTATTAAATAATTTTCCCTATTTTAAAAGTTTGAGAACCGCATCGTTCCCTGATGACGTCAGTGTGGTCACTGACGTCACGAGGTGTCAAAAATTTAACTGACCTGTATAATTAGGCTATGCCTAAACCTACAACCTGCATGAAATTGTAATTTTACAAAAAAACATTGTAAAAAAAGGATTTTACGAAAACCAGCGCACCCAACTTGCCTTACCTTATTATTATTTGGTCAATAGGCATAAATGTGATGTAAAGTAATCTGCTTTACATTATATATTTATAAAAATGGAATGCATTAAATTTTTATGATAACACAAAGATAGCCTGTTATAATGAATCTTTAATTCTTTTATTTTCATGATTTAGGTTTGGAAAGCATGAAAACAATAGTTCGAGGACTAATATGAATACAACACTTACCGTAGAGCCATAGTCTACTAAGTTCGATGTGTCTTCGTCTACCTCCATTACAAATAAAATACATAAACTAAAACCTAAATAACAGAAATATGAAAATAAAACGAAAAATTGAAAAATAAACTTCACTTATTCCACTTTTTGCTTCAATCGTGTCGTGTGGTCTGTGGTCTCAGTTATATACATATTCATCTATGGTCTGTGGTCTATTCTAAAGTCTGTCTCATCCACAGACCTAAAATTGCGCTTTGCTAAAAGACAGACGAAGTGCGCAAAAGAGAAACCAACACGTATATGAACATTCCGCGAGTGCGAAAGAGACATGATCAGTCTCCTAGCAGGACGACTTTTGACATCACTCGTTACACTTAAACACCTGCGTCGGGAGTGCTCATATTTAATCTTCAAAAATATAATATTATCCGCTGTGATCCTACCTGGAATGAAACAAAAGAAGAATGGTGTCGTGTTGCGTCCCGGATTGCACAATTACACAAATAAAAAACCCAGGCAATCACTCGTTTCACAGGTAAATATGATATTCCGATCGTTGTTTTTGAAACCATATTTTATCAAATTAGCCAAATAAATCATGTAAATAACCGTTTGATACCATTAAATATTAATGTCTCTTTTACTGCATGTGAATATTTTATCATAATAGTTAATATTAAAGATTATTTTGTGTAAAAATCAAAATTGTCATTTTACGCTAGGGTTTGACAAAATATCGTAGGGACATAATATCGATAACTGTTCGAAATGAAAATTATAATTATAGCTTCGAAAGAATTATAATAAATAATAAATCTCGTATTAACATTATGTCATTCATTACGTATAAATGTTAAATTGCGATCTTATTGTATTTTTGTACCCGTTTTGAATCTTGCTTGATAGAGCCTATTCGGAAAGAGAAGTATCGTAGAATGGAGGAGCTCTCATATAAACCACGACACTTCTCTTTTCGGACAAACGATAAATAGTAAATTTTAACTGTAATACCCGATTTAGGGGCTTATTTATTACTTTTACCTATTTGTAAGACACGATCTATATCCTATTATCTCTTTTTTGGGTTCCGTAGTCAAAATGGCAAAAATGGAATCCTTATAGCTTTGTCATGTGTCTGTCCCTATATCACAGCCATATATAAATAAAGGCGTATATTGATGAAATTATAATGTTTTTTATGTGCCGCTAATGGCCGCTACCCAGTTTTTTAGCTAAAAAAATATTTTTAAGGGGAGGGGAGACATCCCGTGATGCTACGCGAAAATAGTCTGAGAAACCTTCCCTCAATTTTTAATTAATGAAGATTGGCGGATAGTTTGGAAAAAACATACAGGTTGCGAGAAAAAGGTCATTTTTGACAAACTTTTTTTAATGCCAATCTATCCCATTCCAATCCAGGATCAAAAGCTTGTATGGGACAAAAAATCTGAAAAGCTTTTCCCATACAATTTGTATGAAGATTAAAACTTTTATTTTTTACTATAGATTTAAATAATTCTTCTGATTGGAAACTGCTACCAACAAACCGTGATTCTATAAAACTATAACTATTAGGGTTTTTTGCCATTTTTTAACCCTAAAAAGGAGGAAAGCCCAAATTCTACTGTTAGGGTTAAAATTATTCTGACTAAATATATTTTAGTTTTCTAGAATTTTAATATGCCGTTTAGTGTAAAACATGAATATAAATTTAACGTTGCAACTTATCGATAATAAAGTGAAATATCGATAGATAATTGACCTGTTGTACTTGGCACCACTATTTTTTACGCTCACATAGACAATTTACCCACACTCTAGCATTTCAGTTTTTGTCGCACTTTTGATATTTGTCAATCCATCTGTCTATACTAGATCTGTGGTCTCATCTAGTCTAGTCATCTCATGAACCATAAAGTAGTCTGTCTATTCAGGTGACATGACAACTGACCGTAGACGGAATATTATGGATGGTATAGGAAGGATGGAACTCTCTTCTAGGAAAACGGTCGAAAAAGTGTCCAGCGGTAAGCACTAAACAATAGCTCCAAATATCTCCGGGTGGCGCTAGGTATAGGCATTTGAAATGAATTACCGATATTTAATACTTATATGACTTTCTAAATAAAATTAATATTCAGAGTGTTTTTCATCTCCGAAATTAATTATTTTGGATTTAATTTTTTTAAATTTCAAAATCAATTTAATCAAATTTAATATCATTGTGGCGCCATCAGTTTATCGTCTTTTGACGGACACTTTTGTAACATAGAGATTTATATCCTTCTTGTACCATCCATACGAAATATACTCACGACCTTAGAGAATTCAACCAACCGGAGTCGCCATTGACAGGGTTTTCGGCTGAGGGGACTCAGCCGAAAACATATGACCAGTAGTCATACTCATGTATGGACTGACGTTTATCTGACGAAGCTATTTGTATGTTACGTATGAATAGCCATACATTTGACGTTCCCCTCCCCCATAAAAATCGGCAGACTTTTTTGTATCGGAAATGACAGACATGGCTACTCCATCCGGGTTGAATTCTCTAAGCTCAAGACAGAGGGTCAGCTTATACCCTGTTTATTCATTTAATCGTATGGCAAAATACGGAAGCATAAAGTTAGTGCCAGACGGCATACAACCACAGCCCTCTGCCAAGAGACCTTGGCAGAAAACAGAGATTTTTAAACCATGTAGCCCGTGGTTGATGCCAAATTCTACACGACCTTCAAACGCCTAGCCACTAAGGCTAGGCATGCTCTGTCAACCATTGGCAGAAGCGGTTGGTTGGTTGTCAGCCATGTAGACGCTCGCTTCAACCAAGGTCACGATGTAGAATCTGCGGCTATCTGCCGTCTGGCCCTAAAGTAAAGTAGTTATAAAACCAATTATCAGTAATACCGGTATTAAACATAGCAATTTGTAGGGCCCTATCTGTTGTGTACCCTGCCTCTCCCTTCCCTCCTTCAGCTCCCTAAGGGCCCTAGCTATGGATGGTACAAGGAGGATCGATCTCTCTTATAGGAAAACGGTCGAAAAAGTGTCCAGCGGTAAGCACTAAACAATAGTTCCAAATATCTCCGGGTGGCGCTAGGTATAGTTCAGCATTTGAAATGAATTACCGATATTTAATACTTATATGACATTCTAAATAAAATTAATATACAGTGTTTTTCTTCTCCGCAAATAATTATTTTGTAAATATGTATGGATTTGATTTTTTAATATCAAAATTAATTTAATCAAATTTAATATCACTGTGTATCGCCATTAGTTTATCGCCTTTTGACGGACATTTTTGTAACATAGAGATTTATATCCTTCTTGTACAGTCGAGGACAAAGAGATGTATACACTTTTGGACCTTATTGCGTTGTAATAAGGTCCAAAAGTGTATACATCTCTTTGTCCTCGACTGTACCATCCATAGCCCTAGCGCTTAATATACCTCCCAACCTGACAGGTTGGGCCCTACAAATTGCAATGTCTAATACCCGTTTAAAGTAGTTATAAAACCGGTATTAGACTTTGCGATTTCTAGGGCCCAATCTGTCGTGTCCAATTCCAGTCGAACCAGTATTAGACTTTGCAATTTCTAGGGCCCAATCTGTCATGTTTATTTCAAGTCGGCCCTAATGTCCCTCATTACACTTTCCTGAGTAATCGACCCTAACTCAGCGTTTACAGAGACGCTTTCACGGTGATTAGGTAATTTTCCCAAAATCGTATTTTACCTGTAGCGTTTTTGCCCATTCCAATATCAAACTCATTAATTCCAGTCATAGATTTTCCTTTTCAGATTTTTCCCTAAAGCAAATTTTAACGACAGCATCATTTTCAGCTATTGTATTTGTCCTACAGCGTATTTTTAACCGAAGTTTAACCTATACGTTACCTAAAATCATATTTTACGTAAGTATTTCTTTACCAAAAACATTTCATTCACAACTTATTAGACGGAGCCCCGGGAGACGGAGTCGCGGGGCTCTTGTCTCTGGGCGATTTGGCCTTCGGGCATCTGAAGCTACCTAACGAACCTACCTACCTGCCTACAGTTTTTTCCCCAAAGTGTAATGTTTTCACGAACGTCACACTAAGTCAATAGGTAGGTAGGTTAGGCTTGTTAGGTGGTGCCCGAAGGGCAAACCGCACAGAAATAGAAGCTCCGCGAAGCTAGTCAAGTTGTGAAGGAAATGTACTAAGAACCAACCGACATTGTATGCGGCGTCCATGTTCTTAGGGCAGTGTAATACTGGTATAAAATATGAGTCCGGGCCATGTCCTCCTAAGTGTCATTGAACTTGAAGATTGTTGTCAGACCCGAATCTGTAACGGTTCTCCGACAGGCGATTCGACGACGGGCTGTTCGTCGACAGAACGTTTCATCATTTTTTTTTTCGTCGACAGAACTTTTCTCCGACGCACGTTTCGCCGACAGAACTATTCATCTTTTGATTTTTCGTCGAAAGCACTTTTCTCCGACGAAAGTTTCGCCGACAGAACTATTCATCTTTTGATTTTTCGTCGAAAGAGCACTTTTCTCCGACGAACGTTTCGCCGACAGATTATTTCGCCTACGAACGTTTCGCCGACAGTGCATTTTAACGATGAACGATTCATCGACAGATTATTTCTTCGACGAACATTTCGACCACAGGTAATTTCAACTAACGCGCATCATATATTTGAAAGGAATTTTGCGCGAAATATCATAGACATCATAGAAAAAGTGGGAAATTTGTGCATGGTAGTGGAATTTTTGTATGGAGCCACAAACAATTTGCAGCCGGATATCCGTCTTCTGGCTGATTTTTCTCTATGGTAGCTGGATTCCGAAGTGTGTGGAGCAACAAAAAACTGTGTTCAAAACGTCTGGCCACCACGGATCAGAAGACAATCCGGATAGTACTTTTACTATATTTCCGTAACCACAGTTGAACCTTATTACAGTTATTACCGAGCAAAACAGTCGTTCATAGGTCACTAGTAAAAAGTAATAAAAACGGTCCGATAGAGATCATAATGTAGGGGGCGGTGTCTCACTCGCACAATGCTGCCAACTTATGAAACATACCAATTGTGGTTTTATTTATCTACATTTATTTTAGTAACACACTAGAAGTTACTTCCTACATATAATAATTTATTGCAAGATTTGAATGATTACTTTGTTCCCTTTTAGCTGCTTTGATTTTTTTTACGTCGTAAATATTTCATTCATTCATTAAATTAAAGAATTGCAATTAATATTGCAGACAGTAATAAGTTTTGTAATATTTAAAATACGGTCTGGTATCCCCATCCCATCAGTCCCATAACTGACATAATATGTCACTGATATTATTTCAAATGACGCCGCTCAGCTCAACAACATTTCGTAACAACATTTTTAAGTAAAAATGGTCAAGATATGTTGCGTAAAAGGCTGCAGGGGTGAGACTTTACAATAAAGTAGACTTTCCTTTCACCGGTAATCCACAATCATTCAATTTTACGATTTAACAACAAGTTAAGATTGTCAAACAATAGGGTGACTATGATGTCGGCAAGCTGCGGGTCAGTTTTGTTGTTTTTACAGAAATGTACATAAGTACATGGTCTGTTCCTAAGTATTACTTACACAGGACAGGAGTGGCCGCGGGTCTTTTTAGGCCCTTTCGAAAGGATCCTATAATGGCACAAGGCCATACAAAAAATTGTAGTAGTGGTAGTATAATATATAAATATTAAATAAATATTATGGGACAATCTTACACAAATCAACCTAGTCCCACAGTAAGCTCAATAAGGCTTGTGTTGTGGGTACTAGACGACGATATATGTAATAGATATATACATATAAATACTTAAATACATAGAAAACATCCACAAATCAGGAACATCCGTGATAAACACACAAATAAATGCCCTGACCAGGATTCGAACCTGGGACCTCCTGCTTCATAGGCAGGGTCACTACCGACTAGGCTAGGAGGCCGTTAAAATATATTTTATTGTACAACATTTGTACAACAAAGAAAAATACAACAGGAAGAATATACAATATTTGTACTGTATCGGGTTCAGAATTGCATGGCCAATTTATGAATGAATTCATTGATAAATTGACCATGCAATTTTGAACCTGTTGGTACATGGAAGAGATCTCTTCCAGTCAACCATTGAGCAGTTTGATGTTATTGATGTTTTCTTTATTTACCTTTAAGTATATTAAAGTCGGAGAACTGTCCACATCAGATATGACGCAATAGTGAGAGCCACGAACCCCTGTACTTACTTAGTTTTAGTTTGCTACACTAACTATCCCCTATTTTAAGACACGGACATCTGGCAATTGTTCATCGGTGTTATGCAAACGAGTTGTAAGAAATAAATATCTTACAGTTCTAGGTTTGTTGCAGTGCAGTATCATGTAATTAATAAGATTATATCATTTTCAGGAGTTTCTGTTGGGGGAAAATAGTACAAAATGACGTTACGTTAATGTATTGTTTGTTGCCTACCTACTGTTTTCCGTAGCGATACGCAATGTTTTTACTTTTTTGTTATTATATTAGCGATAGGCTTCGACAGTTTTTACCTATTAACTGAAATATTTTGCTGGTCTGTCACTATGGCGTCCTCCGATAAATAGCTGCCAGATGCCTGGATCTAGCAATAAGTTTAAAATAGTAAACTAATTAGAGGGGTTCTCTGCTCTCATTATTGCGTCAACGTATCTGAAGTGGCCAGCTCCTTAAGTCAGTAGAATGTATAAGTTCCCATATGAACTATGAGACTTCTCTTTCTGGACAATGCTTACTACTAGACGACAAGCATATTTAATTTTATATTTATCTTCATACTATCCCAATCCCACATACATCATAGTACATATGGTCACTCTACTTAGAATGAGATGCAGCCCCCTACATTACCCTCTCTTTCGGCCTCACTTTGTGGTCGAAGTATGACCTCCAGATTGTATTTAACTTCATGCTGGCCACAGAATAATATAATAGTATTTCATACAGAAGGTCGTCTTCCCTACAAAATCAACGTTTGACATGAATGAACGGTGACAAATGACGTCTCCATACAATTTTACCTTTCGACGTTGTAGGGTTGACAAGTACGCAATGAGTATAATTGCTGGACCTGCCCCAATCTACCTAATCTATCAGTAATTTTAATACAAAACTAGATAAATGTCCGATGTGTTACCTTATTTGCCCAATTATTATTATTTTAGCTACTACTACTATAAACTACTTAAATATTTTATCTTATCTATGGTCATGCCGCAAATAAACCACAGATATCTCAAAGAACAGATCAGAAATTATAAGTCAGACGTTTTTTTCATATAGTCGTCTCTTTGGTTATTTATGGTTAACCAAGATGAGTTAGAATGGGACAGATAGTACGACCTTGTTCGGCTGTTAACTAATTGTCTCGATTTAAAACTTAACCAACTTGTCAAATTAGCCGAGACGTCAAACACAAAATTGACAATATTTCAAAATTTCCAAATTTTATAAATCGAAAACCATTTCGAGAAATACACTTGTAGAACACAAAAACCATTTTTTTAGATTTTTTTTAACAGTATTTTTTTGGAAAAATCACCAAAATATGTAAACCGGGAAATGACGTCACACCGCTGATTCAATACTACCATTATGAAAAAACGTTATCTTCCGGGTTTCTGTTTGACAACTTTGACACACACTACTGACAGAGACGACAGGACAGCTGACAGTTCATTCATTCGATTCGAATATTTGCTTGTAATTTACGTTTCCTTGGATTATTTTAATTATCTACGCGTTGTGATTTGTCACGGACCCTGGACTGCTTTCTTCTACGACGACCACAACTCGCTTTCTAACAGACCCCGGATTGCATTCTTCTACGACGACCTCAGGGAATCCTCGGAAAATACCCCGGTTGGGGTATTGACCAATACCCCTACAACGAAGCGGACACGAGAAACTCAGAAAGATTTGTCAAAGCTGAGAGCAGGAGCTCGCCGCGTGTGAGTTTTTGCAAAGCTCGGATAAATATAAATTGCCTGGCACACGAGGTACCAAAGCTTCGTTATCTTCGCGGAGTTCTTATGTCCAAACTGGCAGAGGCCTTTATTAAGTGCAGCCTTATGTTCCTTTACTATTTGTAAACGAAAACAGTATAGATGTGATGCTGACGTCCCAAATCTTCAAGAGTTTCTCCAAGAAGCCAACAATCATAAAATGGAAGACTGTTTAGTTATATAATATTTATGAACCAACTGTGCACAACTTGCATTTTTGACATTATGTTGAACTTCATGTCAGAATCAGATTCACTTTACATTCAAGAGTTCAAAGATAACAGCTGAGGTTATAACACTTGTTGAAAACAGCACCAAAGATCAAGTCAACAGCAAGGTGTGGCACTAATTGAGCCAGTCATGATTCACCGCATCAACGCTTTATGAGGCAACAAAATGCAGGACAGATGGAGCTCTAGTTCATACAATAATGGGGGTATAAAGTTCTCAAAACAACCGCCATCAAGAGAGGTGAAAGGCTTGAAGGGGTGGTTATTAAAGTAATTGAACATGATTTGGGTGTGACAATAGAAAAAAAAGGTGCTTCTCCAAACGTAATCTGTGACGATTTAGTTGTCAAGTTGAAATGTCCCTTTACAGATTAAACTGAGAAATTATATCAATTAAAATGTCACGAGCAAAAGTTGTTTCTGATTGTGGTAAATAAATTACAATTTATAGGAAATAAAGTACTTATTTTATTAGTATGAATATTTGTCATTTTTAAACCTGTATCCTAAGTAGATCCTTAAGTACTTTCTGATGACTTGTCGATAATAAGTTAAATATCTTTCCTGTACTTAGAATGCTACTACTGGAGATGTAAAATTCACCAGGTCTTAATCAGGGGAGAAAAAAAAGGTATATTATGATAAAATTATTTTAATTTCGTTCAGTTATTCAGTAGGCGGATACCATCATATACCTAGCACATCTGTGGTGGAAACATGACCTAATATAAAATATACATTCTCACACAAACCCCCCCCCTGCATTCAAACTTTGTATGCAGGGGGGGGGGGGTCTTTTTTGCAGCTGTACGGTCAGCTTCCCTCAGCTGATGGTGCCACTTGGGCCCCGGCGTCCCCGAGTGACACTTCTTAAAGTTAAAGCAATAGTTTCGGTACACTGCCTCTTTTCTTTTGAAGTCCTGAGTCCTAAAATGTCCTAAAATATTTGTTTGTTGTCCTAAAATTTTTGTCTGTTTGTTTTGTTTTGTCACATCCTGCAACGCTTGTTTAAACATTGGTAGTCGAGGTTTTAGACGTGCTTTCACTTTCATTGTTTTCCAATACAAAAAGTTTTCCATATCTTCTTCCAACTGAAAGAAACGGACACACGATTAATAATATAGCTAAAAACTCTTGTAGATTCAAAGAATTCATTAAAATAGACACGCATTGTACTCACATTCAAGTGATCTTCGCAAATTAAAAGTATCCTGGTTGGTAAACGATGTAAACCCGCTGCGACACACCACTCGGCTTTGTTTCCCTCGAGAATAGTAAATAACCGGGCTATAAAGATGTGTTGCTTTTGCAAGTTTTCATTAGGTAATATTTAATGCAAGGCATTTTCAACAATCCTTGAAGATATCTTTCGAAGTTAGCGGTTTGATTTTATATTTTGACGTTTATCTTGTGCTTAAAATGTCAAACTGTTTAAGCGCACTCTGGTCACGCTATGGTTTTTTACGTAAATGTCAATCAATGTAACTATTTCAACGTTTTTTTAGGTGTATGAAACACAACATGTGACGTCATTTAGCTGAGCCTTTGACGACTGTTACATACGCCCTTTCTGCCGAAGTAATAATATAAACGGATTTTTCCACTAAAAGACATGGATTTTCGCAAAAACAAAAATATACGGGTCTCTTAAAATTGTGTGTTCTTTCGGGCCAGACAATAAAAAGTAGCACTCAAAAAAATGAAATGTTGTCAATTGTAGCATAAGACGGTTTCTTACAAGTTATGGTGCTATTTCCGATAATTAAGGTGTATAAATTGAATAATTCAAGATTATATTAGGCAGAAATGTCATGCATAGTGCCCTACTGCCGGAGCTGGTTCAAATCAGCAAAGAAGTCCGGAGAAAATACCAGTTTTCATCGGTAAAACACTATTGTTTTTATTTCGAAAATTTCAAGCACATTATGTAACATAATAGTCTCGGATAACTGCACATGCTGGATACTATAAAATAAGAACTGTTTACGTAGTTTCAAGTTGATTTTATTGAGATTTATTGGTAAAATTAAATTTTTGTAAACGACGCTAGTGTTGTAACTAAATGAAAATAATTATGTCGATATTTTATCGATATGAAACATTTGTATAGGCAAAGACAAAATATTATTATATTAAATTATTGTTTACATACTCAATTGTAAATTTTTCAGATTTCCGGAAAATAATCTATTACGTCAAATATAGATCGACGCCGTAGGGCTAAATAATAAGGGAAAAGTAAAAAAATAAAAAGATAGGGGAAAAGCTTCGTGTCCATTTAAATACAACTGTTTTATTCATGGGTCAGTAGCCAGTCCTACCAGTAGACAGTAGTCCTCGTGTACCGTTCATATTATATCTCTTCTGTAAATAATATAACGTGTAAATATATGAATGACTTTTTAGTTGTCTGCACTATTTGTCCTTTTCAGGATTCCGTACCTCAAACGGAAAAAAAGAACCCTTATAGGATCACTTTGTTCTTTGTCTGTCCGTCTGTCAAGACAGAAATTCTCAGGAACGTGTGAGGTATCAAGTTGAAATTAATTTCAAATATTCGGGTCTGCAATCCATTGGTGCTGTGAAAAATGATAAACAAAACAAAAGAACTATACTAAAATTATAATTTAATTTAATTTCTTAAAAAAGGGAACTGCCTTTAAAAAACAAACCCACTGAAAAGCACAAAATTCACCTGTTAGTTTTTTTATAGCATTCCTGTAATACCTGTTAAAGTGTGTGGAATACCTGTTACGGATATCATGTAATATCAACAGTAAATATCGATGTCGATATTTAGTAGAAAATTATCATTCACTGCACTAATTCTCGTCACGAAGTCATGAAAGGCTGAGACAATGACAGGTGAAGACCTGTCAGATAGCATGGTGTTTATCTCTTTCTTAATTACTGATAAGTACGTTAGTAAGAGCAGATCGGAAGTATAGAAAACGTTCAACTTATAATTTCTGATCTGTTCTTTGAGATATCTGTGAAATAAACGAAAGGGCTTTTGACAACTCCGAAAACGTATCCGATACCAAGAGTGTCCATCTCCACGATGTGACAGCTACTTGCCTTGGAACGTAAAGCGTATCGGATACGTTTTCGGGGTTGTCAAAATCCCTTGTATGGAGACGTCACTTGTCACCGTTCAACTGCCAAAGTTCATTCATGTCAAACGTTGATTTTGTAAGGAAGACGACCTTCTGTATGAAATACTATTATATTATTCTGTGGCCAGACGTTTTGAACACAGTTTTTTGTTGCTCCACACACTTCGGAATCCAGCTACCATAGAGAAAAATCAACCAGAAGACGGATATCCGGCTGCAAATTGTTTGTGGCTCCATACAAAAATTCCACTACCATACACAAATTTCTATGATATTTCGCGCAAAATTCCTTTCAAATATGTGATGCGCGTTAGTTGAAATTATCTGTGGTCGAAACGTTCGTCGAAGAAATAATCTGTCGATGAATCGTTCATCGTTAAAATGCACTGTCGGCGAAACGTTCGTAGGCGAAATAATCTGTCGGCGAAACGTTCGTCGGAGAAAAGTGCTTTCGACGAAAAATCAAAAGATGAATAGTTCTGTCGGCGAAACGTGCGCCGGAGAAAAGTTTTGTCGACGAAAAAAAAAATGATGAAACGTTCTGTCGACGAACAGCCCGTCGTCGAATCGCCTGTCGGATAACAGTTACAGATTCGTCAGACCCAAACACGCCGATGATTTATGAAAATTATACTTCACAAAAGTTGGTGAAAACCATTGTTGTAATGGTCAACTTGAATGCTCTTTAAATACTGTGGGTCCGTGTGTACACTTTGATTTAGAATTCTAGAACATCAATTTCCACAGTAGTACATATGTCTTCTTCTCGCCTTACTTCAGTGCTACGGTTGGTTCTGTCACATGGCTGCGCAACAACGTAGGGTCAGGGAGGGAACAGTCGCTAGGATTTTTTCAACAGGCTGTTGCATGAAAAATTTTAATCCCTGAACTAATTGTTGCAAGCACAGAGCACAGTGCATTATTAAACTTTCATATGTAGTAAATATGTATATTTGCTGTTACTTTTTCACCAAAAAAGATATATCCATTCTTTTATAGAAATTGGGAATCGAGCCACTGTGTACCGGTTGCTGTACACAGTGACTAGGACCTGCTAGTACACAGTGGTTCTTACGGTACACAGTGGCTCGAGACACTGTGTACTATGCCCTGTATACAGTGGTTCTAACAGTACACAATGGCTAGGTACGTAGGAATCGAACCTAAATTATATAACAAATAACATTTTTGTTGAATAAAACGGTAATTAGAATAGGTAAGCCCAATTGCGGAATAATCGTTCCTGTTTCATTCTTCATTTAAAATAGGTACCTACCTAAATGTTGCATGATTTATTCACTTTCATTTTATTTAAAAAAAGAGTGCAAGATTTATTTTTAATAATCACAGAATTTTTATTCTTATTTATATTCAAGTAAATTTTAATCCAACTCTGTAAGGTGCACAGTGGTTCGCGAGCCACCGTGTACTTTTCCAAAACGAACGACTGTTGACCTTGGCGTCATTTTGTATTTTAGTTCAAATTAAAAACAAATACTAACACCTAGAGCCTTGAAATATCAGCCAATACTATGTAGATTAGACACACTGTTCGATAATAACATAAGTAATTAAAAATCTCGTACGAGTTAAGAAAAAAGAGGAGTTAAACTTATCTGGAAATGTAATTTTGATAGCATTAAACAGAAACACAAAAACGCACCATAACACATTCGCATGGCACCGGAGCGTCTCACTAACTAGTTCGTACATAGTCGGGTACGGAACGCTTCCGATTGATGTAAAGGACAGACATAAAGCTC
This sequence comes from Pammene aurita, assembly GCA_947086415.1. NCBI lineage: Eukaryota > Metazoa > Arthropoda > Insecta > Lepidoptera > Tortricidae > Pammene > Pammene aurita. The sequence goes on along the minus strand of OX352308.1, from coordinate 25,417,585 downwards.
TTTCCGTTTCTCGCACAGCACATTCGAGCCACTGTTCCCACCGAGCGACTGTTCCCTCCCTGACCCTACAAAGTCATCGGGGGCTCGCCGCGCATGAATCGCCAGTGCATATAAACAAAGGCGGCCAGCCGCGAAGCCGGTGAGCCGCCCCCGCGGCCAACCGCTAGTGTGTAAGTTGTACTCATCATAAGAACTTCGCCTGTAACCCAATCCTAATTATTCATAGGAATGCCTCCTACTTGATATTTACCTTCAAAATACTTCTTACTCTTTCCACTTGGTAGCCGTTCTTACCTAATCTTGTAGAATAATGTTCTCCTTTAATCTTGAGATGGATTCCGTTGTTGTACAGTCGCCATCAAATATATCGGATATATTATCAAATATAACGTAGTTCCCATAAAATTATCCGAACATGCACTTTATCGCGTTGTCAATAGAGGCGTTGTTCAGATATTTATGATCACTTTGGCCACTCCGATATATCTGATGACGACTGTACTTATAGGTCAGAATACCTATGCTGTCAAGTGACCTTTTCAGGTTAAATTTACATTTCATTTGCTATCTTGTACCGATGATGATGTTAGCGTGTGCATGACAATTTTGGTATAAAATAATCTTTAGATTTTAGACATGTGCTAAATTAAGTGCACATAGGTTTTGGGACAGTAAGTAACGAGTGGAGCGGGTATTAAGGGAAGCTCGATCTCAAAGTAAGCTGGGAAAGTCTTCCCTTTTCCTGTGGGTAAATAAATGTAGTCATTTTCGTCCTTATTCAACTTTTGGTCGATACGATTGGTATATACCTACAGTCGGTCAGTCGATGTCAGATATCTTTACAATTTTGTATCTTATTACAAAAGAGTAAGGTGCTAAAGTGTAAACATATCTTTGACGTCGACTGTACAATTCAGCAAATATAAATAATAAATCTTAATTTAAAGCATACAGGTTTTAAAACTATACAAGCGTTCTTAACTTTCATAGGATTTTCTTCGTACATTGTTATCTTACAGCATTTTATGCTGTGAGAATGAGAAGCCATAACTGGAGTTCTAATTTTCTCTTAACCCCGTTGTCCCTCTCTAGAAACTACTACTAAAATAAAAGTTACAAGAATAACAACTAAAAAGTGTCGAAAACAATGTTATACTACTTCAAACTCAACAAGGGAATAACAAAATATCAATCAAAACAAACATCTACAAGGAATGACAACGCGCGACTGTTCGTTTTGTACAGATTTATTTCGACAGACTTGTTAAATACTTATAACTGCATTTACATTAGTTATTGGACTTATTGGCCATTGCAATGTAATTCGGTAGTGCTTGCACATAGACATACGCGACCAGTCAATACGTTTCTTATTGGTTTATTGATATATCCAGCTGTGTAGTTCCCAATCTTACGTATATACAGGACTCCCTTTAACCATCACAAGTTTTCAACCCAACCTACGCCCATTTATAAAAAAATATTTAAGATTTCTAAATAAAATTCGCACATTTAAATGTCACTTATTTGATGCGTCTCTTAAGCACAAGGTCTTTACTTTTTACATTAACTGCTAGCATTCTTTCGGCAAAGTCCGTCGGCGTTAGCCCTCGCGTTACATCCAAACTTCAAATAGTAAGTTTTAAAAACTTAGTTGACAAGCTATACATAAAATTCGACACATGCTAGAATTCAAACAGTTACGAAGGCGACAATTAACTAGACACGTTACTAGTAGTTTTGATCAAGAAATAGTGAAATTTCACTGTATCAACTTGCTTTACATAAATAGTTGTAAGACCGTGTGAGCAAGAGAAATATACTCCTAAAGATAACTTAATGTGCACCAACAATTACATCCTAAATCGGCACAAAAAGATTCCTCACATTTAATGCGTATTTATTCTAAAATATTAGATAGTATAAAAGAGAATTCCTACAGGATTTTACAATGTCCCAAGTAGGGGAGGGAGCGCTCGCGACAGAAAGAAAAGTTAAATTGGACTTAAGTGTTTTATTTTACACCTCCCGATGTCTTTACAAATACCAAAGGGTTTTATAAAATAATAACCTGATTAAAAGCTGCTAAGTATAAAAATTTCACCAACAATAACGATTATGCAATTTCGAAAGTAGTGTACAGTAATCGGAACATAAACAGTTAAACCTGTCATGTAACAGCCTAAAGTTAACTCTAACTTGCGATGTACGAATTTAGTTGAATGCATAAAAAAATATCTCTCCTATAGGGCCTTACCTTACATTAATTTCGTATATCATATCGTCTATGACAATTTTATTGATGTTATTTTATAATAAATAACGGCCACGCTTGGTCTAGTATTCGGGCATCTGCCGCGCCAATAAGAAATTTAGTCAATACGTTAGGCGAACGCGACCCACTCGAGCGATGTGTAACAATTCATGTGTTCAAATATGCAAACAAGAGAGCAAGGAAGGCCGATGAGCACAATTCTATCAAAATTGTTCTATTACCTTATATTAAAACAAAATCAATACTTCTACGAAAATGCATTTTCAGTCTTGACCGAGGAGATGGAGCTCCGTGATGTCGCCCCTAGACACTTCGGATGGTAACTTTACATGTCATCGGGTTCTAGGAAGTTCTAGAGGGCGGCCACACACAGTCAACAGTCCGTCAGTCTTCGTCATCGCTAGCACGAGGTGTTACTGCCGGGGCCGGAGCCGTAGTATTTGAACAGATGGCAAGTGTTACACATGAAGGGATATAACCCGCCTCGCGACGGCCTCAAAGAATCACACACCACATTCAAGAATTTCCTTTATTTCTATTTTTTTATTGTTTTTTCTTGATTTTTTGTATGTATTAATTAATTTAGCATTAAAATATGGTAATAACTTCAAGTTTGCGTCCGTCTTTTCGTCAGATTATAAATCACTATAAAACATTTAATATCCACCACATGGAATTCATCGCGCCGATGTCGATCCACAAACTCTCGGAGCGCCACGTAACGTTTAAATTAGTCGATGAAGCGAAAAGAGAACAAACATAACAAACAAACGAGAAGTCGCAGACGGCGCGGCGCAGGCGCAGTGGGCGGGACTACTGCAGGCAGTAGGCGCAGTAGGCCGGGACTACTGCAGGCAGTAGGCGCAGTAGGCCGGGACTACTGCAGGCCAGCTCTACCGGCGAGGGCGGCCTCGTATGCAGCTAACACACGTCGCAGTGCACTCCAGGCGGACAGCATGCGTCGTCATCCTTTCCTACCCTCTCCCGAGAAATAACCACGTACACAGACTACGTTGTCGCCACGACCGTGGTACAGTGCTTAAACGATAGTCTATTCTCCGGAGAGGGTCTAGAGGCCCATTTACAGCATACGACTTTACAACAATACCCCTAGATTCTATTCCTTAATACAAGTGGACCGCTGCCTGTCAAACGCCGTGCACGCGATCACCGCCAGCCTCGCGGCCCGAGACGCGACCGCGACGGATCCGAGAGGTCAAAAAAAAAAAAAAAACGATCTCGCTTTTCCTTCATTTAATTGTTCTAATACAAGGTTTCTCAAATGGATTACCCCCAAGAACCCCTCTATTGAATTTACCAGGATCGCAGAAATTTCTCAAGCAATTTTTTGACGAGCAATTGATCAGTTAACTGTTAAATGCTTTGTCTTGTCGTGAACCCTTTAAAATTCCTAGGGAACCCCTAGGGGTTCATGAACCCCAATTTGAGAAACTCTGCTCAAAAAGAACTCTGCCCGGATTCGAACACGGTGCGCAGCGTTCCCGCGCCGCGCCACGATATTTTACGTTAAATTATACATAATATTATGTTTTACATTTATGTAAGAGTTGTTTGATTGTAAAAAAAATTATACGCTTGTTATATCCCTATTGATGTGAGTGGTTGTTTATTTGTCGAGGGCCGTATTTGCCTTAACTGCGATCACACACTCCTCGCCGCAGGATTTCAGCACGGTACACTGGAAACAAGACAAAAAAACAATGTTGATAAGTAGCTCACCAAACGAAGACGCTTAACTGCCTGATAGGGGAAATAATTATTTCCTCTAAGCTTTCCTTCTTTTGGTGGGCTAAAGCTTCTAAAACTCAGCCATACACAAAAAAAAAAATGTTATATAATAAGAGGAAGATATTTGTGCCATTTACGCGTTTATCACACTGGCGCCGTGGTGGGTGAACGAGACAGCGCTATACACATGCAGAGCGCTATCTTGCACACGGCGCCGGTGCGCGAGCGAGATAGCGCTGCACATGTGTATAGCGCCGTCACCGCATCCGGTTGCGGCGCCAGTGTGATAATCGCCTTAAACCAAATAATGGCAAATTTGTAAGAATTTACACATAAAAGATTAACTAATAAGTATAAATCTAATCCGGATTTCTATTTCCTCAAGTACATCTATAACATTTCTTTATCGTGTCAAGAAGTAATGATATCATCGTGTTATGATAATTTCGGAATGAGGCATCACTCAAGTTACGAATCCAAGGTGATATTTACTTATCAGATATCAAGTGTACCGTCCAAACTTATTCTGTGTTAGGTTGGATCAGTGCCAAACACGAAAGTACAGACAGTGGTATTATGTCGAGATATTTTAACTGAATAAATGGGGTGATATCAATTAAACTTTTAACCGCCACACTCCGCGATTTGACAATGTAAAATACACCTGTGTAAATTATAGAGGCGTAGAGCTCAAAGAGGACCCCGTGTTGACAATGAGGGACCCTCTGGCTCCTTTAGCCATCAACACAGTGTGTCCTCCTTTTTGTAAAGGGTATGCAACGCGCATGTAGCTACGGTAGCTGCTTACCATCAGGCGGGCCGTATGCTTGTTTCCCACCGTCGTGGTATTAAAAAAAATGATAAGAGGTCGAAATTGAGAGTTAAATTTTTGACGTAGGTAGGAAAAAAGGTAAAATCAAAGGTAAAATGTACTCTTAGCCTAAGATCCATATAACTAGTGAATAAAACACTAGCCCAGGTAAAAGGCGGAGGTTGATTTTCGAGTAGATTTAGCACCAACACACCATAGAAGTATGTCAGAGACTCTATACTCGAACATTATTGCATAAAATACACTATTTAGACTTTTAGAGAAAACCCAGAAACTTGAATAATTGAAATTATACGAAATTTAAATACTATATTACTTTTTATTATTGAAAACTGACGACTTTCGAGAACATCAAAATTGGAAAATAATTTGTCTTTTTTTATTTAATATCATATATTTACTGTGTCTATAATTGTCACTACAAATTTCGATATTCGTGATAGTCATCCAGACTGCCTTAAGAGAGTCCGTGGCGACAAATAACTCTAGACACTATAGAACATTGGACTGTACTACAGTTATCAAGTAGTTGTCCCGGGTTTGCGATCTCGATTCGAAATGAACGATAGATCCTTCAGATCTGGATCTGGATAACTCCTACATTTCGAATCCGCATTGCAAACTCTACTCATTGGAGCTGCCCCAAAGTACTTTTGTAACTAATTTTTTTAACACTTTAACTGCCAGGAACACAACAACAGGGCTATTTAAGCCCCTGCCTGCTCTTAGTCATCTAGCCTTCATAATGTTAAGCTTTTGGCTAATAACCAGTTGTATGGAGTGACTACTCTAAGCCCACTTATTTCTCAGTGCCAGGAGTGTTCATTTTGTATAGGATTTACGGAGAGAAAAACAAATGTATCTCACCAGCAGCTCTTTGCCGCTGTCAAAGTCCGAGCGGAGTTGGGTGCCCAGATCGCCGTCTGGGATCTTGAGGTCCTCGCGCAGGTCACCGTTGTCAGCCATCAGGGTCAGGTAGCCGTCGTCGGAGATGTCGGTCAGTTGGTAGTCCTCGCGCTTAACGTGAGGCACGTCCATGTTGTGGGTGGAGGGGCAAATATCTTCGTATCTGTGGGAGGGGGAGAATAGTTAGAAATGTAACAGAGGTAAAAAGGTATCGCGCCGCGCTCACGCCCGGCCGGCATCGGCAACGCCTCCTGTGTGACTGAGCCTTAAGAATCTGGTTAGTGTTTAACCCCTTTCATAAGGGCTTGTGCACAAATCACGCGAGGTTCGATAGAGGGGGGGGTCCAGGAAAAAATCACGACAGATCACTTTGGGGGGGGGGGGGGGGGGGGGGTATAAGGAGATCTCGTGTATTTTTCTAACCACACGATTCGATAATTACTTTTTCTGGGATTCGTTAAACATAAATATTTAAAAAATATTATGGGGGGGGGGGGGGGGGGTTAGCCAAGAACCTCACCAAATATCACCAAGGGGGGGTCAAAAAGTAGCCAAAAATACCTCGTGTGATTTGTGCACAACCACTAAACGTCTACTAAAGTTGAGAGGCCTCTGATAATCGTTTGTCCCTTTCCGTCCAACCTATATGAGGGAAAGGGACAAACGATTATCAGCGATCTCTTAACTTTAGTGGGCGTTTATGAATAAGGGGGTATTTGTTTATGTATCCCTGGACGGTGATCCCACGACACAGTGGTGTGATGAGACGCATAGTCGGGACTGGGGTATTATGTTCGAGTACCCTCAGCACAGATACAGTATGAACTGCGCCTGCGACTCTATGGGCTCGTATTTTGGCGTGTAATGTAACACAAAAGATTTTCTTCCACACAAGTATTACTAGACTCTAGTTTTCAAATTTAATCTATACAACCATTGTGATGGTGACTCCATTAAGTATGTTTAACGTTTCATGAGCAATATTTGTTTTTAGAGATTAGATACATATTAGGTTTGTTATATGCCTCTGATAAAAATGAATGACTCCTATGTGAAAAAGAAAACACGCAAGAATAATATGACTAGTAGTCAACCTCGAACTGAGAACTCGCTATTTACTTGCAAACGAGATGACCAATATAACAAGACCCTTCTGAAGATTTTTATTCGCCTTCTAGCTCCACAACCCCTTGATCGATCCGGCTCATATACGAACTCTCAAATTATATGAGATACATATACAACCCCAACAAATTTCATTTAGTTATCGCGAAACAAACTCTCAAAATAAAAAATCGAAATGCCGAGCTGTCCCAGTAGCCGAAGTTGTTTGTAAGAACTTCACTTCGCTTACGCTCCGCTAGTTCGAAAACTTTGTTAAAAAAAGGTCCTTTTTAAACGATAAAAACGGGTCACTTTGTGTACGTTTCCTTACAGTGGCTTCTTTTCATTGTTTCACGCTTGCATATAAACTGAATCTGCACAAAAGCTTGCACTACACATTATCATACGTCAACTATACCTACAAGAAAGGGCTTATTGACAGCCGTCCTTGGACGGATGCCGTTCAGCCACTTGTATATTTATGAGCCGCGAATGCGTGACGTCATCACGCTAGGCGACAGGTAATAACTGTTTTATAGCTTTAGAATTACTTGTACATACAGAAAAAGTGCAATTGATTTCCAACTACACTTAAAATAAGTCATTAGAGAAGGGACGTTTAAAAAAAAACATGACGCCATATTCTGTTATCTGAATTCCATTTCATCATAATTCATAATATAATGTCTACTTTATGTGTTGACAAAAATTCTAGGGTTAATAAACATTAAAATATTCAACTAATCCAAATAAATTTAAAGCACAAATTGATATTAGTAGTAGTAAAACACTTTATCGTACAAGAAAAGACAACAAAAGACATGTAACACAACATATACGTACAAAGGCGAACTTATCCCTTTAAGGGATTTCTTCCAGTTAACCTTTGAGCAATTGAGAGAGAAAGTTGGAAGTGCTAGGCATACGTAGGTACTGTACGATACGGTATTAAGTTATTCAGCCAAATAATCTTAATAAGTTAAACCTCTGACCTTACGTGATAAGCTTCCTTTGCAATATATTTGTACATTGTAACTATGCCAACCCCAAAGCATAGTAACAGTGTATAAATATATTGCAGCATTGCCGTAGGTAATACAAATTACCTACTGCAATGTTCCTACCCCTGAGTGAAACAAGTCTGAAATGTATTATTACCAGGAAACTTTCTTAAAAACCCTGAATTCTTAAATCTGTAATGATAGGGATGATGACACATGTTGAATCATGCAATAAAATTTAGTTGATAGGATGCAGAATTACCAATATTTCCAAATAAAGTGAAAATTAAAAAAAAATATTGAAATGGTTCAAAGATATCATGCTTCAAAATCTCAACATTAAAAAAAAATTTAAAGTACGAAATTTAAAAAAAAAACTATGATACCATTAGATTTTTAACAACTTACTGTTAAATAAATTGTATGGTAACCATTTTCCATTTTCCAGGCACGACAGCAAGAAGAGATCGAAAGACGAACTGAAAACGCCTGGAAGAGCTATTGGTCCATGAAACACCTTATGAAAGGTGACCTACCTCTGTCACTTAAACGTAGACTCATGGACATGTGCATTCTTCCAATCCTCACCTACGGTGCTCAGACTTGGTCTTTGACGGAAGCTTAAAAGTCCAAACTCCGGGTTTGCCAGCGAGCTATGGAGCGCAGCATATTAGGTGTGAAATTAAGGGACCGTATCCGGAACACCACGCTGTGCTCTAAAACTCAAATAACAGATGTGGCTCGGAAAGCAGCCAAGTAGAAGTGGGACTGGGCTGGTCACGTCTGCCGCATGCCAAACGACTTTGTGGGCTAAGATAACCACTGAGTGGGTGCCTCACGAGTCAAACCGAGGACCCGGCAGACCTCGACAGCGATGGCGGGATAACTTGGACACCTTTTTGCGAGACTGGCCAGAGGTAGCGCTAGACCGGGGCGACTGGAAGAAAAGAGGGGAGGCCTTTGCCCAGCAGTGGGACACAATGGGCTCATAATAATAAAAATAATAACCATAGACATAAACGCAACATTTCACTGTAAAAATAGCAATTTCATAATTTTTCCATACTTTAAACAGGGCGACTATATGATCGTGACGTCACTTTTGCACGTCATTATGTTAGGAGCGTTTCGAGAAACAAATGCAAATCAGACTTTCTAATTTCTGACTTTTGTGTTGCTTTAACGCAATTGGCCGCATATAGAAATTTGATCCTCACAACAAAACGAATTGATTGATACCATACATGAAAATAATTCACCATGCCTATTGTTTTAAATCCAATACTCAAATAATTGTACCCACTGAAGTATTTTCAATGTAGCTAAAATCTATCTTTCTAGTAAGTGCCTCTTGCCAATTCATCAGATTAGGTTTTCCAGTAGACCTCAGGCTCCTTTAAACCAAGGCAAAAAAGTACGAAATAACGTTAAGTTGATGACGTGTTAATGTTGTTAGTTAATAGGCGGTCCTACACCTGACACACTGCGGCAATTTCCTTGCGAGGTGGCGCGGCTAGTGTGGACGTGCCTCGGCCGAGGCAAACGCACGCCCGGCCGCAATGCCCTGGGCGAGGCAATTTACTTGCGAGGCGGTGCGTCAGGTGTGGACCCACCTAATAGGTATTTATAAAAAACACTTACTTCTTGCCATTAAAAATATCAATTCCAACCATGTGGACTTTAGCATGTCCGTGCTTTCCGGTCTTGGAGGTAGACATCTCAACAATCTTGCAGGGGCGACCTTTGAGCATGACGAAACCGTTCTTGCGCAGGGCAGAGCACTGCATAGGGAAAGTGGCGGAGGCTCCGGAGTCCCCGGTCTCAAAGTGTGTATCCTCGATGTCACCCATTTTGTGGTAGAGTATTAACTACGGTCTGGAGTGATCTGTGGATTGGACAAGGCTGTTATCAATATAACATTAAACTATCAGTTGGATATTATGTATTGTCAAAAGTTACTTTTCAAATCTTCTAAAATAATTTCAACTATTTAGATAAGTCTATAAGAAACGTATTTCTGATATATTTTAGGATTTTTATGATGTTACATGGTACCAATCTTTTTCCTTGATTCCTAATATGTACATCCATAAATACATCCAAAACAATGTTTATGTCTATGACATTTAAAACTCCCATTGATTGAATAAGAATAAAATTAAATCTATAATCATATTTACTGCTATATTAGCCATATGTGTTAACAACGAATACTACGGTACTGTGACAATGAATAAACTATCTAATAAACTATAGTTTACCGTCCATTTGATTAAACTGCTGCAAATAAATGGGAAAAACTTTTTAAGGTCAACAATTTTTTTTTTTTAAGTTTCTAACTTTTAATTTGGGAAAAACTAGAATATAAACATATAAATAAGTATGGACGGAAAACTGACAAGAGTGGACGAAAACTAGCACAATCATCCTACCAGAGGTGACAAAACCTGCAGCCAAATATGAATAAGGTGTGTTAATTAGAATAAAACCAACATCTAACCATTAGGGCCTTGGCGTTAAGCCGTAGTGCGTGAGTCACACTTGCGCCGAAAAATTTGCAAAGGTTGTTGACCTTAAGTCAATGAATCCTATAGGTATAGACTTTTGAGCAAAGGATCAATTGATAAAGATAAAAAATACCTTCAGGGGTAACTATGCTTTTTTTAAATACAAATTTACAGACACAAGAGCAAAATTCTCAGTGCAACCTATCAAACTTTAAACATTGATTTTGACCAACAGACCATATTTAGAAGACCTCTAGTAATTATGCCGGCTCTAGATATTTTTTTAGAATAGCTCATCAAAATCTTAAATGACATGTAACCCTAAGCATGTCAACAATTTCTATGTATAATTCCAAGGGCAAAAAAGAATTTGAAATAGGATATGCACAAAAAGCCTCAAGAAGTTACATAAAGAGCCTTTCTATTCTGTGGGTAGGGTAATTGTGCTAGTTTCCACACTTGATAGTTCTCCGTCCATAGGTTATTCCATTCCTTATAAATTGACTGTCCTACCGTCCATTATTTATAAATTTTGATTCAAGGTATTCCAAATTTAAAGGTAAAATAAAAATAAAATACTTAAGAATAAACTATAAATAGAAAATATTTGTTGACCTCAAAAAGTTCTCTATATATTTGTAGCAGTTTAATTAGGTTGACGGTAAATTGGCACTGGACGGGAAACTAGCATAATCACAGATAGAATTAGTAAATGTATCCCTGGACGGTGATCCCATGACACAGTGGTGTGATGAGACGCATAGTCGGGACTGGGGTATTATGTTCGAGTACCCTCAGCACAGAAACAGTATGAACTGCGCCTGCGACTCTATGGGCTCGTAGACTTTCAACTTTTTATTTGTGATTAAGGAAAGTTAGTATTTGTAACAATTTCTTTGTTGTCTGAATGCTATACTGTAGGTACATATATATGAAAACTATAATCACTTCAAAAAAAAAATTTACAACTATATTGGTATTTTTGTGAGAGATAATGGTCATTAATAATAAATAGACTTCTTCTACTGAACATGCCAAATATTATAATGATAAATATAGTCAACTTCACTTTATTTTTTAAACTTTTGGTAAATATCAGCTGACCAGATTATGACCACTTATTAGAACAATGTAACAAAACTGTCAATCAACTGAACCATTATTGCTATACCATGTGGAACATGTTGGTTCTTTCAAACATAACCAATATTACAGTTCAGGATCAATAAAGTCAACATTTTGTACTATAATGAATTAGTTATGAGCTCCATGTCTGAGGAATATCACCATAAACATGTACAAATGTATAGCACACCATATGCTTCGCTAGTATTGTAATGATAGTCACTGCTGTGGACAAAATCGTTAACATAGATGTTAATGATCTCCTACACAAAAATATACCTTTATAGTCTCTCAATGTCACTTACACAGCTGAATAACTCGAAAAGACCAAGTCATTCACAACAAATATCTAACCTATACGTGTAAGTTCTGCTTCTGATTGCAATTTTCACGGTATGGCAAATTTGACGGCTTAACCCCACCTAGCGCGAAGCAAAGTAAACCTTTGTACGCTCGGTGGAGTTAAGGTAAATATATGAAAGGGAAGTAATCACTTAATATGAAATATAAAGGAAATTTTAACATTAAGAACAATAAAATCAGGCCTGAACTGGTGTGACGAAAACACGAGTCCAGCCGTGTGGTCTCCCGAACATGTGGCGAGTGGCGAAGGGACATCTTGGGCATGTCTTCGGCCAAATTCACTCAACAATTTTAAATCACACACCTTTTCAACGAATTACACAAGGCTTTCGATCACATAAAACTGGTAGCAGAAACGTGTGAGTACAATCACACTGAATAAAAGAGATAACGAAATATAGCGATTGACAAACGTGCCGGCGCCGCGGTGCTTTTTTATTTTGGATAATTACACAATAACCGCACCAGCAAACCGTCCTAGTTTCACGAAAAAATTGGCACCATGTAACATACTTACGAAAACAATAATCACAACGTTTTTAAAAGGATTCACGATAAAACTAAGATATTTATCGACACTCACATGTGACCGACGGGTTCTTCAACCGAAAGGTCAATTTGCGCCTGCGTAGCACCTATAACACTCACTTCCTGTAGCGGGGTTCACAGAATGGTAGCAACGCCGCCGCATTTTGGCGGTAATAGTATTGAATTCAATTATTTTGCAATGAATTCGTCATAAAACCTTATATATTTATGTTTAAAAACAAAAAAAATAATTTTCAGTTATTTTCATGCCAACATATACCATATTTTTTCATTTATGTTTATTTTAGTTCGAAAACGAATAAATTTTGCGCCTGCTTTACCTTCCTTGTCAAGTAGTATGAAAGAGATGGAACAGATGGCGCCACTTCTTGTATTCACTGTCAAGTTCAGAAATCATGAAGATGTAATTTTAGCTTAATTTTATTTCATTTTTATTTTCGTAACAACATCTAAGCAGAGAATAAAAATCAACTTTTATTTAGTTAAGTCTAATTTTAATTCTACGTAATTACATTCTGAAGAAATTTAATTCAGTCCCATTAGATGTCGCTAGCAGTTCGTAACCCAAAATTTCCAAATACGTATCGTCATCGTATTTGTTGTATTCGTCATCATCGTCATGAGCATGAGTATCCACGTTACAATATCGTGTCGTTTTGGTATCTGACTGACTCACTTTGCATTTGGTCAGAATAATTACCGACTACGGATATAGACGGAGAGCTGGCCACGTCAGATATGACACACCTCTAATAGTTAGTTCTGACTTCTGGCTGTGTCGCAGTCAGAATCAGGGGCATGGCTGCACGCGTTACCTTCTCCTCAGTTGGGTACCCTACTCGACGGTGACTCATTGCGGGTGTCCGTTGCTCTCCGCCTGGGCTGCGAAGTATGTCAACCACATATATGCATTTGCGGTACCATGGTGGGGGCTGACGGCCATCACGCTCTGAGTTGCCGGCGATGCACTGGTAGGCATCCGCGTCACCATGCCCTCAACGACATAGTCCAGAGGGCCCTCAGGTCGGCTGGCGTTCCGTCCGTGCTTGAGCCTCCGGGCCTTAGTCGCACGGATGGCAAACGGCCTGATGGATTGACCTTGGTGCCGTGGGAGAGGGGGCGGTGCTTGGTGTGGGACGCTACGTGTGTCAGCACCTTCGCCGCCTCTCATATCGTTCGCACGACGCGCGCGGCTGGAGCGGCAGCCGAGGCTCAGGCGGCAGTGAAGCGGCAAAAGTACGCCCCCTTGGGCGCGGGTTACGTTTTTGTCCCTTTCGCGGTGGAAACGGCGGGCTGTTGGGGAGCGGACGGGAAAAAATTTGTACGAGACTTAGGCCATCGACTTCGGCAAAAGGGAGAGGACCCCCGCTCTGAGTCGTTTCTGGTGCAAAGACTGTCCATGGCTATTCAGCGTGGTAATGCTGCAAGCGTTATGGGCACTTTTGCACCGGAAACGACAACGAACGGTAGCAATAATTTTAGTTAAGGTGTGTTTGACTGAGTGTATTATAATTTTATGTTAATGTATTTGTTTTAAATATATATAGTTAGTTTACTATACTATGCTTATTTCTAGATCCGGACATCTGGCAGCTGTAAAGTGGTGGAGGTCAAAGAATGCAAATAACTTGAAGAAAACAAATCCTAGAGTTCTGAGTTTGATGCAATATTATAGGAAATTATAATTAATTAGATTATATCATATTCAGAAGTTTCTGTTGGGGGAAAGTAGTGCCAAATGATATATAATGCAATTTTTAGTTAGTCGCCTACTGTTTTTGTTTCATCAATAAAAGACAATGGTTTTTAATCTTATGTTAAAATATAGGCCCTGTACTCTATAAATGACACAACTTCGGCAGTTTTTATCTATTTTGGTATTACTTTTTTCAAAGGAACTTAAAAACTTTTTTGGTCTGTCACTCCAACCTCCACCCATTAAAAGCTGCCAGATGCCCAGATCTAGCAATAAGGTTGATAAAGCAGTCTAACTAGACATTTCATTGCTCTCATTATTGTGTCATATCTGACGTGGCCAGCTCTTAGACCAATAGGAGAGATGAAACAACATCTTCAATTCTACAAAAGGGAAAACTTATGATTAGGGTTTGCAAGATCCGTTAGTTTTTCGGATCCGGATATTACGGATACAAAAAAATTACGGATCCGGGTATCCGGATAATACGGATATTACGGATCCGAAAAATAAAATCTTAAATTCTGACGTTACGGTAAACGATTCCGTTAATTAAACGATGAAAATCATTGGTTCAATGGGATTTATTACTTTTTCTAAAATCAATATAGAAAAAATTATCAATGTCATCACAAATAATACAATTATATGATATAAACACTCGGTAAACTCTGGTCTTTATTAAATAATAACAATCAAACTTAACAAAATAATCTTAATTATTAACAATTTAGTATCGTAGCTAAGCTGGTACATACATGTAAGCTATAAAAAATAAAATCATTTACATCTAAATATATAAAAGTAGAAACTGACTGACTGACTGACTGATTGACTGACATATCAACGCACAGCCCAAACCGCTGGTTCTAGAGATTCCAAATTTGGCACGTAGGTTCCTATAAGGTCTAGGGGGTCATTAAGGAAGGATTTTTCAAAATTCACCCCCTAAGGGAGTAAAATGGGGATCCAAAGTTTGTATGGTGAATCAAGATTTGTTATACTATTTTATTCGAAACTTCACAGGAGTATTCCTAACGATAAATGAGTAAACACGTGTTTCAGGTTTTTTGAAAATTCAAGCCCTAAAAGAGGCAAATGTGGTCACACAGTCTGAAAATCAACATGGGTATCGTATTCTTTTTGAGTACTTAGTTATAGTACGCGGGCAAAGCCGCGGTAAAGGGCTAGTTACATATAATCAACATCTTACAATATTAAAAAGAACAATTGTATATGCTAGTTTCTAACGATTAAATTAAACTCTGTAGTGACTGTAGTAAAAGAAATGTGTGTGGTACATGTATATGTAAATGTATATGCATATTAATCAACATTCAATAAAAAAATTCAAACAAAGACACTTTGTGTATAGTATTAGTAGATATAATAATGTAAATATTAATTGTTTACTAGCTAGTAAAGGCTACCTAGATAGGGTTTCTAGGATAATCTTAATCATAAATCAGTCGAGTCGAGTTAAAGTATACCTATTTAAAATCAACTTTGTAAATCAGTCTTTAAAAGGAACATTAACATTGATAAAGACATTGATAAAGAGAAACCACGCTAACTCTTTCAAGCAAATGAACTCTCAAACTCTAATATGTAGCAATAGTAATAGTTATTTTTCAGAAATTACGTGTTCAATTTATTTTATATGGGGTATATAAGGTATATTCACACAATGTAGACTGTAGAGTAATATATAGTAATCGAAAACAAAATATGAGCATAAGTAACTAGTTATGAATGAATCATTTTAGTGACAATAATTGAATGGATCCGTAGTATCCGTAATATCCGGATTCTGAGACGTAGGATCCGGATCCGAAAGTGAGCGGGTATCCGGATATTTCGGGTATCCGGGTATCCGGATCGCAAACCCTACTTATGATTTATTTTCGTAATTATTTATCGCACCTTTTTGCCAATATTTTTGTAAATGCTTTCGGTTGATAGTGCTCTCCCTTATGGGAGAGGACCCAAGTGATGGTTCAGAGCTGGATACAGTTACCTACCAACTTTTAGTATGTTGTGTGGCATGATAATGGGACCCCAAAACCGCCGAGCGACGGGGACGTAGGTGAATGTTTCCCGCGTAATGACGTCGTCAAAATGGCTGCTGCTTCGTTACGAAAAGTGCAAATTTCATCCAAACTATGCACTGCACCTACATGTATGTGGTATCTAACGAAAGAAGATTAAATATGCTATATGGCTTTAATGCATTATATACTAATGTATATTATAGCTTAACAGATGTTGACAAAACCCAAAATTAGGCTTGAAAACATAGGTAGACATATAAAATAAGGAGACGTAACGCGGTGAAGACAACACTGTGAGTCCATAATAAGCCGATTTTTTCATGTTTACGCGCGACACGCACACATATACAACACGTGAACAAGCTGTGATTGGTTCAAACATCAGAAGTGTGTATGCACCAGGCCGCGGCTTATTATGGAATCACAATTTTATCTTCGTGGGATTACGTCTTCTTATTTTATATGTCTATGCTTAAAAATAAGTCGGATATTTGCATTTTACAGCAAAATTATAAGTCAAACTTTAAAGCAATGTATTACAATTATAAAACAGGCTAGTTAAGCTATACATTGCTATAAACATAGTAAAACTCTTGCAATAATTGTGGCAGCTATATAAAAAACATAGGGGCGCTGCCGAATGCCTTAGAGGGTGAAAAAAATTTTTTTTCTCAATTTATGGAATATCCGCAGGAACTTCGGGTATAGTATTGGCTAATTGATTTGGACCCCCTAAATGCCGGAAAATTATCTCTATAGTGCCTGCGGTCCAAATAATGACGTCACGATCGTGACCACTACCGAAATTTATAAAATGTAAATTAAAGCTAAAACACGACACACACATGTGCGTAGCATTGATCGAAAGGTTATTAAATTTACTACAATACATGCATAATTTGTTTGTAAAAATAATTTATAGTTTAGGAGCTATCTCGGAGCTATTGAGAAAATAAAATAAACTTTTAGGAAAAAAAAAAGTGTATGTCAGTTCTGTAGCCAAAGTAAAAAGAATGCACTAATGTTTTGTATTGCATTAAAAACACGAACTATTCAGCTTTTCAACACAGTTCAAAGTTTTAAAATTTAATGACAACTATAAAATTTGTGCTTAAAATTCTAAAGCACACTAACTATTTTACCTACAAAGTGCTCATACTATGAAAGGGTTATTATTGAGTAGTGTAGCATGCCGAAAGAACGCCAGCTACATCTCGCGGCGTCCCTTCGGACTATCCGCGCTATTAATTTTGTTTACCGGCCAAGTTGCGCGAGTTAGGGTAGATTAGATCGTGGTTCGTCTACTTATAGTTAGGTGGCACCGATATCAAAATATGATGTGTCCTTTTTTTATTTTGAAAGAAGCTGACGACTGAGAAAAGAGGATATTCGCATCAATTTTAAATTCAAACTTTGTAGGAGTTTGGAATAGTTTTTGTTTTAGTCGAGAAGACAGATAGATTGTGAACCTCGAGCTGTGCAGTTGTCAGAATCCAATTTGACATCCCTTTTTTTCCTATTTTAATCTGAGTTTGATTATTTGTTGGGTGTGATTGGAATTAGTATTTTTTTTTTGATATCCAACGCCAAGTGCGTTCGTGTACCGCGTCGGAGGGGCGTCAAGCGTTTGCGGCCGAAACTGCGATACTGTCCAACGTAGATATTGGAAACCGGCGTATCGTCTTGAAATACGGCCGCCAGTCGCTTCTAAAGAACTTGAGCCCGCATTCAGAGTGGCTCACCAGGTGAAACCGGAGTGTCGCCCTGGAATACGGCCGCCAGTCGCCTCTAAAGGACTCGAGCCCGCATTACGCGTGGCTCACCAGGTGAAAGAGGCGTGTCGCTCCGTGAAGTGTTCTAGAGTTTAATTGGGGACTTCGTATTTTATTTCCCGTGCTTTAGTTCTATATTGTTGTTACCATTCTTACATATCTGCGATCCGCATTTTTATATTAACCCTAAGTCCCCAAAATTCTAATTGCCTCATTTGACGGGCGTATAAAGACCTGGCTCTTGAATTTAGGCTACTCTCATCCAGCGAATCATCCGTCACCATCCATATCACTCGTCTCATTAATCCATTACTTTCCCCGCAGCCAAATTACTAGCCGAGTCTTTATTTGTACTTACTAGTTTTGCTAGTACTCCCTCGTTTTATTTTCCTTTCGTGCGGAACGTAGACGTTTACGATACTAAGGTAATTATTGAATGTTAAATATCTTTATATCTATATCATTATCGTCATTTTTATGTGAAGTGCTAATTTTAAATAATCTGATTATTGTTATTTAATTACATTCTATCCGGGTCTACGATACTAAGAAAATTATTGAATGTGAAATACCTTTATCGATATCGTTATCTTCATTTTTATGTGAAGTGCTAATTTTAAATAATCTGATTATTGTAATTTAATTACATTCTATCCACTAAGGAAATTATTGAATGTGAAATATCTTTATATAGATAGATAGATAGATAGATATAATCTTTATTTGCTTGCCACAATATACACACAGTTAGGTAGGTACATAAATTACATCCTTAAAAGAAAGAAGCTATAAAAATAGTTAAACATGAAACCAAAAGCAAAAAAAAAACGATTTCTGTGTGCGTTGCAGCAATACAAAAGGGTTCTGACTCAGCAATACGCTTCACTCTTACGGGCGAAGCACTGGTATTCTGCCAGAACCCAGGCCACGTCACATGTATGATAGAAGTATAAATATCTTAATTTTCACTAACTTAATGTATCTACTTGTGTAAAAAAGAAAAAGAAAATGCGGTGTATGCTGATACCGATATGTAATGTAGTGTAAGTGTAGGTAGTGTAAAAAGATAACAGAAAACATATATTCTCCATTCTCCATCATTATAGATATAATCATTCATTATAGATATCGTTATCGTAATTTTTATGTGAAGTACTAATTTTAAATAATCTGATTATTGTAATTTAATTATATTCTATCCGGCTCGAAGGACCAAATTGCTAATTTTAAATAATTTACTCAATCTGCAAAATTAAACGTGTTAATGCAAATTACGAAGTGTTTTACTGCAGTAGTTAATTATTGAGTAGTTTTTCGTACATTTAAGTTTTTAGGGTTCCTTGCCATTATAGTAAATAAAAACCGGCCAAGTGCGTGTCGGACCACGCATAGGAGGGTTCCATACCTTCAATGGAATAAGAACCAAACTAATACCATGGAATATATAATGCCTATGGAAGAAGTTTTTTGGAGATAACTCAAAAAAGGTTAAACCGATAATGTTCAAAACAATTTTCGTAGAAAGTATATGATAAAGCGCATCTCCGCAATTTTTTCATATTTCTAGGAGTTACGGTTCAAAAGTTACAGGGGGGGGGGGGGGACACAATTCTTCTGACTTTCGAAGCGATTATTTCAAAAAATATTCACTTAATCATAAAATAATCAAAGAAACCTGAATATTATTTTTAAAGACCTATCGATTGATGCGTCACATGTTGATATTTGGTAAAAACATTTTTTTTTAAATTTAGTTACATGTATGGAGTGCCCCCATTAAAATATATTTGTTTTTCAAATTTAAATACATAACTAAGTAGCGGCATACAAAATACACCTTATTTGTAAATTTTATTCAGATACGTCGTATAGTTTACGAGTAAAATGGCTGTAACATACGGACGGACAGACAGACAGACATGACGAATCCATAAGGGTTCCGTTTTTTGCCATTTGGCTACGGAACCCTAAAAACGATCAAGTGCGAGTCGGACTCGCGCCCCATGGGTTCCATATACATCACACGTATCTGAATAAAATTTACACATAAGGTGTATTTTGTATGCCGCTACTTAGTTACGTAGTTAAATTTAAAAAATATATATATTTTTAGGGGGGCGCTCCATAGATGTAACTAAATTTCAAATTTTTTTTTAACCAAATATCAACATGTGAGGTTTCTTTGATTATTTTGTGATTAAGTGAATATTTTTTGAAATAATCGCTTCGAAAGTCAGAAAAATTGTGCCCCCCCCCTGTAAATTTTGAACCGTGAGTCCAAAAATATAAAAAAATTGAGGCGATGTGCCTTATCATATACTTTCTACGAAAATTATTTTGAACATTATCGGTTCAGCCATTTTTGAGTTATCTCCAAAAAACTTCTTCCATAGGCATCAGATACGACCTTTTGGTATTAGTTTGGTTCTTGTTACATTGAAGGTACGGAACCCTCCTATGCGTGGTCTGACACGCACTTGGCCGGTTTTTAGTTTACTATAATGGCAAGGAACTCTAAAAACTTAAAAAAAATTACAAAAAGTTTTTTGTAATTTTTTCCACTCAATAATTAGGCCCATGCCTTTCATAGTATGAGCACTTTGTAGGTAAAATAGTCAGTGTGCTTTAGAATTTTAAGCACAAATTTTATAGTTGTTATTCAATTTAAAACACTTTGAACCGTGTTGAAAAGCTGAATAGTTCGTTTTTTAATGCTATACAAAACATTAATGCATTATTTTTACTTTGGCTACAGAATTGACATACACATTTTTTTCCCTAAAAGTTTATTTTGATTTTGTCAATAGCTCCTAAATTATAAATTACTAGCTTTTGCCCGCGGCTTCGCTCGCGTTAAATTCGGGGTAACACGGTTCCCCTTTGCCCCCCGTAATGCTCCATACAAACTTCCACCCCCCATTTTAGGGAAGTGGGGGGTTAGAAAGAGAGAAAAAGTAGCCGATGTCACTCTCCAGCCCTTCAACTTTCTCCACTTAAAAAATCACGTCAATTCGTCGCCCCGTTTTGCCGTGAAAGACGGACAAACAAACAAACAAACAAACACACACCCTTTCCCATTTATAATATTAGTATGGATTTTTACAAACAATGTATTCATATATGTATTGTAGTAAATTTAATAAGCTTTCGACCGATGCTACGCACGTATGTGTATGTATGTGCCATGTTTTAGCTTTAATTTACATTTTACAAATTTCGGTAGAGGTCACGTTCGTGACGTCATTATTTGGGCGATTATTCGAAGTCGGCTGGACCGATTTGTTTTTTTTTTAAAGAGTATACTTGACAGTTGGTCCGGCGACTGAGTCGCCGAGTTGGTCCAATTGTCATCGGGTCGACTCAGCAAGCTTCGTAGCCTAAACAGGGTACATGACTGAAAAGCTCTTCATGATGTCATGATTGTATAAAATACTATTGGTCATTCTCGCACTAACTTAGGTGGGGCCTAGCGCGGCGGTTGGTGAATGGACGATTGTTTCATATCGATTTTTTCTGCCGAAACGAAATTTGAATGTCTTTGGACAATAGTCCCTTTTTTACTCAGCAACGATAATGTTTCTGCCGTAAATCTACAATAAACTTTACCGATTACTACTTTCATTTTTTACCTAAACATTCTTATCTCACTCCCACGAACCCATAAAAGAAACATTAAATTAATAGAGCAAATCGCAGCCCCGGCAATGAGCCATGGCACAATGGAACAACAAACCCGCAAGGGTTTAAAAGCTTTCTCCAATAAATCACTAGGACGGGGGTCAGAGATACAAAGGATAGATACAATTACGTAAGCATTGATGTCGTTATTATGGGACGGCTAAGTCTTAAAGTATGCAAGTCATCCGTTGTTTTTGAGGGTTTTTAATAACGGTCATTAATTTACTGCTAGAATTGTGTAGGTTTTGACTTCTGCAAATAACTATTATTCTCCATTGATGAAGACCGTGTCTGTTGTGAAGGTTTCCGCTACGTTCTTGATTATGATTACGAACTGTTTTTTCCTCAGTTGCACGTAGTTGTTAAAATAGGCTCGTACGTTAATGTAGGTGTAACCCGCGAATAAGTGCCGGCCGGACGGGTTCCAAAGCAGGAGCTCCTTGGAATTGGATTTCTGCATGCTGTTCACGGGCGATTGCAAAGTTTCTCTGGTACCTAGGTATATTAAAGTTTTCTTAAATCGAAAATCTACAGTTAACGAACTTAATGACCCAAAATGAGTCCTGGACACGAGTTCACACAGGTTGCCTCGATTCTGCGCCATCTCCCACCGTTAACGGCTTGCAAATCATGCAGGTCCGATTCCAGAGCATACCTGGGACGACTGATTGACCTTCGACTAGGTACTACGCGACCCAGGTATGCCATCTTAAATAGCACAGCGATCCTCACCCATTCTCACAGCTTGGCCGACCCACCGGAGACGGTCTGCTTTTGTTTTACCGTTAATGTTGAGCGCAGCTACTTTATACTAGAAACTAGAGCCATTGATTTATACAAAAAGGGAGATACGGTACAAGGCGCTCGATTGTGTGCCATCAAATATAGGTTCCAGGACCTATATTGAATGAGTCGTGTGGCAGAGTCTCTCAGTCACACTTTGTGCAATGCGCAAAATATGGACGTCTCGCTTGCATACTCGTACCCGTGTGAACTATATAGGTTTACGTCTTTTGCCCATTATGCACATACATTATAGCGGTGTACAGCATTTTACAAGTGTGTAGGTGCTGGACCACATTTGTTCACTATGAACGTCACTCATCTTCCTAATTTTTTGTTTATGTCTATGCCTAGAGCTCAAAGCGGATGCAGTGTGTTGGCGACGGGGGACCCTCTGTCCCTTTAGCCGTCACCACAATTATATAATCCTCCTTTATATTAAAGGATCGGCAACGCGCACGTGACACCTCTGAGTTGTACGCTACGAAAGCTGCTTACCATCAGGGCTGCTTATTTGCCAGAGTCGTGGTATAAAAAAATCCTCAAGATATAAACAACCCAAAATTTAAAGCTACCTACAGGTAAATAGGTAGGTATCAGGGATGTAACAAATGTGGTTTTATCCGAACCGAAAGCGGAATCAGATGTTTCAAATTTAGTTTATCGGAACCAGAAACGGAATCGGAACCGAAAACGTAAGCGGAACCAGAATCGGAGCCCGAGTGATAGCAGCACGAGGCAAGCGGGGACTCATGTCCCCGCTTGCCTCGTGCTGCTATCACTGCTCATGCAAATGCTCATGCAAATGACAGGTATAAACCTGTTTGTTTTTGATGTACGCCGCTCATTTCCCCAGCTGCGTTGCTATGACATCCGATGTAACATCTGTTTTGAAAGTAACAGAACCGGAACCGAAGTAAATCCATCGGAAGTTCCGACTTAACGGAACCGTAACCGGAGCTCTGTAACATCCCTGGTAGGTATCATATTGGTTTCAAAACCAACCGAAAGGAGGATCCGAATTGAAATTATCTACTTACGATAGTCAGAATTAATAGTTAGATAGTATATTTAAAACGCTAAGATGTGTGAACGAGGCCTGTAGGGTAGGTCTGAACTGAAATAAGTGTCTTCTTGACTAAAATCTTCAGAAGACTTTCAGGAGTTTCAGGAGCTGACGTCATTCTCATAAAGTAAATTCCCTAAGGCACCATTAGGTACCTACATAAAATATGGAATACTTATAGAATTTAATTTCCAGCTCTACAAAAATTCAATAGCAAACAAAGTATTCGCCTTGAAACACTGAATATGTATGGGGCGAAGGCAATAAAAGTCAACTGCGGCAATAAAGTGCCAAATAAATTCAGCGAGCAAATGAAAACAGGACGCTCCCACGCGCCATTACCCCCAACGATTACAGCAAAACGGGAATTCAAATGAAATCATTTACCATATTATTATTTCTGTACTCCCGCAAACTCCATTTTGTCTGTACATACGCGCGAAGCCAATTTTTTAAGTGTGCCCGCTCAAAATAAATTATGTAGGGGGAAACGGACAAGAAATAAAACTCGCGGGCTAGAAAGAGACAAGCTTAGTTTTGTTGTTGCGGCTGCATCGCCCTCCGTTCCACTTGAAGACGGCCTCGAGAGCTAAGCTCCCATTTTATTGTCACTTACACCGCTCCCAACTTTAGTTTGCAGTCCAAAAAACAACTTATCCGCACTATAGACTAGACTTTAAAGCTCAAGTTGGATTTTTGTGCAGTTTCATAAACGCAAACTTAAGTTGGCAAGGCAGTATACAAGACAAGTAAATTTTGAATCAGCGCTCTGATTAAAGAATCAGACGCTGAAACGATTGCTTATAAAGTATTAAGCTGCTTATTTTGGATTGTCCGAGAATATTTCATAATAATGTCGTCTTATTGTTCTGTTTACGAATTTTGAAGGCATTATTTCGGATAAGATGTTTTCCTCGAAAACCAGACTAGGATATTAATATTAAGAAAAGGCAAAAATCTGAATTTTGACTCCTGGCAGTCACACCGCCATTTAGATTTACATGTAGATACCTTTCCTACCTATCTAAAAATTACTTGCCGTTTTAACAACCTGATTCCAACAAACATGACACCGGATTTCAAAAAAAGGTCCTCAAAAAAAGGTTCCTATTATTTAATCTTGAGGTCAAAATACCCAAAGAAATAACTTACAGAGGGTGTAAACATGTTGCGAAACAAATTTCATTATCCTCCTAAAGGTAAACATACCTACATACTAGTAATTCGATATCAATGATAAGGTTAATGAGTAATTGCGTTAGTGGGTCCGATAACTGAGTTACCTTCGCTACCTGACGCGATCCAAGCCTTTCGAAATCGGAATTTGGACGTTACGGTGCCATATTCTAATTTTAAAATATATAAATAATTCATTTACAACACAATCTGTCTCCAACATAGCTCCAACACACAACAAATAATCAACCATCAATATTGAAGTCGTATTGGACTTGCATCGGAATAATTTTCAAGTAAATTCTGATCCCACCAAAAACATAAATGTAAAAAAGGAGAGCCAAGTTCAATACAAAAATTATGCTTGGCTGTGGGCTTCGCCGCAAAAAGAATGGAGATCTAAATGAGTGCCAAGTTCTATGCAAAATCCAAATATGTATTTATAGGAACAAAATAACATTATGAACAAGTATTAAACTTTATTTCTTAGCTTTATTGGATACCTATAACAATTGCTGTTATTTAAAAATGTGAGATCTTAAAGTAGGTTAGATTTGACTTGGCCAGTTTTCATTACATCAGTAATTTTATAAAATTATTCAACATATACATATATATATATATATATATATATATATATATATATATATATATTTATTAATTATGATAAAAACTGGCCAAGTCAAATCTAACCTACTTTAAGATCTCACATTTTTAAATAACAGCAATTGTTATAGGTATCCAATAAAGCAAAGAAATAGAGTTTAATACTTGTTCATAATGTTATTTTGTTCCTATAAATACATATTTGGATTTTGCATAGAACTTGGCACTCATTTAGATCTCCATTCTTTTTGCGGCGAAGCCCACAGCCAAGCATAATTTTTGTATTGAACTTGGCTCTCCTTTTTTACATTTATGTTTTTGTTGGGATATCATTACTTTTTGTAAAGAAAACTAGGCAGGTATTGAGATTTAATGTTTTTTCTTGCGTTTCCGCTGCATTGTTTTCTTTTTTATGCTATTGTCTACATTCTCCCGCGCGCCGCCGACGACACACCGTTGGCCGGTCGTTTAACGCGTATTACAAGTTTTTTGTGTGGGGACACCACTTATTATTTGACTCAACTTTATTTTTATATTTATAGCAAATATAATAATACATATATTGGGATAGTTTCAAATATCTGCTTGTAACGGTTCCAACGATACAATTAAAAATTTATTTTTTGTATGGGGACCCCCCCTATTTTTTAACTTTTTTTATTTTTAGATTTTTTCCTACGCTTACACACAATTACCGAGCTGGATTCCAAATTTCATCCTTCTAGGTCATCTGGAAGTAGGTTAGGTTTAGGTACTATATGTCAGTCAGTCAGTCAGTGCTAAAATTTACGACTTTTTGACCTTCATATCTTTATAACCGTTTGAGCTAGCTTCATGAAATTTGGGCTTCTAGATGTCCTTATGGATATAATTAAACACACTTAGTTTTATGTGTTTACGTTAAAGAGGTTTTGAGTTATAAAAGGGTCAAAAGTGGCACCAAGTGGTTCGTGTAATTTGGCTGTAAACTTGGCGCTGGCTAGCCAGTTCCTTTGCTTGAACTTGGCTTGACACGCTGCTGTGTGTCTAGATATTTCTTATTTTTCACTAGATGGCAGCACCGTGGCGAGAGGTCTTTTTGCCAGCAGCTGTCAAAATCCACCAATAAAAAAAAAGACTAATCATGATTGGTGGATTATGACAGCTAGACTTCTCGCCACGGTGCTGCCATCTAGTGAAAAACTCGGTCGCAGAAACCCTCATTACAGTTGGCACGTGTCTAAGCGTGTTTTAAAGTTAGAATACGGACCCATACGTTGGAGGTCCGATAGAGAAAAATACTGGCAGACAATATCTATATAAGGTGCTAACAAATTAGTCACGGATATTTTCACCGCTGATAGTACTCGTTCTCGGAGTATACTTAAGTATGAAACATCATAGATTTTGTTATGTTTTTTTGGAGAAAACTAGGAAACAAATTTCCTACGTTAAAACATCCTGTTAATAAGATAATTAAATGAGACCTCTTTAGACCCGAATCATAATGACATTTAAGAAAAAAAACTTTTGACGTGACATGACAGACAGTGTTAAACATCTTGACAGGTACATTATAGGGGTGGTTATTTTAAAAATTAATTATAATATTTTTTTTTTTGGTAAATGAAAACAAAAAAATGATATACAAAGGTCCCTTAATTACAGTAAAAAGTTAATTGTTTTAATCTAATGTATTATCTGAATCTTGTAGCAAATCAAATTATTTGGTCAATATTTTTTTGATTTGATATATTTTTTTAAAGTATTTACACTACTATATATAAACTGAAAATAGATGTCATATACTTCAGAAAAAGTGACCAAACCCTCCGGTCTCGCCTCTCCTCTCTATCTGGCCTCGGACACCGGAGGGTTTGGTCACTTTTTCTGAAGTATATGACATCTATTTTCAGCTAATGTATTATCTCTTAAAATATCCGTGACTAATTTGTTAGCACCTTATATAAGATCGCGTTCCTTCAAAATTGTTTACGGTATCAACGCGGCTCTATCCCAAGTGTGGGGACTGGGGAGCATTCGTATTCGTACCAATCCCAGGTTTTGGGAAAATAGGTATATTTTGGTTAAGTTGTTTTGTATCCAAACAGAAATTCGTTGTTATTGTAGCCAAAAATAGCTTTCATCCTAACCTAAAGTAGTAAAGTAGCAATTAGTTTATTTTTTAAATTCATAAACAAAACACCAGCCAAGTGCGTGTCGGACCACGCATAATGGAGGGTTCCGTACCTTCAATGGAATACCAAACTAATACCAAAAGGTCGTATCTGATGCCTATGGAAGAAGTTTTTTGAAGATACCTCAATAATGGCTGACCCGATAATGTTCAAAACAATTTTAGTTGAAAGTATGTACAAAGGCGCAATTTCTCAATTTTTTTCATATTTTTTGAATTAACGGTTTAAAAGTTACAGGGTTGGGGACACAATTTTTCTGACTTTGTAAGCGTTTATTTCTGAAAATATTTAATTAATCACAAAATGTAAAATAAATCTGAATGATATTTTTAAAGACCTATCGATTGATGTGCAACATGTTTATATTTGGTATATATATATTTTTTAATTTAGGTACAAGTATGGAGTGCCCCCCTAAAAAAAATTTTTTCTGCAATTTAAGCACATAGCTTAGTAGCGGCATATAGAATACACCTTATGTCCAAATTTAATTAAGATACGTCTTATAGTTTCCGAGTAAAATGGCTGTGACATACGGACGGACGGACAGACGGACATGGGGTTCCATTTTTGCCATTTTGGCTACGGAACCCTAAAAAGTGTACGAATCTACCCACCTTTCCCTACCAAATTAATATACAGCTTGAAAGCCTTGAAGAGTTAGGTTGACCAACATTTTAGGTTCGAATCCAGCTAAGGTAGAATTCATAATTGAGTGAAGCAATTTGACAGTTCCTGACTTTTTTTTCTTCTTTTATATATATGGCTTTTACTCCTCGCCGATTTTGGCGAGGTGAATTCGGCCAATGTCGAGGTGTAGACGTAGTGTAGAGGTATTAATATATTAGTTTTTCAGAAGATACATATAAGCAACGTTGTTCGGTCGGGGCCTTGCTGATTGTAAGGTGATAGCCTCCTTACAAACACGTGGGTGGCCGAGACCCCGGATAACCGTTTGTTCGAAAGGGTTACGCGCGTTTTGAGACTATTTTTTATTAGCTGCATACATGTTCGTTAGGTCACCGCCAGGCAGGTCACCGCACAATAAGCTATCAATATTACACACTGAACTACGTGAATGAACATATAACTAAAGACGGCACAGCCATCTTGAGCTCAAACCGGCCAAGTGCGTGCCGGACCACGAATAGGAGGGTCCGTACCATCAATGGAATAAAAACCAAACTAATACCAAAAGGTCGCATCTGATGCCTATGGAAGAAGTTTTTTTGGAGATAACTCAAAAATGGCTAAACCGATAATGTTCAAAATAATTTTCGTAGAAAGTATATGATAACTATGATAAGGCGCATCTTCTCAATTTTTTAAATATTTTTTGGACTTACGGTTCAAAAGTTACAAAGACACAATTTTTCTGACTTTCCAAGCGATTATTTCAAAAAATATTCACTTAGTCACAAAATGGTCAAAGAAACCTCAATGTTATTTTTAAAGACCTATCGATGTGTCACATGTTGATATTTGGTTAAAACAATTTATTTGAAATTTAGTTACATTTTGGTTACATGCATGGAGCACCCCCCCTAAACATATTTTTTTTCAAATTTAACTACATAACTAAGTAGCGGCATACAAAATACACCTTATGTGTAATTTTTATTCAGATACGTCGTATAGTTTCCGAGTAAAATGGCTGTGACATACGGACCGACTGCCAGACAGACAGACATGACGAATCCATAAGGGGTCCGTTTTTTGCCATTTGGCTACGGAACCCTAAAAACTGCTTGCAAATGTATATACAGTGCTGTCAAAGTACTCCATTCAATAGACAAGATGCAATATTTTCATTTTTGCGTTCATTTGATAGAATTGCACGTAGAATAGACCACGAGTGTATAAAAAATGAAAATACTATAATTTATGGTCAAAAATTGCTGTTACAAACTGACAATTTAAATTTTCGCGCCTAAACGGATCAGAAGTGCCTGTGACGTCACTCATGTGTGTCAGTGTCACTCGCCATAGTCGCCATATTTGTTCATCCTTGGTTCTATGGATGGTAGAAGGTAAGGATGACAATATCTATGTTCAAAAGTGTCCGTCAAAAGGCGTTAAAATCGTGGCGCCACAATAGCAACAGAGATAGTAGCTAGGGAGTAAATTTCTGGTCCGGTCGGTAGTGACCCTGCCTACAAAGCAGAGGGCGCCAGATTCGAATCCTTGTCAGGACAATTCACACGGAACTAGGTTATATGTATTTTATTATTTATTTAACCTTTATTACACAATACAAGAAAATACAAATGGCGGACTTAATGCTTTAAGACATAGTTTTTATCATCTTTTTGATCGATCATCATCTTCATTAAATTTGTACTAAGCAGAAACGTCTGCAAGCGAAATTTCAATTTCATAATTGAAAGAATGCGGAATAATCACTGCGTCGAGCAAGATTCGAACTTGCGACCTTTCGGACCAAAGATCGCAAGTTCGAATCTTGCTTGACGCGGTGAATTTTTAAATTTTTCTTTCAATTATACAATTGAAATCATCTTCACTAAATATTTTGTAAAACCAAAACGTACAGTTTGAAAATAAATTTAACCCTTTTTGCGCCCGAGCATCTAAATTAACGCCTATAAACCCCCGTATTATCGAATGTGGGCAATTACCTGGCATTCTGTTATACTCCGATCCGAGTGGATCCGACACAGGTGCGTGACTCGTGTACTAATGTAGCATCACACGGAGATTCGAAGGATGTGATAGATATTGTTGGTTTCATTTAAATTTGATATTATTCGGATCATAATATTTATTTTCATATTCGATTTGATATCAATTTGATTGCAAAGTTATTGGGAAATTGGCTGTCAGAATTACAATTTGTTTTGATGTCATTTTGACTACGAAAGAAAATCATTTTGACAACAAAAGCGTAAAAACCATGAATTAAAAGTTAGAAAACTGCTGACATACAACTTATACACATGAGTATTGCCTATAATATTTCTTAACGATTTTAATTCACTTTTTATTTTTCGGTTTCGGTTTAAAGATTTTTATTCTCATAAGAATATAAGGTACATATTCACTTAAATGAGAACTTATAAGATAATTCGTTAATATTAGATATAGACAATTTGTAGCAGCAAGCAGCATGCAATAAAAGTCAGCAGTATATTTACAAACATAAATAGGTGCTTAATTAAATTATCTAATTGGATTTTTCCATAATCATTTCATGCAATAGTAATGTGAAATTAAATTGTTCATATATTTTTACATTAATTACTTATAGGCATCTAACGATGCCTAACACATTCCAAGAATAATTTGATTTTATACAAGATGAAAAGTTCGTAAGTTTACACTTTGATGACTTTAAGAGTAAAAAAAAACTAGTCCGCAAAATTGAGCTCTCCGAATACTTTTATTTTTCACCACTAAAACCAGTACCTAATAATCATAATATATTACTGTACACGTTTTTTTGTTGTTGCAATTATTTATAAACGCTTGCAGCGCCATCTGTTCACCAATTGGCGAGTTTACCCCCTTTGGTATTAACCCTGATAGAAGAAATATTCAAGCAAGTAATGCTTAAACAGAACGTGCTTGAAGTTGGTATGTATTTAAAAAAAATGCACCTATAGTGAATTCACCCTTGCTTATCTTATAATGTAAACAAATACTTTTCAAAGACATTATCACACTTTTCTATGGGATTATCACTTAAAATGTTGTTTTATACTTAAAGAAACTCACAAAGTATTAAATTTAACCTAGTAATCACTGAAAAATATCATTTCTAATATTTTTTTTGTCAATAACTAAAGTAACGTACGAATAACATAATAAGACAAAGGGGAAGGTCAGTAAAATAGGCCGGCAACGCGCTTGTGACCCCTCTGGTGTCGCGGGCGTCCATGGGTGGCAGTAATTGCTTACGATCAGGCGATTCGTCTGCTCGTTTGCCTCCTATTTCATAAAAAAAAATTGTAGAGGGCGCTGTTCCAGATTCCATACAATGAGGGAAAGAGACAGAAGATTAATGGTCCTTAACTAGTATGCAGTCAAAAAGCTTTTCTTAGGTAAAATCCTTCCATATGGTGTTAATCTACAGCATTTTAATTTTGACCGTGGATTTCAACTTCGGAGCAATTCGTAACAAAACATTGAATCATTTTCGTCCACCATACAAATATAGCTTTTCTAAGGAACAAAATTGGAAATGTCACTTTACCATGTTTTATGTTGCATGTTGTTTTCAGGTTAGCATGTTTAGTTTAACTGTTAGTGCTGACCATAAACAAATAAACTTTGACAGTAGCCTTCCCCAGTAAGCACGAATTAGTAATTAAACGAACTTACCTTAAGTGAAGTTCCATTACAATTATACGAGCTTTGTGATTCCGAATATTATAATAACTAGTAGTAGCTCGTCGCTTACGCCCTTTTTGTCACGATATGTTTAGAGCTGAAAAGACTCCTAAAACAATAACACTTAGAAATACAACTCCAATACGTCAAGTGACACACGTCACTGTCAACTCCTACGCGCCAAACTCTCATTTAGTTCAGAGCACCGCTGAGATGTATAAAGAAATGTTTACCTCTCAATAGTCACTTGATTATTTTACAACATAGTACTGTAGTCTACTCGTAGTATGGTACAGTACACTTATACTGGGTTTAGCTTATTGTAATCATTAAGCACGGGTGGGAGGGTTACTAATATTCGGAATCACAAAGCTCGTATAATTGTAATGGAACTTCACTTAAGGTAAGTTCGTTTAATTACTAATTATACTTCGCTTTGTGATTCCTTCATATTATAATAACTTGTGGATGTTCAGAGACTCGTAAAATAATCAGAACTAGATCCGCATATAAAACAGTATAGTTAACTAGAGAACATCAGAGAGAGAGAGAGATCTATCTGGTCCAAGGTATGAAACAATGCCAGGTTTAGTTTTTTATTTCTGGTCAATCAACGTAAGTTAGCTTTGTAGCATTAAAGTGAATTATAATAATTATTTACATATGGATTAACACTACACAACCGTGATAGCGATTGGGTTAAATTATATAATTATATGATTGGTTTCAAAACAAATGAAATTAACATAATAATCTGTGGATCTTGACCTGATTGTGGACAAGAAAGTTTATAAATATTATTTATGTATGTTCAATCACAAAAGAAAATGTGATTTGTAATATTTAAACAACGAAAATAATCATATATTATTAGTATCATGACTTTTACATCTGATGAAAGTATACCTGCTCGGCACATGGTATCACTACAGAACCAAACAACCCAATACCTGTGACTGTGAAGATCCAATAATTAAAATATAAAATATTTTTAATAATATCGTATTTTAATAAGAATGATCTGTAGAATTCTAAGTAATGAAACAAGAAAAAAAAATCAAGTAGTTTCATTACGTTTTAAGGAATTCTTATTGAAGAGGACCACACCTGTTAAGTCAATTTAGAGAAACCCCCTAAATAATTAAATACTTATATCTGTTTATGTGTCATGAAAGTATTGACAGTATATAATCATTATAATGAACCAAATCTTAATAGGACACAATCTTATACGAGTAGATGTAATATGACAAATAACAAATATATATATTTTTGTGACTATTACTATTATTATATTATGTTATGAAAACATAGTCAACATAGGTATAAATAGGCATGCCTTTATACAATGCAGCCCAATGTAGCAACCCAATGTGGAATGACCGCCAAGGGTTCAAAGCACTTCCTTGATAAGTATTCTACCAATATATATAAAACACCGGTTCACAATATTAATTAAAATTACAAAATTCATTGCATAACTCTGCTACCAGACCAGAGATATTTTGGCTACCACTATAGGTACCTATATGCTGACATAGTATTATTTCAGGTAGTGCTTGAAGCATTTTGCTTTAACGTGCTTATATAAATTATTGAATCAATAAAAGCATAAAATACAGCATTATTACATCATTAAAAAATCGTTTCTATGGCACGTCAGCTAGGAGGCTCAGAGAATCCCAACTGTTTAGAGTCCATTCATTTACTTCCATATCTTTTGATACCAAATGGTGACAATGAGCTAAGTATGTCAAGTACCATCTTTCTTGAAACATCATGACAATAGATGTCAAAAATAGGTAAGATAAAGTAGGCATGTACACAAAATTTGTAAATGGTGGCATAGCCTTCAAGTAAAATATTAATGATTTGTTAACTGCATTATGTTATATTAATGATAATAAAATCAATAAGATGAGCAGGGAACTTATCTTACTGAGCAAAAATTTTGCTGTATAATTATACCTTTAATAATTATTAAAGGTTATAACTAGGTTTATAGACAATTAGACACCAAGTGCATCAATTTTGTGATAACGTTACTCATATAAAAGTGTGTGTTGAGTACACACAGAGTATAACAGGATCGAGCATTAATTTACGCTAGGTATATAAACAAGAAACATATTTTTCTCACAACGGTATGCACTGGTTTTTACATTTCAAATAAGCATTTGACACATCAGTTTGCAATTTACTAGAACAAAGGTAATCCTTTACCTAAAGAAAAGGTTTTTATCTTTAACAGTCTACATCTACTTAAACCTTTAAAAGCGGGCCTAGTCCGCCTAGTGGTTACGATTAGGTTTAATATTTATTTCAGTTAAAGAGTTTAATTGACAAATAGTTTAAACTAATAAGCGGTAAGCGTAATTTCCATTGAGTGTCATAATCCGTCAAAGATGTGCCACAACTGCCACAAGGGCATAGGCATATTAAACAAAACAAAAAATATATCATTGTAGTCGGGTATATAATGTTTCAAATTAAGCATGGCAATATTTTATTTTTCCCCCTTAGCTGATATGGAGTTCTGTTACATATCAAAATTTTAGCAAACAATGCCAAGTAGTTCAAGAGTAACAAAAAAAAAAAAAAACCATAAGCAGATTTAACAGAGAGTAACCATATGGTTACCTAATGATCATAGAGGGATTAAGTAACACTTGCTTTTATCAAGCAGTTGTTATGGCTTGTGCCAATAGGCAATTGTTTGTCTTTATAAGACAAAAAATTCGTTTTAAATGACTTTATATATTGACAAATTTGATCCAATGTAAAATTATATTAAGTAGCTATGACCCACAAATACAGTGGTGTGGGCTCCATTACATATCAGCATGGTAAGGGAACCGAATAGTTATGCAATATACTTGCTAATATATGCAGCGCAGAATACTTTTATATTAGATCCATTTAATTTAAGTTGTAGACTTTCTTAACACTGGTAGTTGTGTCTATATCGAGTCCGACACACCAAACATTAATCAGGCTTTCTGCTGTTGTTGATAGGTACTGAAAATGATACAATTGTAATAACATAATATTAGAGTAGTAGATAATAAATGCATCATGTTCTGTTTATTTTAACACAATTGCTGGATGTTGCTTTGAGAACTATCCAAATACGTGAACCAAGTTCTAACGTAACTCTAACAGTGATGCATTTTTCTCTGTTAATTAGGCTAAAACATAATAATAGCCAGCAGTGCAACAATTGGTAAAATTTAACAACAGCTGGAATAAAACCGAATGAATGTAATAATTATACAGCCTGGATTTTAAGTATGCCTGGAAATTAAGTAGTTGCAAGAAACTCAAGTTTTTAGCATCATATAGAGCCAAAAATAGTACATTCACAGTCGAAATTGCAGCTACTTTTGCTTATTTCGGCGTTTTCTTTCGTCGGCGTCGGCGTCCTTTGTCGGCATCTCCAATGTTTTCGTAATGCATGTTTCTTGCAATAAATCAATTAGGAACCTGAAATACACTTTCCACCACTTCATATGCTATATTTAAGCAGCAATGCATTTTGATTTTCAACTTTCAATCGGAAATTCATTTAAAATACGAATGAAAGAAAGAACTATAGCGCGTGACGTTAGGGCGATAGCACGAAGATGAGAGTTTGGCGCGTAGGAGTTGACAGTGACGTGTGTCACTTGACGTATTGGAGTTGTATTTCTAAGTGTTATTTTTTTAGGAGTCTTTTCAGCTCTAAACATATCGTGACAAAAAGGGCGTAAGCGACGAGCTACTACTAGTTATTATAATATGAAGGAATCACAAAGCAAAGTATAATTCAATATGCCTACCATACCACACCCAATACCCATGCTCATTTATTATGCATTGCTCACTTTCACTTACGTATCGAGTGTCGAAGTATTTACCCACTAGTCCTGTAGTTCAGACAGAGTATGCAAGAGGGCGCCAACAAGTTTTAATTAATTTTATTTATTTTAATGAAATTTTTGATTAACTTTCTTTATGGGTTCATCAATTAAACTTTACTATCGCAATATTTGTGCCGGGATTTGAACCCACGACCTCCAAATAAAAGTTGTAAAAAGACCGAGGAATTTATAGTCATAGTCATAGTCATTTTTATAATATTTAAAAAATTACATTACATTGGTACTCGTACTTATTTATTAATACATTATTTATACTTAATTATTGCTGGACCTCGCAGCACTCCTTGGATTTTCTTTATCATCTGCTTTCCCACTGCTCATTCCTGAGAGAAGAAATGCCTATCTATATCCAGTGACATGTAGCCATACGATAAATTAAATTATACTTAATTATTGAATTTAGATTTTAAATTAAGTGTTACTTAACAGTGTCAGCATTTTGTGTTAAAAATTACAGTGTTAGCATATATAATTGTTGATTTACAGTTTTAGTAAATTAAATATTTCCTATCGTTCTACTAAAAATAGAAGTCATTTGTTATTGCTTGTTTTTCAACATTTCTGACCAAAGCCATCATTTTCCTTAAACCAAGCCTAATGAAGTTTATCCCAAATACAAAGGAGATTAAAAAACAGGACAAAATGCTGCTTAGATGAATTAGAGAGTGATCAGAGAAGCAACTCGATTACTCTCCTCCCTAATCCGCCCAACGGTCACTTAATTCTCTTTTAAAGCAATCTTTTCGGCCGCTAAAAGTATTTCCAAACGTATAAATAATTTAACGAACGAGGACGTAAAGTTTGCGACCGCCTCACATGCAAATCGAGTCAAGCGCTTCGTCTCGTTCTACCCTATATTTGTTTAGCGCGTGTGTACGAGACAATCGACCGCGGATGGAAGAGAGAGAGGGAGTCAGTCGGTAGTTGCGTTCTACTAAGTGAATCAGTGCCCGCGCTCGCTATTAAATCAGGGCGAGGGAGGGTGGAGGGGGAACCGGCGGGTGGGGTTTGTTTGCGAGGCCGAGGGCGGTTTCAGTCTGGCGCGAACGCTCGCGCAGAGTGGATGTGTGCGCGGTGACCGCGTGTGTACGGAGTTGGCGGGAACATTCCCGCCCACAAAACGACAAAATATTTTCAGACGCTAATAAGGTAATGTGTTGTGGTGTTTTCAAGGTTCGCTGAGTGGTGCACGGTTTGGATTGGAGTTTTGATTTTTAACAATAAAAGTTATATGAAACTTTTTATACCTCGCCGTAGTAGATTACGTGGATGAAAATGTTATATTTCCCATTGAAAAAAAATTACTGTCATTTGAAGAAACGTACTTTCACGTTCATTTAATGCAGGCCGACTTTTCAATTTTCTAAATATTTTTTAAGTTGCTTATTTAATTGCACTATTCATTATTACAAAAAATACACTTTAATTAATTATAAAAGTAATTCATATACTACATAAGTTGAGAAAATAATAAAAAAAATCACGCAATCGTAGATTATATATAATTAAGATGCGCTACGCGGCTACGGCGCCGTAGCACCCGCTACGCGCACGAGAAAGTTTCATAGTGCTTCAAAGACCGATATTCTAATTTTGAAGTTTCAATTTAGAATTTTTCTCTTACTAATATGATATTTTATCATCTAATATAATATATGTATAGATAAATTGTTCTTCTGACAACTAATGCCACTAAAATTATGACGTATCGTATTGATATTAAGCAATCTTGTTTGATAACTGTTTGTCCTGAACATGATTAAGTAGTAATCATTTAGTACCAATCGATAACAAGAAAAGGATGATAATAACCCAAACGTCACTTCTAACAGGAAAATCCTTTTCAATTAATATCAAACCAATGTCAAATTGTATTCTTCGAATAGGCCTCTATGATTAACGTACGAAACACCTCTACCCTAACTTCTTGGATTGTTCAACGTAAGTACTATTATTTGAATAAGTTTTGTATGAATTGTAAATTAATATGAGCGTCAATCATTTAACGAATGGATTAAAGTAGCGTCAGTTTAATTTTTAAATTTAATGTGACATGGGAATTGACTTATGTATCTAAGTTATTATATAATTTATTAAAACAAATCTACCCTAACTTCTTGGATTGTTAAACGTAAGTACTATTATTTGAATAAGTTTTGTATGAATTGCAAAATTAATATGAGCGTCAATCATTTAACGAATGGATTAAAGTAGCGTCAGTTTAATTTTTAAATTTAATGTGACATGGGAATTGACTTATGTATCTAAGTTATTATATAATTTATTAAAACAAATCTACCCTAACTTCTTGGATTGTTAAACGTAAGTACTATTATTTGAATAAGTTTTGTATGAATTGCAAAATTAATATGAGCGTCAATCATTTAACGAATGGATTAAAGTAGCGTCAGTTTAATTTTTAAATTTAATGTGACATGGGAATTGACTTATGTATCTAAGTTATTATATAATTTATTAAAACAAGTCATTACATATTTAAAAAAAAGTCAACTTAAAACTAACTTCTAATTTAAGAACTTAAGTATCACGTAAAAAGTCAACTTAAAATCTAAAATAATGGAATGTAAAATTAAACGGTTATTTTTTTAAATAAAGCCCACTCCGTTCCTAAGTTACATATCGCCAACCATTATGTTTTTATTAAAATGGTTTGTTTTGACCGTATTCAACTAAAAGCGTTTTTAAATATTTAAAAAAAAAAATTTATGCGCGCAATCATGTGGTGCGAGCCAAACGCTTGAACATTAATATTAAATCAATTAACTATTTTTAAATGTGAATACGCCGCTGCTACGGTTTTCGCATGCAGCGCCGGTACGCGAGCGAGGTAGCGCTGTCAACACCGTCGCCGCATCTGGTTGCGGCGCCAGTATGATAATCGCCTTACTGGTTTTTGGAGTGTTTATACAAAAAAAAAGATTGGACCCAAAGTGAATATACATGTTCATAGTACTGCCGCCGGTTTTTATTTTCATCTACTTATTAAACTGGATTTAAATTTACTTTTAATTTAGCATAGGGTTAATTTAACAGGTCATGGTCTAAACACATTTTATATCTACTAAAAACTAATTACATAGATGTTGTAGTACCTAGGTACTTTGTATTAAATCACTTCGAACTTTATACTTTTTAATTATTTTAATTCCGATTTCTGACGCGCCGGAAAAGGGGTGTGAATAAGACGTAGCGTCGGGAACTCAACACAAGGAATATGTCAGCAGTGTATAGTATGATTTTTTAAGATGTCGGAATTGTAGGTAGAACTTTTTATTAAGATTCCGACATGAAAAAAATTACCACTAGAAGTAATTATTGGTTTAACGCCCGAAAATAATTAGTAAAGTACTTAGAACGTTGAAAAAAACGATTATAGCTGAATCCAGAATAATAAAGACTAAACTGACGCATGTGATCGTATATTTTATAAGGTTATTGCGTTATAATACAAGTTCTAGAGTTATTAAGCTGTAGTTTCGGCAATAATACTTCTCATTTATATTTTTAAGAAGACCTTGGGGTCCACGAAAACTGCGCAGCGAAAAAATACGGATTGGCCACCAAAAAAATAGAAAACGATAGTTCCTTAAACGAGTCTAGCATTATCGATCAATTTAACACTTTAACTCCCAATATTAAAATTGTCGCCAATGATAACCTTAGCCTCCTGGGAACTCCTCTATCCAATACTTTTTTCCCTACTTACATAAACAGTGCCATCACGAAATTCCAAAATTGTGCCGATCGTCTGTTAGAAATCAGTCCCCATTCGGCCCTCTTTATTATCAAATTCTGCCTTTTCGTCCCAAAATTAACCTACATCCTCCGGTGTAGCCCTTTCTGGAACCATCAAACAAACTTGGGACACGTTCTAAATTTAAAGCTCACTGAAAAATCCTGGCTCCAAGCATCCCTTCCCGTCCGTTATGGCGGTATCGGATTACGCAAAATTTCAAGTGTTGCACTGCCGGCTTTTCTTTCATCGGTTCACAGCTCTGCTGCTGTCATAGGAAAAATATTAAGGGGTTCACCTTCAAACTATGAGATCTCAGGCTTGGACGATGCCAGAAAAGCTTGGCTTTCCGCCTGCCCGGGGCAAAATCTCCACTATAATCCAAAATCCCAAAGGAGCTGGGACGATGCCCTATCTAAATTAACATACACCACTCTTTTAAACCAGAGCACTGGAGCTGAACGCGCTCGTCTGACCGCCGTCGGATGTAGAGAGGCTGGCCACTGGCTGAGTGCCTATTATCCCTCGCCTAACACAGGGACATATCTAGCCCCTGAAACCCTCCGGCTGGCGGTTGGTCTGCGCTTGGGGGCACAAGTATGCGCACCGCACAGATGCCCCTGTGGTAAGGACGTCGACCAGCTAGGGCACCTCGGACTCTCCTGTCAGCGGAGCGCGGGCCGCCTCTCTCGTCACGCTGCGCTAAACGACATTATCCGCCGGTCTCTTGCCACCGTCAATGTGCCGGCGATACTCGAGCCGGCCGGTATAGCTAGAGACGATGGCAAGAGGCCTGACGGGATGTCACTGATTCCGTGGAGTTTGGGACGGGTGCTAGTGTGGGACGCGACTTGCGTGGACACGCTGGCACCGTCTCACCTCCACGGTACCATGAATAAAGCTGGCGCGGCGGCGGAGGTGGCCGAGGCTCTTAAAAGGCGAAAATACGGGGCCCTCGACGCCAATTACAACTTTGTTGCATTTGGCGTCGAGACTCTCGGTCCGTGGGGTCCCGCAGCTCAAAAGCTTTACCGCCAGGTAGCTAAACGGCTGGTCGAAGTCACAGGGGACAAACGAGCTGGCAGCTTCCTCGCTCAACGCATAAGTGTTGCAATTCAGCGAGGAAATGCTGCCAGCGTCCTCGGCACGATGCCACAGGGGCCCATTTTAGAGATAGATTTTTAGTTTGTAGTATTTTTAAGTAAGTTAGTTTTAGGTTATTTACATAGTTTAAGTTTTCGCATGTACCTATCTTGTACCTGAAATAAATATATTTGAAGAGACAAAAAAAAATTCAATCTAAAAAAAAAAAATTTTTTTAAGTATATAAAGGTTATCCACGTTTTTAATTTCAATTGCCCTCACCGGGGCCGAAGCCCCCGGAGCCGAAGCTCCTCCTCCCGAAGGTGGCGTGCACGACACCACACGCTGCTCTCTCATAACAATCTCCACGCCGGGAGCGAGGTGGAAAAACCCCGGGTTACACCCCCTCAGGTTGCCTTCGCGATTTTTTATAGAGGTGTTCATCCTCGTAGCCAACACTCAGCACCGGCTTGGTGTTAACCCCTGGTCCGTTATTATAGGCCCTCTGCCTAGACAGGTTACGGCCTACGGGGCCTCAGTTTTATACAGGACAGCGGCATTCTTGTCCCTCGCCCGAAGGCCCCCTCCTGCCAACACTCAGGAGTTCTCTCGCTAAAGGAGAGATCTCCCTGTGCGGAACCCCCCATCCCCCTACACACAGGATATTGGCAGCACCGGTAAGAAATCCTTGGGGTTCACCAAGAGATCGCTTAATTACCGTTGCCCCCAGGATGCACCGTCCAGGAACTCTCGTTAGTAAACTCTGGCACACCGGCTTGGTTTTAAATTAGATCTGAATACTTTATGCAGTAGGAGAACTGCGTTGCGAGACTGGCATTTTTATACATGTAATATTTTTGATTGATGGGATTTATTTAACGCCACAATATTATACATTAACAGAAACACAGACACAGTGCTGTATTCTAATTTTAAAGTGCATAAATAATATACATGTTATAATAAAACACAACCTATCTCAAACATAACTCCAACACACAACAAATAATCAACCAATATTGGAGCTGTATTGGAGTTGCATCGGAATAATTTTCAAGCAAATTGTATTGCGTATTTAATCTATTGGATTGGTAATTAAGTTGGATCGTAACCACAGAAGACATAATAGTCGTAACTAAACGTTTTTTAAATTTAGAATACGGCCCACTGACAGTTTTTATAGTATTATCCACGTCTTTCACTCGCAAAATTCGGTGCAGCGTTGTCGTATTAACTTGATCGGCCTATATTAGAAATTATATTTTTAAATTGCTGTCATTATATTCTTTATAATAGTGAACGGAAGATTTCCTTTGACATGATTATTCCTTGGGACCCAATGATGAATTTCAGAAGTGGAGCCACCAAGATTCTTGACGTAAATTTTTAAGGAGGCGGGGGGCTCTCAACTTTATCTTGATATATATATCTACATCAGTTAAGCTACTATTAGGCCAAATTCGGTATCGTTTTCGTATAAATCGGGGATGCCAAATTTATTTATGGTATCATGGACACCGTTCCGAAGCAAAAGCATGTACTTAAAATAAAAAAATAACTTATTTTGAAATTCCCAATTTCACAAGGAAAAAATCCGTAACTTATAAACAATGAGCCCTTCTTTCCTATTTTCTTTATAAAACGAAAGTTAACAATAATGAATATGGATTAATGTTCACTATAAAATATACTACGTGTACTAAGTTTCTTCGGCCATCTGAGCAGATCCGGGCCAGAGAGTCTGGAGAAACATATAGTGACTGGACGCATGTCAAGGAAGCGAAGGGATGGCCGTATGGCTACACGTTGGGCGGACAGAATAACGTCCATCACTAAGGCCACACTACAGGCAAGCATGCACCGAGCCCTGGATCGTGTGGCTTGGAGAGCGTTGATAAAAAGGCTCCACAAGCGTCACGTCCCTCAGCCATGAGGATACGACAGAGAAGAAGAAGATAAAATATAACGGTTACACTCACGTCACTGTCACTTTAATCACTTCGCGCGACATGTTTCGGAGAGCCTCCATCTTCAAGCACTATGAGTGTTATTTGAACCGGCCCGTAGCGCATTGTTGCACGTCGCGTTGCCGACTGCCGGCCTGCGTCCAGTGCGACGTGACACGCGTCACGCGCGCTCTAATAGAGCTTACCGTATACGACATACGTTATATTTTATAGCGTTAGCATGTCTCACGAAAGATTAAATTGGATTAATGTT
Organism: Pammene aurita; assembly: GCA_947086415.1. Classification (NCBI taxonomy): domain Eukaryota; kingdom Metazoa; phylum Arthropoda; class Insecta; order Lepidoptera; family Tortricidae; genus Pammene; species Pammene aurita. The sequence continues at coordinate 25,374,845 of OX352308.1, read as the reverse complement.
TGTAATAATAATAATGTCTCTTACCCTTTTTATGAGTCGGATATACTTATACACGCTGACTATATATATAAGTATGTAGAATATTAAATTCCAGTCAATTAATTTGAACGTCACAGTCTCAATCGGCAGTAAAGTAACGCAATAAACTTCAATTACCGCTCGATTTGCTGCATTGATATGTGATCACGAAGGCGCCACTACTACGGCCACTGTCAGATACGTAACTGTATATTTATTTCTATGTTTAAAATGCATACAAATACAATACAATACAAATATTCTTTATTGCACACCTCAATAACATATAACAGTACAGTACACAGATTAAAAGTAGAGGCAGTCAACAGGCGGTCTTATCGCTAGAGAGCGATCTCTTCCAGACAACCTTAGGGTAGCGGAAATCTAGTCGAAAATAATTGTATGAGTAGGTGCAAGGCAAAAGAAACAGTGAAAATCCAGTAAACAATAACAAATAACATATAATACAATAGCTTAATTATACATAAACATACACAAATAAAATAATCAATAAACATACATATACTACATACACAGAGTAAATAAAAATAAAATAATAAAAATACAGTCAGCAAACATTTGTGTTAAGGGAGAGATAGATAATACTCTTTAAGGTGTTTCTTGAAAATAGTTAGGGATTTTGCACGCCTTATTTCTAGAGGTAACGAGTTCCACAGGCGTATGGCCTGAAAGGTAAAGGAACTATTATATACTTTTGACGAAGAGGATGGGACATTTAGAAGCAGGTTTTGGGCGGATCTAGCCGAACGAAGGTAACTGAAACGCTCTTTGAGGTAATGGGGAGTTGCGGGGTTGAATAGAATACTGTACAGAAGGGACAGAACATGGGAGTTACGACGAAGACGAATAGGGAGCCACTTGAGCTTAGCCCTGAAGTGAGAAACATGGTCATATTTGCGTAACCCAAAAATGAACCGAATAGCGACATTCTGGATGCGCTCAAACTTACTAAGTTGCTCTTGGGTGAGATTGATATAGGATACATCAGCGTAATCCAGGATGGGAAGAAGCAAAGTTTGAGCTAGCGCAATTTTGGTTGCAATAGGAAGGAAATTACGTAGTCTCCTAAGGGAATTTACTGCTGCAAACATCTTCCTACTTACTTCGTTTACCTGGGGCACCCACGATAAGGTTCTATCCATCATGACACCTAGGTTTTTTACTTGTTGTGAATACGGTATAAGGACACCATCAAAGTCAATCGGAGCTAGGTTATCAAAGTCAATTCCGCATATTTGTCTGGGACTACCAAAGACAATGGCTTGAGTCTTATCAGGATTGACCTTGAGACCAAAATTATGGCTCCAATTTAGGATGCTCACCAGATCTCTGTTTACAATAGCAATGACATTCGGGAGATCACCAGCTTCACCTTGCGAGTAGATCTGAAGGTCGTCGGCATATGTATGTTTATCAAGATTCATGGAGCACCCGCTATGGTGTAAGGACTACTGAGAGTTCATGGGAGCTAAAATATACCTACTGTATGAGATATGTCTATCTACATACTTAATGAAACGTTATAATAATATTCACCGGTTCTGAATTTATATAAAAATGAAATTATTAATAAATAAATTAATGTGCTTTTACAGAAACATAAAAAGAAAGTGAGACATAGTATATTTTTTACGTCAAAATCAATAACGCAAATAAGGTTTTAAAACCGAACACCTACTAGGCTGTCGCATGAAAATAATGGACTAACTATTAGACTATTGGATGACAAAACGGACGCCTGGTTTATAATATTATATAAAATGATATATAAACAAGCTATACGGGACATACCAATGTGTCTTGGATAGAACGCATTTCACTATCCGCAGTCAAACGCAATAAAGATCAATTACTGCTGCAATATGCGATGTGTGTATTGAAAACTGATCAGGCGTCGACAATAAATATGTTGTGCTGTTCCGTACCAACACATGTTTATTTCGTTTATGGAAGTTTATTTCTGCGATTTAAGTTGATAAATATTTTACTGTATGGTGGTACTTACGGTTTGACTGACTCATTTGTCACGGATAGGGTTTGCAATATCCGTCAATTTTTAATATTCGGATAATTTGGATATCAAAAATTTTTTTATCCGAATATTCGGATATTTCGGATAAATACGGGCTGATTAATGAAACAAAATATTTATTCTAAATGAGAAATGAAATGAAACATATTTATTTGGTGCAAAGCGAACAGAAACATAACATGAAATATACAAATAATTATAATTTACACCAAAATGGTTGCCACTTAGCACGAGTCATGGCAGTGTAGCCACAACGCTGATTTTTAGGGCAACCAGAACTTAAAACTATACTTAATCTAACTAGTGACAACAATATTTCCAGATGACATTCATGTCACTACTGGCAACCCCACACGACCGGTTTTGAAATTTTAAGTTTAAAAAATCAAATAAAAAATAAAAAAGCTAGAGGAAAAATTACAATTACTAACAACAACAATTTGTTATTGTGAAAAATGGCGGTAGTCGAAATAATAGTGCCGAGACTTTTTAAATAACTGACACATACAGATGGAATAAGTAATTAGTATCCACGACAGAGAAAATTACATACTAAATACTAAAGACATAAATAATATAATTCGAAAAATAAAGCGATACAATAACCGAGTAATTTCTTGTAATAACCTGTAATCAGCAAATATTGGTCTATCTTAGAGGATATTTTTAACAGCATTAAATTATTAAAAAGGAAATAAACACTAACAATCAACAATAATTATAAAAAGATGACGTTTAAAACATATAACACAGTAGAACAAATGCACGAAATCTTAATAGAAACAATTATTAAATGTCTATTAATCAAAATAAAACCGAGATATCTATGTACGTAATATAATCATAACAAAATAGTGCAATAAAAAAAATTCGTGATTCGAACTTCAAATAAACAAATAACTTCTTTGAGGATATTAAAAAAATAAAATATACTTGTCTAATTAACAATTTTTGATATTTTTTAAAGATGTTTTTATTACACAATAAAAAGGAAACAAACAAAATAATCAACGAAAAATATATTTATAGAATCGTGTAAGGCTAGAACAATTAAGATATAAATATTACGTAAAAATTAAATACGAAAACAATCAGCTTTTATAATTTTTACAATCAAACGAGACTAGCTACGATAGGAACGTTTGTACTGCTTATTTGATAAGCCAGTATCTAGGGTAGTGTTGTATTGTATGTCCGAAGCTCGCATGTGAATTTTTTTTTGTGTTATTACTTATTGGTCTTCGTCCTTCTCTGCCTTGCCTGGTCACGGAAAAAGAAAGTTTACCTCTAGATTAGAAAATTTGCGTTTATAGGGGGAACGGTAGACAATCCAGTGGAATGCCCCAAACATGTCTAAATGTGTGACATTACTTGCTAAATCAGATTAGGTTGCTCTACTAACAATAGTACCTAATGCAGACAAAACAAGTTTGATATGATTTTGATATTTTTATAAGTCTAATGCGTGTATCTTCCCAACTATAGGCCAGTCGCGTAGTCGGCCCAAAAAACCGGCCAAGAGCATGTCGGGCCATCAGTGTGGGGCTCCGTTTTTTTTTGTTGCCGGCCGGCTACAATACACTGGACCCGGGGTATGTTGGACCCGGGGTATGTCCTTAAACTACGTCCGGACCTGGGTATGTCCTTAAACTACGCCAAAAAGAGAGGTATGGGCACTCCGAATGGCATCTCGCTAAGTTTGGTAGGGCACGTTCAGCGAATGTCATCGCTCAAATCTGGAGCAGAGCCCGACTGGGGAGGTACCTTCACCTTACAGAAAACCACAGCCAAATAGCACTAGACCCTACTCATAGTGTTGTGTTCCTGCTGGTGAGTAAGGTTGCCAAAGAGCTCAAAGAGGACCCAGTGTGTTGACGATGAGGGACCATCTTGTTCCTTTAGTCGTCAACACAGTGAGTCCTCCTTTTTGTGACGGGTTGGCAACGCGCATGTGACTCCTTTGGAGTTGCAGGCGTCCATAGGTTACGGTAGCTGCTTACCATCAGGCGGGTCGTATGCTTGTTTGCCACCGTCGTGGTATAAAAAAAATAAAAAAATACAATACATCCATTCAAAAGGTCGTTTATTAAGGGATATTTTGCGGTACTTACATTATTTTACTATGCGGCACTTACGTCCTTTTACTGTGCGTTTTTGAATTATAACTTAAAAACGGCTCAACAGATTTTATTCAATATAGTTTTCATTGAAATATATTATTAGGCCTCACTTTTGAAATTTAAATTTTTTGGACCCACAGTGCAAAAGTTCAAGGGAACGCCCTTTTTTAAAACTTTCGGAGCTATCATTTACGAAACTATTCGTTTTCTCCAAAAATTGTTTTAGATGACCTTAATTTTTTTTAAAGACCTATCTAACGACATCCCACATGCAGGCAGGCAGGCATGGCAGGGTGGGAGCAAAAAAATATCACCCTAATAAAAAATATTTTTCCAGTTTTTATTCCACCACTTCGTCGGCGTGACTAATGCACATACTGAATTACTGATACCAAATTTCAGTGCTAGTGATCACTGAGCTAAGCCGCGGACGGACAGACAGACATACATGGCGAAACTAAAGGGTTCCTAGTTGACTACGGAATCTTAAAAACGGAATGTAACGAAGAAATTATAATTTTTTCCATGTCTTTCTTACTAATAACGTCTGAGCCGTAATTTCACAAACCTAACAAATACCTAGTCCAACTACCAAATAGACCAAGTGGTTCAGATCGCCAAAACTGTAAGCTCGACCAATCTAATTACTGGAAGTAACATTAACTCCGTAGACTTATTATGTAAAGCTAGTTAAAGTTGATATTAAAAGCCTCCGCGTTCATAACTCGATCCGTCTACGAGGGCGGTTATTCGGGAATATGTGAAATATAATGCAATAGACAACGAATGAGGCTGAAGTTATTGCTAAATTAAGTGCATTTATTTTCAAATGACAAGATGCATAGCAAGTTTGGTATATACTTAATGTAAAAATGTATAAGTACCTTAATTCACAATTGAAAAATGTTTGCTAATATTCTATACTAAACTTTACATAATTCAATAAAAACATTAGGTAACTAAAATAAAACTAAATTTAAATTGAAACTAAAATAAAATTTCAATCTACGCTCGTAGCACAGAATAACTAATAGTACTACCGTACAGAAAATTCACTCCTTCACAAAAGTCAGATTTAGGTATAAAATTATACCTATACTCGCCGCCTGCAAGCAAAATTGAAACTTGTAACCGCGCACGTACCTTGAATCTTCTTTGCGCGCCGCAGTTTTATGACCGAGCTGTCGGGGTTGTCACTTGACAAGTTTTTGTACCTATACCTACTGCTTAATTAATATGATAAATATGTAGGAATTACAAACGTTGATTCTGTAAACATATTTTTTTTATCCGGAGATCGTATGTCTGATTCTCACGGAAGTAGGTATGCCACAGCCGTATTCCTTTGAAAATATGTCGGTCAGTTTCTTATATTGTTTTTGGGCAACCAATATTATATACGGATTATAATAGAGGTTTAGGTTTCGAAGCCATTGTGTATTTTCAATTTTGCGCGAGCGCTACGTGACACGACTATCGTGCGAACCGAGCGGCAGCCCACTGCCATACGCCTGCCCGGGAGGCGCGCCGGCCAAATGTACCTAAACTGCGTAGTGACACCCCCCTGCTCGTAGCACTACGTCGTAGCCAGTAGCATAGTTTATCCGGTTTGTAGCAATACTGCTTCACGGCGTCACGAGAATATGATCGGACCCGATATAGGCTCAGAATAATAATAATAAGATTTTAGGATGACTTATTCTTCCCTTAATATTTATATTTTTAAGAAATAGTAATAGTTTTAAAAGTGTTCAAGCTGCCTAAAATAAAGACGCAAAACAAAGTTATTTATTAAAATATGAATAATATAATATAGGATTTGCTTTAACAGATCGCTCTTGCGAATGAAGTGCTAGTTGAAAACCTTGGCAACATTGTCCGATCTATGGGATATATGTAAAAGCTCAACTCCTTACAAGGGCCATGAAAGTGTTAATTAAATGCATTGAGTAATGTGGTTGGTTTGTAGTAACATATATTGCCGGATTGACAAATAGCAAATAGATACGCTTACCGTGCATTCGAATTGATGTTATCACTTGCATGATTTCGATGCCCTGTGCAAATGGCCCATGATCTGGGCTTGTCAATAAATTACGCGAACACTAAATTAATGCACATTCACTCACCGTATAAAAAAATTAACTCCGCACCAAAGATCGTGGCCCATGCGCACCAGTGCCTCCATACTCCTAGCCCGACATGTAATTGTAATCGTCTTGACCTCGTAAAAGTACATACTTACCTTGGACTGGTGGTGGACCACAACTTCAACTGGGGTCCACATATTAACCGGGTATGTAACAAACTAAGATCTATACTATCAAAGCTATGTATACTTAAATATAAAGTCCCATTTAATACATTAAGACTTCTTTACATGTCTCTGGCGGATTCCGTTATAAGTTATGGCCTGGAAAGCTACGGTAGATCGTATAAAACTTACCTAGACGATATTTATAACCTCCAATTAAGAATACTTAAAACGATTGTACTCTCGAAAATCAAATATAAATATAAAAACAATTATGAACAGCTCTTTAATTACTGCAAAGTGCTAAATATATTTGAAAAAGTTGACCTATCCATCATAATTCAATACCATAACAACATCAAACACCTACAGAGAAAAACGCGACCCTTACAACTGTAAGGGTCGCGTGGTGGTATTGTATTAGGTTATGTAACTACGTAACCTAGATAACCTACCATTGTTTGAGAGCAAAACAATGAACAACAAATACGGTAGAAGGGTATGGGAAGGCATTTTGCCACGTATTTTGAATAAATTTCCTAAAGACGTAATAAACTCATTAGAAGGCAAAACGAATAGACAAGTCAGGGACATCATAAAAAAATATATGTTAAAATTAAGAAGGCAACTTCATACACATGTAAATAATAAATAACATTAAATAATTGCATTAATATTGTATTGTATACCTAATTTAATTAGCAATAGTATTGTATACCTAACTTAATTTTCTAGACTCCTTAACTCATAAAATCTTTTTAGTTTAAGATTAGCAGTTAAGACTGGCGTGTTATTGTTCATCTTTTTCTAAAATAAACAGTTAACATTTTTTTTTTACTCACATAACACCATAAACTTAAAACATCCCGTTTATATTGAAAATAATAAAGATATGAAATAATAAATTAGATCTAATTTGTACATGTAAAATATTGACAATGAAAACAACAAACAATTAAATACTTTTTAAATTCGACATGCATTCGATAGAACAGTAGGTAAACCACGATTTAAAAACTAATTATGAAATTACAGAATATGACAAAATAAGGCCAGTACTCTGGTGACAATTCTAACACAATTCCACCGACTTCTTCTTCGTAAACTGGGTAACTACCAGCTACGGAATCTAGACTACGGAAGTCGTTTCCTACGTATTAAACTTTCTCTTCATCATCATCAATATTGTAGCCACACTGCTGAATATAGGCTTTTCGAGTACGCCATTTGTCGGTCCTGAGCTAATTTCATCCACAAGTGACCACCGATGTTCCGAATGTGGCCCACCCAACGAGCCAACGGACGCCAAGGACTCCTTTCATCCGAAAGTGGCCACCAATCCGTCAACATTTTAGTCTACCAGCCGGTACCCTGCCTGTTTCCATTTATTCCATTTGACTTTGGTATTAGTAGGTATCCTCTACGTCTTAAACCTTGGTGCGACGTCGGATCTCTACATTCCTAACTCCCTAACTTTCTCTTGCCATACCTATCGCATGCTTTTAGAATCACCTCATCGCATACCAATTATATGCAAGCTTCGAAACTAGGGGCGCTATGGCCTTTTGTGAATACTATAGCAGTAGCAAATTGAGTTGTTTGCGTGTTGTTAATATGCATGTGTAGAAGGCTTAGGTGTAGTGTGAAAATTTACGTTGAATCATAGTTGATGAGATAATTACGTTACTATGGAACGCATCGTCTATATCGTATTAGTTAGGGATATACGTAGACGTGTGCCCACCGGATCTGTCTGGCGGATCTGTCCAACGGGCATATCCGTATGGAGCAACTCAGATCTGTGCGTATATACAGGGTGGTTCAGGAGACGTGAGCAGGAACAACCCTACACACTTAGTTAACGATAATGAATCGGCCGCCATCATGTTTAAGTGAAACAATAACACCTTTCTATTTTGTTTTACCTTTTTGTTACGTAGACATTTTATTCTCTGTAATCATGGTCACCCTACATAAACAAATCAATAAAGATAAGACCTCTTTAACAATTATTACAGCACTTTGATTACGAAAAAAATAATTGTCAAATTAAGTAAGATGTTGTTTCCAAAGTAACCAGACATCAATTTGACACATCACAGAAAAACAAGAGAGTATAAGTTCTCGACGAAGTATTCTAATTGTAGAGTGACCATGCCTGTCGTAAATAATTCATAACTTTTTTTTTTTTTGCGCTTATCATACTAATACTGGTATCAAACAATCGCTTGTTATTAACTGAATCCGTAGTGCTGATCCTGCTCACGTCTACTGAATCATCTGTATATGGTTAGCTAATGGTGGTTTTCACATTGAATCGGCATACTACTCCGGTATGCAAGCAGGACATCGCTATAATCTCTGATACTGACGGTATTATCAAACGCTGAAGTATGGATGATATAAGGAGGATGGATCGCTCTTATAGGAAAACGGTCGAAAAAGTGTCCAGCGGTAAGCAGTGATCAATAGTTCCAAATATCTCTGGGTGGCGCTAGAGCATTTGAAATTAATTTAGCAGTTATTGATGGAGTGAAGTTTAAACAGTGTTTTTCTTCTCCGCAAATAATTATTTTAATAAAATTAAATCCATACATATTTACTAATATGTATGGATTTATTTTTTTAATATCAAAAATCATAATATACATAATAACAAATATCCGTTTAAATATATAAAAATACCATACCATCCATAAGCTGAGGTTTGGAATGTTTGGATATTGAGCAATTAATCTACAGTCTAGAAAAGTCTGTTCACGAACAGAATTAAACTTCATATTTTGTTATATGTACATATTTTAATCGATTGACATACTTTCGGACCTTCTGAAATTGTATCAGCATTCAGCTCAATGCTTTGAAGTCTTGACTTTTATGCTAAAGTGCGGGTTTTACATATAGAAATGAGTCATGCAGTAGGTACCTATGTACAGTCATGTCGGAAAATATGGATACATTTAATGTGACAAAAATATTCCCAAGGCGTTTTGGATACATGTTTTTGTCACATTCAATCTATCCATATTTTCAGACGTGACCGCACTTAGTAGTACCTACTAATTACTATAAATCGTCTAAATAGGTTTTGCGATGGCGATAATCGTCTCATGTTTTTTTTATCAAAAATCTAGCTTTGAGAGATACAGTATCCATAATAATAATTTACTTTTTTTATTTTATTTGTATGTATAAGGATTACTTTGCAGAGTCCTGTCGTTATTTAATAGAAATATGAACTACAATATTAGTTTAGTGCTAATAGTTATCACGATGCTTTTGTTATGAAAATACTTAAATAATGATTTAACTAAAAGTTATTTTTTATTTACTATAAATAGAATAAAAACCACTATGTCGTTTTCTTGCACCATTTATGCCAATAAAGCATTTTATACCTGATCAATAATAACGACCTGCTGGCTTTGAGGAGCCCCGACGCGTTTGGTGCATGCTGAATCGGATAAGGACGGGAGTTGGGAATTGGGAACTGTGCTTATTTATGGCACAAATGGAACTGGTGCGAATCACCAGTATGTCGATGTGGAGCACCCGAGCAGACCGTACACCACACGGTATTGGACTGTCCTCTAACTAAATACCATGGGCAAGTGGAGGATTTTACCATCTTAACTAAAGAAGCGGTACAGTACTTAAAAAATGTAAATCTCTGAAATAGAGTAACACAACAAGCCATACGAAAAAAAAAAAAACCGGCCAAGTGCGAGTCCAACTCGCGCACCGAGGGTTCCGTAAACACCTATAACAAGCAAAAACCTCTAGGCGTTTACGAGGAAAAAGGTAGTAAGTAAAAAATTTAAAAAAATATTTTTTGTATGATTTTACTAAAAATGTCTACTTTTCGTAATTTTTCCTTTGTCTGTACTATATGAAGTTTCTTCGTGCCAAGTTTCAAGTTTCTGAGTTTACGGGAAGTACCCTTTAGGTTTTGAGTTTCTTGCGAGTACTCAGTTTCAAAATATGCGACTTAAATTGCTATTTCTTTTGATTGCGTTGACATAAAAGTTTGGTTTTGCTACATCTGAAAGGTCCTATAGCCCTGAGTATTTGACATGAATTTCAATTTAATACCTTCACGCGTTTACGAGGAAAAAAATAGTAAGTATAATATTTAAAAAAAATTTTTTGTATGATTTTACTCAAAATGTCTACTTTTGGTAATTTTTCCTTTGTCTGTGCTATATGAAGTTTCTTCGTGCCAAGTTTTAAGTTTCTGAGTTTACGGAAAGTACTCTTTAGGTTTTGAGTTTCTTGCGAGTACTCAGTTTCAAAATATGCGACTTAAATTGCTATTTCTTTTGATTGCGTTGACATAAAAGTTTGGTTTTGCTACATCTGAAAGGTCCTATAGCCCTGAGTATTTGACATGAATTTCAATTTAATACCTCTACGCGTTTACGAGGAAAAAGGTAGTCAGTTTAAAATTTTTAAAAATATTTTTTTGTATGATTTTACTAAAAATGTCTGCTTTTTGTAATTTTTCCATTGTCTATGCTATATGACGTTGCTTCGTGCCAAATTTCAAGTTTCTGAGTTCACGGGAAGTACCCCGTAGGTTTTGCGAGTGCCGAAAAACTCTAAAATTTGCAGCATAAACGACTGTATCTTTTGATTGCGTTGGTTTTTAAGTTTGATTTTTTCACAGCTGCAAGGGGCAATAGACTTGGGTATTTGATATAAATTTCAGCTTGATACCTCCACGCGTTCCTGAGAAAAATGGTCTTGACAGACAGACAGACAGACAGACAGACAGACAGACAGACAGACAGACGGACAACAAAGTGATCCTATAAGGGTTCCGTTTTTTCCTTTCGAGGTACGGAACCCTAAAAAGACAAAAGTAACTTTACTCCTGCTAATTAAAAACACAAACGTGTCTTATTCTTATAAGTCACAAAACGTTTGGATACGCTCTCCGAACCCATATTGAAACTGAACGCAACAGTAGAATATTGGAGCAATAATAGGGTCAGCATGCGAAGTTTATTCAATAGAAATAACGCTCAATTGCGCCGCGTCGTCCGTAATTGTTAGTAATTGATCTCGACGTTCGTGCTGTTAAAATCGCTGCCTGAGTATTTAACTCGGCAAAACTGATATAAGTATATCCTCGATTCATAACTTTTTGAAAGACGAAAATTGAATTTTATACTGGTTATGTCCTGAGCAAATTATTCGTATACGAGAGGAAACTATGGGAATTACTCAGCACAGGACTCTGAGCTATGAGGTGTTGTGTATAAGGACGTATGTAGTGTAGACAAAATTCTCGGCTGTCATTTGGATCGAAGGCTAGAAGGGTATGCCGAGGTATGCGTGTAGTTCAATTTAAATACGTAGTTTGGTTACTTTGCAGTTTACTTGGTTTGGAAATTACCGTATGCGCTAAAAACGAGGAGGGTAGGCGCGAGTTCAGAGAAAGTAATGAAAACGGGTTATTTTGAATGTTTTTTTCTTAGTGTAAGTAACATATACTTACGCCAGTCTGTTAAAAGAAGTAGTATTTTTATTGCATTTCTCAATTACACTCGTCTCATCCCCGTCATCATCTTTTTTTTTCATTTTTATTTCGTAACTACTCAGATTATTCTGATACAGGTACAACCCATTCAATGATATAAGTAATTATTTTGTGGCTACTGGTCAATGTTCTGTAATTCAATACCGTTTTTTCCACCGCACGCTCTGCCCCAAGTAACCCGTTATTAACAGTTAATTTAAACGTTCAATTGATCTCCATTACCATTTATAAAACTCCGATACCCGTGATTAAATATTATTGATTGTTTAGAAACAAGCGGGCTGAATCGTATTGTTGAATCGTAAAATAATTTGTTTCAATTGATAACAATGAATTTACATATTATGCGGTGCAATATGCGTTTATGGGTCCTACATTGCAGTAACATTATTTATTTATTTAATCTTTATTACGCAAAACAAAATACAATCGTACAACAGACGGACTTAATGCTATAGAGCATTCTCAACCCGTCAATATTATGAGTGAACTTTTGCACTTTATAGGTTTTTGGACCCGGGGTATGTCCTTAAACTACGTCCGGACCTGGGTATGTCCTTAAACTACGCCAAAAAGAGAGGTATGGGCACTGCGAATGGCATCTCGCTAAGTGTGGTAGGGCACGTTCAGCGAATGTCATCGCTCAAATCTGGAGCAGAGCCCGACTGGGGAAGTACCTCCACCTTACAGAAAACCACAGCCAAATAGCACTAGACCCTACTCATAGTGTTGTGTTCCTGCTGGTGAGTAAGGTTGCCAAAGAGCTCAAAGAGGACCCAGTGTGTTGACGATGAGGGACCTTCTTGTTCCTTTAGTCGTCAACACAGTGAATCCTCCTTTTTGTAAAGGGTCGGCAACGCGCATGTGACTCCTTTGGAGTTGCAGGCGTCCATAGGTTACGGTAGCTGCTTACCATCAGGCGGGCCGTATGCTTGTTTGCCACCGTCGTGGTATAAAAAAAAAAAAAAAAAAACTGATAAGCAGCTAAACATCTGAGTCCTAGCCAGTAGAAATAAAATATTCATAAGTTTTAAACCCACCGCGGCACTATAATATTACTTAGTGTTTAGTTTAGCTCTTCTGTTTTAAAGTACAGTCCACCTCTTCGGAACCGAACATTTTTGGTCTTTCGAACCGCATAATTTGATAGGTGACCTTTGGTTTTGTCATTTCTTTTCGCAAAGTCACTTGTATTGTCGAAATTCGTTTTGTCATCGACAAGTTTTTAAGTAAGGTAGTTATTAAAATTGTTGAGGGTAGGATAAGAAGTAAGAAGGTTGTTTGCATAGTGGTGCTTTAAACTGTCATTGGAATCATTCGTTCGTCTGTTATTGTTTTTAATACCGCTGGCAACATTGTTATAGCTGTCAGGTGTCACTGTCAGCTGTCTAGTCAGTATTGTTATTGTTTGGTTTGAGGTTAATTTTAGTTTAATTTCGTGTTTTCCCTTAATTCCCTTGTGAATGATTACATTGTAGTGATTATCCCCTACCGGTCTTACCTAAGTTACCGAAGATACAAATAAGGTCGTTTGACTCAAACCTTAATTCTGCAAAGGTTTCATGCCATTTCACCAATAAGAAAAGTTGCCGTGTTGTGAGTGGTCAAAATCAATTTGACAATGAAAACTTCATTTGGACAGGAGACACTCAAATCAAATGGCTGAAAATGTCAAGTTAACGTATAATAAATACGCCTTAGTTTGACGTGGATGTGTTCACGTAATAAATAATACTTAATGCAATCAATTAACAATTTATTTTTAGTGCATTTTTCATTACTTATGTAATATACGTAAATTTAATCGTTCTTGGAATAAGGAATATGAAAGCCTTCTATTCATCTTTCATTTATTGAATTAAAGTGCTTAATTACAATATAGGGACTTACATACTACAAAATAAGCATAAATTAACATATTTTTTTACAATTTCATAAATCCGTTACATAGGGAGACCCTCTTGGTCTCAAGCAACATAATGTTAAGCAATTAAGGTTGATTATGGCAAAATAAAAACGATTATTTTTTAACTTTATTTATGACCAGACTAGAAAATAATAGCATACCTTCAATATAAATAGTTAAAATTATCTTTACTTCCTCGTTTTTTAGAACTAAATAAATAACGGATGAGTTCGTTTATGTGTACTATTTATTTTAGCAGGCTTAGGGAAATACAAAGATAAATTTACATTTTGTATCCATTTTTTTATACTACAACGGTAGCAAACAGGCATACGGCTCACCTGATGGTAAGCAGCTACCGTAGCCTATGGACGCCTGTAACTCCAGAGGTGTCTCATGTGCTTTGCCGACGCTTTCATATAAAAGAGGATTCACTGTGTTGACAGCTAAAGGGACAAGAGGATCCCCCGTCGTCAACACACTGCATCCTCTGAGCTCTCTGGTAACCTTACTCACCGGCAGGAACACAACACTATGAGTAGGGTTTCGTGCTAATTGGCTGTGGTTTTCTGTAAGGTAGTGGTAGTTCCCCAGTCGGGCTCTGCTCTAGATTTCATAATTAATGCTATGAAGTTATAGCATTCATCCATACTAATATTATGAATGGGAAAGTGTATGTGTTTGTTTGTTTGTTTGTCCGTCTTTCACGGCAAAACGGGGCGACGAATTGACGTGATTTTTTAAGTGGATATAGTTGAAGGGATGGAGAGTGACATAGTCTACTTTTTGTCTCTTTCTAACCCCCCACTTCCCTAAAATGGGGGGTGGAAGTTTGTATGGAGCATTCCGAGGGGCAAAGGGGAACCGTGTTACCCGTGTGAATTTAACGCGAGCAAAGCCGCGGGCAAAAGCTAGTTATTAATGAAAAATAAGAGTCATACCTATTAGCCAGTTGTACTAGAAATGGCGCGGCCAGAATGGTATGATTTTACCAGAGTAAGTATAGTAGGTACTAATTCGAAGGGTTTTGTTTTGTCGATTTATTACTGCTAGGTAATACTTATAAATGAACATTCATTATACTTTTCCTCAAATGAGTTATGTTTACTTTTCCAAAACTTATATTGCATAACATCGATCAAGTCCGTAATGTATGAGAATATCTATGCGTGATTTACTTACCGATGAAAAGAAATATCACCATCTTTGGCGCCTGTGTGGCACCTGCACCAATTCACGGCACAAGCCGGCATTTTAATACCGATATATTATCGAAATTTCATGGACGAAAAAAACTAATATTTTGACGACATGACAATTTCAAAATGTTTGACATGACATTAGGGCACCGCTGTCACAAGCTCCGCCCACTTTGGCACCAGGAAAGTGGAGCACATTTTGAGCGTTGATTACGCTTCCTTACTTATTATTCTTCCAAGATTTTGACAGCGTTTAACCTGCCAGACAAGAATTTTATGCTTGTCCAACTGCTGTGGTCAAAGTTAGATGAATGCACAAAGGAGCAGTTTGAGTTGGAGCATAACTCTGATAGTATTCCGGAGCTTGATAAATTGCAAGACTTTATTGAAAGAAGGCATCGGGCTTTGGAGGCTGCAGCATTTGTTAGTGATAGAACCCAACCTAGTAGCAGTAAGTCTGCTAGTAATGCTAGTAAGTCCAAAATCGCTTTGGTTGTAGCTGGGTCAGTATGTGTATTGTGTAGGGAAGCTCATGGCATTGCTTCTTGTCCGACCTTCTTGAGCTATGACCCCGCTACTCGTTTCAAGTGTGTCAAGGAGAACAAGTTGTGCATTTTGTCCGGCGGTCACCTGGTGAAATCCTGCAAATCAAAGCAGCGGTGTGAACACTGTAAGTTCTCACATCACTCGCTACTGCATTTTGAGAGTGCAAGTACACCCATGATTACCGCCACAGATGTAGATAATTCGAAAGGTCAATTAGATACTCCGAACCCACTGGTTATGGTGGCGAATAACAAAGCGGCTCCTTCATTGTTTAAGACAGCTAGAGTGCTGATGAAAGATGCCCAAGGGGACTTCATTCCAGTTAGGGCTTTGCTCGATGGCGCTAGTGCTTGTAATTTTGTGAGTGAGGCATGTGCTAAGAAGCTTGGTCTTCATGTAGATTATGGGGAACATGCAGTGACTGGCATTGGTGAGTCCCTGTCTCAGCCAGGTGGAACTTTGTCCATTAATGTTGTGCCTAAGAGTGGAGATCCTAGCGGTACCTTCGCGTTAGAGGCTTACCTGCTTCCAAAGATTTGTCCGGATACACCCTCCGAGCTTGTTGACGAGTCTTCATGGCACCATATTGGGGATTTGGATTTAGCTGACCCCTCGTGGCACACTCCGGGGCCGGTAGACCTGCTTCTTAGCGTTAACGTTGTCGCCTCATCGTTGCGTCCTGGTTTGGTCCACGGGGATCCAGGGCAAGCTACTGCCCTCAATACCGTGTTTGGTTGAGTCCTGATGGGTGATGCTGGCGCGTCGACGGCAGACGATTACCGCTCCTCTTGTCGCTCTCACCCTAGCTACTGCCCTCTCTTACAACCTATCATCTCCAGCTCTCAACCCCGCTCCTACTCTCGCTCTCCTTCTCGTTCTCGCCTCGACTCTCGTTCTCGCCTCGACTCTCGTTCTCGCCTCGACTCTCGTTCTCGCCTCGACTCTCGTTCTCGCCTCGACTCTCGTTCTCGCCATCGTTCTGACTCTCTCTCTCGTTCTGCCTCTCGCTCTCGTTCTGACTCTCGCTCTCGCTCCGATTCTCGCTCCCGTCCTCGCCCTCAGCCTAGCGATGGCTATCGTTCTCGTTCTCGCTCGCCTTCAAATCCAAACTTTGTTCTCGCTCCCGCTCTCGCTCTCACTATCGTCTTCGCGCTCGTTCCCACTCTCGTGTTCGCTCTCATCGTCGCTCTCACTCTCGTCATCGCTCTCGTTCCCATTTTCGTTCTCATATTCCTCTCGTCCTTTCCATTTTTAAATCTTCGCTCTACATTTAGTTATCGCTATCGGCCTGATTGCTGCCCAGACTCCCGTCTCCGTAGCAACACTCGTTCTCGCTCTCGTGATGGGTCATTTGAGGGCGGGCAGACGCCTCACTCGAGCTTCTCTCGAATGAAATAGCTCAATTTCTAGCTCTCCACTATGACCGTGTCGTCCAGTTTTCTTTAAATTTTATCGACATTCGTGTTCCTATTTTCTCGTCTAATCAAAATACTAATGTATTTTGGGCTGGCAGAATGTTTAGTTTAGCTCTTGTGTTTTGTATATATATTTTTTGTGTCTAGTATGGCAACACCGCGTTGCAGTAGATTTTTGAAATGACCGGTTTTCCAGTCAGTTGACGAACGAACGTGTGTCGAACCATACGCTATCCGTAGCCACAATTCTCGTTTTCGCGCTCTTTCGTAAAGCACCACTATCGACTCTCTCGCAGCATTATCATAACCAGTGTAGTGTATTCGGAGCCAGCTGACGACAACCGTGCATAAACCAAGGTCTAAGTCGGACGACTGGAGGTAACGGTTTTAAGGTTTACTCTAGCGAGCGACAGGACACTTTTCAACTAGCACCAACAGTATCCGATAGCGACCAGCGGTTCTGCCGAAGCAGCCACGGCGTTCGAAGGTAAGCGCTCCCTATTTACACCGAACAATTTCAACGTAGACCGATAAAGAAGTTAATAACAACCTCCTCACTTCACCCACCACTTCTCGCATATTTCGCAAGTAAAGTACAGTCTACCTAATCGGAACCGAACACTTTGTATGATAAGATTACAGCGAATTATAACATAACATCATATAAATATTCTTTATTGCACACCAAATTAAAAAAACAAAGTATACACAAGTTACCAACAGAAAAGTAGAGGTAAAATAATTGGCGGTCTTATCGCTAAAGAGCGATCTCTTCCAGATAACCTTTGGGAAGCGGAAACCTTATAATTATAAGTATGTAATACAAATTATTTTTTTATAAGTAATTTTCTTCTTCTATCCATTCACTACAGACATTTTTAAATAAATATGTTTGATATAAGTGTACTAATATAAGTGTACGAATAAATAGTCAATTACTAACCATGACATGTGTAAATGTAATGTATAATTTTATTATTAATGTATTTTATCTTATTAATGCATTGTAATATTCTATGAAGCCTAGTGTTTCGAAATAAACGTATTTTGATTTGATTTTGATTGTGGGTTATCCCTAAGAGATAGATCGCGGACTTTTTTGTAGACTTTTTTAAGGTGTAAAATACTGTAGCACATTATTTTGATCTATATCGTAGGGTTCAGTCAGCCAGCGTTTGCAATGTAAGCTCAAAAAATGTGTTTATTTACGACATTACATTAGTAATCTCAAAAAGTATCAGTGTTTCTCTACAATATTATGCATGTATTATACATATAAACCTTCCTCTTAAATCACTCTATCTATGAAAAAAATCGCATCTAAATCCGTAGCGTAGTTTTAAAGATCTAAGCATACAAAGGGACAAACAGCGGAAAGCGACTTAGTTTTATACTATGTAGTGATGATGAAATAACCGAACTCACTGGTCACTACCATGACAAAACAAACGTTTGAAATTCTTTTTTGTAAGTTATTTTCTTCTTCCATCCCTAGTAGTTAACATCATTATTCAATATTCCTGTTTAGAATTATAACTTGCAATCCGAACTTCAAAAGTCTAATTCAACCTTTATACTTAATGATGAAATAGCCAAACTCACTGGTCACTACCATGGCAAAACAAACGTCTGAAAACTTTCTTACCCTCTTATATTCCTCATCCCGTTAACTATAAAATGAACCTTAATTCATACCCGACGAAGTTGATTTTCGTATGTAAGATCAAACGAAGATATGATATTGTTCTATCTGTGTCGAAATTCAATACAGCGAAGGATAATTAAACTCATTAAGTCGCTGCCAGATAAATTAAATATGTTTCACGTTCAAATTGATCTGGCCGCTTGCGTCATCGTGATGCGAGAAAACTGTTCTGGTGACAATAAAAATGGCTCCAGAAGTGCGATTTTTGAATCTCACCAAGTGACTAATTCTCACCGATGTGAGTGATTTCCGAAAGTAAATCACTCACATCGGTGAGAATTAGTCACTTGGTGAGATTCAAAAATCGCACTCCAGCTCTATAAACACAACAGATATCGTTTGGATAAGCGTGACACCCTTGTATAAAATTACGGTTGCCTCAATTTTTTTCGTTCTTATAATGATTATAACAAAGTTTTCATGTTATCTACGGACAATTATGTCATGCGTGATAATGACAAACCATCATTACCGTAGGCACTACTTTAGTTGTTCATTGGCACCGCCTAAGACTCCATGAAAGCTCCTCAGACGTCGCAAAGGATAAATATAAACGAAGAGGCTGTGTTCATGTTTATAGATTCATGAAAAAAGTAGATGCCAAATATCGTGCGACCAGAAGGCAAAAATGGCGAAAAGGGCGGTGATTGGCTGTTCGTTGTGAAGATTTTTGCCAATGTCGCCGTTGTTCTGGTGGCAAGAGTTTAAATATTAGAATTACCTAATCGGACGCAAACTAATACGAAATTAATTCAAACCTATGGTACACGATTGTAGTGAATTCCACAATTAGAAAATTTTAATTTCATGCTGCCTAGTTTGTGGAGCGAGATCTAGCTAATATAAAAGGTATATTGCTATATTTATACAAATCTGCCAATATCCCCGTGTTAGCTGAGCAAACACGTTATTCATTACGTTTTCAGATCACTTCAGAAATACCATCCAGTATAAATACGACCACTGAATGCACATCATGATTACGAATCCAAAGCTTAAGTTAAACTAGCAATAAGCTTAGTGTCGATTAGACGCTTAGCCAATAGCCAGGCAGCAAACAGTTTTCGTTCAAAAACGGGAGTAAACACAATTTGGCGCGCAATCGCGTTTGTATCGCTTAATTCGGCGACTCGCGATTAATGAATTGGATTAATTTCAGTTAAAACGTCTAATTAATGTTGTGCCTGCGCTCGTTATGCGTAATGTTTAAATTTGTTAATTATTTTCATTCGTTTAATTTGTACTTTAGATGAAGTTGCTTTTATCGCAGGTATTACGTAGGCAGAGTGAGTAGTTACTAGGTTCGAAATACTTATCGAGCTTTAGGAACGAAAATAGGCATATTTAAATTAAATTTTCGAAATGCTTCATAGCATTTACAAAGATTGCATATATACGGAAAAAATTGACGTTAGCCGCTGTGATCCGGGTAGCCTAGCGGTTTGGGCATCTGTCGCGAATGCAGAAGGCGCTGGTCCGATTACACTGGGCACCGGAGGCTTTGGTCACTTTTTCCTTTGTATAATTATGACATCTATTTAAATTGATTACATTAAATTAGTACCTAGGGGAAGCCCTGGCCAGACGCGTATGTTAAGGGAATGATGAAAAAAAAATACACCCCAATTGTTAATCAAAATAAGACTTTATATTCTTAAAATTAGGCATCGCAATCATCAAAAAAATTGCTGTCTACCCTTGAATAAGAAGTACAACCCTCATGGGCTTATTTTTGCACTGATTACACTGAGTCTGTCTTCGGTGGGTGGGTCAATGTATCATTCAGCGGACACCAAAAAGAACACTATAAATTTTTCTCTCGTTTTTTTTGTTTTAAGAGTAGTTTGTTTGTTAGTTTTGCAGGGGCCTAACAATTAGAAATATTAAAGGTATTTTTAGTATCTTTATGGAGTTATCCATACACGCATAGCTTATCCGTTTTGCCCATATCCGTCTTGACCGAAGTACTAAATATTTCGAATTGTTTATGCCAAGAATGCGTTTAACAGGTGGATAAAAAGTTATAGTCACAATTTTTGCCAAAGTTTATATACTATAGTTTTAACTAACCGTATTCGTAAACATACGGAACGTAATACAAAAAGTTGATACACTTGATTTTCCAAAAGTCACAACAAAACAGTCGAAAACTTTGTTTTTTTTTCTCCATAACAAGTACTTTGCGTTGCTTGAACTGTCATGACGCCCTCGTATCGCTGCTTTACCGACTTAAGCAAGCCTAGATGCGCTATTTATTGTATAGCTTTGGTAAAATCAGATATTCTTCTTACCCACATTATATGCGTCTTGTCCGGGCTTCCCCTACCTAAAAACAGTAATTACCAAGCAAGTAGCACATAATACTGCTGCCTGAGGCTGTTGTCAGCCTCTTAAGACAGACAATTCAATATCTATACAAATTCGCGTTCCTACAAAATTCAGGCTATACGTACTTACCACTCATTTCGGTATAATATGCCGCAGCACGATCTCTTTAGTTCATTATTAATACTCGATAGATGGCGCTAGTAGAACGTTTGCCTGAATCACGGGAACGCGACTTTGATGGTCCTTGTCATTTAAGATCAAACGATTTTAATTATGTGAATTCGATTTCTTAATTTCGTTAAGGCTAGCAGGGCCGTACCTTAGAGGGGGTTTTATGACCCAATGCTCTATCTTAAAATTTCATTGCCCTACTTTGAAGCACCATCGATTATAATAAGTATAATCACCCTATCTGTAATTACCACTGTCCTACTTTAAATTCAAGTTAGGTTCGTAAATTCGTATAGGGTCAAATTCATGGTACCTAGATATGAAAAGCCTTGGAAGAATAACATAAAGAACAAGTACTAGATAACATCAGTTCTCACACGAACGCTGTCGCTGCCTAATAAAAGAACTTTTGGGAAGGTCTTCACCGACTTCATAGAAAGAGAAATCGCGTCTTTTGTTTTTGCCAATTGAATTACGTTGTTTGTGAGGTCTTTTAATGAGGTAAGTGGCTGGATGTGTGATTTAACATCTCTAATAAGAATGTCCTGTTCCAAGAGTGCTATTCAAACACTCGCAGGTGTTTTGTTTCGCACATTGAGATTCTTTTTAAATAAAAACCGTATTGTTAGAGATTTTATTTATGGAACGTAATCAGTTTTTCGTGGTGTTGTCGTCAATGGGATGATTATGTCAAAATAAGGAAGTTTAGTCTCGTTTGGTTATGGTTGGCATGCCATTTCACTTACAGATATATGGCATAATAGGGATGATGACACATGTTGAATTTTGTAATAAAATTAAGTTGAATAGATGCGAAATAGTAAAAATATCCTAATAAAGTGATTTTTTTTAAATCTATTGAAATGGTTGATATATATCAAACTTCAAAATTTCTAAATTTGCGATTTTTTTAAAGTACGAAATGAAATAAAATAATGGCCCCTTTGATTTGAAATAATTCGATTTCTCACATATTAATGAAAGATAAATTGTACGGCAACCATATACATAAACGCAATATTTCACTGTCTAAATAGAAATTTCATATTTTTTCCATACTTTTAACAAGGCGACTATGCAACCGTGACGTCACTATTACATATCATTTTGTTAGGAGCGTTTTGAGAAACAAAAGCGAGTGTTAAAATTTGAATCTCATTTCTGACTTTTGTGTTGCTTTAACGCAATTGGACCTATGTAGACATTTGATCCTCACAACAAAACGCATAGATTGATCCATACATGAAAAAATATCATCATGCCTATTACTTTATTTTATCGTTATTGTTTTAGTTCTGAAAAAAGGGGTTACGCACATTCCTTAGGAGTCCAATTATAGAATTTTACTATAACGGAACTCTAAAAATCTAACAATACCTACCATTACTCTTCAGACATACAAACAGAGCCAGCAGGCTAGAAATTCGATTAACGACATTACAATCACTGTCAATACCTGTCAAGACGAGCGTGTCAAGGTGGGCACGCGGATGCGGAGGGTAATGATAATTAAATGGGATTATGAGCCCCACGCCACAGATAAAATAGTTACTGAGTGCCATACTGGGTCATAGACTATGGTTTATAAAAACAAGCAAAATTACTTTTCCTGAAATATAGGTAGCTATAAGTAGGGTCAATAAGTACGGACATTTGAAGAAGGTTGATTTGAAATGTCTGGTTTAACTGTTTGATATACTTACTTCCATATATTAACATAAATAAAATAGGAAGTTCCTATGGAAATGCGGTGTTGAGCTGATGCAGTTGGAACTTGGCTCAAGGAAATCTGTGAGGTAAAAAAGCAACCACATCGAGTTTTGGTTCATTTGGTATGTTTCAAGGCTAGGTACGCCAGGTTCAGTAGACAATAAGAGTGTGTATCAATAATTTGATTGATTCTTGACAGCAACATTTAAAAGCTTAATTCCGAAGCAACCTACTATGTACCGAATTGAATGAATAATACAGTGTAGTTTTAAACTGTGGTTAGCATATGAAATCAATCACCAATCAAATAATATTAAAGAGACAAATCACAAAAAATGGCCCCACAATAGTGCCGCAAGAACGACTCGTGCAGCAGTTTCTCTGACAGTGTTTAGTCAGGTGTCAGGTTACAAATTTTCTCGAGCCATATTTTCAGTAAATCTTGTTTGAGTATGTACCTCCTTTATATTGTTGCTCGAAGAAATCAATACAAGTTTTATAATTATTAGTTCTGTAATGCTAATGACATTGAACACGTAACAAGCAATAATGTCGGTGATAACATAGGCAGTAACGATAATATAATAAATGGGATTATGTTGGGACCCCACGCGCGCCGACAGGACGAGCCAATACACACCGCGATGGTTACACTCGGCGATCTGCTAACTACAATCATTGGCAAAAAGTTTGCAAATATTTATTAGAACAATATTATAACAGTAATTGATTTAAAGTCAATATAAAATCAAATTACTTTACTTTTTTTATGGGTTTGAAGTAGACCACGATTCAGTACTTAATCGTTCCTCTCGAGCGATAAATAGCTCGTGCAATGTTTCAGAAAATATTTGTACTAAAGTGTCTTGCGAACGTCAAACACAATTCTGTGGGTGGGTTGAACAGATGCACATAAAAGCCTAATAGCTGTCGACACAAAAGCACTTTTATTTTCCTGTCCTACACTCTTGATTAAAGAGTCTCTGTTAGAATTTCGTTTAATTCAAACGTTCATAATTAACTTCAGCAGCATGATATGCGTCTCAACAAAAAATAGCTGAATGTTACACGGTCGTTATAGAATTGTCTTCTAAAATGTTCCGAAGGCCTTTGGTCCTAAGGTGAATTGGTGTCACCGAACCGTCTTGTTTCTACCATTGCGTCTCTCGCCAAAGCAGCGAGGTTCACCTTACTTCCCAGAGACATGAAAAACCAAAAATAAGCAGGAATCACCCTGGTTTTTCCCAACATCGTGTAAAATGTGGAATGAGCTGCCTTCTGAAGCGCTATCGCTTGAGGTTCTTCAAGAAGCTTCATACAAGCTCTCAAAGGTCGACAACGCATAACTCTTTTGATATTGCGTATGTTGTTTGGCGACGATGACCATCAGGCGGCTCATCTGCCCGTTTGCTACATGTTACATAAAAAGATACTGTCTTTGAAATTGACTCTAGAAAACTTACATTTATTTCGTGCAATGACAAGTTGACAACCCTGCGCGCTGACGTCAGAGCGCGCCCGCGCATCGCTTAGCTCTATTGCTCCATTAATGTCATTTATGCTCGCCAACACGTGGGCCATTGCAATTGAATTTCATTGCCATTTTCCTCTCAACGAAGTTATGTCACTGAAAGAATGTTAACCAAATTATTTGAGATTGCTGGTTTGATTTTACTGTTTGTATATGACGCAAGTGTTGAACTATTCAAGCTTGGCACGCTTGCACCTACTAAGGAAATTGAAAGAAATAATATCTATTTAACTATCTATCTATGATCGGATTTTTTTGGGATTCCAGGATTTGCGTCTATGGAAATTATGACGTCTCGACACACAGTCAAAAATGTGAAAACGAAGTCAACAAATAATCTAATTAATAACTAAGAACTACTAGAAGGGTCCCATTAAAAATACGATCGCATAAACAAATAACTACATTACCTATATACTTACTAACTTTTGAAGTAGATAGGGAAAGAGGAGGTCTAGTGTAAATAAAGATAGTGGATGATATTTTCTTCAGCATTATACCTATAAAAGTTAGTCCCTGGTGGGCACAGAACTCTCAATCTATGTAGACACAAGATGGTTTGGTACACGCTATCGGTGAGCGGTAGGACACTTTCACTATTGGGTCGTGTTTAAGCTTCAACTTCCCGACGAGTGCGAGTCGAATACTCTCCACAGGTTTTTTAACTAGCGAACTGGCGGGCCGAAGGCTCTTTGAATTTCTTTATAGACCAGTTAGCTAGATTATTTAGAAAAACCTTGAACTACCCAGAAGCATGGAGATGATGCAAGGACATTGATTTGACGCTATGTAGTCGACTGCCAAAAGACTAAGGAGCAACACTTTCACAAGCCAGTTTATATAGATTTGCCGTTGTTCTTGAAATCGGCCAGGAAAGGATGACTTGAATAGACCGATCTAATAGCGAATGATATGCCGACCGGTTACATAAACTCCCCCCGACGGCTAAAGGACACGGCGGGCATAAATCAATTAATTTCGATGAGTAAATTGCTGCTGCACCGACTGAATCCGTTGCAACGTATGTGCACTTACCTATTTATGCACTGCAGTCGTAGGTGTTGGATGGCATATTTTGGTGTATCCACAAAAGTGTGAACATTTAAGATTTAGTGGTCACTCCTCTTTGTTTTGATTTTGCTTATTTAAAGCTCAAATTCAATTCAAAAACTAGGAAAGAGTTGGTTTAGGGTCGACGTTTACAACTTTTATGTTTTCTTTTATATATAAAACAGTATACAGAGTGGGAACAAAATAAAGGAGATCGTCAATTCTGGGCCACCTGATATAAACCGTATACAGTTTGTACTGCAATGTAAAATAAATACTCATTTTATTACTAAAGTAGACAAAATATTGCAAAAAAATGAAACGGGAATTAGAAATACTAAATAAATAAACATTATGTTGATTTTTCCGCGATTAAAATACAGCAAGACCAGTCGTTAACGTCCTTATGGCATTGACATAAAGTTTAACTTCACCCTGGCCTGAAACGGGATTGTTTTTTGGTTTGACACTGTCAATGTATACCGTTACATAATCTGCGTTTTGATACTGTTCGGTAAGTTAGAACATTGTAATTTTAAAATAGTATCTAAGCCTACGAATACGGAAATCGACTGTATTAAAACGCCTAAAGATTGAAAATGCGTATTTTTGCTTTTTGATCGGAGTTTGAATATTAAAAGTGGGTTTCATAATGGCATAATATATGCTCCTTCGATAACGAAACGCATCTTTTTTTTCAATTTTATAATGTCAGATACCAGTGCTATCGCACTTAACGGTGGTAAACCTTATCCCTTCGCAATAGGTGTTAGGAATGTTCAGTTAATAGTATCAACGATGGTTTGACAGCCGTCT
The DNA here is from genome assembly GCA_947086415.1 of Pammene aurita. NCBI lineage: Eukaryota > Metazoa > Arthropoda > Insecta > Lepidoptera > Tortricidae > Pammene > Pammene aurita. Next base: position 25,348,481 of record OX352308.1, on the reverse strand, counting down.
TTGTTTACCGAAATACAGGAACTATAAATACGATCAAAATATGACTTTTTATTATTTCATCATGATTCCCGTTTTGTTTTCAAGTCCGATTTCTTTAAAAAATCGGTACTTTTTTTACATTAATATATAATAATAATAATAAATAATAAATATTCTTCATTGTACACCACATGAAAAAAGAAAAGTATACAGTGATACAGTGATAAAAGCTAGGTAACAACAGGCGGTCTTATCGCTAAAAAGCGATCTCTACCAGTCAACCATAGGCATATAAATCATAGGCAAGCACGCTTTCAAATATTGTCCTTGTCAGATTCAAGTTTTACATGCATGATTTTTCAGTTTTCCCATTAGATTTCGCAATATTTTTACCAACATCCTGATCTAGAAATTATGACGATTCTTTAAAGGTCAGAACCATGCCTAAACGGTCCTAAATAATCTGGGCCAGATCACCTAACAAAAATTGACGATCTCCTTTGATCAATGTTTTCAAACTTTTAGGGATGATCTTAGGGAGGTGTTAAACGTGCGTTACCTATAGTTTTGTAAATCAATGTGAGGTACTGGAGTGCGATTTTTGAATCTCACCAAGTGACTAATTCTCACCGATGTGAGTAATTTTTTTTGAAATTAAGTTTTATTCTTGAAACTCATCGGTGACTTACATTTGTCATACCTATGATATCGATTTACGAGTGCCCCTATCCACTCGTAATTGAAATCACCATGCATTACCATATGGGGAGGGTCAAGTAAAACAAAATTTATAGATGTAGAAAGAGGACAAAGGTGTTTAATAAAGGTCATGTATTCGAAACCCTATCGATTCCCTACAACTGAGCTGTACCAATCGTCAAATCTTCTCACCATGCGAAAACTGTTCATATTAAATACTGTACTTAAATTACATAAATCTTTGAATCTCAAACCGTTAAACACGACTACACGTAGGAGAATGCTCCCATTCCTAACTCTAACTCTGTATTTGCTAAACGTCAGTTTGCTTCACAAGCTGCCCACTTGTATAATGTGATTGATGCCGCACTGTCGATACATCCTTTGCACTCTTTTAAATGTAAAACAGTAGTCCGGGAATGGTTAAATACTCTAAACTATGAGCAAACAGAGTTATTAATATTATCGAATGCTAAATAGTAGATATAGTTAGTAGAAATAAGTAAGTGAAACATATATTTGCAAAACATACACGCACACACACACACACACACACACACACTCATACCTACTCGTTATTAAAAATAATTTGCATATACATTTTATATTACATAGTAACTGTAATTTTAGTTAAGCAAAATTTGTAACTCAGATTTACAATATTATTTAGATTAGATTAGATTCCTTATTGGTTAAATATTTAGCCTTAACTTGTTGCTGGAAGAGCGGGGTCTCCTGACACAAGTATTCCCATACTTACTAGGAGGTCCCAACCCACACACACACACACACACACACACACACACACACACACACACACACACTCACACACACACACTCATACCTACTCGTTATTAAAAATAATTTGCATATACATTTTATATTACATAGTAACTGTAATTTTAGTTAAGCAAAATTTGTTACTTAGATTTACAATATTATTTAGATTAGATTAGATTCCTTATTGGTTAAATATTTAGCCTTAACTTGTTGCTGGAAGAGCGGGGTCTCCTGACACAAGTATTCCCATACTTACTAGGAGGTCCCAACCCTTTCTCAATTTGTAAACACAACGATTGTGACCAATAAAACTATTTTTCATTTTCACCATGCGATTGTTTTTGACAGTTGACATATGTGACATCTGCCAAAAACGCCAAAGTATGTTTTTCGGAAGAATTAGCAGCGGGGCTCGATTGTGACATTTGTGATTGCGACGATTTATTGAAAATATAAAAAACGGCCAAGTGCGTGTCGGACCACGTATAATGGAGGGTTCCGTAGCTTCAATGGAATAAGAACCAAGCGAATGCCTATAGAAGTTTTTTTGGAAATAACTCAAAAATGGCTTAACCGATAATGTTCAAAACAATTTTCGTAGAAAGTTTGTGACAATGCGCATCTTCTCAATTTTTTTCATATTTTTCGGACGTACAGTTCAAAAGCTAGAGGGGGGGTAGGACGCTATTTTTTTGACTTTCGAAGCGATTATTTCTGAAAATATTCACTTAATCACGAATTGTTCAAAGAAGCCTCAATGTTAATTTTAAAGACCTATCGATTGATGTGCAACATGTTGATATTTGGTAAAAAAAATTGAAATTTAGTTAAATGTATAGAGCGCCCCCCTCCCCCCACCCTTAAAAAAATTTTTTCAGCAATTTTACTACATAACTAAATAGCGGCATACAAAATACTCAATATGTCTAAATTCTATTAAGATACGTCTTATAGTTTTCGAGTAAAATGGCTGTGACATACGGACGGACGGACAGACGGACATGAGGAAACTATAAGGGTTCCATTTTTGCCATTCTGGCTACGGAACCCTAAAAATGGCAAGCTTGGAGGAGTACATTATGATGGCGATGACGGACAGCGACGAAGACGACGAAGTTCCTCACCGTCAACATAATCCAGCTGCGGTAGGCGTCGCAGAAAGAGTTCATCACGAGCAAGCTTTTTCCATGTCTAATGCGAATTTAAAAAAATATTATCGGCTTACGAAACCATTGGTAAAATTTGTAAAACTGTAAATTTGACATTGTAAAATTTCTACATGTTGGTACAACGTGTGACTTTCAAAAATACGGCCTTTGGAAAATGGTGACATAACTAGAAGTCATCGGTGATAATTTTAGTCACCGGTGACTTTGATATCACCAGTGAGATTCAAAAATTGCACTCCTGAAAGAAAAACTTACGTTAAATGTTATCAGGTGGTAATAAGGGCGTGTTCTATTTAGCGTCATTCATTTATAACATAAGACAATTTTTGTCACTTTTTGACGCCCTCCCTCCGTACGTAAGAAAAAACAAGAATAAAAATCCTCCTCTCGTAAGGACGATTTAGGGGGAGGGGGGTCCCTCCCCTAAATCGTCTTACGGAACAAATGAATGGCGCCTTTGTATCTTTATACCAGTAGCGCTTTACAGGCAATCGGGATAGTAGTAGGTTTGCCAAACAACAGACACCAAAGCAGTGTTTACTCTAACGATTAGAAAGCTACAAAACTAAAAATTAAGCCATCTACAACACGATCACGAATCTAACACTCTCGCGCATTACCATAGAAACGAGCCCGCCGATTACAGGGCGCTATCTGGATCACGGCTTAAAGATCTATAGATCTTTATTCTTGTGCGCGCGCACTGTAATTGTGTTCGGCGTCATAATCATAGATTAAGCTGGCGCTTTGATTGAATATTAATCTGGTGTTGTGTTGTGGGGAAATAGGTGTGCAGCTTTAAACGGTGTGTTAAGTGTTGTGATCGATTTGATTGCGATTTCAATGGCGGTAATTGTTGAAAGAATAATGATAGTTAATACCTTGCAAGTCCTGTCATGTTTTAATGAACGTCATTTGGGTACTATTGTGCAAAATGTACAACCGAAACCTTTTGCGCACTTGTGCGTCATGTTTAGTAATTTTATAAAAACAATTGACGAATATATCTTAACATGTACAATTTTAAGAATAAGGACAGTGCGCTTTTTTAAAACTGTGTTTTTAATGTTTTATATAATTGAATAATGCAGTTATTTTACTTACGAAAAGCGATTTTTTTAACGGAAAATTTAATGATTTATGTTGACTCCGCTGAACTCCTCTTCGTCTTTTCACTCTGTATTTATGTAGCTGTTTTGGTTCCAGCTGGCGAGCGGCGGTGGTGGCGGCCGAGGTCTCTTCTGCTACCACTGCCCGCCAAGTCTGCCGCCTCACCAACACAGGCTACCAGCCCTGGAGTACCCGTTCACCGCCTCGCACCCTTGTAAGCAACACTAGGGTACCACTACTGTCCCGGTCTCTGCTACCACAGCCAGCCTGACCAGACCACACCAATATTGGTTACTCAGATATCAGTCCTCCATTACCTTGGTAACAATTTTAGACTAGGTACTATACTCTCAATTTAATTAGACAACAAATTAAATTATTTAATTAAATATTTTCATTAGGTAGTGCTTTAAAGTAGAATCACTACCTCCTACACATTAAAATTACGAACCGAAATACTTTCGTTCGGGGGCGGCCAAACCCGATAAGTAAAAAAAATGGTTCTTGAAATTAGAACCATACGTAGAGTATCTCATTACAGTGAAAAATATTCTCAAGGTTTGACCACCAACCCCTCGTATGGATGTGACAAAAATGCAATACTAACTAAAATACTGCAAATTTAATGTTATATTGGCACTGTTGGGACAGGCTTAGCATATATCCTCAAAAACCACAGGCAACCCCGTTTTGTATGACACTGAAAAAGAGGCTAATATTACTTTCTTCAAGTCACCCCACAAATTCACCATTAAATATATTAGCGCCACACGCTATCATACTAACATAGGTCAGGAGCGCCGATTACTCCACTTATCGGTCTGCAAACTCCTAACTAAGTTCCTGCTTCCCAGTTCCACTCCCCACTAACTCCATTATCCTCTAAACCTCTTGTCTTGTACCGATTTTACAACTCGATTTTGAACGCTAACTCGATACCAGTATCGATGGACGGCTAATGAATCTGTATTATTGAATTTTGGGATTCGGTTACGGTTTTAATTGATTCGAAATTTTAAATTTTAAAGCGGTTAATCGGATATGCAGTTTATTGTCGTTGATGCTGCGATTAATTAATGATCGTTATTTATGTTGCGGTTTTTGAAATTACATAAAATTTATTTAATGCATGGATATTTATGCCTCTATACAAAATACAAATACTAAGTTTACTTTTATTAATTTTAATCGATAAGTAAATACATGGCTATATGCATATTTGCGGGTTTAAGTTGTTGCAATACTTATAATTTCAACTTTATTAATGTAAAATGGGTAGACAGGTACTTATAGAAAATAAATAAATAATTTATACAGAAATCAAATAAGTATGTAATAAAAGTGACAATAGGTAATATTTTTTAAATCGTCACCACCGACCAAAATATGAACAGCCTATTTTACCTTTTTTTTAATGAACATCATTCACAAAATTACGGAGTCAACACCGAAATGTTTAAAAGACAAACAAACCATCTAAAACGGAATAGCGCAAACTGGCCACTAAAAACGACCGAAAACTTCCAATTTCAAAAAAATCTGTTTCTTACGGTAACCCCTCGCGCAAGGGGTGGTAATGTGCTAATGAATAGAAGGCAGACGAGACGGGGTGGCGCGGGTTGAGGGGGATGGGCGGGGCTCCCTTGGGATTGGTCGCCGCTGGCGTCATCTATTATTCATAAAATAGTTTTTGAGTCGCGCCAATGTCGCTTTAAACGAGTTACGTCCACTAACTCGATAAGGATCATGTCACTTTTGATTAGTCCCAGCAGCTTTTTTGCGATCAAAGAGAACATAACAGCATTATTCGGCGGCCTTATCTAATTACGGACGTCGAAAATGACAGCGAGCGCACCTAATTTGGATATTGTTAATTTTTAAAATCTATTAACGAATTGCTGGATGGGAGGTTTTTAAAAGCGTAGTGGATAAAAACGCGGCTAAGCGGATCGCTTAAAAATGCATAAAGCAATTTGGCTCGGAGTCGGGCGGTTAGCAATCACATCGCGCGATGAGTTGCGAAGCGTTTACTTAACTCTTTCACTGGTGAACTGTACATCTACTACCTACAGGTATACCAACCTAAACAGGCCATGGTATTAGAAGCCATTTAGACGACAGCAAGACATTCAGCTTACCAAAGTCACCTCAAGTAAAGGTACCTACATACCAGTGGCGGCGCGCCTATAGAACTCGATTCCCGCCGGCTTGTCTAAATTTCAGTGTCTATAATGATGTCTGATGTGGCACCTGGATAATAAATGATTTTACATAGATTTTCTTGGATTCGTCGATACGAATCGTCAATGCTGCTTAGAATACGATTATTCTAAGCAGCATTGACGAAGTTCCAACACATTGATTTCCAAAGAACACCAAGATTTGGTTCCTAATTGATGTTTTTTCCTGAGTACCGTGTACGGGCGAGGGTGTGTTCTGTATAGCAATATCCGGTATAGGCAATTCAGTTTGAGTGGAGGGATTCGTAGAATTTACTGAGGGAGAACAAACAGTTCAGGTTTCTCCTTGTGTACGCTGCTAGATTTTTTCTTTTTTCCAGTTTTCGGTGTCGTTTTCGATGTCGATTTTGGTGTCGGCGATCCAGTATTACCGCCGTGAACAAGCAAGTCACAATTTGACGTTCTAGATCCGTGTGAACTTTTGTTAATCTTCTAACTTCTGTATTAAGTACTTATATTTCCTCGTGTGCGCTATTTAGTTGAGTAGTGAGAACTGTGATCTCGTCCTTCAGCTCAATAATTTGTGTAGTCTCCGTAAGATTGGGTAGGCTTTTTACGCTAATATCTTCATTCGTATCATTTAACGTTGATTCGGGAGAACTGCAGAAATTAATACATAGTCCCATCTGGGTTTTGTTTTTTGGCACCCTAAATACCTACGTTTAGAGGCTTTTGACCATGGAGTGCATGTATTTGACACAGTTAAATATCCAAACCATAACCAAATTAACTAGTAGTCCGCCTCGAACTGGGAACTCGCGATTTACTTGCAAATGTGATGACCAATATAACAAGACCATCTGAAGATTTTTCCCTTTTTCGCTCCACAACGCCGTAATTGATCCTGCTCATATAGTAACTTTCAAATTATATGTATCTCTCTCTGCTACAACCCCAACAAATTTCATAAAGATTAGAAAAACGTTACTAAAGTTATCGCGGAACAAACCCTCAAAATCAAAAAGCCATCTAAATGCCGAGACGTCCCAGTAGCCGAAGTTGTTTGTAAAAACTTCGCTCGCTTGCGCTCCGCTCGTTCGATTACACATGCATGTTTATTCTCATTCACCCCACAAAAAATACCTGTTTTGCAAGACCTAGGTGACCATACTTTAGTTTTATTTAATCCCAAAAGCTTAAGAAATAAAACTCATCAACTCAGCACCGCGCAGCCAGGATAGTTCCCGCCGGCCGGACGTAGCCAACTTTTCAATTTCCGCTCCCCGGATTTTTCTACGTGGTGAGCCCTCAATTATTAACATTCAATTAATGAAAATATTTATAATCCGAGGTAATCCGAGCTTTTGTTATTTAAAATTTCTTTTTCGCCGGAATTTAATTCAGCATTTATTAGTGTTCTGAGTTTTACAGTTACTATACCCATATGATATCTACAACAAGCAATCCACAATGCACGCTGACAATAAAACATAAAGTCCATTTTCCAATGCAATAGTCCAAACACGGTTAAGTGACTAACCTGCACAACCCAAATTACACCGTATTTGTATAACATAAAGTTGAATTTGCATTGCGATAGAAGCAGACGCAGAGTGAGTCGTTACGCAGTTGAGTCGGCAATTAGTCGCGGCACCTGCTGGTGCTTGTGTTTGTTGATAAGTGTTTGTGTGACAAATGTGTGCGTTATCCAGTTTACTACAAAGGATACACGCTAGATCTGCACACACTAGACGGCAAAACAATACAATCCCTATGTAATTTTTAACCGCCTCCAAAAAGAAAAGATCCTCTTTTATTTTTGGTTTTGTAGTTGTCTTTCCTGACTGGAATACGATCTTCTTTCGTCATCAAAATTACACGTAAACAAATTGTGATTCTGAGAATCTATATCGTCAAAACATCTAAGGTATCGTAATTACACTAAGCAAGCTCATTTTGATATTTACTTGATATAATCTCGATAACTAATTTGAATCAAAAAAGTGGGGCCTAAATATACCAAATGTCATTTCAGATCGGTTCAATCTAGTTCAATATCAAATTAATAATAAATAGCATTCTTCGAATAGGCCTCGACAAACTATCAAACTCAATTATAGCCCGAGTGCGCTGCAAATTGAAATGAATAAATGAATAAAGTTCCGAATAAAAGTAGCCATTCATAATTATACCCGTATACGCTTTTATTCGCGTTGACCGCACGTAATTGATGCGATATTAATATGTGATTTAACGAATGTTAAAATTTAACGCCATATCCAATTAGCATTTTAAAACGTTGTATTATGTACATACACAGAGTGTTCTCGGAAAATTTCGTGATACTGATAGTTATATTCTGCCATCGTTCATTCGAACATTTCGGACTGAGTGAGAGAGTAAACAGAGTGAGTAACCTACTTCCATGGGTCATACACGAAAATCATAAATCCAAACTAAATTTAACGAATTAGTAGGAAGTTTCAACTTTAACGGTAATTATAACTATATCTAGAGTTAATATATTTTCTCCACTGCCTCAGGCGAGACTCGCCCACACACCAACACAACAACAACCATAACACATGCACAACATACAAGAACTACATCAACAACAACAACAACAACACATACAACTTGGGACACAACTTGGGACTCCGATCCGATGGCCGGTTGAGAAGTGTAATACTTCTTCGGCAGATGTCGTTAGGCGTCCTCCTAAGATGCATAAAGGATTTAGTGAAGAAATTCGCAGCCATCAGGTAACTCTCAGTAGCTCAGTTGATCAGAGTGTTGGGCATGTATTCCAGAGTCACGAGTTCGAGTTTAGCATGAGGCAGTAGATTTTTCTACTTTTCCTTTTTTTCTAAACATTGTGGTGTCGTATCAGACGTTCTGCTTAATACAAAATTAACTGTAATATCGTTTCTTTTTTACATCGGTAAAAATCTGTGTGATTGTTCGTTAGGAAGTGGGAAAAACATTCATTAGGTATGTACTTACCATAAGACAAATACCTACTTATAATAACCGTAAACGAGCAAAAAACCTGCTTTTAGTTTCTCGCCAGCAGATTTATACGAGTAAGTAAAGTCAATTAAGCATATATTAAGCGAAATCCATATTCCCGGGTGTCCCCACTGCATTAATCGTCAGGACAGACTGCCGGAGTAATGGCGCAAGCATCCGGTCTTTTCATGACGTGGGGTGGCTCTAGCTTTTATTGCGTTTATGGTGATTTGGGTTTTTTGTTACGGTATAAGTACTATGAGTTGTCTACATTATTGGTCTGCTTATAGAAATAAAATGCAATGCTTACCGCATGAAGACAATGATTTACTTTAGGGTTGTATGCAAAAAAAAACCTCTCTGTCCATTGTGACATAAATATTATAAATATTATTAAATAAATATTATAGGACTATCTTACAAAAATCGACCCATGCCCACAGTAAACTCAATAAGGCTTGTGTTATGGGTACTAGACGACGATATATATAATAGATAAATATGGATAAATACTCAAATACATAGACAACATCCATAACTCAGAAACAAATATCAGTGATAAACACACAAATAAAGGCCCTGACCAGGCTGGCGCATACTTTTCAATGGAGTTTTTTTATCGTATTCAACAATAAGACCATCGCTGACGATTGTCATATGGATTTTTATACAATATTATGACACGTTGATGGAGGAGGACAACGTTAACCCTGCTCCTTGACTGCCGGCACAATCCACCGGGAGGATGAGGTTACTAAATTGTATAGCGGTAGCATAAGCGGGTCGAGTTCAATTCATACCGGCTTGCCTATCTTGAGGATTCGTAGAAAAAGTTATGTATAGGTACAATAGTGACATAATTAAGCTGTTCAATCTCGCACCTTACTTAGGCCACGAAGCGTGTTGACTAAGAGATCACGGCACTCGACAAAAAAGCTCTATTTGTAATAACGGGACTTAACCGCGTATATATCTAGCCGCGCGATAGTGGTAGCCGTACGATTAAAAACACCGCAAATCGATGTACAGTTTAGCCGTTTGGCACACGCATACTAGAGGTCGAAACACATTTTTTGACCCGCAGTTCTTAAAAAAAATTCCCTTAGGAGGGGAGTGCCGAGACATTTTTTTATTTGTATGAAAAAAAATTTTTTTTTTCAGAAACCTATCGTGTGATGTATCTTATGAAAGGGAATTTTGAGGCGATTCTAAAAATATACCACATCATTACATTTCAGCCATTTTTTTAAATTAACACAAAAATAATTTTCGAAACATACCAAGTTTGGGCTCCTCCAGACACGATATGGCTGATTTTTTTTTAGTACAATATACCACAAATGATACGTAATATCCTCATATCTAACCTCAAAAAAGCAATTTTGAAAATAATTTCATTAAGTATTTTTTTTTAATTTTTCAATATTACATAGTGACACAGTTCTACTTCAATACCTATATGGCGTGACTTATGGAACTGTAGTACAGATACAGTACATATTAAACATAAAATGATACGTAGTATCCATACCTCTATATAAATAAATATATAAATACCTGTTTAACCCTTTAACTGCGTCTTTTCATCAGCTGGTATAGTTTGTTTAGTTTTTGACACAAAATATCACTCCGCACTCCGCTTCAGGGTCCTTACCCTGCATTCACTGCAGCGTTTACATGCTTAGCTCTCCCACCCAGTGTTAAAAAGATTACCAACAAAATCTACAATCCTCAGTGCGATTTGACACACGTGAATGAAGCTCGACGCCAAATGTTTTTCACCGGTGATAAGACTCTCTCTTACATCCTACTGCCGCTGCCCTCCTTCAACATATAAAAACCGGCCAAGAGCGTGTCGGGCCACGCTCAGTGTAGGGTTCCGTAGTTTTCCGTCCGTCACAGTAAGAGTTAATAACACCGCCATGTAGGATATGATATGAGAGTTCCACATACAGCGACATCTATCGGCAAATTAAGTAAACTATTGCGCGCGAGCTTAAAGTATGGAAGATGATTTTTATGGAATAATTCTTTATTGCGTGAACCGATTTTCACCGTTTTTACTTTATTTGAAAGCACGTCATTTCATTGTAATTTTGTAGAAATTACAGGTACAATAAACACCTGCTTATACGGTTAAATTACAAACTTAGTTCAGAAATTATTTTGTAATTTTTTTTCAAAAACTATTCATCCTATCAAGTTCAAATTAATTTTCCTAGAAAGTTTTTGTAAAGTTCTACTTTTGAGATTTTTTTCATATTTTTAAAACTTATGGTTCAAAAGTTAGAGGGGGGGAAGCATATTTTTTTACTTCTGGAGCGATTATTTCCGAAAATATTTACATTATCGAAAAATGATTTTAGTAAACCCCTATTCATTTTTAAATACCTATCCAACAATATATCACACGTTAGGGTTGAAATGAAAAAAAAAATCACTCCCCACTTTACGTATAGGGGAGGTACCCTAATAAAAAAAAATCCACTTTTTATTTTACCACTTTGTCTGCGTGATTGATATACATATTAGTACCAAATTTCAGCTTTCTAGTGCTAACGGTCACTGAGATTATCCGCGGACGGACGGACGGACGGACGGACGGGCAGACATGGCGAAACTATAAGGGTTCCTAGTTGACTACGGAACTCTAAAAAGGGCAAAATATCAGGCTGGAGAAATATGGGGGCATGCACTAGAAAGCCACGTAGCAACCCGACCATCTCCAGAACAGTGGGGATGGAAGAGAAGACCTGACCTTTCATTAGAGCCTAATTGGACTGAATTAGACTGTATATGGCATGCAGTTAAGGACTAACCCCATACTAAACAAACTATACCAGCTGATGAAAAGACGCAGGGTTAAAGAGGTATTTTCCGTTGGATATATCGATAGTACGTATCATTTTATGATTAATATGTACCGTATCTGCAATACAGTTCTATACGTCTCGTAAAATAGGTATTGTAGTAGAACTGTGTTACTTTGTAATATTGAAAAATTTAAAAAAAATACCTAATTAAATTATTATCAAAATTTTTTTTTTTTTTACTGAACCATAGTTTTTATCCGTCACTCACGTAACTGTCAAAGTGATTTATTAAATAACAAACATACAAATAATTACAAACGACTATAAACTAAAACTTAAATACTTATAAACAAAATAATTAACTCTAAAATAAAACTAAACTAAAACTAAGGTATATTTAAATACGGCCCCTGCGGCATGGTACCGAAGATGCTGGCAGCATTTCCTCGCTGGATCGCGAGACTAATTCGTTGACCCAGATAGCTGCCAGCTCTTCGGTCTCCTGTGGCATCTCTGAGTCTCTTCGACAGGTCTTTGAAGAGACTCAGAGCGCTAGAGCCCCACGGACCAAGGGTCTCGACGCCGAATGGGGCAAAAATATATTCGACGCCAAGACCACTATATTTTCCCACCTTAGCTTTTTCGGCCGCCTCTGCCGCTGCCGCTGCCCTCAGGGTGGTTCGGTGGAGATGTGACGGGGCCAGTGTGTCTACGCAGGTGGCATTAACTGATGCAAGAGACCGGCGGATGATGTCATCAAGGGCAGCATGCCTTGAGAAGCGGCCCGCGCTTCTTTGGCAGGAAAGTCCGTGGTGGCCCAGGTAGTTCACATCGGTTCCGCAGGGGCAACGATGTGGAGCGCAGACCGGGACCCCGAGACGGAGCGAAACTGAAATGCGAAGGGTATCGGGGTCTAAAAAGGTTCCAACATTTGGGGACGGATGTGCTTGCAGCCAGTATCCGGCTTCCCTGGTACTGGCTGCTAGGAGTCTAGCACGTTCATCGGGACAAGAATGGGTTAGTAGATTATCCAGAGTCAATTTACACGTGATGTCGTCCCAACTCCTTTGTGATTTTGGGTGTTCGGGGAAATTTTGACTGGGGCAAGCAATAGACCAAGCATTTTTATTAATTACAAACCATTATCAAAATTGCTTTCTTGTGGTTAGACATGAGGATATCACGTATCATTTCTGGTATATTGTATTTTTAAAAAAATCAGCCATATCGTGTCTGGAGGAGCCCAAACTTGGTATGTATCGAAAATTATTTTTGTGTTAATTTAAAAAAAAAGGCTGAAATGTAATGATATGGTATATTTTTAGAACCGCCTCAAAATGCGCTTTCATAAGATACCACACACGATAGGTTTCTGAAAAAAAAAAAATTCCATACAAATAAAAAAATGTCTCGGCAATCCCCTTCTAAGGGATTTTTTTTAAGAACTGCGGGTCAAAAAATGTGTTTTGACCTCTAGTATGCGTGTGCCAAACGGCTAAACTGTAGATCGATTTGCCGTGTTTCTTTGAAATTGGGCTTGTACGGCTACCACTACGAGTTTTTCGAACTACCCGCACTTGGTCTTGATCGCGCGGCTTGAAGATGTTGATGTCAGCTGGAGCCAGTCTTTCTTGGGGACCACAGGGACAATGTCGTCCTCGAAACGTCGAAGGTAATTTTTAGAAATATATACGCGGTTAAGTCCCGTTATTACAAATACATAGATATGTGTATAAACCGTGAAAGTTTAAATCAGTAAAAAAGCTTCATTATGTCACGATTATATATAACTAGCTTTTTCCCGCGGCTTCGCTCGCGTTAAATTCGGGGTAACACGGTTCCCCTTTCCTCATTGCCCCCCGGAATGTTCCATACAAACTTCCACCCCCCATTTTAGGGAAGTGGGGGGTTAGAAAGAGACAAAAAGTAGCCTATGTCACTCTCCATCCCTTCAACTATCTCCACTTAAAAAAATCACGTCAATTCGTCGCCCCGTTTTGCCGTGAAAGACGGACAAACAAACAAACACACACGTAAGTACAATTTCCCATTGATAATATTAGTCTTCTTCTTCTCCCTGCCCTTATCCCACGTTATGTGGAGTCGGCACAACATGTCTTTTTATTCCATTCTCCTCTATCTCCCGTCATCTCCTCACTCGCTCCTTTCTTCCTCATGTCCTCTTTTACACAATCCATCCATCGTTTCCTTGGCCTACCCTTAGCTCTTCGCCCATCCACTTTCATATCTAACATTCTTTTGCTTATATTACATTCATCCCTCCTCATGACATGCCCGAACCATGCTAACCTACCACCCTTCACTTTCTCTGTTATTGGAGCTACTTTCAAGCTTCCCCTTATATACTCATTCTTAATCCGATCCTTCATTGTCACTCCACACATCCATCTCAGCATTCTCATTTCCGCAGCATGCATTCTTCTTTCGTCTGTCACTTTCGTCGCCCAGCATTCTGATCCATACATTACGACAGACCTCACGATCGTTTTGTAGATTTTCCCCTTAAGTTTAAGGGGCATGCGCGGATCGCACGTTGTTCCAGAGACCTGCCGCCATTTCATCCATCCCGCATTTATCCTATTCCTTACATCACAGTCGATGTTGCCGTCGCCTTGCATTAATGACCCAAGGTACCGGAATTCGGAGCAAACTGGTAGGAATACACCATCTAAGGCAATGTGGGAAAAGCTGGATAGACCACCAAAGTTACAGAACATGTGTTCAGTTTTGGTTCTACTTATTTTCAATCCAACACTTTCCAACTTTTCTTGCCATTTTCCCAGCCTGCTCTGGACCTCAAATGCATTTTCTCCGACAGTCACAATGTCATCAGCAAACAACATACACCAGGGTGCTTCCTCCTGTATGCTCGATGTCAAAGCATCCATAACCAGGAGGAACAAATATGGGCTCAAAGCCGATCCCTGGTGTAAACCTACAGCCACACTGAAATTGTCGGTGATTCCAGCTTCAAACCGGACGTTCGTACTAGCTCTATCATACATTGCCTGAACAAGCCGCACACCCCAAAAATTTCAGCATTTATAAAATTTTAAATGGCAAATGTAATTTTTAATATAGATATTATTTGAAAAAAAAAAATAATATTAAATATTTAATAATTTATATTAATTTATTAAATATTTAATAATTTATATTAATTTATTAAATATTTAATAATTTATATTAATTTATTAAATATTTAATAATTTATATTAATTTATTAAATATTTAATAATTTATATTAATTTATTAAATATTTAATAATTTATATTAATTTATTAAATATTTAATAATTTATATTAATTTATTAAATATTTAATAATTTATATTAATTTATTAAATATTTAATAATTTATATTAATTTATAAAATTTTAAATAGCAAATGTAATTTTTAATATAGATATTGTTTTTGGACCCGGGGTATGTCCTTAAACTACGTCCGGACCTGGGTATGTCCTTAAACTACGTCCGGACCTGGGTATGTCCTTAAACTACGCCAAAAAGAGAGGTATGGGCACTGCGCATGGCATCTCGCTAAGTGTGGTAGGGCACGTTCAGCGAATGTCATCGCTCAAATCTGGAGCAGAGCCCGACTGGGGAAGTACCTCCACCTTGCAGAAAACCACAGCCAAATAGCACTAGACCCTACTCATAGTGTTGTGTTCCTGCTGGTGAGTAAGGTTGCCAAAGAGCTCAAAGAGGACCCAGTGTGTTAACGATGAGGGACCTTCTTGTTCCTTTAGTCGTCAACACAGTGAATCCTCCTTTTTGTAAAGGGTCGGCAACGCGCATGTGACTCCTTTGGAGTAGCAGGCGTCCATAGGTTACGGTAGCTGCTTACCATCAGGCGGGCCGTATGCTTGTTTGCCACCGTCGTGGTATAAAAAAAAAAAAAAAAAAAAACATACTTCTCCGGCAGCCCTTTTCCTCTCATAGACCACCACAGAACCTTACGGGGAACCCTATCGTATGCCTTTTCCAGGTCCACAAACACCATGTGCAAATTCTTTTGCGCAAGCCTGTATTTCTCGCCAAGCTGGCGAAGTGCAAATATGGCATCCGTGGTTCCCCGGCCCGGCATAAACCCAAATTGGTTCTGTGTTACCTCACTTTTCCCATATCTTCATACTATGTGACATGAGCAAGTCTATCAACTTTTTGTATTACGTTTCGTATCTTTACGAATACGGTTAGTTAAAACTATAGTATATTAATTTTGACTTAAATTGTGACTATAACTTTTTATCCACCTGTTAAACGTATTCTTGGCATAAACAATTCGAAATATTTAGTACTTCGGGCAAGACGGATATGGGCAAAACAGATAGCTATGCGTATATGGAAAACACCAAAAATGTACTAAATATAAAAATAACTTAAGATTTCTAATTTATAGGCCCCAGCAAAACTAACAAACACTTCTCTTAAAACAAAAAAAAAACGAGATAATAATTTATAGTGTTCTTTTTGGTATGCGCTGAAAGATGCATTGACCCACCCACCGAAGACAGACTCAGTGTAACCAGTGCAAAAATAGGCCTATTAGGGTTGTACTTCTTATTCAAGGGTAGACAGCTATTTTTTGATGAATGCGATGCCTAATTCATATATTTGTCATATATGTATCCTTTTTGCCCTTGAGGTATATCCCTTTTGCCCGAGGTGGTCGGGCAAAACGGATAATTGGAACAATTTGTTTAAAAAATAATAACACTAAGAAGTTATTTAAGTATAAGGATATGTGATAGCATTTTCCAAAGTTAACTGTACAGAGTACAAATTAAAACTATAAAGTGTTATTTTTATTAACAATTAGGGTGTCTTTTTTCATCATTCCCTTAACATATGCGTCTTGCCTGGGCTTCCCCTATCATAGATTGTTATTAAATCAAATACAAACATTGAAAACATTGAAAAAATAATCAACCCAGCAGGCTGTAAAGCCGAAGTAGATCAAAATAAATGCAAAAAGATGATTGAAGGCATTGAAAATTTCGTCAACGTAGTAACTTGACCCATAGCTTAATTGGTAAAGCGATCGAGCCCCGGCAAGGCTTATCGATGCAGGTTCAAGTCCTGCTGAGTTGATTATTTTTTCAATGTTTGCAATGTTTGTATTTGATTCAATTATTGAATAACAATTTAAGTCATCTTTGTTGATAAAAACGACAGTAGGTTGTCGAGTACTAGAATATCAAACACAATCAAAGTCACACATTTATTCAAGGTACACATCATTATCGATGTCAATAAGACCTTAACTGCCATTTTTATTTTATTTTATTTTATTTGGGGCATCGACAGCAATACAAAACTTAAATAACAGAGAAAAAGCTAATAATAGACGACTCGATTTTTTTGAGTTTCTTTTGTGCAGTCAAACAAATCAATACAATTCAATTGCTTGTTATAAAGATTTAAAAAACGGTTGATTGTCGAGTTTTGGACCGACAACCGATAATGATATACATATGACTTAAAAACGTCACATATTCTCGAACGCATCCATAAATAATTCAGGAACCTTATCGCCTGAAGGTACGGGGTACTCAAATCCGGTAGTTCTGATTTTTTGCAGATTTGTTTCTGATGTTGGCCCAATGAATAATCCAGGTTTGTGACTTCGAGCGTCAAACGCAACTTTGTCAAAAATCGTAAAATCGATTTTTTTGGCGACTACGAGTCCTTTAGGACTGGTTTTTGATAGTACCTTCTCAGGATTTTTTTAAATAAAACTAAATTTGCTACAATATGAGATTAGAATTATCTCTGTAGACTCAATAGTTTCCGAGATAAAGCTTTTCAAAATAGAAGTTTTCCCAGAACCGTTTACCCTTCCCCTTCTCTACTGGGAAAAACGGTTCTATTTTGAAAAGGTACTGTTAAAAACTAGTCGTTAGGGGTTATAGTCGCCAAAATCTTAAAAAAAAACCTGATTATTCTTTTTTTGACAAAGTTGCGTTCGGCGCTCGAGGTTACAAACTTGGATTATTTATTAGGCCAACATCACAAACAAGTCTGCAAAAAATCAGATCTGTTACTGGATCAAAAGTGATAAGCGATGTGCCAACCCTTCCCTCATTAGGGAAAAAAGGGGACAATGGAGAGAGAGACATAGTGAAACCCCCCTGTTTAGATTAGAAGGTGGCAAACTCTCCAACACGCACGGTCCCTATATAAAATTACTACTATTTCCTAAACAAAACAAAGATCTCACTGACCGTTGTTGTTAGTCGTCTAGTAACTGACGAGTAATTTGTTTCAGACACTAGCTACTCCTACCACCCGGCGATACACGATGACACGTTCGTGCGTCGGAAACAACGCCGCAACAGGACCACCTTCACGCTTCAGCAGGTAAACAACCAGCAAACATCTTAAATCAAATCAAATTAATTTTATCATTTTATTGTGAGCCTATAACGTCTCACTGCTGGGCAAAGGCCTCCCCCCACTTTTTCAACGGTTTTGTGCAGTCTCTGGCCATTTTTTCAAAAAGGAGTCAAGCTCGTCTCGCCACCGCCGGCGGGGTCTGCCGGTTTCTCGATTTGAGCTGTCGGGTTGCCAGTCAGTGGCGATCTTAGCGCACAAGTCATTCGGCATGCGACAGACATGTCCGGCCCAGTCCCACTTTAACTTAGCCGCGTTCCGAGTTACGTGAACTATTACTTTTTTTGTTATTTTTGTTGTTTTTTTATATGCAATTTTTTAAGTTGTAACACTACTATATATATAAAGTCTTTTTTTTGTAGTAATAAAAGTGTTATTGTGTGTGGTGATTTTAATATCAACTTACTTGAAGATTCATCCATGTGTGTAAGGTTACTTAGTACTTTCAAATCCTACAATTTAGTAAATTTATTTTGTGAGCCTACACGAATCACAGCAACCAGTGCTACATGTATAGATAACATTTTCAGTAACAAGGATGCGACTAGTAAATCTATAATAAACAACTTAAGTTCTGACCACTGTGGACAAAAAGCCTCTTTTAGCGGAAAAACTAAGGATATTCCACAAGTCACTATGTGCAGACCAATTTCCGAAAGACGATTAGATTTATTCAGTCGGAATATCACGAAACAATTATGTTATGTTCCATTTACCCAGGAAAACCCTAACCGTATGAGTATTGAGTTGTTTAACTGTATTAAAAGGGAATTTGATGCCTGTTTCATTCCGAAGAAGGTGCAAGGCAAGGTCAAGACGAAATTTAGCGACTGGGCTACGCCGGATATTCATGAGAAAAGACGACGGCTCTATGATTTATATGACTTGAGAAGAATTAATAAAAGTCCGGAATTCCTAGATTATGTCAGGAACTTTTCTAAATCTTTTAAGATGATGTGTGCCGCTGCTAAAGCTGATTATCTGTCCAGAAAGATCCAAAATTCCAAGGATAAAGTAAAAACTGTTTGGCAAGTAATCAACGATGAAACTGGGAAACGTAAAATCAAAGATCCGCACTACAACCTACGTATTAATAATAATTTAGTGAGTTCGGACCTTGAAGTTGCGGATCATTTTGAGCAGTTCTTCTCTAATATACCGGTAGAAACAACAAAGTCTCTTCATTCATCGCCTGACGTCGCTGAGGCAATACTGAAAACAAATATAGCAGAGTGTACAGATTTCTTTAAATTTTCATATGTTACTCCGAACTTAGTTATTAAAACATTTAAATCCCTAAATTTAAAGAAAACTGAAGATCTTTGGGGCCTATCTGTTAAAGTTCTACATTCCATTGTTGAATCGATTGCACCACATTTAGCTGATATATTTAACAAATGTATTGATACAGGAATATTTCCAGACATAATGAAGCACAGCAAAGTCATCCCCTTGTTCAAATCAGGATCGAGAACAGAACCAAGCAATTTCAGACCAATTTCAATACTGCCGGCACTGAGCAAAGTTTTCGAGAAACTAATTCTAAATCAACTTGTGTCACATTTTAATCGAAACGAATTGTTCGCCAGAAATCAATTTGGTTTTACCAGAGGTCGCTCGACTACTGACGCAGGTGCTGTTCTTTTTAAGCACATCTTTGCCGCTTGGGAAAAAAAACAAGATGCTGTTGGAATATTCTGTGACCTATCGAAGGCATTTGATTGCGTTGATCACGAAAATCTAAAGAGAAAACTAAGCCATTACGGGATCAAAGCTGGTGCCCTTAACCTCGTCTCATCATACCTATCGGATAGAACACAACGAGTGGTTATTAATGGAACTCAATCTTCTGGGTCCCCTGTGGCACTCGGAGTGCCTCAAGGCTCAATACTTGGTCCTTTCCTGTTTTTGGTGTACATTAATGACCTACCTAAAATTGTGCAAGATAAACATGATATAGTGTTATTTGCTGATGACACATTTCTGATATTTAAAGTGGACAGAAAAGAAAACAGCTTCGATAGTATTAACAGTGCACTCTCCAAAGTAGTAAATTGGTTTACGGCTAATAACCTACTTTTGAACGCCAAGAAAACGAAGTGCATCAAATTTACACTTCCCAACGTCAAGCAGATTAACAGCAGCAAGATTATAATAAATGATGAAATAATGGAATTCGAAAATCAAACTGTTTTCTTAGGAGTCACTTTAGACTCGAAATTACAATGGCATCCACATATAGCTACCCTAGCTGGGAAACTTAGCTCTGCAGCCTATGCCGTGAGGCGAATCAGCCATCTAACAAACAGTGAAACTGCCAGGCTGGTATACTTCAGTTACTTTCGCAGTGTTATGTCGTATGGAATTCTGTTGTGGGGTAAAGCAGCTGATATTGGGACCATATTTGTGCTACAAAAACGAGCTGTACGTGGCATTTATAAAATGCGCGGTCGAGCATCCGTAAGAGGAAAATTTGAAGAGGCAAATATTCTTACCGTAGCATCTCAATACGTACTTGAAAACATTATGTATGTGCGGAAAAACATCCATAAATTCAAGCTCAACAGTGATATCCATAACTATAACACTAGAAATAAAGATAAGATTGCTGAGCCTGGCCACCGCCTCGGTAAGGTTCGTACGTCTTTTACTGGGAACTGTACACGTTTTTATAACAAAGTCCCCGCTGATGTAGTGAATTTGCCACTAAATAAATTCAAGTCTTATGTTAAGCGCTATTTGTTGAGGAGAGAGTACTATACTTTAAAGGAATTCATTGAGGATAACGATGCCTTTAAGCCTGTAGCTTGATATAGTTAGTACAATACAAATTGAGAAATTATTAGGTACATTACTCTATGAAGCAGCTTTACTAGTGTCCAGTATTACCTGTTTTTCATTTTTATTTTATTTTGTTTTTATTTAGTATTTGGACACTTAGAGACGCTATACATCTCTAAGTCTTGCATTCGCAAATATTTATATGTATAGATATATATTTAATGATCCTGACGCTTAGAGACATGTACATCTCTATGTCACTTTTATATTGTAATTTAGTTCACGCATGTAAAATACGAGCACAGAATATTGTTTCTCTCCAGACTAAACATGGCTAGTTTTTATTAATTAATAAAGTTCGCCAGCTTGAACATGTCATGGTCGCTTAAAAGGCTCTGCTTATGGTGGCGTCGTTGATCGGGTCGCCACTTTCCCGAAGAAAGGTTGAGGGAGGCGATGGCTGAGATATGCGTCATACTCGTGAACGGGTGCTGTTTGTGGAGACCGGTCTGTTTAGGCTAACTGGGGCAACACATTTACGTAACTTTTTATTAATCATATTTAATTTTAGTTTAATTGGCTTTAGACACAACATTCGGTGCTTGATTATCCATATTTTTTTATTATATAGAATATATAGATCAAGACACTTGGAGACCTTATACATCTCTAAGTATAATTTAGAAATAGTATGTTTATTGCATACTAGAATCACTTAAGTACTTTTTTTTTATATTATTTAAATTCAAAGTTTGTTTCTAACTGTTGATGATGGATTATTATAATTTGGAAATTTATGTAGAAGACACAGTTCAGGTAAGAAAGTATATCAAACTTGTATGTAATTTATTTTCAATAGTCAGATTTGGACTCATCTTTTTTCTTTGGTATTTTTCTTAAACTATAACCTATTGTTGGTTAATCTAACCTTGGTTTGATATGTTTTCTTATAGAACAACGCACTTATATGTATTGTTTAGTTTTGATGTACTGTTGTTTTGAAAAAATAAGTCCCGCCGAGTTTCTTGCCGGACATAATTCTTCTCGGGTCAGAGGTGTAGGGTTAGAACCGGTGTAGTTTGATTTTTTTTCTCTCTCTTTTACTTTGACGTGTAAAAGTGCCCTTGTGGCCTACTTACTGAATAAATGTTTGAGTTTGAGTTTGAGTTTGAGTTTAAAGTACCTACAATAATTATAAAGGAGTAAAAATTCCAAAAAATAAAACCTTAAGGTTACTGGTGCGCTGACAACCAACGCAGTAAAAATACATTTTGGTAAATATTTTCGTTGTTCGTCATAACTTATACTACTTATACACCTCGCTTATTTAGACACTTCTAGAGGCACTCGGAATTACTTGGTCACCGATTAGATCCAGAAACACACATGAACTTAATATATTAGGTGTATGGTTTTGGTTGTCTGGAAGAGATCGCTTTTTAGCGATAAGACCGATAGAGAGCCAATTAGGAATATGCATGATTTTTTTGGAAGACGTCATTCGATTCTATTTCCCTGTAGATTCAAATGTCTCTAATAAACCTACTATCTATGATAGCCCTGAAACGTCAAAAATGTGAAAATACGTTAGGCGCCTGCGCCGCGCGTCAAAACGCCCCATAAGTACAAAAAGTGTGCGGATTGTGACGTCACCGTTCACAAAGTTGCAGAAAACTGTTTGGAAGGAACAAGTTTTTGTAAGATTTTTGTAATTTTAGGCACGGAAAAATGGCGTTTAGCTATATAGTTGTCATACATTTTTTTTCTTGTTAGGACATAAGTAATCGAACTGAAGTTTCGAAAATACATTTGATGTATAAAAAAAAGCCTAAAATTTTACGTTTTCAAACCGCAATATCTTTAAAAAACTGTTAAAAATTATTACGGATTTCCACTTATTTATATTAGTTTGGGGTTGTTGAACGTGTTTATGCAACAGATTCAATTAAATATTTTTCATGCATGTTCTCTATTGTTGACCTCTGCTTTTACTGTTTGTAACTTGTATTTTATGTGTTTCTTTTTATTTTTGAGGTGTGCAATAAAGAGTATTTATATCATGTTATGTTATATTATGTTGGACATGATATTAAGACCCCAGAACTGTCTTTAGTGCCGGCCATAGGTGAGAGAGAGATATCGCGCTCTGACCCTTCGTTCCCACTGATGGTCACCACTCGCCACTGCCGCCACCGCGCGAAATCTTGGCCGATCCCTTAAGGTTGCACATACACAAACGACTCCCATCAGCTTGACTCCTTCCCTCTCTTCAACTGATCTCGCTGGAAGCTCGGTAGGAGCATTCCCCCGGCTAATATTCGACCAAACAGTCAGGCCGCTCTGCCGCTAGTAGCATACAGCCCAAGCCAGAATCCAGAAACAGATGACTGTCAATGCGGGGTGGTAAGTGGCATCAACTGTCAAACTCAAATTCAAACTTAAATAAATACATTTATTCAGTAAGTAGGCCACAAGGGCACTTTTATACGTTAGATAGTTCATCAAAGTAAAATAGTTCACCGGTTCTTATCCTACACCTCTGATCCGAGAAGAATTATGACCGGCAAGAAACTCGGCGGGAGGCGGGACTCATGGTTTTTAAAACAACAGTAGTTTTTCAAAACTTAAAAATACATATAAATGCGTTGTTCTATAAGAAAACATATCAAACCAGTTTAAGAGAAATATCAAAGAGAAAATAATGTTTATGAGTCCAAATCAGACTATTTGAAAACGAAGTACACACCTTCTTACCTGAACTGTATCCTCTGCTTATATTTCCAAATTATAATAATCCATCATCAAAAGTTAGAATAGTAGTTTATGTAACTGTTACGTAATAAGTGTCCTTAAAACATGGGTGTGGGTGTTTATGAAATGAGCCGCAGGCGAATTTCATAATAAGATCACACGAGTGTTTTAAGGCCTAATTACGTACAGTTGCATACACTGCTTTATCTACACTCATATTATATATATTAAATTAAGTGTTCGGAAACCATAGAATGACCGCCATTGTACCGTCATGGCCAACTCGATTGTGCCGGCGCTCGCGCGGGACCAATCGAGTTGGCCATGGCGGTAACATTATGTTATCAAATTCGATGTTCCAAATTTGAAACTCATTGCTTAACAATATTTAAGCATGCAAAGTTAAAATTACGTTACTGCCGCAGATAAAAAACTTATCATAGTTAAATCGTTTGTTGTAATGCTTGTCATTGTCTACGGTTTTTGAACGCATTTTAGAGTACTTACAGTATGAGTGTAGATAAACACATTTTGAATTTAAATAATAATAATAAAAACAGTAAGTGATTCTAGTATATAAAAAAACACTATTTCCAAATTATCCTTAGAGATGTATAAGGTCTCCAAGTGTCTTGATCTATATATTATATCTATATCATTAAAATAAATAAAGTATAAACAAGCACCGAATGTTGTGTCTAACTAAAGCAAATTAAACTAAAATTAAATATGATTAATAAAAAGTTACGTAATTGTATAACCCCAGTTAGCCTAAACAGGCCGTTCTCCACAAACTGCAACCGTTCACGAGTATGACGCATATCTCATATCTAGTATATTTCATCTGTCTGGTTGAAATCCAGCGTCCATGAGTTTTTCAGCTTTATTTAAATAAACCTCTTTTTTTAAATACTGATTAAATGAGCACGTTTGATTTAGTTGGAGGAGCTGGAGACGGCGTTCGCGCAGACGCACTACCCGGACGTGTTCACGAGGGAAGACCTCGCGCTTAAGATCAACCTCACCGAGGCCCGAGTGCAGGTCAGTTGACGTTCCATTTTTTCATTCAACCCGTAATTAAGGCTGTAAGTACGAGAAACGATATCAGTAGATAAGAACTGCTGTCGAATTTGTCAATTGAAATGACGACCACAACCACTCCGCCAACAGTAAAACGACAAAAGTATATAAGGGGTATTCCACGAGCTGTACCGTACAAACGCGTGTACTCTGTCATTAGAGTTATCTTTGTAATTGTAATATTATAATTCTGACCATAGTTTGACTGACTCTGTTTTCGCAGAAAAAGTAATTCCAAAACCTACCAATTTTCAGAAAATTCGTGTCTGTACGGGACAACGGTGGACTTTTCTGCGGAATGCTCCATAATCAGAAATTAGGTTCATAATAGTTCATATGTCCTTTATTTTCGGGAACAGAAGTAACAATTTATAATTCATGGTAACTATACAGGGTGAAACTTAAGTCGTGAACAGTAATATGTTTTTCTAACTCCATAAACAACAAGCAATTTAATGCCCCAACTCTTACTAAAAACAGACAAGATTTTATTTTTTTTCATATTTTTTGTCGTTTATTTTACTATATGAGAGAGAATATTTAGTAAAAAACGTGGCATCATCAATACCTACACTAACATATTTTAATACCTTAATAGTTTTGTTCTGAAATTTTCCTCAGGGTATGTTTGTTTCACTAAACCAATTATTTTGATTCCTGACAGATACTGTCAAAAGTTCAACATAGATTGGTTGTCAAAATTACAATTTGTTTCAAAGTCATTTTCATGATATAAAATCATTTTGACAATATCTAGAAAAATAATGATTTTAAAGTAAGAATACACCTCAAAGTCAGGTCTTGAGTGGCTTTGCTACACGCCGTTATTAACACTTTCCACATCAGGAACCCGCCCAGCGGGTTTTCTTTGTTTAGCAGATTTCCACTACAAAGCGGGAAAATGCTGGTATCGGCTAAGAGCGCAGCGCGTGGTCTTGCTACACACACACATTTCTACACGGTGTTTATTAACACTTTCCACAGCAGGAACCCGCTAGGCGGGTTTTCTGTATGTAGAATTTTTTTACTACAAAGCGGGAAAATGCTGGCATCGGCTAAGAGCGTAGCGCGTAGCTAATTGCGGTACGAAAAATGTTATGAGTAACATGCTACGGCGTAGCGTCATGAGCGTAGCGTAGCATTGCGTTACCTAAGAGCCCTCGCCCACGGCGACTTTTTGTAGCGATGCAGTCGCGCGTTTCGTAAACGCGCGACTGCATCGCTACTAACGCGTTTTAATCGCATTTGCAACGCGCTACAGAAGCGATGCAATCGCGCTACTAACGCGCTACTGCATCGCGACTGCATCGATGCAAACGCGCGATCGTGTCGGACGACGTCGGGGGAAAGAGGTGGGGGGAGCGCGTGAGTGGAGAACAGAGCAACTGCAACAACGAGAGATCAGGGACGTGCAAATAATGGAATCGTTCGACACGGAAACTTTCATTCTTGCAATTCAAAACCGTCCTGTATTATGGAACTCACACCTTCCTGAGTACTCTGATAAAATTGCTAAACGAAAGGCATGGGAAGAAGTCAATGAAATATTTGATTCAGAATTTAAACAAAAAACTAATAAAGAAAAGAATGCTTGCGGTAAGTTATTTATTTATTGAAATAAAAATAAAAATTATAAAATATACATTAATTAAATGAAATGAAAATATTGTATATACATATCGGTGTTTTAAAATGGGTGAATTGGGGTACCTACATTTAAAAATACATTTAGTTACCTACCTACCTTATTTAGGTGACTTTAAACAAAAAAAGTGGTTATTAATTGATTTTCTCAACATTAATTATTAGAGTATTTATTTATTAGAATAGGTAATTAGAATAAACAGTGTCCACTGTGTGTTTGTAGGTACTGTTGTCCTGTTATTGAGTTGTGCCATAAAGTGTATTATAATTTATAATTGTAATTATAAGACGTAAGTAGGATTGCAGCCACGGATTTAGTTAATTACAAGTTATTGTTCCATACCATTATTAGTAAATTTACTGATTAGAATAAGGTTCGATTAGGTATTTCAAATTTTAGAATCTTGCCACGGTACAGAACCTTCACCTGTGAAATAATCAGTATAAATGTTTCGAATTGCAGTACCACTTAGTTCAGATCTTCGTCCCCTAATTGAATGTAAATTATCACTGGCGGGTAGGTCTTGTAATCCAACTATTGTCAAAGTATGATCAAACTTGTATCCATCTCGTTTACGTATAAAGTTGTGCAATACGCAACAAGATTTAACAATACTTGTAGCAAAATCAATATTAACGTTCATGGGCCGATTAAATTTTTTAAATTTGTTACTCAATATACCAAACGTACATTCAATATAACGCCTTGCGCGTGTCAAGCGGTAATTGTATATTCTCTTATTTTGTGGTAATTGTTTACCAGCGTATGGTCTTTGCAAGTGTTGTGATAAGGCAAATCCTTCATCACCGATAAACGAAAACGGTATAGGTATTCCATTGCTAGATATAGGTCTTGGCTGAGGTATATTGTAATTTCCTTGTCGTATCTTTTTTAACCACTCGCTTCTGTCATGTATTGTTGAATCTGAGCTTTTCCCATAGCATCCGACATCTATATCTATGAAATTATAATTAGCGTCACATATTGCTAGCAACACGATAGAAAAAAAATGTTTATAGTTGTAATATTCTGAGCCAGTATGACATGGCTTTATAATTCTTATATGTTTCCCATCAATTGCTCCCATTGCGTTAGGAAAATTTGCATGTTTCATAAACCCTTCAGCGGTTTTTAAATGTGATTCTTCTGTAGGTTCTGGCATGGAGATGTTTTTTAACTTATCCCATATTACTGCCACAGTTTCCTTAACAATTCGACGTGCAGTAGTTTGTCCACATTTAAAATCAAAATGAAGATCTGTGAAATTACATCCAGTTGCTAAGTATCTGAAAAAAAAAAAAAGTATTTCTTTTTCCAGCTACTGAACTCCAGAAAAAATGGAAAAGTATAAAAGATTCTTATAACAGAGAACGGGTAAAGGAAAAAAACTGTCCTAGTGGGTCTGGAGCCAAACCAAGAAAACAATATGTTTACTATAAACTATTGTCATTTTTACAACCTTTGACCGAAATAAGACCGCTACGTCGATCAACAGACACTGAAGAATATGACACCCAAGGCTGTTTGGAGTCGTTTGCAATTCCTAAATCAAAGAAGCTTAAAAGCTGTGATAGTGATAGCGTTGATGATAAACAAAACAAATTATACGAAGTTCTCACTAAAAAATTAGAAAAAGTTACGCCGAGTATTGAACATCCAGATCATTTTTTTTTGCTTTCGCTTTTTCCTCATTTTAATTCCATAAGAGAAGAATATAAACTCGATGCGAAAGCTGAAATAATAAATTTGCTTCGCAAATATAATAGTATGGCACAAACACCTACATATTCCAGTCACTATGGATATCAGTCTGGGTATCAAAACTACAACACAACACCTGATGATACAAGTAACGAAAGTAGCGCCTCTCCACTAATAAATAGTTACCACACATCGCGTACACCTACTGCTGCCAATGCCAATACTGCAGCCATTGCAGGTAGTTCATCGCAGCAGAATAATAATGAATATAGTTTCAGTAATGATGATTCTACGCAAGATTCTGATATAATCACAGACTTATACTCGCCATAAAATAGAAACTAAAAAATTTAAAGTATCTTAATATGATTCATTTTGAGTTCAACCTACTGATTATAGTTTAATTAAACTTATTCGTACTTAAGTATTTTTTGATGTGGCTAGTTGCGATTATAATAGTTACCCATTATTAACAGGCCAGTTGTTCAACCTAACGATAGCTATGCAAAAACTAAATAAAGATGATTAACAGAACATTTGCTTTTTATTACCTTAAGGTTATTATTAGACGCTCTTCAGCTGATATACATTGTCTCATCACTGTATTCCTGCGGGTCAACTCTGGTTTCACAATCGAAAGCAATTCACAAAACGTCGAATATGACATTCTATAACAACTTCTGAATTTCGGCTCATGTTTTTTCAGTATTTGAAAGGTTGTTACATAATGTCCACTGAGTAATCTTTCTTTATTAAATGCGTGCATCCAATATCGACGCTGTTTTCGTTGCCGACGCTTCGGCTGCTTACGTAAAAGCAGCAACAAAGATAACACGACTAATGTTGTCTCAACGGAATCCATCTTGCAACTGTAGTATTCGCTGGCATATTACTGAATCGCGTTTGCATCGCGACAGAAGCGCGTTTGCATCGCAACAGAAGCGCGACTGCATCGTGGTTCGTGGGCGAGGGTACACAGCCAGCGACCGCATCGCGACTGTATCCATTCGAACGCGCGATTGCATCGCTGCAAAAAGTCGCCGTGGGCGAGGGCCCTAAATAAATTAATTACATCTGGTGCCGGATTCTAATTTAAAAATACATTAACAATACAATAAAAATACAACCTATTTCAAACATAACTCGAACACACAACAAACATTCAACCAATATTGAAGTTGTATTGGAATTGCGTTGGAATATTTCTCAAGCAAATTCTGATATTTCTGATTCAGATGTTTATGCCGTAGCTGTATTGCGTTGTTAATGCATTGGAGTTGTATTGAAGTTGGATCGTGTCTAAACGTGTTTTAAAGTTAGAATACGGCCCCTACTCGTACACCCTCGGTGCCGTATTCTGATTTTAAAATACAGAATACCTACATTAAAAACACAACCTATCTCAAACGTAACTCCAAAGAACGTATTTAAAACACGTTTTGCCTCGATAGAACTTTAATACAACTCCAATGCATTAACTACGCAATACAGCTAGCGCCTAAACGTCTAAATCAGAAATATCAGAATTTGCTTGAAAATTATTCCGATACAACTCCAATACCACTTCAATGTTGGTTGATTATTTGTTGTGTGTTGAAGTTATATTATGTTTGAAAGATTGTATTTTTATTGTATTGTTGATGTATTTTAACATTAGAGTACGGCATCAACACACTGTAAATCGTCGGGTGACAACTAAAGTTTGAAGTTGTATTGGAGTTGAATCGGAAGAATATTCAAGCAAATTCTGATATTTCTGATTCAGACATTGAGGCGCTAGCTGTATTGCGTACTTAGTTAATGCATTGGAGTTGTATTTAAGTTGGATCGTACGTGACTACACGGGTTTTAAAGTTAGAATACGCCCCCCGTTCGGTACCAAAAACTCTATACCAATACTCGTATATCACTAATGCAATATGAAAATCAATGCGTTGCGTAAGCACCCAAGCAACATCGTTTCTATATGTCATCTTGATAAGTCAAATGCATGCAAAAAAATAGATACAATACAATTGAAGATTTAAATACGAAGCCCTCCCACTAAAGTGTGGTCGTCACTGAAACAATCTTTGACCGATTAGATATAAAAACTCTGCTGACACTGAAACAAATGCTGATGATCTGTTTAAGGACATAATTGGTATCGATGTCCAATTATGAAAAACTGCGAAAAAAATTGTTCTGTATGGAGGGTTCGCCGGCTGGGCCGACGGGTCCACAAATAATTTTTTTTCGCGTCCAATAGATATTTGTACAACAAGAGAAGAAAGTTCATATTTACTTCGAGTGCTAATTTTGAGTCCTGAGCAAGCGAAAGATTCTGTAATAGAATCACGAGCGTAGCGAGTTATTCTAATTTAGAATCTTGAGCGTAGAGAGGGACTCAAAAGCACAAGATGTAAATAACTTTATTCTCATGTTGAACACACTATTTTTCACCTCAGCAGTGAGAAGACATGGAAAAATACAACCTGGGTGATGCTTAATCATTCTTTGTCACTTTTTTCACTTGTATTTATTATAATATTCTTACATTTGAGTTCAAAAACCTCAATTATAAGTTAATAACACAAAAAATAATCAAAATAAATTAAATATTTTTAAAATATCTATACCGCCATTTTGACTTTTGTCAACTTTTTTTTATCTGCGTTCGGTAACTACTGTTTGATCACAATACGAGAGATTGTTGTAAGTAATCATATTTTTCACATAATAATCTTGTAATTTTTCCGTTTATACTTATTTGATCTTGAAATAAAGAACGTAAATTATTTTAGGTGTTGTATGGTTAAACATTTCAAAATTAAAATTAGTTTAAATTATATTTACAAATTAGTACTTCTGCGCATTTCGGAACGTTTCGTTCTGACTCTGTTTCAGGGGTCGAATCGAAAGTTCAGAATACGAATTCAAATTAAAAAAAATTTGATTGAATGACGTTTAAAATATTTCTGTCTCTCTCTATTTACTAATGACGTGAAAAAGACAACACGAATCATCATCATCATCATCATATCAGCCGAAAGACGTCCACTGCTGGACATAGGCCTCCCCCAAAGAGTGACCGGTCCTGCGCCACCCGCATCCAGCGGACTCCCGCGACCTTCACCAGGTCATCAGTCCACCTTGCGGGGGGTCTACCCACGCTGCGCCTTCCGGCTCGTGGTCGCCACTCGAGAACCTTTCCGCCCCAACGGCCATCGGTTCTACGAGCAATGTACCCCGCCCACTGCCACTTTAGTTTAGCGATTCGGAGGGCTATATACTTTGGTTCTGCTGCGGATGGCCTCATTTCTGATGCGATCACGCAGAGAGACTCCAACCATAGCCCTCTCCATTGCCCTTTGGGTGACTTTGAGCTTTCTTATGAGGCCCATTGTAAGCGACCACGTTTCAGTACCATATGTCATCACTGGCAACACACACTGGTCAAAGACTTTCGTCTTGAGACACTGCGGAATATTGGACAAAAAGATGTGCCGTAGCTTCCCGAACGCTGCCCAACCGAGTCGGATTCGCCGATTGACCTCTTTCTCGAAGTTGGATCTACCTAACTGGACAGTATGTCCTAAGTATATATAATCGTCCACGACTTCGAGTGTAAAGTCTCCGATTGTAACGGGAGTTGGTGCTACATGGGTATTTGACATGATTTTCGTCTTATCCATGTTCATCTTTAGACCAACTCGCTGGGAGGCTTTACTGAGGTCATCGAGCATCGTACTCAAATCCTCCATGGTCTCAGCCAAGACTACTATGTCGTCAGCAAACCGAAGGTGAGTGATGTACTCGCCGTTTATGTTGATGCCTAGCCTTCTCCAGTCCAGAGTCTTGAAAACATCCTCCAGTGCAGCGGTAAACAGTTTAGGAGAAATAACATTTCCTTGCCTGACTCCCCGCTGCAACGGAATAGGCTTCGAGTTCTGGTCCTGGAGTCGGACTGACATAGTGGCGTTCTCGTACAAACACTTCAGCACTTCGATATAGCGATAGTCCACTTGGCACCTCTGGAGAGATTGTAGTACAGCCCAGGTTTCGATCGAGTCGAAGGCTTTCTCGTAGTCCACGAACGCTAAGCAGAGGGGCAGGTTATACTCCTCAGTCTTCTGTATAACCTGACGGAGCGTATGGATGTGGTCTACGGTACTAAAGTCTCTTCGGAAACCGGCTTGTTCGGGAGGCTGGAAGTCATCTAGCCTGCGTGCGAGACGGTTCGTAATGACTCTTGAAAACAGCTTATAAACATGGCTCAGTAGTGAAATGTGTCGGTAGTTCTTCAGTAGTCTTTTTGAAGAACAATAGGCCACACCTCTGTTCCATTAGGCGTTCTCCCTTCTAGTAAAACGGAGTCGAACAACTTCTGAAGGGCCATAAGGACCGGTTTACCACCCGCCCTCAGAAGTTCGGCTGTAATTCCGTCTTCACCTGGTGCCTTATTGTTTTTGAGCTGTTTAAGAGCCATTCTAATCTCGTACAGGCTGATGTCCGGGATGTCTTCGGTATAACACGAATAGCTTCCGAGTATTTCGAATTTGTATTAGACCTCGCGCGCAGATTGACATTGTAATTCCAAGGTCAACAAGGTCATTTTGTCTCACGCTCGCAGCAAAATTGAGTTTTGCTCACTGTTTTTAGGTATCAAAGAACCCTCGTTCCTGCTGCTGAGGTGAAAAATTTGTTTCTCCATTTTTTTCTTAGTAGCAATACGATAGCAATTATACCCTTAAACGGATTTCCAGTATTTTTGTCACAGCCTGTATATTGCTTACCCTCAGTTATCAATGTTACTCTGCGTCCGTATGAAACACCTTAGACAACCCTACACGTGATCCCTGGGTGGTGCGAAAAGAGTAACAAACTTGGCAGCTGCACTGTCCCATCTGGACCTCGCAGCGCTCACTGGATTTTCATTATCATCTGCTTTCCCACTACTACTACCCCAGGGAAGATATGCCTATATCCAGTGACATGTAGCCATACGATAAAAAAAAGCCTGTAGAAACCAGTGTTTAAGGAAACAAACATGCATGTTACAGAGGTTATCCAATAGCCACAACATAGCTTTTATCTCCGATACGCAAACTTTGGACGGGAATTGATTTTAGGTTTTATTTCCTTTGCATTCGGAAGATATCGGCTGGTTAGTTTACGTTCGCTTGTGATAGGTATTTACGTAATGGAATTGACGTGGAACTACCCGATATTTCTCAATATTCCATTTGGAAAATAGTACCGGCCATATGTGTATGAACAGCAAGTAATAAGACGCTTCTATCTTCTATATTTTACTGTAGAGATGATTTTAATGATAAAATTCTTCTTAATCACTGCTCAGATTAATTACTTAAGTATACGATGTATTTTTTTTATTTTGATACTTATACATTATATTATAGATTAGATTATTTTTTTGTTTCACAAAAGACATTGTTTTACTAATAATTATATTTACATTACTTTCAAAGTTATAAGAATTTCTATAATTGATCGTCACATTAAAAAATAAGTATAAATGAAAACAAAAGGTACCTACAATAATCATATTAGTAAGTAAAATACGTACACACTCGTACCTGCATTAGACAGTCTGATACTAAACATTTTTAATTAATGTTTAATATGTAATACTATTTAACAAGTTTAATATGCACCTATTACTATTTACTAATCCATCACCTACATAAACGTGTAGATAGGTATTTTGTGCAGATTACTCGGAATCAACCCTTCACCATAGGTACATTTTATGTTTTTGAGTTAATCTTGATGTTTTACTTACGTTTGCAGATCATAGCTTTTATTGTATCAGACACATTTAACAATAAGACGCAAATAGACTACATATATACGCTGTGAAGACACCGCACGAAAACAAATATATTCCGCACAGCGCCGAATCGACCCCGCGTGTCGCTTGAAAAACATCTAGGTAAATTACGTCATTTGCATGCAATATTTGGGCACGCGCTGCGACTCGGTTTTAGGCAAATTGCTGGGAGCAACCGGGCGTGTTTTATTTATGCCCAAATAAAAATTGCCCAATTCCGTCGGCTGAGCACGAAACTGTTGGAATTTAGTGGTTCGCTGTCGCTTCGAGGCCTACACGATGGTTTTTATGGCCTAAACGGGAGTTTGGAAATCGGGGCAAAGTGTTTGGTTAACCCTTAATGGGCGGAGGGGTTCGGAAAGTAATTTTCGCGGTTGTTATTTTTTGTGGCGTTTTATGTTGAGGGTAATGTGATGTTTACGCGTTTAGAGCATTTATAGATACGTAAACCGTATCAATATATATTTATGTTGTATATTGAACATTTTAGCTGACATAACGTGAACGAATGCACTTCTAAGTACATATGTACTTTGACTGATAGGGTAAATATACCCAAATATGCCATTATGATATAGGTACGGTACGAGTACATGCTTTTACTGTGTCTACTTTATCGGTGAAATTGCGTTCCCTCGCAACCAATTTACTTACCCGACCCTCACCAATACACTTGTTAAAGTTTTCTCCAATCGATCAAAAACGAGTGTTCCGTAATTCGCTCTCAAACTAAACTAGTCCATTCACAATTGACACAACTGACGGGCACGTAAGACCAATTTGGACACGTCGATCTCGCAGATCCACTTCCATTAGTTAACTAGCATTGTCAAAAGCCACTCTGTTGGCAAAACCACCAAAACAGTTGAGAATTGAACGATGTACACGGCCAATTCTATTGGATCTTTGGACGATCATTGGACTCGTTGTGGATTAGTTCGTTTCAGGGGGTCAGGGTGAAGTGGTGGTCTATAACGCGTTTAAGTCGTTCATCTCGGAATGGTATTACGGTATGAGGCTGCCTCTTCGTCCCTTTCGCACCTTTCGGAACGTGTTACCGGGATTAGGGGTGTCGCCGAATGATTTGTGGCTTAGCGGACTTACGATATTTATGGCGGCTGAGAGAATATTGACGGAAACTTGGCAATTCGACTATATGCGATTATTATGTGACGTTAGATACCTATATTTAGAGTAAAAAATATGTGTATTGTGATAGGTTGCAGATAACTTTTATCCGAGGAAAATGATAGTTTTTAACGGTATTAAACCTAATGTAAATTTTAGTTTGCCCACAACGGCTCGGCACCGCAGATAATTCGAGATATGTATCTTGGATCGTTAGTAAAAAAATGCTATTATAACTTTATAAAGAATCTTACTAAAGAGTTCTAGCCGCAGTTCGGACATCTTAAAAAATTCATACTATAGGTATTTGTTGGATAGCTGCATATTTTAGTAATGTAAAGTCACATGATCATGTCGTTTAAGAGCTTTTCTTATTTAAAATACATACTAAAACGGATAAAAGTATCCCCAAAGTGCGCTCTCCGCTCAGACATAAAGATAAAGCCAAAAACAAAGGCCGATAATTCTGGTAACCCTAAAAGACTGGTAATATAATTGAGTCGGCTTTCAATTTGATTCGCATCCTCGTCCGGCGGGAGTGTCGGTGATAATTCGCCCGAAAAATATAAAAAGGAAGCTTTGGGAGCAGCTGTCAGAGATATTGGATTACCGCGAGGCACGAATACTGCGGTGGTGTGTGGAACATACCTTTTTAGTGAATTTTGACCGTATTGAATTTTCACTGCGACAGATTGGATGGGAACTGTCCCATCTGTAACATATGTAGGTAACTATGTAGGTAATTATAGTTATTGCTTTATATTGGAACTACTAATGTGCCTATCTTTTATTTTCTATAAGTAGGTACTTATAGGTAGGTAGGCCAATTGTTTTGCCTCTGCTTTTTTGTTTGTGTCTTGTGTATACTTTGTGTTTGAGGTGTGCAATAAAGAGTAGTTATGTTATGTTATGTACTAGCTTCCACCCGCGACTCCGTACAATACAAACGCATTTTCGCCCTTTAGGGGTTAAAAATATATAATATAGTGTTTACGTCACTGACCTATTTGATATTTATTTTGATAATAATATTCTTCAACGTCTAATCTAATATGTATTTGACGTATTGAGGTTATATGCGCTGTAGTTTCGTCCTCATATCCTTCTATGAATACTTTAAACTGACGCCACGTACTACCAATACGTAAGTAATTTATTAAATTATGTATCAAAAGTTAACTGTTAAGAGTTAATTCTTTCTTTTGAATTATGATCTCATTCCAAAACACAATAAAAATTACAGACAGACCTAACCAGAGCCTATCAAATTGTCTTTCAATGATCTCAATCACTCTAAAAGTGGCTTAAGAGCTACCCATTAAATTTCTTTGTAAATCACACTTCAGCTGTCACACGTAATTATTTCAAACAAAGAAACTAAAGCGAAAAATCTAATTCATTACGACTTTGATATTGAGTCCGCGAGTCCTTAAAACAATGATCACGGCAAACAAGGCTTCACGAGTACAACGCCAATGGTGCTTGTGACATCCCTATCGAGGCTGTGAGACGCACAAGGTTAGGTTCCTTCAGAAAATGCAAGCGAAAAGGTACCTAATCCTAATAAAGTTAAAGTTCAAAATCAGGGCGTTATTTCTCGACTGAGGCCAAACTGATTTCAACTTTTGTTCTAAAGCCAAACTTCGTTGTTTCTATTGCACATTACATTTATATCTGAAGTGTGAAAGAGACGATAGAAGACTATGGCGTTTTTTAGATACAGGGTACCTATAGGGTTGTTGCCAGCGGCTCCACAGACAGACTGTCGTACAAATAGAGAGCCCTTCCAAATTCGGCAGAAGTGTTGTAATATCACTTACTAGAAAACAACTTAAATGTAGCATGAAATGAAAGCACATACGTCATTTTTAATTTATAACGGTTGTGTAGGGTTGTGCATTGTTAAATTTGCGACGCTTTTGAAATAATTGCTTGTTAAAATGTTAGCTTGGAGTGTTTGCGGTGTTGAAGTGTATTATGATTTTATAAGAGCTTTTAAAAATTGTTTTAGTTATTATTTAAGTTCAAGGGTTTTTAGGTATTATGTAGATTTAGTTATCAATTAATTAAAACGATGATTTTTTAATTTGTACAAAAATATTATCATATCGTATTCAAATTTTTGGTCTAGATTGACATCTTTTTTATAACGTTCCTTAAATATTTTTAGCGCGTTTATGAATGAAAAATCATAAACTAACAGTCAACTATAAAGTACCTCTTAAACTTCACACTATTTATTATAAAAAATTTTACTCCCTTAAAGAATTACCATTAAATCACCCGGTTCGTATCACATTTCAATTTGCTAAGCTAATTCGTCCCCAGTGGCCGCGGTAACCCTAGCGCCGTGCGACAATACGAGTAGGTATCTAACGATGCAACCTGACTGTTGTAGATCTATAAGGTGGGTAGTTAATGTCTTTGATTTATACGACTTTTAAAAAAGTACGTTTGTTTTGGTAGATAAATAAAATCTGCAATAATTGCTGATTATTGCGTATTAAATTATTACTTAGGTGTCTACGAGATCAAGCCAGTTAACGTTAACACTTTCACGACCAGGAACCCGTATGTCGGGTTCTCTCTTCGTAGCTACTACGCGCTACATACGACAAATACGTGGCTACGGGCTATAGCGTAGCGCGTAGCACTGGGTGGTACGGAAAGTGTTAAATTATATGATTCTATTTTACAGTTTTCGGTTGACCAATTATCTCCAGAACATTGCATCATTGCGGGATAGTTGAAGCAACATCTACCAACTGATTTTGCTTGATAATAGGAATACGGAGCTAGTCAACACAATAAGGTCCGACAACAGTTAGACTGCTACACGATTAGGCTGTTAGGTTAGAAGTCGTTCATTTATTACGTACTAGAGACCCGCCCCGGCTTCGCACGGGATAAAAAATGATTACTGTGGGTTGTCCCTAAGAGATAGACATATACCATCGCGGACATTTTTGTAGACCTTTTTAAGGTGTACAATGCTGTCATTATTTTGATCTATCTCGTAGGGTTCAGCTAGCGTTCGCAATGTAAGCGCAAAAAAATGCGTTTATTTACGACATCACATTAGAAACCTCTAAAATGATCAATTTTTCTCTGCTATATTTTTTTTTATTGTATGGCAAAATACAGAAGCATAATAGAATGTGTATTCAATAAATTAGGTATTAAATGTCAACACTGAGACATAGTGCTATATTATGCATGTATTATACAAATAAGCCTTCCCCTTGAATCTCTATATCTATTACAGCATCCAAATCCGTTGCGCAGTTTTTAAGATAGGGACAGACAGCGGAAAGCGACTTTGTTTTATACTATGTAGAAGACATTTTTTGCTACTTTTGAACCCGGCGTGGGCCTTACGTAAGAAAAAACAAAAATTAGAATCCTCCTCTCTTAAGGAGAAGTTATACATCATCAACCCCCTCCCCTAAATCGTCTTACGTAATAAATGCATGGCGCCTTATCCTGCGAGCGACTAGAAACAATAGTAATCCTAGCTTGAAACTTTTCAATTTTTTTAACATGCAAAACCCATGAAAATGAGCAAATCTTTAAAAAATCAAACCTGAATCCAAATGTATAAGCTTGCGAGCAAGACACTAAAACAAAAACAACAACCCCACCGCACCCTTCAAATGGGGGTTTTGTCACTCTGTCAATCAGTCCGTGTTGGAATCAAACCGAGTGGAAGACGCCACTTCATTCTGACGCGTGTTTAATTGGTTGTAACGCACACAAATACAGTTTAAGTAATAAAATATAATTTTAGGGTAGGTAATTTTTTTTTTATTGTTTTGACAAAAACGGGATTCAATCGCGTACACTAACTTTTATTATTTTCCTGACGTGTTTTTTAATATCATGACGGTGGCAAACAAGCATACAGTCCGCCTGATGGTAAGCAGTTACCGTAGCCTATGGACATTTGCAACTCCAGAGGAGTCACATGCGCATTGCCGACCCTTTAGGTATCGAGATATAAGTATTTAATATGTATCATGATTATCATGAAAAATACATACCTATTACAAAATGAATATCAACAACATGTCATTATTACTCAATCCAAAAATCCCTTTCCATATTAACTCGCGCAAGTTGGCGTTAAGTTTTTCATCACATGATTAGGGGCAAATTGCCCCCCTCTCCCCTTTAGCCCCTCTACCCTCCGCTCCGGGATCCGGCAAATCCTCGGTTATCCTCGCTAAGACCCGGAGAGCTTTCTTAGAGACTAAGAAATAAAATATGATTTTTGGATGTGGCATTGGCGTATATACATTTACACCATGTTGAAGAAATAAATTTTCAAAAAATATTTAAATTTTTTTTTTTAATTGACTTGATAGGTAGGCTACCTGCTTCATTATCGTTTCAATTTAAAAAATCTACCTAATCCAAAAATAATAATCAATGATTTCAGACTTGGAGCTTCTGTGCTCCTCTATTTAATACATACTCTCTGGCTATTATGAAGGTAAGTACGGGTAGGTACATTAAGTGGGTGCATAAGCCGTTACAGAAATACGTTTTATGGCGCTGTATTAACCATAATGTGATTTATTTAATTATTTTCATGGAGTAAAACTAATTCTTATTTACTTAAATGCTTAGCCACATATTGTCCAAAAAATAATACCTAAATTCCTTATCACTCGCTTCTTATTCCCACATCCTCGCCCAAGTAATTAGATTCCGCGCAGAGTGGTGTAATTCTCACAAAATGGAAGATGTATCGCATCTAACCTGTTTTGGCAAATTATCTCGTGGATTATTCAGATATTCACCGTCTCGCGGGACTCGATGGCTTCAGTCAGACCGCGTTTTAAAAACGCGCTTTGATCTTGTTGCGTTTAGGAAGTCTTTAAATCCTTAAAATTGTTATCTGCCAGGGAAAGTAAAGGGCCTACTTTAGTCCATGGATGGGTAATTAATAAATTTTAGTCTTAATACGAAATCTTAGGTAATCATAAATCTGCGGAGGATCGGTAAAATACTTCGCATGTAGGCAAAACGTATAAAACTATTTCTTGTTTAAATAAGTTTTTCAAAATTATAAATTGAATCAGCAGCTAACTTTAAAAACAATATAGGCACATAATTATGTACGTGCTTGCATAACAAATTTTACCATTCATACTTACATTTTATACGACAATATATGTATTATGAATCTAAAACAATTTGGCTTACTAAAACAGAGAAAATATCTGTAGTACGTTAAAGTGACGTGTAGTAAATTGAAATCGAATCAGTTGGACACTACGAATTGCTAGGACAGCGTGAAATTGGCCACCAATCCGATCTGCAATCACACGATTGCGTAATGCGTTACAACTTTCTGTTTCAACTACATATTACATTCTTGATATTGACACATGTTTCTTTACGAATCACAAGTCATTGTAAATGGCAAGTTATAAATTGCAGGTGAAATTTGAATACCTACGGATGAACATTATACTGGTATCATTAAAACCTCTTTGTAAAAACGTTTGTAAGTTAGATATACGATTACATTTTCCTCTTGGACTACATAGGTTGCTACTTTTATATCCGGAAACAAAAAAACAAACAAACGTACACGGCTGAAAATGGTTTTATTGTTTTTCAAAGTATTCCCCTTGATGATCTATGCACTTTTGCATTCGCGTGAACCAATTTTTAAAGCACTTCTGCCACTCCGCCTGAGGTACCTCCATAACGTGTTGTTTGAATGCGTCGACAGCATCTTCAGCGGTCGAAAATCGTTGACCGCGTAATTTATTCTTTATATGTGGAAATAAATAAAAATCGTTGGGTGCCAAGTCAGGGCTGTACGGCGGATGACCCGTTAATTCCACATTTTGACCCTCCAAAAATAGAGTTGTTTCGCGTGACGTATGACAGCTGGCATTGTCATGATGAAGAATGATTCTTCGTCGCTGGTTAGTTTTACGAATTTGTTCAAATACTTCCGGTAAGCAAATGGTCGTGTACCACTCTGAATTAACCGTTCTACGGTTTTCTAGTGGCACTGTAGCTACATGGCCATTAATACCGAAGAAGCAGGCCACCATTTGTTTCAATGTACTTTTTGCACGAGTAACTTTCGTAGGGTTCGGCTCATTTTGAAACACCCATACCGTTGATTGTTGCTTCGTTTCGGGATCGTATGCATAGATCCAGGATTCGTCACCTGTATAGATGTTATAAACGGCTTTTGAGTCACCACGGTTATATTTTTTTAACATTTTATTGCACCATTCGACGCGAGCATCTTTTTGCTCTTTTGTTAAGTTGTGGGGTATCCAACGCGAACAAATTTTTTTTACAGCCAAATAATTATGTAATATGCTATTAATGCTGGTCATAGAAATACCCAGAGTCGCCTCTATCTCGCGGTACGTAACATGTCGGTCGTCCATTATAAGTTTTCGCACAGCCTCGATATTTTGTTGTACAACGACCGATTTCGGGCGACCTGCCTTAACTTCGTCCGTAAGCATACTACGTCCACGATTGAACTCACTAAACCAGTGATACACAGTAGTTTTAGATGGGGCTTCATCACCAAAAGTTGAAGTTAGTTGATCTATGCACTGTTGTTGCGTTAAACCACGCCGAAAATCATAATAAATCATAGAACGAATATTTTCACGAGTGAGTTCCATTATTGCTGCGAGATGACATTTAAAACCCGTCAAAAACAAAACACGAGCGTTAATAAGAAAGAAAAAATATACCGGCCAGTACTTAAAAAAGTTCAAATTTTACCATGGAGGGCAAATATGCTATTTAAGAAGATTGTAATCCCGGTTTCCGGATATATAAATAGCAGCTCGTAGTTAACGTTTGCCTCTTGGAATAACTTCTTTAAATATTTGACACATAAATAATTGTCTCTGAGGTTTTCTGCCGTCTTCACCTGGAACTTTATAACGATAAAATGTGGAATTATGGCATTTTAAAGGAGTGTCATAATTTTACATCATATAATACCATTAAACCGTGCCCGTCACATTGATTTCAACCATCTTCATCAGAGCGCAAGTAAAGCTGACATATGCAATTTCAAACGAACATTTCACGCGTTTCTACCATCTGCCGAGAGTTTAAAATTATGCTACAAGCCCGACTTGTATTGGAGCCCTGGGCTTAAAAGAAACATCATTTCAAAGAGTACCATTTTCTCAGTATATTTTCAGTAGTCATTAAGCTTTAGCTTTACCGTATGAAGTGTTTTAAAACATTAGCTGCGCTGACATAATTACGCAGGTAGAAACTTTTAAGTAGGTGAGTGCAGAGACTTTACGGTTCTAATGTGTGTTTAAAAGTTGTTTCGAATTCATTTTGGATGGTTAATCATGTGAAGCAGACGCTTTTAAGATGAAGGGTGTTTTTGCGTGTCATCTTTTGGCGAACTTAAAGGGCGGAGGATTTTGTTCCCCTTATAATTGTTATAGAAATTTTAGCGATAAGTTTGATACTGTAATATGATTTATTTGGGATATCGTTAAGATCACGAAAATTTGGGATAGGTTATGTCTAGTTTATTGAGTATCATATTATGTAGGTACTTAAATATACTGGTTATTAACTACTTTAATAAACACTATTAATAACTAACTAATTTGAACCTCAAGAACAATATATAGTTTACGTACACATGCCTAGTAGATCATTAGCGGGATAATAATGTTAAAAAATTCATAAACCACTCATACCACAAACCGATCTACTCATAAATAAAAGAGGTGATAACTCATTGTTGCAAAATCGCTCCAAGCGCCCTTAAAACAGCTGTATAAAAGCTTCCATTCCCTTTATAGAGCCAGACAAAGGAACCAATTGCAGACCACCCGCTAAAGAGCCATTACACACTTCACACTGCACTAAACAATACATTTGTTATTATTTAACCCGGAGTAGCGAAACGCAAACAAACGAGCCAAACTGTAGGTAATTATGAGCCCCCTACAGTGAGAAACACCCCTTACTCAAGCGACGGACCACACCAGTCTACATTGATACCTTTTGGGCTTCACAATACCCCCTGCTCTTCAATAACTGTTTACTTGCAGAGGGTGAGGCAGATCAATTTTAAATGGTTCTTTTAAGAAGAATGACAAGGTTGCAAGTTGACATGTGTTTTTGATAGATTACAACCTTGTGAATTTTGGGGTGATTTTGTCGTTTAGTAAGCGTTGGTTTTCGTTAAGTGATTGTTGTTTAAGATTAAATGGGCGAGAGCTAATTTGTTTTGTATAGTGTTTGCTTAATTGTTGCCACTCTAACTTCTAATAAAAATATGATGATCTAATGAAAATATGATGATGATATGGCACATTAACGCGTAGTGCCTGCCACTGCCAATAGCATAATCGTCTCAATTGTTTCTCACCTGCGTACTATTCTGAATTAAAGAAGTCTAGGTTTACATTCTAGGTATCTTTACTAAGGTGGCTACTTCGTGGTTTGACGTTGCATTGCTGTGTCACTTGTTTCACATATATAGCAAAGAGATGCAAACAACACTTTAGTCCTCAACAAATTAAATCACTTCTACCTTGCAGGCGTAGGTACCGTATTGCATAGATTAACTCTTAACATGATGCAACATTTAAATTTTTTGGACTGTGAAAAATAAGACCGTGTAGGTAAACGTATTGTCAGCTAGCCGACTGAAAACTCAGCAAATAGATATATTGCAAAAATTAATAATTATTTGAAAGCTAGAACTATCCAAGGCCTCTAAAAGAACTCTTAGCTATAAATAAACTACTATTTTCATGCAAATTTTACTAGATTTATGTAATTTTCTCTTCACTCACACAGCTTAACATGAAAATAACCGTCCTTCACTAATCCTAACATCCCAAATTTAATAAGATCTCTATTATCACTAACATAATCAAAGAACATTATCGCCAACCCTGGCTAGCATTGTACAAAAAACTCCTCACACGTTGTAGGGGACTTAGGGTTGCCACGCTGAAATATTAATTCTACCCTTAACGATAAAAACTATTAGGAGGGAGCAGATTATGGGTGGATTATTATTTTAACGAAATTAGCTTACGATAGCCGAGGGACTTGGGATACACAAAGATTATGGCAGAACAGACAATACTCTGTAGATATCTGCTATCATTAGTACGAGTAAGTTCCATGCGACCAACTTTCCAGAAAAGTAAGTATACAAGTATATACCTACTTAATGGTAGATA
Organism: Pammene aurita; assembly: GCA_947086415.1. Taxonomy (NCBI): domain Eukaryota; kingdom Metazoa; phylum Arthropoda; class Insecta; order Lepidoptera; family Tortricidae; genus Pammene; species Pammene aurita. The sequence continues at coordinate 25,304,184 of OX352308.1, read as the reverse complement.
ATAATCAGATATAAGTTTTAGATTTATTTATTTATAAAACAAGAGAGAATTACATTACAATACCTTAAAATTATTCTTATTAAATACTTGTATTAAAACTAAATTAAAAACTAACTTACAACTAACAAACAAGGTCCCCCAGATCTGCCCCCTGCGGAAGGGTGCCAATAATGTTGGCTATATTTCCTCGCTGAATCGCGATGCCGATTCTCTGCGCAAGAAATGAGCCAGCTCTAGGGTCTCTAGTGGAGTCGAGGAGCTTCTTTTGGAGCTCCTTAAATAACCTATGGGCATCCTGACACCACGGTCCCAGAGTCTCAACAGCAAACACCGCAAATTATATGTCAATGAATATCTAGGAGAGATTATTTCATCAGAACGAAAAAGAAACTACTGACAGAATATGTATTGCATGGAAAAAAAATTGGTCCTCGGAAGAAGTTATGAAAAATCCAGATATCCCCCAAAAATGCATGAGTAGGCTGTTTAACACTTGCGTACTACCTAGCATGAGCTATGGCTGCCAAATATAGGGATTAACACAAAAAGAAAGGAAAAAACTGGAGATATGTCAACACAGCATAGAAATAAGCATGCTTAAACATCAAGAGGAAAGATAGAGTTCGCCTAGAAAATTTTAGAACAAAGACAGAACTGAGTGATGTTTCTTACGCTATTAACAAACTCAAATGGAGAGATAGATGGACGGGACACTTGCTGAGAAACAAGAAACAAAAATGGTTTAAAATAATCACAGAATGGTATCCCATTGATGCCTCAAGAGGGGAAGGTAAACTGTTACGAAGCGTTTAAAACCAGATTTGTTTTAAGCCTCACTCGTTTAGCATAAGAAAATATTGTTCATTTATAGACAATTCTGGCATCGTTTCAGTAACGAGTACATTTTCTGGCTGCAGCAAAAGACAAAATGGCACTCATCCACAGGAGAACTCCAGGAAGGCGTTTTGGTTGTCGTCAAGGACAAGACTCTGCCTCCTCTTCTCTGGCAACTCGGTCGAGTCGTCCGAGTCATTCCTGGCAGCGACGGTATTGCGCGCGTCGCAGATATAAAAACGAAGAGAGGAATCATCCGAAGGGCGTTCAAAAATATCTGCCCTCTCCCTGTAACCAAATAATTGAAGTTCAGACTTCAATGCCGGGAGCATGTTACGAAGCGTTTAAAACCAGATTTGTTTTAAGCCTCACTCGTTTAGCATAAGAAAATATTGTTCATTTAAAATCAAAACCAACTGTTTATATTTTTATTAATATTTATTCAATGTGATAAAATCATTTTTATTATTAATTTCAAGATTGCATGTTTTTTAAGTAAAATATTCCAATCAATTTATAATCATGAATGTATCCAAAATTCAAACCTAAATTTAAACATGGCAATGTTGTATACTCAAAATTTGACACATTTGTACAGATTCAAAAACTCACCCGTTGTTCACTGATTTCCTAACGACTGTGTACATCACTTTTCTTGTATTTTCTATGTAATTTGGATTACACCAGCTTAAAACCGACAGTCCACTTATTATTAACCATCTTTACAAGACCTGAGACCGAGCGAAGAATCTTCAAAACCTTGTCGCAGATGGGAAGGCGACTACAAAACAATTGCTGGAAATATGTGGAGAAGGACAGCAACCGATAGAGAGGAATAGAAAATTTTAAGGGAGGCCTATGCCAAGAGGAAATCCAACCACACCGGTGTCAAATAATTTAAGCATGGTAGTATAACTTCTAAGAAAATTGGAAATAAAGACTATTTTATTTTATTTTATTAATATACTTAATACGATAGACTCACGATACTCACGATAGATTTTTCAATTGGTTAAACCTAATATTGGTGGTATGCAATTTTTTTTCTCTTTTTTTTTATCAGAATTTGCCTTTTATATGGCAGTATTTCTCCATGTAATGTATAATTTTTCCATTTTGACATTTTGAACACATATAAAGAACATTTAAACATGCCAACATCGTATATTGATTCCGTTTTGACACCATTTTGATTAATTTTGAAACGTGATATTATTAACAAAGAATCTTATCTCTATTGCAATGCTACGTGCTACGCCGTAGCACGTAAGAGTGTTTCCGATATGTAGAGTGCTTGGATAAAGACATTACTCTGATTAGTTTTGAATGAATCTGATTCATATCTTGTGTGCAATTATTTCCTTTCAATCCGAAAATTAGAAGTAGGCAAGTGTCTAACCTAACCTAACAATAATTTAATACTAGTAATCATAACTAAAAAAATGTCAAAGTTTTTTTACGGATTTCATATCTCTTTGATTTTAATTTGATGATCAATTATTAATAAGAAAAGGTTAATCTAGGGGCAGATTTTTGACTTTCGAGCGCTCGAATTCAAAGAAATTAAGCAAGGAAATAATCGCACAGAAGAGCTTGTCGCCTTTATTTCTACATGAAATTAATAGTTTGAATAATCGTGATTTTAAATTCTTATCGCTGTTATTTTTAAAACATAATTTCATCATTTTATTCAGAGTTTAAAATGTCAGATTTGAGCACTCGAATTTCAAAAATCGCTACCCTGAACAAGCCAAACGGCACTTTTGACTGGTCTACTTCTATTCAGTATTAAAATAAAATAAAATCATTGACAAAATAACATTTCCGAATGAATCTCATAGTAATTTAACTGCTTGCTATGCTCGCGGTAAGTCGATTAGATTTTATATAATTAGTGCCCTACTGGCTCCTCTGCATCGCTCATCACTGCGAGATTTCATAGCACTCACCCACTAGAGGGCTTATTAAAAGTAAATTGCGAAAATTGCAGTGCAAATGTGGCCCGGCGCTGTGTTCGGCTAACCAGCTTACCGCCACCATCCTAACTTGCCCCGTCATACTCTGGCTGTTACTTCTAATAAAAGCTCATCTATAATTGGCGATAAATTGCTACCGACCAGCGTGGGAGCTGTTACGCCGTGTATTTTCTATGCAGGGGTAGCTCACTTTGATAGGTTCTTAAGTTTCGCACCCCTGTACTTTAGGGGTATATCAAAATGATATTTAATCTTTGAGTTATAACAAGGCGTAGGGGTGGTAATACTGGTTGTGGAGTGGTGTTATTTTTGATATTTATGGGTCAAGATGAGGATAATCCTAGGATTTGGCTGGTAATGTGTTTCGGCGGATGATTTATCATTATTTGTTCGATGACTCATTAGTTCAAATTGTTCAACGTAATTGAAGTAAGAAATTATAGTTTTGGTATAAGGCAGGTATATTACAATTAATTCTAATTCTTTCTTTTTGGAAATGGTACCTAATGGCGGAAGGCGCTTACGTTACACATTGTACAGATTCAATATTTTTATCGAGTAATAAAAGCGTAAAGCACCGGCCGGCCGCTAACTTTAAAACACGTTTACACACGATGCAACTTCAAAACAATTTCAATGCATTAACTACAATATACAGCTAGCGCCTAAACGTCTGAATCAGAAATATCAGAATTTGCTTGAAAATTATTTCGACTTAAATTTTGGTTGATTATTTGTTGTGTGTTGGAGTTATGTTTGAAATAGAATTGTGTTTAGAATGTATTGTTTATGTATTTTAAAGTTTGAATACGGCACAGACTATCACAACCACCGACCAAATAATACTAAGGATACACAAGCAACCCAAAAAAATGGCTTCACAATAGTACCGCAAGAAAGACTCGTGCAGCAGTTTTACTTTTTTAGGTTACAAATTTTCACGAGCCACATTTTCAGTTAATCTTGTTTGAGTCTGTACCTCCTTTGCAGTGTTGCTCGAAGATCACATCTATTATTGTTATTGTGACTGTGAGACTTGTCGAAAGAAATAATTTTCTTGATCTTTTTTCGATAACTGGATAGGAGAAAATATCAGCATTTATTTTCTGTTGGTATATTGTGAAAAATAAAATAAATTAAAATTGGAAATTGTAGGCAAATAAAAGGATAAACAATTTGGATGAATTTTATTGCAATGAAAAAAGATTAAGTATTTTAATAGTAATGATTATGTGGCAGGTGTGGTTCCAAAACCGTCGAGCGAAGTGGCGGAAAGCGGAGCGATTGAAAGAAGAGCAGCGGAAGCGGGAAGGTGCTGAAATGCTCCCGAAGAGGGACCCTGCGGATGATAAGGTAACCTTATAGACCCAGAAGAAGTAGTCATTTGTCATATTTACGAGTATGAAGTTGAGACCCAAGTAACTTTGAGATCAACATTCAAATAGTAAAGTAGGTACTAAAGGTTAACTGAAAAAATAAATGTTGACTTTGACCAAGCTCATGATTCCATAATTATGAGCCTATGAAGATCATTATATCTGTGATCAATACAATTTGTTGTAACACAAAATTGTCTTAGTAAAAAAACATTATATTAAAAAAAAAAAAATAGGCATCCGCAGACACACATCAGTGCTCAATTTCTGCCATACATTGATGGATATGCTATTCGCTGATAAGATAAAAGAAGTATCATCATTCAACACTGATTGGATTTGAAGTGTAAAGACCATTCAAATCGGTGTGTTTCAGGGTTCATCCGAATGCATGTCTCGCGGTTCCGCCGAGGCGTCCCCCGTGTCGGGCGGAGCGTCGCCGCGCGCCTCGCCGCCCGTAACGCCGGGCTCGCCGCGCCGCTCGCCGCACCGCTCGCCAAGACGATCGCCCAACAGGTCGCCGAGGCCGGACAGGTCCTTTCATTATTCATTGACATAATGCTATAATCATCCGAATGCATGTCGCGCGGCTCCGCCGAAGCGTCCCCCGTGTCAGGCGGGGCGTCGCCGTCGTTCCTCGCCACCCGTGATTCCGGGCTCGCCGACACGATCGCCCAACAGGTCGCCGAGGTCCTTTAATTTTTTCATGTTTTATTTCATATTTTTTTAGAAGTTTAGGTATTTTACTCGTAGCAGTTTTTTTTAAATCCGTAAAATATTTGAGTTCCATCGATACTTGTTAGTTTTACATATGTACATTTAGTGGCACTATGTTAGTTACTTAGTTATTGGAACAAGTATGATCCCTAGCTTTTTTGTCCGCTTATTAAAGTGAAGTAATAGTCATTGATTTATTATGTATTCTACTATATAGATGTGACATCTAGAACAAATTTTGTGCGCCATGTTTGGCGGTTGACAGCTATGACTGAATGAGTAGTGATTTTCACTACAACTATTGGGACTAAAAATTTCTCAGGGATGTCATCTCCTGTTACTCAATGGTAATAGTCTTCCTGCAAGGCTAATACAACTACTGTTCTGTTAGACTTCGAGAACGAAGATTACTATTGACTAACTAATTTATGTAAACAGGTCGGAAACGAGTTGTCCGTCGCCCGCGCCATCGGTGGGCAGCGTCGGCTCGAGGGACGCGGCGCCGGAACCGCGGCCGCAACACCACATCTTCTCACCCTTCGACCAGTGAGTACCATACCCCTGACACGGCTGTTGTTTGTAATTTGCTGTACGGTCCAGCAACCCCATACGAGCCTTGAACGAGACTGAAATATATTGCATCATCACCTGCAGTGGACCTTTCATCTATTGCATACGATTCATGGTGTAACTTGTGGAGATACCGTTTTTGGTGACTGATGAATCGTTCGAGTCCGATACAGCCACCTGTCAGCGACTACAACGATGGACGAAATATATTTTAGCATCTTGCATAACATGCAAGAAATGAATGAACATACAGTGTTTGTGGCGACAATATTGATACGTCTATATCAATATGAGCTGTCAATAACAATTTATTATATTGTTTGCAAATCAATGATGATAGGTACCCTAAATTTCAATTGTCACACCACTTTATTAAAGAAATCACCGCATTAACGTAATATATACTAAAGAGCATTGAGGGTTGGTATAAAAGACATAATAATATAAAGCGTGTAACATAAATACTGGTGATCCGTTTAAGGCTCAGGTTTAAGGGCATAATTGGTATCGTATTGCAACATTTGTAACTAAGAAAAAAATTTTTTGACACGAAAAATACACGGTACACGTGGTCCCAGCCGGCCAACCCTCCATACAAAACCAATTTTTTTTCAAGCGAAATATTTTTTTTTTCAAATAAATAAATATTATAGGACAATCTTACACAAATCGACCTAGGCCCACAGTAAGCTCAATAAGGCTTGTGTTATAGGTACTAGACGACGATATATACACCGTGGGCCCATATAACTAGACAGATTTTAACAGTGTATTCCTGATCATATTTAGATACTAAAATGTCCTATAAACTTTTCTGGAATACGCCTAGTTTCAGAGTTAATACCAATTAAAAAAAAATACATTTTTCATTATAACTCATCACAAAACGCCTTTCTAATGGCGTTGTTGCCACTATTGGACATAGTTTACACGTCCTTATTTACAGATATCAAAGTGACAAGGAAAACTTTGCAGAAACTAAATTTTTACAAAAAAAATGTACCAATTTGTTATAGGCGATAATTTTATTAATAACATTTGCTTTTCATGTGCAATAAACATTCAAAAAATGGAAAAAAAAAACGAAAAAAAAAATTTTTTTTTTGGCGAAATTGACCTAAAGTCACATAATATTTTTTCCTTCTTTTGGTCTTAGAAATTCGTAGTTAAGATCTATCGAGTTATTCCAGCCCACGGTGTATAATAGATAAATATGGATAAATACTTAAATACATAGAAAACATCCATAACTCAGGAACAAATATCTGCGATCAACACACAAATAAATGCCCTGACCAGGATTCGAACCCGGGACCTCCTGCTTCGTAGGCAGGGTCACTACCGACTTTTTCTTAGTTTTTCATAATTAAAAAACGATACGAATTAAAAGGATCACCAGCATATTTGCTACACCTTCTATTGTATCCGTATAGTTTCAAGCTGATTGGATTGGAACTTAATGAATGACCTAGTGAAAATGCTATTATGGATATCATAGCGCTCTGTTATTCAGAAAACCTTCTTTTTCTATGGTAAAAGTAGGTCCCAATTAATAAAAATTTAAAAAAAATATAATGTATTTAAACCTAAATATTTGTTTTTATCTGCATTAGCCATAACAATACAATATTATTATTTGTTCACAAATTAAAATAATATAAAAGTTAAGTTAATAATGTGAATGATAAATGAAACTTTTGGGTGGTAGAGACAACGCATAAGAATCTACAAAATTGAATACGATTAGATGAAGCTAGATTTACAGTAGCCATAGGCATAGCTTTTGCAGTGTTATCTTTTTACGGTCGGGAGTTATTCAGTCAGTCGGTGCCCGGCGTGAGCATGATAGCAATCAGCAATGAAGGCTACATGTGAGGTTTAATGAATGATAATCGTATTGCGCGCGATGTTCGCTTGATTCACCCATCTTGGAGTTTTGAGTAAGTATTAGTGTGATTAAAACTGGACTCATGATTAAATAAAGTAACCGCGTTGGCCGTACTTTATAGTTTAATGGGCTATTTGTTTTAAAACTCTAAAGTGTTAGTACTTTTAGTTTAGTTGGTCATTTGTTTTTAAATTCTTCACCGTTTTTCAAAACTACAACATTAGTAGGCCTTAATAACAGTAGATGGTCTTGAAAGTACAATCACGCATAATGGCCGTACTTTGTACGAAAATTTCTACAGGACATGACTAATTCTCAATTTAAATATGCAAAATGAAAAGAAATGGCTCACGAAGGGTTCCGTACCATTATCTATAAAAACGGCAAACAAATTATGTCTGTTGTATGGGAGCCCCCTCAAATATTTATTTTGTTCTGTTTTTTAGTATTTGTTGTTATAGCGGCAACAGAAATACATCATCTGTGAAAATTTCAACTGTCTAACTATTACGGTTCATGAGATACAGCCTGGTAACAGACGGGCAGCGGAGTCTTATTAATATTAGGATCCCGTTTAAACCCTTTGGGTACGGAACCCTAAAAATGCATAAACATAAACTTGTGGAGAATTTTCTTCTACAATATTAAAAACTCTTGTGTTTGGGCTAACGCTGATTTACCTACACCGGCTTTTATATTTAGGTGAGTACTCAAGGCAGTACGATAAAGTGAGGTCTTAAAATGCCCTAAGCTTGGACTTTTCTTGCTAACTGTAGATCTTTTTAGAATAGGGATAATGACACACATGTTGAATTATGCAATAAAATTTTGTTTGTAGGATGCAAAATGATCGATATCTTCTAAATATATAAAAGAAGAAACTGACTGACTGACTGACTGACTGACTGACTGACTGACTGACATATCAACGCACAGCCCAAACCGCTGGTTCTAGAGATTCTAAATTTGGCACGTAGGGTCCTTATAAGGTCTAGGGATGCACTAAGAAAGGATTTTTCAAATTCACCTAAGGGGGTAAAATGGGGGTCCAAAGTTTGTATGGCGAATCAAGATTTGTTTGACTATTTTATTCGAAACTTCACAGGAGTATTTCTAACGATAAATGAGTAAACACGTGTTTCAGGTTTTTTGTAAATTCAACCCCTAAAAGGGGCAAATATGGTCACAAAGTCTGAAAATCAACATGGGTATCGTATGCTTTTTGAGTACTTATAGTACGCGGGCGAAGCCGCGGGAAAAGGCTAGTATCCAAATAAAGTAAAAAAAAATTACAAAAATCTATTGAAAGATATTATAGACATATTTACGATTTTTTAATATTTCAAAATTTTACGATTGTTTAAAGTACGGAATTAAAAATACCATTAGTTTTTTAACATTGAATAAATTTATATCTATCTATCTATCTAACATTTTACTGTAATATTCATTGTATAGCAACCATTATACATAAACTCCAAATTTCACTATAAAAATAGTAATTTCATAGTTTTTTTATACTTTAAATACTATTTAATCGTGACGTCACTTTTGCCCGTCATTTTGTTAGGAGCGTTTTGAGAAACAAGTGTAAATCTCAGACTTTAAGTCTTATTTCTGACTTTTGTGTTTCATTAACGCCATTGGCCCCATATAGACATTTGACCGATCGATTCCTTTTGTTGTGAGAACAAAAGGAATCGATTGATGAATTGATACCATACATGAAAAAAAAGATCATGCCTAAATATATAGGTTTACATTTATATTACATACGTAAATCTGCGTTGGAGGTGGATATTTGTAAGGCATGAGAACATTGAGAACGTCAGTCAGTTTATTGTACTCGTATAAATTCAGAATGACGCTTGATCAAATGTACGTTAAACATATGGGTGTAACAGATATCAGCCAATGCGCATTGATTGACAGTGATTTAATACCAATTGAAGTGATAACAACCGACCAACGAAGCTATTTGGGCTGCTGACCGTCAAATTGTTTAACCAAGTACCGATGTGTTGTGATTTTAACGCACATTTAATAAATGAATGAAAATTGATAGTATATTGTTTGACAAGGGTCTAAAGTAGGCCATGTTACCGCGAGGTGGTTATTTTCCCGAACGAAGTGAGGGAAAATTGTTCGAGTGGTAATATGGCCTTAAGACCAGAGTTATACATACTATTTTTCACTTCAATTGCGCAATGTTTACGCACACTGATTAATTTTAGGTGAAAAACCGGCCAAGAGCGTGTCGGGCCACGCTCAGTGTAGGGTTCCGTAGTTTTCCGTCCGTCACAGTAAGTGTCCCCACTTAAGAGTTAATAACACCGCCATGTAGGATATGATACGAGAGTTCCACGTACAGCGACATCTATCGGCAAATTAAGTAAACTATTGCGCGCGAGCTTAAAGTATGGAAGATGATTTTTATGGAATAATTCTTTATTGCGTGAACCGATTTTCACCGTTTTTACTTTATTTGAAAGCACGTCATTCCATTGTAATTTTGTAGAAATTACAGGTACAATAAACACCTGCTTATACGGTTAAATTACAAACTCAGTTCAGAAATTATTTTGTAATTTTTTTTCAAAAACTATTCATCCTATCAAGTTCAAAATAATTTTCCTAGAAAGTTTTTATAAAGTTCTACTTTTGAGATTTTTTTCATATTTTTAAAACTTATGGTTCAAAAGTTAGAGGGGTGGGGGGGGGGGGGCGCATATTTTTTTACTTCTGGAGCGATTATTTCCGAAAATATTTACATTATCGAAAAATTATTTTAGTAAACCCCTATTCATTTTTAAATACCTATCCAACAATATATATCACACGTTAGGGTTGAAATGAAAAAAAAAATCACTCCCCACTTTACGTATAGGGGAGGTACCCTAATAAAAAATTTTTTTCCACTTTTTATTTTACCACTTTGTCGGCGTGATTGATATACATATTAGTATCAAATTTCAGCTTTCTAGTGCTAACGGTCACTGAGATTATCCGCGGACGGACGGACGGACGGACGGACGGACGGACGGGCAGACATGGCGAAACTATAAGGGTTCCTAGTTGACTACGGAACCCTAAAAATGGTTTAACTTGACGGTCTTTTTATTTTTTTTAACTGCTCTGACACAGATACAAAATATAAACACTGCGAATAAATGCCAGGGACGACGGTATAATTAGCGCCTTAAAGCACTTTCAACAGATATTAATCTTCCTTCAATGATTGTGAAGTAGGAACTGAAAAACACTTAGTGTTTTGAGAAATTAATTGCGTTTCCTGATTGGTCGATTTTAGCGTTGCTGTATTCTGGTTGGTTGATACTAAAAACAATGTTTTTTTTTGTAAGGAATTAAATTATTTTAACAGTACTCACCAAGAAAGAATCCAGCGTTCCGATTAACTTCGATATGTGTTGTGATCGGTGGATTTAATATGGTGAAGTATTCTGATTGGTCAATTTAAAATGTTTTTTAAATTTTAAATATGTATACATATTGTCCCTGTAGGCTAAATGTACTTTAGTCCGCATTAGTTAGCATAATATGACACACTTTTTGTTAATATTGTGTTAATTTTAATTATGATAAGATAACCTATTAAAAATAAAATATTAAATTCAACAATAGTAAAAATTACATAACAATATTGTATTAAAATTTTATCAATAAATAATTCATACGATCGAACAATTTTTTATGTATAAAAGTCAACGTGCCACATATAAAAATAAACTTTTATCCAGGTTTGAACTTCGGCTTTGTCCACTCACCCCATTTTACGGTACCTACTCAAAACTACTTTTGAGTCATTAGTTATAAGTATCGGTAGTTTTACGATAGACGTACGTAATTTCTCGAAACAATCATATTACATAATATATCTTAACACACTTTATATTAAATATAAGTATACGAATACAAACGCAGACATATATATATATCTACATGTCGATGTTAATGTCATGTTACGTTAAATAATTAGCCCATCAGAGTTCGCTAAACATGTAATCGAAACACATTACTCGCATAATTGGGTTTGATTGAGTATTAGTGTAACTAATCCAGCCGAGTGACAGATAACTGAAAACAGAATTATATTCGCCGTTGGTGTAAATAACGAGAGATAGGCGGAGCAGGATTATTCGTAGTCAAAAACGCTATTATTTTAATGCAAGTTGGAATACTCGTATAATACTTTAGGCACCGAAAATATTGCTTTCGTTCAGTTCGTTCCTCTCTGGTGATTGATTGTGTTCTTTTTCTTTAGGAAGTAGAAAGATTACACATTACAAGACGAAGTTAAAGATAATACAGGAAAATATGAATAAAATCCAACTTGTCATTATTCCTTGCATAATTCTGTCGAATCTTCAAAAGCATTTGATGTTGCACGAAAGTTTTGATGTTGCAAGAACTTTTTGATATTGAAATAGGTTAGCGACTGTCATCTGATCTTTCAACCGTACTCAGATGTGTTCATCGAGTCAGTGACATAATTGTTAGAACACAACTTCGACAGAGAATGTATATTGCTATCTTATTCTTTTGTATAGAATATGCAAACACCTACTCCCGGTAAAGCTTGAATTAACTTCTATATTTCCTGTTATGTCTTAAAACTATCATTGGTAGCGACTTATTTAAATAGCTAGTATAGAACTTCTCAGCTCCCGCTTACCACTTACACCTGAAAATCGTCTCCGTTGTACAAGTAACTTGGAAGATTCCCCTAATCGAATTAAAAGTTTAATTGTCGATAATAATGATCCGGGCTAACTCGACTCCAATTGAGAAATTCACTTCGTGTTCGCTTTAATTATTACCGACGTTATTACTTAATCAAAGGAGATTAATTTCCGCTTTGTTTTACGTGACCTAATTGATTAAAATGATTAAGGTTTGTATATTGTTTGACAGTGATGTGGCGTCCCGCGTCCGTAGAATTCGATATCTAGCTAAAATGCTTATTGTTTTTAGGGTTCCGTAGTCAACTAGGAACCCTTATAGTTTCGCCATGTCTGCCCGTCCGTCCGTCCGTCCGTCCGTCCGCGGATAATCTCAGTGACCGTTAGCACTAGAAAGCTGAAATTTGGTACTAATATGTATATCAATCACGCCAACAAAGTGGTAAAATAAAAAGTGGAAAAAAATGTTTTATTAGGGTACCTCCCCTATACGTAAAGTGGGGAGTGATTTTTTTTTTCATTTCAACCCTAACGTGTGATGTATTGTTGGATAGGTATTTAAAAATGAATAAGGGTTTACTAAAATCATTTTTTGATAATGTAAATATTTTCGGAAATATTCGCTCCAGAAGTAAAAAAAAATGTGTCCCCCCCCTCTAACTTTTGAACCATAAGTTTAAAAAATATGGAAAAAATCTCAAAAGTAGAACTTTATAAAAACTTTCTAGGAAAATTATTTTGAACTTGATAGGTTGAATAGTTTTTGAAAAAAAATTACATAATAATTTCTGAACTAAGTTTGCGATTTAACCGTATAAGCAGGTGTTTATTGTACCTGTAAATTCTACAAAATCACAATGAAATGTCGTGCTTTCAAATAAAGTAAAAACGGTGAAAATCGGTTAACGCAATAAAGAATTATCCCATAAAATCATCTTCCATACTTTAAGCTCGCGCGCTATTGTTTACTTAATTTGCCGATAGATGTCGCTGTACGTGGAACGCTCATATCATATCCTACATGGCGGTGTTATTTTCACTCCTAAGTGGGGACACTTACTGTGACGGACGGAAAACTACGGAACCCTACACTGAGCGTGGCCCGACACGCTCTTGACCGGTTTTTTAATTGTGGGTTTACCTATATGTGGCCGAAAATTGTATGGCCAGTTAACTTTTCTCAAACATTTTTTCCCATAGTTTCATTTGGCAGAATCATCAGATGGAATAATATCGTTTCGCATATTTTTACTTGGTATTTCACACGTTACACAAGATACAAGTCCAAATGTTGATATCAAATTTTTAGCGGATTTACTGTACTGTCTGCTAATAATATCATCGACACTCATCATCATCAACGACCTGGTTTTTGAAAAAAAAATGTAATAAAAAAAATATTTTTTGAGACAATTATTCATAATCATAATCATTTACTTGCACATAAAAAGGGTTTTACATAAAAGGTGTTATAAAAGTTACATGTCCTAGCCTTTTTAGCTGTTTTTGACAGCATGCAAATGGGTTCTTATAATACATTTTTGTACTAAATAAGACTACCTTAATTAACTCAATTAATTACTAAACTACATTTACTTAAATTAAACTAAATATGTAGAATGCACAATAAGTTACAGTTATTATTTTTACAATTAATTTCAGAGTAATTGTGGAATTTTGTCGTCCACATTTTTGACCGAAATTGTTGCCCTAGTTCGTAAGCTACCGAAAAACATCTCTTTTGCACATGTGCGATGGATATTTTGAAAAATAATGGTTAATTTACTAAGGGCGGTAGAGTGTGGTGCCATAGAAATTTAAAGAAGTGCAGTGCAATTTAAAAATGGTAGAGAAAAAAATGGTTTGGTGGTTAATTTGTCGATAAAATTCTTCATACTACACGTGGTTATAAGAGTTCCAACATAGGTGGCCATACACAATGTATTTATATACTTACTTTGACTACTAAAGAGTTCAATATTGTGATTTGTTACGGAAACTTGCCTGCAAACCGAGATGTTTCAGTTCAAATGCATAGTATGGGCCAATAAACAGAGCCCCCACACGGAGTTTTCCGGTCCGGATGTACCCCGGCTTACAACACCGACTTATCGCCTCTCGCGTAGGATAGTCTGACCGCGCCTTAATATTTTAGAATCATTGTCACTCACACTTCACACGTACTGTTATACGTATGTTATATATAGATATAAGAGCCCTAACTCTTATTAGAGATTGGGCCCTACAAATTGCAATGTCTAATACCGGTTTTAGATATATGATTAACCAATATCTACAAGTTTTTAGACGTTTATGTCTATGGTGCCTATAGATTTGACACAACCAAAGATATACGATTTTAAGCTAACATGGTGCCGTATTCTAATTTTAAAATATATAAACAATACATTAAATACCCAATCTATTTCAAACATAACCCCAGCACACAACAAATAATCAACCAATATTAAAGTTGTGTTGGAGTTGCATTGAAAAAAATTCCAGCAAATTCTGATATTCTTGATTCAGACGTTTAGGCGCTAGCTGTATTGCGTAGTTAATGCATTAGAGTTGTATTGAAGTAGGATGGTATCTAAACGTGTTTTAAAGTTAGCATAGGTACGGCCCATGGTCACTAACATTACACACACAACTACTAGTCAAAACGGGGTATTTACCATGTATATTTGTTATTGTGCGTTCCCGATATTTCGGCACAGCTGCATGCGCCATCATCACGGAGTAACTCACGTTCCGGGGAGTTTTAGTCGTGGTCTACCCACACACCGTAGCGATCTACCCTCTTTCGAGTTCGCTTTTTCTGTCCGTTGTTTCTGCTACTATCACGACACACAACACTTATAGTATTAACTCGCGCGCTTTTTGCCGAAACAGTAGATTTTGGATAAGAGAACTTACGGATCACTGGATACCAGAAACGTGACAGACGAAACTCATTTTCCCGGTTGAATTTCTTATACATATTTAAGAATGTCAATAGCCTCTTTGACCATCCTGGGTATGTAGTGCCTTTCAGTCGAAAGTATCTGAGGGTTGTGCAACTCAATCCATTGATTTGTTTCCGCCTCCAGCAAGTGTTCCGCGATCGCCGATGACTCACAATAACAAATATACATGGAAATACCCCGTTTTGAACAGTAGATGTAAACCAGAGATGCCATCTTCGCGTTGCTTTCCCCGTTTATCCTCCTCTCCTCCTATTTACTGGCAGTAGAAAAAAACAAAAAACTAGGTATACGTTTCTTTTTGAGGTCGAAGCGCTGGTAGCCTAGCGTAAGACGTCCGAATTTAAATCCGGAGGTCTCGAGGTCAAACCGAAATGCGAAAAATCATTTGACATTAACCAGTAGGTTTTCGGTAACGGAAAACATCGCGAGGAAACAGGACCTAATCCCAATAAGTCCTAGTTTTACCTCTGGGTTGGAAGGTCATATAGCATCGCTTTCGTAAAAACTAGTGCCCAAGTCAATTCATGTGATTAGGTTGCCAAGCCGATCCCAAGTTCAATTGAGATGTGACAAAAGCCGGGACAAACGCTAGGAGGATTATAATGTCTATTTTTGGGGTTGACGTAAGAAATAGACATGAGTCTCTCTGTCTATGTTTGAGAAACTCTCTGTCCAAATTACAGTAGGGAAAATCTACGAGAACAAAACATTTTTTTTTATTTAGGCCTGATATGGGCTTAACGAGGTTGTACCATACAGTATTGTCCTTTAACGAAATGCACGACGCCAAAAAAACAAGTGAATGTTAAATTGACTCATCTCGCTCTGACTGATCAATAACGCGCATAACAAAGTAATTGCGCCAACGGGTCGGCGCCCTTTGGGCTGTAACCCTAATAACAATACGTTCTGCCGGGAATTTGGAACAAAAAGCGACGCGGGCGCGCCTAGCCAATTAGGAACATGCATGATTTTTTTGGAAGACGTCATTCGATTCTATTTCCCTGTAGATGCAAATGTCTCTAATAAACCTACTATCTATGATAGCCCTGAAACATCAAAAATGTGAAAATGCGTTAGGCGTCTGCGCCTTGCGTCAAAACGCCCCATACAAAAAGTGTGAGGATTGTGACGTCACCGACCACAAAGTTGCAGAAAACTGTTTGGAAAGAACAAGTTTTTGGAAGATTTTTGTAATTTTAGTCACGAATAAATGCGTTTAGCTATATAGTTGTTGTAAAATTTTTTTCTTGTTAGAACATAAGTAATCGAACTGAAGTTTCGAAAATACATTTGAAGTATAAAAAAAATGCCTAAAATTTTACGTTTTTAAACCGCAATATCTTTTAAAAATTATTACGGATTTCCACTTATTTATATTAATTTGGTGTTGTTGAACGTGTTTATGGAACAAATACAATTAAATATATTTCACGCATGTTCTCTATTATGACGTTTACGTTACTTCACAGTCGACTTTATAGGTCGCAGAGCATACGTCACGGCAAAAATTTGACTAAAACCCGTAATTATGAGAATTTTTCTATAACATTTGTATGATAAGTAATTCAAGTTTAATATTACGTACTTGTATACGTGCAGTAGAAGCTCGAACTTACATAGGTACCTATGTACAAATATACACTTTATGTTTACACTGTTTAAAGAGTATATCTCTCTGGCGACCTTGCTTACCAGCAGGAACACAACACTATGAGTACGGTCTAGTGCCATTACTAAGTTACAAAAATATTGAGCACTATGATTACCGCGTGTATCTTTGATATAAGCGCAAATGCAGATGCAAGTTTTATACCTATAGGTTTGATAGGTTTTGAAGCTATAAATCGATATCGTATTAAATATTATTTAACTGTTAATTTAATACTGAGTAATTTTTTTTTCGAGCAGCAATATTATGTATTTGTATATACACTAATTTGACACATAATCAACTGTGACATTTTTAAGGCAAAGTTATCATGTAGATAGCGATAGCAATACATTGCGTGTTGAAATATTTAATAAGGAAAAAAATGTTGTATTAATAAAACATACGAAAGTATGTTTATTAGGGTCTATACGTTAGTATAGTATTTATTAGGATCTAGTAGTTATACTAAACCCTAATAAAGAAACAAAAGGCGTATGCGGTTAACCGCATGATTTTTGATATTAATATCAAAAATACACGCTGTAGAAATATAATTACCATAGCGTTTTAAATTATAAATAACAACTAAAACAAACCGTTCTAGGTAATATCACAAGGATTTCTCATAAGAATGCGATGGCATTAGCCACTTTCATTCATAATTAAGGGCACCAATTACGTACTGTTGGTCCTGCGCGTGCGTTTCGCGTTCACTGCTCGCTCAACCCTTCACCCGCATGGCGTAATAGCCCACATTAATATGACAAATAGGTTTATTCGGCCCGTGCCGATGTGACACCCTGTAGGGTTACCATTGATTTGACCTTTTGTTGTATGAGATGCTTGATTTGTTTTTTATTTTATTTTAAATTACCCTTAATACTGAAACTGCTTTTGTGACAATATTAAGATTAAGAATAGTTCTTTTTGGTTACCTACCAGAGAATCTTATTATTATTTTCTTTATTTATTTTCCTTCTTATGGTAGGTTATCTTATAATATTTTTACAAAAGTAAAATATAAAAAAAAACATCTAAAACACAAAAACAATAAAAACATTATAAAAAACCTAACCTAGGGTGCCGCCGCCGGCAGCGGAGCAAGGCCCAGGCTGCCGGTGGTCAGGGCCGCAGAGAGAGGAACCTTCGGACTATGCGCGCCGTGTCCAGGATAACTGCCTTCTGCATCTGACCCTTGATCCAACCACAACCCCGTAGAAAGATTCTCTCAAGGTATTAGTCGAGAGTCTTCGCTATGAGACCGTTCACAGAAACAACTATCGGCACCATGATCGCCGAATCAACCTCCCACATGGTGGTTACCTCGTGAGCCAAGTCTAGGTACTTGTTGGATTTATTATTATTATTATTTAACTTAATTGCTATATGTACAGTTGGCAAATCTTCGAAAACTTTACTTGATCTTAAGATCAATATTTTTAATTTAAATTAATCCATACAATTTTTACCTTCAATCTTATATTCTGTCTTTTCTGTTCAATTATGATGGTTCACAAGAAAAAAATGTAATGTTATGCTTACTATTGCGATTTCAGCTATGCTTAGGTATACTCATTTTAAAAAGGCGTACTTATGTTTCCAACTGGTTTAATACTCAGTAGATATTAATTATGTCGTCTAATAGAGAGTAGGTACCCTATTGATTTCTTAGGATAGCCTATATTCGTACTATTACTTATCGTGTTGAAAATGCTCCAAAGTGACATTAAGCTCGGACGAAATCATTCAATTAGCAGTATAACAGCATTTAGCGTCCAACTTAAGTGCGTTAACGAGCGCACATGCGCTATTTCACTGTAACGCGATTACAAGGCGGGGTTTCTCGAAAACTGAGACCAACTATTTCATGAGTCATCATCCTCTTGCCCTTATCCCATATATTTACTTGGGGTCGGCGCAGCATGTCTTTTTCTTCCACACATTTCTATCACCCGTCATCTCATCACTCACATCCTGTCTTTTCATATCATCTCTCACACAGTCCATCCACCTTTTCCTAAGTCTCACATACATTTCAGATCCATCATGGAGAGTCTAAACGCGACTTGCAATTT
Organism: Pammene aurita; assembly: GCA_947086415.1. Classification (NCBI taxonomy): domain Eukaryota; kingdom Metazoa; phylum Arthropoda; class Insecta; order Lepidoptera; family Tortricidae; genus Pammene; species Pammene aurita. The sequence continues at coordinate 25,285,425 of OX352308.1, read as the reverse complement.
GCAGTCGCGGACATAGCGCAGCGTAAGTCATGTTACCCTAGGGGGTCAGGAGAGCTTAAAATGTTATTTTTTCAATTTCTTTTTGTGGAATTTGACATTGAGTCGATATGTGGTGGAACTTGATTACGGCTGCGTGTCCAAAAGAGATGAGCAAGAATGTGTTGTGAGGAATGTGTTTTTAAGAACCAATAGGTACATTCACTTCATTTGCCTATCCTAGCACAGCGCAGCTCTAGAATTGGGTCTTAACAAACACATTCCTCGTAACGCGTCCTCGGTCCTCTCTGGTGGAAACGCAGCCTAAAGTCGCTTATATGTAAAAGCTAGTAAAATATTACCAGACGCGTCGCAAGTACTTGTAGATGACGCGTTTGCGTTTGTTGTCATCGCATAAACAAGGCAGCCCATTCAAGTCAATTAGCGCTATTAATGAGTTAATGAAACCGTTGAGACTCCGGCCTTCCTGTGTCGCGTTTATATTGTCTCTGATGCGGTTATTATTGTCTATGTTTTGGTAAAGTCCTCTACTGCTTATTACACTTAAGTTAATTAGATAGCTATGTACGTGTCGTACATGCACTTACGTGTAATATATGTAGTTCACATATTCATTCTCAAGTTTTTCTAACAATATCTTTCTTTATTTATTTAACTATAGGGCTAAACAGACATTTCTTAAAGTGGGCGCTGTGAGACAAATCTTTAGTAGCATACCGAAATATTTGCAATTTATGCCCTTTGAAATTTATGCGTTTTTATTAGGGTAGTTTTGAAATCAAGTAGCCATTACATTTATAAATAACACATATTGTCTTTACATTTTATGACAGTCAGTCAGCTATAATTTGTCATACTTTTTAATTTTCGTAAGTTTGAAATAAGTACTGAGTATATTCTGTCTATCGATATTTTTCTGATGGCAATATTTTTCAGGCAGACTATATTCTGACCCCAGTGTGCCAACGCTCGCCGCCCTGACTGTATCTACATATATTCCAATTCCAACCGCGCGGATGCATGATCCAATTGTCCGCTAAATTGATACTCTATTTGGCTCAATTAAACATTAATTAGTGCCGCTAATGAACACCGAGCCGCTCGATGGCTGAATACTTGGGTTTCTAAAAGGACAGTTAAACGAGAATTTTATATGATCATAAACCCTTTTGTTTTTGAGTGGGATATGAAGTTTGTTTATAAAAGGACTGAACTAATAGTTGTTTTATAAAGAAGATACGTCTTTGTTCTATGTTGCGTGTTAACTTCTACTGCCTGTTTCACAGTACAAAACTTGTAAGTAGTACATGCGTTTCCATTGCGGCCTTATATAAGGAGGCCAATTGACTTTTTGAGACTTTTATTTATCTTATAACAAAATTGTTAGAGCACTCTGTAGACGACTACCGCTACCTTATACCTACATATGATATGTCGTAAAACAAATAATATTTCATAGATTCTCCATGGTCAATTGTCAGTGGCTAAAAGCAGAACTGCAACAAGAGCTATTTAATAAAAACACTTTAAATGCTATTCATACGTCCATTAAACCGCCCTCAACTACCCAGTAGCTTTATTCACACCACTTTATAAATCAAGGCATCAATAAATCGACGCCCAAATCCAAACACCATAAAAAAAGCACTATCTTAATAGCGAAACAGATTTCAATCAACGAAAACGGACAATAGGTTATGTCCACACTCACGTACAAACTTATGCACGTAGTCATTAATGTCAATACAATCTACTAACGCAAGTAGCTACGCATATTAATTCCACATTTATCCACCAGCATACATAACTTTGTGGTAGCATAACCTCCCACTGCGTTAAAAAGCCGAGTCATTCCGAATGCCGCCGACTGGCTCCGAGGGGTGCCGCCCCCGTAGCTAAAGGGCATGGCGATTGTTGACGCTAAATTGACTCAAATCTGGTACAAAACAAACGAATGGCACGTGCTAGACGAAGCGTGTTCGAGTGTCGCCATTGATGCTAAATGTACCGTAATTGGATCTTGATTTCCGTATGTCGTATGTCAGGAGAGTAAAGATTTTAGAAACCAAAGCCCGGATGCAGTGATCGTCTCGAAAGGTCTTCTATTCATTATCAAAATTGCTATCTGAAAATGCTCCCCTAATTACATGTGAAATCGAGATGATGTTTGGGTATCTCTTGTGGCATTCCGAATGATAGTTTTCAGATTTCTCAATAGTAAGTACTCGCTTATAATCATGATACTTACTGTAGGTACTTATTCGTATCTTGTGGTTGTTGCAGGCATTCACAAATTTAAACAACCAATCTCTAGCTAACCAAGTGAAAGACAAACTTATTCCAATATTATTCCCCGACGTAATTCCACTTGAAAAGGTGTCTAAATATTGACTATAATGATAGCTATTACTTCCACGCCACCGGTCACTTGACTCATGCCCATATGTATGCAGCCAAGCCAGAGACTTCCCGCTGCGCGCCGCGGGCGCCGACAATATTGCGCGCGTGCCGTGCGTGTGGACCGGGCTTTACGGCCATGAACGCGTACAATGAGTAGTATCGTTTTAATACGTTTTGTGGTTAAAATGATATTTAGTGTTTAATGTTGTGGGAGTATGTTAAAGGGTGAATCATTTGGCTTGCGGAAAGTTTTCGTAGCTAAGGAATCGTGTTCAATTACGTAACGCGTTTTGTTTGCTCGTCAGTGCTTAGTGCAGTGTTAACACGATAAAACCAATCCTCTTACACTCAAAGTAATACAAACCACGATATTTTTGCATGGACTTTGCAATGACAAATTGTGAAGATGCCGTCATATTTTAATAATTATACATACATTTTGTATACTTCCAATTCTCACCTACGGTGCACAGACTTGGTCTTTGACAGCATCTCAGAGGTCCAAACTTGGGGTTTGCCAGCGAGCCATGGAGCGCAGCATATTAGGTGTAAAATTAGTGGATCGTATCCGGAACACCATGCTGCGCTCCAAAACACAAATAGTCGACGTAGCTCCCGTATGCCGAGCGAGCTGTGGGCCAAGATCGCCACGGAGTGGCAGCCCCGCTCAAAACGGGGATCTGGCAGACCTGGTCGGCGATGGCGAGATGAGTTAGACTCCTTTTTAAAGGAATGGCCGGCTGCTGCACAGAATCGGGAGGATTGGAAAAACCGGGGGGAGGCCTTTGCCCGGCAGTGGGACATTACAGGCTCCTAATAATAAGAATACATACATTTTACGTTTATGCAGGTTACTCCACATATTGCGCTTGTATTATCAGACTATATATGTAAATATATAAGTACCTAGGTATATTTTTTACGCTTGTTTTTTTTATTATAATTGACTGTTTCATACTTTAAATTTTCTGTGTCCTTTCCCGCAGTTGTGTACGGATTAGAAACGCCTGCATACAATCGGGTGTTTAACCGATAAAAAATAAATCAAACGAACACAGTGGTCGCCCGCGCGGAAAGATTGAGTGGTCTTTTTACGGGGCAACCCATTGGTAACCCTTTGGCCATGCGGGTGCGCTTTGTACGGGTTAATTATGGGTAATCGTGGGCGATAGGTGTAATGTTACCACTTGATTACAATCTCTTTTTTTATAATTAAAACACAATTTAAATCAATTTCATTTATTTATTAATAAATTAGAAATAAATGTCAAAGTTATGTTCAAGTTTTCAAAATGGTAAAAAAGTACACTGATTTGATAGGTACAGTACCGGCCGGCATATATCACCTCCATGTTTTACGGCAGAATTTTTTTATATATTTCTAAGTGTACGCCGCACTAGTAGTCGTCTTTTGTGAGAGCGATGAGAAAAATTGGTGTCATGTAATGGTTTTTTCATAGACTTTTTAGGGTTCCGTAGTCAACTAGGAACCCTTATAGTTTCGCCATGTCTGCCCGTCCGTCCGTCCGTCCGTCCGTCCGCGGATAATCTCAGTGACCGATAGCACTAGAAAGCTGAAATTTGGTACTAATATGTATATCAATCACGCCGACAAAGTGGTAAAATAAAAAGTGAAAAAAAATGTTTTATTAGGGTACCTCTCCTATACGTAAAGTGGGGAGTGATTTTTTTTTCATTTCAACCCTAACGTGTGATATATTGTTGGATAGGTATTTAAAAATGAATAGGGGTTTACTAAAATCATTTTTTTATAATGTAAATATTTTCGGAAATAATCGCTCCAGAAGTAAAAAAAAATGTGTCCCCCCCCCTCTAACTTTTGAACCATAAGTTTAAAAAATATGAAAAAAATCTCAATAGTAGAACTTTATAAAAACTTTCTAGGAAAATTATTTTGAACTTGATAGGTTGAATAGTTTTTGAAAAAAAAAATACAAAATAATTTCTGAACTAAGTTTGTTTTAACCGTATAAGCAGATGTTTATTGTACCTGTAATTTCTATAAAATCATAATGAAATGACGTGCTTTCAAAAACTCTTAAGTGGAGACACTTACTGTGACGGACAGAAAACTACGGAACCCTACACTGAGCGTGGCCCGACACGCTCTTGGCCGGTTTTTTTGTAATATATTTAGTTAACTTCGTTATTATACTAGAGCTTTTTTAGTAATATGCTACTCAGCATATTGTAATTTACAGTATTTCTATATTTGTATAAAATTACTAGTAAAATATGCAGTCTACAAACTAACCTATATTGTTTATTCTATACATGGCTTATACAAAAAACAAAAAGGGGATATATTATTTTCCCGTACTGTACCTATGTGGTATAAATATACCATACCTATATTTGTATTTCATTCTGTAACTATAGATATTTTTTGTGATTTGATCATAGGTATATTGTTTATCTATATGATAAGGTTCATAAATTACTAAGTAGTAGAAGGCATTGCAAAATATAAATACCTACTATATCAGTCGCGTAAAGAGGATCGAAATTTAAAAGAACTCTCTCCAATTTCCTCTACAATCAAACTTCACTCGGCCAAACTATCCCCAGAGCTCATAATTACGCCTTATCGGATAAACTCCGAACTCGTTAGCGTAACGAAACTAACGTAACGGGAACGAAACGGGTGTAACGGTAACGTTATTACGGGCCTCTATTCGGCATGCGCTTAAATCCATGAGTGCTGAAAACCAAGAGCGTTTATCTACCAACCTAAAGCCGGGTAACTTTAGCTCTGGAGGGTTACTTTTGCCATTGGATTTAACTTGGTCCAGGTTTTATTATTGTATTAAAATAATGCGTCGGTCAACTTTTTATTGTAGCTATTCCCATGGACAACCAAACATTTTCTATGAAACAGTACCTCTGATGATGTTCCTCGGACATCGGGTACAGTTTTATCTAACGGTTCACCTTTTGATGTTTTATTAGACTTTTATAAAACAGTTTTTGTATGGGCCAAAGTTACCATCAGTTGGGTCAAAGTAACCCTGGGCTTCGATTCGACATGCCAAAGTGTAACACGTAGATATCTCACTTCTATTGTGCTACTATTGCGCTCCTATTGCGCCTCTATTGCTGTTGTTTTTATCTGTCACATTTACAGTAGTTATCGTATGGATGGTAGAAGGAAAGAATGACAATCTCTATGTTACAATTTACAAAAGTGTCCGACAAAAGGCGTTAAACTGATGGCGCCACAATAGCATGAGCATACATTTATAGCCCGGCCGCTAGTGACCCTGTCTACGAAGCAGAGGGTCCCTGGTTCGAATCCCGGTCAGGGAATTATTTATTATATTTTTAACGGATATTTGTTATTAAAAAATAAAAATTATAATATTAATAATAAAATAATAATATTTGTTATTAATATAATGTGTTGATATAAAAAAATATAAGAATCCATACATTTTTACAATATAATTATTTGCCGAAAAGAAAAACACTGAATATTAATTTTATTTAGAACGGCATATAAGTATTAAATATGGATAATTTCAAATGAAAAAACCGGCCAAGAGTGTGTCGGACCACGCTCAGTGTAGGGTTCCGTAGTTTTCGGTCTGTCACTGTAAGTGTACACACTTAAGAGTTAAAACCAGACTAATGCCAAAAGGTCGTATCTGATGCCTATGGAAGAAGTTTTCTGGAAATAACTCAAAAATGGCTGGACCTATAATGTTCAAAATAATTTTCCTAAAAAGTTTATCATAACGCCCATCTCCTCAAATTTTTTCATATTTTTTGGACTTACGGTTCAAAAGTTACAGGGGGTGACGCTATTTTTCCGACTTTCGAAGCGATTATTTCCGAAAATATTTACATTATCAAAAAATGATATTACTAAACCCTTATTCATATTTAAATACCTATCCAACAATATATAACACGTTAGGGTTGAAATGAAAAAAAAAAAACGCTCCCCACTTTACGTATAGGGGAGGTACCCTAATAAATATAAAAACTCCACTTTTTATTTTAGCACTTTGTCGGCGTGATTGATATACACATTAGTACCAAATTTCAGCTTTCTAGTGCTAACTCACTGAGACTATCCGTGGACGGACGGACGGACGGGCAGACATGGCGAAACTATAAGGGTTCCTAGTTGACTACGGAACCCTAAAAAATGGCATAGGGAAGCGTATTTAATGCAGTTTTTGATTATTTACATTTTTAGGCACTTACTATGTAAAGTTAATTTCATTCGCTCAACTATACCTAGCGCCACCCGGAGAGATTTGGAACTATTGTTTACTGCTTACAGCTGGACACATTTCCGACCGTTTTCCTATAAGAGAGACCCATCCTCCATATACCATCCATACCTCTAGCGATAGTTGTTGATTTTGACGTAATTAGATATCTCAGTATAGAGTCACTCAAAAATATCACACGAGAATTGCATGCGACTGTCACTTATGCCGTGTCGAATAGGGGTCCTGGTTTGCTAAGTGATAGCGACTATTAAGTGCCATATCGCATTAAACTAAACTAAAACTTCTTATAAGTATTGCTTAAGCTACACTCGGGCTGTATCAGTTTAAACTTACTTTGAAATGAAATTTAAGCAATATAGTCTAACATTTTGCTTTAAAATATGTTTAAAAGAAGTTGATATTACCCAATTTTTTAAAAATAAAGTTCAGAATTTTATGAGAACTTTAAAGAATGAACACAAGAACAAATATAAACATAAATAAGTTTTGCACTGACTTGGCATTAAATCGCCATCCGCCTATTGTCGAATAGAGGTCCGATTCGTTTGTCGTTGGTGATCCAACTCTTTTTGCTCGCTGCCAATTTAATTTGAGACGTACAGCTGTTGAATTAGGATTCGATTTGGCGCGGCGGGCGTAGACTTCGTTAGGGCCGGACGCGGTTGGAATTGCGTTACGGTTGCCACGGCAACGGATCGACTTTAGACGAGCCAACCCTTTCGAGTTATTACCCTCATACATATACTGAGACTGAGACAACGGTATAAGCCACTTTATATATGCCTAATTACTTTATATAACCCAAAAAGCAACTGTAAATTGACAAAAACGGCTTACGTCAACACTTACAGGGTTTTATAGCCTTTTTCATGTGAAAGAATGACTGGGTAGGCTGAAGTAATTATCAAATCCCATCAACAACATAAATGTGAAATGAGAGCCAAGTTCAATATATTATATACTAGCGAGTCTAGCGACCCGCCCCGGCTGCGCGCGGGACTTTTTTGTAGACCTTTTAAGATGTCAATACTGTAGTATACTGTATTGTTTTGATCTATCTCGTAGAGTTCAGCCAGCGTTTGCAATGTAAGCGCAAAAAATGTGTTTATTTACATCACATTGAAACTTCAAAAATTATCAGTGTTTCATACTCATTATGCATGTATTATACATATAAACCTTCCTCTTGAATCACTCTATCTATTATAAAAACCACACATAGGGACAGACAGCGGAAAGTGACTTTGTTTTTTACTATGTAGTGATGCCTTGGTTTTTGACTTCAACGACAAAAGAAGTGAGATCTAAACGGGTGTAAAGTTCAATGGTCAGTCCTGAAATATATTTATAAAAATACATAAAAAATTATAACAACTCAAATATATTAATCTTAAAACTTAGGATAATATATTGAAGCGTAAGGTTTGACTTGTCTCTATTTCTCATATTATTAAGTACCTATTAACCTACTACCTATGTTCGATGGTTAGTTTCTAACAACAAGCCGAATATTCGGAAGAATAAAATAAGAACTTACAGCTTTAGAACTTGCGAAGGCTATAATATAATTCGTATATGAGAACTAGCCAAGTCAAACCTTAGGCTTCAATTTAATTATCCTAAGTTTTAAGAAGAAATGATATTTTGAGTTGTTATAATTTTTTATATTGTTATAAATATATTTCAGGACTGACCATTGAACTGGGCACCTATTATATATTACACACGGTGCTGCTCGCCAGTTCTGTTACACTTGAACTTGGCTTGACACGCTACCGCGTGTCTATATGAACCCAAAATAAGCATTACATAATCATACAACTAACAATCTATATTTTCCTTATTGTTTTGCTTTGAAAAGTTCATAATCGTATTCTTAATAACATATTAATTCAGTTTCTGATATAAGTTGTCAGATAAATACAATACGAGTTGAGATTAACAAATCGTCACGATGACTAAAGCAATAAGCCGCAATAACTTAACTACTAGTCATGGCTGACGATCACAGTCAAAGCAATAAGCCAGTATGTTAGCTCCATTAAATCATTTGTTCTGCAATATTATGACGATTGTCGCCGGAGTGTCCTTGAGCGTTTGGGCGCTCTCTACCCGCGCCACCCGCGTACCCTTCTCATTGCGATCGTGCGTAAATCCGCCGCGATGCACAGCAATAATGTTCAAAGAATATGACTTTACTCAGAGGCGCGCGGGCAGATTTATAATAATCATACCTAATCCTTTTGTGGATGTTTTGTGATTTGAATACTGTGATTAAGTACTACGGTGACAGTTTTTAGGAGTGCTACTAAATAAGATAAGTAATAAGTGTAATAACGATCTCGATTAGTAGATTTTTATGTAAAAAAATGAAAACCTAGATTTTTAATTTGAAGTACAGTGAGCGGCAAAATATTTATGAATTTACGAAATATGGTTAAAAATATTCCGCATATCAGAAAAAAATAAAAAAATACTGACTAGTACAGAAAAAAAAAACTGAACGCACATCAAAGCGGTGTTTTCATGTGAATTTGGATTTTTTTTGCTGTGCAAGTGAGATTAATAGATGGTTATTTTTTTGTTGCGATTTTAAATATTAACCGTAAAAAATCACTTAATTACGATACATTAACAAAACTAAGCCTGTTGCGAGTTGCGAATAGTAAAAATGCACATGTAAGGAGCGGTATTTGTGCACGAAATCGTCATACAAATGAGAGCTGTAAGCCCATTAAATCTAGATCTTTAAAATATAACACAGCGCAAACACTTCTTAGGGTTCCATAGCCAAAATGGTAAAAACGGAACCCTTAAAAGTTTTTTTAAACATGTCCGTCTGTCCGTCCGTATGTCACAGCCATTTTTATTATAAAACATATATTACTGAAATTTTATCTAGAGGTGTGTTTCATGTGCCGCTACTTAGTTTTCTGGCTAAATTGCTAAAAAAATCTTTTAGGTGAGGCACTCCAAACATACATATGCCAAACTAAATGTCAAAAATATTTTTTTTGTAAATATGAACATGTTGTACAATACGGCTTTAAAAATATCTTATATATATATATATTTAAAACTTTTTTATTAAGTCAATATTTTCAGAAATAATTGCTTCGAAAGTCTAAATATAATAGCCCCCATCTAACTTTTAATCCGTAAGTATAAAAAATATGAAAAAATACCAAGAAGGCTTAGTACTTAATTTTCTACGAAAATTATTTCACATATTATCGGTTCATCCATTTTTGAGTTATCTCCAAGAAACTACTATCTACGGAACCCTACATTATACATGGTCCGATACAAACTTGGCCGGTCTTTTAAAGATATTTGATAGGTAGTATTAACCCTTAGTAGTAATTTATTTATTCACTTGTGTTGATAATTAATATAAAATTTGCATTTCACCGACATAGTAAAGTTTTTTTTAGGTTAGTCAACGCGCATGTGAATCTTCTGGGGTTGCAGGCGTCCATAGGCTTTATAACTGCTTTCAATCAGGCGGGTCGTATGCTTGTTTGCCAGCGTCGTGGTATAAAAAAAAAGCTTTTTTCCCTTTATTCTTACATACATTGAACTCTTAAATATCAGCATTTTTTTATTAGATTCTCAATCAGGCTTTGCTCAGTGATAGTTAGTAGACTGAAATTTGGTATGAGTAATTATGTGTTTTAATTACGCCTACAAAGTGGTAAAACAATAAGTATCTGAAACCCATTGTTGGATAGGTCTTTCAAGAAGAATATGCCTTAAACAACTTTTGGATAAAACGAATAATTTCGTAAATAATAGCTTCGAAAGTTAAAATGCTCTTTGATTTTTGAACCGTGGGTCCAAAAAAATTGGAAAGATTCCTGTAAGTGAGGCCATTGAAATACTTATCACGTATTTTCAATAAAAACTATATGGAATAAAATCGGTTGAGCCGTTTTTGAGTTATGCCTATAGTAAAATAACGTAAGTGCCACAATTTTTTTCTTTATAGACTACCTTTTGAATGGATGTATTGTAACAGCCGGCCTGTTACAATACATCCATTCAAAAGGTAGACTACGGATCCCTACACTGAGCATAGCCCGATATTCTCTTGGCCGGTTTATCTGCAATCCTTTGCAGTTTACTTCGCAATTTCTAGATTTGAGAAATTAGTATAAAGTATAACATTAAAGATTGTGTTTAATCTTAAAATAAAACGCATATTACATTCGTTTAGAACACGGTATTCTTAAATAAATATGTTTAAATAAATTCGGTTCTTTGGAGTTTTTTATTAAATTAATTATTAGTCTATTGTATTGCAGTACTAGCAGATTTCCGCAACTCGACGACTAATGCCTATTTTGCGTGATGCATACGTCTACTAAAACATAATAATTTTAGTTTACTTACATGACCAAATTTGTTTTCAGAGCAATGTGAGATTCATGATTTTTGTTTTTTCTCCATTTTTATTTCATTTGTTTTTTACTTGTATTATAATCTAAATAAAATACACTTTTTATACGAATGTGCATAAACATGCATACGAGTACATTATCTTAAAAGATAAAACGTCTATACATTATTGATTCCGGGAAGACACGTTATATCCGCCCGCATGAACTCTCTGCAGTTATTTAGTCTTTAGGCACAGTAAGTCCGATATTATTGCTCACGGGCCAAGCACAAGTATATGTAGTACAAGGGAAGCACGGAGCGAACGACGAGCGACACAGCCTCCTCGTCTCAAAGCTAGCTCACGACTGCCAGCAACGCCGTTTTCGAGCTAATAACGCACGAAATGTGGAATTATGATCAAGTTGTTTAAGAAAATTTAATCAATTTAAATATGCTACGTTGAGTTTGTAGTGTTCTGTAGTACATATTTTTTAGTTCAACAATATTTTAAATCGAATGAGCCGTTCAGTAGATATAAGCAAAATTAACCGTAAAACGACATTTCGTTACATTTACATAACGGAGAAACTATACGTTACACGAGTTATTCAAACGTTGACAATGTTGTACATGAAATGGTAAATAACATATATTTTTTTCAAAATGTTTGAATGACCCGTTATTGAGATATATCCCTTAGAAAGTAACAGTTTTCGGCCACAATCAGCGCCTAGCGCCTTATGGTGAAATTATCGCCCTTCCGCTCTATTGACATTAAAATGTAGGGTACATTGAACCATTTCAGCACGTTTATATTAAGGCAATTGTGACATTTAACTTCTTGATTCTGGGCATGAATTCTATGCCAATGATTGCTACATAAGTTACCAGTAGATATTGTTTCGTTTCGTTATCGAACTAATCTTGCTTCGGGCAGCAGCAGAATAACGAGTTGCTATTTATTGAAATAAAATATATTTTACATCCAACTTTGATAATAATATAACAGAATTGTAGGTATTGTATAAAATATGAAAAATACATATTCTTTGTAAAATAGAAAATATTTGTTGATAAACTTTCAAAAAATAACAATATCCGTTAGCTGTACAAGATAATGTATGACTTTAACAGTGGGTACAACTGCGCTACAACCGAAGTTAAAATATGGATAAAAGTACTTTAACCGTGGCCCAGCTTATGGACAAATTGCGAACAAATAACAAATTAAAATTAGCCAAGTTTGTGGGGGACGAGCGCTCCCTTTCATTTGCATCGCGAGCGAGGCGAGGGCGGTTATTATACTTATTACATGAATGAATAGTAATCGTGACAACTTGTCTAAATGTGGGGAGACGTTTTCATTCATTAAGTCTCTTCATTTATGTAGAAACTCGTGGAAGCTTAAGAAGCTTGATAGTTTGATTATGATACCTATAATTATAGTACCTATGAAATCAAATTGCAATTTAATTTCAGGCCTGGTTTCGTATTATAACTTAAATATCGAGACATTTGTTGAGGTTTATTTCAGGGGAATTTTAATACATTATTGTGTAATGTTTAAGGTGGATTTGTAATATTTTAGGTACGTCTGCGGTTGGACTCAACTTCTTCAAATATTTCATACTTACTAAATTAGTATGGTTTTCCCGAGCTTAGACGCGGACACAAAATATGGATAGCACCCCAAAAATTATACATCCATGAAAGTTGACATTTATTCCAAGTGTGATTATGTCTAGTGACTATAACCAGCACTTCACAATGGCCAATATGTAATTTATATAATGTGGCCCCAGTATCAATAATAGAGTTTCGACTAAGCATTGGTTTCTATTCTGGAGATCCATCTCCCCTAAAGCTATCTAGACGTGTACCTAATTCGTAAAGTTTTTAACGCACCAAACTCAATATAAGTAGGTAGTGAATAAGGTAAACACAAGTGAAGTCCCGCATAGTCAAAGGCAAGCAATTCGCGCAAATTGCGTTTCGCATCCCACGGGCGCCCGCGCGGCCTTATCGAGTTTGCTCTCAAAGAGCCGCCATTTTTAAAACTTCCATCGACTCAGGTACATCGATTCTCGACCAATTGTGGTAGCTTTGTTCTCCTTTATAGGGTTGACGAAGTTACAGAGTTTCGGCGCACGAATAATTTGTGTTCCCGACTTCAATGCGATTACGAGTTGCCGGAATCCGATGGTACCGAATCGAATGAGCAACCACTCCAGCGCTGCCGAACTTGGTTTGCGAATTATAATATCAAGCGGCGATCGCCGGATAACTCGGACAAAGTTTGTAGATGCTCGAGCTGATTTATACTTACTTCAGCAAAGAAAGTAATTACTACAACACACGGACGACTAATGAGCTCATTTCTATTCAAACGAATTGGTAACTCGGTAACTCGAACATGCGCGACTCAAGTCTGTTAAACGAAAAACAGCGTCGCGCAGATCCTTATTATAGGATAAATTAGAAAATTCGTCGGACGTGGAAATGTATTCGCGGATCCAATCTCTCGCTCCCTCAGGCGAGCTCGTAATTGCTTAAGAGAAAAATCCAAATGAGAAATGAAAAGGGAATCCCTTTTCCGAGGAAAAATTATATAATTGAATATCTCTTTCGTAAGTATTATGAGGTATAAAATATGATAATTGAGTTTTTGCCTACGGTGGGCGAGACGAGCTGAATGCATAAATGAATGAGATGGTCTTGTTTGGTCTTGTCTGTTTCAGATGTTTTCATGCTTATTACTATGTAGTAGACTTTGTGAATTTTCATTTGATATAAGTATATTGAGTTGTAGGAAATTTATGTGGTAGACATTACACAACACAGGTAGAAATAAATACAAATCAGCCGACCCACCTAACTACATTAGGTATTAAAGTTTAATGATCACACTAACCTACTAAGTAAGTGTATTAGTATTAATGTATTACGTTAAATATGTATATAAATAACCCAAAAGGCTTTCCGTTGGTATTTCATATTCTTCATTTACGAACATAGCACAAAAAAGATCATACTTTCACAATGCTCCTTATATCATTATCGATTTTCCTTAAACATAACCTCAATCAAACAAACACAAATAAGAAACAAAATCAATTGGCAAGTGTCGCACCCACTCCATCCACTTACGACATCAAAGATTTCTGTATCGTTAGAATAGAAAAATCGGAATCCGATTTCCTTGGCCCGGGGCCGGTCGCAATCACGCGTTTGTCGTAAAATCGTTAGACGCGACTGACGTGACTCGGTTGCTTATGCGGCAGTGCGACAGCTTTTGGGAATCTGATTGTGAATGGAAGTGTTTATTTATTTAAAGTGTGCATAGTTGTGGTTTTTTCTTGAAATTGCTGTATATGTAACAATTCTGGCTTAGTGTTTGTTTATTTCAAGTGTGCACAGTTGTGGTTTTTTCTTGAAATTGCTGTATATCTAAGAATTCTGGCATAGTGTTTGTTTACTTAAAGTGTGCACAGTTGTGGTTTTTTCTTGAAATTGCTGTATAGCTAACAATTCTGGCTTAGTGTTTGTTTATTGAAAGTGTGCACAGTTGTGGTTTTCTGCAGATTGCTCGATCTAACAATTCTAACATCGAACTGTGTGTTGGAAGAAACCGTAGGTATTACGGCGTAAAATAATTACCATATGCAATTTTCTAAAAATGTAATAAAAAATCACGAGATAGGTATACTTGCGGGGGGAGAACGACCTGGATGATTTCGAAAGCAATTGGCAGGAAATCGCCAGGGACAGAGACGAGTGGAAATCCAGGAGGCAGGCCTTTGTCCAGCAGTGGGACACCCCAACAGGCTAACAAAAAAAACGCATAAAAAAGGTTAACTGTAAAAAGTTTTGAGCTGAACCTATAAGTATTTATTATTATAAGTATTACACTGTGGACACTATAAGTATTTACAAGGTCTTTAATTGTTGAGCCATTTACGGTTCAAGCTATTTTCCTTAGTTTCGTATTTACTCTATTAAATGTCCAGTGTCAACTTGTACAGTAAACAATTAAAGTAATTAAAGTCCTTGACCGGTAGGTACGTACTCTTGCGGATTACGTAGGTGGGCATTTTCACTTAACTGTGTGTTACCATTAACGGCCGGTTAGCAATCGTCACAAAACTGACGGTCAATGTCAAATCCCATACATTTTGTCAGGAATATGATGGTTAGACGTTACTGAAACATGACTTACGTGGTGCTTTAAAGTGCCCAGGTATGGTTTAAAGTAAAATTACAATCAAAATAGTATTGACATTATTACGAGTTTAACTAAACTTTGTCTAGATATATATTGTAGATGTCTTAACTTGTACCTAAGCTAACACGGCTCGTACCACATGAAAGTCACCAAACATATACTCTGCTTAGGTTTTCAATTTAAATATTCATTCATATTTTTTGCATTAAGTATATCCAGAATAACCACTGACCATACTGAGAAAACCTAAAATAAATACAATTTATTACAAGAATAGGCATTTTCACGGGCAACTTACTTCAGCCTACTATAAATCATACGAAGCTCTAACTTACCGCCCGAGGGCGGGGCCCACACCCCCGATAACTGTTATTACACAAACGGGTATAAATAATAGGTTCCTGCGCAGGTAGGGAGCAATTTCATTCCTGAATAATGTATGAAAGTCCGCCTCCTAAATGTGTTACGATTTTTCATAATACCTTCTTTTTGATGTTGCGATCACGCGCCCTCTATTGGTGATTCTTTGCAGTTTAGTTTTATATTCCTTTTTCGGTTTATGGAAATGAGAGTGTTTTGTTTATGTTATGACACTGAATAGTAGAGTTCGTTCATGATTAATGAAATTGAGAGAAATGTTGCTAGGTATTCTGTCTCATAGATATTTGTTATGATACAGTAAAATCTGGATAGTCTGTGAGTTACATAGACATGTAGGACTGGTACAGGTCTATGAAATAACATAAGGCTGAAAACACTGTTATGTTATACGCTAGTAGCTAGCTAGGCGTAGCTTTTATTAATTTTATTGTATTTTACTCTAATTAATTAAACCTACAAGGGACATCTATCTTATTTAGAAGTCGAATGTTTCAGATAAAGTAGGAAGGTATATCTGTAAAGTTCTCATGAAGTCAGTGCAATAACTTTACCATCGCGCTATAACAATTAAAAACAAACTACTTATATCTATTACAAGTAAACAGTGATCATTAAACGTAATTAAACAATAACAGATGATTACAATTAATAGCAAGTTAAAATGTAAATGACCCCCATACGCTGATGGTGGGATTGTGTTTCGTCAGATCCGTTAATTGGAACCCTTCCACAGCGGCTTAATTAATACAATTTAAACGCGTAATTAGAGGGCACACGTGAAACGCGACTAGTGATGCCAAAAGACAAGTATCGACATCGATAATACGAGTAGGTACCTACTGGGCACGCCGAAAGATCGCACCATAATTTAAAGTACTCTGACCTTGCGGTTACCCCAAAAGTTTTATGTTAAAAACGCTACGTTCAATACGCGACAAAATTTAGATTTTATTTTGAAACATTTTAAATGTCTTGTTATTTAGTTTTCCAATAATTAAGTGGGTAATCTCACTTAGACTTTAGTCTACTATCCCAGGCCCTGTAGCCAAGATGACAATCGTTTGCAGAAAACGAAACGAAACGCTACCCGCTCTTGCTCACTCTTACATATTACTGCGATAGAGAGACGGATAGCCTTTAAACGATTGTCATAACCTTGCCTTTAAACGATTCGTTTTCTGTAAACGATTGTCATCTTGGCTAAGCCCCCTGATCCCTTTTGAATAATAACAAATTCAATCGTATTAGTATTTGTATGATAGGATGAATATTTCAAAACGATACTCGTATTCTTTCGCATACCTCAGCTCATTTAAGTTTATAATTTATTGATCCCAAGAGCCTGAAGCTCAAACCAGTTACTCTTTATTGTCTTGATTGATGGTTATTACTGAGAGGCAGATTTTAGCGCCGTCAGCTCTGCTCCTAAGTAATTACTCGATCTCTATGGACTGAAATTGCGATTTAGTCGATTAAAATAGGTAGTGGTATCTCGAGACTTGTATTAGTGGACTAAGAGCTGGCTACGTCAGATATGACACAACTCATACTCAAAAACAATTTCACATAAACACGTCAAATTTGGCTTATAAAGGAGTGGTCCGGGAAAAAAGTAGCCGTGCCTTTTCGGATTTATCCGTTTATTTTGTGCCGATTTAGAAGCAGTGTTTATATTTAAATAATCTGTAGATACAATCATACAAAACATGAATACAATCATATTTAAATGAAACAGCGTTTGGAAGTTTTCGCCTTTAGTATTCCATCATACACATAGTTTTTTGAACAGCGTCTTCTGACAGAATTTTTGAGGTGTTTCTCAAAAACATGTTTTTTGTTATATGTTTGATTTGATGAGCTATTTTATACCTTAATAAATTGTCTTTCTTCAATAGTAAACTTTTTTATCTGGCTTCATTTTAAGGTAGTTACAGTAACTTTTAATTAAATGTATTTGCCTTTTTTTATAGAAAATTGTCTCCCATAGAAAAATCTTTGTCAGAGGTTAGATTAGAGAGAGAATCTTCCTGACCATCCTAGCTAAAATACAGTTAATTAATGTAGCTTCTTGGTAAGATTAAATTCTGAAAAGCATAAAACGGGTTGTGAAAATGGAAATATAATTGTGGCGTTGTAGCAGATGTCGATTGAAGATTGTCAAATTATGTTGTTCAAAAAGTTACAAGTATGTTGAAATAAAAACGCGAAAATGTGAGCATATATGATGCTCACATATTTTATTATGATTGTATATTTATTTATTAGTATTGTATCTACGGATTAATAAAATAAATATACTGCTTCAAAATTAGCACTAAATTAAAAAATACATAAGATTGTACACGGCTACTTTATTTCAGGACCACTCCTTATATTGAAACTTGCGAGATACATATGTTCTCCAAAGTTCATACACACAACTCAAACGATTATTTAGATATTAACGGCCAAAAATCGAAATTTTTATCACGTATTGACCTATAGACCAAAACTCTAACCCTGTTCCAGATGATCTAGAAAGTTCAAATTTGGCATCCAGATAGGTAGTTGGGTGAATTGAATACAAATAAATAAATCAGAAACTGGTAAATTTTTATTTTATAATTTTATTATAATTTTTCAATTAATTGATTCTTTTAAGAACACTTACTTGTAGTGCCTGTAATGTAAGAATTAGGAACAAAATCGATGACAGCCTGTCTTTATATGGATTTTGATGTCTTCACGTGAATATATAACGAGTAGAATACCACCCTTAATTTTTTAGTCCAAACATATCAGTTTTAGTACTTAGTATAGCTACTTATAGTTATAAGTAGTTTTACTAAGTACTGAGTCTAGCCAACTTTGGTATTTATTATTTTTTGTTGGTATTTATTTATTACTCTACTAGCCTTTTCCCGCAGCTTCGCCCGCGTACTATAAGTACTCAAAAAGAATACGATACCCATGTTGATTTTCAGACTTTGTGACCACATTTGCCCCTTTTAGGGGTTGAATTTTCAAAAAACCTGAAATACGTGTTTACTCATTTATCGTTAGGAATACTCCTGTGAAGTTTCGAATAAAATAGTCTAACAAATCTTGATTCGCCATACATATTTTGGACCCCCATTTTACCCCCTTAGGGGGTGAATTTTGAAAAATACTTTCTTAGTGCACCCCTAGACCTTATAAGGAACCTACATGCCAAATTTGGAATCTCTAGAACCAGCGGTTTGGGCTGTGCGTTGATATGTCAGTCAGTCAGTCAGTCAGTTTCTTCTTTTATATATTTAGATTAACTGGGATTTAGTAATAATTATTGTTTCAATATTCAGCGCGTATCAATAGTGTAACATCATCACTTATAAATGTACAAGAAAATATAGAAAATAACACAAAAAAGACAATTATACCCCGTAAACGTAGGAAAATACAGTAGATTAACAAAAACCACTTGGTATTAATTTTATTACGAAAGAACGTCCTAATAATTTCTGTACAAAAAGTAATCTAAATATATAAAAGAATAAACTGACTGACTGACTGACTGACTGATTGACTGACTGACTGACATATCAACGCACAGCCCAAACCGCTGATTCTAGAGATTCCAAATTTGGCACGTTGGTTCCTTATAAGGTCTAGGGATGCACTAAGAAAGGATTTTTGAAAATTCACCCCCTAAGGGGGTAAAATGGGGGGGGGGGGGTTCAATGTTTGTATGGCGAATCACGATTTGTTAGACTATTTTATTCGAAACTTGACGGGAGTATTCCTAACGATAAATGAGTAAACACGTGTTTCAACTTTTTTGAAAATTTAACCCCTAAAAGGGGAAAATGTGGTCACAAAGTCTGAAAATCAACATGGGTATCGTATACTTTTTGAGTACTTATAGTACGCGGGCGAAGCCGCGGGAAAAGGCTAGTGATAAAATAAATTTCAGAACTGACCATTGTACTTGGCACCCATTTAGATCTCACTTCATTTGTCGTTGAAGTCAACAACCAAGGCATATATAATATATTGAACTTGGCTCTCATTTCACATTTATGTTTTTGATGGGATAGCAAACTGACTAGGGTGGTTTCGTTGCTCTCATTATTGTATCATATCCGACGTGGCTAGCTCTCCGTCTGTAGGTGCCTATTTCTTAATTAGGTTTACGGGTCTCCGAATTCATAGACAACAAGTGCTAGTCATAATTATTTTTATTAGGATCTTTAATTTAGGCAAGTATAGTGGTATTTTTTAAAGATGTGTGAATCTTACTAAGGAATTGTACCGACAATTCCGACATCTTAAAAAAATCGTACTATAGTTAAGTACCGACTTCGTTAAGAGGCCTTATTCCCAAAACGCGCGAATTTCACGAAATGCTTCATTTTCTTCGAAGGCTATGGCGAAAAATCTTAGTTTTTTTTAATCAACTATTGATGCATATATTAGTTAATTTCTTTATCTAGACGGCCATCGGAGCAAAAATTACATTTTAAAAATAAAAATATGAAAAAAATTGGTTGTTTTTGAAGACCTTTCCGGATTCTCCAGTTAGATGTACCGTTTCTTTCCAAACTACGCAAAAAAGGGTAATAATTCTTATTCAATTTGAATAAAATTCATTTGAGTATATCATATCTGAGACGGCCATCGAAATAAAAATCGAAGATTCATCTTGGATAATAGACAAATACCTTCTGATTATATGCCAGTTTTTTGATGAAAACACGGTTACATTTATTTTTTTCCACGAAAACCCTATAAATATTTAGCCCTAAAAATATTACCATAACAAAGTTAGACTATATTTCTATCACGATCAAAAAATATCATTACTATAGGGGTCAATTTAAAAATAGTATGAATTTTTAAAAATGACCTATAAATCACACTACCCAGGACACTTTTTGTAAGAATCGTATTTTTGGGTACTTAATAATAATAAATATGGTTCTATAGTATTTTTTCGTATTACTAATACTTCAAACTATCTTATAAATAGCATTTTATGCGGCTTTTTCCATTAATACAGTTTTTCGACCTTTTAGGGAATAAGGAGCGGCACGTCGGATGTATAAAAATGTGCTGGGACGGTGTCTAGTTGATGCCATCATCAGCATCATGACACCGTGTGTAGACGACAGACGTAGTATTTTGTATTATATTGTGGCGTATACGCCGAGACGGATATTATAGCGATCGCTCACGCGATGACCCACGATCTATAAAAGTCGATCGCGTCATTAAGATTGACGTATCAAGTGTTTAATCGGATATTACAGTCTTAAAGTCAGTTCTTTACAATAGTATGGGCAATAACCATTTTCTTCATGTAGTTACGTTGATTTTGCAAACATGATTGGGTATGATAATTCGCCTAAAATGTGTGACTAATTTTGATGTTGTGGGGTTCATGAGGTTAAATTAATTTGGTCACAATCTCCATACTCCATAATAGTTTTTATAGCTTTTTATAGCATTCAAGGGTTATGCGTGCTACTGTATCTTTAGTTGAATGTTAGATACAGTATTTCTCTAAGTACAAATTAAATCAAGACAATGGCGACAGACTAACAAACGACAAACACATGATAGGTACAGTCGCCATCAAATATATCGGAGCGGCCAATGTACTCAAACATATCTGAACTGCACTTTATCACCTTGACAATAGAGGCGTTGTTCAGATATTTGTGACCACCTTGGCCGCTCCGATATATTTGATGGCGACTGTACCTAATCGAACTATTAACAAAAAATGCATAGATAATGAGAAGAAGACGACCAAACATGATTATATTTTGCCATATCGATACTCACATCGCAAAGACTGTCGACATTCCCCCTCCCTCGTCCAGTTGTCTCGTCTCAAATGCCTCGTCTGCCCGTTTTTTCGTCCGCATTAATTTATGCCTTTTTTACGCAATAACGCTTAATTGGACTTTATTTATCACTTTAATTTTTCTAATTTGATAACTCTCGTGGTGTTTTCATTGGAATTTATGACGTGTCCTGACGGGGGAAGATCTCAATATCAATTTAAATGCATAATTTGAACAAATGCGTTTCAATTGTTGATATGAGAACGGTCTTTATTTGTTTAATTCGAGCTGCGGCGTCTCTCATCGGTGATAAGTTTGATTTAGCCGCTGACTCGATAAACGATTCGCATTATAATAGACTTTACTTTCATTTTTAGGGTTCCGTAGTCAACTAGGAGCCCTTATAGATTCGCCATGTCCGTCCGTCCATCTGTCCGCGGTCTAGCTCAGTGACCGTTAGCACTAGAAAGCTGAAATTTGGTATGAATATGTGCAATAATCACGCCGACAAAGTTGTAGAATTAAAACTGGAAAAATATTTTTATTAGGGTACCTCCCGTACACATGGAGGGTGCATTTTTTTTGTTTCAATCCTATGGTGTTGGATAGCGTTGGATAGGTCTTTAAAAAAATAGAGGTCTTCTAAAACATTTATTGGATAAAACTAATAGTTTCGTAAATAATTGCTCTGAAAGTTCAAAAAAGGGCGTCCCCCCTATCTGACTTTTAAACCGTGGGTCCAAACAATTTGAAAAAAAAAAACATAAAATCGGTTGAGCCGTTTTTAAGTTATCATTCAAAAATACATTGTGAAAGGATGTAAGAGCCTTAGCGTAAAACGACGTTATCGCTGCCAAATATCCCTTAATAAACGACCTCTTGAACGGATATGTTGTAACAGGCCGGCAACTACGGAACCCTACATGGCCCGACATGCTTTTGGCCGGTTTTTAACTAAAATTCAGTTTTAAGGCTTAGATTTTAACCCTTGAACATCAGGTAACATAATAAGTATTAAATGTAAATTTATTAGGTAATTTGTTAATATACGAGGGCTGCTCCGGATGTTTCCAGCTGATTCGGCTGTATTCATGCGATATGAATAAAATTTATACTCTTTGGTAGGATATTTCAATACTAATCATGACTAAGAAAAATCATAACGTGAACGCGAATATATTTTTCATAATTTTTGTATAAAGTTTCAAATTTCTTGGAATAAACGGCAAATTTTGCGACAGATTGATTCAATTTGATTCTTTGTTTCTTTGGCTTATTTATATTATATGCATAATTTGTTGGATGTTTGGTGTATTGCAATACACTTTTTTGATATATCAATTCCTAGTTTTATGACATGAATTATTTTGATACATAAATAAATTGCAAAAAGTCTCGATTATCGGTGCCTAAACATTTTAATAACTCTCAAAACCAAAAATCCTTCTTAAACCACAACAAAACAAAAAATGTGCCTTGAACACCGACCGTTGTGGCTGGGTAAGTAAGGCTTCGACACAATCAAGTTACAAAAAAAAAAAAAAGAAATCGTTATCTATCTATATATATATAACTCAAAGGTGACTGACTGACTGACTGACATAGTGATCTATCAACGCACAGTCCAAACCGCTGGTTCTAGAGATTCCAAATTTGGCACGTAGGTTCCTTATAAGGTCTAGCCTCGTAACGCCCAAGAAAAAAAACGCAAGTTCAGCTAAACGCCCAATGTGCAATGTATAAGCCAATATGTTTAAATATAAAAATGACATTTCATAAGCTTTTAAGTACAGCGTGCTGTACACTGGGCGTTTACCTCATTTTTATTTTTTCGAAAGTCTGGGCGTTAATGCTGAGTGTTACTTTGTACACTCTATTGCACATTGGGCGGCACGAGGCTAGAGGTGCGCTAAGAAAGGATTTTTCAAAATTCATCCCCTAAGGGGGTGAAATGGGGGTCCAAAGTTTGTATGGGGAAACAAGATTAGTTAGTCTAATTTATTCGAAACTTCACAGAAGTATTCCTAACAATAAATGAGTAAATACGTGTTGCAGGTTTTTTGAGAATTCAACCCCTAAAAGGGGGAAATGTGGTCAAAAAGTCTGAAAATCAACATGGGTATTGTTTCTATGGTTTATCGGGTCGTTGAAACAACAACGATTTTAAAATCCGACGTGGCGGACGTGAAATACCATCTCCCCTGTTAGGGTACAATGGGGTTGAAATGTCTAAATATCCACATGGGTGTCGTTTTTGTGATTTTTTGGGACGTTAATTAAGAAAATGGCATTGATTTTGAAATTTAATATTGTGGACATGAAAATCCTTGAAAGTATTTGTGCCAAATTGCAATCTTCTAAATATATAAAAGAAGAAACTGACTGACATATCAACGCACAGCCCAAACCGCTGGTTCTAGAGATTCCAAATGTGGTACGTAGGCTCCTTATAAGGCATAAGGATGCACTTAGAAATAATTTTTAAAAATTTACCTCCTAAGGGGGGAAATGGGGTTCAAAGTTTGTATGGGAAACGAGATTAGTTCAACTATTTTATTGGAAACTTTACAGGAGTATTCCTAACGATAAATGAGAAAACAAGTGTTTCAGCTTTTTTGAGAATTCAACCCATAAGGGGGAAATGTGGTGACAAAATTTAAATATCAACATGGGTATTGTTTCTATGGTTTATCGGGTCGCTGATTACGAAATCAACACTTAAGGGGGTGAAATGGGGGTTGATAGTTTGTATGGGGAATTTTTAAACGTTGAACCAATTTAGATGAAACTTGGTATAGAGATAGTTTGTGTACCGGGAAACGACATGGGACAGTTTTTATCTCGAAAATCAATCTTTAAGGGGGTGAAATGGGGGTTGGAGGTTTGTATGAAGATTTTTTTACCGCGAACCGATTTAGATAATTTTGTTGTGGATATAGTTTGAGTCCCAGGAAACAATATAGAATACTAGCCTTTTCCCGCGGCTTCGCCCGCGTACTATAAGTACTCAAAATGGATACGATACCCATGTTGATTTTCAGAGTTTGTGACCACATTTGCCCCTTTTGGGGGTTGAATTTCAAAGAACCTGAAACATGTGTTTACTCATTTATCGTTAGGAATACTCCTGCGAAGTTTCGAATAAAATAGTCTAACAAATCTTGTTTCGCCATACAAACTTTGGACCCCCATTTTACCCCCTTAGGGGGTGAATTTTGGAAATTCCTTTCTTAGTGCTCCCCTAGACCTTATAAGGAACCTATGTGCCAAATATGAAATCTCTAGACCCAGCGGTTTGGGCTGTGCGTTGATATGTCAGTCAGTCAGTCAGTCAGTCAGTCAGTCAGTCAGTTTCTTGCTTTATATATTTAGATTTTTTAAGCCGAAAATCAATCTTAGAGGGGTAGAAAACATGTTGGTAGTTTGTATGGCGAATTATTAACCGCTGAACAGACGATTGAAATGAAACTTGGTACATATTATATAGATTGAGTCTCGGTAAACAATATAGGATAGTTTTTATCTCGAAAATCAACCCTCTAGGGGGTGAAACGGGGGTTGGAAGTTTGTATGGGAAATTAATAACCGTGTAACCTATTTAGATGATTTGGTATGGAGATATGTTGCGTTCTGGAGAAGGATATATAATAGTTGCTATCCCAGAAGTCATTCCTTAAGCGGGGAAAAAGGAGGGTGGATTACTAATTCCACGCAAATGAAGTCGCGGGGAAAAGCTTCTATTCAAGAGTAGAAATCTGTATTAATCATAATCTCTCGGTAGTAAGTCGTTGATGGCGTAACAATTAAACAATTATTGCAATAATTTCTTTAAAATAAAAAATGAGGGAACCGCCGTCTTCAAAACGTGGTATACTGAAACCTCCAGAATGTAACGAATACTTTTCCGAAAACCGCTTCTAAATCAGTTCAGCGAAGCGCAAGATGATAGCGGACAAACATACATTCCTACATACAAACATACGAGTCTAACTGAGAACCTCCTTTTTTAGTACTTTTAGTACGCGGGCGAAGCCGCGGGAAAAAGCTAGTCTATACATAATTTTACATCACCATCATCATCATCACGCATACATCGGGGTTTTCGGTGCGGGAACGATTTGAGAAAGAATAGAGATAAACAGATAGGTTAGTCTGAGAAAATATCATATTATGTCTAAAGAATAACTACCTCTCTGTGAATAGTATACACACTATGATACGAGCTCTTTTTCTTGGAGGCATGTTTGTATTGACTATTATATAGTATTTTAAAAATGCAATTGCATATGCGAAATTTATCAAGTAGATAATTACCTAAGACGAAGACACGGTATGACAATAAGTGTCAAATATTAATCTTGACGTCCTATATATGAACTATTTGCTTATAAAACTTTCGTGAGACTCTAACATATTAAAAATATTTTTAACGGGTTACTCACGTAATTTAAGTCACGTAGTTTGATCGAAACATGTCGAGCAAAAATCAACTTAAATTACGTGAGTAACCCGTTATAAATATTTTAACTATTTGCTTATAAATGATTGGGGACTTAACTGAAGAGGTTGATAATGATCAGTCATTAATTGAATTAATAAAAAAAAATATTTAAAAATCATAGGTATAACAATATATATATATATAAGAGTCAGCTATTACATATAAATTGTATATACCTATGATTTTTTCAATCAATTATTCATTAGGTAGAAACCTGCTAGAGTACATTCTGTTTTTTAAGTTAATGCCTACTCTTTGGCTAATGTTCAAACATTCCCGCACCGAAAACCCCGATGTATGCATCAGTATTGAAATATCCCTTAAAATAGTATAAAATTTATTAAGATCGCACGAATACAGCCGGAGCAGCTAGAAAATATCGGAACAGCCCTTAGAGTAGTTTTAAACCCGAGTGTTTGTACGCAATTTGGCCTTGTTGGTCCGTTGGTAGAGAGATCAAAGCAGAAATGCGATGCCACCTGTCGGGTGGTCAAGTGGAGCTAGTAAAAACGCATTACAACGTATTTTTTCTTTCAATAATGGTTCAGTAAGGAATACAACCGCATCTAAACTATTATTATTACAAATCTACTCCTTCCTACCCCTATTTCTTTGTTCCAACAGCTTAAGAAAAAGCTCCTTATTGCGCAACTCACTAATATAAATGCAAGCTACTACTAACGTCGTTTGGCACAGCTTAAGGCAGGCAGTTTTTACTTTTTAAACCTGTAAGCAGTTTAAAGCCCGCGGGGCCGGGTACATTAGCGGCCACGGATTTGGCAAATGTTATTATTTCTACCGGATTACCGGCGATCCACTTTTTGGGGTTCGTTGTTGGTTAAAACCCGTCTTGAACGTGACACACGAATATACAGGGCAGCATTTTTAGGGGTTATTTTAAAACTTAGTACGCATTTTGAATGATTCCACTAACTATAGTTGACTACTAGACCACATGGCTTGACTATTCAACATCATTGGCCACGACTTCTTGAAAGACGGTTGTTGCAATGTGTGGACGGGATCTGTTGCTAGTGCCGGTACATCGGACATCTTTTGCCACATCTGTCACAGTTGAAGCGTGAGTCAGGAATAGTATCAGGAGGAGTAGCCATGCTGCGAGCCAGGCTTTGTAATGCACCGTCACTCCGTCGTGTATGGTCTCATACTAGCGCGGACTTCCCAACTGTCTGCATGTTTCCTATAGTCTCCGTTTTCCCCTGATACCTTGCGTTTGAACTGTGTTGCTGCGGCGATAGTTAGCAAACGTGTCAAAGTAGGCGAGATATTCAAAATGATCTTGACACACGCTCTTGTTTTCTTAACAATAAGTTCATTAAGCTCATCGTGCATTAATGCCTCACCTTGCATTAGCTGCTTCAGCTGCTGACGTATTTCATGTGTTTGCATAAGTACGTGATATTATCGAACGAGCGGAGCGTAAGCCAGACATCTTCGGACACAACGGAACTGTCAGCTGGCTAGACGTCTGTGCATTTCGACGGCTTTTTGGTTTTTAATAGTTGTTTCGCAATAACTTTAGTGTCGTTTTTTTGGTTTATAACATTTGGTCACGGTATAGCACATGTAAGTACAATTTTAGTTCGTTTATGAGCAGGATCGATCAAGGGGTTATGGAGCTAGACAGCGCGAAACGATCTTCATAAGGGTATATTGTTTTAATCGTTTGCAAGTAAATCGCGAGTTCTCAGTTCGAGGCGGACTACTAAGTTTATATAGATTTGTCGATAATAAAAATAAAATAACTCGATCAACGGTAAGCACACCCGCTGCATTTTTCCCCTGTATCAACTGTTGCGACCTCGGGCATGGGGTTGATAGAGCCCTGTTTGCGTTGTCAGTCCGGATTATGTTATTATATTTAATGTGCGAGGGTGTGTTGCAATTTTGGTTAAGATTTGTTTGACTTGTGGTCGGACACATGTTGTTTTAGATAATTTCGTGTCTATAAAGGGTCAGTAAAACTCAGTAAGTATGTAGAAAAGTTTGCACAGCTGAGTCATGGTTTATAAAGCAACAAGTTACAATTACTGATTGCCTAACTTATTTGATTTAGAAATAGAGTGAAATGGCGCAATTGTAATTTGTAGTTTTCACACATGGTCAAAAAGGGTTCAGTAAAATAGCTACGAGTTTACATATACTTTTTACATTTGCATATACTATCTTCCTTGTTATTCCCTAGTTGCAGATTTAATAATTTAGCTCTTTACCGCATTAAGTCTTGATAATTGCATTAAAACTGGGAAGTTGTATTGCTCTTATCAGTGCTCAGTCTATCGCTTATAAATGATAAATCACCTATTTTTGAAGATTGTATTTTATTTTATTTTCTAGTCTTTTAATGTAGAACCGCGTTAAAATGTTTATTTCCACTTATTGCTCTTTGTGCCACTTAAGAAATTTGTAAGTCCGTAAGTGTTTACAATTCCCTACCCGCGTAACCCTTTCCGTACCGAGGTAATGTAATATTTCCCTGCTCATGTGTGCACAATATTCACGCAAAGGACTAGTTTATGTGTGCACTATTCACGTAAAGGACTAGTTTATTTATTCCCGGCCCGGCGCGGACGCATTACCTGATTACGTAGAGTCGGCACCAGCGTAAGGTTGGGGACACACGGCAATGCAGAAAATAAAGTAACAAAACTCAACAAGTAATTTATCTGAGTCGCGTTATAAATATGAAAAAAAATTGTTTATGCTGACGCCGAATGGTTACAAACACTGTACATACCTATCAGTCCTTTCCAGTTCATCTTTATCGCTCTGGATTGTACAATGATGCTTGCTAACAATCAAATTGGGTTTTTGTGTTCGTGTGCTACCCTAGGTAACACATCGATTAAATAACAGCACCAAATCGGTAATATTCTAAGCGAGTTTCTTCGTTAGGTTTGTTTCATGAATTTAATACAGTTGGTAATATTACATACCAAACCAAAACCAAACAAACGTAATTTTTTAATGGAATTTAAGCTTTCGTATAATCTAGGTTGAATGTTGTTTGTGCATGCGGATTAGATTTATATATTTTTTTAAATAACATGTTTAGAGATATTGCAATCGAATTTACACTACAAACGCACCTTCCATGTTGTACCCGTACTTACATCAGTTATACCCTGCGCGACCACAGCCACCCCACGGCCGTAATTCTCCAAATGGCTGTAACTCGAGCCGGGCCGGTTTAAAATTGAAATTTATATGCGCGCATAATACATGAGGGATTACGCTTGCGGGCTCTTGAGACACTGACGGAAGGGAAAATCATTAGGTACCTATCTTGGACGAGTAAAACTAGAAAAGAAGAAAAAAAACCCTATCGCTGCGACGGCTGTCTAAGAGCCATCGCTAGAAAACCTGCTTTGAAATAAAAAAAATGTATTTAAATCGGTTATCCCATTTAAGAGATACGGTTAAATTAATACACACAATGGCTAATTTTTGCTATGGTTTTTGTCATTAATAATTTTCGCAATATATCTCAGATCTAGCTCTTAAAATTATAACTAACTCTAAATAAATATTGGATTTACCTAGCTATAATAACCTATTGAATATATACTCTAATTTTGGGGAAGATGTTGAACATAGGTATATATGTTTATTTTAAGTAGACACACTACTACCTAATAAATTACAAACCTAGATGTCATATATGAAGGAGAAGTGACCTAGGCTTCCAGTGCCCACTGCCCAGGGCTTGGATCGAGCTAGCCTAGCATCCAAAATCGAAATTAAACCATCAATATATTATTACGAAAGGTATTTACAGTTAAAATGTCTTAAAAGAAAGTTATACTTAACCAAGAAAGCTTTAGTAAGTGTTTAAAAAAATAAATTGGGCTTACTTAGTCCTAACTAAATTCCCTTAAAACCACCCCAACCATCTGGCCGAAAGATTTGAAATATTCAAAGCTATTATTTATAAAGCCATTATAAATATTAAGGAATCTATTCTTAAAGTGTAGTCGACGTAATTCGGCCGGGCGAGGCGATTATAACGATTAAATATTCATTAACGAATTTTTCTTTTTAAAAGCTGAAAAAAATGGCGTAAAAAGAAAATTGCCAATTAGGATCTCCCCGCCTCCTACCTTCGCTTTAAATTGAATTTGTTCAAGGAATGTATAAAGCAAGGACCATATAATACGTGGACTGACAATTGCGGCGTTTTTCTCTTGTGCGGTTCAGGTGCCGCAGCGACATCATGCATTACACGCTGAACAAAATATATGAGCTGCTGCTGTTTTAGTCTAGATGGCGCTTTTGACTGAAAAAAGAGAACGCCACTTTGTATAGACATTCAGTCCAGGTATTATATGGTCCTTGGTATAAAGCGAGTGTTAGGATGTTTAGCAAACGAATGATATGATTTTAACGTCTGGTGAATTTTTTATGGTTCTTTACTTGAGATGTTAAATAATTTTATTGCCTTGATGGCAACTGAAAGTAAATAATTTACTTGATGTTTCAATTCGGCGTGGATTATGTTTTTTCGGCGGATAAAAACGAATTAGATGCTTTTTCTTTTATTCGTTTTATTTTTCATAAACAGCTACATTGTGCCGTATTATAATTTTAAAAAACCATAAACAATACATTTTAACACAATCTATCTCAAACATATCTACAACACATAACAAATAATCAACCAATAGTTGCACCGGAATAATTTTCTGTCTCAGAATCTGATTCAGACGTGAAGGCGCTAGTTGTATAGGTAGCGTAGTTAATGCATTGGAGTTGTATTGATGTTGGAATGTGTCTAAACGTGTTTTAAAGTTAGAAAACGGCCCATTAGGAATACATAGTGCGGTATTCTAACTATAAAACACATAAACAATACATTAAAAATACAAACTCAAACATAACTCCAACAAACAACAAATAATCAACCTACTCGTATATTAAAGTTGTATTGGAGTTGAATTGAAATAATTTTCACGGAAATTCTGATATTTCTAATTCAGTCGTTTAGGCGCTAGCTGAATTGCGTAGTTAATACATTGAAGTTGTATTGAAGTTGGATTGTGTCTAAACGTGTTTTAAAATTAGAATACGCATAGTTAGTAACGATAACAATTTAAATACCGAGTTATATTTATTATAAAGGAGCAAAGTTGTTTTTTAACCTCTTACTTATGCCAGCAAAATTGAGGCGCGAGCGTAGCGACGACCTCAAGGCACGAGAGGTTGAACAAACTTTGGTGCCAAGTGTAATACAAGATTTTTCACCGCACCAAGGCGAGGAATAGCACGCTGCACCTATGCCGCTATTGTGCACACGCTGTACCTACATTACATAAAGTTTTTTTCTTTTTACGATGTAGTCTTCAAAAGGGCCTATCAGCCCGCGGCGCGGACCTCTAGGACACGGGTCCCATTAAAAAAAATATTTTCGTTTCCAAAAACTTTTTCTCCTTTTTTTCTTAGTCGTAATACGATACCAATTATTTCCTTAAACGGAACACCAGTATTTTTGTTTCACCCTGTATTGGAACACTTCCCAAATATTATGAAGAAAAGGAAGGTCAAATGAACTATTACGGATTGTCTATGAGTATTTCGGAGGCACCACCACTGGCACATAGGCTATTCTAATATAATCATGTTGCGAGGGTAAACTGCAATGTAATAGGCACGGCACCCTGCTGTAGGTATTCACTGTGTTAGCTCAGCCTCGCTCAATTATTCATGCAATTAACTGATTATAGCGACATCCGGCGACACCGCCCCTAACTACCACTAGGGTAAGGATAGGTAACGTTACCTTATGTCGGGTAACCGCGTAAGTGTAAAGTAAAACAATGCGTGTTTTAGAACAGATTAATACAAGTAAACGTTAAGTTAGCGTCAGATGTGTTACATAACAAATTGGTGTAAGTAACTGTTTTATTACGTTTCTCTAATGTTAAGGTTTTCATGAAAGTAAGCCTTTAATTATGTTTTGTTCTCCGAATTTATGATACTCTATTTGTATTTTACAAAGCTATAAAATATTTCCAACAACTTAACGGTCATTTCAAGTATGAAATGTTTAAATTATAGCAAGTTAACTTTATATTTTCCTAGTTTTTGCAAGTAGGCTTGAGTAATACTCATGCGTCAATTTTTTACATAAAATTGTATCTATCGGGTGATCACTCGGTAGGCGTGCCAAACATCACACACACACACCTTCCTATATTAATAAGATAATCTTAAAGGAAACATACTGCCTAAACCCTTTACCGAAGCCGTCACGATATAATCTCCACCCCCCATTTCCAAATGACGTATAAACCAATCAAACTTGACGGGCCATACACCCTTTTCAAATTAAACGACACGCCAGCGCCCCTGCATGTAATTACTGTCAATTTATCACCATACATAATTAATTTTCATTTGTGAGCAAGTGTGTATTTCGTTACGCTATATTTGATAATTTATTCACACAGCTTCAAAGGCGGCCAATTAGATTGGGATAGTGTGTGGAGCAAACTATGCTATTAAGTAAGCGTAGTTAGCAAGCTATAAGCTCAAGTTGATTGCTTTTAATGAAATTAATGAGTTGCCTACGGTTGCCTGTTTAAAAAAACTGTTAAATTATTTCGTCCATTAATGTCAAAGTTATATTTAAATATTGCTTAATAAACTGCTACACATAGTGCCGTCCAAGATACAGGCTCAGCTTAGTGTAGAGCACATCGTACAACCTGTCGATTTCATATGCATATTTTACGCCCCGTAAGGAAATGCCGGATACTGACATTGAATTATTATATTAAAATATTAATATAGAATCTTGATATCTGAACATGACCTCTGGCCGATTCACTACGCCGTAGCTCGGAGCAACATGTTTCCGATTCGTAGCAAGATTGTTCGTAGACATGTCATGAAAGCATAATATTGAAGTCAAGATCTAATTCATTCTGAAGCAAACGCTTAAAAAAAAGCACACATGTTTTGTAAGAAAATCTTTCTCAGATAGTGCTTATAAAGTTATGATATTTGCAAGAATCGAGAGCAATTTTAAGTTTGATTCCAATCCACCATCAAATGTTTAAATAATTATAATTGATCTTACTTAGTAAATAAACATATTTAGTTAGAGAGTTGGGAAATTCCACAAGTAATTTTAGCTCGGTACTTAGGTCCAGCGCGTCTGAAGGTAACGAAGCGCGTCCGCCTAATTGGTTACAACGCCATCTGCCGCCGTCTTGAAGAGCTAATATGAATATTCAAGCGAATTGAATTGTACCTCACAAAGGGAATCAATTTAATCCTTGATGTCCTTTAGTAGTTTTGATTAATAAATGAACGTAGGAGCGTCGGTAATTTGCATTTTGACGTTTTGTGAGAGGAATTTTGGAGATTATAATGGATTTGATAATGAGGTTTTACAATTACTTTGGCGTTTGGAGCTGTCATTCTGTGCTTTAATCTGGTTTACAGACAGACAGACCACAGAGAGTTGTGTTTTATGCAGACTATCCTTCGTCTATGCCTTCGCCCGCGTAAAGATCGTTAACAATTTTCAATCCCATTTTAACACCTATAGGGATTGAATTACCAAAATTCCTTTCTTATACTATAGTATCCTCCTTTTTTATATAATAATAGTATTCATTTTAAATGAACCAAAAGTCTTGTCCACCAGTATTTTTGGTTACACCACAACATGTTTATGTTCTACATAAAAATAATAATGTATCTACATAAAAGCTTAACATTTATGAACAGAAAGACCATGTTAGACTATATTGTACGGAGTAGGGAATGCTCCCGGTTCTGATTTTGTTTGGCGTGAACCGGGAATTTCCGGTTCCGGTACCGGATTTGTATAGAAAACGAGTACCGGGAGCAAACCCTAGTACGGAGGTACTAGATACGTACGGTACAGGCCAATAATATATCACCGCCATGTTTTACGATAGCACTTTTTATATGTATTTGTAAGTGTTTTCCACCTTAAGTAATATAGTAGTAGTCTTTTGTGAGAACGAAGAGGAAAAAATATCTCCTATTGTAACTAACTAAGTATTTCATTGCAGTATGCATCATATATTTGTATAAAATGACTAGTAAAATATGCAATCTACAAACTAACCTATATTGTTTACTCTATACTTGCTCATACAAAAAACACCAAGGTGATATATTATTGGCCGGTACGTACCTTCCTTAACTCACACCACGCCGTTAAACAAAAACCAACCTTACAATATACAAATACAGATTTAATCAACTTTTAAAATTCCGACATGAAAGCTCTCGCACTCTACGTGATACATTTAACGAGCTCTCTTTACCTCAAAAGCAAATGCAATAAATGGAACAACATCGAATCCGGCATGAAAGATAAAATCAAAGTGCTTTAAAGGCGACACATTTAATTTGGCTCGTGGCCCGGAATGGCCCAAGCTACGGGTTGGGAGCGATTAATTATTTTCTTTGTCCCTTACTTTGAGCTAATATTTACGACTTCACTTTGCCTCCCTTTCCAACAAATATTTAATTTTTGGCGACCCTGATCTTCTTAGTTATATATTTACACTCAATACTTCTTAAACAACAACAGTTTTTGTAAAACGAATACACGTTGAATAGTCTCGAGTATCTAGATGAGGGCATAAATAATTTTAAAATAATAACCTCAGGCAATAGTTTTATTGCCTGATGTTTTTATTTTTAAATTATTTCATGTGAAAATCAAGATGACCAATACTTGCACAGTACTTGGATTATGAGCAACAAGCGTCAAGTAAAACACATAAACGCTTCTATCAAAATTAAATCATAATAAAATCAATGTGTCCAGATAGTAACATTTAATTTGCACCGCGGCCTACGACCTATAAATCCCGGTTTAGAAGCGTCGCGCGGGGTCATGCATTATTACCCTGGGTAATGAACCCAAATCCTTTGATTCTATTAAATGGACGGAATGCAAGTTGAAGGTAAGAGCGGCGGAATTAGAAGCTAGTTGGAATCCCAAGAGAAAAACTGTATTAACAGCAGCCATAAAGTAAAATGTGTACCTACCTATACATATAAATAAGTAAGATTTTTCCTGATTTGCGTCTCCATAAATATTAGATAGATTATGTTTTTTTTGCAGTTGCCTTTTAGTTCGCTTCAAAAAATGTTACTAATAATGACGAGGTTAATAATCAAGGGTATATAGGTGGATTTTCTTTTTGGGTCAGTGAGGGCAGTCACCAGATCCCGTGCTGCTACGCGAAAATTGTCTTAGAAGACCTTCCCTGGATTTCAAATTAATGAAGATTAACGTGCAAATAAAAGCCCTTAACAGGATTTGAACCCTTGACCTCCTGTTTCGTAGGCAGGGTCACTACCAACTGGGCTAGGAAGCCGTTAGTACATTTCATTTTCAGGCAGTAAAAATATCTTTATTTGCTGCATCATCTGTATCCATGCATAAAAGCGATTACGAATACACCCAACCATTACATTAATACATTATTCTATAATTTAACAGTAATTTGTAGCCCGCTTGCCAACCGCTCATGAATCCGCTGTCTCTCGTGCCCTCCATCCTCTCATCAACTATGCACTGAGGGAATGAGCGAGCGGCGCGACACCTCGCCGTTA
This sequence comes from Pammene aurita, assembly GCA_947086415.1. Lineage (NCBI taxonomy): Eukaryota > Metazoa > Arthropoda > Insecta > Lepidoptera > Tortricidae > Pammene > Pammene aurita. The sequence continues at coordinate 25,249,848 of OX352308.1, read as the reverse complement.
TTTCATTGTCTCGGTGCAGCGTCACCAGGCTAACCGGATCACTTGCTTGCTTGCCAATTATTTTACCATGGCAGGCTGGGGAGGCCTTTGCCCAGCACAGCTAGCACTCGCTGTGATTATTCGCTTTTTGACGAAAACCCAAACCGCACTAAAATAATTATTGATGCCAACTTATTTACTTATCCAAACAAATGGAGAAGGCGAGAACTTACGAATAAAATAACTTTAATGCGAAGGTCAATTTAAATACTGAAAATATGAATCTAAACTGAATATCATTTAATATCGCTAAAAGAGGCTCGGATTAGGCAGAATATGAAGAAATTTGAGAAGTCGGCGAATTTCTTCAGGATGAAACACTTCTTCCAAAATAGTAGCGGTTCCTCGAGGTACCCATAATTATGTCAAATAATTAAGACACGAAAACGGATCCTGTACGAGTAGGTACCTATGATTAATATACCTACCAAATTTCAGCACTATATAAGAGATTTCAAGCGTTGTTATTTTGATTGTACTCGTATATATGATGATATTGATGATATGAGTTTTTTACAGTAGCTACAATAGGTAAGTAGGTTACCTATAAATAAATATGTCTATGATGATGCCTGTTATAATACCGCTTGAGTATATTTGATCGGTTTAAAGTGGAAACCAAACCAATATTGGCGTAATTGCTTGGTAGGTATTTGCAATTAGTGCGCGATAATCGTGTAACATGCTAATTAGTTGCATCCGATCCCATGTAATTGATTAAACATAATTAGGTATATAGGATAGATAACTAGATAAACCTGGTTTAGATATTTATGCACTAAATTAGAGTATTAAGGCGTTTTATTCATATTATCAAATTATCTATTAGATTGACTTTAAAAAATTCGTAGGTACATACCTACTGATATATCTGTTTATACATCAAGTAATTCGATATTAAGGGATATTTTCATTAGTTACGGCTTAGATTAAGGTATGTACTTAGTTTCTTTAAATAGGTGAGAACACGGACTTTTTTACGAGACGAATTTAAATAAGATCCTAATATTGCCTATTGATTTTTATGTTAGTATTCTAATAAACGGGCTATCTTAAATATTCTAGAACAAATTGTGTGCCATGTTTGGCGGTTGACAGCTGCCATTGAATCAAAGAGTAGCTTAGACTTTTAGTGATTTTCACTAAACGTTTAGCGCACATAATTTCTTTGGGATGTCATCTCCTGTTAGGTACTCAATGACATTACCTAAGGACCTAAATATTTAAAGAATCTGGTAATGTTCAAATATAATGTAAATAAATGATCTTCGGGTGGTATTTATTTTAAATAACATTTATCTTGAGTCTATTAAGTAAAAATCGTGAACCCCAAAAAAAAAGTCGACGGGTTTAAATTGAAAATTATGTTAAGTAAAAGATTTTTTGTAGTGGCAAAGTATATTAGGTATATCATAAACCCCATTTTAAGTATATGAACAAATTCAACACCGGTCAAACGAAATCAGATCTTATAACAATCCCACAAGGTATCACATGTAAATTGTCAATTTAAGCAGTTTTCCTTAACGTGACAAGGCGTGGCCAGCCGGCCACGCGGGGGTGTCGCGCCCTCTCGATACGAAACAGCCCTTGCATCGATCGCTGCAGATTGGGACAGATTTAAAGAAGCCTGCATACGATATGAGGACGTTGCTAGGCATTTTAAGGTTTGGTTAACTTTTTAGGGTTCCGTAGCCAAATGGCAAACAACGGAACCCTTATGGATTCGTCATGTCTGTCTGTCCGTCCGTATGTCACAGCCATTTTCGGAAACTATACGACGTATCTGAATAAAATTTACACATAAGGTGTATTCTGTATGCCGCTACTTAGTTATGTAGTCAAATTTAAAAAAATATATCAATCCAAAAAATATAAAATATGGATTGATTTTGAGGAGATGCGCCTTATCATATACTTTCTACGAAAATTGTTTTGAACATTATCGGTTCAGCCATTTTTGAGTTATCTCCAAAAAACTTCTTCCATAGGCATCAGATACGACCTTTTGGTATTAGTTTGGTTCTCACTCCATTGAAGATACGGAACCCTCCTATGCGTGGTCCGACACGTACTTGGCCGGTTTTTTCAAGTAGGTATTACAGTTATGGCCTTTAATTGTTGAGCCCTTTTAGGGCTCAAGCTATTTGCTTTGTTTATTACTTACTCTATGAAATGTCCAGTATAAAGTCAACCCTGAATGGCTCAATAATTAGTCCCTAACCGTACCTACCTGCCAAAATGAAGCTGGATTTATTTATGACCTACAATGAAACTGTTCATATTTATAAAATGTTTAGATCTGGTAGTATAAGAGCCTACGACACTAAACCTAGTTCGATAAGTTTCCTTGATGAAATAGAACATTAATTACGTCTTCAATAGGGGAACACGAAATGGCGGTCCTGCAATGCAGAAAACATGGCGGCCTATGTAAAATAAAAAATAAAAAACCTTTTTCTAGTATGATAAGTCTCCCAAGTTTCTTTTGTTCCTCGAAGCAGGGGAGGAGGGGTAGGGCTATACGATAATGCAGTGCTGCAAACCCAAGTGCTTGGCCTTATCAGTGGCAGCAGCATCAAAAAATTGTAGAAAACATAGCAGCTGCGTAGCGTAACATATAACCTAGAAACATAGCGTCTGATATTCAGGTTTGTGATATGCGTATGACATATTTCAAACACGGCACAGATATATGACGCACGATGGAAGCACGTTGAACACCCTATTTTTTTTAATGCTAACGTTTTCGTATCTGTAGCCAAATGTCAAATTCAGGAAGGAGAATCTTTCGTACTTGTACTATTAGTTATTCTGTGGCAAGGATTTTTTCTTTAAAATTATATTTTTTATTAAATATTAATCATTGTTTCAGTTCAAGCGCCTACCGAGCGTCGCCGGCGGCGGCAGGTGACGCGCCCCCCGCCCCGCCGCTGTTCCTGCCCCCGCACCTCAGCCATCTCACGCAACATCTGAACCACCTGTCACAACCGTTCTTCCCAAGTTTGAAAGGTAAGATGTCGTCGTTTCCTAACGTTAGGTATTTCAGCTTTTAGTCACTGTTTGCTGAGGACTTGGGGAGCATTACTGGGGAAAAAGGTCTCTTATTACGAAATAATGTTTAAATAAATAGTCTTTTTACCATCAAAATCTTAATGAAATCATCTACGGTGAACTGGTCACTATTTCTACCTTACCCTGTTATTGCGTTTCACTCAAACGCAATAACAACATCAACACAGCACTTTTATAAAGTGTTTAAAGACTTTGAAGCATTGATAAGCGTTTAGGCTATGTTTCCACCAGAGATGAGCGACGATGCGTTGCGAGAATGTTTGTTAAGCACCAATAGAATCACTTCATTTGTTTATGCTCGCACAGTGCAGTTCTAGGATTGGTTCATATAAAACACATTCCTCGCAACGCATCCTCGCTCGTCTCTGGTGGAAACGCAGCCTTAAGCTTTCAAGACACATAATACACACAATTGGTTTCCTTAGTATAAGTAGTTTCGGCAGGAACTTTTGTCTTAAACCTAACTTATTCTCCCAGGTTGGGGCGCCCCATGTCCCTGCTGCCCCAAAGAAGAAATGCGCTCGACCAGCGTGGCCGAACTCCGGCGCAAGGCGCACGAACACTCGGCAGCACTACTGCACTCCCTTGCCAGCTTCCAGTCGCGTGCGTTACTACCGCTGCCACTCCACTTGCCGCCACTGCCCATGTCGCTGCTGCCGCATGAACCGCCTCCTGCCCAGCCGGAGCCACAGAAGAATCTAGACTAATACATGTACCTGGTGTAATGTTCAGGCACTTTTACGAACAGTATTGGAGAAAAATAAGCTAGCAAAAAAGGCCGCTGGATCCGTCTTATTCGTATTTTGCAAGCTGGATTTGTAAAACCTGGTAATAACATCAGAAAACTTGAAGGAACTAAACTACGAAATGTCCGCGTCTACTTTAAATTATTACTAAAATCAACTGTAATAATACCTACCTAATTTAACCCTTCTGTTGGCAACGTATCATATATGATACACATTTTTGTGCAAATACTTAGATAGGTACATAATATGTTTGGATCCAAAAGACCAGCCGATTTTTGTTAACCCAGGCATTTTCTTTTTAATTTTAAGAAAAAAAGGTTAAAAACAAATATTTTCAGTATTATGTTAAGGATGATTCACTAGGGTGAATCGGAGGAACTGTGGATTCTTGTGCCATATTCATTAGTCGTGCCAATTTATGTGCCATAACCCTTAGCTTAGGTATTTCTTGCTTATTCCGTGATATTGTATTATGTTTCATCGTGTAGTAATGTGACTCCATAATTTAAAATAGAAAGTTACTTATTTTGATTAAAAAATCAAAATGTTTAAGAATTTTAACTGCAATATTGATGAGAATTTTCTGCAGTATGAACTCATTAATTTGAATAAAGTAAATACTTATTTTAGATACTTATAAAACAATGATTAAGCCCATTTAATCATGCCATTCCTATATACATTTTATGGAACCATAAAACATATGACATAATTATAAAATAAAATTGTCACAAATATTCATAGTTATATTTAAAATTTTATTTGTAAATATCTTTACGTCACACCTGACCATAATGTGAGTATTACCGCACGCTACGAGTACGGTAAAACTCGCATTATGGCCAGGTGGAGACGTAAAATTGTGTACTCACCACGGGTGAGTACACAATTTTACGTTTTACAAACACCCTCTATCGCATATTTACAACCCTCGCCTGCGGCTCGGGTCACAAATACCTGCGATTTCGGGCTTTCTTTCTTTTACAGTCCTTGGTAAGTAATGTACTATTATAACCATTACAGTATCCGACCAAAAACTGTTGTGAATATTTATTTTCTATGTGTGAAATATAGGAAAATATATATAAATAAACCGGTCATTGTTTTCATCATATGATTATTATCATTGTATTATTGCTACTAACAATCGTGATACACCCACTAAGAAGCCCTAGGGAGTTGAATTTGATGAAAACAATGGTTTTTACTGTTCAGTGACTCGATGTTTGTACGGTGTATGTAGTTAAGTAGTTTTGTAAATAAAATAACGTTAAAAATAATTATTGTATTATATATTTGATAACTATCAGTATCCATTGAAAATAATATTTTGCTGTTGCTAAATCTTGACGCAAAAATACATTTATGGTTCGAACGGATACTTTCTAAATTCTGTCGATAAACTTCATAATATGTGTATTAGAGGCGTTATATATCATTGTACAAATATGATACCTGTTTATTTGAGGGGCTGACAACAGCTAAATTCCCTCCCTATCTTTTTCAGCGCGAGTGAAAGAGAAACACTGTGTTACGATTAGTATGGGAGCTCATTGCAAAAGTCGCAAAATAATGAAAATAAAACGCATACGCATTAATTGAGGAATATAAAACAACGAAGTTTTTAGCATTGGTGTGATGGAATTGTGTCCTTAGTTACAGACGTATAAGTCAATAAACTAAAGACATACAACTGTTTAAAGCTAATTTCAAGATGTGACTGTTGTATCTCTAATTTCCTGGATTGTAATTAATTAATACGACCAGATAAATTATAAACTGCACTTTTATTTCAAAAACTATTTCAGTTCTGACAGTTGAAAGATGACATAGATAATACGGGAGACTGGTGTGTTGCCAGCCAGTAGTGACCTATTACAACAGTAACTTTGGAATTATTTTCTATCGATCCGATTTCATCCAATCGTATATCGGAATTAACGAAGTTCTTCCAAATATAACGAATAGTAACATATATTTTGTTTACTTTCTCAAAACAAGTAGTTATAGCTAAAAAACTGTTTGAGTAAAGTCAATTTGAAGGTCATCGGGTGTTGTCAGCCTCTTAAGTGCGTGTAATTTCTTTTGATACTTGTTTTCAAATATGAGTATTATTGATACTTCTCTTTTTGAAATGGACAACATCATAATAAGTATTCAATAACTGCACGGATCATTTCGAGAAGCTACGACGGCTACGCCGTAGCTCGTAGCGTAGTACGCCGTTTGCGTAGCCCTTACTGTGATACTGCAGTGCCAAGGGCTTGCAATTTCGAATAGTAATTTGTATGGAAATTATTCGAAATATTCGTATTATCCGGATAATATCCGAATAATTGCAAGCCTTAGGAGTGTGCACAGTAAAAGGGTTTTATGTACTTAACCCTTTCAGCGCTAATCACGACACGTTGTCGTCAAGCCTCTACGAAGCATTTCCGCTACATAGCGGTAAACCCATGTTATCGGCTACGGCGTAGCGCTACCGCGTATTATAGCGGTGAATGTGTCAATACAATATAACAAATTAGTTTTGTGACCCTATTTTAGAGTAACCTTTATATCAATAATACCATTTGATAATAATCGACATAATTTTTTAAGTATTCATATTTTTTTCTTTACGGTTAGTCGTATGATCTTAATGCAATACTTACCATTTAATACAAATGTTAATAGAATTAAATTAATATACATATAACAATGTAAGTAGACGTACAGTCCGCCCCATATTGTACATAGCGAGCCGGGAGACCACTGCACTATGCACGACCTGTGGAATTGTTGGGGTCGACTGTACTTGTATAATAATATAAATATATACTTAATATATACGTACCTTAGGCACATTTAAATACCTAGTTGTTTTAATTATTGCAAAATAAACTATTATGTACATGAGATTTTGTTTGTTTTCCTCTAACCCTTTGTGAACGCCAAGAACAAGGGCCGTATTCTAACGATCCAACTTCAATTTAACTCCAATGCATTAACTACGCAATACAACTAGCGCCTAAACGTCTGAATCAGAAATATCAGAATTTGCTTGAAAATTATTCGATGCAACTCCTATGTTGGGGATAGATTGTGTTTTTAACGTATTGTTTATGTATTTTAAAATTAGAGTACAGAACCAATACTACGCAAAAACATTAAAATACATACAATAAGGACAAAAAATTAAGAAACTATTCGAAAAGTAACTAAAAACGGATTATATCGCGTGTACTGAGCTTAAATTACATCCCGACGTTTCGAACACTTTACAGCGTTCGTGATCAACGGGTCGACTGAGGAAAAATATACAATTGCCTCCGTTCAAAAACTATCACAATATGCAAACCTACCCACATATTAAATATTAAACAAATCGTCATTGCACATGCCAGAGGTGCCTTTATAAAAAAAAAAACAAATGCTAATAATGGCAAATACCTAATTTACAATGTCAAATAATTTTAAGTTACAAAAAATATAAAGAATGTTAATACGGTCAAATAAATAATTTCAAATAATGATGACACAGTTCCTGAGGCAAGTGAAGTCGGCTACTCCTCTACAGAGTGCAGGGGTCTACAGGCTGGAATGTGAATGTGGTCTATCATATGTAGGCCAGACTAAGCGGAGCATCTCTACTCGAGTAAAGGAACATATAGCCGATGTAAAGCACCGTCGACCAAGGTCAGCAGTCTGTGAGCATGTCATGGATAGGCCCAATCACTCAGTTAAATTTGACAAACCGCAAATCCTCGTCAAGGAGAAACGATACATTCACCGGATGTTGCGAGAGGCGATCGAGATTAAAAAATATCCAAATATCAACAGAGAGGATGGTTTTTCGGTACCACCAGCTTGGGATCCAGTTATTCATTTGGTTAAAGAGCAAGCTAGACATAGGACTGTGAGACCCATAATGGTGGACAGTGTGGACACTATTGTTATTTCATTTGTAAGGATTTTAGTTGACATTATTAATCTAGACACACGGCAGTGTGTCCGCCAAGTTCGAGCAAAAAAAAGCGACAGACCGGCCGTGGGTTATATTACACGAACCATTTCGGGCCAATTTCGACCACCCTATAACTCAAAACATATTTTATCTACGCATATGAAATTTCGAGTGTCTGTTGACATCCCCTTAATTGTCTAGAATACAAAATTTCATTATTCTACCTATAGCAGTTCTTGAGATATTGACGTCAGAAAATCGCTATTTTTACTATACACTCACTGACTCACTGACTCATCAAAAACCTAGACCACTTCCAATGGTCGTACTGACTTGAAATTTGGTATGGAGATAGGTCTTAAGGTCAAAGTAAAGGGAAAAATCTGAAAACGGCCAAGTGTGAGTCAGTTTTAAAAATAGCGAAGGTGTAACTTTGTTCTACTATGAAGTCATAATGAACTAAGTGGGTCTATCTTCCAATGGTCGTACCGACCTGAAATTTGGCTCGAAGGTTTGTCTTTAGGTCAAAATAAAGTGAAAATCTGAAAACGGCCAAGTGTGAGTCAGTTTCGAAAACAACGAATGTGTAATTTTGTTCTACTATAAGTAGGTATGGAGTGGAAATGAGATAAGACTTATTTAAATTTAGATACATACCAATTTAAGACAATACATGTTTGTCTTAAAGACAAGAACAATAAAATTGTTCACCACTCTGTGTGTGTCTGTTGCGGGAACCGAACCCACGATTTACGAAGTACAAAGCAGGTCACTAGGTACACTAGGTGCGCTAAATCAGTCAAACAAAAATGAAAAGACTATTTTTTCTCGCATAGTCTAAATAATTTCTAATTATACACTAACTAACTAATAAAATCGCAGATTCAAGAACATGGAAATCATATATACTCGAAGATGGAATTATATATACTACTGCCCATCTCACCCTCCGATACGCCACGGGATGAGATGGGATGGTGCACTTCTAGGGCTACATAATAGGCCACCAATTATAATACCTACTGGTAGGTAGGTATTACCAAGTTATTAATTATCTATGTAGGTAGCGTACTTACAAACAGAATAAAGTACGTTATTGATGTATGTAATTATATGTAAGTAGGTACATTTTATAGGTGTAGGGAGCCAGTTTATTTGTAAAAATCACCTATAAATAAATAGTAAAATAGAATTAGACGCTTAGTATAAAGGGTATAGTATAAAGTACATACCTAAGTGGAATGAGACATTTCCCAAAGCAAAAGTGATAAAAAAAAAATAAAGAACCTACACCTAACAAAAATAAAAATATTTAACGGCCTCCTAGCCCAGTCGGTAGTGACCCTGCCTATGAAGCAGGAGGTCCCGGGTTCAAATCCTGGTAAGGGCATTTATTTGTGTGTTTATCACGAATATTTGTTCCTGAGTTATGGGTGTTTCCTATGTATCTAAGTATATATTTATCTATATAAGTATGTATATCGTCGCCTAGTACCCATAGTACAAGCTTTGCTTAGTTTGGGACTAGGTTGATTTGTGTAAGATTGTCCCCAAATATTTATTTATTTATTATTTATAAATGAAATCCCATCAAAAACATAAATGTGAAAGGCTGCCAAGTTCGATACTATGAGAATGCTTCGCCTATAAAAGAAGTGAGATCTGAATAAGTACCAAGTTCCATAAAAATACCTCAAATCATAAATAGTTATAGGAATGCACACTTGATTTCCAGCAGTTTTTAAGGTACATTTTGAATAAGTATCACGTTACATAGAAATACCTAAAATTATAATAGTCAGAGAAACGCACACCGGTTTTTTTAGCAGTTTCCTGATAACATTTATTATTTTCAGTACTTTTTAATGATGTAACTTGGCAAGTTTTAATAGAAAATTATATACTTGACACATTGCAGTCCAAAGGTGTCGATTCATTGCATTGAAAAGGTGTGTGGTGTGTGAAAACTTGCCAAGTAACATCATTAAAAAGTACTGAAAATAATAAATGTTATCAGGAAACTGCTAAAAAAACCGGTGTGCGTTTCTCTGACTATTATAATTTTAGGTATTTCTATGTAACGTGATACTTATTCAAAATGTACCTTAAAAACTGCTGGAAATCAAGTGTGCATTCCTATAACTATTTATGATTTGAGGTATTTTTATGGAACTTGGTACTTATTCAGATCTCACTTCTTTTATAGGCGAAGCATTTCCATAGTATCGAACTTGGCAGCCTTTCACATTTATGTTTTTGATGGGATATTTATTTTCATAAAGGCTACGGCGGCGTGTGCAATTATTTTAATTTGTAAATTATTTGAAATTATTTATTTGACCGTATTAACATTCTTTATATTTTTTGTAACTTAAAATTATTTGACATTGTAAATTAGGTATTTGACATTATTAGCATTTGTTTTTTTTTTTATAAAGGCCCCTCTGGCATGTGCAATTACTTAATTTGTTTAATCTATATATGTATAACTCAAAGGTGACTGACTGACATAGTGATCTATCAACGCACAGTCCAAACCGCTGGTTCTAGATTCCAAATTTGGCACGTAGGTTCCTTATAAGGTCTAGGGGTGCGTAAAGAAAGGATTTTTCAAAATTCATCCCCTAAGGGGGTGAAATGGGGGTCCAAAGTTTGTATGGGGAAACAAGATTAGTTAGTCTATTTTATTCGAAACTTCACAGAAGTATTCCTAACGATAAATGAGTAACTACGTGTTGCAGGTTTTTTGAGAATTCAACCCCTAAAAGGGGGAAATGTGGTCAAAAAGTCTGAAAATCAACATGGGTATTGTTTCTATGGTTTATCGGGTCGTTGATTACGAAAACAACAACGATTTTAAAATCCGACGTGGCGGACGTGAAATACTATCTCCCCTGTTAGGGTACAATGGGGTTGAAATGTCTAAATATCCATATGGGTGTCGTTTTTGTGATTTTTTGGGACGTTAATTAAGAAAATGGCATCGATTTTGTAATTTAATATTGTGGACATAAAAATTCTTGAAAGTATTTGTGCCAAATTGCAATCTTCTTCTAAATATATAAAATAAGAAACTGATGACTGACATATCAACGCACAGCCCAAACCGCTGGTTCTAGAGATTCCAAATGTGGTACGTAGGCTTCTTATAAGGCATAAGGATGCACTTAGAAATTATTTTTAAAAATTTACCTCCTGAGGGGGGAAATGGGGTTCAAAGTTTGTATGGGAAACGAGATTAGTTCAACTATTTTATTCGAAACTTTACAGTTGTATTCCTAACGATAAATGAGAAAACAAGGGGGAAATGTGGTGACAAAATTTAAATATCAACTTGGGTATTGTTTCTATGGTTTATCGGGTCGCTGATTACGAAATCAGCACTTAAGGGGGTGAAATGGGGGTTGATAGTTTGTATGGGGAATTTTTAAACGTTGAACCAATTTAGATGACACTTGTTATAGAGATAGGTTGTGTACCGGGAAACGACATGGGACAGTTTTTATCTCGAAAATCGATCTTTAAGGAGGTGAAATGGGGGTTGGAGGTTTGTATGGAGATTTTTTTACCCCGCGAACCGATTTAGACAATTTTGTTGTGGATACAGTTTGAGTCCCAGGAAACAATATAGAATATTTTTTAAGCCGAAAATCAATCTTGGAGGGGTAGAAAACATGTTGGTAGTTTGTATGGCGAATTATTAACCGCTGAACAGACGATTGAAATGAAACTTGGTACATATTATATAGATTGAGTCGCGGTAAACAATATAGGATAGTTTTTTCTCGAAAATCATTCCTCTAGGGGGTGAAACGGGGGTTGAAAGTTTGTATGGGAAATTAATAACCGTTGAACCTATTTAGATGATTTGGTATGGAGATATTTTGCGTTCTGGGGAAGGATATATAATAGTTGTTATCCCAGAAGTCATTACTTAAGCGGGTAAAAAGGAGGGTGGATTACTAATTCCACGCAAATGAAGTCGCGGGGAAAAGCTTCTATTCAAGAGTAGAAATCTGTATTAATCATAATCTCTCAGTAGTAAGTCGTTGATGGCGTAACAATTAAACAATTATTGCAATAATTTCTGACTATTGATGATTGACTATTATAATTGCAAAAATGAGGGAACCGCCGTCTTCAAAACGTGGTATACCGAAACCTCCAGAATGTAACGAATACTTTTCCGAAAACCGCTTCTAAATCAGTTCAGCGAAACGCAAGATGATCGCGGACAAACATACATTCCTACATACAAACATACGACTCTAACTGAGAACCTCCTTTTTTAGTACGCGGGCGAAGCCGCGGGAAAAAGCTAGTATTTAATATGTGGGTAGGTTTGCATATTGTGATAGTTTTTGAACGGAGGTAATTGTATATTTTTCCTCAGTCGACCCGTTGACCACGAGCGCTGTAAAGTGTTCGAAACGTCGGGATGTAATTTAAGCTCAGTACAAGCGATATAATCCGTTTTTAGTTGTTTTATTTCTCATGAATAACTATCGCGGCAACCGAAGACAATATTATTCGAAAAGTGTTAAGAATTTGATATGTATTGAACAGGTTTGGACTTGTCAAAAGTAACGTTTTGATTATTCAGATCATAAGAGTAGGTATCCATACCAAAATGGAAAAAAATTAACCCTTATGGTACAACTCTGACTGTCGCTAAGCCAAATTAGGTACCTACTCTGAAACTACTGGATAGATTGAGCTGAAACACAGTATTATGTAAGTCAGCGACCCAAAGACGGGCGTGTAACGTAAATTTAATAAATGATGCACGTGAGGGGCCACTTTTGAGGGATAAATTCAAAAATGTGGAAAAAAGTTTTGTAGTGATATTACAAATGAGCCCCGTTTAATTTCTGTGAGAACTTCTTCTAAATATCTTTTTAATATTTTAGAAGAAATAGTTTTGAAGTTATTCAAGAAAAAAGTTGAAAAAGGACCATTTCTTCTCCCTCATAATGCTGAGCCTAACATTTTGACGAAAATGCAGAAAATAGTTCATTACATATAGATTGTAGGAAAAATAATAAGTCTATAGTCAAGCGTGAGTGGGACTTAAGGAAAAAAATGTTAATATGGGGCGTTGGGGCGCGAATCCGACCCGCACTTGGCCGGTTTTTATTTTTACCATCATGTCAAATAGATATAAAAAACTTTTGCTTAACGTCAATACAATTCGGTCAATTATATAGTTATATAGTTTTCAGAATCACAACTTGTCATTTTGATTTTGATGACAAAGAAGATCATTTTGATAACAAATCCGTTATCAAAGTAATTTACGTGCTTCAAAGTATAATTTATATTTGCTGGCTCCACCAGCTTGTAACGGTACCTAGATACCAGTTAACGTTTGTAGAGACGTAAATACCACGGCTAGATAAATCAAATTAATCGATGCTTTCGAAATATAGCGTTGGAAGGCAGTGCTATTGATTTTAATTTGACTGTCAAACATTTTAATGTACAGTCGAGGTCAAAAATACCTTTACAGTTGAGTGTTACAAAAATACCTTTACATTTAAATATGTTTACACATTGCATGACAAAAACATGCTTACAACTCACATGACAGATTCTGCTTTTCAGTTAATGCTCCAAATTTCAGTTTACAGTCTGTCTTCCATAAAAACATTTACAGAAATTGTGTCATAACAGATTTACATTGCATGTTACAGAATAAGATTTACTGCCAATGTGCCGTAAATACGTTTACATTTTCAGTGACATTACAAACTTTAAGATCAAGCTTACTTTTCGATTACGTACACCTATTGTTACATAAATATCTTTACAGATTTGATTAGCCCGTTTTTAATTTTAATAATGACATGAAATCGTCATAAATATAAATTTCGGCTTTATAAAGAGAGCTTCATTATTTATTAACGCTAACTAAACTTTACTAACTTTCGGCTTTATTATTTATTGTTTATTAAGGGAGTTAAAAATAGTACTATTTTTTTAGCTGTATTTGTTTGGTTTAGTGTTTTTACATACATTATATAGTATGTCGACAAGTAATCCTTAGTAGTAATTGGACGGTTTCTTTATATCATATTCTAACACATCTCAAATTATGTAAGAGTTCCTTTTAACCCTTTGAACGCCAAAGATCCATAAAGTAGTCATGAGATATCGTGCTTATCATGCTATTGACCCCCTAAAGTGGTCCGGACTAAGATGTATTGCGATCATGCTAAAAAAAACAATATAAAAGCATTCTCGTTTATTTTTCTTGGTGCTTATGTTGCATTAAATTTATGGTGACCACTTCATTCGATCTATTTATATGTCAATGAACCATTTTGCACGTCAGTCAGTTTCAATTTAGGATTGTAAGAATAATAAATTCTGTGCCAAAAAATATTTCTTAGTGCTGAAATTCCTGACTCAGTGATGTTACTTCGTAAAACACCCGAGTGGAGTTCTTGTATATTCGGCGGGCGTCCAAACACTGAAATGTATGATGTTCCTATACTTATGAAGGCAAAAATCTTAATGAAGTTTCATTTATATATTTCTCCAACAACAAGAGCGTGCTTATTTCATTTGTGAAAGCCTATTGATGCTTGGGATCAAATAGCTGAGGCCGAAGAATATCTCATGGATTTTAACGCTGACCATACGAACGACATCACTACATAGTATAAAACAAAGTCGCTTTCCGCTGTTTGTCCCTATGTATGCTTAGATCTTTAAAACTAAGCAACGGATTTTGATGCGATTGCGGATTTTTTAAATAGATAGAGTGATTCAAGAGGAAGGTTTATATGTATAATACATGCATAATACAGGGTGTCTCATTCAAATCGGTCAGTATGGGAAAATCTGAAACTATAAGACATACGAAGATCTGTTCTGAGGAAACATGTCAACGATTTTAATAACAAGAAAAACTGCATTCATACATTTTAAAAAACATCTGTACTCCGTTCGGGAATCAAACCCGGTTGTTTTGGAAAAAAAAAACCTACACTATTTATATTTAGATATCGATTATGTAGGTCTTAAGCAGTAAATGTCTGTATGAAACATGATGTCTAAAATGAATAAAATGCATTTTTTCCACATACTTTAATTTATTTTAGTAGGTGCTCGAAGTGACCACCGCCTTTTTCAATACAATATTCAACACGTTTAGGTAACGATCTTACAATTGCATTTTGTATCTTCATGTGGTGAATTTGCGTTAAAATTGTCTCTATGGCTACTTTTAGGTCTTCAACGGTGTCATAGCTTGTTTTGTTTGTACACTTCATCCTTCGTAACCCCACAAGAAATAGTCCAGATGCGTTAAATCGGGCGACCTTGCGGGCCATTTGGTAGGGCCGTTCGTACCGATCCATTTTTGTGGAAAGTTCTCATTTAAAAAGTCTCAAGTCTTAAAAGCTATGCGACTATTGTGAGCCGGTGCTCCGTCTTGTTGAAAATACAGTTTTTCTTTTACTTCTGCCGACATTCTCCTAGGGCCTATAAAAGATCTTCTAAGATTGCAAGGTACTTGAATCTATCCAAATGTCCATCATAAATTTTAAACATGAGTACCTTATTATGAAGTAGGCCGACCCAGCAGTTGAATGAGAATCTAACTTGACGGCGTCCTTCGTGCATTCTTAAAGGATTTTTTCGACTCCAATAGTGATGATTTTTACGATTGTACATTCCGTTGTTGGAAAATTGCGTTTCATCAGAAAACATTTACGTACTTTAAAAAATGTCTGTCTAAATCCATAACTTCTTTTATCCAATTGCAAAATTCAAGTCGTCTAATATCATCACCTGCATGTAAGGCCTGCACCCAATGTCCATTTTTGTAGCACTTGTATTTGTATTTCTTAAGGGTTCTATGAATAGTCGGACGTGAAATTTCAGGAATATCACGACTTGCATCACGGATTGAGGCATCTGGTGTTGCTTCAAAATAGGTTAAAATGTTCATTTCCATATTTTCATCACATGTCCTTTGTTTTATTTGTTCTGGCTTTTTAAAACTTCCGTGTGTCTTTAAATTGTGAACAATTTTAATGAATATCTTACGAGTAGGCATAATACGTGTCGGATATTTAATATGGTACCAATGTAGTGCACGGGAACAATTTCTGTCATTTTTAAAGTAAGCTTCCAATAATTCGAACTGCTCAGTGTTTGTAAAACGCATTTTGTCAACCAAACAGCGATACACACAAAAATACCTAAGCAAAATATTAAGTTCCCGCCAAAGCATTGACACTCCAATGTTTTTTTTTCTTTTTTTATTGCTATTCGGCCAGTCGCACCAAGACGTTCCATATTCAAATGAGGTTATCACGTCTCAGATCTACATACTTATTTTAAGTGGGCTTTTCAATTGATTGTTAGTGTTTGATTAATAGAAGTAAGCAATTGCAATAGATAATATTATCGCAGATAACAAAACTGCCGGAATGGTTTAATGCAATGCCAATGTCATATGTATGTAAAGCGGTGTAGGTATCAAGTTGCAACACCAGCAAAGAGGTACAAACAACCATAAAGACAATTTTAAATACCTGAACCTGAATATTGTAAACGTGGTGACTTCGAGCACCTACTAAAATAAATTAAAGTATGTGGAAACAATGCATTTTATTCATTTTAGACATCATGTTTCATACAGACATTTACTGCTTAAGACCTACACAATCGATATCTAAATAGAAATAGTGTAGGTTTTTTTTTTCAAAACAACCGGGTTAGATTCCCGAACGGAGTACAGATGTTTTTTAAAATGTATGAATGCAGTTTTTCTTGTTATTAAAATCGATGACATGGTTCCTCAGAACAGATCTTCGTATGTCTTATAGTTTCAAACTTTCCCATACTGACCGATTTGAATGAAACACCCTGTATAGTAGAGAAACGCTGATGATTTTAGAGGTTTAAATAAATAAATAAATATTATAGGATAATCTTACACAAATCGACCTAGGCCCACGGTAAGCTCAATAAGGCTTGTGTTATGGGTACTAGACGATGATATATATAATAGATAAATATGGATAAATACTTAAATACATAGAAAACATCCATAACTCAGGAACAAATATCTGTGATAAACACCAAATAAATGCTCTGACCAGGATTCGAACCCGGGACCTCCTGCTTCGTAGGCAGTGTCACTACCGACTAGGCTAGGAGGCCGTTAATAGGTTTCTAATGTGATGTCGTAAATAAACCCATTTTTTGCGCTTACATTGCAAACGCTGGCTGAGTCCTAAGAGATACTCGTAGATCAAAATAATGTACCACATTATTGTACACCTTAAAAAGGTCTACAAAAAAGTCCGTCATGGTATATGTCTATCTCTTAGGGATAACCCACAATAACCATTTTTCATCCCGTGCGAAGCCGGGGCGGGTCGCTAGTAAGAATTCTTAATTTCAATACATCGGCTATTGTGAATTAAATAGAAAATTGGTAATTATTCAAATTAAGAACGGGCCCATCAAATCTGTAAACATATTTACGGCACATTAACAGGAAATCTAATTCTGTAACATGCAATGTAACAATTTGTGACAATGTTTCTATGGAAGACGGATTGTAAACTGAACTTTGGTGCATTAAGTGAAAAGATGAATCTGTCATGTGTGTTGTAAGCATGTTTTTGTCATGTAGTGTGTAAACTTATTTAAATGTAAAGGTATTTTTGTAACATTCAACTGTAAAGGTATTTTTGACCTCGACTGTACATATCAATTTGAAGGGCGCCTATCCACTTTCCGCCATCGCCGCATTCTGCTATACTTTATAAGCACCTGTGATACCTTCCTTTGGAATTGGTCAAGTAGGGTAGGTTTTTAGTAGGTATGACATAGGAGGCAAACGAGATGAAGGTCGCTTTTCGGTGAAGCAAAACATCTTGAGGAAACCGGATTTAATCCCAACAAGGCCTAGTTTTCCCTTTGGGTTGAAAAGTCAGATGGCAGTCGCTTTCGTAAAAACTAGTGCCTGCGCCAATTCGTGGAATTAGGTTGCCGAGCGGACCCCAAGCTCAATAGAGCAAAACGCTGGGATAAATACTGGGAGGAAGTAGAGGAGGCAAACGAGAAGACAAATCGCCTGACGGTAAGCAATTACCGCCGCCCATGGATGCCGTAACACCAGGGGGGTCACAAGCGCGTTGCTGACCTTAAAAATGGTACTTGAAAGTTTGAAGGTGATATCGGTCCGGAAATACCGCAGGCGACGGTTCATTCTACAGTTTTGCTGTGCGAGGCAGGAAGTTTCTGGTATGAGGAAAGTAATAGAATATGTTGCAAATCTCTGGAATGGATAACTGATCTACTTATTTTAATTGTAAAATCTTGATCTGAAATAGATGTCATGTTCTTAAGAAAGAGTGACCAAGTCCTCCAGTGTCCGAGGCCAGATTTGAACTGGCGTCTCCAGCTTTCGCGGTCACGGCGGAACCTGTCGAATTTTCTCAAGTAAATGCAATCTCTGAATTTAAAACGACCGATTTGAGGTTCCGCCGTGACCGGTTGGTCTAGCGGTCAGGGCGTCAGTCGCGAAAGCTGAATACGCCAGTTCAAATCTAGCCTCGGACACCGGAAGACTTGGTCACTGTTTCTGAAGTATATGACGTCTATTTCAGTTTATAATGTATATGCAGGGTGTCTCATTCAAATCGGTCAGTATGGGAAAGTCTGAAACTATAAGACATACGAAGATCTGTTCTGAGGAACCATGTCATCGATTTTAATAACAAGAAAAACTGCATTCATACATTTTAAAAAACATCTGTACTCCGTTCGGGAATCGAACCCGGTTGTTTTGAAAAAAAAAACCTACACTATTTCTATTTAGATATCGATTGTGTAGGTCTTAAGCAGTAAATGTCTGTATGAAACATGATGTCTAAAATGAATAAAATGCATTTTTTCCACATACTTTAATTTATTTTAGTAGGTGCTCGAAGTCACCACGTTTACAATATTCACCAAGTTCAGGTATTTAAAATTGTCTCTATGGTTGTTTGTACCTCTTTGCTGGTGTTGCAACTTGATACATACACCGCTTTACATACATATGACATTGGCATTGCATTAAACCATTCCGGAAGTTTTGTGGGGTTACGTTCGTTGACTCAGTTATGTCAGTCAGTTCGTTCGAATCGTTCTTCGAGCACCTACTAAAATAAATTAAAGTATGTGGAAACAATGCATTTTATTCATTTTAGACATCATATTTCATACAGACATTTACTGCTTAAGACCTACACAATCGATATCTAAATAGAAATAGTGTAGGTTTTTTTTTCAAAACAACCGGGTTCGATTCCCGAACGGAGTACAGATGTTTTTTAAAATGTATGAATGCAGTTTTTCTTGTTATTAAAATCGGTGACATGGTTCCTCAGAACAGATCTTCGTATGTCTTATAGTTTCAGACTTTCCCATACTGACCGATTTGAATGAGACACCCTGTATAGTGGTGTTACTACTTATAAACTGCAAATAAAAAAAAACAACAAAAATAATTTGATTTGCCTCAAGATTTGTCACGGATCTGTTAAAACTATCATCTTTTATATATCTAAACAAATTGTGATTCTCAAACTCGCTTACAAGGTTGGTATATTGTATTGACTTTTAACAATTTCTTTTGACATCCATTTGAAATAAACTGGATCGCGAACTAACAACAAAAAAAGGTGATCCGAATAAGCCAAACTTCATTTCTGAAACATCCAATCCCATTTAATATCAAGTTAGAATCAATTCGATGACAAATTATATTCCACGCATAGGCCGATCAAATATATGTAGGTACAGACGCAACTTTTATGACCGAGTACAGACGATAACAATTAAAAACTGATTAAGTATCCAAAAACGTATCGGATTCTAACGATAATTTAATACGAAGAAACACAAGAAAAGAGGTTTGGTTAATTTGTAGCTACTTCTATAATAGGCATGGTGAATTTTTTTCATGTTTTGTTGTGAGGATCAAATGTCTACATGCGGCCAATTGCGTTAAAGCAACACAAAAGTCAGAAATTAGACTTAAAGTTTGAGATTTGCATTTGTTTCTCGAAACGCTCCTAACAAAATGACGTGCAAAAGTGACGTCACGATCACATCGCCCTGTTTAAAGTATGGAAAAATTATGAAATTGCTATTTTTACAGTGAAATGTTGCGTTTATGTATATGGTTACCGTACAATTTATTTAACAGTAATCGAAATGTATCAGTTTTTTTTAATTTCGTACTTTTAAAAATTTTGAAATTTTGAAGCATGCTATCTTTGAACCATTTCAATAGATTTTTTTAATTTTTACTTTATTTGGATATATTGGAAATTATGCATCCTATCAAATACATTTTATTGCATAATTCAACATGTGATACATTTCTTATTAAAGTAGTGCCATTTGGATCGATAAATTGAATAATTTTTCATATTATTACTCAATTTAATTAGGCGGAGCAAAAAATGGTTGGAAACATCAGCCAAAGGTCTAGCGGGGAAAACGAGGGAGGAGGGGGTTCAATAATGCGATCCAAAAATATTAGTACTACTTGAATAACAAATGTATGTTTTAAACAAAAAAAAATTAATCATTCAATCATAAAATGTAACCATGCAATCACGCGGTAATGCCGCGAGCGTTATGGGCACCTTTGCACCGGAAACGACAAGGGACGGTAGTAATTAATGACTAGCTTTTAGGTTTAGTAAGTGTTTGACTGTATTTATGAAAATAAATGTTTTTCTTAAAATGTAACCTAGGCGACTCCAGTGCCCTTTCTGCTCAAAAATGCCACCACCTGTCCGTACCGTGTCGGTTTACCGAACATTATCTTCATTCTTTATTTTATCTGAAGTAAAGTACATTCCGAAGGATACCTACATATTTATTATAATAATTATAAGTTTAGCCTTCACAACAGCTGTTTACAACACTCATTACAATCGCCTACGCGACTCCATTTGGCAAAACCCATTACTTCTAATGATTTACAACATTTTTGCAACAATTCCCAGCAAGAACAGTATATCTCGGAGTTTACCCATTATTCATTAACAAATGAAAATGCTTAGATTTTATGGGATGTATTTATGTAGCAAGTTTCGCAATAAAGGGTTTGGTTCTTGCGAAGTTGGGTTATGCTTTCTCAATTGTGGTGATTTGTTTGTTGGAGTTTTTTGAACAGATGTCAATTAAAGGAAGAGTGGATGGCAAAAGTTGTAAATATTAGGGAGGGTAGTTCTTAAGAATTGCGACTAATTTTAAGAGACCGAATTGCGATGATACGTTGTTAGAACCGAACTAAAGGCTTAAAGCAAACGACGTGCAGACCTAAAACATAATACGGTTATCCTTTATGAAAAAAGTAGCTGAGATACCTTTGCTACTATCCTTAGTAGCTACATGTTTCACTTCATGGGAGCGGTAGATATTTTAACTTAAAAATAATGGTGAAACCAATGCTTCGCATTTAAGGCATTTTTAAAACATTACGATGGTAAAAAATCATTAAACTTTCAGCGCCATTTTGAATTTACTTACTCTTATTCTGCTTTACTGGCTTCCATACTTACACCGTTACATGATTCAATTTATTCACCTATTTTTCCGTTTTCCATTTAACTCTTCTTCAATTTCATGACCTTTAGCCCTTGCGGATTAGAAATATCACTTAAGTTTTATAAATAATCAATTACATTTCTTGTTTGCTCTATTATAGGTGATTGTCAATTTTTAATTTACGCTGTAAATCTACAACTCAAAACGTGGGCCGTATTCTAACTTTAAAACACGATCCAACTTCAATACAACTCCAATGCACTAACTACGCAATACAGCTAGCGCCTGAACGTCTGAATCAGAAGTATCAGAATTTGCTTGAAAATTATTCCGATACACCTTCAATATTAGTTGATACAGACTGTGTTTTTAATGTATTGTTTATGTATTTTAAAATTAGAATACGGCACAGTGTTACAATACCTAAAAGTGAAATATCAGACGATGATCGCAGTAAACTGCAGAACTAGCCAAGATTTATGCGGCAAGTTTGGGCTCAGGTGGCGCGCCTAAGTTCGCTATTTACTGCCGAATAAACACTGATAACAATACAAGTTTGCACTTCATGTGTGCAGCGGGGGTTTCGGGTGTAACATGAAACAACAATCTTTTATATTGGTTTTATTTACTATCAAAAGGAAGCTGTGAATGAACAAGTACAATATTACAGTTTGGGTGCCGTTGTCTTTAATACGCGAAAGATTAATTCAATATTGATTGCCGACTGGGGCATAATTTAGTCTCATAAAAACTTAATGCGAGGTAACTCAGTATACGTAGTCGGTTCATAAGTTCTGTCACTAGGGTTTTGACTGGTATAATAGGAACTGTTAGAGTGTGGTTAAAAAGCATAGGCTTTTACGTAACAGTTATCAATTTACGATATTATTTAATGAAAATAGTTGTGGCAATTTTACACGATTCCTTATAACATTCGAAAAAGCGCAATAAAAACCACGTTTAAAACACGCGCCCTGTTAGAGTTGATTTTGACCCTAATTATTTTTACTAAAATTTAAGAGGCTTTCGCATATTGCATTAGGTTGATATTTTACCTTCATTTTAATACATAATTATCATGGGTCTGACCGACAAGAAGGGTGGTATACACAATTTTGGAAGACTACCTTGATGTATGGCATCAATATCATCGTGTTTTGCTTAACTTAAAAATACGTTAAGGTTCAGGAGGAGAATAGCTGAAGCACAGACTTGTAAGTCAATTAAATATTGGTTTCGAAATATGCCTCAATCTTCTACTTTAGTAAAAATAACAATTTGTAACTCATGGACAACTACAACAATGATCTTCACCAACTTTTATGAAGCATAATTTTCATAAACCATCGGCGTGTTTGGGTCTGACAACTATCTTCAAGTTTACAAGGACCAAAAAAATAAGCTATCTTGATTTTAAGTTAATCATAGTATATTTTAATCTGTATGAAATAAACTTTCTAATCATGTGACCTACATTGTTTGAATAAAAACTTTGTATTATATTTTCTTACTCAAAACTCTTGTGGCAGAACATATGAACCCACTAAGTAGCTTAGTTAATTATGACAACATGACTCTGAAGTTTAAAATCAATTTTCACTTAGTATTTTATGTGACCTTTACAGTGGGATATAAATTATATAATACAACTCATTTTCATTACCTACTAAACCGAAAACAGACATCTATTAGTTTCAAACGTTAAATAAATTGAATCATTGGGAGTTCCGGCAGTTTCCAAGTGCACAAAGTCAGCAAGTAAAATAAAAACTGCTAGTTCATGATTGTAATTTAATTAGTACCTATTAAATACCTAACACTACGTTCGCTATAACAAGTCCTTGGTCCTCACGTTCCGCCGCACGGCGTTGTTGAAGCCCTCCCTGTACTGGTAGAAGACGCTGCTGGACGATATCACGTCGGGAACTGCGTCTGGGTAAAGAAAACAGTAGCTTAGGTTAGGCTGCAAGGTTCAAGTCTAATAAGTTACTGTCGGGCACTGGAAATGATAGAATAAGGAAAATGGTATTATTTTTAGAGTAATGAAACCCCTTGTGTTTTGCTATATGTTTTGATAAAGGTTGAGCTCAGCGATCGGTCTATGTTAGTAATAACTGTTTATATGCCAACTGCGTCCGCTGATAATCTCATTGAATTTACTGAGTGTCTTAGTGAAATTAGTGCTATAATTGAGAGTAGTGATGTCGAGTCGGTATTTATCCTCGGGGACTTCAATTCGCATCCGGGTGAGCGATTTGCCAATGAGCTTCTAGACTTTAGTTCTGAACAGAATTGGACGTGCGTTGATATGGATTTGTTACCTGCGGACACCTTTACGTTCATCAGCGACGCGCACGGGTCGCGACGCTGGCTCGACCACTGTGTGGTTACGAGCGCAGCGCGCCAAACTGTGCTGAGCACTGCGGTTTTACAAGATGTGTTTTGGTCGGACCATTTTCCTTTGATAGTTGAATGTAACTTAAACCAAATTACGTCGAAAATTGCAGCGCCCAGTGCGGTGTGTAATGAGGTGATATGGGGCGAGCGCGACAGTGAACAAACCTCTTTATTTCATGACCTTTGTAACTCGAAATTAAAAGACATACAAATAAGGAATGATTTCGTGTTATGTGCTAACAAGCGATGTAATAGTGAGGGCCATAAACTAATGATAAATGATATGTATAGCGAAATAATCAATATAATTTCCTGCGCCGCTAAATCAAGTTCCACCTGTCGTGATAAGCGCAAAATAGCGGGCAAAAAATGTAAACAAATACCCGGCTGGAATAAACACGTTAGTGGAGTACACAGGGAGGCTCGGCTATGGTATCATACTTGGTTAGCACATGGAAAACCTTCGGGTGGTGCTATTTATGACAAGATGTGCGAGTCTAGGCGTAATTTTAAATCTAAGCTAAAGTACTGCCAAAATAATGCTGACAAGATAAAAATGGACATTATCGCCCAGCATCATTCTAAGAAACAGTTTGGCAAATTTTGGAAGTCCACAAACAAGCTATGTCCTAAGCCGAGTATCCCTGTGAGCGTAGCTGGTTTGCACGACCCAACCGATGTCGCAAATGCCGTCCGGCGACATTTTAGTGTGCAACCGTCTTTACCACCGCATCAGATGTTTGATGCTGAGAGCTGCCCCGATGAGATAACTGTCAGATTTTCGGCCTCCGAAGTGGAGTCAGTAATTAAAAAAATGGTAAGGGGTAAGTCTCCTGCAAGTGATGGCCTCAGTATTGAACATCTGAAGCACGCTGGTAAGTACCTACCCGGAGTCCTTGCACTGTTTTTTAACTTATGTATAAGCCATTGTTATCTGCCAGACAGTTTAATGTACACAGTGGTCGTCCCAATTGCCAAAAATAAGACCGGGGATGCTTCTGACATGTCCAATTACAGGCCTATTTCACTTGCTAATGTTATTGCCAAGGTACTGGATAGTTTGCTTGATAAGCAGTTAGATAAGCACATTGAGTTGCATGATACTCAGTTTGGTTTCAGACCTAGCTTATCAACCGAAAGTGCGATTCTCTGCCTCAAGCAAACTGTTCAGTACTACACAGCTAGGGAAACACCTGTCTTTGCCTGTTTCTTGGACCTGTCAAAAGCATTTGACCTGGTATCTTATGAAATTCTTTGGGCTAAATTACAAAACGAGACTGATTTACCGTACGAAATCATGGCAATACTCAGGTACTGGTATGGAGGGCAGAAAAACAGTGTCAAGTGGGCTGGAGCACATTCGGATGTATACGGGTTGGAGTGCGGGGTGAGACAGGGGGGTTTGAGCTCGCCTCGCCTTTTCAATCTGTATGTGAACCGGTTGCTCCAAAAGCTAACTGATACCAGGGTCGGCTGTTCGGTTGATGGCGTTTTTATAAACAACATCAACTATGCAGACGACATGGTTTTGTTAAGCCCCTCTTACAGTGCGCTGCGTGACTTGCTGCGTGTTTGTGAGTCATATGCGGAGACCCATGGACTCAAATACAATGCTAAGAAAAGCGAGTTCTTAATTTTCAGGGCTGGCAAGAAAACTTACGAGGACGTGCCCCCTGTGACTTTGTGCGAAACTCCCTTAACTCGAGTTAAGCATTTTAAGTATTTGGGTCACTGGGTCTCTGAGGACTTAAAGGATGTGATGGACATGGAAAGGGAGCGCAGGGCGCTGTCCGTGCGTTGCAATATGTTGGCTCGTAGGTTTGCACGTTGTAGCGACGAGGTTAAGTTGACACTGTTTCGAGCCTACTGTCAGTCTTTCTACACGTGCAGCCTATGGGTCAGCTATACGAAGCGTGCGTACAGCGCACTGCGCGTACAATACAACAACGCGTTCAGGGTGCTGTTTCGGTTACCATGGAGCTGCAGCGCATCAGGCATGTTCGCCACGGCGCGCATCGACGACTTCCAGGCTATTATGAGGAAGCGCAGTGCTTCCCTGCTTACCCGCCTGCGTATGACCACAAACAGCATCCTGGACGTGTTTGTTGACAGGTGGAACAGTCCGCTGATGAGAAGGTGGCTGAATTTGCACTGTCCTAGTGATATGTTAGTAGTTAAGTTTTAATTTTATTGTTTTAATTAATTTTATTTCTTAATTTGTTGTGTACAATTTTTATTTTTGTTTTATTGTATTGTAACTATGGATGCAAGTCTGAAAATAAAATATTATTATTATTTCCTTTATTTATCTTTTTACTTAGTTTAGGGTTTTTACAATATTTTTATAAAAGTAAAATATAAAAATACATCTAAAACATATGAAAACAATAAAAGCATTATAAAAAACCTAAACTAGGGTGCCGCCGGCAACGGAGCAGGGCCCAGGCTGCCGGTGGTTAGGGCCGCAGAGTGAGGAACCTTCGGACTATGCGCGCCGTGTCCAAGATTACCGCCTTCTGAATCTGACCCTTGATCCAACCACAACCTCGTAGCGAAAGTCTCTCAAGATGTTGGTCGAGACTCTTCGCTACGAGACCGTTCGCAGAGACAACTATCGGCACAATGATCGCCGAATCAACCTCCCACATGGCGGTTACCTCGTGAGCCAAGTCTAGGTACTTGCTGGACTTGTCCTTCTCGGCCTTCACGAGGTTGTCGTCACATGGGACGGTGATGTCGACGAGCATGGCCCGGCGTTGCGATCGATCTATTACCACGATATCAGGCTTATTGGCTACTATAGTCCTGTCCGTGATAATAGATCGATCCCAATAGAGCGTGGCACGACCATTTTCGAGAACTGGCGCAGGTGTGTACTTGTAGTACGGCACTTCGTGGTCCACAAGACCGTATAGGAGAGCAAGCTGCTGGTGTATAATCCTGGCTACGAGGTTATGTCTGTGCAAGTACTCGCCGTTAGCAAGATGAGAGCAACCGGAGATGATATGCCTGAGTGACTCTCCGGGACGGCGGCATGCCCGACAAATGTCGACCGTACCGTCCTTCAGGATATACCTCCGGTAGTTATTCGTCATGATAACTTCGTCCGCAATTGCACAGGCAAAACCTTCGGTTTCTCCGAAGAGGTCCCCGAATCGTAACCAGTTCACCGACGCGAGTAGGTCTACGTCGGGTCCCGTGAGGGCCCTGTAGAACCGCCCGTGTAGCTCCTTGCTCTTCCATACCGCCCTGCGATCCTCGGTGCTTAGCACCACAGGTTTGCGCCAGTTCTTGTTTGCCAAGGAGAGCGGCGTGAGACCCTTATCTACTGCCACCACATCACGATGCATCCCACACTCGTTGTTAAGGAAATAATTCCTGAGATCGTACACCTCACGGTTGTGGAGATTTTTGGCGTTTAAAAAGCCGCGACCTCCACACTTCCGTGGGATGTACAATCTCATAACAGACGAGCGTGAGTGAAGCATACGGTGTGTGGTGAGCAATAGACGGACTCTCCGATCCAGGGCATCCAGCTCGGTCTGTGTCCACCTTAGTATGCCAAAGGAGTATGTGAGTAGGGGCATTACCCAGGCATTGAAGGCGCGCACCTTGTTGCCACCTGACAAAAGACTATTAAGTACTTTTGTCAGCCGACTAAAGAAGCGCTCCTTCAACGCCCGTTTAATACCCACATCCTCAACACCCAAAGACTGTGACATACCAAGGTATTTGTAGGTTTCTGATTCAGAGATAGATCTGAACGTCATTGTCTCAGAAAGCTGTAGATTTGTTGAATTTACTACTTTCCCCCGCTGTACATGCATAACCGCACATTTATCAACACCAAATTCCATCTTGATGGAACTACTGAACACTTCAGTGGTGTTCAGTAGTTCCAACAGATCTCGGTTATTTGGTGCAAACAATTTAAGATCGTCCATGTACAGAAGGTGAGATATGACTTCACCCTCTCTCCGAAGCCGGCAACCTAGCCCCGAATCCTTCAGCAGATTGCTGAGCGGATTTAGAGCTAGGCAGAACCACAGGGGACTCAGACTGTCGCCCTGAAATATTCCTCGCTCGATCCTTATAAAGTCCTGCGGACCAGGGGGGTCATCCCCGCCTCCTGGTTGACGAAGGACTGTGGTCCACCGCCTCATACACGCGCCAAGGAAGGATCTTAAAGCTGTATCAATTTTATACAGCTCTAAGATCCTCTCCAGCCATGAATGAGGCACCGAATCATAGGCCTTCTTGTAGTCAATCCAAGCGGCCGAGAGGGTCCCCCCATTCCGCCGGACTCGTTGGCAAATGGTCATGTCTATGAGGAGGAGCTCTTTAGTACCACGGGACCCCACCCTACATCCATTTTGAGCCGAGGCCAAAATGTTATTTGCGACCATGTGCGCGTTTATTTTTGCTCTCAAAATGGATGTAAGGAGCTTGTAAAGTGTAGGCAAGCACGTGATGGGTCGGTAGTTTTTCGCTTCCGTGGTACTACCGGACTTATAGAGCAGAAAGGTTACACCAGTTGTTAAGGAAGGCGGGAGGGAGCCAAGTTCGATGGCTTGTTGAAATTGCGTTGCCAGACGCGAGTGCGAGCATCGAAACCATTTTAGCCAGAAGTTGTGCAATCCATCCGGGCCGGGACTTTTCCAGTTCTGGGCCGTACGGACTGCACAACTTACGTCATCGGGGCTGATGGTGATAGCCCCCATAGGTTCGATGGACTCGCACTCACGTTCGACAAGACTCATCCACTCGCCCTCCGTGTGTTCAACCGGCGCCGACCAGATGCTACGCCAGAAATCAGTCATGGCAGTAGCATCCGGCAGTCGCACGTCGGACACACGGGGGTCGGTTTCCTCCCACCTTCGGTATACCTTCCTTTGGTCACTTTGGAAAAGACGATTCTGCTTGAATCGGTCCACACGCTCTCTGTAGCGGCGAATACGGCTTGCCCATGCATAAACTTTCTGCTTCAGAAAGTCGATGCGCTCTATGACATTGGCCATGTAGTCGCGGGGCTCGATATTCGTCCCCGCGAACGCCTGGTGCACAAAGCGCATTACTCGGGGGCGGTTATTGCCCCCCCTGAAGCAGATCAGCTTTGCAATGAGAGTCCTAAATGAGTTAATACGACGCTCGATCCGTACTTGCCATGCGGGGACACCCCCGGTGGTCCTAGGTGCACGTTCAGCGTCCGGAAACTTGACTCGAGCAACACGGCACGCCGCGATGGCTCCGCAGTACATGATCGAGTGCGTATCATCTAAGTCTTTACTAGTCCGCAGGAGTGGATCTAGCAAATCATTCAGGGCTCCCATTAACGCTAGATTGCGTCTATTCATAGGCAAGCGTGGTAATCGTGGCCTAGGGGTATTTGTGGAGCGATACTGCGTAATTGCCTCTTCCAAAGTCCTCCTCAGTTGCTCATTGGCTGTAGTACTCACACTCTGATTCGCGATCTCCTCCTCATCGGCATTGAGATCAACCCGCGGCGCCCCCGATGCCAGGTCGGGTGCGGGTATCGGATCCGGCGACGTGGCGGGCGGATCCCGCGCCGAGGTGGTGGCCGCGCGAACAGAGAGAGCCTCCAGGCGAAGCCGATCAAGTGTCGCGTCATTCAACCGCTTTAGCCGCTGAATGACGCGCACCTGATCCGATAGGCGTTGCGCAGTCGTGTCAATAGTTGGTTCAAGAGCCTGAAACAGAGGAAGTATCCGGTCACGATACGCGCACAGATTAGTTCCCCCCTCTGTAGCCCCATAATAGGCGCGCATGACGTTCTCGTTCATGGAAGGAGTCCATTTCATGCGACGCACTATACCACCGGCAGCGGGGGCCCTGGGCGGGACAGGATGTCCCGCAAGCCCCAAGCGTGCCGACAGCGGTGGCCGTCCTCGTCGCTCGACTCGCTGGTCTCGGGCGCTGTAGCAAATTTGTCGCGCGATGAGGATGGCGAGGAGACGGACGAGGCGGGCGTAGATGGTGGGCGTGCGCTTGTAGTCTCGGCTTCTTTTTGACGTGCTTTGCTTCTTGTAATCATCCGTGTAGTGTATTTTTATATCCGCGTATCTTTTTCGTGTCACATGTTGTGACAGCCCGTATCGTATCCGTTGGGGTCATTTTTAGTGACGAAAAGGTAGAAAATATCACACTTACGAGAAAGAATACGTCTAAAATACATAATTACAAAAAAATAGAAGCAAAATTTGTATAAAACACGTCTGACGCTGACAGCCGTCAAATTATTATTATTATTATTATGTTTGTTGCTAGATCCAGGCATCTTATCATAATTAATTATTTTGCTTATTGTTAGAGAAGTAGTGTAAAAAAAACTTGAAATGTACGAAGCATGTGGATAGGAACTAATATAATAGAAGCGCGAGTTGAGATAGAAAAAAAAATTCAAATATCCGATTTTCCAGTCTATTTTTAACTTATTTTCACTTACTGCAGATTATTCCAGAAGTTACGATAGCCATACATTGTACCGGAATGTATCTCATAAAAGCATAAACAGCAACACGCGCATTAGTCACGATTAGGCAGGATTATCACTTACGTTATTGCAACATTAGCTGCAGCTTAGGACCCGGTTAATTGATATAAACGTGGCTGTGGTGGTGTAGCAGATGGGCTACACGCAGTTTAACATACACACGCTTCATAAATTGCAATAAATAATGTTACGGGAGTACTTGATAATTAGCAAATATCACCAACAAAAAAGTAAAAAAAAAAACAAAAACAGAAAGGTTAAAATTAATTTTAAAACACGTAAAACCAGGTTATTAATATTAATTATGTTATTCAAATAGTTATAGAGTACGTTGTGGTTATTACGAGAAAAAAAACATACGAGTACGCTTATAAAAGATACAAATTTCAAAATGATTAAATGTATTTAATTTTTCTTTTATAGCATTATACAGTATGATTAATAATCGGTGCTCAGGAATTAATTTGTCTAATTCAGTTATCGATACCGAACAACTATTATTATGGGACCAACTTCGAAATCGCAAAAAAAAATAGGTTTCCCATAGAAAACGACAACACCTGAGCGGCCGAAATGTATGAAACAGTCAGAAAAGGGACAGGACTCAAACAAGATTTATTGAAAACTAGCCTTTTCCCGCGGCTTCGCCCGCGTACTATAAGTACTCAAAAAGGATACGATACCCATGTTGATTTTCAGACTTTGTGACCACATTTTCCCCTTTTAGGGGTTGAATTTTCAAAAAACCTGAAACACGTGTTTACTCATTTATCGTTAGGAATACTCCTGTGAAGTTACGAATAAAATAATCTAACAAATCTTGATTCGCCAGACAAACTTTGGACCCCCATTTTACCCCCTTAGGGGGTGAATTTTGAAAAATCCTTTCTTAGTGCACCCCAAGACCTTATAAGGAACCTACGTGCCAAATTTGGAATCTCTAGAACCAGCGGTTTGGGCTGTGCGTTGATATGTCAGTCAGTCAGTCAGTCAGTCAGTCAGTCAGTCAGTCAGTCAGTCAGTTTCTTCTTTTATATATTTAGATATGGCTCGTGAAAATTTGTAACCTCTTATACCGTAATAAGACTGTCAGAGAAACTGCTGCACGGATCGTTCTTGCGGCAATATTGTGGGGCCATTTCTTTGGAGTAATTGTGTATCCCTAGAATGATTGATTCGTGCCTAGAGATTATAAATAACTAGAAACTGCACACAAAATTAGCAGAAAAAGCACAACGTTTTATCGGGGACAGCCTTTACATACGTTTACGAGAGTTTTTACCATAAAGTGTATGGATTTAAAATATCTGATGCTTAGAAAATTATATAGCGCCATTGTTATTGTCTGTTTGTTTATTATTCAAGAACAATTTTTACTTGGCGCGATTAATTTCATAATTTTTCATTATATAATATTAACTTTTATTACAACCTTGTTAACAATACCGTGTTTCATTTTATATTTGATAAGAATAAAGTTACTCAAAGCCAGGCTACTTTTTTAAAGTATATTTGGGTCACGGTGAATGTTCCCTTGTTTGTGACCGGAAACGAAAACGGAGTAAAAATACTATTGGTAACAAGTAAACTGGTTACAAAATATACTTAGTTACAACGCTGGCCGATAAGTCCTAATGATACCTACGTAGGTTTCAATAAAATTCATAAGTAAACTACCCGTAACACTAACAATGTGAATCATCTCCATATCCGGAGACTGATCATAAAGCAGACTCGTACACCACAAAATTACTTTCAACTAAAAGGAATTACGTTAAAGTCCAATTTCGCATGCATTTCCCATTACACTTAGCCGCTTTTAGTACAGAAGGTTATGTATAAACTCATATAAAACGCCATTCGGAGTGTTTGCGCTAGTTAATTACTCCATTGTGCGCTAGATGTCGTTACATAATGCATATTCTTTATTAACATACGCTTCATTATTCTCTGTGTTAGCTTTAAGTGCTTCCCGGTGATAGAGAATAGGTTAATTTTAACTTAGTTTTTGTTTGAATGGGTAAAAGATTAATACGGTCGCCTTTTATATGGATTTAGGACGATTGAGTAGACAAAAAATGTAATTTAATGTGACTTGACTTTTAAAATTCCCGTACACTTCTTACTCTATCTATTACATTTAGTATTTTATTAAACCGTAGCTAGTGTATTTAACTGCCAATTAATGATTTTAAAACTTCCTTTATTGTCAAACATCGGTTACAATAAAATAACAATAATCAAACAGGAATGTTTATTTCTCGTTCATCTTACACGGCACTATAATTATTTTAAATTTATAATATGCATTGTTTTGGTGCAAATCTACCAAGATGCCGCTGTTTATCATTTGTTTAACAGAAGCTCAAGCTCCCAAAACTACCGCTAATCATCACAGACCCATTACAATAAACCATTGAATCAAACAGCAAAGTAGATGTCTCTCTCACCTGACTGATACATTTCGTTAATTACAATCACCGTTTTTTGGTAGAAATGTACCTACTAAGATCCTGTTGCTTGTCATATTTAACAGCACCTTAACTTAAGCCCCCGAAACTACCGCTAATCATTGCACAACATTTACAATAAACAGTAGAATCAAACAGCAAAGTAGATGTCTATCTCTTCTGACACATTTCGTTAATTACAATCACCGTTGTTTTGGTACAAATTTACCTGCTAAGATACCATTGCTTGTCATATTTAACAGCAGTTTAAGTCCCCGAAATTACCGCTTATCATCACACACCCATTACAATAAACAGTAGAATTAAACAGCAAAGTAGATGTCTCTCTCACATGACACATTCCGTTAATTACAATCACCGTTGTTTTGATACAAATGTACCTACGAAGATCCTGTTGTTTGTGATATTTAACAGCAGCTTAAACCCCCGAAACTACCGCTAATCATCACACACCCATTACAATAAACAGTAGAATCAAACAGCAAAGTCGATTTCCCGGACGCCCGCGGCGGCGGCGGCGGCGGGGAGCGCTCGGAACAATTAATTTATACGCCGGCTCGTTACAACTCCGTCTCATTGTACAGTGAGACTATTTGATTTGGGACTTTTTAATCAACTGGGAGCCCGATGAGATTTCCCAATTTGAAATGTGTTGAGCGGGCTTCAATTGTTTTTTGTAGAATGATTCGGGGATTAAGAAGTGATAGCGATTTCGATATATTAAAATAAAGGATGCTTAAAAAGAGCACTTACATGATCGATGTAGCAAATGGCATAATAAAACTGACGGAGAAGATTTTTGGTGATAATAAATGGAACAACAGTAATACATAATGTTTGAGAAAATACTTCTCGAACATCGGAATTCTTATGATTACCGATGTAGTATTAATACTTAAATATTCGCACTGATTGGATAAACATCTAAGCAAATTTTATTTTAATTGCTTAATTCAGATGGTAGGTAAATTTTGTTATGGGTAACTTTGGTGTGACATCTGTCTGATCATGTAAGTAAAACCACTATAAGGCAACAAGAGGAAAATTTTTAACAGTAAACAAAGCACCAGAATAAGATTTTAAAATTCTGCTTTGTTGCGATACAATATAACGCGAAGGATTTATGGCTGAGTATCTACTAAACGTTCAGGTATTCGGAAACAACAGTATAATTTATATACAATTTAGCCTCACTATCTATGAAGCGAATGTTAAGAATTGTATAACTTACTTAAACATATTCAGTAACACGATCACTAAGCATCGAAACGATAATGACAAGTAGCTACTATGATTAAATTTCAGTACCTACATACCTACAATTACATCTATATATAATACAATAGATACTTAATGTGGTGTACTTAATTTGGTTCTTGACTTATAATCAAAAGACTGGGCAGAACTCAAAACTATAAATGAAAATTGCATTTGCAAATGAGTAAAAAATTATACCAGCTTTTAAAAACAGCCTGCAAACATATTATAAACTAGAGATGCAACAGATATCCGGCCTACACTTTAATAAGCGTTTATAAATCGTATTGCTTTGGTATCGGCATTTTCGCGTAATTATATTGTTTTAGTGAAAGTAAGCAAAGAGTTGTGTTGTGCCCCAAAATAAATAAGTTACATGATTTTTCCGTTTATCGTCGTCTATTAATTTTACTACGAGAGTTAAAAAGAATCAAAACCTATTTTAACTAATAGAAGATTGATTCACTTTAAATAAAGAGTTAATTTACCTATTCATAAGGCTCTACTTCAAGTGGTTAATTTACCTATTAATAAGGCTCTATTTTACACCACACTCCAATTCCTAGGCATCCCCCACCAAGAATAATGAGCTCTTGAATCGGATTTAAATATTAAATATCAATTCCGACTGTACGCGCCCGAAACAATATAAATGTAGACGCCGAGTGAATTTACATTCAATCCCATTACGAATCGCGTTGAGATTATTAACCAGTCACCTTAACGATGGGGGGTGGTGGGGGTATGGCTGTTAATTAAAATGGGAGTATATCTGTAAGGATTTGGGTGATTTTGTGACATTTCAGAATTTGGACGGTTATTAAGGCTTGGCGCAGATACGATTATGTACTTACAAGAATTCGTAGAATGTAAAGGCGTGGTTTCAAAGCCGATATTTTGTAGACAAGATAATTTTAAGGGGTCGTTAGGGTCGTTAAACTATACTACAAAACATACCTATGGATACCTAATGTGGTTGTTGACTTGAAATCGAAAGACTGCTCAGAACTCAAAACTATAAATGAAAAACTGCAACGGCAAATGAGTAAAAAATTGTACCAGCATTTAAAAACAGCCCGCAAACATCTTAAAAACATTACCCACTTGACATGATTAACGCAATGAGGGTTTCTTCGATCGATTTTTTCACTATTAGGCAGCCAGAGTTCTAAAGTTAAAAAACTAAAGTTAAAAATGAGAACGTTACTCATAATCACTTGAACATGATTACGAATGCAATCATGTGCTTTTCAACTTGATTGAGCATCGACATGAGTAAATCATGTCGATGTTTAGTTTCACTCATGATTAGCTGAAGTGATTACATTAGTAAGGCAGTATGCTTAGTTAAACTAACGATTTAGTTGATTAGATGATTAGATTTTGCGTAGCTACTAGCTCCATCACTTTATTCGGAACCTGACGGAACAGAGGCGGTACCTAGGTACTTAGTGAGTACGGGTATATAATTTTTGGATAAATTGCTATATTTTAATGTTTATTTTGATTTTGATTTTTGGTTATTGGTTTTTGGTTTTATTTTATTTTATTTTATTTTTATTTGTAGGGATCTAATTCAATGTGAAATTCAGAACAGACGCCTTATTCTAGTAATAACATAAACCAGCTTAAGTAAATTCTAATCATATATACGTCAATCACATTGAACAAATCATGATTAGCCTTAGTTGATTAGCGTTACTTTAGTTTCAATCAGCGCCCGTCGTTAATGATTTACTCATGGCGAAATCACTTGATTGGTTTGTCTTATGATTTAATCAGCGGTTAGGGGGCGTCCATTAATCGCGTCATACTGTATAGGGGGGGGAGGGGGTCAAGAAAAAATCACCAATGATCACCACAGGGGGGAGGGGGGTCTGGACACATATCACGTGTAATTTTTTTGTTCCTTGTGCTATACTGTATTATGGCCAATAAAATAAAAATTATCAACTTTTAAATGAATCAATCTGTCAAAAGCAGAGTAAAATTGCATTAGCACTATGATTGTAAATATTTTTTAATGGCAATTGACATATTATTTTGTGAAGTAGGTTTTTAGGGTTCCGTAGCCAAAGTGGCAAAAACGTAACCCTTATAGTTTCGTTATGTCCGTCTGTCCGTCCGTCCGTCCGTATGTCACATCCATTTCACTCGGAAACTATAAAACGTATCTTAATAAATATTTAAATAAAGGTGTGTTTTTGTATGCTGCTACTTAGTTTTGTAGTAAAATTGCAGAAAAAGATATTTTAAGGAGGGGCACTACTCCATACATGTAATTATTTGTAAAAAAAATTTTTTTTACCAAATATTGACATGATGCACATCACTCGGTAGGTCTTTCAAAATAACATTGAGGTCTGTTTGATTTTTTATTTATTTAGTGAATACTTTAAGAAAAAATCACTCCGTAAGTCTAAAAAAATTGTGTCCTCCCTGTCACTTTTGAACCGGAATCCAAAAAAATATGAAAAAAAATTGAGAACATTATCGGTTTAGGAATGATTGAGTTGTCTCCTAAAAACTCATTTCATACGCAGATACGACCTTTTGATATTAATTTTTCGATAGTAAGTACGAAACCGCGTGGCCTGACACGCACTATTAAAGAAATTTTTTTCTATTAAAGATAATTTTATTTTATATGTATACATGTAGTTTCTTCTTACCCTTTACGTGTACGTACGTTACGTAAGTAGGTTCACGTGTTAGAAAACTGTACTTACTTTAGTTAGCAAAAAATTACACGTCATATTGGACAGGGGGGGGAGGGGTCCTGAAAATATCACCAAAGATCACCATGGGGGAGGGGGGGGGGGGGGGGTCTAAAACAAGCCAAAACCGTATGACGCGATTAATGGACGCCCCCTTATTCAATCAGCGATGATTAGTAATCAAATCAATCACCAATTTTAATCAAGTGTCCCCAACTCTGGTGGCAGCAACGTGGCGAGAAGTCTTTTTGATAGCAGCTGTCAAAATCCAACAATATAAAATATGGATTATGACAGCTAGACTTCTCGCCACGGTGCTGCCACCTGGTGAAAAAATCGATCGAAATAAAAGCTCATTGAAATAAAACACCAACACGACTCTGGGACACCAGCATGTCATCCACATACAACTGTAAAATTTAATATATATATAGCAAACGAATTCACGCTAACCAATGCCTAGAGTAACTGGTCCTAAGTCCGTTAAAACAATTCCCCATCTATTAACTCCAACGCGATCGGCGACAATCGGCGGTCTCAGGTGCGCGAGTCGGCGTCGTCGCGCCAATGAATATTAACAACCCTTTCGCTGCCGTAATTGAGAATAATAGGCGGACGTGCGACGGAGATTAACGTTATGTGATAAAGATGGCGCGTTTATGTGACTGCTATGTGGATTACGACAATTTTGGTAAGTGGGAATGATGAAATGTTATCGGTAGAAGACTTGTTTGATGTCAGCCGAGAGGGATTTGACAATTATAAATATTGTCTAATAGCGAATATCTCTCCACCGGGAAGAACCGTCAAGCTTTTATAGATTAATTTAATTTAATTAAGTGGCTGACTGGTCTTAATATTATTATTTTTTATTATCAAATATATTTACATAACATTACAGTAAAAACTAATGCGTTATGAAACTTAAACTAAATAATTACATTGGTACAGTGGAAGGCCTTTTGTCCATCACCTCACAGAATCTCAGGCATTCACTTCTCTAATTAACAATATCTATTTATAGTTGCTTTTGTATCTCATGTATGCCATATGATTTTTTTTTTAATCTACACTAAGTACACCGTTAGGCCCTTAAGGCCCTTAGGGCTTTTAAAAAGTATAGACTAACCTGATTTATGCACTTGAGACAAAGGAACTATACGGCCGAAGAAATCCTTGTGAACCTGTAACAAATAACACAATTAATTTCTCGACATTCAGTTATTGTAGAACAAAGTGAGCGCAGCTTGCAATTCAGTTCAGTGGTCCGGCATGCGGCATAGTATTTATTCTAAGTATAATATCACCTATAATATTATGTTGTCGCTTTGTAAAGTCTGTGAGAAGCAGTCTATGGCCCTACAAACCTGCAACCCGCAATTACGTCACAGCCACGCGACAAGGACCACTCGCCGCGACACTAACCGCGGCCGCTAACGATGTGACACTAACGACATCGTGACAATAATGACATCGTCTCGACGACACGACGATAATTGTAGATGCCGCGGGCGCTGTGGTGGTACGATGGAACTATGAACCCTTAAATATATGTAGATACCCTCTCTTGCACATTTCTTTGTGCTTTTGCTTTAAAACCAAAGTTAAAAAATGCCCCAATAAGCGCTTAACACGCTTCGCAAAATGATACTCATTGAAAAATTGATTTTGGCTGACTAATTGTAAGTTAGTTGGCTTTTACCAACAGCATTTAGGTGCCTCAATATGAGTGTCGGAGCAGTCGCCGCCACTCCGAAATACGTATTGTACGTCTACGTTCAATTTCGAATCCTCAACTTACTATACCCGAATTCTTGCCACGAAATTGTTAAATCGAATGCAGTCGAATCGCATTCATCGTAGACACGTCTACGCAATGCAGTGCTACGTGCCGTAGCGGAACTCCGTAGCAGAGTAGCCCGGTGAGAATATAGCGAGAAAGACGGGAATTTATTTTGTTACAGCTTTATGGAATATGTGTTGAAACGTAAGAGCAATAACCTTGCCGCATTAGAACAAAGATATTAATATTGAATACTATTTAAATGTAGGTATATTTATTGATTTTAAACCTTATTGCACAAAAATAAAAAAGTACAAAAGGCGGACTTAATGCCTCAAGGCATTCTCTACCAGTCAACCATAGGGCCAAACAGAGATTTGCTAAGGTGATGCAGAAATGCAGAAAATGAGATTGTGAAATTTGTCTAATATACTAATTTCTAACTAAGAAATATTTCCAGATACAAAGGTATCTGGTATTTTCTATATACACTACATATAAAAACAAAATAATATTTGGTATAATGAAACAATAGTTATTTGTTATACAAGGGTGCAAAGTTGTATTTTAACCGCGAGTGTGGAATTGAAGCACGAGCTAGCGAATGGATTCTAGGGTTGAACTGCGAGGTAGCGAATGGATTCTATGGTTGAACCGCGAGCGAAGCGAGTGGTTCGAAAATAGAATCCTGAGCGAAGCGAGTAGTACAAAAATAGAATCCTGAGCGTAGCAAGTGTTGCAACACACGAGACGTAAAAATAACTTTGCAACCGTGTGTAACACAAATCTTTTCACCTCACTAAAGCGAGGAAAATATAGTCTGGCCAGCCAACGAACGCAGTAGCAATGTACTCTCGGGTTCAGAATAGCATGGCCAATTTATGAATGAATTCATTGATAAATTGACCATGCAATTTTGAACCTGATAAATTGACTGACCTGATTTTAAAATTAAAAAGTTACATGTCACAGATTAAACAAAAACAATCCACAATTTTCGAATTATACTGAGACAGGTAGTTCATCAATTAAAATGGATCGATAAAAAAAATTATATTTCTTGAAAGATTTAAAGCGTTTTATAGTAAAATCATGAAACAAAATTGCTTACACTAAATGTTTTTAATTGATACAATTAAATATAAAATATTTTTTTCCACAGCACCTGGTTTGATCAGACAATTTAATCAGATGGGCGAAGATTGTCCAGTCTGGAGTGGCCTTTACATGTTATTATGATTAAAAAAGTGACTAATACATGTTCGAATTTCAAATATTCTTTGCACTCTTGTGAATAAAATGCAGTTTTGCTATCTGTTTTTAAAGAATAAAAAAGAGCTTTCCGAGCCAGTGAGGTGAAAAAATACTTTTTTCTACTCCGGCATTGTTTTTTATTTATTTATATACATAGGTGGCCTACGACAACTTCAGCATCCTGCCGCCATTTGATATTTAACTATTTTTGCTGTCGTAGAAAAATTATTGTACACAATAGTGCCATAATTAAGCTTTTCAATCTCTTACTTTACTGTGGCCACTCAGCAGGATACGGTACGATCACGTTTTAGTAACAGTAGTGATATTTAAAAACTATTATCTAACTAGCTTATAAGGAAACATGCACCAATTTAGGCATCTAATTAATATTTATATTTATTTATTAGGCAAGGTAAATTATGTACATTGTACATGTAACTTAATATTGTTCTAATTTAAAAAATGCGTGAGTGTCGTGGGAGTTTCCATCAGTTTGAACGAAGTTATGTTATTTTATTTTGTCTTGTCTTGTCCTGTCCTATCTTATCTTATCTTATTTTATAAATTTTTATTTCATTCTCATTACATATTTCTCAGTCGTATGTGTTGTGACGGGTTTTCGTGAGGGAAAAAGTTTTTTTTTTTTCGCCTGATCCCCATCCGATAAGGAACTTCGTTCCAATAATAAATACAATTATGAATTCGAAAAAACCATTTTCGACAGTCGCAACATTAACTTAAATACTTGAACCGATCGTTCCACGCACAGGTTGAGGTATATTAAAAAAGCCGGCCAAGTGCGAGTCGGACTCGCGCACCGAGGGTTCCGTACAAACCTGTAGGTATAAGGGTAGTAACTTTAGAATTATTAAAAATATTTTTATTTTATTATGTAACTAAAAATTTACGGTTTTCGCAATTTTTCCTTTATCTGTGCTATAAGACGTTGCTTCGTACCAAATTTCAAGATTCTGAGTTCACGGGAAGTACCCTGTAGGTTTTGATTCCCTTGCGAGTTTCGAAAATTTGCGGATTTTGCGGCATAAACGGCTGTATCTTTTGATTGCGTTGGCTAAAAGTTTGATTTTTTCACAGCTCCAAGGGACAATAGACCTGAGTATTTGATATAAATTTCAGCTTGATACCTCCACGCGTTCCTGAGAAAAATGGTCTTGACAGACAGACAGACAGACAGACAGACGGACAACAAAGTGATCCTATAAGGGTTCCGTTTTTTCCTTTGAAGGTAAAAAAGGCTTTATTGTTTAATAACATGTTAAATATACGTTCATTCTGCCCCACGACCGGGTCAAGAAAAAAAAATCAAGACGGTCTTCCTCTGAAGATTTCCATCCAGTCTCAGAAGTTTAAATATGGCATATTTAAACCTTAACAAAATGATCACCTTTTTATATAACATTAACTGTTCATGAGCTCTATCAAGGCGTTTAGTTTATGGAGAGACCTTAGTTGCTTCATGTAGGTATTATTTATTTATTACAACATCTTCCTTCCCCAAATAATATCGAGCGCGCGAAACAAATTCCATCGTGAAGTAGGTAACCAGTATATCGGGATGCGAAATTGATAGGCAAACAGTATCAGCGGCGAACGGCGGCAATATCAAACCAATTACTAGTTTGTTAGAGGCGCCGACTACCCACAATAGTACGGGCTCGGTGCAAGGCAACGGCGAGTGCCCATTCTGATAATACTTATACAGTTTGACTTGCTTGAACACTGTTAAACGCCAAGGGACCGTATTCTAACATTAAAACACGTGTTAACACGATCCAATTTCAATACAACTCCGATGCATTAACTACGCAACACAGCTAGCGCCTAAACGTCTGGATCAGAAATAGCGGACTTTGCTTGGAAATTATTGCGATGCAACTCCAATACAACTTCAATATTGGTTGATTATTTGTTGTGTGTTGGAGTCATGTTTGAGATGGATTGTTTGTAATGTGTTGTTTATGTATTTAAAATTAGAATATGTCACAAGGACGTTTAATGCATTTACGGTTATGGCGTACGCTGTCAATATTGGCTCGCGTACGTCCGTGATCTTGGCGTGTGACTGACGTTTTTACACAACGTATGGCGTTAGAATGTTTAAAGGTATAGAACAACATAATAAAGCATTGAGTAACAGGAGATTACATCCCTAAGATTTTTTTGTCCCAAAAGTTGTAGTGAAAATCACTACAAGCCTATACTACTCTTTGATCCAGTCATAGCTGTCAACCGCCAAACATGGCGCACAAAATTTGTTCTAAATATCACATCTAGTAGAATACATAATAATTCAATGTAATAATAGTATTTTATGCAACAGTTGTATAAGAGGGGTCAAAAAAGGTGAGTGGCGTGGGTAACAATTTGAGCCGTAGACGTTATTTGGTCAATATAATCAACAATAATTAAACCTTTTAAAACACTGTATTTCAAGAATATTTCTAACACAAACACACACAGTCGTTATTTAATCAATTATCATAGAGCGACAGAGATTTGTAAAAATATATTATTTTCAAAGTTTGCATTTGCAGTTTGCCACCATAAACGAATGGGAAACGTGAAAATTACAAAATATGTCTGTGGTTCTTTTCATTTTTTCTTTTTTAAAGTTTTTTTTTTCTAAAAACGCTGCGTTTATTTAGGTTTCTAAGGTTGGCAGTAATTTATTTTCTTCTAAAGTCATGACTGCTCGCGATTCTATTTTGGCGCTTTTATAGAACAAGTGCTTTTTTGGGGAATAGACTAGATAGACTTTTCTTCGAGTATATTATCTATGTTCTTATATAGGTGATGACGAATGTATAAATGACAGATAAAAGTACGCGAGTAGAAAAATACTTAAATATGCTTTCCTCGATGTTTTATAGCTCAGTCAGCTCAAGCATATTACATCGTAAGTTTTGACGACATAAATGTATCTATACCTAAGTGCTACATGTTTCTATTCATCCATACTAATATTATAAATGGGAAAGTGTATGTGTGTGTTTATTTGTCCGTCTTTCACGGCAAAACGGGACGACGAATTGACGTGATTTTTTTAGTTGAGATAGTTGAAGGGATGGAGAGTGACGTAGGCTACTTTTTGTCTCTTTCTAATCCCCCACTTCCCTAAAATGGGGGGTGGAAGTTTGTATGGAGAATTTAACGCGAGCGAAGCCGCGGGCAAAAGCTAGTCATCCATAAAGGATTGTCAGCCTTGTAGGTATACTTTGCTTGTGTATGCTAGTAACTACGCTGCCATGCAGAGACGAGTCTAACGGTATACACAATTCATTTAAACAATATATTATTTTAATTTCGATACTACAAAATTCCACAATGTACGTATAAAAACCAAATATTCCTCATTTCAGTAACCTGCGCACGTTACTCGCCATAGCTCACTTTTTGTACCACACGCCAACCTCGTTCCGGCGCAATATTTCCGATTACGCGGGTAGGCGGGCGGTAAATCGCGACATCTACCCGCATAAACACAATTTCGCACTCATAAAAGTTACCGCGCGACGCCGCGATGATATGCTCGATCAAAATGAAGGTGTATTGTGGGATTACTTGGAAACTTTATTATGGGTTGGGTAAATCGTGTTGGGATACGATGGAAGAATGTGTATTGTGCAGATTTGTTGTCGGCGGATGTTCGATAGTTTTCTTCCGGCTGTTTGAAGTGTAGATTGGATTGTTTATGACGCGCCTTCACGTCATCTATATATGTGATACTCTCCTTCTTCCTTCTAGCGTTTGTCCCGGTTTGGGGTCCGCTTGACAACCTAATCCCATGTACTGTATGCACTAGAATTTTACGAAAGCGACTGCCATCTGACCTTCCAACCCAGAGAGGAAACTGGACCTTATCGAGATTAGGTCCGGTTTCCTTACGATGTTTTCCTTCACCAAAAGGCGACTGGTAAATATCAAATGATATACCGTACGTGAATTCTGAAAAACTCAGTACGAGCCGGAGTTTGAACCCGAGACCTCCGGATTGAAAGTCGGACGTCT
This sequence comes from Pammene aurita, assembly GCA_947086415.1. Lineage (NCBI taxonomy): Eukaryota > Metazoa > Arthropoda > Insecta > Lepidoptera > Tortricidae > Pammene > Pammene aurita. Next base: position 25,206,042 of record OX352308.1, on the reverse strand, counting down.
TACCGCCAGGTTACCAGCGCTCTATCTATGTGATACTTTTAATTTATACTACTACAAGGTGATACTATTGCCTTAACTGTTCTAAGCACCTGGTTTGTAACGTGTCGATCGATATAAGACCCCGGAAGTGGTTACGTATAAAGTATAAAAGTAACAAATGATAATAATATTAATAATATATACAAATACAAAATTATTTATTTCATAAATTAGGTGTACAAAATGATCTAACGGATGGAGCCGCCCGGTAAGCATGGACATGCCTGTGTCGGGAGACACCGCTCTTCCTTAGGCACTATGTTTAAAACTAGTACAATAACATACGTCCAATATATCACCAATGAAACAGTCAATGTAAATGTTAATTATAATTATGTTTTTAAGTGAAAATAAAAATGCTTTTAAATAAGCATAAATGTGCACGCTTCAAAAATTTTGTATTGAGTATATTATAATATTCTTATGTAACTGAATTTCTGTAATTCTTATTTCAAGTTTCGTTTGAAAATTAACTACCTAACCTTGAGGTTATTTAATGGAAGTATTTTGATAGTCTGTGGATTCAATTTTATTTAAGTAGGTAGACACATGTAGATATGTTCATCAAACGTTTTTAGATAGGTTTTTTAAGAGCTGGCAACGCCAGTTTAGATTTGCGAGCAATGTTGTAACGATCAAGAAAAACGATACAGTTATCGTTTGATGTGAAAGAATATGAAACTTAAGTATATTTCGTTTCATAGATTTTTAATACTTACTGGATAGAGAAAACAATTCAAAATAATACATAGTTACCTATCTGACACACCTCTGTGCACTAGAACATCAAACCCAATCCAGCGATAGGTAAATATAGGTAGGTACCTAGGTACCGAGGTAGAGAAACGCCACCATCACCAAAAACTACGCTCGAAATCAATTCGCAATCCATACTTTCAAATATTTATCACTAACATATTTCAGGAGCGGATAACATTTTTCCGGACGGGTGCACTAGGGTAGGGGTTGGGTAGACCTGCAGACCCGGGGTCCCGCCCACAAACAATACAATCAGAACCAATCTGCCGCGCAAATAGGAAAATAGAGTGCGCGACGAGGCAGGGCCGCAGGCTCCTTGTTTTATGAGAATTACCTAACAATTGGAACATACAGTGTAGTCATGCGGCTAATATGAGGGTTTCGTTTAATATGTTTGCAATAACGGATGGTGAGATTTGAAGATGCTTAAGTAAAGCTGTTGATTCGGCTAATTTGAGTTTGGGTCTGGTCAACATTTGGATTCCATGGGTGGAATAATAATAATAATAAAATAATAAATACTCTTTATTGCACACCTCATACAGTTACAAGCACAAATTTTACAATTAGATAAATTTAGGTAGAGGTAACAACAGGCTGTCTTATCGCTAATGAGCGATTTCTTCCAGACAACCTTTGGGTAGTGGAGACTAGAGAAAAACAATAAGCAGTAGGTGGTGCATAGACACAAAAGAGACGAAATAGATAACACAGCACATTCATATGAATATACATACTTAAATAAATACAAAATAAACATACATATACGTACATATATACATATATAATACACACAGTAAGAAACAACAGTGTCAACTTAAAAACCTAAGGAAGAGATAAATAGTATTCCTTAAGTTGCGATTTAAAGCTACCGATAGATTGCGCGCGTTTTATGTTGAGAGGGAGAGAATTCCACAAACGAACGGCCTGGAACGTAAATGAGCAATTATAAAATTTGGACGATGAAGATGGCACTTTTAGGAGCAATTTTTGAGAGGATCTAATAGAATTAAGATAAGAGAAACCATGGGTTTTATGGGTGGATTCCATGGGTGGAATATTTGGTGTCTGCTGTATACTCTCGTCGTTACATACTGATTTAGCGTTGTTTCCGTCATGTTTGCCTCATTTTATGTTCTATTTCTACCTTATAGTAAGGTTTTAAAATAAAAAAGCATACGCCGACTGGCGTCCTTTATGTGGTCGATGAATGGTCAAGCCACATCGTCCCCGGCTCTCTGCGCGGTACATAGCTAGCGTTGCTTGCTGCATTGCTTATGAGTATCTTTGCAATGCAAGCGATGTACTGCAAAAGTAGCCGGAGACCTACCGTATGCATACGTATCTATCTATGCGATGTGCTCAGTAAAATTTGACGTGCGAAAAACCTCCCGAAGGAAACAATAGGTAACCAAGTGCCATAAAAATAATTTAACATGTATATCGCCGCTCAATCCATCATTAACTTATAAAAGTGTACCATTAAGTAGATTTACTTAGCTGTTATTTAGACTAATACGTAGGTCAGTCTCTTTAATGAGTGATAGTATCAATCTGTAGCTATTTCCCAGTGGTACAAACATAACTCTTTCACAAGTCATGACAATTGATGATCTTGACAAGGCTATACAAACAAAATTAGCCTCTCCTCCAAGCGCCGAATGCGGCCCCTCCGTATCGCGGGCAATTTCCCGGCGGTCATTTTTCATTGTTCGCAGTTGGAACTAGGCGGGTATCTATTTGCCAGCTATCGTAAATAGGAGCGCTTCTGTTTACGAGCGTAGGGCATTCGAGCCCAACTGTAACGCAATTCCGGAGAGTTTTATATGGTAGGTTTAAGCAACAAATACGAAAACTATACAAATAGTTAAGTATCTATTACATAAATAATACGGATTACTTAAAAATTTATTGAAACCCCAGTCATTACATATTTTATAAAAAATGTCAACTTATAATTTAAGAATTAAAAAAAAAACATAATATGGAAATTGAAAGGACCCCGCAGCAAACATAGGGAAAAAGTGGTTTCAGTCAAATCTCACGAAAGTTTAGTACGATGTAGATTCGAGTCTCCTAATTATTTTTTTATAAGGGCACAACTAGCTCAGAAGTATACTTTCAGAAATAATCAAATATAAATGTTTCATACAAAACATACATAACTTACCAAGTTTTCGTAAATTCTTTCTCTTTGCTTTTGCATAATATAAATAACTAACAAAATGCGATTTCAACGTTACCCAAACGTTATTAAGATCATATTTAACGCCAGTAAGTGTCAGTGTGGGTCATTTCAAAGATTCGATTTTAAGAAACACGTCATAGAAAAATAATAATATAATCTTGATTTTTTCTGACAGTGTACTTCTGAGGGAGTTGCGCCCTTATAAAAAAATAATAAGGAGACCTGAATCTACATCATACTAAACTTTCATGCGATTTGATTGAAACGACTTTTTCCCTATGTTTGCTGCGGGGTCCTTTACTTATAGTTCCTCATTATCTAGTTGGTAGTTACTTCGTCATTTTAAATTTAATCGTGGGTTCAACCCTCAATCTAGTCGTAGGTATAGGTAGAGCAACAAAATTATTGAATTAATGCGAAAAGATGATGATTTTTACACATGGTGAAATGTGTTAAGGTTTATATTTGTTAACATAATGAGAGCACCAATAATGATAAAAAAATGAGTTAGTGCCGTGGAACACTCGGTTGAAACGACGAAACCATTCTCATTATCATTACATATTTCGCAATCGTATGAGTTGTGACGGGTTTTCATGACGGTCAAATTTGACACTTTTTTTCGCCTGGTCCCCATCCGCCAACCGTCTGATAAGAGTTAAGACTTCGTTCCAATAATGTTTCAGTACTGATATGTATCATCATAAGATCTTTTTATATGTACCATTAAATAAGTGCGAGTGTTATTACACTTACTACGTCGGAAGTGGCACCGATATTACGCCATAATGGGCAATTTGCGAGGCTGCGCTCTGAGTGGATACGTTTTCTTACCATTTGTTGCCTTTTATAGAGGAGCAAGGAATTCCGTTTTATTTTTACGCGATTTTATTTTTAGGTGTGTTCTAATAAAGTATTTGTTAGTTTGTTCATTTGTGCCGCCAATGGTATATATGGTCCTATTTATACCTGCCAGAGTTACCGGCGGCAAGGCTGTTTTTTGAGTGGATCTGTTTTTTTACCATTTATACCCTTTAGGATATCAATACACTTACATTTTTTGGATGTTACGACTTAAAATATGTTTTTGGTACAATTTTGTGCATTTAAATCGCCATTTTTTTTTAATTTATGAGGGCGAATTAATTTAAAGAACATAAATCTAATGTTTGCTGACTTGAAATAAAAGAAAAGTAAAAAATTCAACGGTCATATTATATTTACAACCACCTCTGTACGCTATTCTCAGATAGCCTGCTCGATCGCAATCGTTCATTTGAAACACTGTTTATATGTATCATAACTGTGTCATAAATCTGTCTCCTTTACCGGTCACCCCCTTGTTTATCGAAACCTCATTGTTTTTCTATTGACATACTAAAGCAACACTCAACTGTCCACAGGTAGACCTTATGCCTTTGCAATAGAGTTTACGAATGCTCAATAAACAGGGCCACGACAGTACATGAGTGGTTTTATCACATAGGGGTCAATAAAAGCAAACAATAGCCGGGACAAATAGCCTTTAAGCACATAAACAATTCAGGAGAGGGCGAAAAAATATCGGCTAGACTATTTACTATTATAGAGGCTTTCTGTATCAAAGGTAATAGAAGAAATGTTTTCCTAAAATATCCCGTCAACCTTTTAGGTTAGACTTGCATTTGAGTCTTATATGCAAGGAATAAGGATGTTTTTGGAACGGCACATTTCAGTGAGATACTGATTTTTGAGATTAATGGTAGAAATAGGCTTTGAAACGATTATGGGAAGGGGTTTTAATACTTTGGGCAGTATGTAAATAAATAAATAATGTAGTATTGGTACAAAAGAATCAGTTTCAGATAATGTTTTTTCTATATTTTATAGGGTAAAGGGTTATAGTACGTTGTAAAGGGCGTTATCTAGTGATATTAGAGAATTCATTCAATTTTATACTCTATTCTCGTGCTATAAAATCACAAATTCACTCTGGTTATCCAATCTCACTTACGGTCATTATGCGTTGAGAGGCAGTAAAGTTTAGGTAAAAATACACTGACTCCCCTTTAAAGAAAAAAATATAATATAAGTGTAGACGAAAAATGAAGTCAGAAAATAAACCTAGTTTAACGGGCTCGAAGCCACTTTAAATAAAAAGGAATTATTAAAGTCGGAACGCAGATTTTTATTTCATGGTGAAAACATGGTCAAAAATAACAAAACAAATTTGCATGGTGTAGTCAGTATAGTATAAATGGGTGGAAGAATAGTAGTTTATGTAACTGTTACGTAATAAGGGTCCTTAAAACATGAGTGTGGTTTTATGAAATGAGCCGCAGGCGAATTTCATAATAAGATCACACGAGTGTTTTAAGGCCTAATTACGTACAGTTGCATACACTGCTTTATCTACACTCATATTATATATATTAAATTAAGTGTTCGGAAACCATAGAATGACCGCCATTGTACCGTCATGGCCAACTCGATTGTGCCGGCGCTCGCGCGGGACCAATCGAGTTGGCCATGGCGGTAACATTATGTTATCAAATTCGATGTTCCAAATTTGAAACTCATTGCTTAACAATATTTGAGCATGCAACGTTAAAATTACGTTACTGTCGCAGATAAGAAACTTGTCATAGTTAAATCGTTTGTTGTAATGCTTGTCATTGTCTACGGTTTTTGAACGCATTTTAGAGTACTTACAGTATGAGTGTAGATAAATAGTATTAAACATCATGACTACGCCAGTCAATTGAAATGCTTCTAAACGTGCTCTGCATTAAAAAAAACTGGCCAGGTGCGTGTCGGACCACGCATAGGAGGGTTCCGTACCTTCAATGGAATAAGAACCAAACTAATACCAAAATGTCGTATCTGATGCCTATGGAAGAAGTTTTTTGGAGATAACTCAAAAATGGCTGAACCGATAATGTTCAAAACAATTATGATAAGGCGTATCTCTTAAAATTTTTTCATATTTTTTGAAGTTACGGTTCAAAAGTTACGGGGGGGGGGGGCTACACAACTTTTCTGACTTTCGAAGCGATTATTTCAGAAAATATTCACTTAATCACAAAATAGTCAAAGAAATATTATTATTTTGAAAGACCTATCGATTGATGTGTCACATGTTGATATTTAGTAATTTTTTTTTTAATTTAGTTACCTAAATGGAGCGCCCACCTAAATTTTTTTTTTTTTTCAAATTTAATTACATAACTAAGTAGCTGCATACAAAATACACCTTATGTGTAAATTATATTCAGATACGTCGTATAGTTTCCGAGTAAAATGCTTGTGACATACGGACGGACAGACAGACAGACAGACAGACAGACATGACGAATCCATAAGGGTTCCGTTTTTTGCCATTTGGCTACGGAACCCTAAAAACCATACTCTCGTGGGTTTCAAAGAAACTCTTAACAACATAACTCAAGTTAGGCAAATAACAAAGCGGTATTATAAATTACATTCGATTTGCCGCTTCAGCTAATAGCGGTAACTTCGGTACCGATATCACAGTGGTTAGTACCTTCACCAGTACAGTATCTACTATGAGTGGCATTTGAAGATTTTGACCTTATAAAATCTGTTTTTGGTTTGACATCAAAGCTCAAAGAGGTAGCAGTGTATTGACGACGGGGGACTGTCTTTTCCCTTTAGTTGTCAACACAGGGAATCCTCCTTTATATTAAATGGGCGGCAACGCGCATGTGACAACTCTGGAGTTTCAGGAACCCATAGGTTACGATAGCTGCTTACCATCTGGCGGGTCGTATCAGCTGTATCAGAGACTATACATATATAGATAGCCACAGTATAAGAGCTTTTTGGAGCTCCAACTCTGAAGCGCCATCTGAACGAGAACATCCTAAAGATACCCAAAATGTAAGAAGAAATGAGATTAGCACTGCATCGCCATCTAGTAACGAGTAGCGTACCGACTGTCCCGCTCTATTAAATATATACTCTCTGGCTGTAGGCTTGTCGAGTAGTTCTCTTACACTTACACATGTGGTGGTGGCCGCAAGAAGCGCTTATAGAATTTTGATTATGGATTTTTGACATAAACCCTCCGCCCCATCCCTTGTAACAGAAAGGTCTTCAAATGTAACAATGTTAAACCTGTTAGGCTAATTAAACTGTTTTTAGTAATGCATTATTTATTACCAAGTAGTTGTCAACATATTATCACTAGTCTGTAGTTTCTGCGATTAGCGTGATCTGGTCCCAGTCCTGACAAAGATAGTAATTACTCCAATGTCAGGAACAATCCTGACCCGCGACTACATGGGCGCGCGTGCGTATTGCTTTGTAACTCCGACTCTCGAATTTTAAAAGGCATTTAGTTATTGCTTGCTGGCAGATAGTACACATATGTAAATGTAATAAGCAAAATTTAATGTGGGGTAAAATCTAGACGGATTGGTGGCCGCTTTCGGCTGAAAAAAGCCCTCACTAGTGGCGTCCGTTAGCTCGTTGATTAGACGATATTCGGAAGATTACGGATCATTTCTGAATGATACTAGCTCAGAACCTAGACATATGATGACAAACATGCCTACTTGTGAAGTTTTTTGTTTTTGTTTAACAGTCGTTAATTTTATTTAAAGTTTGCAGTCAGAATACTGGTTGCAATATTCGTACTGTAACATCTATTCCCCGCTGGCTGGTGATCGATCGGCTATCAATGTCCATAGAGAATTTAAAACATAATCTCATTTTTTTATCGAGAGCCAGCGATCTAATTTAAAAAGGAATTGGCTCAGGAAAATGTTGAGAGTAATTAACTTTCTTGTCTGTGTATTTATCGTCAGAATCAGTTAGGCTGTTGTCGTTTGCTTTTAATATGATTTTTTTTTATCTTAGACAAATACTTACGATTAGACTACGATACTTTTTAAAATTTTATTTTTAATTGCCCTTACAAAGGGAAATTTAAAAATATACCTAAAAAGTTTCGTAAAATTAAACAACGTTGAAATGTGTCACAAATTGGGAAAAGTGGGAAATTTTGTGAGTTATAATAAAATTAGATGAAGAATGTATTGTAAATTCTATAACTTTGTACATATTTGCATTATGAATGTCAAATCTAAATCTGAGTGTTTCTCTTTCAGTTTGTCTGCTGCTATTGGTGTCCACTTGACACCTCTATAAACTCAAACCCTTAACCACCGAAAAAGCTTTCATTGCCCCCGGTCAGTATAAAGATTCACAAGTGTGCAGTAACCACACAAAAAGGATAAACAAACTGTAATTAACCCGTTGATTTTCAAGTCATTTGGCCGTAAGGCAGTCTGGCTCAAAGCCAGCGTTCTTTACACAAAACGTCCTAACTACCATGCTTCTCCGTAAAGAAACAGCGTTTTGTATAGGGAGCATCCTTTCATAATGTTTGCGTTAATCAGATAGGGGCGGATAGGCAATATGCCGCATGTTTGCTGGCGAGAGCATAAAAGACGATTATACAGGGTTTTTATACGGCAAATGTCGCTTTTAAGTTCGTAGGGACATTATATTTTGTGTTTACAGGTCTTTAGTGTACCGAGAGACTGCGTTCGGGATTTTTTTATTTTTTTTATACCACGACGGTGGCAAATAAGCATACGGCCCGCCTGGTGGTAAGCAGTTACCGTAGCCTATGGACGCCTGCAACCCCAGAGGATTTACATGCGCGTTGCCTACCCTTTAGGAACCTATACACTCCTTTTTTGAAGAACCTCATACTGTAGCCCACTGGGAAAACCTCGGCAGGGAGTTCATTCCACAGCCGCAGCGTTCGTGGGAGGAAATTCCTCTTAAATCGTACTGTGCGCGACCCATTGGGCTCCAGGGTGTGGGGATGAACACCCTGCCGGCGGCGAGCGGTGCGGTGATAAAAAGCTGCCGTGGGCATCATATCAAACAGTTCTTCAGAGCATAACCCATTGTACAAGCGATAGAACACGCATAAGGAGGCAAAGTCCCTCCTAAGACTCAAAGGTTCAATATCGCTCGTGAGTTTGGGATCGTCGACGATCCGCACAGCGCGCCTTTGCACCGAGTCAAAGGGCCCAAGCTGGTATCCAGGTGCTCCCGCCCAAAGGTGACAGCAGTACTCCATGTGGGGTCTGACTTGCGACTTGTATAGGAGCAGTCTCTGCCCCGGAGTGAAGTATCGCCTCGCTCTATTGAGCACACCGAGCTTTTTGGATGCCAGCTTGGCCTTCGCTTCAAGGTGACTACGGAATTGGACGTCACTGGAAATGTCCACACCGAGGATCCCAATACTCCCTGACATTGTAAGGGTTGTGCCTTGGATTATTAAAGTGTTTATTTATTTTGACTTTCAACGAATCTTATAAAAAAATTGAACAAATATACAAAACTCTTATGGTATTTTTTTGTACGGCAATTATCCCGACGGCAAGGTAAAGGAGGTTTTATAGAATTGTATATTCATTGGACTTTAACAGAAATACATATTCACTTTTTCACGTGTAGTTGCCACCAGAGTTGGGCGTTATTTAGATAACTTCTTATCTAGATAATTATTTCAAATAAAATCATTCCAAATAAATTTCATTCGAAGATAAATTATCTAGATAAAAATTAAACTGATCTAGATCAATTCAAAATAACAAATGACGGATTATTTCGTTATTTCAAATAAAAGAAGATAACTTATCTTCCCAAAAGATAATTTTTCTCCAACTCTGGTAATTACGTAATTAATATCCAAGCGAAATAAATACAACCCTTGACCGTCCCAATCTTTTGGATTCGTCATTTGACATGAGAAAGACTTCGTGTTGACCAAGGAACCCTAAAAAGATCGGTCGAAATCTTCGCCCTAGCCCATCAACACAATCAGTGACCACGGAAGGGTTGCATTTATCACACGATATGACGACAAATGACCTAACGGGCGCCATCTGACACGTTGGATTTCAATGATAATGCGAGGGACTGCTTCTGCCTTTGGTATTAGATTTAATGATTTGTCTCTCAAAATGGATCTTTTAATAAATGAGGCTTTTAATAAAAGTCCACAACCAACAGTATGTGTATGTACCTACCGACATTTTCACAGTATCCCCAGTTTTATTAATCATCAAAGTCAGTGCTTCACAGTATTTAAAGGCACAACAAAAAATAACCATAACCTGAGTATTATACTGATTTGCACAGCAAAAAAATCTAAATTCACATTAAAACGCCTTGATGTGCATTCAGATATTTTTGCTTTGCAAGTCAGTATGTTTTGATATGCTGAATATTTTTTTCCCTATTAATATGTACATAAGGTACTATACTGAAATAATGAGGCTCCAATATAAGGGACGATATCGTCGGGTGACAACCAAAACTCACTAATTACTACCATAAGTTCATAGCCATAATTAATCGTATTTGTAACAAAATAAGGTACATTTTTGTTTAAATATTTTATTGGAATTAGTGAGTTTTGTTTGTCACCTGATGATATTTTCCGTATTGTATCTTAAACAGCTAATGATCCAAAAACCTATTGATTTATTATGTATTCTACTAGATGTGACATCTAGAACAAATTTTGTGCGCCACGTTTGGCGGTTGACGGCTATGACTGAATCAAAGAGTAGTATAGACTTGTAGGGATTTTCACTACAACATTTGGGACAAAAAAATCTTAGGGATGTCATCTCCTGTTACTCAAAGCAACCTTACCAAAAAATGAGAGGAATTCAGCATATATTTTACCCTTTCACCTAAGGAAACAAACCGCAATCTTGATAACATAAGTACAGGTTGTGACAGATGATCGAGTCAATAAAACGTTTATTATCCAACCCTCTCATGAATACATTTTAGTAGACCACTTTCGCACACTCGCATCTCATTAAAACGTTCATTTGCAAATAGTACACTACAGCCCTATATTTAAAGTTCAAATTAAGTAATAAATATCGAAACAGTTAAAACCATACATTTTTATGTTAACGCTTATTTAACAACCCCGCACTGGCTGAAAAAATACGCCGTCGGCCATGCACATGGCTTCCAATTTAAAAAAATTATACGCGTGTTTAAAATGTTTAAATTTCGAACCGCATTACTTGAGCCTATTTGAATTTGGAACTCCTAATCGGACTAAGGATTACCAATCTCCAAACGACAACTGTCAAGAACTTTATTGCGAGGTAATAAAGGTTAATCTTGAACGGTTAGTGGTTAGTGTTATATTTGTTTAGTGACAAGATTAGTTACAATAATAGTGCGAGGGTTGTAAATTGGGACTTTGGGACTGTAATCCTTGTAATGCGGACCGAAATGGAAATTACGAGGTAACGTCGTATTCGGTAATGGTTTTATGGAAAAATGTATGTAGTATTTAATGAAGATTGAATATACTGGTAATGGAATGTGGAAATTACAGTGGTTGAGCAAAAACAGTTCGCTAGAACAAACAGCAAATAACACAATTTGAGAAATTGTTTTTGGACATTTGCAGTAATTCTCAAATTGTGTGTGATTAGATTTTCAGTTAGACTTTAAGTCAACCTTTTCAAGTTTTATGAAACCTTAAGACTATTTATATGCACTTCAGCTTTAATTTATCTCCTTAATAGAGTAAGAACTAAACTGTTATTCACACTATTCTAAACGTTCTTCCCCAGACTTAGCCGCCAAAATGCTGTGATTAGTATTGCAATTAATGGCAACCCTTAAAGAGCACTCTAATGTATCCGGCGGCGACCAAACTATGGAACGATGTAAGTACGTGTTCAGTCTGCTCGTGTTGTAAGAACAGTAAAAAAATTTTTACCCGACTTTGATGAATTTCGATGATTATCCAATTTTGATGAATAACGTGCAATCGATTCGTTATGATATCCCGGGTCGGGTAGCACAGGCTACCTACATTTTTTTTTAAACTTTTTGTTTAAGATCCTGAATATACTAAATAATATACAGGGTGAATTCAAATTGGTAATACAAAATCGATTTTTTACAGACATTTCTCCTAAACTTAGCCCCTCAGTTAAGTCTCATGCTTAAAAAAAAATCACAAGTATTTTTTTATTTATTGTTTATTTATCCCGTTTTTTTTTTGGCTTAGCATGGTTATCCTACTATAATAATTAACAAAGAAGTTTCAATCATTACAAATGACCACTTTCCTCTTTGTTTATCTATTACCTGCCACAGTATTTATGAAGAAAACGTGTTTTGATTATTAATTGTCACTTGTCAAAGAAAATAAGATTTTCCGGAAGATTTCAATTTTAAAATGCCTCGACCTTATCCGTAATAAGCCGAAATAATTTAAATGAACTTATTTATTAAAGTACCTAATCTACCGATTAATACAAGCAAACAGCTTGACTTTTATTTTACATCGCGGAGTACAGTGCGAGCTCAGGCATTGATTGTTTAGGGAACGTTACCCTGATTGTCCAACACCTACACGTGTGTTAATAAACAGTACCATCTAAAATTTAAGCGACTATGGTCAGTTTGCGGTTCCAGCGCATGCTCAAGCTCCAGGCCGGTGGCCGCGGTATTCGCAAGCGTTTCGTAGACGACTTCTCGAGTATTTTGACCGCAACCCAGAGGCCAGCACAAGGGACGCTGCTGCAAGATTCGGCACGAGCCAATTATTTATTTGGCGGCTAATGAAAGCTGAAGCAAAACATCCGTTTAAATTTCAAAGGGTACAGGATATCGTATTAGCAGATTACCCTAAAAGAGTTATTTTTGGTCATTGGCTGCAGCAAAACTTACACTTAAACATGTTATGGACCGACGAGGCAACTTTTACAAGACTCGGCCTCTTCAACGTCCACAATGAGCACTGGTGGGCTGGTCGTGATGCAAATCCTCATGTAACGCGCCGAGACTACCAGACTCGTTTCTCTGTGAACGTTTGGGCGGGCATTCTGAACGATTGTTTAATTGGACCGTATTTTATTAACGGGAACTGAAACGGACCGAAATATGAAGATTTTCTGAGAAATGTGTTACCGATTTTGCTACAAGAGGTGCCGGAGCAAAATTTGGAGAATCTTTATTTCCAGCAAGATGGTGCACCAGTACATTTGCTATAAGTGTGCGAAATTATTTGGACAGACAATTTCCTGACAGATGGATTGGCCGCAACGGCCCAATCGCATGGCCGCCTCGAAGTCCCAATCTGACGACACTCGACTTCTTTTTGTGGGGCGAAATCAAAAGGAGAGTGTACGCACGGCAATTAAATACCGTCGATGAACTTCGTCAAAAGATAATTGAGGCGTTTAATACTGTAAAAGCCAATGAATTTATTCTTGGCAGACTCAAAACTCGACGGGCGGACTTATGTGTCCAAGAAGGCGGTGGCTATTTCGAACACATCTTAAAATAGGTTCAGATAAAGTAGGTTCACACTTAAAGACTGTATTGAGAATTCTAGTTTTATTTGCTTTCAAAACATAAATTATTTATTATGTTGTTGATGATATGACGTTAAATCAATTACTAGAATTATTTTTTCGGATCACTTTTGATTTCATAAACTGAAAGGCCATACACAGGTGCAACGAAAAATATTCTTTGACAAATACATACGAGAAAACGGTATGTCCATGAGAAAGATCGCTAAAATCGTGAGGGTGTGTGTTTCTGCGATTTAAATCGCATTAAAAAGTTTGGGTAAGATTTCTCTTTTAATGACAAGTCGAAAAATCGACGAAAAACTGGCTCGAATAATCGCAATATCGACTCAAAGATTATATATAAAGTAGGAATGGTTCAAAGGGCCAAGAATCGCAACGACTGGGTAGCCCTCGGAAGCAACGGAAGCCAAACCAACTCCAAAATAGGCTGCAAAAGTTAAACACCGTCTTCGAAATTTATATGACACAGTTTTACTTAAAAATTAACAGTGCATAATTCTAAGCGACGAAAACCACTCCAAACTGGTTTATTTTTTCTACCGGGCCTGTAGTACTCTACTATTCGCAAAGGAGAACACCTGAATGAGAACAAAACGTCAATTTTTTTCGAAAAATTTGGATCGAAGACAATGTGTGGTACTCGTAGGTAATATGCGAATGCAGTATGAAATCTACGGCGTTCGTCACTACTTCCACGATGACTACCAATCTTTACATAAAGAAGTGTGGACAAAATGAATTCTGTCACTGATTAGACGCCACAGGGGCTCTAATTTATTTTGGCCCGATTTGGCTAGTTGCCACTGTGCCCCCTGCATCAGAGAGTGGATGGAAACCCAGGACGTGCGTCATCCTGCTAAGAATATGAATCCGCCAAATTACCCTTAGGTACGTCCCATCGAGGACGTGATGGGCAATCATGAAGAGAAAACTTCGGCAAAGCTTCTCGGTAGCGGATTCCGTAAAAAAATAAAAATAAACTTGGCTCAAGCGTCGAAACTGGTCACAGTAAACGTTGTCCGAATCTGATGAGAAACGTCCGAAGCAAACGACGAAAAGTCGCCCGAAAGCAAAGGTAACAGGTGTCTTAGTCAACACTAAAACGTTTAAAAAGGTCTTCCAACCAAATGCCCAGAACATATTTATGCAAAATAATAAACTTTAAAAAAAGTTATTACACATTTCACTTGTCCTTATAATTCTCAATACACTCTTTATCTACTTACACGTAGATATTTGCTTGTATTATTTGGTAGATTAGGTACTTTAATAAATGAGGTCATTTAAATTAAATCGGCTTATTATTTTTTTACCTTAAATTTATCAGGGCACTTAAAAATACAGCAAAACAACTTACGACAAGTGCCACTCATAATGATATCGATATTCGATAATAACTTACAGTGACCTGCAAAAGTGCATGGTCAATGTAGGAATGAATTCATACAAGTTTTGGGTATCCACTTATGCAGCCGGGTGTACAATGATAATAACATGAAGTGACAGGTATGACAGGTAGGTATTTAATGTAGTGTAACCACACTTCGGGACTTTAATTATTTGTTTTGTTAGAAAATTTTCAATAATTAAATACAGCTAATTTTAACAAGGGAGTTAATCTATTATAATGTATGG
The DNA here is from genome assembly GCA_947086415.1 of Pammene aurita. Taxonomy (NCBI): domain Eukaryota; kingdom Metazoa; phylum Arthropoda; class Insecta; order Lepidoptera; family Tortricidae; genus Pammene; species Pammene aurita. Next base: position 25,191,030 of record OX352308.1, on the reverse strand, counting down.
GTTTAACTGATCTACAATCAAGTGTTTTGTATTACTAATTTGAAGTCACCCTGTATTTAAGTAATTTTAAACAAAAAAGAACTGACTTCACTTAGCCTCCACCTTTCTAAAAGCAAATGCTCGAGCTACTGTAAAAATTATTCAAATCACTTTACTTAGGTATGCCTATAATATTTGAAGTTGCCTCGATTTCTCCAGAACCCCATTATCAGATCCTGACCTGATGATAATGGGACCAACTGTGAAGTTGGTCTCAAATCTTTCTAACAAAAAAATAATTTTCCAAATCGGTTCAGCCGTCTTCGAATAATCTTAGAATAACATACATAACATGAAATTGCTATTTTGATGGTAAAATATTGCGTTTATGTATATGGTTGCTGTACAATTTATTTTACGATAAAATGTAAGAAATAGAATAGTCATTGTTTTTTTTTAATTTCATACTTTTTTTAAATCGTAGAATTTTAGAATTTTGAAGTCTCGTATCTTTGATTTCAATAGATTAAAAAAAATACTTTATTAGGATATATTTATCATTTTGCATCCATTCAACTTTTATAATGTTATTACAAAATTCAACGTGTGTCATCAACCCTATTCGCAAAATACTAATCCAAAACTGAAATTTCCAAATTTTAAAGTAAAGTACAAAATTACCTATCTAAATATTAAACTCCAGTGCGCTTGTGTAATCATATTCCGTATTAAATTTCTAGTTTCAACTCATTAAAATACAAAATGAGTTCAGATGAAAAAGAACTAAAACAAGTGCAGACGAATTAGTTGCAGGTTAAAATAGATTAGGAGAGGATTTTATATGCTTTTATGATATTTATCGTTTTCTAAGCATGTTAATATAAATAAAATGTATGGAGCATTTGGACCGCTTACGATACGCTTTTCCTCTTCCCATTTATTTACTGGGTACAGCGCAGTATGACCTTTTCTTCCATACTTATCTACAAAGAGGAAGAGGTAACCATATCGCCCGTCATCTCATCATTTACATCCTTTCTTTTCATATAATAAATGTACCTATTAAATATCATATTTATCATGTCTCACATCCATGGTTTCCTAGGTTTGCGTCTTCTCTTACATCCCTCCACATTAATTTAATATACATTTTGAGTACCGCTACTATTAACTTATAATAGGTCTTTGTAATTCCTATCTACTCCTAATGTCTTGCAAATTACCAATCTAGAAATACTAAATATAACGTGTGATTCGTTAGAATCTCGCCTTGTCTAAATAAGCTGCAGCATTGATGCAATCCCGCACAAAGGGTTGCAGCGTAAAAACTAGCTAACAAGCGGCGCCCGCGGCGCTCTAATTCACAATTTGCCGCTCGCCCGGGAACGTTCTAAATTCAAATTTCACCATGTTCCACAAATGAATTCGTTCGGAAAAAGAATGCAATGCAATAACGCCTCGCTTTTGACGACTGTGGGGCGGGGAGGGGGGACAGGCTTTTAGGTGTAGAGTTTTAATGAAGTTTGGAGTTACTTTTGAACCAGTATAATTTTTTTGCTATTATGATACATGCTTATAGGAATAAAAAAATACTGTTTTCAACTTTCAAACATTATTTCAGTATTTCTGTAACTATGTTTTATTTAGTCTATTGCCTATTTTCAATAAGGTTTCCTACGCGTTAAGATAAGATTGTATGTTCGAGATATAATATTACAGCCAGAGATCTAAAATATAGATACGATTTATTGGACAAAAATATATAAACACATTATAACATGGGTTTAAGACCGTGTACACATATTTTTGTTCAATTAATCGCATCAATATTTAAGAACTCGACTGTACATGTCTTCGCCGTTATTATATTTCTTCGAGTGACGCAAATCTGTTAGTTACTTGTTAACATGTGGTTTACTAAAGATAATTGATAAATTATATTACCAATAAGTTCACTTCGCATTGTCTATTGGAATAAAACAAGACTACTCATTTCTAAAAAATACTCTGCATCCGTTACTCTTTGCAGTTTCGAGTAGATGTTTAGAACTGGCAACAAATAGGGTTGGATTGCCCGCGGGGCGGTGGGTGGTTCGTTTTCCAAATGCGAATAATGCCATAAAGACTGCGGTGCAATCATACTGTTACCAGTGTAATGTGCCGATTATTAGGGATAGGCTACACCCTGGAACAATATAAATTTCAACTTAGCGTGAAAAAAATAATACTTTATATTTATAACTTTTATTTCAGTATAAGTATTAGTTGTAATTCCTAAGCTTTTATTTTTACTTTATGTGTTAATGCTAATGATAAACCTTACCTATTTTGTTCATATTAGTGTAGAGATATTTTTTCGATATTTAAACAGAATATAGCATACCAGCAATACTCGTAGCTAGATTGATTAAGTCGTTGATGGTGCAGGTGCAGTTTATTAGGATTCTAGTGCAACTAGTAAATTTTACGGTTATTTTTAGAGTAGCATCTTGTATTATCTTGTGTTATCGGTATTCTTTTTGTAAGTAACTAGTTCTACAAGTGAGAACCTATAATTGGCTTTCTAGTTTCATTATATTTCTACAAATATTTTGTGATGTTGATTTTCCATACAATAAATATTAATAATACAAATAACCCGCCAGTTATTATTGGCATTCCGTTATATCCACTACTACGATTAAACTCCGTATTGCGTACATTAAATTGGAGTTTAGTGCTTAATTAAAATAAAATTAACGTCATACCCTCAAAAGATCGCATACAAGATATTTTGATTCAATAATTTTTTGCTCGTTGACATTTATTAAAGTCAGTACCAAAATCCAATTTCCAAGTAAAGTAAATACTCAAGTCAGAAACCAGGCATAATCACTCTCATCTTTCCAAGGCGCTTCAACATTCATCAAACCCGTAATACCATTGATTACGTAAACCATATAAGCCTTGCCTACCCTCTTAAGCCCTCTCATAATAGAGGCAATAACACTCAGCCTCGGAAAGAGTGCCCCTATAATGCGCCAAGTAAACGAATATGCGGGGAAATTGCTCGGAGCCCGGCAGATGTGATTGCGAGCCGGATACTGGCAATCATCAATCGTGCCCCCCCGCCTAGTCGTAAATCACACCGACAATGGACGGAGGAAGTTCTTAAGAAGAAAAACTATAGGTCATATCCTTCCGGGGAGGCGGCCAATCGGAAGCGCGCGCTAACCTACCCCCCGCTACATAAAGAGAACTCCTAGCTGTCGTGAGCGGCGTGGAGAAGTTTCCCGCCGGTATCGTATCAGTCTATCTCTATTTTTTGTAACGCTTCAGAGCAGGATGCGGTTGGATCTTTTGAAGGATGTTCGTATTTAGTTTTTATCAGCGGTGTCGAAGGGGTTATTCGGTTAGGGCGAGATTTTTCCACGTCCGCGGCGCGACGGCGCGCGGTACGTCATCCGGATTATAAGAGCTATGGATAGCCAGGCGTCGGTTTACGACTGAATTATTTATTTTGATAAGCTAAAGGGCGTGTTGAGTAATTCTCTTGGAGGTTGAAGCACACATTGATTTAAGTTTAGAGCACGTAAATGTAGGTACTTGAGTTTTATTACACTTCTAACGAGACAAACACGACTGAGACGACTAGCCACCAAAGGCGTTGTCTCCACAGTGTTCCTGTTTAAATCGTCTGCAATAGACGCAAAGGCCGATGATGAACGAGACAAAGAATCGAATTTCTTTTAATGAATATTGTTATTTTATTTCTTGCTTTTTATTTTAGTTATTACAAAATACAAACACAATTAAAAAATAAAATACTGCATTTTTTTTAACTTGCTTACATGTAATTCTTAATCGTACTGATTTACTTACAAACAGGTAAGATTCTTGAATTTTCCTTCAAAATAAAGTAAAACAGAAAAATGTCGTGTTATTAACATCAAGTATCTCCAGCTCCTATGTACCCAACACTGAACAAAAGAAAACGTCTTCAAAAATACTTAACAAAACTACTTCTAATCTCCGAATAAAGCTTCCCGCCACCCTAAACCGGCTATAACTGGTATAGCCCAGTAGGGAGAGGGAGGGTTATTAGCATCTATTACCGAGTGCGAGCACAAAAATGGGTATTCACGCCCATGTAATAAATTTACTCGCTGTTAACTCGCGCTGGACCTCCCGTTGCGAGGGACTATTTTGGAGGACTTTGAATAAAACCAGTGTGGTCAGAGTTTTTTTGGAGTCTTCGTAAGGTTTTAGATATGCATTTAGTTGAGATTTTTATCTATATCGCTCATTTTGCGATAAATCAGTTAAATACTCTACGTAAGTCTATTATTTCATACATCTACAAAAAGGTCAGATTGTCACCAACTTGCCCTTTTATGGATGTTTAAAAAGTAATGAATCAAATTTCTGTCATACTGAACTTTCTGTATTCAGCCTCGCCTACAGTGCTGCTTGTTGATTGCTTCAGAATACTTAGCATATAAATGTACTGCAGCTAATAATCATAGGTACTGAAACACTTACGACTGCGTAACTTTGTTATCAACTAAGCAGCTCAATACGTGAAATGAGATCAAGCCTTTTGACGTGATAACGTCTTATAAATCGATGAACACCGGTAGCATGTACGAAAAAGTGTCACGTTCTGGACAGATCTCCATGGTAACGTTACGATTCATCAATGTTTTCTTATGACGTTATCACGCAAAATTATCATCCGTAAACCGAATTTACAGACAACCATTTTTTTTAATTGATTGGTGTCTCTACTCGTACTCTTGGAATGAAAATGTACCATATTTTTTGGCAGCAATGGCGACACTCCAACTCCTTACGTTTCTATTAAAGTTGTACTGTAGTTTTGATGAAAATACGGCCACGGAGCGCACGCGACCGGCACAGCGCCGCTAAAGTGCTGCTAGCTCGAGATGGACAAGAGCGCTGATTGCTTGGATTTACTAAGCGTAAATGAAATTGGTGGACGTTTAGCGTTTCGTTCTAAGATCTAACTTTTATGTGGATTCGCTTTTTATGTTAATTGTGCTTAAGTTACTCATATGCAGAGGGTAAAGAGACTAATAAAGATATAGAATATAGATGCCATTAAAATCTTCGGAATATCTCAAGTAACCGACCAGTAATCAAAACCAGACCTATCAATCATCATCATCATCATCATCATCAGCCTATATTAGTCCACTGCTGGACATAGGCCTCCCCTAATGAGCGCCATAGCGCCCTGTCTTCAGCTTGCCGCATCCAGCATCTGCCTGCAGTCTTTCGCAGATCGTCATCCCACCTAGCCAGAGGGCGTCCTACACTACGTTTGCCGAGTCGCGGTCTCCACTCAAGAACACGTTTACCCCAGCGGTTGTCGGTTCTTCGCGAGATATGGCCGGCCCACTGCCACTTCAGCTTGCTAATTCTTTGAGCTATGTCGATAACTTTGGTTCTTTGTCGGATGTATTCGTTACGAATCTTATCCTTCAGAGAAACTCCGAGCATAGCTCTTTCCATAGCTCGCTGAGCGACTTTGAACTGGTGGACCAGCCTTACCGTGAGTGTCCACGTCTCAGCTCCGTAGGTCATTACAGGTAGGACGCACTGATTAAAAACTTTCGTTTTCAAGCATTGCGGTATGGATGACGAGAAGACTCGGCGTAGTTTCCCAAATGCTGCCCAGCCTAGCTGGATCCTCCTTTTGGCCTCCTTCTTGAAATTGTTTTTACCTAACTGCAGGATCTGCCCAAGGTAGGTGTACTCAGAAACAATTTCAAGAAGGTGGCCATGTACGGCGACCGGTCCTGGATCAATGTGGCCATTGATCATGACTTTGGTTTTATCCAAATTCATGCCAAGACCGATGCGTCGCGAGGCTGAAGCTAGGCCGTCCAGTATCCGGGTCAGCTCCTCTAGCGACTCCGCCATTACGACTATGTCATCAGCGAATCGCAGGTGTGAGATGTAATCGCCGTTTATGTTTATGCCCTTACCTTTCCAGTCCAGCGTCTTAAACATGTCTTCCAATGCGCTTGTGAACAGTTTCGGGGATATGACATCCCCTTGTCTCACCCCTCTGCGCAATTGGATGGGTTTAGACTGCTGGCCCTGTACTTGGACACTCATAGTGGCGGCTTCGGAGAGACATCTCAGCACCTCGATATAACGATAGTCTACTTGGCATCACTGTAAGGATTCCAGAACAGCCCAAGTTTCCACGGAGTCAAAGGCCTTCTCATAGTCCACAAAAGCGAGACACAGGGGCTGATTATACTCTTCGGACTTCTGTATAATCTGCCTCACTGTGTGAATGTGGTCTATGGTGCCATATCCTCCGCGGAACCCAGCCTGTTCCGGTGGCTGGAACTCGTCGAGTCTCCTGGCGAGACGATTCGTGACCACTCGTGAGAAAAGCTTATAGACGTGGCTCAGAAGTGTGATGGGTCTGTAATTTTTAAGGAGGGTTTTATCACCCTTCTTAAAAAAGAGCACCACCAAACTCCCGCTCCACGCCTTAGGAGTTCTCCCACTGTGAAGGACGGTATTGAAGAGGTTCTGCAGCTCCTGTATAACAGGAGCTCCTCCTGCCTTCAGAAGCTCTGAAGTAATACCATCCTCACCGGGGGCTTTTCCATTTTTAAGCTGCCTCAGAGCTAACACGATCTCGTCTTGACTGATGTCTGGCAGTTCGTCGGTATAGTGGCGTGTCAGGGTGGCTCTTGAATCATGGTCGTCTCGTCGGGAGTGGGGGGCACGTGCAGAGTACAGCCGGCCATAAAAATCCTCTATCTCGGCAGAGATCTCCGGCTTCGACAATACGGTCCTCCCGTCGTGCGTTTTTAGCTTCGTCAGGTGGCTCCTGCTAAGCTGCTGAGTGAATACTTTGGACCCTCGGTTTCGCTCTATCGCCTCTTCAATAAGGCGTGTGTTGGAGCTCCGAAGGTCGCGCCGTACCATCTTCGCAATTCGCTTATTCAGGTTTGACCTCTCTGACGAAGTCGCATGGGTAGTCTCCCGTCTTCTTGTCATCAGCCCCAGAGTCTCATCCGAGAGTTTGGACTTCTTGCCAGTACGCTGTTTTCTGCAGAACTTGATACCCTCGTCCCTCAGCGTTTCGACCAGATTGTGTAGGGTCTCGTCAGCGTCATCAGTGGGTTCCAAGGCAACAAATCTATTCCCGAGAAGCTGCTGAAACTCCTCGGTGCCCGCGACGATTTGGATTTGGTTAGGCCGGAGCGTGGACTTCATCAGACGGTTTCTTTCAAGCTTCAAGTTGATATTCAGAGAGCTTCGGAGCAGTCGGTGATCAGATCCGGTATTGAACCTGTTGATCACTGATACATCTCTGAATATGTGCTTGCTATCCGTCAAGATGAAGTCGATCTCATTTTTTGTCACAGTGTCGGGGCTCTGCCATGTCCACTTCCTATCAATACTTATTATTATTGTTGTCTTATAAAAATATGTGTAATTTTCAGGCCCTAATGTAATCTAATCAATTAGAAATCTTGGTTCGAAAATTATTTTGTTTTGTACCTTCTACAAGTTCACTGACATTTTTGGTCTATATGGTGAATGGATTTGACATATCCACATATGCCCTATTGGATTCAGTTGTTCTATATTTTCAAGAGTTAAGTCCTCGTGGCACTAGGTAATAACTTGTTATAACCAAGCTGCCCGCAAAGCAAATTTTCCCGGTGCAAAATCATCCTAATTGAAATTGAAAAAACATCGGCCTAAGTAATAAATTATGGCTTGAATCGACGGCACCGCGCCGGCCATTAGCGGGGCGAAAACTTCAGGAAAAATGGGGCTAGGCGCGACACACACTGAGCATACCAGGAAAACATAGTGCGTTGACTCTTAAAATTACATTCGGGCGGTAACAACTTACAAAACTTTTCAAAATTTACCGCAAAAGGTTAAATAGTGAACAAGTCGAATTATTAAAAAGATTAAACATCTGACTGCGGCATGAATTTGCACGCAATAATTTTTGATAACGTTTTGTTTTTTTTTTTTCTAAGTATGCACTAAATCATTAAAAACGTATGGCTAGTAACACGAATAGCTGCGAGCCCAGATATATTGTTGACGACACAAACCGGAGAACACAGTCAGATAAGGTGGATTTATCAATATGCGGGACTACAGGAACAGATTTATTTACACAACCACATTCAAAGTCTACCTGCATTTAAATTAAAGCTAAACCCTTTCTTCTTTTACTCCATATTTTATAGAGAAAAACAACTTAGGCACTCTCGTGTTTATTTTATTTATTGAGAATAGAAAACTAACTGAAAAATATTCGGAAGATAAGTGCAGTGTACGTCGCGCCCATCCCGACCCTCCGGAGGAATTCTTACAGACTTTTTAATAGAGAGGCGGCCGCAACCCTTTTATTTTGATTAGTTATTGTATTTACCGCCCCTCGCGACCGGTATTGACAAAAATTACCCCCCATCCCCACTTTAATGAGAATTAAAAATCCCAACGTCCCGGCCGACGTTTGATAATTTTAAACATTTTTGAAAAGGATTTGCGGAATCTTATAATGGACTTGTTAAATAATGAACGAGTTTGAAATTGCAATTGTAATTAAGATTTTTAAGGTTGGGGAAACTTTTTGGTTTATTTTGTAGCTGTGGCGGATTAGGCACGGATCGTTCATTTTGGAAACATTATAAATTAATATTGAGTTCGAAACTAATTTATATTTTTGTGATTTGAACCGAATTATTTTTATAGTTAGCTGGTTTAACTAAATTCGCGAATATAAAAATAAAAATAGTAGCAAAAGACACTTTAAAATCATAGCCAATGAGGATAAACGTGACAGCCGCCCTGTGGTTGTGTGACGTCACGACTCGTAATGTAAACAAATACTCTACTTAAAGCTTGATGATTAAACCAGGTCGTATATGACAGCCCCAAAGCACTGTCGTTTCATTTACGTGTAAGTACCTGTGTTCCAATATAACTAAATATAAGTATATATCTAAATAATATTTATTACCTCACCCCTTCTGTCAAACGCGTAAAGCACGACAGAGAAGGCGCTGCTATCATTGCAGTTTCCGTGTCAAACTAGGTTCAGAATTAAAACAATAAACCTATTTCTTCTTTACGGAATATAAATTGTTTAGTAATTAAGTGAACCAAAAGATATACTAGTTATTTAACTAAAAACTGTGTATAGTTCCAAAACAAAAGACGGTTGGAACGGACCGTTCAAGTTTTTTTTTTCACCAAGCGATACACAAAAGTTTAGGAGCCTAGTTTATTAAACTTATACAGGGTGAAACTTAAGTCGTGAACAGTAATATGTTTTTCTAACTCCATAAACAACAAGCAATTTAATGCCCCAACTCTTACTAAAAACAGACAAGATTTTTTTTTTTTTTTGCATATTTTTTATCGTTTATTTTACTTTTAGCAGTGGATTTAGGATATTACAACGGCTTATTAAGATATTTAAATTAGTAAATTGAATTGATTCTTTGAATCGGAACTGACATTGACATCAAATTTGTCATTTGTCCTAGTTAGAAATGAAATTTACTTAATTTTTCATCTGAAATATCTTATAAAGCTGTTTTAATTCCACATGATCACATTTAAAAGTAAAATAAACGACAAAAAATAAGAAAAAAAAAAAAATCTTGTCTGTTTTTAGTAAGAGTTGGGGCATTAAATTGCTTGTTGTTTATGGAGTTAGAAAAACATATTACTGTTCACGACTTAAGTTTCACCCTGTATATGATACCATCTAGGACTAGAGCCCACGACACTGAACCTAGTTCGATAAGTCTCCTGGATGAGATATATACAACTTAATTAGTCGCGTCTTTAATGGGGGAACACGAAATGCCGATGCTGCAATGCACAAAAGTGGTGGCGTAGTTTAATTTTTTTTTTATATAAAAAATCCGGTTTCTAGTTCGATTAGTCTCTTAGATAATTTAGATTTCGATATTTGAAAAGATCAGGCGCTTTGTTTTTGCGTACATCTACAATCTTTTGATGCTGCTGCCACTGACAAGGCCACGCACGGAGGCTTGCAGCACCGCATTATCGTGTAGCCCTACCCCTCCCCTGCTTCGAGGAACAAAGGAAATCTAGGAGACTTATCGTACTAGAAACCGGATTTTTTATATTAAAAAAAAAATTAAAATACGCCACCACTTTTTTTGTATTGCAGCATCGGCATTTCATGTCCCCCATTAAATACGCGTTTAATTATATATATCTCATCTATGAGACTTATCGAACTAGTAATCGAACCATATATTGGTACAGTCACGTCTGAAAATATAAATACATTTAAAGTGAAAAAAAAATGTAATACATGTTTTTGTGACATTCAATGTATCCATATTTTCTACGTGACCGTAGCAGTACCTACACCAGGTAAGATACATAACCAATGCAATAACCACGTATTTTCCATAACTATGTAAACACGGACGCGTTCATCATCCGCGCAGTTAATCATTTCTTTTTGTGTGCGCCCCGCCGGAGATTGCAGCGATTACGTGACCTCTGCCGGCAAAGAGTTGGGGAGCAGAGGTGGCCAATTCTAAATCTAAATGCACTAGTAGTCCGCCTCGAACTGACCACTCGCGATTTACTTGCACTTTTGCAATGACCAATATAACAAGACCCTTCTGCAGATTTTTTTTCGCCTTTTAGCTCCACAACCCTTTGATCGATCCTGCTCATATACGAACTATCAGATGATATGTATTTCTGCTACAACCCCAACAAATTTCATAAAGATCAGAAAAATGTTACTTTAGTTATCGCGAAACAAACCCTCAATCAAAAACCCGGACCCGGGGTATGTCCTTAAACTACGTCCGGACTTGGGTATGTCCTTAAACTACGCCAAAAAGAGAGGTATGGGCACTGCGAATGGCATCTCGCTAAGTGTGATAGGGCACGTTCAGCGAATGTCATCTAGCTCAAATCTGGAGCAGAGCCCGACTGGGGAAGTACCTTACAGAAAACAACAGCCAAATAGCACTAGACTCTGCTCATAGTGTTGTTTCTGCTGGTGAGTAAGGTTGCCAGAGGACCCAGTGTGTTGACGATGAGGGACCTTCTTGTTCCTTTAGCCGTCAACACAGTGAATCCTCCTTTTTGTAAAGGGTCGGCAACGCGCATGTGACTCCTTTGGAGTTGCAGGCGTCCATAGGTTCCTGTAGCTGCTTACCATCAGACGGGCCGTATGCTTGTTTACCACCGTCGTGGTATAAAAAAATAAAATAAAATAAAAAAAAACATCGAAATGCCGAGATATCCCAGTGGCCGTAGTAAGTTGTTTTTAAGAACTTCACTTCGCTTACGCTGCGCTCGTTCGATAAAATCTGCCAGCAGCAGTCGCGTTACGTAGATACTGGTAGACAACGCAAACCCTAAATCATTGAAGATAGAAAAATTTTGAAGGCCACGCACGGGGGCTTGCAGCACCGCATTATCGTGTAGCCCTACCCCTCCCCTGCTTCGAGGAACAAAGGTAATCTAGAAACCGGATTTTTTATATAAAAAAAAAAAAAAATACGCCACCACTTTTTTGCATTGCAGCATCGGCATTTCATGTCCCCCATTAAATACGCGTTTAATTATATATATCTCATCTATGAGACTTATCGAACTAGTAATCGAACCATATATTGGTACAGTCACGTCTGAAAATATAGATACATTTAAAGTGAAAAAAAATGTAATACATGTTTTTGTGACATTAAATGTATCCATATTTTCTACGTGACCGTAGCAGTACCTACACCAGGTAAGATACATAACCAATGCAATAACCACGTATTTTCCATAACTATGTAAACACGGACGCGTTCATCATCCGCGCAGTTAATCATTTCTTTTTGTGTGCGCCCCGCCGGAGATTGCAGCGATTACGTGACCTCTGCCGGCAAAGAGTTGGGGAGCAGAGGTGGCCAATTCTAAATCTAAATGCACTAGTAGTCCGCCTCGAACTGACCACTCGCGATTTACTTGCACTTTTGCAATGACCAATATAACAAGACCCTTCTGCAGATTTTTCGCCTTCTAGCTCCACAACCCTTTGATCGATCCTGCTCATATACGAACTATCAGATGATATGTATTTCTGCTACAACCCCAACAAATTTCATAAAGATCAGAAAAATGTTCTTTAGTTATCGCGAAACAAACCCTCAATCAAAAACCCGGACCCGGGGTATGTCCTTAAACTACGTCCGGACTTGGGTATGTCCTTAAACTACGCCAAAAAGAGAGGTATGGGCACTGCGAATGGCATCTCGCTAAGTGTGGTAGGGCACGTTCAGCGAATGTCATCTAGCTCAAATCTGGAGCAGAGCCCGACTGGGGAAGTACCTTACAGAAAACCACAGCCAAATAGCACTAGACCCTGCTCATAGTGTTGTTTCTGCTGGTGAGTAAGGTTGCCAGAGGACCCAGTGTGTTGACGATGAGGGACCTTCTTGTTCCTTTAGTTGACGGTCAACACAGTGAATCCTCCTTTTTGTAAAGGGTCGGCAACGCGCATGTGACTCCTTTGGAGTTGCAGGCGTCCATAGGTTCCTGTAGCTGCTTACCATCAGGCGGGCCGTATGCTTGTTTGCCACCGTCGTGGTATAAAAAAATAAAATAAAAAAAAACATCGAAATGCCGAGATATCCTAGTGGCCGTAGTAAGTTGTTTTTAAGAACTTCACTTCGCTTACGCTGCGCTCGTTCGATAAAATCTGCCAGCAGCAGTCGCGTTACGTAGATACTGGTAGACAACGCAAACCCTAAATCATTGAATATAGAAAAATTTTGAACTTTTAAGTCATGAAGTTCCACTCAGAAAGTAATTTTGGAAATTCAACCCCTAAGGGGATGAAAGAGGGGTTGAAGTCGCGAGCGGATTCTTGTTCAGTTCATATTTATATTTGTAAAAAAATTATGTAAGTTTCAAATGTAGCCTGCTAATTGAGACATTCGAAATTGCCTGAGGAGAATATCATACATCTTTAAATTTATCTATATTTACTTTAGGAAACAGCAGCTACCTGTCAAGTCTTTTCCGTACGAGTATGAAGCAGGAGGAGCCGAGGAATTGTGACAAGGACAGCAGCATGAAATGCTTCACTTTTTAAAACCAACGTAAAAAACTGCTTCTCTAACAGATGTTCTACGATCACGAGGAAATATTTACCGTATAATCCTATTATATTATTACCTATTAATCCTATTATAAACCTATTAAAATATAAGTTGTTTATTGCTTATGTATTGATATTTCACTCTGACGAACACCCGTTTAAGACTACGCAGAGAACCGAGCTGGAGAGTTCTTAAATGGATTAGTGATTATTTTGTAAACACCAGACAAATGTCCTGCAAATTTAGTTTCCCCAAGGTTTACCTAAATGTTGTCTAGTTGAGATTGCTTTTTAGCGATAAGAACGCCTGTTGTTACCTAGTTTTTATCACTGTATCTCTGTATATTTTCCTCTTTTCTCATGTAGTGCACAATAAAGAATATTTATTATTATTATTTGTACGTTTTTTCCATATCTCGGGACCATGGGGTCCCGGACCTTTGGAAGGCATGCGTGGAGCCGAAGCCAACAGCGCATTAAAACGATATAATATAAAATGAGGGATTATTATTAAATGTCACCTAATCAGTGCCTCGTCTGTACTGTTCCATCATCGCTCCACAAGACGCGCACAATGCGACGCGGATCCGCAAACACAGTCGCAATTAGCGCGATGCCGAGTGCTGTGATGTGTCGCGTATTGACACCACACTGCGGGATTCTCGTTTATATGTGACACTAGCTTTTGCTCGCGACTTTGCCCAGCTTAATCGCACTCCCACACACAGTAACAAGGCGTCATTCAATAATTAAGTATGTTAGACCATTTGACTGCTCTCTGAAGGGATAAATTGCGGGATAAAAATCATCTTATTCGAGGTTACAAATTTTGTATTTTCCAATTTATTGATTAATTTGTATCAATTTACCAACAGACTTTTTCATATGAAAACTTAAGTTACCCTAAACTTGTTAAAATCGACCTCGAAGTAAGCAACGCCAACATAGGTATTTAATTATTACCTACAATAAAACCATTTTGAGTACTTTACATATGCAGGTCCTGCATTGCAGGATAAAACTAATCACGTACTTAAAGTTAAGTTAAGCGTAATGCACGCATAATGTGAATTTGTATGTATGTGCATATGCATTGTGCGTCGCTAAACACGCATGGCCTCAAACGTTAATAACGAGCGCTAAGAATACCTATCTATCTTATTATTTCCTGACGTGGTAAGACTCTAAAGAATCAAGGTAAAAAAACTATCCTACCTTCTTTAAACTCGCTTCACCGCGGTTCACTCCTATCGTATGAAAACCTTACGTCAAGATCAAAAGAATCAAGTACCCAAACTTACGTTAAGCGTGCATTATAGGACCAAAAAGTCTCCTCAAAACGTTGTCGACGCCACCGAAACTGACATCGCCGCCGCAAGCCCGCCGTTAATATATTCCATCAAGCGGGTAAACCTCAATCTGCGCGCCGGCCATTCAGCGGTAACGAGCTTCTTTATCACAACCGTTCTTATACAGCAATGCTATTGAGTGAGAGTTAGGTGCAAAGGGGCTTTTCTAATTGGTTGCAGAGATCTGCTATGCAATCTAGAATGAGGTATGCAAAACTGAGATAAAATAGGGTGCACAGAATTGAAGTCCCGTCATATCTAAGAATCCTTCTGCTCTTGGTGGGAAAAAAAATCGGAATGTACCTACTCGTATATGTGTGTTGGATGTAGATACAGGTACAGGTAAGCTTGTTTATTATAGGGTTAGCGCAAATGTGTGCGGTGGATAGGATTTTCTAATTGGCTGCAGTGATCTGTGGCCTATTTAATAAAGATACTTACAATTTGTAAGCGGAGATCTCTTTCTAAAAACAGAGTTACCTCTACACCTATACCACCTGCTACCTATACGATCTTGAATGACGCATCAATTCAAATAACGTCAAATTCTTTTAAAAAACAAATTTTTTGTTTGTATCACGAACAATTATTCGCAAGATGTAAGTAAATCTGTTTTATCTACACTCACATTGTAAGTCCTCTAAAACGTGTTCAAAAACGGTAGGTAATGGCTAGCATTACTACAACCGATTTAACTATGATAAGCTTTTTATCTGTGGCAGTAACGTAATTTTAACTTTACATGCTCATATATTGATATGTTATGAGTTTAAAATTCCGAACATCGAATTTGATAACATAATGTAAATCCCGTCCTCCTTCCTGACCAACGGCACGCGCCCGCGCGACCGCCGGCACAATCGAGTTGGCCATGGCGGTGCAATGGCGGTCATTCTATGGTTTCCGAACACTTCATTTAGGATATATAATATGAGTGTAGATAAAGCAGTGTATGCAACTGTACGTAATTAGGCCTTATTACGCAACAGTTACATAAACTACTATTACAAAGCAAATTGTTTTAATCTTTACACAGGCCGGATCAAACTCATCAAATTGTCATTCTACTGAACGATTATAAACCTCACTATTACTGGTTCGCTTATTCGTAGGCCATTGACAGGCTTTCTCCTCTGCCGAAAACATGTGACCGGCGGTCATACATTATGTCATTTACTGTATGGTCTGACGTTTATCTGACGTGGCTATTTGTACGTTACGTACGACGTTCCCCTCCCCCTCAAAAATCGGCAGACTTTTTTTGTATAAAAAATGACAGACATGGCTACTCCAGGATATATAAGTAGTTTATTAGAAAGCAGACTAAATACTTATACGCATTCTGCACCATTACATGCGAGCGCGAGGTCAACACACTGGTGCAATTTTACTTGAATCTATGATTCAAGCACCTCAACTGAATAACATACTACACTATTTTATTCATCACTAAAGCTTAGTGTTGTGAATAACACTCGTTACGAGGCTTAAACCCTTCTTTTCTTGCATATACGCGTAAGTAAGCCAATACAGTTCTTAAATAGTCGAGTCTTGAAGTGTCTTAAGGTTTCGAGTCTTTAAAGTTTAAAAATGAGCGTTATTCACAACCCTACCAACTCTTGTCTTGTCAATATTTCTAATATCACAACAAGGTTGATTAAGACATGGATGGACAGTGCCTATACAAAATCGCGTTCCTCGAACCTTCAGGCTATACGTCTGTTTTCGGTACAATGTGCCACAGCGCCATCTGTTGATTCTGGAGTCGAGTTATTCTGTCAGCGTTAATCGCCGAACAAAATATTAGAAACTAGAATTTATTTATTTAATCTTAATTGCACAAAATAAGATGGTACTAATGGCGGACTTAATGCCATAAGGCATTCTCTACCAGTCAACCAATGGGCTTAACAGAAACGTTAATTAGGAATTTAGTGTTTGTGATGACCGATAGATGACGCTAGTGCTTTAGCCTGAAATAAAGGAACGCGATTTTGTATAGGCATTGTCAATCCATGTCTTAATTATCCTTGTATCACAACTACAGCCACTGAAATAAATAGTCGCGCTCCCATAATAAATGAGGTTATTTGAGGTGACCGCCAGTTCTGTTCTCAGCTCTCAGACCAACATGAATCGCGAACTAATGAGAATGCAAAGATGGTATAGATTATGCTCTCTTTGACGCGGCACAAAAAAACCGAAAAAAATCGGAGGCGCGAACTCAAGATGTGAAAAATGTCCGACCTGGCTCGCTCGCGTTCGCAGTTTCACGCCCCAATCTCGCACTTAATATGGCCCTCAGGTTTTAGTGTCAGAAAGAAACAGAAAAGCAAAGAATAAATAGCAAACATCACTTACTTGTGGAGCCGGCTTGGTGAGTTCCTTGGGCTTCAACCTTTGCAAGTGGTTGGGCAGTGGGACATCTTTCTTCGGCAGTGGCTCTTTAATTACTGGGGTTGACTTAGTGCTCTCTATGCTCGTCCGTGTACCGCTCACTCTGTTAGCCTAAAAAGAAACGGTAGTTAGTCAAACTAATTAAATTATAATGCGTATGTTGGATTTTTTTGGATATTTTACGTTCGAGACAGACAGATAAATGTAAATGGCAATGAAATTGTCATACATATAAGATGTATAATTATCGCGACAAGGGAAGGCAATATTTCATTTGCATTATTTTTACTTGTAACTAAGTAAAAAATCTTGAATGCAGTATTTAACCTTCTTTTAATAGCCGTATCGATATGAAACTTTGCCAGTAGAAAGAAACAATGAGAAATATTTCATGTAAAATGTTGCTAGGCTGTTAATCTGAAAAAGATATTAGACCCGATAGTGCCCAGTCCAAACCTTTTACAAACTAATCAACTCTATTAAGCTCTACGTCTCTTGTTAGGCAGTATGACTTGTCCGAGATATTTAACTAAGCTAAACATGCGAAAAACGACGCTTGTCTCGAAATATTGTAGTGTCTGCACTTCGCCACACTCACACTCTCACATATTAGCCCTATATATAAGCATCTAGTACATAACTTTGTCCATTATACGCATATATTCCGACCAAGTTGTTTCAGTTTAACGTCCAACTACATGGCGACCCTGTCAAGGTAACAAAATGCAACAAAATGTACAATGTCTTACCATTTCCTCGTTTCTTCGAATGACCTCCAGCTGCTGTTCTCGCGCGATGGCCGCTCGCACGGGTGGCGGCGGCCGAGCTCGCTCCTCGTTGCCTGCCAAACGAAACACAACTTTATTTACAAGTGATAAGGCGCAAAATGTAAAGACTATGTGTTAGAATGGTAAAGGCAGCTGTCACAATGAGATTGCCAACAATGGTACTTGGGAAAGCTAAATTTGTATGGCGGGAAGTAGTTTTTATTTATTTTAGCGAAAATGACTTACTGTTTCACCTCGAATTGGTCTCCAAGGAAAATTCACAGCTTTTTGAAATACTCTAAAATGAAAATACTATGGAATAAAGCTACAGGGAAGAATTTTCCCTCAGAAAAGCCTTCTGACTTTATATAGTTTCCGTACATTGTTAAGGACCAATAATCTTTTGTCCCTTATGTATGGAATCTGGAAGAGCGCCCTCTACAATAAGTTTTCATTGGCCTTCCCCATTAGACCAAAGCGGCCAACAGGTCAGCATGTGCTAATACGTTTCTATTTATTTCAAAATATATATGATATTCAATTGTATACCTGTGTGATCCTTGATTTAGCAGCAATTGATGAAAAAACAGATTCTATTAACATTACTTATATTTTATAAACGTATATAGATGCATATAGATACAAAGGAAAAAGTGACCTAGGCCTCCGGTGCCCAGGGCTAGGATCGAACTAGTGTCTTCTGAATTCGCGGCCGAAATTATTAGAATAATTTAATTTGATTTATTGTTCTGTTGTATATAGAAAACCACAGCCAAATAGCACTAGACCCTACTTATAGTGTTGTGTTCCTGCTGGTGAGTAAGGTTGCCAAAGAGCTCAAAGAGGACCCAGTGTGTTGACGATGAGGGACCCTCTTGTTCCTTTAGCCGTCAACACAGTGAATCCTCCTTTTTGTAAAGGGTCGGCAACGCGCATGTGACTCCTCTGGAATTTTGTTAAATGTTGCTAGTTCAGAATATAAAATCACAAAGTTTTTTACTTGTTATATGAGTTATGACAATACATTCTGACGGTAGTTCGATTGAATTATTTCAGATTCTGGATAATATTTTGTTTGAAACACATTTTAGAAGCGCCATCTGTGTTGCAAGTTTGAACTACATTCGTTTTGATGTTTTTCGCTAGATGTTGTTAGTAGTCTACTATATGGAAGCAGTACGAACGTTTCCGAGAAAATAAAATTGATCGCATTATTCAAAATCCTGGTCTTGCCACCAAACTCACCAAAGAAGGCTATTTTGTGTATGTCTGGTTCCAAGACGAAAGCGTAAAGGCCCTCGGGAGTTCTTTGCTGGACGTACTGAAGCCCGTAGTCGCACATTGCGCCCGCGCAGGCTCGTAGGGCTTTACGCTCGTTTTCACTACACAGCTGTGGAAAAATTAATGTTAGGAATTGTTTATGCTTTTGACGTTTTCAATGTTGAAACAATAGTAGTTTATGTAACTGTTACGTAATAAGGGTCCTTAAAATACGAGTGTGGTTTTATGAATCGAGCCGCAGGCGAGTTTCATAATAAGATCACACGAGTGTTTTGAGGCCTAATTACGTACAGTTGCATACACTGCTTTATCTACACTCATATTATAAATCCTAAATGACGAGTTCGGAAACCATCGAATGACAGCCATTGCACCGCCATGGCCAACTCGATTGTGCCGGCGGTCGGGCGGGCGCGTGCCGGCGGTCGGAGAGGAGAGCAGAATTAAAATTATGTTATCAAATTCGATAACATAATGTAAATCCTTACAATATTTGAGCATGTAAAGTTAAAATTACGTTACTGCCACAGATAAAAAGCTTATCATAGTAAAATCGGTTGTGGTAATGCTGGCCATTGCATACCGTTTTGAACACATTTTAGAGGACTTACAATGTGAGTGTAGATAAAATAGTTTATTGTATGATTATGTATACTTATATTTATTAAAGTATAGCGCCATCCAGTGATATGTTTGAGAAGGATATAAACAATTTAAGATTGATGGCGTTGTATTTAAAAATACATTATGTTTTATAGTAGTTTGAGACAATGGTTAGGCTAGTCATCATAGTAGTTTCATAGATATAAAGCAGTAAAATTACAGTTTTCATACACATACAGCTAAAACGCAAACATAATAAGGTGAATAAAATAAACAAATAAATATTTAAGGATAATAAGGAGGTTTTAACTTTTGGTTAATGTACTCCTATAAAATCTTATAGCAGTATTCATAAAGATCTGTTATTCCTAAATTTCCATTGAAGAGTCCGGTAACGATTTGAAAACGAAAATTGCTAATAATGAAATAACGCACATGAATTGCATTTAATAAGATAGCTTGAAGTCTTGTTATTGCAAAACAATAATTTTGGTCCACATTTATTATTGTTTAATACCCTAAAACTTAATTCTTGCAGATCTTGTTTAGTGAGGACGTTGATTCGTGCAAATTTGTCGCTTGATTTTTTATTATTTTTTGCCATGCCCTCCGATATGTTTTATATTATCTGATTAAAGCATAAAGCCAAGTTTATTTCTACATTAAAATTTTTATGAAATACTTTAATACATTTCCAAAAATACCTCCTAAACTTCGGCATTTATTCTTAAAATTGTTCTAACCAATGTTTGAAAATGAAAAAAATTGTTCCACTTATTCCCTAAACGACTCATGTTCCAACGTATATATATTTAACATACTAGTTTAACATCATTTTAATCAATTAAAATCTTACTCTTTTCACCTCTCCAAGCAAAAATCACGAAACAGCTGTGAGATTAAGGTTATAAATGAAACATAAAATCGAAAAAGTGTTCCACTTATACAGTTTAAAAAAAAACGATCTTTCAATATATGTATACAAACTAATAGTAGTCTTATTAGTTACTGTAAAATAGTATCGAAAAGTTGAGCGAAATCGAAAATAGTAGTTTATGTAACTGTTACGTAATAAGGCCTAATTACGTACAGTTGCATACACTGCTTTATCTACACTCATATTATTTATTCTAAATGCCGTATTCGGAAACCATAGAATGGCCGCCATTGCACCGCCATGGCCAACTCGATTGTGCCGGCGGTCGCGCGGGCGCGTGTCGGGCTGTCGGCGGCCGCGCGGGAGGGTGCAGGTGTACATTATGTTATCAAAACTCATAGCACATCAATATATGAGCATGAAAAGTTAAAATTACGTTACTGCCACAGATAAAAAGCTTATCATAGTAAAATCGGTCGTGGTAATACTAGCCATTGCCTACCGTTTTCGAACACGTTTTAGAGAACTTACAATATGAGTGTAGATAAAAAATGTTACCGGACTCTTAAAATCGTTTCGTCCCTTTCATCATTTTTAAATGTATCATCATTGGAAAGAGTCCAAATTTACCTTTAATAAGAGGCATATAATTACCTGTACGTTAGCAGTACGCAGTACAGGAGACAACAGATAAGGCAGTATCGGTACTAAACTCAGCCTCAGTGACGTCCGCGACAGCGCGACGCTGGCGGCACAACCGCGCGCGACGGACGACATCGTCGCGTCCAACTCCATCTGTCGGCGGTACATCTGGGAACAGCAAATCATACATCTCAAATAGGGATGATGACACATGTTGAATTTTGTAATCAAATTAAGTTAAATAGATGCAATATCCTAATAAAGTAAACATTTTAAAAATCTATTGAAATGGTTGCAATATATCAGGCTTCAAAATGTCTAAATTTTACGTTTTTTTTAAAGTACGAAATGAAATAAAATAATAGCACCACTCGATTTCTCACATATTAATAAAAAATTAACCATATGTCCATCGACTATGGGCAGAGTAATAGTTCTCGTATGTTGTTTTCGTATTTTTATTTCTGTCATTAGCTTCGCCAGAATTATTTCAGGCTTATTTCTAAAATTTCCCCACTGGTGCGATTGCTTCCCTCCCCGCAGCCCGTCCAATATAACTTTATTATCAAATTGCCCAATGTGATAAATAATGAAATTTAGATAATAATTAATCACTTGCCCTGATACAGCTGGGCATTATTCATAATGCCCGAGCATTATAAATAACATAAACACTTGGTCACACAGACCACTTGGTCCATAACATAGACATTTGATTCTCACAACAAAACGAATCGATTGATACCATACATGAAAAAAAATCATCATGCCTATTATAAGATAACTACATTCACCGTCCTTAGAGCGATTCAAACTTGCGACCTTTGGGAAAGGCGGTTAATCCACCTAATCATCGGAGATATCGATCCTTGATCAACCTAAATGAATCTTTTCATCAATTCCTGCCAGCGTTCAAAATAGATGAACATCTGTGCTGTATTGTATGTGTGTGTCCGCACGCACACAGACGCGACTACATGTAACGTGCCTTAACCAGTAATAAACGAGCATCTATGAGCCGGTTGTTTCACTATCTATAATAATATAATCATCACTCATCATCAGTTTACTTACTCGTGACCGCAATCGAAATCGAAACGATCGAATTCGAGCGCATTTTTCTGCACTAGCAATGCCGCATGCCGCATTGACACATATTTGGATATTATGTGATACAATACCAATAAACGGCGGTTACAAAGTTAGAAATATGGTATGCCATATTGGTATAGACGGTGCCCACGAGGGAAGGGAAAGATTTTAACAGTATATTCTAGATCCTATTTAGAGACAAAAATGTCATATAAACTTATTTGAAATTCGCCTAGTTTCAGAGTTAACACTAGACGTGTGCGCCGCGCCGGCGTGGCGTAGCCGCGCCGTGAGACCCACGCCGCCGCCGCCGCCGCGGATTTCAAAATCCACGCCGTTGGCCAAAATTTTAGAAATCGGCAAAAATTGGCCAGCGCCAATAGTCGTTGAAGCAAAGTAAAACAGTCATGGTGAACAATTAACATCGTATATTAATAATTTAAACCATAAAAACATCTAAGTATACATTGACATAGCTAAGGTTTGGTCAATTCTTTCTGTTACGGGAGATTAATAAACTGTATCTACATTGATATAAATTTATGAGATGTACTGTATTTACGAAGATAACACAAGATGACACAACATAATATAAGAGTTCCACACCAATCCGAATAAGTTATTGCAGCTCTGATTGGTTTCTGCGCACCTCGTTGACTGTTTCTAGCATTCCACTTTGGGTTTGCTCCCGGTACCCGTTTTCTATACAAATCCAGTACCGGAACCGGGAATTCCCGGTTCTCGCCATACAAAATCAGAACCGGGAGCATTCCCTAATTCCACTGTTATACACAAAATACTGCTCAAATATCAGAACTTTCCTACTTGACCGACCTAGTTCCCTTTGGTCGGCATAGAAATTAAATCAGCGGTGGTTTCGAAAAATGAAAAATGAAAAATTTATTGATAACATTTGTTATAAGTCATACAGTTGTAAATAAATATTATATATCTTTACATTATAATTTGTAAGTTTTATCTTATACATAGTACATATCTAAGTATAATCAAATTCAACAGCATTTGCAATTGTATTATTACCTGTACACTTTCATATCATGAGCAAAAAGTATGAGGTATTATTTATAATTAATTAGTTAGACTGAAAATAGATGTCATATACTTCAGAAAAAGTGACCAAACCCTCCGGTGTCCGAGGCCAAGTTAATTAGTTAGGTTCACTGGTTCATGTTTTATCTAGGACAATTAGATAAATATTCATCCAGCTCATAGAACTGGGATTTAATTAACCAATTTTTTAGCCTTAGTATAAAATTACAGGAGGAAGGTGCATCCCTAATGCGTGCAGGTAGGCGGTTATAAATGTGTGGGCCAAGTATATAGGGCAAGCGTCCAGTTTTATCCAGCCTGTTAGGGAAAGGTTCGAGGCTGCCCGCATCCTTATTACTACGCAGAGGGTAATTAGTGTTTGGTTGTTTCTTAGCAAACTTCTCCAGATTTAAATGAGTAAAGGTTGCCACTTGTTGAATAAATACACAGGGCACTGTTAATATTTTATATTTAATAAAGTATTGGCGCACACAGATATCGTCAGAAATACACGCTATTGCTCGTACGGCCCGTCTTTGCAAGGCGAATACCCGACGCCATTCCGCGGCTTTAGCCCAGAGCTCTGTGCCATATGAAATGAGTGCGTGCACAGTAGCGAAATAACAACTTCTGACGACGTCCGTGGTTGCCGTGCTGGCGAGCCTCCTCAGAGCGTAGCATGCACTGCCCAGCTTTGCACACAGGTGATCGATGTGTACGTCCCACTTTAGGCCGCTATCGATGGAGAAACCTAATAGTTTTATGTCCCTCACTTCAAGGACGGGGTCGTCCCCGGCATACGAGGTCATTGCCTCAGTTGAGTGGCCATTTAGGTTCAATCTCATGACAAAAGTTTTTTCTTTGTTAAGGGCTAAGCCATTTGTGTGGAACCAGTTACAAAGCTGGTTTAGTGTACTATTGACGTTAGTCTCCAGCTGTGGCACTGATGAGCCGGTGACGACAGCCGTCACATCATCCGCATACATAAAAATTTCGCATCCTTTTGTTATTTGCGGGAGATCGTTAAGAAGGATGCTGAACAAGGTGTTTGATAAACAGGATCCTTGCGGTACCCCAATTTGGTTCCTCATTACATCAGATCTAATACGGCCACTGTCACCTACGACAACCTGACTCCTGTTCGACATAAATGACATCAGGAGTGCCAGTGCAGGGCCCCGAATACCGTAGTGACTGAGTTTTTGCGCGATTAGTGTATGATTGGCCGTGTCGAAAGCGCGCGAGAGGTCGCAGCACACAATAGCCACGTGCAGCCGGTCCTCTCGCGCGCTCAGCGTACGCCAGACCACTTCCCTTACTAGATCGGTCGTCGAGCGGCCCTGGCGGTATGCGTACTGTCTGTCGGATATCGTTTGCTGTGGAAACCAGAAAGATAGTAGTCTGGTGTTAATGCCTACTTCTAAGATCTTACTAATAGCCGGCACTAATGATATAGGCCGATAAGATTTCAGGGCTGCCTTGGGACCCTTCCCTTTATACAGTGGGATGACTTTAACTTTTTTAAGGCTTTCTGGAACTATTCCTTGTAGTATGCAATTATTAAACAACTCCGACAGAACGAACGATATCGCCGGACCGACGTGTCGAAGGGTGCTGGCCGATAGGTCGTAGATGTCGGTGCTGTTTTTTGGTGCTATGTGAGTGCGGAGTATCGATTCTACTTCGTAAGGTGTAAAATATTTTAATCTCATAGAACAGTTGCACTCGGCGATGTTACTGGATATGGCTATCAGCGAACGCTGGACGTCCGGTGCCGGCGCGCCACATACTTTAGCGGCGGTTATAAATTCCGTATTAAGTGAATTTACTGCGTGTTTTTTTGAAGAAAATGCCAAGCCACGATTGTCCTTAATGACATCGGTATAGTCCACGCGTTCGCGACAGCCTCGTCCTAATTCCTTGTTTATTACTCCCCATATACGTTTGCATTTGTTGGAAGCGGTCTTGATCTGCGCGCTGTAATAGTCAGTGCGCTTAAGTTTTAGCATGTTATTATATTTAGATGCGACACGAACCATCATACCTGAAATTTGATTATTAGAAGGGAACTTATCTTTTAGATTAGAAATGTCGTGAAGAAGAAGCTTTGTATTCCATACTTCGTCATCGATCCAGGGATGTTTTCTAGTGTTAGCCTTAGGTAATTTATTAGGAAAACAAATTTCGAGTTTATTGGTTAGTATGTTTAATAATGTTACAGCGAGCGATTCACTATTTTTATTACTATTTGCAACCACCTCAGGCCAGTCGATTGATTCGAGAGCAGAAAAAAATCTATTTTTGTTAGCGTTATTAAAAATGCGTCTAGGTATCGGTGTGCACTGCGCAGGCGACTTGTTTACAATCGTTATCTTTTGTGCCAGGTGATCGCTCAGGTGAGTGGTGACGCAATCAGCATACACACGGTCGGTACAGATGTTCGAATACGCATGATCGAGTAATGTCGAAGTGTTAGTGTTATTGCACGTTCGTGTCGGAAAATTAATATGTTGATTAAAATTGTTACATGATAAACTATCTAAAACTTGCTTTTTGTGCAAAGTGTTTGCGAGGAAGTCAATATTCATGTCGCCCATTATTATTGCGTTAAGGTTTTCTGTATTTATTTTTGTTAAGAGTTTATCTAACAGTCCTATAAACTGCGAATTACTAGTACAGTTGGAATGATAAACGCCCACAACTAATATGTCATAGTCTAAGAGATGGAGTGCACACACATCAAAAATCTGTTGTACGGACAAATTGCTGTAGTCTGGCCTATTTAGAGCCCTAATACCAGACCACACAAAGATGCAGCTTCCTCCGTGTAAAATAGAGGGTCTACAATAATATGATATTAGGTCATAATTATGTAATGTTACGGAAACAATTTCATCGTCTCGGAGCCAGTGCTCGGTCATCACGAGCACGTCACATTTTAAATCATTACACAGAAGTACTTCAATCGATTTGGTCTTATTGTTGAGACATCTAATATTTTGATGGCACACCGTAAGAAGGCTGGTCGAGGTCCGCGGGGGCCGTGTGTGTTGCGGCGCGCTGCTGTTGATGGCGGCCGCGGCCGGCCCTGCGCGAGTCGCGGCGACCGCTGGAGGGCGCTCGTCTGCGCCCGGCGCCTCCACGAAACCACTCACTAACCTCGGTACCGGGAGGCCAGTTTTCCGGTGACATAAAATAATCAAATTTACTTACAGGAACTGTGATCGCGAAAGAAGCGTAATATTTGTGTTTTAATTTAAGTTTTTGTACGATGTATTCGTCGCATGGTTCCTTTTTCTGCATGTAAGATTTGATTGATTCGGCTTGTGTATTGGTTTTAAAAAAGCAGGCGTGTATTTTCTTTGGTCGTTGGGTCGTCTGTAGTATATCGTCCTCCGGTCCTGTGCCGGTCACGGTAATACGGGAAAGCCGCGGTGTCGGCGAGCGCTGGCGTCGGTTCCGCTTTTTGTTAGGCTGCACCACCTTCCACTGGGCATCCGTTTCGTTGAACTCATCGCTATCGGGTTGGTCGGCTCCGGTTTGCGCTAGGTTCTTCTCGACGTGATCCGTCGGTATCGACGATGGTGTTGCAATTGTTGATGGTTCATCTTGGAGGGTGTCGTTGTTTTTGGTCAGTGTTCGCTTACTTTTCCCGGGATTCGAAGAGGTCGATCCAGTTGGAGTCCGGAGTTCAGTGGTTGCTGATCGGGGATTAATACTTGGTGTTTTTTTCGTAGCCTGATTAGTGACGGTTGGACGTAAACCGTTGACCGGATTCAACACGGGATTTTTTGTCACAGCGGTCGCGTCGCGTGATGCGTTCGGGTCAGAATTGCGTGGCGTGCTCCGCGAGCTATTGTCGATGCACTGTCCATTACACTGTGAACACGTAGTAATCCGTTCCAGATTTGTAACTTTTGCTTCTAATTTCACTAGATCGGCGAGCACACACGATATTTTAGATTCGATAGGGGCTAGGTACTTTTTTAGCACTTTTTCTAAACTTTCTATAGTTGATTTGGCCATAATTATCACACTATTCGAATAAAAATAACGGAGGCGACACGACCGTTACGATTCTACCTGCGTACTCATTTTTCTTGCATTTCCGTACCGCTTTCTATAGCTAATAAATATGCTATCACTTTGTATTTCTCCTTTAACAGTGACTTCTACTGCTTTTACTAGATCTTCCCCTTATTCTAAACTAGCACACGAGTATTTCCGTATTTTTATTTTTATTTCTGTCAGAATAAGTGACCTGACTTAAAGTTTTTGGCGTGTACGCACCATGCATTTCGTAGTCCCGCCACACTAGCCAGAGTAAGCGAGTGTTTTCGGTGGCAGGGTTGATCCTTAATGCTAAAACGGTATTTTTAGAACCACTGCGAGTTAAGAAAACGATTTTAATAAATCACAATTGTGAAAATAAACGACATAAATGTTGTATCCGAAAAGAAGACTAGGCTAAGGTGCACTAGAAAAACACCCTTAAATATGTAAACGACATTAAAGATTTGTTTTATGTCTCGTTCCAAAAAAATTGCTTGATTTTAACATATTTTTTATGTGAGCTATCATACATCCTAAAGTGACCTTGACGCCGGCGTGGCTCATGAGCCACGCCGCCAGAAATTCTCGGCGCGCCGCCGCCGCGGTTTTTTATGGCGGCGCACACGTCTAGTTAATACCAATTTATAAAAAAATACACTTTTTATTATAACTCAGCACAAAACGCTTTTCTGGTGGCGTTGTTGCCACTATTGGGCATAGTTTACACGTCTTTATTGACAGATATCAAAGTGACAAGGAAAACTATGCAGAAACTAAATAAAAAAAATAATGTACGAATTTGTTTTAGACGATAATTTTATTAATAACGTTTACTTTTCATGTGCAAGAAACATTCAAAAAATAGGAAAAAAAATTTTTTTGGCGAAATTTACCTAAAGTCACATAATTTTTTCCTTCTTTTGGTCTCAGGAATGCATGATTATTTTAGATAGATAGATAGATATATTCTTTATTCGCTTGCCACAATATACACACAGTTAGGTAGGTACATAAATTACATCCTTAAAAAGAAAGAAGCTAGAAAAATAGTTAAACATATGAAACAAAAAAAAACAAAAAAATTACGATTTCTGTGTGCGTTGCAGCAATACAAAAGGGTTCTGACTCAGCAATACGCTTCACTTTTACGGGCGAAGCACTGGTATTCTGCCAGAACCCAGGCCACGTCACATGTATGATAGAAGTATAAATATCTTAATTTTCACTATAATTAACTTAATGTATCTACTTGTGTAAAAAAGAAAAAGAAAATGCGGTGTATGCTGATACCGATATGTAATGTAGTGTAAGTGTAGGTAGTGTAAAAAGATAACAGAAAACATATATTCCCCATTCAGGCTAGATTCGGTAATCTGAAACCAAGTATCCGTGTGGAATACCTGTTATTTGCTTATTTATTAGTACTTTTTTTAAATGGTATTTAAAGGTTGCCTTTGTTTTAAGGCGCCTGACAGGTGGGGGGATATTGTTCCAACACTTGGTTGCGAGATACCGAAAACAGCCTGTAAAAGCAACAGTTCTGTGTGGATGTACTTTCAAAAGGCAGCGTCGAGTAGATCTAGTGCCATATCGTTTGTGAAAAGATGAAATTTGTATTTTTGAGAAAAGGTAACTGGGCTTTTTGTCATTTAAAACACCAAACAATAGGCTTTGCAAGATGCAAGTGTCTCCTAGAAGACATATTCAATATAGGAGCTTTATTTAAGTACGGCGTGATGTAACTTCTGGGTGTGATTGGATAACAAAAGCGGTTTTTTTTCCGTTTCCTCGCGGGCACCTTGTATATGAATTGATATGCCGTATAAGTAAGGTTTAATTTAAGAGTTCTTCACAGTTGATTTTTTCATTGTGATGGACATCTGTTTCCAATTTGTGGTAATTTTATAAATTAAATGGTCTGATACAAGCGAATACTAACCTCTTGAGCTTGAGTTGGGAACTTGACTCTCTGTGGGGTTCTTGACGCTAATAATGTATGACATCTGTAAAAATAATATATTTCAATATTGCACCAGACGACAAAAGGGCATCAACGAATAATAAGCACCACGAATAAGGCACATCATACTGAACTCATCAAGTCATAGACAATTGTCTCTGATTTGATGAATTCAGATCAAGTGTGTGATATCCCTAAAAAACAATTATGTACATCCAGCAGCAGAAGCAGCGAAAGAGATTTGAATGAGCTTTACATACCACGAATTCAGTATTGAGAACAATAATGTTGAATGATTACCTAATGTTTAACATCTTGCACGCTTAGCCACGTCTGAAGGAGACTGTACGCTAGTTTTACATGGTGTGTACACACCCTGGAGTCTAAATTCGCGCACTGTGCGGTTTAAGAGGAGTTTCCTCCCGCGAACCCTCCGGTTGTGGAATGAACTCCCTGCCAAGGTGTTCCCAGAGGGCTACAGTATGAGGTTATTCATCAAAGAGCGTACAGCTTCTTAAAGGGTAGGCAACGCACATGTGAATCCAGAATTACAGGCGTCCATAGGCTACGGTAACTGCTTAACATCAGGAGGGCCGTATGCTTGTTTGCCACCGTCGTGGTATATAAAAAAAAGTGACGCATGACGTGATGGCGATAAAATGGCAACCATGCTATCCGTTCTGCTCTGGTAACTCTAGGATGTCCTCACCTCGCTATACACAGCGGTAGAGCTCCGTACAAAGAGTAGTTCTGTGTCCGCAGGGTCCAGCTGTAGATGGTGTCGTAGAGCCGCAGCCAGGAGAGCGTCTCGCAAGCTATGAGGAGGCGGGAGTCCACCCGCGCCTGGAGGTAGTTTTCGAAAATGCCGTCTGCTAGCCTGGAAAGTTAACGACAAGTTAAAGACTTTACCAAATTAACCTTAAACTCAAAACAAGGATAGAACATACGCAACGCGACTAATCTGACAGCATACCAGCCTACATAATTTAGTCGATTGGTGTCTTGGAGAATTGAATTGAAGGGCAATAATCACAATGTGCGACTATGACAAGGACCAACAATAATAGCACCTTCCCTGTCATACCTATTGAAAGTTTAATAAGACCATCTCGTTCAGTCTTAACTATTTGTCTCTGGAAGGTAAAAAAAATATGTTTATATTCATTACATTTTGAAGAACTTTGTTAAGTTCGATACACGATTGGACGAAATCGGCTCGATAGAAAATAATGCATAGTTAGTCACTGTAGCCGCCGTAACCAGGATCTCGACGACTCAAATAAAAACTTCGATGTACAAGTAGATGTGTATTTTCCAAAGTACAGGTTTACAAAGTGACAAAAACGGTTAAATAAAGAGCGAAAGTGGTTGATTGTATGGAAGTTCAAGATGGAGTGATTTGCATAATGTGACTTAAACCTGATTGGCCGACAAGCTTATGTGGTGCGCTGTCATTATTACTTAAAACCAAACACTAGCCCCCGAACACTAGCCGAACCTGAGCGTTTAGCCAACTGCAAGAGTTTATACAAAACAAGGTTGCGTTCGCAACAGTCACCTCCTGTTTTTGTTTCCACAATATACAATGTTATTTGTTCTAATGTTAAAATATAGGCCCTGTTCTCTATAAATAACACAACTTCGGTATTTTGTACCTATTTTGGTATTACTTTTTTCCAACTGAATAACTATGTTGGTCAGTCACTCTGACCTCCACCCATTAAAGTAATATAACTGGACCGATCTCATTGCTCTCATTATTTTGTCATATCTGACGTGGCCAGCTCCAGTCCATAAGACCAAACTTCCAACACACTAATACTAAAAACTTCATTATTTTATATTTTTCAATTAATGCGTAGTTTTTTTATTCATACTTTTGCAGAGTTTGCAATGAGCCCATACTAATCGCAACACAGTGTTTCTCTTTTACTCGCGCTTAATAACAGAGACGGAATTTAGCTGTTGTCATCCCCTTAAATACCCTTATTTATTACCACTCAAATATACTTTGTTTATCTACACTCGCATTGTAAGTCCTCTAAAACGTGTTCAAAAACGGTAGGCAATGGCTAGCATTACCACAACCGATTTTACTATGATAAGCTTTTTATCTGTAACAGTAACGTAATTTTAACTTTACATGCTCAAACATTGATGTGTTACGAGTTTTGATAACATAATGTACACCTGCACGCTCCCGCGCGGCCGCCGACAGCCCGACACGCGCCTCCCCGACCGCCGGCACAATTGAGTTGGCCATGGCGGTGCAATGGCGGCCATTCTATGGTTTCCGAACACGGCAATTAGTATAAATAATATGAGTGTAGATAAAGCAGTGTATGCAACTGTACGTAATTAGGCCTTATTACGTAACAGTTACATAAACTACTATTATGTAACTGTGTATTATGTAATACTAGCCATTGCCTACCGTTTTCGAACACGTTTTAGAGAACTTACAATATGAGTGTAGATAAAGATTTTTTTTTCATGAAACACGTCATCCCAGCCGGCCAACTCTATACAAAACCAATTTTGTTTTCGGGAGAAAAATTTTTTTTCTTAGTTTTTCATACCTAATTAGACCTATTATGCCAATACCGATACTATTATGCCCTTAAAAGGAGTACCAGCATTTTTGTGACACCTTGTTTATATTTAATTCCTCATAATGGCCGCCTTTATCCCATCTCAGGAAAATAAACAGCTGTTTGGTGAAGAACACCATGTTTTTCAAGCCAGGCAAAGTTGAGCATCGTAGGCAATGTTGTAACAATTGACGGTAACAAATCTTCAACTGTTTTGTCTCTGTTACGACTGCGACTTAAGCATTCAATTACTTCAAAGTAGTGTCAAGGTATAAACTGAATTAGATGTCATATACTTCAGAAAAAGTGACTAAGTTCTCCGGTGTCCGAGGCCAGATTTGAACTGGCTTCTTCAGCTTTCGCGGCTGACGCCCTGACCACTAGACCACCCGGTCACGGCGGAACATGTCGAATTTTCTCAGGTATACGAGTTTGCAATCTCTGATTTTGAAACGGCTAGCCGCCGTTGACCATACTCTAAGGGCATGCACAGTACGTGCTTGCACCTCCTATCCGAATTACTTACGCGATTCTGGTATAGCGATAGTAGCAATATAATCATTATATATAATAAAACTAAGTTGAGAAAATGTGCGTGCCGATAAAACTTAAAAAGGAGTCCCAGCACGATAAAGGGACTTATATAGTGTGATAGCCCTTTATTCCCCCTCGAACAAGAAAGTTCCCGTTTTAACCTAAAGGGTGTGTCTTTAAAGATATAAGGGCTTTTCCAACCCTTCAACTCGGAAAGTAAGTGTAGTGGCGCCATCTGTTGTCGAGTAGTTGAACTTCATTCATTGTCCAAAGTGGCGCCATCTGTTGTCGAATAGTTGAATTTCATTCATTGTACACAATATGGACTTAAACGAACGATTATTCCCAAACTTTCTCGAATATCCTAGCGCCAAGTTTCTCGAATATCCTAGAGCCTAGCTTTCTGAATATATAAGAGCCCGGTGTCACCCGCCAGAGTTAGTTTGATTTGAACAGCGAAACAAGCGATTTCGAAACGAAAAAGAAAGAAATTATCTGTGTGTGAGCCTTTATTTTGAAGTATCACGTGTGAGTATTTTTAATAGTGTGTTTAATTAATTCTCGATTTCGAAGCGAAGAAGAAAAAAGTTATCTGTGAGCCTTTATTGTGAAATATCAAATGTGAGTATTTTTAATAGTGTATTTAATTAATTCTAATGGGTTTTTTTTTTTTTCTTTTAATTGTAATTTCCTTAACTTTCAAGTAGTCGCGCGGCGTTGAATCGATGCCTTCTATATACTTTGGCCGTAAACAAAATATCGCGCGACCGCTTGAAGATTAAATTTTTTTTTTTTTCTTTGTCTCAACGTGCTCCACGTTTACGTAACAATATATTTGTCTATAAAATGTTCATTTAATTTATATTTTACAGAATACAATG
The DNA here is from genome assembly GCA_947086415.1 of Pammene aurita. Lineage (NCBI taxonomy): Eukaryota > Metazoa > Arthropoda > Insecta > Lepidoptera > Tortricidae > Pammene > Pammene aurita. The sequence continues at coordinate 25,157,821 of OX352308.1, read as the reverse complement.
CCTAGACGTAAAAGAGGTGGAGATTTTGCCAGTTCTGCAGCGAAACGGCGGAAACAAAAAGAAAATCGAAGAAATGAAACGGAAGAAGAGCGCGAAGCATGTTTACAAAATCAACGAACCAGAATGAGCACCCTGAGAAGCGGAAAAAGCGAAGAAAGAAAAGAAAATAAAAGTATTGAAGAATCGAGCATTTTAAAAGATAATCTAACAAAGGAAGCATTCCACTACGAACCGACGAAGAAATATTACGATCATAAATATGTTGTGATCGGAAAAATGAATAACATTTGCCAATTTTGCCACGCGAAAAAATTCAGTAAAGAAACACCAGGTCTCTGTTGCATGAATGGAAAAATTCGATTACCACCACTGGAAGCACCTCCACAGGAATTTCTACATTACATGACCGGGGAAACACCAGAATCAAAACACTTTCTTCAAAATATAAGATCATACAACTCCTGCTTTCAAATGACTTCTTTCGGTGTTACTTCGACTGACACTAATAGAGACAAATTTGAATATGTATTTTCAATTCAAGGGCAAATTTATCACAAAATTGGATCGTTACTACCAATGCTTAACGATGACTATAAATTTCTGCAAGTATATTTCATCGGATAGGAAGAAAACGAAATTGATCAACGATGTACAAATTTTATTGGATTGAAACGCGAAATAATCCAAGATGTACAGAGGATCTTACACAAATACAATCAACTGATTTACATATTCAAAACAACACTAGACCGCATGATTTCTGATGACTATAAAATTGTAATTCGAGCCGATAAAAGACCACGTGGAGAACACGAACGTAGATTTAATGCACCTCAGATAGATGAAGTCGCCATCGTAATTGTGGACAATGAAAATACAAGCGTGACATAATTGTACAATGAAGAAGAAAAGGACTACAACGCATTGCAGAGACACACCGTTCATATGATGCTCTTCAATATCCGTTAATATTTCTGCACGGAGAGGATGGTTATCATTTCAATATAAAACAAATTCATCCTAAAACAGGCATAGAAACAAACAAAAAAGTCACTTCCAAGGAGTTCTATGCTTACCGCTTAATGATCAGAGACAATGAAATATACAATCACATTCTCAACACTCGCCGTTTATTCCAACAATTTCTGGTAGATATGCACGCAAAAATAGAAGCAGAACGGATGCTTTACATAAGACTGAATCAGAAGAAACTACGCACAGAAGAATACATCCACCTTCGAGATGCGATCATAAATGACGGCAATATTGACGATATTGGAACAATGGTAATCTTACCCTCATCATACATAGGAAGTCCAAGACATATCCACGAATATACTCAAGATGCCATGACCTACGTAAGAAAATATGGACGACCTGATCTCTTCATAACATTTACATGCAACTCATCATGGCCAGAAATCAAAGAACAACTAAAATACGGACAAACCTCCATGGATCGACACGACATGATAGCCCGAGTTTTTCGACAAAAACAAATAAGATTTATTGAAGTCATCACAAAATACCACATCTTTGGAACCGTTAGATGCTGGATGTATACAATCGAGTGGCAAAAACGAGGATTACCTCACTCACACAATCTCATATGGCTACACGATAAAATTTATCCCACGGATATCGACAAAATGGGTTGGTATCAAAACGACTAGATCGCAAAACGACCATTGATGCAGAAAGTATAAATCTCAAATCGACATGGCAGAAAAATGACCACCGAGCAGAAGGTCTTCATCTCAGAATGGCTTAGTATCAAAACGACTAGGTAGCAAAACGACCACCTCGTGAAACGTCGACATCTTTAAATGCCTTGATAGTCAAACGACTACAAGAAGGTCTTCATCTTAGAACGGCTTAGTATCAAATCGACTTGTTCGCAAAACGACTACCTCGTGAAACGTCTACATCTACCATCATCGTTCAGAATTTTCTAATATAGTATACAGGATGCTTTTTTCAATAAATAGCCATATTTTGTTGCTGGTGTAGCAATAAAAATACGGAGTTTCGTGAACAAAAGATTTCCTTTGGCATGATGATTCCTTAGGACCCAAGAATGGATTTAAGAAGTGGCGCCACCATGATTTTTTATGTATTTTTTTAGGGGGGAAGGCTCTCAACTTTATCTTGTTACCTACATCAGTTATAAGCTACTAGACCAAGTTAGGTATCGTTTTCGTATAAATCGGCGATATCGAATTCATTTATCCTATCATTTTGACCCCTCTTCGAAGCAAAAACATGTAAAATAAAAATACTTAATAACCTAATAAACATGTAAAATGAAATTACGGGTTTCACTAGGTAAAATCCATAACTTAAAATTCAAGAACATAACTTATAAACAATTATGAATGTTTAAAAAATAAAAGGCGCTTTAGAGAGCCTTATTAATCGTTCATAAAAAAAATATTGTCAAACTAAAACGTTATATATACGGGTGTACTAAAAAAACTGTTGACGGTGCTAAAAATTGGAATGGAAAAAATCTAATCAAAATGTTTATTTGCGATCATGGAATGATAAGGTCGAATAAGGATAAGAATAACAATTCGTTTATTGTGGTAAAAGAAGATAAGTTATGGTAGTGCGTTTCAGGCCATTCCGCGTTATAATATCCAAGGAAACACTTTTATGTCGTGTGTGTATTGATTAGACCTTTTCCATTTCAATTTTTAGCACCGTCAAGTTTTTTTAGTACACCCGTGTATATACCGTTTTAGTTTGACATTTTTTTTAATGAACGAATAATAGGGCTCTATAAAGCACCTTTTAGTTTTTCAACACTCATAATTGTTTATAAGTTATAATTTTTTTTCCTTGTTAAATGGGGAATTTAAAAACAAGTGATTATTTTATTTCCTATGTTTTACTTTAGAACAGTATCAAAATGATATCATAAATGAATTCGGCATCCCCGATTTATATGAAAACGATACCAAACTTAGCCTAGTAGGTTAACTTATGAAGATATCAAGATAAAGTTGAGAGCCTTCCCCCCTAAAAATTTACATAAAAAATCTTGGTGGCGCCACTTCTTAAATCCATTCTTGGGTCCTAAGGAATCATCATGCCAAAGGAAATCTTTTGTTCACGAAACCCCGTATTTTTATTGCTACACCAGCAACTAAATATGGCTATTTATTGAAAAAAGCATTCTGTATACTATATTAGAAAATTCTGAACGATGATGGTAGATGTAGACGTTTCACGAGGTAGTCGTTTTGCGAACAAGTCGATTTGATACTAAGCCGTTCTAAGATGAAGACCTTCTTGTGGTCGTTTGACTATCAAGGCATTTAAAGATGTCGACGTTTCACGAGGTGGTCGTTTTGCTACCTAGTAGTTTTGATACTAAGCCATTCTGAGGTGAAGACCTTCTGCTCGGTGGTCATTTTACTGCCATGTCGATTTGAGATTTAGACTTTCTGCATCAATGGTCCTTTTGCGATCTAGTCGTTTTGATACCAACCCGACAAAATCATCCAAGCTGAATTTCCCAATCCACAAAATGATCCGGAACTATACAACATAGTAGTGAAAAACATGATTCACGGACCATGTGGACCATTAAACTTCAATGCGCCATGCATGAGTGATGGAAAATGTACAAAAAAATATCCAAAACCATACTTGGACGATACAAAAACTGAAGATGACGGCTATCCCAAATATAGAAGACGATCACCGAAAAACGGTGGCTTCACAGCAAAAATACGAATACAAGGCTGAGACGAACTGGAAATAGATAATCAATGGGTAGTACCATATAACCCACTACTTTCCAAAATGTTCCAAGCACACATAAACGTTGAATATTGCAATTCAGTAAAATCTATTAAATATATATGTAAGTACGTAAACAAAGGTAGTGATATGGCAGTATTTCAAATAGTCCAAAATAGCGAACAAAATAACAGAAATGATGAAATCCTCATGTACCAAATGGGAAGATACATCAACAGTAACGAAGCAGCGTGGAGGATTTTTAGTTTTCCCATACACGAACGCGAACCAGCTGTGCAACATCTAGCAGTACATTTGGAGAATGGACAGAGAGTTTACTTCACAAAAGACTCGGCTAGAAAAATTGCAAGCGAACCACCTCAGAACACAACATTAACAGCTTTTTTCCAACTTTGCCAAACGGATCCATTCGCAAAGACGTTACTGTATGTCGACGTCCCTATTTATTATACGTGGGACAAAACAAGGAAAATTTTTCAACGACGAACACAAGGAATGCCAGAAGAGGGTCATCCAGAAATAATGAAAACTAACGCAATAGGTCGAGTATACACTGTACATCCAAACAATGCCGAATGTTTCTATCTCCGAATGTTGTTACACGAAATACGGGGACCAACAAGTTTCACAGATCTCAGGACTATTGACGGCTACATATGCCAGACTTACAGAGAAGCATGTCAACGTTTAGGATTATTGGAAAACGATAACCACTGGGAATTAACACTACAAGAAGCCACACTCACAGCTTCAGCTGAACAAATTCGAGAGTTATTCGCCATAATTCTAACAACATGTAACCCATCAAACCCAAAACAGCTATGGGACTCTTTCAAAAGGAATATGAGTGATGATATATTGTACCAAATCCGACAAGCTAATCCAGAACTGACTATAGAATTCAATGACGACATCTTCAATGAAACACTCATTCGCTTAGAAGATAAATGTTTAGCAATAAATAACCAGACCTTAGTAGAAATTGGAATGCCAGCACCACAAAGAAATACTTTCAGTGTGCTAAACTACGAAATTACAAAGGAAAAAAGCTACAACGTCAATGAACTACTTGAATACATTGCTCACAACAAACCACTCCTCAATGACAATCAAAAAAAAAATTACAACGTTATAATGAACCGAATAAATAACAACACTGGTGGAATTATTTACTTGGACGCACCAGGAGGCACCGGTAAAACGTTTCTAATAAATCTAATACTGGCGGAAATACGTGCTGAAAAACACATCGCACTGGCACTAGCATCATCCGGCATTGCAGCCACACTTATGGAAGGAGGACGAACTGCCCATTCTGCCTTACAACTACCGTTGAATATAGCCGAACAACAATTCCCGGTATGTAAAATCTCAGGAACATCTGGGTCAACTTCTAAAACATGCTAAAATTATCTTCTGGGATGAATGCACCATGGCCCATAAAAAAACACTAGAAGCCATGGACAGAACATTACAAGAATTGCGAAAAAACTCTGAAATGATGGGAGGAGCTCTACTCATACTCTCAGGAGATTTTCGACAAACACTTCCAGTTATTCCCAAATCAACACCAGCAGACGAGATCAATGCATGCTTAAAAAAGTCACATCTCTGGCCGCAAGTACAAATACTGCAATTAACAAAAACATGAGGGTTGAATTATCAAAAGATGAAACAACAGCACATTTTGCTAAAATACTTTTACAAATAGGCGAAGGTACATATCCTACTGACCAAACGACCGGCCTCATTGAACTCAATAGTGATTTCTGTAACATAGCCACTACTGAAAACGAACTAATCGACAAAATTTATCCAAATATTATTCAGAACTATACCAACGTACAGTGGTTATTTCAAAGAGCAATTTTGGCCACTAAAAATAATATTGTTGACGATATCAATTTTAATATTCTAAAGAAAATACCTGGTGAAGAGAAAGTATATAAATCGATCGACACGATGGTATCCATTGAAGAAAGTGTCAACTTTCCTACTGAATTTCTAAACTCTTTACAAGTACCAGGAATGCCATTACACTGCCTTCGTCTGAAAATTGGATCTCCAATCATACTACTCAGAAATCTCAACTCCCCAAAACTATGTAATGGAACGAGGATGATCGTAAAACAGCTATCGAATAATGTCATTGAAGCTGAACTTATTTCTGGAAAGAACAAAGGACACACAGTATTTATACCTAGAATACCACTGATCTCTTCTGAATTGCCATTTCAATTTAAAAGATTGCAGTTTCCAATTAAATTAGCCTTTAGTTTTACAATTAACAAAGCGCAAGGGCAAACTTTGAAATATTGTGGCATCAACCTCAAAGAATCCTGCTTCTCTCACGGTCAGCTATATGTAGCTTGCTCAAGAGTAGGAAGTTCGAAAAATTTATATATATATACCCCGGACAATAAAATGAAAAATGTTGTTTATAAACAAGTAGTGTAAATAATGAGGAAATGTAAATACATGTAAATATAGAAAATGTTTTCAAAATATATTTTTTACTTTTTACGTCATAGTATGTTTTTTTATTTCATCTACCACGTAATCTCATATCAACTCCCGAGCGAAGCCGGGTATCATAGCTAGTAGTATATTATAGTATCAAGCTATTCAATTTAACAAACTCTGTAATCACTACAATAACTACTGTTAAATTAAGGAAAATAGTAAAAAACATACTTGTGGTTTTACAATTTAATCATTCTTTATTATTTAGGTTATAATACTGTATGTACACACAAGTATGTACCTAGTAAGTATGTATACAAGTACCTATGTAAAGTTTATTATGGAAGTCGTGGAGATTCGTGAATAAGTCTTTATTTTATTACATAATAGTACATTATGATACAAGTGTGCTAAGTTGATCATTACATACGAAGTGATATTGTGCGCACGAACGTATGTGAGTGCGCATAAGGAAGCTGAGCTTATGTAATGATCAAGGACACGCGTTTCATACGACGTTTTTCAACACACTTGCGAGGAAATAACAGAATAGTATAATTAACTTTTGATAAATACATTAATTGTCAGAATGTTTACAGGATAGAGGTACTTACGAACCTAAGATAATTAAATTTAACTAACCTTTTTTGTGATGTTATTGAGTATCTGGAACTCTTTTTCAAATCATTTTATAAAATTAAAGACTTCACATTTATTGTGCAATAAATTATAGTATTTTTTTCTTACGTATTGCTGACTAGATTTTTATGATGACATTTTACTAGTATGTATCACAATTTTGAAATATATCCAGAGGTTAAATCAACGCTAAAGTTGTCTTCTTATTCATTGAAAATATAATTTGTTTAAATTACTAAAACACGACGAGAAAAATCTAACAAATAAACAATGATTTGAGGTTAACTTATAAATGGCGCGCAATTTTCTTTTTTGGATGTGCGTGCAGCTTGAGGCAAAGGCGCGGACGAATAATGCCAAACAGCCAATATTAAAACAGACAATTCGTGTTTAAAACGTAATTTATTGTGTATTACGAGTAATATAATAAGTTGAAATGATTCTTATTCACAATCAGGATTGTATAATTTGTATTCTATCGTAAATGTGTATATTTTTAATATAAATACTTTTTATTTACTTTTTTAGAATGTAAACTCATAAAGAGTTAAAAAAAGTAAAGGTAATACCCGACTAAATTACAACGATTCGTCTGCGTACGTACAACTTGGTATTAGAGTACAAACGTCACTTGATCGGATTATTAAATTATTCCACTAGTTGGATAATTATTGTGAAATGCACGCGTGTTTAATATCTAGGATTATGAGCATAAAAGCGGTGGAATAAGAACCTCGTTACGAGCAGGTGTGTTGAAAATAGGCTTATTTTATTTATCGTATGGTAGGTACATACTGGGCTATTAAACTGCTTAACAGCATGGTTTTATGTCATTGGTTTAATTAAGAAACTAAATAAATGCTACAAATACTAACTACTCCAATTAGAATCAGCAGGCAAGTAACTAATCACTACATAGTATAAAAGAAAGTCGCTTTCCGCTGTCTGTCCCTATGTATGCTTAGATCTTTAAAACTACGCAACGGATTTTGATATGGTTATTTTTAATAGATAGAGTGATTCAAGAGGAAGGTTTATATGTATAATGCATGCATATAATATAGTAGAGAAACACTGATAATTTTAGAGGTTTCTAATTTGATGTCGTAAATAAACACATTTTTTTACGCTTACATTGTAAACGCTAGCTGACGAGATAGATCAAAATAATATACTAAGGAAATGCTGCCAGCGTCCTCGGCACGATGCCACAGGGGCCCATTTTAGAGATAGATTTTTAGTTTTTAGTATTTTTAAGTAAGTTAATTTTAGGTTATTTACATAGTTTATTTAAGTTTTCGCATGTACTATTTAATATATATTTTACAAGATGTTTAATTTCATCTCAATTAAAAACAAAATGTAAATATACTAAGTATTGTACACCTTAAAAAGGTCTACAAAAAAGTCCCGTGCGAAGCCGGGTCGCTAGTATCTTATACGCGAGATAAATTTAATGTTCGAATAATTTCTGGCGACTCTATTTTCCCGTTGCCATACAGAAGGAAAACTGAACAATCAAAATTATAAATTAATATAAAAACAAATAATGGTTCACTGTATAGAGAAAAATCGCAAAAATACGTGTAAATCGCACTATTTAAAATTAATAACTATCTTAGTACAGTCACGAACCCGGATTGTTGAGCCACTTGCCATTGTTCGTAATTTGGCCGTGTTATGAATGCCCGATGTTTTTTTTTAAATATATATATATGACTTTTACTCCTCGCCGGTTTTAGCGAGGTGAATTCTGCCAATGTCGAGGAGTATACTTTGATTTTATAAATTTGTAATTATATAAATACAAGCAACGTTGTTCGGTTGAGGCCTTGCTGATTGTAAGGTGATCTCCCTACAAACACGTGGGTGGCCGAGACACCGGATAACCGTTTGTTCAACTAAAGGGTGGTTACGCGCGTTTTTAGACTAATTTTTCATTAGCTGCACACTTGTTCGTTAGGTCACCGCACAATAAGCTATCAATATTTATTTTATTACACACTGAACTACATAAGTGAGCAAAAAACAAAAAACTACTCTAAAGACGGCGCAGCCATCTTGAGCTCAAACGGAAATCTCAATGCCCGATGTTACCGACTAGCTGTCAACTGTCAGTTACATCGGTCATTTATTACACGGCTAAATTACGAACAATGGCAAGTGGCTTAATAATCCGGGTTTGTGACTATATCACTCATTTCATTAGTCATCAGCTATAAACGTGAAAGTTATATCGAACTATATGTGATTTTATTTTTGATGGAACTTAGCGATTACTCTTGTTCAATGACGAAGATATTCGCAGCCGGTCAGCCGCTCAGTGCTATACCATATTTTTGGCACCTTTAACAATACCTAGTCGGTCCTTAAGTTCTGTCACAAGGGTTTTAAGTGATAAAATATAATAGGTACTTTTATTAAAAAAAATTACACCTCATTAGAAAGCTTATTTCATACAGATTAAAATATAATATGATTAACTTATAATCAAGATCGCGTATTTTATAGATCCTTGTAAACTTCAAGATTGTTGTCAGTCCCAAACACGCCGATGATTTATGAAAATTATACTTCTTAAAAGTTGGTTAAGATCATTGTTATAGTTGGCCAGAGGGGTACAAATTGTTATTTTTATGAAAGTAGATGATTAAGGCATATTTCAAAACCAATATTTAGTTGAATTACAAGTCTGTGCTTCAGCTATTCTTCTCCTAAACCTCAACGTATTTTTCAGTTTTGAGCAAAACACGATGCCATACATCAAGGTAGTCTTCCAAAATTGTGTATACTTGCCTTCTTGCCAGTCAGACCCATGTTAATTATATATTAAAATGAAGATAAAAGATCAAGCTAATGCAGTATGCAAGACTGAAGCCTCTTAAAATTTAATAAAAATAATTATGGTCAAAATCAACTCGAACAGGGCGCGTGTTTTTGACGTGGTTTTTTATTGCGCTTTTTCGAATGTTACAGGGAATTGTGTAAAACTGCCACAACTATTTGTCTTAAATAATATCGTAAATTAATCAGTGTAAAATAGGCTTTTTAACCATATATTGAAATGGTAAGCAACCTCTAACAGTTCCTATTTTACCAGTCCAAACCCTAGTGACAGAACTTATGAACCGACTAAGTACTTATTCCCCAAATATCAACCCAGCAGGACTTGAACCTGCATCGATACAAAGTATGTCTCGAAGAAATCTTTTACATAATGTAAAAACCCGCATAAATTGCTATTTTTAAGATAACTAGTTGGAAGTATTTGTAGTGCAAAAAAATACTTTTGATACATATTTGTTATAATTAAGTATACAAAAATACTATTCTTACAGTATTCTAATCTAACACATAAATTAAATTTACCGCTATAGTAATGATTTTTTTTTTCGTGATGGGTAAATATTGTAACATATAATTTAAATTTGCTATAGTAATATTTTTAGTGCAAAATATTTATAGGGTTTTGTGGAAAAAATGAAATCTAACCCCGTTTTCATCAAAAACTGGCATGTAATCTGTACGTATTTTGTCTATTATCTAAGATTTTACTTTACTAACTAAAATATGGATTTTTAAATTCTTAAATAAAATATGTTTTTATTTCAATGGCCGTCTTGTACATTATTTAACTCAATTAAATTATATTCAAATTAAATAAGTACTGTTACATTTTTTTTGCGTAATTTGGAAATAAACGGTATGTATAACTACAAAATCCGGAAAGGCCTTCTAAGAAAAAAATGTTTTTTTTTTCACATTTTACTCGTTAAAATTTAATATTTACGCCAATGGTCATCGAGGTAAAGAAGTGAACTATTATATGCATTAATAGTAGATTTAATAATTAGCCTTCGATAAATGAAGCATTTCGTGCAATTCACGTCGCATCGCGTCATGTCGCGTTTTAGGAATAAGGTCTACTTTCTATATGACATTGTTTCTTACCCTCTGCCGACGTTCGGCCCACAGTTCCCTGTGTGTTTTTAACAATATAAAAAATAATTTATTGCATACATTATGTATTAGGTAAAACATAGTAAGTATGAAAACATAGACTGATTGCATTTCGAGCTGCATCTGGCTTACATGCATTATAAATCCTGGAAGGATGAATGTAATTCCGGTAAACATGAAAGCAAATGTAGATAACATCACCTTAAAGCATACATTCCTATCGTGAACACTAGTGTTCAGAGCACGTGTGTTTAACGCATACAAAACACGTAAGTACAACATAAAATTAGCAATCACTATTATAAACGTTACGTAATGTTCAAAGCCATTGAATAGAAAATTCAGGAGGGTCAAAGTTGCGGGAACTAACCAGCCCCAGATATTGGCTTTTAAATAAATACGGTTAACTGTGTTCAAATCCGTAAAAACATTTACAAATTGAAAATAAAACATCACTGTTGTAACTAAAAACCAATTGTTGAAAGCAAATCTAAAGAATTTGGGTGTAATAATCTGGGTTAAATTATGTATAGGCCGCGTAATCTCTTCAATGAAAAACATAGGCATTATCAAACTCGGGTTAAGTAGGAGACTGATGAACACGTAATGACGGAACTGACGCCATTTTGGCAACGCCATTCATGAGATGATCCCGAAGATGACACTCGTCGCACTTAGCAGGGTCGTGACATATGGTGTAGCAAAAACAATATAGAACCATGGCTCGTATGTTGTTTTGGTGTAGTTCAGATTAGTGACCGTAAAATTGGATTCTTTCACTGACGCCATCTTACAATGGCGCTGCTCCTATGTCGCTTTCCCTGAATGGCCTTTTTCAAAACTTTTCTGATATGGTATCGGAATTTTATTTAATTGTTATATGGAGCAGCTAATCAATGTTTGCTTGTTACAAGTTGACTAAATGCGCACTGGCAGTTTTTTACTAAGTTGGGGAATTAACACTATAGGCATATTTTTTTGCTGTACATAATTAATCACTAGTAATAAAATGAGGTCAACTTTTTAATGGCGTTACATTAATCAATTTTAAAGTTAATGGTATTGGAAGAATAACCATACTAATATTATAAATGGGAAAGTATATGTGTGTGTTTGTTTGTTTGTCCGTCTTTCACGGCAAAACGGGGCGACGAATTGACGTTTTTTAAGTGGAGATAGTTGAAGGGATGGAGAGTGACATAGGCTACTTTTTGTCTCTTTCTAACCCCCACTTCCCTAAAATGGGGGGTGGAAGTTTGTATGGAGCATTCCGGGGGCAATCAGGAAAGGGGAACCGTGTTACCCCGAATATAACGCGAGCGAAGCCGCGGGCAAAAGCTAGTATATTATATTTCAAATTTCAGAGTTCTACTTTTAACGGTCTATGTCTGAATTAATTAATGTCTGTAAGTCTCTATGTGACGCGGCGATTTCATATAATTATTAAATTTATTAGCCAAATCCCGACAAATCAGAAATAGCTGTTTTTAATATATTTTTTTAATTATGTGATGTATATACAGTGACAAACAACCAATCACCTCGCAGATTTCAATACAATAAAGTAATAGGTAGTCGACTTTACTTTCAATAAGGCGTTGCTGCCATACAAATTCATTTAGAAATAGACTTTATTAACAACCGACAATGATGTACCTTTAATTTGAAAATGTCACATACGAGTATATATTACCCGTCAGAATAAAAAACGATTGTCTTTATATCGTTTCTGTAAACAAAGGTTGATTTCCGATTTGGATTAAAACGTTTATCATAATGATAAATAAAGTAATACTATACTTGCATGTGAAATAATATTCCATCTTTTTGTAAACTAGACGGAGTTGAACATTATTTATACCCAAAAACAGCACATTTTCACAGAGCTCTTCACTCACTGAGAACGATGACCGAAATGCATGTAATCGATTTTTGAAATAGTTTTTATATACCTACTGAAATGATTTTTCTGCAAATACTTTTGGCAGAGGGGTAATAGTAGCTAAGGCCACTCCACAGAACAAAACTTTATTTGCTTAACAGAACTCGGATTGGCTGCCTTAGTTTTCTAATGATTTTTATACCTTATTATCTTATCAGTAACGACCTTAATCCATATAGAATCCTATATTTGCTTCAATGTTCATTGTCTTCGAGATATTTGACATCAAAGTCGAACAATTTTAGGCCATAAAAGTGGTTTTCTAGTCATAACTTTTTTGTTAATTAGTTTAAAATTGAAATCTCTCGTCAGTTTTTAGAAACGTAAAAAGGAACTGTAATATGTAGATTTCGTATATGTAAGATTCTTTATAGCATTCGAATGTCGATAAAAGTGTTTTTTATTCTCACATATTTTAAAAAACCTTAAAAAAAATAAGTGCACAATTATTTCAAAATCCAGCTCTACAGAATGGAGACAAAAGATTCAAGAACCGATAGCCGTTTGCCTTATAATTATATCTGTAGTGCAAATGTTGAAATATCGACTCAAAACTGGTCATAAATCGATAAAAAACGTGTGGAGCCTCTTAAAAAAACCTACCTGTCATATTCCCCAGCGGCTTGCACAGTTTTCAGTGTGTTCGTGTCCTTATCGTTGACAGTGAATATGGCCTGCAGCCCTTGTATCAAGCTCTTGTGGCAGTCTTTAGTGCCTATAGAGGCTCTCTCCACGTCCGCTACCGTCACCTGCAATGATGAAATGACATTGTTATTGTTTATAGATTTGCCCGCGACTTCAGATGCGCCTAAAAAAATATAGTGGCAAACATTCAGTTAAAAAGTAACATTCTTCCCGTCTTCAGCCCCTTAAGGGATGATTTATCTAGTAAAATCCCCTGGTTTTCGAGATAATTGTACTTTTCTTTTTCCCTAAATAGCAACATGCTTGAATGTTTTGGAAGACGCCATTCGATTATATTTCCCGTTAGATTCAAATGACTAATAAATTTACTATCACGTTAGGCGTCTGCGCCGCGCGTCTATACGCCCCATATAAAAAGCGTGAAGTTTGTGCGGCTACAAAGGGGAGGGAACAGGGGCAAAAGTTTTTAAAACTCAATTAAATATTTTTCACGCATGTTCTCAATTAGCACTCATTCACTTATGGTAAGGAGAAAAGTGTGATTATGTCGAATAGTGGTAATAATCTAATAATAGTACCAAGACCGAACGGATTGGTCTTAAAGAACTTTTGATATGACAGAGGCGTATCGTTGGTCCTTGTCATAGTCTCGCATTATGATTATTGCTTACTACTTTTTAGTTGGCCTTTTGGCCATAAGTACAACATAAACGTTTGTTACCCTCCACTGCTTTGTGAAGGGCAACAAAGCAACCGATTAAATTATGTAGGCTAGTTACGGTATGCTATCAGCCATCTTGAAGCGTGTTTTAAATTCTGTCCTTGGGCGGACACGTGTTTCAACTCTAGAGCTACTCGCTTTGAGCTCTCACCTGAGCACCTCCTTTAAGTTTCTCGAGAAAGCTGAGCAAGTGCAGGGCAGCCCTGACGTCCGGGTGCGTGCGCGCGGCCACGGCGGCCGCCACGCGCGGCGCCACGCCCGAGCCCGCGCGCGTGGCGGCCAGGCCTAGCCGCGCAGACAAGCGGGGCAGGGATACTGTCGATACACGCAGGATTAACGATACCAGCCTGGAATATTTAATAGAAAATCTAATTTAACGTGTCAGCAGAAGTATCTAAAGTTTAGACCTTTCTTACATGGAACAATAAAAAATCAGTTTTCAACCGCGACCCGCAAGGCAACAATCCTCGTTTTATTTACGGCCTCACAACAGTACGGGATACGTCGTACCAGGATACTAAACGGCTGGCTATGGATCGACAAAAGTGGAGGCAACTTCATCAAGCTGCACCGACAAGAGCCCAGCTCTTAAATTGAAGAAGAGAGAACAGTACGGCAAGAACAACTTGGAAAAGTTTCTCTGACAGTCTTATTTATTACGGTACTAGCTTTTGCCCGCGGCTTCGCTCGCGTTAAATTCGGGGTAACACGGTTCCCCTTTCCTGATTTAAAACACAGAAGAGAACTCGGAACAGAATATTATTTTAATACGCTACTGTAGACGATATTATTTGTCTTTATAGCTTATGCACGACTTTTTTGTTACTCACAAATAGTCCGCATACCAATTTTTAGCTTTCTACCTTGAACATTGCGGAATGCTCCATACAAACTTTCACCCCCCATTTTAGGGAAGTGGGGGGTTAAAAAGAGTCAAAAAGTAGCCATGTACTATCTCCACTTAAAAAATCACGTCAATTCGTCGCCCCGTTTTGCCGTGAAAGACGGACAAACAAACAAACAAACACACACATACACTTTCCCATTTATAATATTAGTATGCATATGGATAAGACTGGCCGGTTACAAGTTTTCAGTAAACGAGCCATATTTTTAGTAAATCTTGTTTGAGTCTGTACCTCTTTTACATTGTTGCTCGAAGGCAAGACTACTTTTATTCCATTATTAATAATAAAAGCTGAAGCCAATAAAATACATACAAATGGCGAATTTTAAAATGGTTTTCCCAAAAATCGCACAACGACAATCGCACGATTTTTCTTATCTAAAAAAAAAACAAAGTATAAGTAGTTCCGCCAGATTGGCCATGCTTGTCGCCCGCACGTTGGCAACGCAACTTTTCGTGGAATAGTGGAATTTTTGTTACCTAGAATTGACTCGCATCATGGCGTCGTTGGAGCAAAAGGTCTGTCCAGTGCAGTGTCGCGAGACTGATCGTCACAAGTTGAATTGCACCATCTGAGAGTATCGGTTGCATCGCATTTTGCAACGCCAAAGCAACCAGGTATCTTGCGTTGCCTTCACCCCATGTGCGATAGGCCTCAGGGCATTCTCATATGGGGCAACCCATAACAAACTTCAACTGTGACGCAACCAAACATGTCGGCATATGAGAGCCTGCACACGGCGCAATCTATCGCCCGCTGCTTGGCAACGCAACTTTTCGTGAAATTTACCTAAAATTGGCGCATACCACGATGTCGTTGGAGTAAATCAAAGAGTGATCGTCATAGGTTGAGTCGCGCCGTGTAAGAGTTTTCGATTGCGTTGCAGTTGACAACGCTAACTTGCAACCAATTTTTGCCGTTGTCATCATCTCGTGTGAGACAGGACTTAGAGTAGTTTTAAATGATCTTGACACAACTTTATTGTTAAGACAATAATAATATGAAGTTCATTTTGAACACGCTTAGCTTCTGGTTCTGGTAATGCATAACTTCAAAGTTTATAACGAAGCTTTTGTGTAATTTCTTATCGAAGAGTATGATTTAGAATGCTGACCCCAAGGCAAGATCTTACCTCAAAGGCCTTAGGCATTTGACAACTTATTGAAAATTAGTTTTCAACCGTTGAACTGTTGCGTCTTGTGCAAACTCATTTTAAATACCTGTGCCAACATGTTAGGTTGCGTCGCAGTTGAAAACTAGTTTATTCTGGGTTGCCCCATGTGGGTGCCCCCTCCTTAAAGTGAGAAACAGATTATTGCATATGGCATCGAGTCTGCTTCATGACATACTTAAATATGTTATTTAGGTCAAGCTGACATGCTCTCAAACTTTGTATACCGTAAGGCGCCACATAGTGAAACTGGCTCGGATGTCATTTGTAACAACAGGACAAATAAATACTTAGTTATGATTTTGATTTTTCTGCTTGGCGAGTGTAATTTAGACGGCCGACCTAAAGCGAGATCTTATATCAGTCTTACCTCAAAGGTATCAAAGATGTGACACAGATTATTGCATATGGATGTTACAGGTCGTCGCAAAGACTGCGTCTTGACATTCTTCTTGCCAAGTGTAATTTAGACGGCCGAACCTAAAGCGAGGTCTATATTAATCTTACTTCAGCGGCCTCAAAGAGGCGGCATACAAATTATTGCATATGGCTATAACAGGTCGTCGCAAAGACTTCATCTTGACATTCTTCTTGCCAAGTGTAATTTAGACAGATAGCGAGGTTCTATATGAATCTTACCTCAAAGGCCTCAAAGATGCGGCATACAGATTATTGCATATGGCTATAACAGGTCGTCGCAAAGACTTCGTCTTGGCATTCTTCTTGCCAAGTGTAATTTAGTCGGCTGAACCTAAAGCGAGTTCCTATATGAATCTCACCTCAAAGGCCTCAAAGACGCGGCATACAGATTATTGCATATGGCTATAACAGGTCGTCGCAAAGACTTCGTCTTGACATTCTTCTTGCCAAGTGTAATTTAGTCGGCTGAACCTAAAGCGAGTTCCTATATGAATCTCACCTCAAAGGCCTCAAAGACGCGGCATACAAAATATTGCATATGGCTATAACAGGTCGTCGCAAAGACTGCGTCTTGACATTCTTCTTGCCAAGTGTGATTTAGACGGCCGAACCTAAAGCGAGTTCCTATATGAATCTCACCTCAAAGGCCTCAAAGACGCGGCATATAAATTATTGCATATGGCTATAACAGGTCGTCGCAACGGCTGTGTCTTAGCTTTTTTCTTGCCGGCAGCCGCGGTCGCCGTACACCATTTGACTAGTAACTCCACTGTAGGGAGAGGGGCTCCATCGATTTCATCTGTAAGATAATAATAAGTAGGAGTTAGTATCAAGAAGCCTTAGAAGAAAATTACTGGTGTGAAGAAAAAAAGGTAGTTGCTTATCTAACTAGCGACCCGCCCCGGCTTCGCACGGGATAAAAAATGGTCATTGTGAGTTATCCCTAAGAGATAGACATATACCATCGCGGGCTTCTTTGTAGACCTTTTTAAAGGTGTACAATACTGTAGTACATTATTTTGATCTATCTCTTGTGAGTTATCCCTAAGAGATAGACATATACCATCGCGGGCTTCTTTGTAGACCTTTTTAAAGGTGTACAATACTGTAGTACATTATTTTGATCTATCTCGTAGGGTTCAGCCAGCGTTTGCAATGTAAGCGCAAAAAATGTGTTTATTTACGAAAAAACATTAGAAACCTCTAAAATTATCAGTGTTTCTATATTATGCATGTATTATACATATAAACCTTCCTCTTGAATCACTCTATCTATTTAAAAAAAACCGCATCAAAATCCGTTGCGTAGTTTTCAAGATCTAAGCATATATAGGGACAGACAGCGGAAAGCGTCTTTATTTTATACCATGTAGTGATGATGCGTCGGGCAGAAGAGTTGACCATCCGGGGCTCAAAAGCCGCGTGCGGTTCTTCTAGTAGGTACCTCCAAAATATTATCGTTTAGACTGATCAAATCAATGTTCGTGGATCAAGATCCACGACAGAAACCACGACAGATCCACGAGAGAAGATGTGACAGACAAAAAGCAGGCGATTAATAAATCGTAATAACTAATTATTAATTTGGTGGCGACTCTTTTTATTTAATAACTAAAGCCAACCCAAGGAGTGTTAGTGCAGAGCATACGACAAATAATTTAAAACAAAAAAGAACCGACTACACTTAGCCTACACCTTTCCAAAAGCAAATTCCCGAGCTACTGCAAAAAATACTCAAATCACTATAGGTGTGTCTATAATATTTGAAGAGTCCCCTCGATTTCTCCAGGATCCCATCATCAGATCCTGAGCTGATGACAATGGGACCAACTGTAAACCTCTTTCAAACAAAAGAGGAATTTTCCAAATCGGTCCAGCTGTCTTCGAATAATCGGTAAACACACATAAACATAAATGTAAAGCAAAATCAAAGATCCCGACGAATTGAGAACCTCCTCCTTCGAAATCTTGAAGTCGGTTGAAAAGACGCGATTCATGCTAAAATAATATAACAATAGTATTTACGTCACACCTGGCCATAATGTAAGTTTTACCACACGCTATGCGTACGGTAAAACTCACATTATGGCCAGATGGAGACGTAAAATTGTGTACTCACCACGAGCAGTAAAAAAGAAAGAACTCTATCGCATATACCTGCGATTTCGGGCTTTCTTTCTTTTACAGTCCTTGGTAAGTAATGTACTATTTCTACGAGTGCTCAATATAGGCAAGCCAGTAAGAATTGAATTCGACGAAAGACCTGGTGCCTCTATACAATTAGGAATATGCATGATTTTTTTGGAAGACGTCATTCGATTCTATTACCCTGTAGATTAAAATGTCTCTAATAAACCTACTATCTATGATAGCCCTGAAACGTCAAAAATGTGAAAATACGTTAGCCGTCTGCGCCGCGCGTCAAAACGCCCCATAAAAAAAGTGTGAGGATTGTGATGCTACCGAACACAAAGTTGCAGAAAACTGTTTGGAAGGAACAAGTTTTTGGGAGATTTTTGTAATTTTAGGCACGAAAAAATGCGTTTAGCTATATAGTTGTCGTACATTTTGTTTCTTGTTAGAACATAAGTAATCGAACTGAAGTTTCGAAAATACATTTGAGGTATTAAAAAAAATGCCTTAAATTTCAAGTTTTTAAACCGCAATATCTTTAAAAAACTGTTAAAAATGATTACGGATTTCCACTTATCAACCGACTTCAAGATTTCGAAGGAGGAGGTTATCAATTCGTCGGGATCTTTGTTTTTGCTATTTTTTTTTTTTTTTTTTTATGTATGTTCACCGATTATTCGAAGACGGCTGGACCGATTTGGAAAATTCTTTTTTTGTTTGAAAGCGTATACTTCACAGTTGGTCCCATTGTAACCATGTCAGGATCTGATGATGGGATCCTGGAGAAATCGAGGGAACTCTTCAACTATTATAGTGATTTGAGTATTTTTTACAGCAGCTCGAGCATTTGCTTTTGGAAAGGTGGATGTTTAGTGAAGTCGGTTCTTTTTTGTTCAAAATTATTTATATTAATTTGGGGTTGTTGAACGTGTTTATGGAACAAATTCAATTAAATATTTTTCATGCATGTTCTCTATTGAGTAACTTCAATCTCCCTTTGGATTGTGCCGGTCCCTCCCGGCCGGGCGGGCTCGGGCAACAGTGTTACAATATTGTATGAAAATCCTTTGTACCATCATTGGCGATGCTACAATATGCGACCATAAATCCTTTATCGAAAAGTATGCGCTAGTAGTTCGGTCTACACAATCGCAATTCAAGCATTACAGACGAGTAGAAAAAAATATGTAGGTACCTAGTATAAGGCAATTGGGTCTCCGGTCGGGGTCTAACACGGAGCGCATGAGCGTGGCGTTGTGGAGCGCAGTCCTAAAGGCCTCCGTGCTGCGCTCGTCTGATGCATTTAGTTCTACTGGTCTATAACCTGAGAAAAACATTGTATGACGACTCGTTCTTTTTATTCCTAGATTACCTTCACTCCCATAGAAATTTCCTGTTTTTGTATGTTACCTATTTACAAAATAATGCGTCCAAACTTAAATATAGACTTCATAATGTGGGATAGTAAAAGGGAAGCAATTAATGGAAATCAAGGATGATTAAGACATGGATTGACAATGCCTATACAAAATCGCGTTCCCTTATTTCAGGCTAAAGCACTAGCGTCATCTATCGGTCACCACAAACACTAAATTCCTACTTAACCTTTCTGATAAGCCCATAGGTTGACTGGTAGAAAATGCCTTATGGCATTAAGTCCGCCATTTGTACCATCTTATTTTGAGCAATTAAGATGAAATAAATAAATTCTAGTTTCTAATATTTTGTTCGGCGATTAACGCCGATTAACAGAATAACTTGTCTCCAGACTCAACAGATGGCGCTGTGGCACTCAGTACCGAAAACAGACGTATAGAATGAAGGTTAAAGGAACGCGATTTTGTATAGGCATTGTCCATCCATGTCTTAATCATCCTTGATGAAAATGTCCTCTACTTAGATAAGTGCATGTTTTTGCTTATGCATAATTGGAGAAAACCACAACCAAACAGCGCTAAACCCTACTCATAGTGTTGTGTTCCTGCCGGTGAGTAAGGTTGCCAAAGAGCTCAAAGAGGACCCAGTATACTTGTTAGCTAACGTCGTGATATAAAAAAAAACCGGCCAAGTGCGAGTCGGACTCGCGCACCGAAGGTTCCGTACAAACCTGTAGGTATATAGGGGTAGTAACTTTAAAATTATTAAAAATATTTTTATTATATGATGTAACTAAAAGTTTACGGTTTTCGCAATTTTTTCTTTATCTGTGCTATAAGACGTTGCTTTGTACCAAATTTCAAGTTTCTGAGTTCACGGGAAGTACCCCGTAGGTTTTGCGAGTGCCGAAAAACACTAAAATTTGCAGCATAAACGACTGTGTCTTTTGATTGCGTTGGCTTTTAAGTTTGATATTCATTTCACAGCTCCAAGGGACAATAGACCTGAGTATTTGATATAATTTCAGCTTGATACCTCCACGCGTTCCTGAGAAAAATGGTCTTGACAGACAGACAGACAGACAGACAGACAGACGGACAACAAAGTGATCCTATAAGGGTTCCGTTTTTTTCCTTTCGAGGTACGGAACTCTAAAAATGTAAGTTGCAAATTTCGACCGAATGTTGGGTCCCCCACTCCCTCAGGTAAGATTTTGCTTAATACTATCCCCCGAAATCACACATGGGATTATTAAAAATAAAAAAATTGTAAAAAAACAAAACAAATTCAATAAAGGATCGATGAGAGCTTTTTTGAAGAAAAACTTTTAAATTCATCATAAACTCAATTTTTTGTTGTAGATAAATAAAGTTATGTCGTATTTCCTCCCACGAACGCTGCGGCTGTGGAGTGAACTCCCTGCCGTGGTTTTCCCAGCGGGCTACAGTATGAGGTTCTTCAAAAAAGGCCATTTGCTCCTTCAAGTATTAGGTGAGATATGGCCCGACCCCGGCCCATCCATAAACACCTTACGTAAATAATGGACGCTCCCTTACCTGCCAGCTTGGCCAGTAAGTGCGCCAGCGTCGTCTTGCCCACGCCCGGCGGCCCACACAGCAACGCCACCTTTTAATTTAAAATAATCGTGAACTATCTAGTATCAAAGATTTGTAATTGTATAACAGTTCTAGTTATAATGACTAAGAAAAAATCGAGCCTCAAAAACAGCCGAAATACACGGAAAGAAGAATTAATAGTACATTACTTCAGAGGCCGTGAAGTAAGGGATTTAAGGACGAGATTGCGGTAGACAAAGCGAGTCCTGCAATCCCTGTTCCGGCCAAGGATTGTATAGTACTTTTCTCAAACAATGTAAGAAAGTATTATAATTAAAATAACTACTTTCACTAACACTTATCAAGTAAATAAGTTTAAATTGCCGCCTTTTTTATTTTTTTAACTTGACATTTGAAAAAGCTATTCGAGAACCATGTTTAACCGCTTATAAATTTAGTACCATAGATTTTGTTTTTTCTTTTTTAATTTTAATGTCGCAAGTATACTTACAGAGTGGTCGTTGGCTGTATGTAATATTTCCTTTGTCAGTCTAACCTTAGTGAGCAAATTTAAAAAGTTAGAGTAGCGGACAATAATGTACGTTTCATACTAACTCAACTAACTAAGGAGCCATAAATGAGCAACTTCATGTCTTCATTTCGTGACATTAACGCATACATTTCGGAGTATGTTTGAGAAAATATTTTTATTTCGAACATTAAGTCCATAACGGGTTAGGAAATACAATAACTTATATACATATCTATAGTTAGTATTACAATTAATTAGACAAAACAAACAAACAAAACAAAACATTTATAATTTCCGTGGCTCATGACATCAATAGGTGAGTGTAGCTGCACGTACCGCTTAGTCAGGGGTAAGGACCAACGCTGCGCCAGCGTTCTTAGGATGCTGTTCGTGCTGCCTCGGCTGCGAGTGAGGAGTGACGCGCATCGCTTTCTCATGATGGCAAAAAAACAGTCTGTTCGCCGGCCTCAGCAAACATTGCCGAGGCGCTACAATACCGCGCCAACCGAAACATCATCCTAAATGCATCGTTATACTGGACACGCAGAGCGCTGTCTGTACGCCCGCTGCAAGGATGATATAGACATGGATGGACAATACCCATATAAAATCGCGTTCTCTTTTCAGGTTAAAGCACTAGCGTCATCTATCGGTCACACCAGACACTAAATCCTAGTTTCTAATACTTTGTTCGTCGCTTAACGCTGACAGAATAACTCGACTCCAGACTCGACAGATGGCGCTGTGGCACTGTGTACCGAAAACAGACGTATAGCCTGAACGCGATTTTGTATAGGCATTGTCAATCCATGTCTTAATCATCCTTGATGCCTATACAAAATCGCGTTCCTCGAACCTTCAGGCTATACGTCTGTTTTCGGTACGAAGTGCCACAGCGCCATGTGTCAGTCTGGAGTCGAGTTATTCTGTCAGCGTTAAGCGACGAACAAAGTATTAGAAATTAGGATTTAGTGTCTGGTGTGACCGATAGATGACGCTAGTGCTTTAACCTGAAATAAAGGAACGCGATTTTGTATGGATATTGTCCATCCATGTCTATATCATCCTTGGCCCGCTGCGTAAAATTAGCCCACAGACACAACACAGTTTGTCAAACTTTCTACACATGTAGTGCATGTGTAGAAAGTTTGACAAAACAATATTAACTTTACTTCTTTACTACCACGTGCACATCTGCGGGACAACATGTTACAGCGGACACGCAGCGCTCGGCGCTCCCGCTCGATGTCCTCGATGTCAGACAGTGTGTCTGTGACCCAGTGGCCCAGGTACTTAACACGTTCCGTACCAGCTAGTGCTACGCGCTACGCTCGTAGCCCGTGGCCACGTATATGTCGTATGTAGCGCGTAGTGGCTACGAAGAGAGAACCCGACAGTCGGGTTCTCGGTGCTGAATGTGTTAAAGGGTTTAGCAGGCTAAGGAAGGACGTGTGGCCCCTGAGAGGAATAGTTGAATTAGTAAATGTCAATTGTTTTTCGCCTCATAACTAGTAATCACTCCAACTTTCAGCCCTCTATCTTGAACTGTCACAGAGATAATGTCAAAAATGTATTTTCTTAACATTTTTTTTCAAACTCATATATCTCCTAATCCATAGCAGCTAAAGCGTTGAAACACAATCACAGCTACGTAGTTTGAGTGGGAGTATACCCTATATTTTTATTAATATTTTATACGTGAAAAATAAAAGAAATAAATGTCAATTTATTTTTTGACAGCTCTTTCCAACACGTTTTTTTGAAAGTACAATTATGAAAAAAATCATGTAAATTGCTTATAGTATTAGCTACTAGCATACAAAAGATCAATTGATTATATTTGGTGCAACATACTGTAAAAAAAAACTAACGAAAGTATTCAAGTATCAAGAGTAGGCTTCTGAACTGAAAGTTCGTTTTTAAGTTTTATGCAACACATTTAACATAATAGTGGATTGTTTAAGAGAATATACAACACGTTATGTAGAAGAGGAGTCCGATTTTTCCATAATGGCGAAAGTAAGTTTTAAATGTAAATAAAATAAAAAATAAAACAGAAACTTCATGTATATACATTCTTTCAGATGGAAATCATAAAACCAAAAATATTTGGGCTCAACTTGCCACGGTTAATAGCGAAGCAACTGTTTTTACAGTCTTTACCAGATATTGAGATATCGCTCTCTGACGAAAATATTATGTTAAAAGGATATTGCGATGACTGCAGGATAACATTGTCCTATACCTGGGACGACGAATATTACGATATTCATTATCTAAGTGACTTATATTGTGATATCTGCTCTAATGAGTTATTTAATTCGTTATGTTAATACGTGTACTATAATGAAACCAATTAATTTTGTTTATAAAATATTAAACATATAGCACATCCGTCGTTTCGTTGATTTAGTAGTTAGTAAAATTAGTTACAAATGCTAACACAGCAGTAGTTCAGTGACCTTATTTGACAGTCATACGTCAAATTAAAAACAATACACCCTTTGTTGCTAGGCAACAAACATAAACCTTAAAAACGAACTTTCAGTTCAGAAGCCTACACTTGATACTTGAATACTTTCGTTAGTTTTTTTTTACAGTATGTTGCACCAAATATAATCAATTGATTTTTTGTACGCTAGTAGCTAATACTATAAGCAATTTACATGATTTTTTTCATAATTGTACTTTCAAAAAAACGTGTTGGAATGGAAAGAGCTGTCAAAATATAAATTGACATTTATTTCTTTTATTTTTCACGTATAAAATATTAATAAAATTATAGGGTATATACTCCCACTCAAACTACGTAGCTGGGATTTTGTTTCGATGCTTTAGCTGCTATGGATTAGGAGATATACGAGTTTGAAAAACATTTTTAAGAAAATACATTTTTGACATTATCTCTGTGACAGTTCAAGATAGAGGGCTGAAAGTTGGAGTGATTACTAGTTATGAGGCGACAAACAATTGACATTTACCAATTCAACTATTCCTCACAGGGGCCAGACGTCCTTCCTTAGCCTGCTAAACCCTTTGTCCACTCTCTTTAACGGCGTTCCACAAAGCTTAACCTCCAGCATTCGGTAACTTTTATTGCCCGATTTAAATTATAAGAGCTCGTCCCTGTCCCTATCCAAGTGGTCCAGTTCTTGGTCCATTATAAATTCAGCTCGATGGTACCAAATTATTGCATTGTCAATCTGCATTCTAAATATGCACTGGCAAAGTTTTATCCGATACGGCTATTAAAACAATACTAAAAGTAGGTTAAAATCGAATAGGATGATTTTATTACATCATTGTTTACTTTTTACAAAAATTGAGGCTCTTGTATTCACTTCCCTTTTTCAACTGACTTCAAGATTTTTAAGGAGGAGTTTGTCAATTCGTCGGGATCTTTATTTTTGCTTTTTTTTTATGTATGTTCACGTTATTCGAAGACTGGACCGATTGGGAAAAATATTTTTTAGTTTGAATGGGTATATTTGACAGTTGATCCCAATGTCATCAGGTGGTCAGGATGTGATGATGGGATCCTAGAGAAATCGAGGGAACTCTTCAACTATTACAAGCACACCTATAGTGATTTGGGTATTTTTACAGCAGCTCTAGAATTTCCTCTTGGAAAGGTGGAACCTAAGTGAAGTCGGTTCTTTTTTTTTTAAATTATTCATACTATCACTACTATCTAAAATGATACTTGTTTTTATTTTAATACCCGATCTGTCCGAATGTTAGAAAGAGCTCTTAACTAAGATTCGGACATTATAAAAAAATCTTTTTAGACCCGGGAATGTCCTTAAACTACGTCCGGACACGGGTATGTCCTTAAACTACGTCCAAAAGAGAGGTATGGGTATTGCGAATGTCATCTCGCTGTGTGGTAGGGCACAGCACAGCAAGTGTCATCTCGCTCAAATCTAGAGCAGAGCCCCACTGGGGCAGTACCTTACATAAAACCACAGCCAAATAGCGCTAGACCCCATTCAAAGTGTTGTGTTCCTGCTGGTAAGTAAGGTTGCCAAAGTCCGTCGTGGTATAAAAAAAACTATACCTTGTGATGAGGACGGCCATCTTCGTCCACCTCTGGCTCGGCCTCTTTCTTGCCTTTCCACTTGTTGGTCAGCTGGAACTCTCCCGCGCGCTTGCTGAACGTCGTCCTCTGTTGAGGGTCTTTCGTCTTCAATTCCTTTTTGAAAACTATCTGAAATTCATTAAAACACTCAAATAAATCGGCGTAATACGTTTCAGGCTAAAGGTACATCATTTTCAGTTGTTATATGTTGATATAGTTCAGTACTCAGAGGTACTTTTCTCATATTCAAGTAATGTGAGTGTTGGATAGGCGACTCCACACCAAACGAATCGCCTCGCGAGGAAATTGCCGCGCGAAACAGCTCGGCTAGTGGAGTTGTCATTGTGAGACCAAAGTATGACCAATGTCTGACCAATGTGGGACCAATGTGAGACCAATGTTGAATGAAAATCTGTTCGAATAGCAAATATCAATGTCGTTATAGCGTTGAGTTGAGTTGGGTTGGAACTGTGTCTGTCCAGTGTGTGTGTTTATTTTTTTCGAATCGCGGCCCATGTTATATACATTGTTATCTGTGTCATCTAGTCTCCTATTAAATTACTGCTTCATTGTAGAGCGTTCATCGGGGCGTTCGGCGCGGCAAACAGTCCCGCGTCAAGCGTCAAAAGGCTCAACGTGTACTGAGGTAATTCACAGACTTTGTTTCATGTTCTACAAATAAAATCCCTCGCAAGGTTTTTCCAAGGAGCTACAGTAGTACTTAGGAGTATACCCATATCATAAATCCACCATTATGCGTTCGGAAACCGTATATTATCACCACGATTATTGCAACCAGTAATGTAACAACAGTGCATTATTTGTGCCATTGTCGTAATAATGTAAAATTCATTACGACATCGATTGGTAACGCAATGAAAATCTAGTCCTCCTCCCCGGCCACCCGCACATTCCAGTTGGCCATGGCGGTGCAATGGCGGTCATTCTAATGGGTCCCGAACACTACATTGAGGATTTATAATATGTGTGTAGATAAAGCAGTGTATGTAACTGCATTTAAACATTCGTGTGAGATTATTATAAAAATCACTTCGTTCGTTTCATAAAACCACCCTCGTGTTTTAATGCTCTTCATTATGTAACAGTCACATAAAGTATAGATAAATTAACGAGAGCATGGAATTGCATATGTAGTAGTATTGTATGTTTACAGGCATTCTATATTTGAATTTTCTATTTTCTCGTACTATCAGCATAAATAGTAGTTTATGTAACTAAGCTGTTACGTAATAAGGGTCCTTAAAACATGAGTGTGGTTTTATGAAACGAGCCGCAGGTGAGTTTCATAATAAGATCACACGAGTGTTTTAAGGCCTAATTACGGACAGTTGCATTACACTGTTTTATCTACACTCATATTATTTATCCAAAATGCCGTATTCGGAAACCATAGAATGGCCGCCATAGCACCGCCATGGCCAACTCGATTGGCGAACTGTACGTAATTAGGCCTTATTACGTAACAGTTACATAAACTACTATTGTTATATATTGAAGAAGTAAATACCAAAATAATGTCAGTGTCAAATTGTGAATATTATTTACGTTGTGCATATATTTTTACGTCTGATTTTATTGTATTCTCACAATTATCAGAATAATTTTGTGTCAGCCCGTACGACTAAGTGTAAGTTACATAATTTTCAAAAAATATGGCAGTGAGTAATTTTGGTCCGATTGAGAGTCAAAGTAAGCAAATTATTTTTAACTGTTATAAATATTTTGAACTTGAACTGAAGAAAAATTTAAATTCCCCTTACACCGCTGCCCAGTTAGTTGAAAAAGCTACAGGTGTTTGTCTCTCTACTGTTTATAACATTGTGTCTGAGAGCAATAGTGAGAAATTCGCAACAACAAAGAAATTCACCTCCCCGAGAAATAAAAAGTTACGTACTTGTCCGTCATCAGCAGTAGACGATTTTGATCAGGAAGTCATCCGGAGAACTATATACAATTTTCATCCATCCCATAAGCAATTTCCAACATTAAATGCACTCCACTCTGTGTTAAAATCCGATATAGATTACAAATTTGGCATTTCCACCTTACGAAAACAAATACAAAAATTAGGATTGAAATGGAAAAAGACCGAGGACAACCGAAAAATATTAATGGAAAGACACAACATACGACTGCTAAGAATAAATTACCTTACCAAAATTGCGGAATATCGGTCTGAAGATAGACCACTAGTTTATACTGATGAAACCTACATCCACACTTCACATGTGTCCGGAGAGGCTTGGACCGATGGAACAGAATTTGGTGTAAAAAAACAAATCAGTACAGGCCAGGGGTTAATAATAGTGCACGCAGGAGGAAAAGATGGTTTTATTCCCAACGCTTTGTTAATGTTTGAGGCAAACCAAAAACGGGAGATTACCATGACCAGATGAACTTTGTCAACTACGAAAAATGGTTAAAAGAAAAATTAATACCGAACCTTAAACCGAATAGCGTACTTATCGTAGATAATGCGTCCTATCACAACAAACTTTTGAATCGTGCTCCAACGTCAAATTCTCATAAACAAGAAATGATGGATTGGTTGACAGAAC
Source organism: Pammene aurita (assembly GCA_947086415.1). Taxonomy (NCBI): domain Eukaryota; kingdom Metazoa; phylum Arthropoda; class Insecta; order Lepidoptera; family Tortricidae; genus Pammene; species Pammene aurita. Next base: position 25,128,929 of record OX352308.1, on the reverse strand, counting down.
ACAACATTTCGTATAGCCCGTTGATGTACAAAACCAGTTTGTATGATTTAATTAAACAAAATAAAGAGCGGTTTCGTGAGTACCACATATATGCAATTTTAAAAGAACATGGCCACTCCGTTTTACGATTGCCACCGTATCACCCGACCTTCAATCCGATCGGAAATATTTGGTCCATGGTAAAAGGATATGTAAAGGTTGTCTGGAAGAAATCGCTCATTAGCGATAAGACCGCCTGTGGTTACCTCTACCTAAATTTATCTAATTGTAAAATTTGTGCTTGTAACTGTATGAGGTGTGCAATAAAGAGTATTTATTATTATTATTATCTTTATTCATTTTTCTTCTTAGGATTAGGTTTTTTACAATATTTATATAACTAAAAGTAAAATATAAAAATACATCTAAAACATACAAAAATAATAAAAACATTATAAAAAACCTATCCTAGGGTGCCGCCGGCAACGGAGCAAGGCCCAGGCTGCCGGTGGTCAGGGCCGCAGAGAGAGGAACCTTCGGACTATGCGCGCCGTGTCCAGGATAACCGCCTTCTGGATCTGACCCTTGATCCAACCACAACCCCGTAGCGAAAGTCTCTCTAGGTGTTGGTCGAGATTCTTCGCTATGAGACCGTTCGCAGAAACAACTATCGGCACAATGATCGCCGAATCAACCTCCCACATGGCGGTTACCTCGTGAGCCAAGTCTAGGTACTTGCTGGACTTGTCCTTCTCGGCCTTCACGAGGTTCTCGTCACATGGGACGGTGATGTCGACGAGCATGGCCCGGCGTTGCGGTCGATCTATTACCACGATATCAGGCTTATTGGCTACAATAGTCCTGTCCGTGATAATAGATCGATCCCAATAGAGCGTGGCACGACCATTTTCGAGAACTGGCGCAGGTGTGTACTTGTAGTACGGCACTTCGTAGTCCACAAGACCGTATAGGAGAGCAAGCTGCTGGTGTATAATCCTGGCTACGAGGTTATGTCTGTGCAAGTACTCGCCGTTAGCAAGATGAGAACAACCGGAGATGATATGCCTGAGTGACTCTCCGGGACGGCGGCATGCCCGACAAATGTCGACCGTACCGTCCTTCAGGATATATTTCCGGTAGTTATTCGTCATGATAACTTCGTCCGCAATTGCACAGGCAAAACCTTCGGTTTCTCCGAAGAGGTCCCCGAATCGTAACCAGTTCACCGACGCGAGCAGGTCTACGTCGGGTCCCGTGAGGGCCCTGTAGAACCGCCCGTGTAGCTCCTTGCTCTCCCATACCGCCTTGCGATCCTCGGTGCTTAGCACCACAGGTTTGCGCCAGTTCTCGTTTGCCAAGGAGAGCGGCGTGAGACCCTTATCTACTGCCACCACATCACGATGCATCCCACACTCGTTGTTAAGGAAATAGTTCCTGAGATTGTACACCTCACGGTTGTGGAGATTTTTGGCGTTTAAAAAGCCGCGACCTCCACACTTCCGTGGGATGTACAATCTCATAACAGACGAGCGTGGGTGAAGCATACGGTGTGTGGTGAGCAATAGACGGACTCTCCGATCCAGGGCATCCAGCTCGGTCTGTGTCCACCTTAGTATGCCAAAGGAGTATGTGAGTAGGGGCATTACCCAGGCATTGAAGGCGCGCACCTTGTTGCCACCTGACAGAAGACTATTAAGTACTTTTGTCAGCCGACCGAAGAAGCGCTCCTTCAACGACTGTTTAATACCCACATCCTCAATGCCCAAAGACTGTGACATACCAAGGTATTTGTAGGTTTCTGATTCAGAGATAGATCTGAACGTCATTGTCTCAGAAAGCTGTAGATTTGTTGAATTTACTACTTTCCCCCGCTGTACATGCATAACCGCACATTTATCAACACCAAACTCCATCTTGATGGAACTACTGAACACTTCAGTGGACTTCAGTAGTTCCAACAAGTCTTGGTTATTTGGTGCAAATAATTTGAGATCGTCCATGTACAGAAGGTGAGATATGACTTCACCCTCTCTCCGAAGCCGGCAACCTAGCCCCGAATCCTTCAGCAGATTGCTGAGCGGATTTAGAGCTAGGCAGAACCACAGGGGACTCAGACTGTCGCCCTGAAATATTCCTCGCTCGATCCTTATAAAGTCCTGCGGGCCAGGGGGGTCATCCCCGCCTCCTGGTTGACGAAGGACTGTGGTCCACTGCCTCATACACGCGCCAAGGAAGGATCTTAAAGCTGCATCAATTTTATACAGCTCTAAGATCCTCTTCAGCCATGAATGAGGCACCGAATCGTAGGCCTTCTTGTAGTCAATCCAAGCGGCCGAGAGCCCCTATTCCGCCGGACTCGTTGGCAAATGGTCATGTCTATGAGGAGGAGCTCTTTAGTACCGCGGGACCCAACCCTACATCCATTTTGAGCGGAGACCAAAATATTGTTTGAGACCATGTGCGCGTTTATTTTTGCTCTCAAAATGGATGTAAGGAGCTTGTAAAGTGTAGGCAAGCACGTGATGGGTCGGTAGTTCTTCGCTTCCGTGGTACTACCGGACTTATAGAGCAGGAAGGTTACACCAGTTGTTAACGAAGGCGGGAGGGAGCCAAGTTCGAGAGCTTGTTGAAATTGCGTTGCCAGCCGCGAGTGCGAGCATCGAAACCATTTTAGCCAGAAGTTGTGGAATCCATCCGGGCCAGGACTTTTCCAGTTCTGGGCCGTACGGATCGCACAACTTACGTCATCGGGGCTGATGGTGATAGCCCCCATAGGTTCGATGGACTCGCACTCACGCTCGACAACGCGCATCCACTCGCCCTCCGTGTGTTCAACGGGCGCTGACCAGATGCTACGCCAGAAGTCAGTCATGGCAGTAGCATCCGGCAGTCGCACGTCGGACACACGGGGGTCGGTTTCCTCCCACCTTCGGTATACCTTCCTTTGGTCACTTTGGAAAAGACGATTCTGCTTGAATCGATCCACACGCTCTTTGTAGCGGCGAATACGGCTTGCCCATGCATAAACTTTCTGCTTCAGAAAGTCGATGCGCTCTGTGACGTTGGCCATGTAGTCGCGGGGCTCGGTCTCCGTCCCCGCGAACGCCTGGTGCACAAAGCGCATTACTCGGGGGCGGTTGTTGCCCCCCCTGAAGCAGATCAGCTTTGCAATGAGAGTCCTAAATGAGTTGATACGGCGCTCGATCCGCACCTGCCATGCGGGGACACCCCCGGCGGTCCTAGGTGCACGTTCAGCGTCCGGAAACTTGACTCGAGCAACACGGCACGCCGCGATGGCTCCGCAGTACATGATCGAGTGCGTATCATCTAAGTCTTTACTAGTCCGCAGGAATGGATCTAGCAAATCATTTAGGGCACTCATTAACGCTAGATTGCGTCTATTCATAGGCAAGCGTGGTAATCGTGGCCTAGAGATGTTTGAGGAGCGATACTGCGTAATTGCCTCTTCCAAAGTCCTCCTCAATTGCTCATTGGCTGTACTACTCACACTCAGATTCGCGATCTCCTCATCGACACTGGGATCAACCCGCGGCGCCCCCGATGCCAGGTAGGGTGCGGGCATCGGATCCGGCGACGTGGCGGGCGGATCCCGCGCCGAGGTGGTGGTCGCGCGAGCAGAGAGAGCCTGCAGGCGAAGCCGATCAAGTGTCGCGTCATCCAACCGCTTTAGCCGCTGAATGACGCGCACCTGATCCGATAATCGTTGCGCAGTCGTGTCAATGGTTGGTTCAAGGGCCTGAAACAGAGGAAGTATCCGGACACGATACGCGCACAGATTAGTTCCCCCCTCTGTAGCCCCATAGTAGGCGCGCATGACATTCTCGTTCATACTCTGAGACCATCTCATGCGACGCACTACACCACCGGCAGCGGGAGCTGTGGGCGGGGCGGAATGCCCCGCGAGCCCCAAGCGTGCCGGTAGCGGTGGCCGCCCGCGTCGCGCAGGTTGTTGTGGCGGCGGTGGCGGCGGCTCGCTTTCGTCACTGGATCCGTCTGTGTCGGGCGCTGTTTCGAAGTCGCCGCCCGGCGACGAAGTGGACGGAGAAGAGGACGAAGCGGGCGAGGGTGGTGGTCGTGCGTGGGTAGTATCCGCTCTTGCTTTACTCCTTGTAATCATGTTTTAAGATGTACGCGCTTTGCCGTAATTGATTTCAGTACTAGCTGTCAGCTGGTTGTCTATTTCTAATTTTGACCCATCGTAGTATTTTAAGACAATAACTGTATCAGTCTTCATATTGTCTGTATTTTTAGGGTTCACTGCGTAGTAAATACGATCAAATAGAGGCAAAAAACACGTATAAAAATAAATCTTTAGCAAAATAAATTAACAAGGCGTGTGTCAGTGTCAGCGGTTTTTTTTTTTTTTTTTTTTTTTATTATTATTATGTAGCGAAAAGAAACGTTTCATTAAACATGCATGGCATTATGAGTTTAGCAACTGAACGAATGAATACTATTACTGCTGAGGACTGGGAAAATATTTGTCGCCATGTCGAAAGTGAAGAAAATAAATATCGATGTCAGGAAGGGGAAATGGATCGAATTTCAAACAATCTTATTATCAATACTTGTGACAGCTCAGATGAAGAACATGATAGCGACTAAAAGCAAAAAACAGAGGACTACTAATTATTCCATTTCTTAAGGGTATGTAATTTTATTAAATTAAGAGAAAATTATTCTCCTTTTGTTGCAAACGGTACAACCACTACAAATGCAATTCCATGATCTCGATAATTCATCTATACTATATGTTACTGAACACGTCTCAATTACAAAACATACAATTATACAAAGGCAGGACGAGATGCTTCACTAAAGGAGTGTGCACGTAGCTTCATAAATGGTAGGGTGAATCATCTGGAGTTGCAAGCATTCACAGGCAACGGTAACTGCTTACCATCAGGCGGGCCGTAAGCTTGTTTTCCACCGTCGTGGTATTAAAACAAATGGTTAACATAAACAACGACCGGACGCCTCGCTTGCGCGTCCAGTTTGCACATTAAAGACGTGGCCAGAATAGAGGGCCTACTGCGAACTTAGAAAATCGAAATTTCGCTATCTCCGTCTCTATCGCTCATGCATATTCGAAAGAGAGTGATGCAAATAGACGATCTAGCGAACCTATCTCGGTCGATCCGTCAAAGGAACTAGTTTGGACTTTTAGGTATTTTCGTTCCGTTAGTTCACGAACAAATTATCATATCTGGGTCTCTGGGAACGAGCCAAACGAGTAACTAAGGGCCTACCCCGAAAATGTTCGTTCGTCGTATCCGTCTCTTTCTTCGTATCTGACTGGCTTTCGCACCGCGCGTCACTGATTGTCGCTCCATCTCGATCTTGCTCTCACGTTTACAAATCGCTACAAACGGTATGTCAAAGGAATAGGCATGATGACACATGTTGAATTATCCTATAAAATTTAGTTGATAGGATGCAAAATGATCAATATAGCCATCTAAAGTGAAAATGTATAAATTCTATTGAAATGGCTCATAGATATTAAGCAGCAAAATTTCAAAATTTTTCGATTTTTTAAAGTACGAAATAAAAAAAAAAACAATGATACCATTCGATTTTTAACATTTTACTGTAAAATAAATTGCATAGCATCAATATACATAACATAAACGCAACATTTCACTGTAAAAATAGCAATTTCATATTTTTTCCATACTTTAAACAGGGCGACTATGTGATCGTGACGTCACTTTTGCACGTCATTTTGTTAGGAGCGTTTTGAGAAACAAATGCAAATCTCGGACTTTAAGTCTCATTTCTGACTTTTGTGTTGCTTTAACGCAATTGACCCCATATAGACATTTGATCCTCACAACAAAACGAATCGATTGATACCATACATGAAAACAATTCACCATGCCTATTAGTTAGTTTTAGTTCTTCGTTCCTAACCGACACAAGCCTAGTTCGCGCGGATTACGCGCGGCACGTATACAGGGCGATCAATCCAAATGGGTCAGTATGGAGAAGTCAGAAACTATGAGAGATAGCGAAATCTGTTCTTAGGAACCATGGCGTCGATTTTACATTTAATAATAATGACATTCAAAGTTTTTTTTAAACTCTCATACATAACCGATAATCGGGAATCGAACCTGGTCAATATGCGTTATGTAATCACGTGTAGTATTTAGACTTCGACCAGGTTCGATTCCCGGTTATGTATTAGAGATTTAAAAAAAAATTGAATGCCATTATTAATCTAAAATTTTAAATCTAAAATCGAAGCCATGGTTCCTAAGAACAGATGGGGCTATCTCTCATATTTTCTGACTTCTCCCTACTGACCCATTTGGATTGATCATTCTGTATACTCAGCAGCCGTGTGCAATGTGGACGTGTTTGCCGTGTTCGCTGGTGTGCCAGTCGAACATGCCGCGAACTTTGCCGCGCCTAATCTGGACAAACGTTTTAGACCTCACCTTGTCCCATAAATGAAGCCAGTGCAGCAGCGCTCTGTTCACAGGCTCTTCTGACAGCAGATCCACGTAGGACTGTGGTTTAAATTTGTCAACCCACATAAGGTTATCGTTCTCGTCTTTTTCTACAACTTGAACTTCTTCAGGCTGTTGTTGCTGTTGTTTTTGTTTTTCCTGTAACTGGAAATAAGAGGATATCAGTTAAAAGAAGTATATAAAGCTTCTTAATAGATAAGCAATTTGAGAGAAATAATTAACATCGTAAAATAACATGCAGCCTATAGTTGCTACAAGTATTTAAAAAAACCGGCCAAGTGCGAGTCGGACTCGCGCACCGAGGGTTCCGTACAAACCTGTAGGTATATAGGGGTAGTTGCTACAAGTATTTTAAAAAACCGGCCAAGTGCGAGTCGGACTCGCGCACCGAGGATTCCGTACAAACCTGTAGGTATATAGGGGTAGTAACTTTAAAATATTTTTAATATATGATGTAACTAAAAATTTACGGTTTTCGCAATTTTTCCTTTATCTGTGCTATAAGACGTTGCTTCGTACCAAATTTCAAGATTCTGAGTTCACGAGAAGTACCCTGTAGGTTTTGATTCCCTTGGAAGCGAAAATTTGCGGAAATCTGACGCACCGCCAAGCGAGGAAATGGCCGCGCGAGGCAGCTCCGCTAGTGTGGACGTGCCTCGGCCGAGGCAAACACGCGAAGCCGCAGTGCCTTGGGCGGCAATTTCCTCGCGAGAAGGTGCGTCAGGTATGGCCCTGCCTAATAAGCCTAACGGCTCGTAGATTATATGACATTCGCCGAAAATCGCAACCCATACAATATTAAATTGATCTGAATTTATTGCACAACCATAGTATACTGTAAAAGTATGGATATTTTTTGTCGTTTATTTTACTTTTAAATGTGATCATGTGGAATTAAAAACAGCTTTATAAGATATTTCAGATGAAAAATTAAGTAAATTTCATTTCTAACTAGGACAAATGACAAATTTGATGTCAATGTCAGTTCCGATTCAAAGAATCAATTCAATTTACTAATTTAAATATCTTAATAAGCCGTTGTAATATCCTAAATCCACTGCTAAAAGTAAAATAAACGACAAAAAATATGAAAAAAAAAAAATCTTGTCTGTTTTTAGTAAGAGTTGGGGCATTAAATTGCTTGTTGTTTATGGAGTTAGAAAAACATATTACTGTTCACGACTTAAGTTTCACCCTGTAGACAAAATGTGGATGAGTTTTGTGAAAGTTCCACTTTGTGTGGGTGGTACAAATAGTCTTCTTTCTTAATGTGTAACTACACAATATATGATAAATGGTTAAACACTAAAACGCTTACAAGTTTCCTGGCCTCAGCCCATGTGCTGGCATAGTTGGCATGGAGGGCAACACTCTCCTCTGCCATGTCCAGTGAAAGCTCCCACGATTCTTCAGACTCCAACCTCACGTAGAACCTGTCTCCGTCAGAGTTGGTTAGCGGCATGAATGCCCACCTGAAAAAAACACATATAGATTACATTTAATAAATTCTTAAACAGGTATGCTTTTTTATAGGCTTTTAAATATTTAGTTTCACCTGTCCCATTGTCTGTAATCAAATCTTGCAAATTAAATTTGACATACTTCCCGGTTTCTGATTGAGCTGAAATTTTGCATGCATATCGTGTGATGGAACTGGAAGGTGCGCATAGGAACTCCTATACTACTTAATTATATATTATCCCGTTGTGTTTGTGCTCATTGCATTCGTCTTGGTGAGCAATAAAAGCTTATCACAAAAATGAAAACTAAAATTGTTTTATTGATAAATAGCTGTCATGCTTATTACGATAACTCGTATTTACAATATCATACGCGATTTTATATTAGTCCCTCCAAGATGAGGTCCCGCCTGACAGTCCCGCACCCGCATAAGACGCGTTTTTGGCTGAGTTCTTGAAAATCGTCTTAAGCGAGGAATGTATTAGTAAGATATTGGGAAGTAAATTATATTTGTATTGTATTGTAGAACAGGCCGGTCTCCGCACATCGACGTCTAGCGCCTATTTTGCGTGATGTACATGTATAAAAATACAAACCAAAAAAGAGATGGCAGGATGACTTGGACGCATTCTGTAAAGAGTGGTCGAAATTGTCGACCAACAGGGTCGAGTGGGGAAAAGAAAAAGAGGGGAGGCCTTTGCCCAGCAGTGAGACACCAAATAGGCTAAGGAAAAAAAATTATATAATTATATTTATTGTTTGAAAATTATGTAAAATTTTAAATATTGAAACAAAAAGTACGAAACTTGGAAGTAAATTGTGTAAGTATAAGTAAGATAAGCATGTTATTAGGTTACTTTTTGAATTAGTAGGCCTAACTAGTCCCGTCCCAGTGAGATTATACTCCCTATAGAAATTGAAACACTCCAGAGAGTTATGGATATCAATAGAAAATTCTAGTAGAAGCCTATGCCAAAAGCAACCAGATAAAATGTCTGAGGAAAAAGGACCATCAACACCAGTTCTTTCTGGGCATGCACTGCATGAGGAATTGCGAATATAGAAGAAGTTATAATATATAATAATAATATAAGCCTTTATTTATAGTCACTGACTATGTTGCTTTGCACCATAGGCCTCCCCAAGCTTTTGGCATTCTCATCCATGTTGTTCATGCTATGTTCTTTATGTCGTCCTCCCATCTACGATATTGGCCACCTTGTTTCCTCTTATTGAAAGAAGTAATAACAATTAAATAAATACCTTGGTATGTCCAACGAAATGTTTTCTTTCACATTGAAATTGGACTGAGCCTCATTCTGAAGCCTATTAGAAGGTTCCAGCAGCATCTGCCGCAGCCTCCGACCCTCAATAATCCTGTTTATCAACTCCTCATCCTCTTCCTCTTCAGTTTTCTGCTTCTTACTCGGTAGTAAGATATCATCTTCAATATCCCCTATATCTCCAAATAAATCGTCCACTGTCCGTTTACTTGATACTAGTGGAGTATCTTGCGTAGGCTGGGTTAAAGGCAGTGAGTTAATGCCGTCTATGTTATTTGTTTCTAGATTTTGACTAGCAAATGTAGGTAGATGTTTTTTTACTGATGGGCTAGAGAAATCTAGACTTCTTTTAGCTGGTAAAGGTTTCTTGACTATATTTTGATCTGAAAAAGCATATTTCATGTATGAATTGTTATTTATTTTATGAGTGTTCACTTCTCACAGAAACCACTTGCATCCTCCTGTCTGTATAAGGCTACAGTCTGTGGTTCACCCCAGATGAATAGCGCAGGGCCACATTGTATTTGAAGGCATTATATTACAATATTTTCAAAAGTACGTGACGCTAAACTAGAGAACAGAGTCTAAATGAAACTACAGCTTCCATTCTATAGAGCCTAATTTCATTTTAAATTTCGTTTATTTCACACATATAAGTTAACAGTACATAACCAAATCGATGTACGTAGCGTACAAAGTCAACAGGAACCCAAGGCCTTAGTGGATAATATTCTAAATGATTATTACCTGGACCATCTTCGTCTTCACGTAGCATTTCGAGCTCATCGGCGTACATGAGCTCGTACTCTTCTTCGGGGTCCGGATAGTCACCCATGTTAAATAATGTAACTTAACTGGGTAAAAACAAGCTTTCCCGAACAATTTGTTAATAGGTATTATTTACAATAATTTGTAAAATTGTAAATATTCGTATTAACGTCGATGCATGCCGCGAAATGAAAACAAAACCAAAATGATGTGTAATTGTCATGCATGCTTGCATGACAGCTGTCACTGTCAAAGAAAAGTCGTGAAAGCGTTATAAAATCGATCCTAAATAGCTTCAGATGCCCATAATCTAAAACCGGTATTAGACATTGCAATTTGTAGGGCCCAATCTGTTGTGTACCCTGCTTCTCCCTAAACCCTTCTTCAGCTCCCTACGGAGTGAGTATTATATTCTTTGCTACGGGCCCTACTATAGTCTAGCAAACCATTTCTGTCCGTAGAAAAGCGCGGCAAATTTGAAAAATCGTGGGTTGGCAACACCTGTGTTTGAATAATTCGATAATGGTGCATAATTTGTGTTTTATCTGTGGCATGTAACTTTTTAAATTTCAAAAAGTTAGTTTTGTTTACTTTCATTTTAAAGTTTCAGATTGCGTTTTTTATTATTTACTTATTAATGTAATATCTGCCACCACTATTCAATAAATTAATGTACTTACTAACTGAGAAAACTCACCTAGGATATTAATATAGGTAGTGTACCTTAAATACCTTATGCAGGTATATTGTGTGATAAATGTGGCTTTGAGGTTATGCAGAGTTTTGTATTGAATTATCATTTGAAGTAATTTTTTTCAGTGTAAATTGGATAATTAAAGTGAAAACTGGTGCCAAATGAAGTCTAAGAACGTTTGGTGCTCAATATTGTCGAAAGAAAGCGGTAAAAATCAGGTTTAACAAGCAGTACCTACTCCGCTACCTTCCGATATTTTAACAAGTCTTTGTAATGTTTTCCCTTGATATACCTCAGCAATGTATACAATAAATAAACACCAAAATCTCACGTGTTTTATTAATTAATTAATCATACACTTCGTACAATAGGTAAGTACCAAAAATAGTCTTAAAACAATGAAAGGAAATCATAATAATTAGGAGTATCACTGAGTAATATGCATTATGCAGCTAAGTAAACTTATTCCATTCTAAGCTGAAAAGTTGTATTTTCTAGTAGATATGCTCGTTTTCCTCGACTGGCCGTATGATTTTAGCAATCAATGTTTGTTTCCTTGCTGGGTTTCAACACTTTTAACTATTGTATTTTGACCGCATAATTTCCACCTCGGATCTTCTGTCCTTTTTAGATGTTGGTTATTTCAATTTCTTCGCAAATTCTAATTCATACATAATAATAGGTATATCATGTATCAGACTCAGAGTTATCAAATTATTTTATACAATGTAGAGTTAAAATCCTCCACAAACTTCACTGACATATGACTGATGTACCTACGGAAGAGCGTGGCCATTTTGTTCGATCTACATTGCTGTTTTTCTATGGAGCAATGATGCTGTTCGATTCGCCATAGAGTGTTGCTATATTTTTGTTTGATGTACATTGCTACTGCGTTCGTTGGCTGGCCAGACTATAACTCTTATTACACCTCCCAACCTGACAGATTGGGCCCTACAAATTGTCTAATACCTAATAATAATAAATTGTCAAAATGTCTAATACCGGTTTAAGACGACCAAGACCGGTTTAACACTTGTGCTGAATTCAGCTCTGAATTCATAAATTTATGAACAATTGTCTATGGTGGCGGAAATTTGTCTATGGTAGCTGAATTTTTGTATGGAATCCATGGAGACCGCACACGCGTACTACCGTAAGGGATAGACATAGATGACGATAAAATCACTTCTACAGCACAAAGAAAAAACAATTTAAAGCCTGACCAGAAATATATGTTCATGCGCCATGTTGCGGAATTTCATTGGAACTAATTTCTTACACTGGCAATAATTTTAATGACAATGATATGCATGTGATAGGCTGTCACTGTCATTGAGGCGGTTTACATAAATAATATAAAGTGTTGAATATTAAATAATAAACGACAGAAAATTCCCAAAATTATCCATAGTCAAGAGCGGAACATTGTAGATAGTGTATATAATAAACTGCTCGGGAAATGAAACTTTTTCGCTGTGAAACATTTTCAAATTAACATCAAAGCTGACAGGTAAACAAAACAAGATGTCACCATGCCATAGAGAACTGAACTGTTGCCATATAAATAAGAATAATAGCGCCCTCTTGACAATAATCATATATTTCTGGTCAGGCTTTACCATTGTTTTCCTTAGCCGATATAACTATCTAAGAAAAGTATCAGGTTTTCTCGTAGTAAACAGACATTCTTGAAGAAATCGCGAATTATATCTGTTTGTGATCCTCCACTGCTATAAGTAATGGTGTGGAGGGTAACAAAAAAAAGGTGAGACTATGACAAGGACCAACGATAATAGCACCTTCTCTGTCGTACCTATAGAAAGTGTAATAAGACCACCCCGTTCGATCTTGGTATTGTTAATATTACCATGACAGATCTATGGCTAATGTCTATGCTGCTACGGGCACATTATCGGGGATTCGGCCGAATATTCGTGTAGGGCTCAATCTGTCAGGTTGGGAGGTGTAATAAGATAAGAGGTAGGGCCCTTAGGGAGCTGAAGGAGGGTAGGGAGAGGCAGGATACTCAAAAGATTGGGCTCTACAAATTGCAATGTCTAATACCCGTTTAAACCGAGAAATTAAGTCTATTGTCTATGTCATAGCACACATGAAATAAAAATCTGTATACGAAAGTCTTTTTTAATAATTGGGTATATTTACAATAGAGTAATTAACAAACGTGAATTACATGAGTAGGTAATATTAGAAGAGGTACCTGATCAGTAATACCTTCGATTATTATGACACACGTTCCAAATATCAAAGTTACGCTATATAATATCAGAGGGATGATTCTCAGATAAATGTAACAGCGTTTCAAACACTAGTATCCACTCATATGCCAATTTTCGACCTTCTTAACTTGTCTTTTTTTTTGTTGCCACAGTTGTCGTAAGGATAAGGATTCTTCCCGATATTTTGTTAATGTTTGAACCTGGTGTTCTTTGGTCAAATGAGATTTAATTATTTATAATATGTAGCCTTTTTTTGGTCTTACATTTTTACACAGTGACAGTTTTTCTTTATGACAGAAAAAACAGCATTTGAAACTCTGAAACGAGAGTTTGAGAACAACCAGAGATCATTGGAATTCGACTTTAAGCTGTATCTGAACTTATTTGACTTATTGACTAATAATTGGAATGTACATATCCTGATACTGCTTCCGAGAAATTAAACATTAGAATAAGAAAATCATTTCTAGTAGGATCTTGTCCAAAAATAAGTGTATATGTCGAGATAAAATAGAACATAGCTCTAACAAAACTATTTTCAACATTACGCTATTTGAATATGTACTTTTGAATTTCAATAATAGTAAATAGGAAGTTTTAGATATTCAGACGGCATCAAGATCATGTCTTATATAATAATCCAACGAATATCCTTATATTCTTAAGCTACCTTTACAAGGAGAAACGTCGTGCTGCAATAAAAACATATTCTTTGTGTTTTCTCTTCTAACGTTTTTATTTGAAACTATTTTTTAACAAATTGTGGCCTGGATTCTAGAGTTTATTAAGCCAATGCTCTACCTACTGGAATATTGAGTAGGTGCTGTAAGCTTGAAGTCTGATATATTAAAAAGTTTGATTCGCTTCGAACTTTTTGTAGAGGGCGCTGTTCCAGATTCCATACAACGAGAGAGAGAGAGACAAAAGATGTATGGTCCTTAACAATGTATCGAAGCTATATACAGTCAGGAGGGTTATCTTAGGGATAATTCTTCCCTGTCGCTTTATTCTGCAGCTTTTTAATTTTAAAGGATTTTAGGAAGCTGAGAATTTCCCTTATCTTTAGTAAACTATTATTGCTCTGCACGATGCCTCTCCTAAACCTTTAGATAACCATTCTATCGGAATGTGTATGTTGACCAAATAAATTATTGCCTTACAAGATATCTAACCACATCTAAGAATAAATAAGTACAACAATCAATGGAGTAAATAAATAACAAAACAAAACATATCACAAACACAAAGCTAATTCAGTGAACATCACAGACATCTACTTCCCCTAATCGTTAATGAGATTCCAGTTTTATTAAATACTGCCACTTCGTACATTTACTAACTTTAATTTAACTACGGCACTCGGTGACACTGTCATTTTAACTACAATCACTCATTAATTCGATTAAGTATACCTATCCAATTACATTAATCTACACTTCACAGAATTGTACTTTCTCGAGAACGTTCTCCGATTTTTATGCGGAATATTCTCGAGCGAGAACGTTCTCCATACAAAACGGAGAATCACGCGTTTTAAAGAACGGCACAACTATAACTTCACTATCATTTTAAGAAACTATTTTTCATGGAAAACAATGAATGCTAACTAAAATCACATAATAAACTTAAGCTTAAAAATTAATGCTACAATCACATTAAGAGTACTGCAGTGACCGCATGCGGTCTACGCATTCGTTGGTCGCATAAGCATAGCCATTAAGTTATGCAGCGACCACCGCATAGCGTAGGTAATTGTAGCTTTAAGTACGTTGTCTTTCATAACCTTGTAACAAGACTATATCGTGTTATTCTGGAAACACTTCCTTGAGTATATTTAGGCTATTGCGTTCGTTGAGTACAATTGACGACTCAAAATTCATTAACTACATTATCCAGGCCTGTAGTCAATAACACCGAGTGCCCTAGGCCTTCGCCCATCTTTCCACACCGAACAAACCGACTCCATGTAACCGTACCAGACTATTTATGTCTTAACATATAAATTTATTCAATATTACTGTACAAAACGCTTAATCGTTCGCAATATTTGACCTATTTGTTAAATATACTTCAACCAATGGTTCAATTTCAATCGCCCCGCTTTAAGCTGACGGCCATATTTACGTACACTTCATAGAAGGATTCACCGGATTCCTTTATTTTACTGACGGTTCCCCGCTATTGCATCCTCCCGCCTGCTTCTAACGACTAACTAGGTATATGGCATGCGAGCATTCACTACATTACGAAACTCTTAACTTACTAACTAACCGCTGTTCTATTGGACTAAGCGCCCCAGAAAGAATATTTACCAGACAAATTACCTACGTTAACATTACAGACATTAATTATGTAAGATGCAGCATTCGACGTCGACACGGTGCGTGTAGGTTATCTGGCCCAGTACTAACAATAGGACGTACGAACGCGAGTAGTGTTTATGGCCTAGGTCGGGTCGTTGGATCCGGAACGTGGCCTAACAGTCGTAGCACTTAGAATTTCCACAATCGACTTGACACGAAACTTCCGCATAAAGAAAGCCAGTGACTATTAGTGATACGTAACGTGACTTTGTAACCACCAGTCTTAAGGAACGAATACGATTTTAAATAAATTCTTGGTCAACGTCTCGGCGGGAATAACATTCTTGAGCAAATAACAACGTCGATATCGTGCTGCACTTCGAACAACATAAACTTGCTCGTTTAACATCAGTTTAAATTTAAAAAAATGAGTATTTTCTACCAAAACCCTCAGGATCCCATCACGGTTACCTACAAATAAATATCTTTCAATTTCACTACATTCTCAAAACAGTTCAGACGTAACTACAATAACACTCCACTTAGAAGTTATTAATTGGCTCGTGTGGAGCTATCCTAAACCCAGAAACTTTATCTAAGCCCGTACATGCTCGTTCGGTGTCAGACGATTGAACAAGAGCGGTAGTGTAGAGCCAACATCAAACGCGACTAGGGCGGTCAGTCAGGGCTAACCTCAGCACCGCGACCTCCGTGTGTCAGGCGGCTGAGATGGCGTGAGGCGGGGCGGGGGCCGGGTGCGCGGGCGCGGGGGGCGGGCTCTCGACGGCCCCGCAAGCCTTCAATTCGGTGAAGACTTCCGTGAAGAAGCCGGGTTCGGAGTTGATGCGGAGCATGCTGAAAGAGAGCCGGTCAACGATGAGAAGGCAGCGATCCCAGAATTTGTCCTTAGAGTCCTCAACGAGGAAGGGTTTGAGCGGGTAGGAGATCTCGTTGCCCATGTAGGAGTAGGAGAGGTAGAGGCAGGTGAGCACGACGGCCTGCAGCTCCTGCGGGCGTCCGATGCGGTCGCCGTCCACCAGCTCGCGGACCAGCATGTACACGAACACCACGTTGGCGGGGTTGATGAATGCCACGTCCTGGAACATAGAAATAATGTCTTAGGTCATACTGACAAAAAATATAAAAGACCTATTTACCTAATTTACTGAACCGGGTAAGTACTATTATTTAGGGTTATCTGGTAGAGATTATAGCGATAAGACCCTCTGTAGTTACCAGTATTTACTTTGTTAAATCTGTTTCTGTATTTATTTTTCTTTGTGTGGTGCAATAACGAATATTGTATTGTTCTATATTTGATATCATGGATCATGGATAAGGGAGTATTATTCAACAATATTTTATCAGAACTCTTACATCTACAACAAGAGGATTCGAATTTCCCCACAGTAAGAATATAAAACTTTACACAGACCTCGACATTGTTCGTAGATGATTGCAGGTTTCCTGACGAATAAACCAGAAAATGAATAATGCAAATGAAAATGTACGGTAAGTACATTACCAACTAATGAACTTTAATAGAATTCGAATACAGACGGGTTTCGCTTGAACATATTTCGCGGCCAATCGATCGTAGCCAGGTCATTATAATAATTTCAAGAATCGTGTCGTTACGTTGCGTGATTCCGACATATTCTGCTAATATTACTCTAGATAGATTATGGTTTTAAGCAGTAAGTACAACCGTTGAACTACAACGTTTACCTAAAAACACTACTTAGGACCAGTTGCACTAACCACTTTTGACGGACTCATCAGCGTCACCTAGCAAGCTACTATGAAATTTCCATATAGAAAAAAACGTTTTATGACTAGAGACGGTTTGGTGCAACCTACACCGACAATAAGTCTCTTTTTACTAAGATCTTGCAGCGGAACAATGAATATTTTGATCCCTATCCATGAGTACTTAACGTAGAGTTTTTGCGGAAAATGAAATGTCGTTATTTATATGAGCTAGCTATGATATGACAACTAATAAATTTCTCTTCCCAGATACGTTTAAACTCAACCCGCTGTAAACATTAAAAGAAAGACATTCAGGTCAATCCAAAGGTAATATGACGTCACACCACGTCACTTACTCATTTATTCTTTATTCTTATTGATTTTCCCCAAAATAGTTTTAGCCGAACTCTCCGCTTGGGGCGGCTCGAGTTGATAGGTAATAAAATGCAGTTTACGGTTCACTTATCGAATTATCGGTTTGTCGTGAGCGTTCAGGGAACAAAATAAATCGAATATTTGTTTTATTCCTAGGCAACGGACGCGTTATAGACTTTATTAGGTTTCGGTTAGGGCCTTTGCACCTCTGCACACAAAGGCCCTAACCGAGTGTCATACGCGGTTACGTTTAAAAATATGGATACATTTAATGTGACAAAAATATGTCTCCAAGACGTTACACCTCGGAACTAGAGTCGTGGCTACATATTTTTGGCACATCAAATGTATACATATTTTCAGACGTGACTAGTAACTTGTTATTAAATCAAATGCAAACATTGAAAACATTGAAAAAATAATCAACCCAGCAGGACTTGAACCTGCAACGATACGCCTTGCCGGGGCTCGATCGCTTTACCAATTAAGCTATGGGTCAAGTTACTAAGTTGACGAAATTTTCAATGCCTTCAATCATCTTTTTGCATTTATTTTGATCTACTTCGGCTTTACAGCAGCCGTAAGCGACATCTAGGTACATATAGTTAGATACCCTTCTCGCCGACACTATCGTAAGTGTCACAACGGAAATATAGAGGGCGCTGCTATCAAGTCATAAAAATAAAGGCTTATTGTTTGATCACAAACAAAAAATTTTACATAATGTAAACCACAACGTTCTTTGATGTGAGTTCTAAATTATTACGTGTTAACCTTGAAGGGAAAGTCGGAGCTGCGGGCATGACATATTCGTGACTAATTTTACTTTTTCGTAGTGAAAATTACTTCCTTTGTTTGAATCTGCAACGTTTGGTTTCGCAGCCAGGTAACTTAAAAAAACATCAAACATTCCCGGCAGAAAGAACGAATATGAAACCAGCTATTATAGACAAAAATCAGCCAGAAAGCAATTTTTTTATTATGATGACCGAATTGGGTGGCATTCACTTGACACTTTATGCATGTAACAACTTTTCGATTATTCGAAATAACGGTCAGAGGGTATATTGATAAAGGGTATAACAAAAACTAACATATTATTATTGGGTATAACGAGTGGTGTCTCATTACTAAAAGATAAAGAACAACTGGTTTAAGCTTATATACTTAGATGTCATTCAGAAAGGAAAAGTGACCTAGCCCTCCGGTGCCCGGGCTGGGATCAAACCAGCTCCTTCGGCATTCGCGGCAGACGCCCAAACCACTAGGCTACCCGGGTCACAGCGGCACGGGTCAAATTTTCCCGTGTATATGCAATCTTTGTAAATGCTAAGGCGCATTTGGCCAATCATCTTAGGTACAACACCTGTTGTAATACCTGTTGTACTGGGCATCGGAGGCCTAGGTCACTTTTTCATTTGTATATGACATCTATATAAGTTCAAATTTATTTAGTAGTGTGTCTATTTAAAATAAACAGTCAAAATATTTATTAAAGTAATTTGATTTGTTCTTCAGTTCTAAATCTATAATACTGATTAAATATTCGAAACAACGGTCAATATCCAATTCTATACCAACGGCTTCTCTGTACTTATAGTTCGGTAGGTATCTTAAATAATTAGGTAGGTAACTGATATTATATTTGAGAAATCCCTATGTTATCATAGCTCAGACACACCTATTAATAACTATTGTTAAGAAACAGCTTTATTTTCATTGGCTTCACTTCAACCTAAAAGGAAAATTAGGTATTTTAAAATAAGAACAGTTATTAAAGGAGAAGCACTTTGTAGTCGGACAAAAGAGATCGAAACACGGGGCGAACAAAAGAAAAGCGTCTTCAAACAAAAAGAGAAAAATTGTGTTATATTGTTGTGTAGAAATTATTATTATATTACTTCCAAGTAAAAGAGAAAAGTCTGTGTTTATCTAAATGGGGTATATTATTCCGCATATCAAAAAATACTGACTTGCACAGCAAAAAAATCTGAACGCACATCAAAGCGATGTTTTGATATACAAGTCATTATAGTAGTTAGGTTAGGTTAGTATTTTTGTGCCTTTAAATAGTAGCCAATCTAAATGATTTATTTTAACACTATAATAAATACATTTAGGCTTTCGTAACGAATCTCAAAAATATCCTGAATAACTGTTATGCTCATATTGATGCAAAAAAAGATGCGCTGAGTTCTATACCATTACCATGTTTATTTTTAATTTTATTTATAATCAAGTTTTTGGGTGTATTTTAATTTAGTTTTAATTTAGATAAGTGTAGTATTCTATGCTATTTTATGTTAATGTTATGTAAAATTCTGATCCCGATTATTTTATTGCTGTTTTCATATTTTAAAATCTATACTCCTAAAGTTACGCCGTAGAGCTAGTGCTACGAGCGTAGCACTTCGTAGAGATCTACGCAATCAACCTTCCCATTTTTCAGATGCCTCAGAATCGTACCACACCGCTTTATCTTTCTCTTTTTTCTCAAGAAATATGGCATTTTTCACTGCGTGAGGTTTAGGGAATTCACCGCACACCATTCACGTAATGTCGTCATTTATAGTGTCTATTTAACCGCCAGTGCCGTGCCGCTTTCACTCGCGTAGCGACTGCGAGTGAGTGCAGTTGAGTGCAGTCACAGTTCGCTTTGTTGACATTTCTTTTTCGTAAACGTTCCTTGTTTGTAAGGGCCATACTCAAGACCATCGGCCGTAAAGCAATAGGTAATACTAAAACCGATATAAGAGCCAATATTCAACAGTATCCTTATTGAGCAATGGCCTGACGATATTGGCGAATAAATATTTTATTCAGGTACTTATTTCTGTATGATAAAGATAAGTAAATAATAAATTAGAAAATTAAACTGTGTTGAATTTACGTTCGTTAAAGCAATGGCGCGTAGTTACAGTGTCCGAGAGGCGACCGGATGGCTCGCGGTATTTAAACTCCTTACGTGTTGTGGAACCAACCTGTGCAACCCGAACTGACCCACGTTGGACTTTGTTTTTCACCCCCCCCCCCCCCCCCGCCCATTTTTCCAGCTTCCAACTCTTGACGGATCGATAACCGACTAGCCGGTGTGAATGACAACACCACATACAGATACTGGAAATTGAGGGGGGATAGAAAGCAAAGTCCAACGTGAGAAAGTTCGAGTTGCGCAGGGTGGTTCTTCAACACGTAGGGAGCTTAAATACCGCGAGCCATCCGGAAATACCGCGAGCCATCCTGTTGCTTCGCGGGCACTGAAACTACGAGTCATCGCTCTGAATACGTCTCTTGTGCGTGGTGGGGTGGGATAGAAAGCAAAGTCCAACGTGAGAAAGTTCGAGTTGCACAGGGTGGTTCTTCAACACGTAGGGAGCGTAAATACCGCGAGCCATCCGGAAATACCGCGAGCCATCCTGTTGCCTCGCGGGCACTGAAACTACGAGTCATCGCTCTGAATACGTCTCTTGTGCGTGGTGGGGTGGCATACATGTGATGGTGTCAATGGGGAAGGCAACTGTCAAAGTGACATCTCCAACATTGGTGCTTAGGATTAGCTTTCCTATTTTTGTATGACACGAAGTAGTTTTTATTTATTTTCGCGAAATTACTCCGAAATATAAATCCACCGGTTTCTTAACTAAAATTTAAATGCTGTACTAGATTAACTTCATCTTCTGTCTCTTTCTCTCACTTGATGTGTCTCTTTCTCTTATTGTATGGAATAGACGTGTGCGCCGCGCCGGCGTGGCGTAGCCGCGCCGTGGGACCCACGCCGCCGCCGCCGCCGCGGATTTCAAAATCCACGCCGTTGGGCAAAATTTCAGAATTCGGCAAAAATTAACCTATGCCAATTACCGATGAAGGAAAGACAGTTGAAAGTTTAATAACGTATATTGACGAATTAAACCATAAAAACATCTACACACTGACCTAGTCAATTCCTTCTCTAGCAAAGCTTGCAATTGAAAAAATTGTGCGCATCGAGAAGAAGTTGTGAAATTTGGAACATGGATAGAGTGCCCCACGATGAATATTTTTAGTTTTCGAGGTCCGTAAAATTGTTGGACCTTCACGTCTAAATCAGGGGACTCTTTGGTTAAGGCTGCTAGGGGTTGTGTGGTGTTATTTTCGTATAAAACAGACATGCAGAATTGATTAATGATATTAAAAATGTAAAATTCCAATTTAAAAAATGCTCTGCGGAGAGGAAAATCGGTCAGAAAAATATATATCTTTAGAACGTTATATAACAAATAATTATCATTAGTTTGAAGTATATAAAATATATTAAGCAAGCAAATTAAATGCAGTCTTCAAATATATACCATTTTAAGACTTTTACTCAACAAAAAGTACGTGAAAAAAAATCTTTCGCGTCGTGGTGCACATGTTTTCTCCATAGTAATTATCTAAAATCAATGTGAACGTGAACTTCCGTAGTGTATTGACCTTAAATGTATGTATTGTTTATTATTAATCATAATAATTTGTGCAACATGCAAAAATGGAACAAAGAATCGATTTGTGTTTAAGTTAGTAAGGAAAAACGTGTTTTTTTAATTCTATATTTGCATATTGTAGAAGTTATTATCAGCAAAATTACATACATAATTACATTTTAAGTTCAATACACTACGGAAGTTCACGTTCATATTGATTTTAGATAATTACTATGGAGAAAACTTATACACCACGACGCGAAAATTTTATTTTTCACGTAGTTTTTGTTGATTAAAAGCCTTAAAATTGTATATATTTTAAAACTGCATTAAATATGCTTTCTTATGATATTTTTTTTACTTAAAAAAAAGGATGATTCTAAAAAAGTATATTTTTCTGACTGATTTTCCTCTCCGCAGAACTTTTTTTTAAATATGGAATTTTACATTTTTTTTATTAGCCTTAAATAGTGTCCCACTGCTGGGCAAAGACATTTTTAATATTAGAAATAAATTCTGCATGTCTGTTTTAGCCGGAAATTTTCTAACATATAACACGGGACCCCTAATTTAGACGGGAAGGTCCAAAAATTTTACGGACCTCGAAAACTAAAAATATTCATCGTGGGGCACTCTATCTATGTTCAAAAATTTTCTCTCGATACGCATAAATTTTTTTCACTTTTGTACTGAGTGATAACCATACTACTCTTTCGGGAGACTAATAAATGGCTATGATTTAACCGCTCACCAAATAATATGAAGTAAATTGACTAATTAATAAGATTGGTAACGAAAATAATTAATCTGCCACCTAAAATGTATCATCAACTAAATTAGCCTGTGAAAAGGAGTATTTTCGGTGGCAGGATTGATCCTTAATACTGAACGGTATGTTTGGACCTACTGCGAGTCAAAAAAGGATGTTAATTTATCCCAATTATGAGAAACATCAACATAAATGCGATTTCCGAAAAATAGGCAAGACTGAAGTGTACTAGAAAAACATCCTTTAATAAGCAAACAGCATTTAATATTGTTTTATGTTCCTTGTTCCTAAAAAGTTTTTGATATTTTACATATTTTTAATGTGAAACGTGACGTAGGCAAAAGTGACCTTGACGCCGGCGTGGCGCAGCCACGCCGCCGAAAATTCCCGTCGCGCCGCCGCCGCGGATTTTTATGGCGGCGCACACGTCTAGTATGGAATCTGGAACAGCGCCCTCTACAAAAAGTTTTCATCGGCCTTCCCCATTGATGCAGCGTAGAACGTCAACGGGAGACCACGAACCAGCGTAAAATTTGAAATGGATTTTTTGAGATTTATTACGACCTCATTAGATTCACTGGTCCTTCTTCTTCTTCCTAGCATTTGCCCCGGCTTGGGGTTCGCTTGACAGCCTAATCCCTTAAATTGGCGTAGGCATTAGTTTTTATGAAAGTAGCTGCCATCTGACGTTCCGACCCAGAGGGGAAACTAGGCCTTATCGGGAATACGAGTATGTCAGGTTTACTTACGATGTTTTTCTTGACCAAAAAGCGACTGGTAAATCAAATAATATTCTGTACATACATTCTGAAAAACTCAGTGGTACGAGCCGGGGTTTGAAAGACCTCCGGATTGAAAGTCGGACGTCTTAACGCCAGGCTCTATTATTAGTTTCAGTGGTCCATCCAAGAAAATTAAGCCCATTGGACCTCTTCCTACAGGATCATTCTATAAAAGTAATGTACCTAACGTTGAATTCGCTTGACGTCTGAAGAAATGTACGGCAATTCCAACGTAACATGCCTCATTTCCCGCTTCATATTTTGCTTCTACATGCAAACTCCACTGGCTTTAATTTTCTTGATTACAATTATTCATCCAATAGGTGGGCGATGGAAGGCGACACGGAACGGCCGGTTCATACAATATGGACGCTGTGCGGTGCGTGCGATCGATACTGTTGCGGAGAGACACATTGCTGCTTGTTTAGAATCAAGAAAAGCCCCTTCTTTCTTTACTTTAAAAAATTTCAAATTTTTTGATTTTGCTATCGTTATCATCCAAGATTTTTTATTTTTTTTTAAGACAATGGTATTATCATTATTTAAATCAATTGATAATTGAAAAAAAACCAAAGATATTATATATTAGAGCATATACAAGGTGTAACAAAAATGCTAGTGATCCTTTTAAAGGCATAATTGGTATCGAATTCGAATTATGAAAAACTGAGAAAAAAAAATCCTGCGAAAGAAAAATGGTTTTGAAAATTGGCTAGCTAGGACGACGTATCCCATACAACAATTTTTTTTTCCGCGTCAAACATTTTTTTCATATTAATTAATAATTAATAAAGCCCGCCAGCTTGAACATGTCATGCTCGCTTAAAAGGCTCTTCTTATGGTGGCGTTGTCGATGTCGTTGATCGGGTCGCCACTTTCCCGAAGAAAGGTTGAGGGAGGCGATGGCTGAGATATGCGTCATACTCGTGAACGGGTGCTGTTTGTGGAGACCGGTCTGTTTAGGCTAACTGGGGCCACACAAACGTAACTTTTTATTAATCATATTTAATTTTAGTTTAATTGGCTTTAGACACAACATTCGCTGCTTGATTATCCATATTTTTTTATTATATAGAATATATAGATCAAGACACTTGGAGACCTTATACATCTCTAAGGATAATTGGAAATACTATGTTTATTGTATACTAGAATCACTTACTTTTTTTTTATTTCAATTCAGTTTCTAACTGTTGATGATGGATTATTATAATTTGGAAATTTATGTAGAAGACACAGTTCAGGTAAGAAAGTATATCAAACTTGTATGTAATTCATTTTCAAATAGTCAGATTTGGACTCATATGTATTGTTTAGTTTTGATGTACTGTTGTTTTGAAAAAATAAGTCCCGCCGAGTTTCTTGCCGGACATAATTCTTCTCGGGTCAGAGGTGTAGGGTTAGAACCGGTGTAGTTTGATTTTTTTTCTCTCTTTTACTTTGACGTGTAAAAGTGTCCTTGTGGCCTACTTACTGAATAAATGTTTGAGTTTGAGTTTCCTACTTTTTCGACGATACCAATTATATTATATGCCCTTAAACGAATCACCAGTAGTTTTGTTACAGCCTTTAAGTAAGTTTCATTATTTCTAACAACTACTTAGTTTAGAATATGATACTTTTTGTTTAAGCATTTTTGATCTCTACTTAATCAAATTGTTTGAATTAAGGAAATAAAACCGTTTTCTGATAGTCTAGCCGCTCTAACCAATGTAATAGTTTCTGCATGGATTATGCAGTCGAATTATGAAAAACTGAGAAAAAAAAATCCCGCGAAAGAAAAATGGTTTTGAAAATTGGCTAGCTAGGACGACGTATCCCAAACAACAAAATTTTTTTCGCGTCAAAATTTTTTTTCTCCTACTTTTTCGACGATACCAATTATATTATGCCCTTAAACGAATCACCAGTATTTTGTTACTTAAGTAAGTTTCATTATTTCTAACAACTACTTAGTTTAGAATATTATACTTTTTGTTTAAGCATTTTTGATCTTTACTTGATCAAATTGTTTGAATTAAGGAAATAAAACCGTTTTCTGATAGTCTAGCCGCTCTAACCAATGTAATGGTTTCTGCATGGATTATGCAGCAAATAAAAGAAATTGGAAGTATACCTATCTCTCCTGTGAGGGTTGCCAAATATTTTCTTGGACTCTGCTAGGTTTCATAATAAAACAGCCTACTGTGCCAAATGCCAAATTGAAAACTTAAAAAAAACGTGAATCACTTACGACGTCTTAAACAGGGCCTCTATTCGACATGGCATAACTGACAGTAGGTAGCGAGACAACTATGAGATCACACTTTTGTGACAGTTGAAATTTAGGGTGGAATCACTCAAGAGTGACATCTAAAATGTGGTGGCCATAGCCATAGACAAAACGCTCTAGCGAGACCTACTCACAGATTGACAGTTAGGTGTGGACACGTGTGGACAGATGGATTTCACTCTATCACCTAGCGAGACAAGTGTGAGAGCCACGTCTCGCAATTTGGCATGTCGAATCGAGCCCTGGCACTGAACCAGCATTTACCATTTCTACTTTCACCAATTTCAACTTGATTTCAAGTGTATTAATTATCAGTAAGACACATTAACCAAAGAAATCGATTTATATTATAAATTGTCGATTACTAAAAGATGCATTCACTTTTGGACCCTATTACAACGCAATAAAGTGAAAAAGTGGATCCATTTATTTGTAGTCGACTGTATGTATATATCATATATATATATCATGATATTCATGATTCATGATGCATTGGAAAAAAAATTAACTAATGGTCAGTTAACATAACAACTGCTTTTTTAAGCGACAGTAAAAAGAAGTAGAAGTAAATATGTTTTTCTAACTGTCAGTTACAAATGCAAAAATATTGTAAAGCTACTGTAGTTAGAACACGCTAACTCTGCACCTACTTTGCAGGAGAGAATGTCCGGATAGCGACCATAAATGTCAAATTTATATGAAAAATTACGTTAAAAGTGGCATGTCCACATTTTGGCGCAACAGTCGATGCAGAATTAGAGCAGTCAGAGTCTAGATTTTTACACTTTCCGTCTTAAAAGTATGTAGTAATGCTACATTAAGGGGGGCGTGAGAATATCATTTTAAGCAGCAGGGGGGCGTGCCTAAAAAAAGTTTGGGAACCCCTGCCTTAACACATTCACCGCTATGCCACGCGCGTACCTATAATTCTTCGTAGAGATTTGAGGACAACGTGTCGTGATTAGCGCTGAACCGGTTAAAATACGGCTCCAACAGTCAAGCTGATAAATTATATATTTTTAATATCTCCCTATGTATTTATAAATCAGTATATTAACAATTTCACCTTAATACAATTATACACCTATCAAATATATTTATATTTAAGTACATTTTCATATTATATTTATCCCCCTTATTATTTTATGTTGTTCCCTACCGACACAAATCGAAAAAAGAGTTATTGTATATCTACCCGTATAATTTGAATTTTCACCCATATTTATTATTTTTAATTTTACTCGTGTACCTGTTTAGGTTTTATGTCACTCCGCAAGGTTGAGACAGAATAACAGCGTTGCAAATTTCTCACCTGCAATTTGCAACATTATGCTGAGTCTTTGCCTGTTCTTGGTTGTACACATTGTGGAACTTTAATGAAACACCAGCATTTCCCATGTTTATATTTAAGCTTCTTTTTTTTCTGTATTTAATGTGTTACTTTTTCAACTTTTTAATGTTTCTGTTTTGTGTTTTAGTTTTGTAATCTTTCCTTTTTTGGTTCTGTAATGTGTACTTTTTGAGAATAAAATGTTTCTTTCTTTCTTTCTTTCTTTCTTTCTTCCAACTCATTACCGCCATCAGGAAAAAAAGTGTTCCCAATAATAGTACCTATAACTTGCAAAGAATACAATCCTACGGCACAGTTTGACCTACTTTAATAATTGTTTAGGTATCTCGCGTAAACAACATCGCTCGAGGCAGGTGGCAAAATTCATTAGCCCAATTTACGCGAACATGGAGTGACAATTTGGGTTTACGGCCGCCGTTTATTACTATTTTATCATTTAGCACATCACTAGCTCGTAGGGTTGCCAGATATATATTTGTATAGTCTTCAAACTTTCTGACTGATACAAAAACCCTAATCCTCTGGCTAGTTCGTTTTTATTTATTATTTCTATAGACATGAAAACAACAAACACGTACTGTTCGTCTGAATCTCAAAGAGTTAAAAAAGAGAGATAGAGTATTCACCATCATTTATTAAAGAGCCAGGGCTCTTGTCGGAGGAGTAACCGCCATTTATCTCGCTTCTCCGCAATAGTATTAAGCTTGTGATGTGACACTCCATTAGCCTTTTCCCTAGCCTGAGTTATGAATCATAAACGCCCGGCTAGGCCTTCCGCGGAGCCTTCTAGTTACCGATACTTTTCCCGACTACTTTATCATTTAACCCATCACATCACTTAGGTTGCCAGATAGGTATATGTAAATCTCTAATGATTCCTGACACGGGGTTGGCATACGATGCGCCTTTAAAAGCAGACTCTTCTTCACTTTGCCATTTCGAAGGAAAAACGATTTTATGTTAGTGAAAACAATCAGACTCTCGCCCTAAACACAGACACCGTCTCCATTATGTCATTCGAGAGAGATAGTCGTATAAAAAGTATATATTGGAATGAAATTTTGACATACTTTTAGTTTTTATCTGTATTTTGTAAGATCAAACTAAAGTACATCAGCTACAGTCCCGACAACAACAACAATTTTCCAACATGTACTAAATATCCTGACATGGTAACACTTCCAACACTATGAGTATCTCCAGAAAAGGGACAATATTTTCGTTACGACCTTTTAAAAATATAGGGTGAGAAAATGAAAGTACGAATTATATTTGTGGGTAGTAAAATTCGATATCAGCAAAGTAGGTCATATAATTAACTTTTCAACACACCTGCTCCTAACGAGGTTCTTATTCCACCGCTTTTATGCTCATAATCCTAGATATTAAACACGCGTGCATTTCACAATAATTATCCAACTAGTGGAATAATTTAACAATCCGATCAAGTGACGTTTGTACTCTAGTACCAAATTGTACGTACTGACGAATCGTTGTAATTTAGTCGGGTATTACCTTTACTTTTTTTTAACTCTTTATGAGTTTACATTCTAAAAAAGTAAAAAAAAAGTAAATATATTAAAAATATACACATTTACGATAGAATACAAATTATACAATCCTGATTGTGAATAAGAATCGTTTCAACTTATTATATTACTCGTAATACACAATAAAATACGTTTTAAACACGAATTGTCTGTTTTAATATTGGCTGTTTGGCATTATACGACCGCGCCTTTGCCTCAAGCTGCCTGCACGCACATCCAAAAAAGAAAATTGCACGCCATTTATAAGTTAACCTCAAATCATTGTTTATTTGTTAGATTTTTCTCGTCGTGTTTTATTAATTTAAACAAATTATGGTTTCAATGAATAAGAAGACAACTTTACCGTTAATTTAACGTCTGGATATATTTCAAAATTGTGATACATACTAGTAAAATCTCATCATAAAAATCTAGTGAGCAATACATAAGAAAAAAATACTATTATTTATTGCACAATAAATGTGAAGTCTTCAATTTCATGAAATGATTTGAAAAAGAGTTCCAGATACTCAATAACATTACAAAAAAGGTTAGTTAAATTTAATTATCTTAGGTTCGTAAGTACCTCTATCCTGTAAACATTCTGACAATTAATGTAGGGTAATTGTGCTAGTTTCCCGTCCAGGTCCAGTTTACCGTCCACTTGATTAAATTGCTGCAAATAAATGGGAAAACTTTTTAAAGCCAACATAGTTTATATTTATATTTTATTCTTTAGTAGATTTTTTACTTTTAAGCTTTTATTTTGGGCAAAACTTGAAGATAAACATGTAAATAAGTATGGACGGAAAACTGACAAGAGTGGACGAAAACTAGCACAATCACCCTATTTATCAAAAGTTGTTAATTATACTATTCTGTTATTTCCTCGCAAGTGTGTTGAAAAACGTCGTATGAAACGCGTGTGCTTGATCATTACATAAGCTCAGCTTCCTTATGCGCACTCACATGCGTTCATGCGCACAATATCGCTTCGTATGTAATGATCAACTTAGCACACTTGTATCATAATGTACTATTACTTCTTAGAGTTTAGGTACGCTCTTGTGACTTGTCTGATAATATGGATACATTTAATGTGACAAAAACATGTATCCAAGGCTATACGCATTGGTAAATAGAGTCGTAGCTACATATTTTTGTCACATTAAATATCCATATTTTCAGACGTGACTGAACATATAATTACTGCAATTAAAGAAAAAAAACCTACTGATGCTAAAAGGCTAGGTACATACATATTAAAAAGTGTCTAAACCGTCTGCCCATTGATCCCCTACCTACTCTACCAACCTAATAGTAAACAAAAAAAGATTGAACCAAGAATCAAATAAAACCAAAGCCATTTAGAACTAAGAACGAGTTTAGAAATGGTTGGTAACTAAATAACAATTTCACAAAAAAACGTCATTACACCTGCTGAAAAATATACCATGATCCTATGTCCGTAAAGATAATACAATAGAGTTAAAGTGCAATTAGGACAAGGCTATTTTACTTTGTCGCGAGTTTTCCGACGTCGTATGCAATTTCAGCTGACCAGTGCAACTGACTGGCGGAAAGTGCGAGCGAGAGACCTGACGCTATTGCGCTTCTTTTCTTATTGATAGATACCTATTTTTATCGCTTTTATACAAAACAGATTGTACTTTTATATTATAACTTAAATTAAAGTATTAAGGCTACTTCAATATTCAATAGCCTAGGATAAAAGCACAGATCCTAGGCTAATTTTAAGTACTTTTATTTGTTTTATTTTATGTTCTATTTGTACGATTATTAGAGGTACAGTCTCAAACAAGATTTCCTGAAAATATGGCTCTTGTAAATTTGTTACCGGCCAGTGTTATACCGTAATGAGACTGCATGTATCTATTAGGTACGTTATGATATTAATAAGTCAACTATTTACCTACTACCTACGCGTTTACGGGTTACCTTTAGAGGACCTTTAAGTTCTGCCAACTCATGAAACAAAAGGACCTTCCACCCACACTTCGGAACTCGACAAAAGCACGTTGGGAAACCTTTCTATTTCCACCCTAATTGCGAATTACATAACAAACGCGTTCGAGTGTTCGAAAGGGATACGGAATTTAGGGGAATACAGGAATGACGCAAGGGATGCTAGGTGAATGAACGGCAGTGCGGCTGCGCGAGGGTTGTTTACCTGCCAGCCCTGCAACAGCAGCGAGCGGTCCACCGTCCGCAGCCACATCACCGCATCTCCCGCTTGGAAGTCCCGCAGCCGGTGGCAGCGAGTGTGAAGGAACATTCCCAGGCACTTGAGCAGCTCGGAGGTGGAAGCCTGGATGACGGTCTTGCGCGGGGCCACCACCGGCCCCACCGCCGTCGTCGGCAGCTTCTCCGAGTAGCACACATTGTTGTTGAGCGCGTTGGTCCGTGCTACCTCAGACGGGGGAGGCAGCGGCGCCGCGACTGGCGCGGGTCGTGCGTATATCGTCCCCTGAACGCTCACATTCTTGTTCCTGTCTAAAGGCGCGTTGTCTGTTAAAGGCGCTCTGTACGTCGTCACACTCTTCGTCTTGCATTCTAACTTCTTCTTATTGTTATTGGCCGTCGAAAACCTCTTCCAGGATAAGGCGTTTATGAACAGCGAGTGCTTCTTTAAGTTTTTCTCGAGCGCCGTTTTCTCGGAAATGATTTTAGCGGCATCGTCGAGGGTAGCGCGGCGCTCGTCGCGGGGGGCCTCCCTGTTCTCTCTGTTTTTGGCGTTGTTGAGTCGTTCGTAGGAGTAGGCGAGCGCGGCGCGGTCCGGCGGCGGCGCGCCGGCGGGCGGGCGCCGCTCGCGCGGGCTGAAGCTGAGCACGGTGCCCATGAGGCGGGCGCGCGTGCTAGGACCCCGCATGCATGACGTGCGCGGCCGGCGGCGGCGGCGGCCCGTGTGGGCTCGATAGGGTCGCGCCTGCGCGCCACGTGCCGCCCTATCGACCGCGGGCGCGCGCAGCCAGCTGACCGCCGACCGCCGACCGCCGCCCTCGACGTCGCCAGCGCCCGGTAAACAAACCCGAGAAACCCTATTCGCAAATTCACAATTTCTATCTACTATGATACGGAAAACGTATTCGATCCGGGCGCTTGCTCGCTCCTAGCTATATACCCATATGTGTGAGTGCCACATCCTGATATTCAAAGTGAATTTGTATTGTATTTTTGTTTCTTACTATGGCTCTTGTCTCCGCCAAATCAGTGATTAGGACAACTTAAGGTTTAATTTCAATGAAGTCTCGCCACCTCTTTATGCTCGATCGATAAGCCCAATGGCGTATTAAGCGATTGATTGGCACATTGTTGATATAGATTGTAATATATAGCATTTGTTATAGTTATAAATTCCAATAACTACGATATAGTTATAGCAATCGTCGATGTATTGCTTCCTAATTAAATCATGTTCCAATAACAAATTATAGGGCATTATTTGCGGTAAAATTTGATTATTATTTTGCGGCCATGACTAATTGTTGTTCATTATTTTATGGGTACAAAGGATTGTGAAGATGTGTATCTTAAGATACTGGTCCCTGAGAGCATTATATAATAATGCGGCATTTATACTTAAACCCAAACCAGTCGCCCTCTGGCACAGACTAACTTTAATTACAGTCAGCGTTTTTTCCTCTGTAGAATTTTCCATAGAAAATTATACGTAGATTTAGAATGTAACTGACCCGAATGCGACAGAGACGATGAAACAATTTATACCATTTAGCTTTTTGGGGCCAAACAAATTATAATATTATACTTTTGGCACTACTTTTCCTCAACAAAAACGCCTGGCAATGATATATTATTCCAATTAAATACATAATGAGGTAACTACCTACATAGAGTTCTAAACGGGTACCTATAATACTAAGTCAAACAACTCTATGAATTTTATCCTTCATGTGTTTTGCGTTCTCTAGGTGATATTTACCAATGAACAGCGGCCAGATGCCTGGATCTAGAAATAAGGATAGTAAATACTTTTCTCTCATTTTCCATACCTATCTATTCGTCTATAATAAATTCAACAGGCGTTTCGAATATCAGAAAAGTGGGACAAGTCAAATTTAAGATTATAAGCATGACTGAACACCAAAAAATTTAATTCTGTTCCTAGTAGTAGGTACAGCGGTAAAAAACACTTAAATAAATATATCATTGATTAAAAGAAAAAAAAAATGTTTCGTTTAGCATGCTCTATAAACAGTCAACATATTTCAACGTTTGTTCCTCTAGGGAAATGTTCCGTGTCAAATGTAGGTTGATTTGGGACGAACTGACCTGGATACAATTTCATTGTGTTGCCTTCCCCGTCATAAACGCTGCAGCGGACGGACTTAATGGCTTCTTCTCGTGACTTTTAATGCTTTCATCTGTCCCGCTCACGCTCTACAAAGCTGTTAAGAAATTAATAAGTCGTAAAATTAATAAGACTTTATGTAGTGTTGGATTTTTTAAATTGGTACTGGTGGTTGACACATTCGTAGTCTACCTAGGTAAATGTAAGGACTTGAAACATCCACCACAATTCTGCAATATATGTGGCATCTCTTATACATCGTGTTCCCATATTGAGCAAGAGGTGATTAGGTAAGCCATACTGAACAACTTTTTCTATGGGATTGCGAATTTTTTTTTGGCTGTTGCATACATTCATGTCCACGTCTTCTATGGGCAGGCCAATTTCAACCGACTTCAAGATTTCGAAGGAGGCGGTTATCAATTCGTCGGGATCTTTGTTTTTGCTATTTTTTTTATGTATTTTCACCGATTATTCGAAGACGGCTGGACCGATTTGGGAACTTGTTTTTTTTTGTATACATTTGGTCCGATTGTAACCAGGTCAGGATCTGATGATGGGATCCTGGAGAAATCAAGGGAACTCCTTCAACTATTATAGGCATTTTGGAAAGGTGGATGCTAAGTGAAGTCGGTTCTTTTTTTTAAATTATTATTAGCTTAGCTTAGTGACCGTTAGTACGTAAAGGTATTAGAAAGAGTGTAGTTGGACAGGTCTTTAAAAACAGGGGACTTCTATAATATTTTTTTAATAAAACTTATCCGTTTTTTTGGCTCCAAAATTTTTAATAAATGTGCCCATTTAACTATGGAACCGTGGGTTTAATAATATGAAAAACATCAGGAGCCGTATTCTAATTCTAAAATACAAAAACAATCTAGTTCAAACATAAATTCAACACACAACAAAATTTTCATGCAAATTCTTATATCTCTGATTCAGACGTTTAGGCGCTAGCTATATTGGGTAGTTAATGCATTGGAGTTGTAAATAGTTGGATCGAGTATAATAGTAGTTTATGTAACTGTTACGTAACAAGGGTCCTTAAAACATGAGTGTGGTTTTATGAAACGAGCCGCAGGCGAGTTTCATAATGAGATCACACGAGTGTTTTAAGGCCTAATTACGTACAGTTGCATACACTGCTTTATCTACACTCATATTATTTATCCAAAATGCCGTATTCGGAAACCATAGAATGGCCGCCATTGCACCGCCATGACCAACTCGATTGTGTCGGGGAGGCGCGTGTCGGGCTGTCGGCGGATGCGCGGGAGGGTGCAGGTGTACATTATGTTATCAAAACTCATAGCACATCAATATTTGAGCATGAAAAGTTAAAATTACGTTACTGCCACAGATAAAAAGCTTATCATAGTAAAATCGGTCGTGGTAATGCTAGCCATTGCCTACCGTTTTCGAACACGTTTTAGAGAACTTACAATATGAGTGTAGATAACAGTGTTGGCCGTTAATTTCAATTAGAATTGAAAATTGATCAATAAGATTGAAGATTAATTCCGTAACTAATCAATTACACTAACATCAATTTTTACTAACGTTAGTTCGCATTGATTTTGTGACGTCGTCAATTACACTAACCGTCAATTAGAATTAACCTATTAGTTACACTAACGTCTCGAAAATTTAATAAGAATTACAGTTAATTAGATTAACGTTAGTGTAACTAAATTAATCCTGTCTTACACTAATAATTAATTTTAAAACTGCATCTCGGGTTCGGAAGTCGGGACCAATATCACTAGATGGAGCTCATGCTGGACCCTAGGGCTACCTACTGGATCTCGGGTTTGGCGCATAATAGACTCATACTGTTTGGGCTCATTCGACTTGTACTGATGAGCAGATGGTACCGGTATCAAAATCTGGAGCTCATGCTGGACCCTGGGGATCCCTACTGGATCTCGGGTTTGGCGCATCATAGACTCATGCTGTTTGGGCTCATTCGACTTGTACTGATGAGCAGATGGTACCGGTATCAAAATCTGGAGCTCCTTTTTACTTTCACTTTCTTAGTAAAAGTGAAAGTGAAAGTCAAAGTCAAAGTCAAAGTGAAAGTCAAAGTCAAAGTTAAAGTCAAAGTGAAAGTCAAAGTGAAAGTGAAAGTCAAAGTGAAAGTGATAGTGAAAGTGATAGTCAAAGTGAAAGTCAAAGTGAAAGTCAAAGTGAAAGTCAAAGTGAAAGTGAAAGTCAAAGTGAAAGTGAAAGTCAAAGT
Source organism: Pammene aurita (assembly GCA_947086415.1). Taxonomy (NCBI): domain Eukaryota; kingdom Metazoa; phylum Arthropoda; class Insecta; order Lepidoptera; family Tortricidae; genus Pammene; species Pammene aurita. The sequence goes on along the minus strand of OX352308.1, from coordinate 25,093,866 downwards.
GAAAGTCAAAGTGAAAGTCAAAGTGAAAGTGAAAGACAAACTGAAAGTCAAAGTGAAAGTCAAAGTCAAAGTGAAAGTGAAAGTGATAGTCAAAGTGAAAATCTAACAATCCTCGTGACTCTTTAGAATTTCAGTTGTTCATTTCAGGGGTTAAAAGGAAAATAAATAGTGATTACTCCCGTTATACGTCATCAGTGGAAGACGAATTGAGGTTCAATAGCAGGAAGGCTGGTCCTTTGTTAAAAACTCACGAAACCAGCCTAATAACAGTTCGTTAATTCCTTCTAGAATGTCCCTAGGAAACGTAACAGCTAATAATAATTCCGATATTTGTAATTTGTTTGCAAGTCAATTCTCTTCTACATTATCAGGACTTTCCCAGTTCTCAATAAGTGCTCAAGCGTTGCCCGACCAAATTTCCACTGCTGCACTAAACAACACTTTGTCTTCTCTTCGTGTAAATGAGTCATCTATCATGAAAGCGCTTAAATCCCTCGACATCAGTAAGGGCCCGGGGCCTGACGGCATTCCGCCCTACTTTATAAAAAAATGTAGTAAACACTTGACTGTCCCGTTGATGAAAATATTTAACGAATCTCTACGACTGTCTGTTTTTCCTACAATCTGGAAGGAGGCTTACGTGGTCCCAGTCTTTAAGAAGGGTGATAAAACCCAGGTATGTAACTATAGACCGATATCTCTCTTATCAATTTTTTCTAAGGTCTTCGAGTGCATCATCTGTAAAAAGCTAGCTTGGCGTGTCAAAGAGAAAATCTCTCCTTTACAGCACGGTTTCATGAACTCGAAATCAACTTCCACAAACTTGCTGTGCTACGTAAACGACGTTGGCGCAGCAGTCGATTCAGGTCTCCAAGTTGACGCCATCTATACCGATTTTAGTAGCGCCTTCGATAAAGTGGATCATAAAATCCTACTGCAGAAGCTCTTTGACCAATTCAACGTCACAGGCGAAATGTGGAGATGGTTTTGCTCTTATCTCACTGAGAGACGGCTTAAAGTCGTAAAGGACGGATATTTTTCAAACACGTACTTGGCGGCGTCGGGTGTTCCTCAAGGCTCACATCTTGGCCCTATTCTATTTATTTGTTTTATAAATGACTTAGTCAAGTATATCAAGTATAGCAAATGCCTGCTATACGCCGATGATATGAAGCTGTATAAAGTGGTTGCTTCAACTTCTGACGTTCTTCTCTTGCAAGAAGACTTGAACAGCGTAAAGGCTTGGTGTCTAGTAAATAATATAACCCTTAACGCTGATAAATGCCTTTTTATTAAATTCACACGGAAAATACTACCAACTGCTTCAAAAAATTGTCTTAACGACGCTGTACTTCGAGAGGTTTCCAGTGTCAAGGATCTCGGTGTATACCTGGACTCTAAACTTAACTTTATAAGTCACATTGATTCAGTTATAAAAGAGAGTAATAAAATGCTTGGGTTTATAAAGCGTACGGGAAAGAATTTCAAACGCGTTGAGACATTCGTAACTCTTTTCAATGCTCTAGTTCGTTCCCGTCTCGAGTACTGTTGTCAGGTCTGGAATCCCGGACATGCAGTTCATATCAATCGCCTAGAAAAAGTACAACGTTCCTTTACTCGATTTCTGGTATTTAAAACGAAACACAAGGGAGTTCGTAAACGCTTAACCTACGAAGAGAGACTTAAACGTTTCAAAATAACTGCTTTAAAACAGAGGCGGTCTTTCCTCGATATCGCTTTATTACATAAGTTGGTAAACGGTAGGATCGCGGAACCTTGCCTGTTGGGAGGTTTAAACTTCACAGTACCTAAAGCTACCACTCGGTCTTGCTCTTGTCGTCGTACTGTTATTCGCCCCGGTTATGCTAGGACGAATCTTGGCAAATCACTTCCGGTCCATAGAATGCAAGTTACTTGGAACAATCTATCACTTCAACACAATGAGGGTTTCCGCGATCGAGTTTTTCACTAGATGGCAGCACCGTGGCGACAGGTCTAGCTGTCACAATCCACCAATCATGTTTAATCATAAATTTTTTGATTGGTGGATTTGACAGCTACTGCCAAAAAGACCTGTCGTCACGGTGCTGCCATCTAGTGAAAATCTCAATCGCGGAAACCCTCATTTCGAATTAGATATTGTTGGTGATTCTATATGTAATTCTTAAAAACTTTTAAGTAGAGGGTTTACTACCACTCACTCCACTCTGAATGTGGAATGTAAATTAAATACATTGTTTATTCATGTTTTTTTAACCTATGTAGTTAAATTTTAGTTTAAATATTAAATGTAAATGTAGTGTAAAAGCCTCGAAACTGTTTTGAGTGTTGTTGCACACCTGTTATTGGTGCATAAATATTTTACGTGTCAGCTTGCTCTTAATGTCATTTACATGTTTTGTTTATGTACTGTTGGTGTGTCTCTATAATAAAATAAAATAAATAAAAATAAAAGTGAAAGTCAAAGTGAAAGTCAAAGTGAAAGTCAAAGTGAAAGTCAAAGTCAAAGTCAAAGTGAAAGTCAAAGTCAAAGTCAAAGTGAAAGTCAAACAGAAAGTCAAAGTGAAAGTCAAAGTGAAAGTCAAAGTAAAAGTCAAAGTGAAAGTGAAAGTGAAAGTCAAAGTCAAGGTCAAGGTCAAGGTCACGGTAAAAGTAAAAGTAAAAGTAACAGTAAAAGTAAAAGTAAAAGTAAGAGTAAGAGTAAGAGTAAGAGTAAGAGTAAGAGTAAGAGTAAGAGTAAGAGTAAGAGTAAGAGTAAGAGTAAGAGTAAGAGTAAGAGTAAGAGTAAGAGTAAGAGTAAGAGTAAGAGTAAGAGTAAGAGTAAGAGTAAGAGTAAGAGTAAGAGTAAGAGTAAGAGTAAGAGTAAGAGTAAGAGTAAGAGTAAGAGTAAGAGTAAGAGTAAGAGTAAGAGTAAGAGTAAGAGTAAGAGTAAGAGTAAGAGTAAGAGTAAGAGTAAGAGTAAGAGTAAAAGTAAAAGTAAAAGTAAAAGTAAAAATAAAAAGGAGCTATACCGGTACCATCTGCTCATCAGTACAGGTCGAATGAGCCCAAACAGCGTGAGTCTATGATGCGCCAAACCCGAGATCCAGTAGGGATCCCCAGGGTCCAGCATGAGCTCCAGATTTTGATACCGGTACCATCTGCTCATCAGCACAAGTCGAATGAGCCCAAACAGCATGAGTCTATGATGCGCCAAACCCGAGATCCAGTAAGGATCCCCAGGGTCCAGCATGAGCTCCAGATTTTGATACCGGTACCATCTGCTCATCAGTACAAGTCGAATGAGCCCAAACAGCATGAGTCTATGATGCGCCAAACCCGAGATCCAGTAGGGATCCCCAGGGTCCAGCATGAGCTCCAGATTTTGATACCGGTACCATCTGCTCATCAGTACAAGTCGAATGAGCCCAAACAGCATGAGTCTATGATGCGCCAAACCCGAGATCCAGTAGGGATCCCCAGGGTCCAGCATGAGCTCCAGATTTTGATACCGGTCCCATTTCTTATTAATACAAGCCCCCGAGTCCAGAGTCAAAATCGGAACAAAAATCAAAACCTCGTAGCTTAACCTAAATTCGCGTTTAGTTAGGTAAATTATTAATGTCAATTACCAATTCAATCTACACTAAAAATTAAATTAATGTTTCAATTTTTGAGATAGACTAAAAATTAAATATCTTCAATTATTAGTTATTCGCAAAGGATTAACACGTTAGTTACAATTAATTTCAATTCTAATTGAAATCAATTTGCACTAAACTATTAGTGTTCAATTTTAACTAACGTGTTTCAATCTTCAATTTTTAATTTTCAATTACACTAACGTTCGGCCAACACTGGTAGATAATAGTAGTTTATGTAACTGTTACGTAATAAGGGTCCTTAAAACATGAATGTGGTTTTATGAAATGAGCCGCAGGCGAATTTCATAATAAGATCACACGAGTGATTTTAAGGCCTAATTACGTACACTCATATTATTTATTCTAAATGCCTTATTTGGAAACCATAGAATGGCCGCCATCGCACCGCCACCATGGCCAACTCTCGTGTGCCGGCGGTCGCGCGGGCGCGTGTCGGGCTGTCGGCGGATCCCCGGGAGGGTGCAGGTGTACATTATGTTATCAAAACTCATAGCACATCAATAATTGAGCATGAAAAGTTAAAATTAAGTTACTGCTCCGTAGCATTACTATACTATGATAAGCTTTTTATCCGTATAAAAAGCTTATCATAGTAAAATCGGTCGTGGTAATGCTAGCCATTGCCTACCGTTTTCGAACACGTTTTAGAGAACTTACAATATGAGTGTTGATACACGTGTTTTAAACTTAGAATACGACCCCAGGAATGTAAGTAATTAACACTTTCCGTACCGCAGTTCTCATAGCACATCAATATTTGAGCATGAAAAGTTAAAATTACGTTACTGCCACAGATAAAAAGCTTATCATAGTAAAATCGGTCGTGGTAATGCTAGCCATTGCCTACCGTTTTCGAACACGTTTTAGAGAACTTACAATATGAGTGTAGATAACAGTGTTGGCCGTTAATTTCAATTAGAATTGAAAATTGATCAATAAGATTGAAGATTAATTCCGTAACTAATCAATTACACTAACATCAATTTTTACTAACGTTAGTTCGCATTGATTTTGTGACGTCGTCAATTACACTAACCGTCAATTAGAATTAACCTATTAGTTACACTAACGTCTCGAAAATTTAATAAGAATTACAGTTAATTAGATTAACGTTAGTGTAACTAAATTAATCCTGTCTTACACTAATAATTAATTTTAAAACTGCATCTCGGGTTCGGAAGTCGGGACCAATATCACTAGATGGAGCTCATGCTGGACCCTAGGGCTACCTACTGGATCTCGGGTTTGGCGCATAATAGACTCATACTGTTTGGGCTCATTCGACTTGTACTGATGAGCAGATGGTACCGGTATCAAAATCTGGAGCTCATGCTGGACCCTGGGGATCCCTACTGGATCTCGGGTTTGGCGCATCATAGACTCATGCTGTTTGGGCTCATTCGACTTGTACTGATGAGCAGATGGTACCGGTATCAAAATCTGGAGCTCCTTTTTACTTTCACTTTCTTAGTAAAAGTGAAAGTGAAAGTCAAAGTCAAAGTCAAAGTGAAAGTCAAAGTCAAAGTTAAAGTCAAAGTGAAAGTCAAAGTGAAAGTGAAAGTCAAAGTGAAAGTGATAGTGAAAGTGATAGTCAAAGTGAAAGTCAAAGTGAAAGTCAAAGTGAAAGTCAAAGTGAAAGTGAAAGACAAACTGAAAGTCAAAGTGAAAGTCAAAGTCAAAGTGAAAGTGAAAGTGATAGTCAAAGTGAAAATCTAACAATCCTCGTGACTCTTTAGAATTTCAGTTGTTCATTTCAGGGGTTAAAAGGAAAATAAATAGTGATTACTCCCGTTATACGTCATCAGTGGAAGACGAATTGAGGTTCAATAGCAGGAAGGCTGGTCCTTTGTTAAAAACTCACGAAACCAGCCTAATAACAGTTCGTTAATTCCTTCTAGAATGTCCCTAGGAAACGTAACAGCTAATAATAATTCCGATATTTGTAATTTGTTTGCAAGTCAATTCTCTTCTACATTATCAGGACTTTCCCAGTTCTCAATAAGTGCTCAAGCGTTGCCCGACCAAATTTCCACTGCTGCACTAAACAACACTTTGTCTTCTCTTCGTGTAAATGAGTCATCTATCATGAAAGCGCTTAAATCCCTCGACATCAGTAAGGGCCCGGGGCCTGACGGCATTCCGCCCTACTTTATAAAAAAATGTAGTAAACACTTGACTGTCCCGTTGATGAAAATATTTAACGAATCTCTACGACTGTCTGTTTTTCCTACAATCTGGAAGGAGGCTTACGTGGTCCCAGTCTTTAAGAAGGGTGATAAAACCCAGGTATGTAACTATAGACCGATATCTCTCTTATCAATTTTTTCTAAGGTCTTCGAGTGCATCATCTGTAAAAAGCTAGCTTGGCGTGTCAAAGAGAAAATCTCTCCTTTACAGCACGGTTTCATGAACTCGAAATCAACTTCCACAAACTTGCTGTGCTACGTAAACGACGTTGGCGCAGCAGTCGATTCAGGTCTCCAAGTTGACGCCATCTATACCGATTTTAGTAGCGCCTTCGATAAAGTGGATCATAAAATCCTACTGCAGAAGCTCTTTGACCAATTCAACGTCACAGGCGAAATGTGGAGATGGTTTTGCTCTTATCTCACTGAGAGACGGCTTAAAGTCGTAAAGGACGGATATTTTTCAAACACGTACTTGGCGGCGTCGGGTGTTCCTCAAGGCTCACATCTTGGCCCTATTCTATTTATTTGTTTTATAAATGACTTAGTCAAGTATATCAAGTATAGCAAATGCCTGCTATACGCCGATGATATGAAGCTGTATAAAGTGGTTGCTTCAACTTCTGACGTTCTTCTCTTGCAAGAAGACTTGAACAGCGTAAAGGCTTGGTGTCTAGTAAATAATATAACCCTTAACGCTGATAAATGCCTTTTTATTAAATTCACACGGAAAATACTACCAACTGCTTCAAAAAATTGTCTTAACGACGCTGTACTTCGAGAGGTTTCCAGTGTCAAGGATCTCGGTGTATACCTGGACTCTAAACTTAACTTTATAAGTCACATTGATTCAGTTATAAAAGAGAGTAATAAAATGCTTGGGTTTATAAAGCGTACGGGAAAGAATTTCAAACGCGTTGAGACATTCGTAACTCTTTTCAATGCTCTAGTTCGTTCCCGTCTCGAGTACTGTTGTCAGGTCTGGAATCCCGGACATGCAGTTCATATCAATCGCCTAGAAAAAGTACAACGTTCCTTTACTCGATTTCTGGTATTTAAAACGAAACACAAGGGAGTTCGTAAACGCTTAACCTACGAAGAGAGACTTAAACGTTTCAAAATAACTGCTTTAAAACAGAGGCGGTCTTTCCTCGATATCGCTTTATTACATAAGTTGGTAAACGGTAGGATCGCGGAACCTTGCCTGTTGGGAGGTTTAAACTTCACAGTACCTAAAGCTACCACTCGGTCTTGCTCTTGTCGTCGTACTGTTATTCGCCCCGGTTATGCTAGGACGAATCTTGGCAAATCACTTCCGGTCCATAGAATGCAAGTTACTTGGAACAATCTATCACTTCAACACAATGAGGGTTTCCGCGATCGAGTTTTTCACTAGATGGCAGCACCGTGGCGACAGGTCTAGCTGTCACAATCCACCAATCATGTTTAATCATAAATTTTTTGATTGGTGGATTTGACAGCTACTGCCAAAAAGACCTGTCGTCACGGTGCTGCCATCTAGTGAAAATCTCAATCGCGGAAACCCTCATTTCGAATTAGATATTGTTGGTGATTCTATATGTAATTCTTAAAAACTTTTAAGTAGAGGGTTTACTACCACTCACTCCACTCTGAATGTGGAATGTAAATTAAATACATTGTTTATTCATGTTTTTTTAACCTATGTAGTTAAATTTTAGTTTAAATATTAAATGTAAATGTAGTGTAAAAGCCTCGAAACTGTTTTGAGTGTTGTTGCACACCTGTTATTGGTGCATAAATATTTTACGTGTCAGCTTGCTCTTAATGTCATTTACATGTTTTGTTTATGTACTGTTGGTGTGTCTCTATAATAAAATAAAATAAATAAAAATAAAAGTGAAAGTCAAAGTGAAAGTCAAAGTGAAAGTCAAAGTGAAAGTCAAAGTCAAAGTCAAAGTCAAAGTCAAAGTCAAAGTCAAAGTGAAAGTCAAACAGAAAGTCAAAGTGAAAGTCAAAGTGAAAGTCAAAGTAAAAGTCAAAGTGAAAGTGAAAGTGAAAGTCAAAGTCAAGGTCAAGGTCACGGTAAAAGTAAAAGTAAAAGTAACAGTAAAAGTAAAAGTAAAAGTAAGAGTAAGAGTAAGAGTAAGAGTAAGAGTAAGAGTAAGAGTAAGAGTAAGAGTAAGAGTAAGAGTAAGAGTAAGAGTAAGAGTAAGAGTAAGAGTAAGAGTAAGAGTAAGAGTAAGAGTAAGAGTAAGAGCAAGAGCAAGAGCAAGAGCAAGAGCAAGAGCAAGAGCAAGAGCAAGAGCAAGAGCAAGAGCAAGAGCAAGAGCAAGAGCAAGAGCAAGAGCAAGAGCAAGAGCAAGAGCAAGAGTAAGAGTAAGAGTAAGAGTAAAAGTAAAAGTAAAAGTAAAAGTAAAAATAAAAAGGAGCTATACCGGTACCATCTGCTCATCAGTACAGGTCGAATGAGCCCAAACAGCGTGAGTCTATGATGCGCCAAACCCGAGATCCAGTAGGGATCCCCAGGGTCCAGCATGAGCTCCAGATTTTGATACCGGTACCATCTGCTCATCAGCACAAGTCGAATGAGCCCAAACAGCATGAGTCTATGATGCGCCAAACCCGAGATCCAGTAAGGATCCCCAGGGTCCAGCATGAGCTCCAGATTTTGATACCGGTACCATCTGCTCATCAGTACAAGTCGAATGAGCCCAAACAGCATGAGTCTATGATGCGCCAAACCCGAGATCCAGTAGGGATCCCCAGGGTCCAGCATGAGCTCCAGATTTTGATACCGGTACCATCTGCTCATCAGTACAAGTCGAATGAGCCCAAACAGCATGAGTCTATGATGCGCCAAACCCGAGATCCAGTAGGGATCCCCAGGGTCCAGCATGAGCTCCAGATTTTGATACCGGTCCCATTTCTTATTAATACAAGCCCCCGAGTCCAGAGTCAAAATCGAAACAAAAATCAAAACCTCGTAGCTTAACCTAAATTCGCGTTTAGTTAGGTAAATTATTAATGTCAATTACCAATTCAATCTACACTAAAAATTAAATTAATGTTTCAATTTTTGAGATAGACTAAAAATTAAATATCTTCAATTATTAGTTATTCGCAAAGGATTAACACGTTAGTTACAATTAATTTCAATTCTAATTGAAATCAATTTGCACTAAACTATTAGTGTTCAATTTTAACTAACGTGTTTCAATCTTCAATTTTTAATTTTCAATTACACTAACGTTCGGCCAACACTGGTAGATAATAGTAGTTTATGTAACTGTTACGTAATAAGGGTCCTTAAAACATGAATGTGGTTTTATGAAATGAGCCGCAGGCGAATTTCATAATAAGATCACACGAGTGTTTTAAGGCCTAATTACGTACACTCATATTATTTATTCTAAATGCCTTATTTGGAAACCATAGAATGGCCGCCATCGCACCGCCACCATGGCCAACTCTCGTGTGCCGGCGGTCGCGCGGGCGCGTGTCGGGCTGTCGGCGGATCCCCGGGAGGGTGCAGGTGTACATTATGTTATCAAAACTCATAGCACATCAATAATTGAGCATGAAAAGTTAAAATTAAGTTACTGCTCCGTAGCATTACTATACTATGATAAGCTTTTTATCCGTATAAAAAGCTTATCATAGTAAAATCGGTCGTGGTAATGCTAGCCATTGCCTACCGTTTTCGAACACGTTTTAGAGAACTTACAATATGAGTGTTGATACACGTGTTTTAAACTTAGAATACGACACCAGGAATGTAAGTAATTAACACTTTCCGTACCGCAGTTCTCTAAGCGCTACGCTTGTAGCCGATCCCAGCGTTTTCCCGCTTTGTAGCAGAAATTCGCTACACACAGAGCCCGCCTAGCGAGTTCCTGGTGCAGAAAGTGTTAATGGCATTGTGGACAAAAAAATAATACTTTTTCAGTTAAAGGACGCAAGTTCCGCAAAAATGCTCTTTTTTTCTTGCTTTGATCGTATATAAAAACATTTTAAACACCTTTTGTGACGGCAACTACTGAACCCTAAACTGAACATGGCCCGACATGCAATTGGTCGACTTTTCCCAATACAACAAACTAGCCAGACTGCGAATGATCCGCACGGGCGCCCGTGGCCAAGGTCGACCTAATGCGCTTAGCAGAAGCCATGCAATATTGACGCGCAGTTCAACCATCACCAATACACATAGATCTCTGACGCTAATAGATAATGAAATCAAGCAGAGTTCGAGTTATGTTAGCTATGGTAACTCGTCAGTTGGACGCCACAGTGATTGTATTGATGCATGCATCAGAAGGGTGGACGATCCGATCATAAAGTCGTAAATCCCATGGATTTACGTTGCTGTGCTTGCTATTCCATTTGCGTAGTGCTTATATAATTATAGATAGTTAAATCTACACTCGTTTTAGAGGCTCGGGCACTGTGGAGTACACTAAACTAACTTCCTAAACCAAACATTGTGTCCATGTTTTTAATTTTTAGGTACTTGTTCTGGCTGCTAAACGACCCGTAGCATAGTTCTTCTGACGCGATGCGCTCAAAGCGATGGCAATTACATCCAGCTGTCATACACCATTTTGTAAAAACATATTCGCCCCTTGCTTAGTATGCTCTACATTACATACTAGTACCTTAGATGCACTAGAGGAAGGGTTGTGAGTGCGGAGATTTGCTCTGTAATTAAAGTCTAGCCTGTTTTTGACATGCGCCCAAGCCGTGCGACATATTGTTGCATATAATATGCAGTTTTTAGTATCCACGTTTTTATACTAAACCTTCAATTGTTACTCCGTGAGTATAAGTTAAAAATTAGGCAAATAATTAAATAAATGTCGAACTGTTCACCTAGTGGCGTGATCGTATTGTTTACCCATTCCCTGGAGCCCAAATTAGACAGTGCCCGAGTTTTAATGCAATTTTATATACATTGCAGCGTCCAACAATAACAATGTAACTAAAATTGCATACTGTTTCTTGCACCTTATTAGAGCTGCCAAAACCTGTGAAATTTTGGTAATTTGGAGCTTATACTCTTAACAATAATTGTCATAATTGATAGATGAATCGATTAAACGATACCTACACCAGAACATTTATATTTAAAGGCTTGTGTTTTCAGAATGTACGACAAAGGGGTTTTATTTAAATTTAATCTTTAGATACCTACTGGTAGAAAATAGAGTTCTTCAAAAGCTCTTTATTTAAAATTGAAATTAGTATTCTGTTAGCAGAGATCTAAGGGTTTTATTTGAGTAGATATTGCTCAAAAACAATTTCGTCTAGTCTCTGCGTCGCGTCGGTCAGCGACCACGAAATCATATGCAGTGAGACACTTGAATATATATATTAACTAGCTACATATACCATATAATAAACATACCCTTAATAACCTGAGTAAGAGCGGTGTCTCCCAATACAGGCAACAGTTGCTTACCGGGCGACATCATCCCTTGGTCCCTTAGATCAGAGGTCAGCAAACCGCAGCTCGCGAGCCGCATGCGGCTCTTTGAAGGGTTAGTTGTGGCTCTTTGAATTCCCATATTTTTTTAAATCAAATATTACAGTAAAAAAAACAAAAAACGGACAACTGCGGCTTCCGAAAATTCCATATTTTTCCGCCATCAGGCTCTTTGTCAAATAAGTTTGCCGACCCCTGCCTTAGATCATAAACCATGTGCATATTATAAATTTAAGAATTTTGAATTTGTATACTATATTGCGGCCTATACGGCGAGTAATATTCAATGGTAAGTCAGAGCTAATTCAGCTTTCTTTATCATCGTCCACAGTAAAACTACTTATTAGCTCGTCTATATCTACAAATGTTGATGTCTGCCTCTTTATAAAGGGATCCTGCCTTTTCACCGAATAACGTTTCCCAAACTGTTTCATTTGCCAACTGTGTCATTTGGCATACTGCATTTTTTTCTGAAACTGTACACTTTTCAGGTGTTGTTAGAACCATATAGGTTAGGTTAGGTTTGTTTTATAACAATCCTGAAATTCTTATAGTTTCAGAAAAAAAAATCAGTATGCCAAATGACGCAGTTGGCAAATGAAACAGTTTGGGAAACGTTATTCGGCAAAGAACCCTTTATAAATTTAATAAAATTACGATTTTCTACTTATAGTGCAGCTCTATGAAGCGTTTTAAACGGCGTGATAAACCGACGTAGATGCGGAAAAACTCAACTTTCGTCCATGGGCTTTTAGAATACGGCACCTGCTGTAAATGATGTCAAATCAATATAATTTTTTTTTTACATTTTCGAATAGGCGTGTTAGAGTGTGTCAAATATTTATGTTCTAACTCCCTTTGTGGCAGACGCGTTTTACTTTTTGCAAAGTTCTGCTACGCGCCGCCCGCCGTAGCGGCAACAGTAGACTGTTGTAGTAGAGTGTGGCGTGCGTAGACGCAACGCTGTAGCACTTCGGTTATGGAGTGTAGAGGCAAGGAGGAAAATCTCTGTGTATGCAGAAGTGTCCGTCTGGTTAAAAGGCGTTAAATATGGGTGGTTACAAAAGCTATCATAAAAGTAAGGTTGGGGTTGGTTGGGTTAGAGAGGTTAAGGTTATGTACCTAGGCACTCTAGCCATCAAAAATACAGGATGAAATATTAACAGTGATCGTAGATTTTTCAGCAAAATTTTGTGAAATTATTATTTAATTACCAACCATCTCTACAATATTACTTGGTTCTAATTGGCATTGATTTTATTTGAATTCTGGTTCAATCATTTAATAGCCTTAAAATAAATAATAATAACCCTAGCACAATTTTTCCCAAAATGTTTGTACCCACGGTTCAAAAGTTAAAAGGAGGGGGACGCCCTTTTTTAAATTTTGGAGCTATTATTTACGAAAGCATTAAGTTTTGTCGAAAAAATGTTTTAGGTAAAAACAATACCCCACGCGATAGGGTTTCAGCGAAAAAAAAAATCACCACATCATGTGTACGGGAGGTACCTACCCTAAAAAATAATATTTTTCAAAATTAGACTTACCACTTTGTTGGCGTGATGTGTTTTAAACACATAATCATACCAAATTTCCGTTTTCTAGTACAGTCGAGTTCACAAATATCTTTACATGCAAATGTTCCACAAATATATTTACTCCACCTTATTGTCAGTGGTTTAGAGGCGTGTAAATATATTTTTGGGACGTTGGCTTGTAAAGATATTTGTGAACTCGACTGTACTAACCATCACCGAACAAAGCCGCGGACAGACGGACATGGCGAAACTATAAAGCTTGATTCACACACAGCGCGGGCGCGGGTCGGGCGCGTGACCGAGCGGGCCCGCGACGCTTGTATTCAGTAGTTTTATATGAACATCATCACACACGCAGCGGGCGCGGATCGGGCGCGGGACCGGTCGTTGGCGCCCGCGCACGCCCGCGCCCGCCCGCGCCCGCTGCCACAAACAGAGCGCGGGCGCGGGCGGTCGCTTTTTTCGTCATACGTTCATTTGTAACAGGGCTGCCAGATTGTATAATCGGATACAAAAACTGTATAATTAGGTGTCTGATTGTATCCTCTTTGTAACCTAGATAATCGTGTATAATTGGATACGGGAAAACTGAATTTCATCATTCTCATTCTATTTTTTTTACTACTCTGACTTTTTGACAAACCCACCAAGAGCTTTGCCAGCGAGTTGAGAAAATTCAAAAAACACCGTACCTGGCAACAAAATTTGTATGAAATGATATGACAGCTCGAACCGAATATGCAAAATTGTTACCATATAAAGAAATTTAAAATTTGATTGCGACTTGACTCATTGGTCAGGCTCTTCCACACGACCGAGTCAATTCACTTTTTTTTCTTGGATGGCCTCCTCGCTGATTTAAGCAAGTTCGATTCACTAGGTTCATTTCACAGCCTGACACGCCTGACATTCAATAACAGACAGTGACAGCGAGTATATTAGGTTTTGTTTTAGCGCCAGTCAATGACACGGTTGAGTTTTATAACCGGTACTTCAATTTGCAATTTCTCAGGTTTAATCTGTCGGTTAGAGAGGTGTAATAGCAACCCTGTGCATCTCTGTCAAAAAAATTGAGTTTGACACGACTTATCCGATACGTTTGCCTAAGTGAGAAAGAGAACTTGTTATGCGTTAAGAAGGGACAACATGATTCGTAACGTCAAAGAGTGACCTCTGTATCATATTATTATTTACTTACATTGAGAAATTGCGTAGAATAAGGCGCCATAAATGTCAGTGGGAGCCACACACTTGTTCTGAATTCAGTTTTGATTTTCTCAATTCATAAACAAAACACCCGGAAATGCTTAAATTTTCTTATGGTTGCGAAAATTTGTCTATGGTACCTGAATTTTTGTATGGGGTCCATAGCCAAATTTCCGCAACCATAGATCAATTTAAGCATTTCCGTCTAATTTTGTCTATGAATTGTAGAATTCAGTTCAAGTGTAAGTGTAAATAAATAAACCAACCACAAGATCACGTAATTAATAGAAATATAGTGTTTGCTTAAATTTTTTAAGCAGTTTGTATCCTGGCATTCAATTTTGTATAATTTTCAAACCATGCCCGTATAATGAAAAAAAATCGACTGGCAGCCCTGATTTGTAAACAAGCCCACACACAGAGCGCGTGCGCGGGTCGGGCGCGTGCGCGCGTTTCATTGAAGTTGTGTGTTTTTACAAAAAAAAATTGAAGTTAATGAAAAAATAATAGAATGTTCGCAAACACAATTGTTTGTGGGTGTAAAAACCGATCTTCATATGTAGAAACACAGTTCTTTACAAAATCGATGGTAGTGTCTCCAAATTTTAAACCTTTTTTATTGATTTCGTGAAACCATACCTTCTTTTTAGGGTTCCGTAGTCAACTAGGAACCCTTATAGTTTCGCCATGTCTGCCCGTCCGTCCGTCCGTCCGTCCGCGGATAATCTCAGTGACCGTTAGCACTAGAAAGCTGAAATTTGGTACTAATATGTATATCAATCACGCCGACAAAGTGGTAAAATAAAAAGTGTAATTTTTTTTATTATTAGGGTACCTCCCCTATACGTAAAGTGGGGAGTGATTTTTTTTTTTCATTTCAACCCTAACGTGTGATATATTGTTGGATAGAATAGAGTGGGTTCCGTAGTCAACTAGGAACCCTTATAGTTTCGCCATGTCTGCCCGTCCGTCCGTCCGTCCGTCCGCGGATAATCTCAGTGACCGTTAGCACTAGAAAGCTGAAATTTGGTACTAATATGTATATCAATCACGCCGACAAAGTGGTAAAATAAAAAGTGTAATTTTTTTTATTATTAGGGTACCTCCCCTATACGTAAAGTTTTTTTTTCATTTCAACCCTAACGTGTGATATATTGTTGGATAGGTATTTAAAAATGAATAGGGGTTTACTAAAATCATTTTTCGATAATGTAAATATTTTCGGAAATAATCGCTCCAGAAGTAAAAAAATATGCGCCCCCCCCCCCCCTCTAACTTTTGAACCATAAGTTTTAAAAATATGAAAAAAATCTCAAAAGTAGAACTTCATAAAAACTTTCTAGGAAAATTATTTTGAACTTGATAGGATGAATAGTTTTTGAAAAAAAATTACAAAATAATTTCTGAACTAAGTTTGTAATTTAACCGTATAAGCAGGTGTTTATTGTACCTGTAATTTGTACAAAATTACAATGAAATGACGTGCTTTCAAATAAAGTAAAAACGGTGAAAATCGGTTCACGCAATAAAGAATTATTCCATAAAAATCATCTTCCATACTATAAGCTCGCGCGCAATAGTTTACTTAATTTGCCGATATATGTCGCTGTACGTGGAACTCTCATATAATATCCTACATGGCGGTGTTATTAACTCTTAAGTGGGGACACTTACTGTGACGGACGGAAAACTACTATAAGCTCGCGCGCAATAGTTTACTTAATTTGCCGATATATGTCGCTGTACGTGGAACTCTCATATCATATCCTACATGGCGGTGTTATTAACTCTTAAGTGGGGACACTTACTGTGACGGACGGAAAACTACGGAACCCTACACTGAGCGTGGCCCGACACGCTCTTGGCCGGTTTTTTATTTTTATTATTAGGGTACCTCCCCTATACGTAAAGTGGGGAGTGATTTTTTTTTTCATTTCAACCCTAACGTGTGATATATTGTTGGATAGGTATTTAAAAATGAATAGGGGTTTACTAAAATCATTTTTCGATAATGTAAATATTTTCGGAAATAATCGCTCCAGAAGTAAAAAAATATGCGTCCCCCCCCCCTCTAACTTTTGAACCATAAGTTTTAAAAATATGAAAAAAATCTCAAAAGTTAAACTTCATAAAAACTTTCTAGGAAAATTATTTTGAACTTGATAGGATGAATAGTTTTTGAAAAATAATTACAAAATAATTTCTGAACTAAGTTTGTAATTTAACCGTATAAGCAGGTGTTTATTGTACCTGTAATTTGTACAAAATTACAATGAAATGACGTGCTTTCAAATAAAGTAAAAACGGTGAAAATCGGTTCACGCAATAAAGAATTATTCCATAAAAATCATCTTCCATACTATAAGCTCGCGCGCAATAGTTTACTTAATTTGCCGATATATGTCGCTGTACGTGGAACTCTCATATCATATCCTACATGGCGGTGTTATTAACTCTTAAGTGGGGACACTTACTGTGACGGACGGAAAACTACGGAACCCTACACTGAGCGTGGCCCGACACGCTCTTGGCCGGTTTTTTTTTTCGAATTATGTTTCTCAAAATAAGCAGACATAATAATTCCTCGTCTGTGTCCGTATCCTCCGACATCTTAGTACAGACTGCCTCGGAGCTTCCGCCGAGCATACCCACTGCGGCGCGGGCCCGCTCGGTCACGCGCCCGACCCGCACCCGCGCTGTGTGTGAATCAAGCTTAAGTTGACTACGGAACCCATAAAAAACGTTTCATGACCGGATCTCATACCATACTTATTTAATCAATCATTTATTTAAATAATACGTAAGTCAATACAAAAAATCACATGTCAATCATAAAAATTATTAAGTATCTACATAATGTCAAAAATTAAACCAAATAAAAACACATATTATATACATCATGTCAAAAAGAGACCTAATAAAAACATACAAAAACAACATTAAATAAAACTACAACTAAACCTATATTTAAAATTAAAGTACGTACAGTCGAAGTCAAAAATACCTTTACAGTTGAGTGTTACAAAAATACCTTCACATTTAAATAAGTTTACACACTACATGACAAAAACATGCTTACAACACACATGACAGATTCATCTTTTCACTTAATGCACCAAAGCTCAGTTTACAATCTGTCTTCCATAGAAACATTGTCACAAATTGTGACATAATAGGTTTACATTGCATGTTACAGAATAAGATTTCCTGTCAATGTGCCGTAAATATGTTTACATTTGCAGTGGCATTAAAAACTTTACGTTCTAGCTTACTTTTCGTTTACTTATACCTATTGCTACATAAATATGATAACAGATTTGATTAGCCCGTTTTTCATTTTAATAATGACATGAAATCGTCATAAATATAAATTTCGGCTTTATAAAGAGAGCTTCATTATTTATTAACGCTAACTAAACTTTACTAACTTTCGGCTTTATATTTTATTGTTTATTAAGGGAGTTAAAAATAGTACAATTTTTTTAGCTGTATTTGTTCGGTTTAGTGTTTTTACATAAATTATATAGTATGTCGACAAGAAATCCTTAGTAATAATTGGACGGTTTCTTTATATCACATTCTAGCACATCTCAAATTATGTAAGAGTTCCTTTTAACCCTTTGAACGCCAAAGGCCCATAAAGTGGTCATGAGATGTCGTGCCTATCATGCTATTGACCCCCTAAAGTGGTCGGGACTAAGATGTATTGCGATCATGCTCAAAAAATCAACATAAAAGCATTCTCGTTTATTTTTATTGGTGCTTGTGTTGCATTAAATTTATGGTGGTTGGCGTCTGACTGACCATTTCATTTGATTTTTTTTTATGTCAATGAACCGTTTAGTCTAAGTTTCGTGACGCATTGGTTTAACTGTAATGTCATGTAGGTAAACATTTTTATCAATAAATAATAATAATAATAATTTTGCACGTCAGTCAGTTTCAATTTGGGATTGTAAGAATAATAAATTCTATGACAAAAAATATTTCTGAGTGCTGAAATTCCTGACTCAGTGATCTTACTTCGTAAAACACCCGAGTTAGTCGGTGGTGTACACTTATTTATACGGAAAATGATGATGATGGAATTTCCATTTGCAGAGCTAATCCTTTAGGCTCTAAGATTAATTTAAGAAGGGGAGCCAATCAAATTTTTGATGCAAATTTTTGACGAAGTGGGGGGTGCCCCCCATAATTAATTAAAAATAAAATAGAGCTATATAGTCAAGTTTGATATCATTTTCGTGTAAAGGATGCCAAATTCATTTTTGGTATTTTATTTATACCTTTCTATGTAAGAAAACTGAGAAAACATAAAAAAATATGAAATCAACGTTTGATATTTTTTTGAATAAATGCCTATATTTTTTTTTAAATTATAGTCGTAACATGAAAAATAAATTTTCATGATAAATTTATAAAAACTATATAAATCCTATATTGGTTATAATATCTTTAACGAAAAAATAATAATATAATAGGCCTGTTATCAACCACAATCTAATCATGTAGGAAAAACGATGTGGTTTAAGTTCTAATGCTTGCCTAATTATATCTTTCACAACTAAATGGACGTCAACCATTTGAAACGCTATTATTTACCTTGCCTTTGTATGCTTGTTATAATCCGTAAGTGAAATAAAGAGTTCGTTTAGAAGATACCGGAACCGGTTACCAATAAAGGGGTATTAGATCGAGTATTTGGTAGGGTAGTTTTTAAAAACTATCAATTTAGTAAGCACATCATTGAGTTACCCAAAAGTAAGTGCTTGGCGGGTACGGATTAGAGGAGGAGAGCAGAAGATCGAGCACAGTGGCGTGCCATGGGAGAGGTCTATGTCCAGCAGTGGACTGATACTGGCTGCTGCTGCTGCTACCGATAATGATAATGTAGCGCTTACCGAAATGAAAATCAAAAATGACGTTTACCTATCAAGCTAATTTCATCTCTATTGCTAAGACATTAGACAGGGACATAACATTGAATATAGGGTAACCATATAATTTTGTAACCAAATAACAGCGTTATCAAATAGAGGGGTTCTCCAGTCCCTGTTATCTAGTGACGTTTTCAAGTGAAAGGTACATCACTGCGGGTTATCAATAAGGGCTCGTTCATTTTTTTAGAGAGAAAACGTAAGCGGTAGGTATACATCTTCAACTGAGGACAGTCTGTTGGCGAATAGTGCGCTCTAAATTAAAAATAACAATTATGTGTTATACCTACTTAGACATTACACAAACTTATTTTAAAATTTGTTAATTTATTATAACTAATATTTACATAACTAAATGCAAGTCTACATATCTACAGCTACATGCTTCATCCCACATCTCCATAATTTTGTGGTTGAAATTATACCCTCGTTCTGTTGACAAATTGATCCGATATTTGGTGCACACCTAAAGTTCTGATGACAATTACAATTTAATAGATTCAGTATCATTGTAAATCCATGATAGCTGCCGCTACAGAATGCCGCGTATTACACATTTCTTAATAAACCTCTCAATCAAGCATAAAATGAAAGGGATTTATTACTAGAATACAGTGCATTGCGGATCATAAAGTAAGCGGAGTTTAGACAGTTTTAGTAACATAACAACTTGAAAAGAAAATAAGTATTGTTTAGGTAAATTCACAAGCTTTTATTGAAAATAAACAATGATATAGATAATGTACAAAAAGCTATAAAAACAATTCGATAGGTTCTAGGTACCAGTCATCACACCACTCTTCTCATCAATGTAGCTAGAGCATTGAAAAGACAAAAACTAAAATCGTGCGGCGCTTGAATCTTTTATAAACAGACAACGCCTAATATCATTATAATATACATGAACTTAGGTTAGGTACGCTACGCTAGTGGTGTGATGAGTGGTACCTAGGACCTATCGATTATTTTAGCCTTGAGTACATTACCTGCATCATTATTATCATTATTTTCAATTAGACCGTTTAATATACGATTTTTAACATACTAATTTAACTACTATTAGAAACGGGGTGTTTACCTAACTCAAATATACATAGTAGATACCATACCAATAATAATATTTTAATAGTATCTAGTCAAACCAGAAAATAATTATTTTACTTATTTTATTTATGGCCTGGATACGAGATTTTCAAGCCAAATATTTATTGGATAACTCTGCACTATACTGTGTTACAAATATAACAATCGTTTTCCCCACTTCCCACAAAAGTAGGAACATTCATATATTTTTTGCAAAAACGGTTGAAGTTACCACAAAACTTTCAATAAAGGAAATATTTTTCATGAAATTATCTACAATTCTTGCCTTTGAAGTATGTTGCTAAGACTTATAGTTTTCAATCTATGTGTCGCAAAAATTTTAACCCCCCCTTTTTACCCCCACCGCACCATAAATTTAGGTGGCTCTGCTTCTTAAAATGGCCTATGGGTCTTAAAGTCTCACTATGCAAAAGGTGATCCCATCATCACTAAAATCCGTATAATGCCCTTTGTTGTCGTGTGCACCACCGACTAAGTGGAGTTCTTGTATATTCGGCGGGTGTCCAAACACTGAAATTTATGATGTTCCTATACTTATGAAGGCAAAACCTTAATGAAGTTTCATTTATATATTTCTCCAACAACAAGAGCGTGCTTATTTCATTTGGGAAAGCCTATTGATGCTTGGGATCAAACAGCTGAGGCCGAAGAAAATCTCATGGATTTTAACGCTGACCATACGAACGACATCACTACATAGTATAAAACAAAGTCGCTTTCCGCTGTTTGCCCCTATGTATGCTTAGATCTTTAAAACTAAGCAACGGATTTTGATGCGGTTGCGGATTTTTTTAATAGATAGTGATTCAAGAGGAAAGTTTATATGTATAATACATGCATAATATACTCGTAGTAGAGAAACACTGATGATTTTAGAGGTTTAAATAAATAAATAAATATTATAGGATAATCTTACACAAATCGACCTAGGCCCACGGTAAGCTGAATAAGGCTTGTGTTATGGGTACTAGACGACGATATATATAATAGATAAATATGGATAAATACTTAAATACTCAGGAACAAATATCTGTGATAAACACACAAATAAATGCTCTGACCAGGATTCGAACCCGTGACCTCCTGCTTCGTAGGTAGTATCACTACCGACTAGGCTAGGAGGCCTTTAAAAGGTTTCTAATGTGATGTCGTAAATAAACCCATTTTTTGCGCTTACATTGCAAACGCTGGCTGAGTCCTAAGAGATAGATCAAAATAATTTACCACAGTATTGTACACCTTAAAAAGGTCTACAAGAAAGTCCGCGATGGTATATATCTATCTCTTAGGGATAACCCACAATAACCATTTTTTACCCCGTGCGAAGCCGGGGCTGGTCGCTAGTAGTTAATATATTTCTGAGTTAAGAATTCTATTGAAATTTATTGAATTAAATAGAAAATTGGTAATTATTCAAATTAAGAACGGGCCCATCAAATCTGTAAACATATTTACGGCACATTAACAGGAAATCTAATTCTGTAACATGCAATGTAAACCTATTATGTCACAATTTGTGACAATGTTTCTATGGAAGACAGATTTTAAACTGAACTTTGGTGCATTAAGTGAAAAGATGAATCTGTCATGTGTGTTGTAAGCATGTTTTTGTCATGTAGTGTGTAAACTTATTTAAATGTAAAGGTATTTTTGTAACACTCAACTGTAAATGTATTTTTGACCTCGACTGTACAACACACTTAGCCTAAAATAACCCACCCTGGATCGTACCTGGCTCAAAGGTCCCCATAATGCCTGCTGCATTCCCCCGCTGAACTGCAATGGAGACCTGTTGGACCAAGTACAACCCAGAGCGAGGATCACCACCCCTTTCCCGCAAACGCCGGCCTATTTCCACAAAAAGTCGTCGGGCTTCCACGCCCCACGGCCCGCCGTTTCTAAAGCCACCGGCACAAATTCGTACGCCGATGCCAGTGCGGAGTACTTGACCTGTTTCTGCTTGGCAGCAGTCTCCGCCGCTGCACCAGTGCGACGCATGGTCTGCCCCAAATGGGATACAGCGAAGGTGCTCACGCAAGTGGCATCCCACAAAAGGCAGCGCCCTCTCCGCCACGGAACCAATGTAAGGCCGTCTGGTCTCTTCCCATCCGTTCGGCTGAGACCAGGCGGCTCCAAAACACAGGGCACGTTTGCCGAAACCATGGCCCGCCGCACAATCTCGTTTACAGCGTGGTGCCTTGGAAAACGACCAGCGCATCTTTGGCAACTCAGGCCATGATGCCCGTTCTCCGCCACCCATGCTCTGCACCTGCAGCGGTGTGGCTCACATACTTTTGCCCCCAATCTGAGGGCCACTGCTATTCTCAGCGAGTCATTATCCAGCATGGTACCCAGCTGAGGTGAGGGCCACGCCCCTGACTCTGGCTCCACAACGGCCTTCTACCCCCAAGGCACCAGACAACAAAGAGCTGTACACGTGCTTACTCCACACGTCGTCCCATTCCCGTTGTACGGTAGGGTTATCCGGTCGCAAATCGCTCGGAACGGTGACCGACCATCTTGCTAGCGCTTCAGTAACGAATGGGACCGAAGAATTGCCACCATTAATTGAATAAATGCGAGTGACAAGACCCTCAGTTCCATATGAAGACGCAAGAAACGCCACTAAACCCAAATCCTCAGCTCGACGTATCCCCAAGCCACCGTACCGAACCGGGAGAGCAGCCTGGACCCACTGTGCTTCACTTAGCTCTACGTTCAAAACTAGCTCTAAGGTCAACTTCAGCTGTCTATCCAACTCTCTCACTTCGTCGACAAAAAGCCACGACGGAGACGTCCTTAAAATATAAGTCATCCGCGGAGTGGAAAAACAGTTTCGCAACAAAGTTAAAGAAACATGGGATGACAGATTCGCCAAGTGACCCCGTACTGCCTCAAGAGCCTCTCTTTTAGTTTGCAGAGCTGCACTGACACCATCCGAAAATATTGGCGCCCCAAGCAAAGAAAGAGAGGCTTTATCTACCTTCTTAATCCCAGGTAGCAACTCTTCCAGAGACCGCAATGAGGCGTCTGGTACAGATCCGCAGGCGTAAAGCTCACATTTTGTTGGGTTGACATAGATGTCACGGTGAGGGAGATTAGAATCCAATCTCTCTCAAAGCCGGTATAAGTTTCCCTAAGTCCTCGATTACCGCTTCTGGTGTTCCACCAATAGTACCATCGTCCAGATACCACACATTAAGCGACGAGTTCAAGGCGACGATGGCCTTTTGTATCGCCAAGCAAAAAATCAAAGGACCCAAAGGATCACGCTGTTGAGCTCCCACTTGCGACAAGATTAGGCAGTCTTTGAGATACAAGTTACTTACACCCGAATAACATTGGTACATTATTTAATTCAGTTCTTATTAGTAAATCATGTATTTTTGACCGTTCAATACAAATTGCTATTTCCTTGTAGAGTAATATTAAAAAAATCCGGCCAAGTGCGAGTCGGACTCGCGCACCGAGGGTTCCGTACAAATCTGTAGGTGTGATATGAATTTCAATTTAATACTTCTCCGCGTTCATGAGAAAAGGGGTAGTAACTTTAAAATTATTAAAAATATTTTTATTATACGATATAACTAAAAATTTACGGTTTTCGCAATTTTTCCTTTATCTGTGCTATAAGACGTTGCTTCGTACCAAATTTCAAGATTCTGAGTTCACGGGAAGTACCCTGTAGGTTTTGATTCCCTTGCGAGTTTCGAAATTTGCGGCATAAACGGCTGTATCTTTTGATTGCGTTAGCTCAGAAGTACGATTTTTTCACAGCTCTAAGGGACAATAGACCTGAGTATTTGATATACATTTCAGCTTGATACCTCCACGTGTTCCTGAGAAAAATGGTCTTGACAGACAGACAGATAGACAGACGGACAACAAAGTGATCCTATAAGGGTTCCGTTTTTTCCTTTCGAGGTACGGAACCCTAAAAACATACAAATAAACTAAAAATCTCCTCCTTTTTAAAAGGATTTTCGTTTCACTGAGATTAGCAGGTAAACATACATTGTGAAATTATTTTTAAAAAATATATATATTTTTTTTTAAGTACATATTAGGAACTGTAGAAACACTAATGTTGCGAATGAAAGAAGACGCTTGTCCGATTCCAGCTCTGGGCACGGGAAGCCTTGGTCACTATTTCCTTTGTATATGACATCTATTTAAGTTTGTAGATTCCACTATTTCCACTTCCTAATAACGATACATGACATCAAAACAACGCAACACTCATAAAGCATTGGTTCCAGACAGATTATACACAATATCATGGGGAGAGGGTGAAACGGGGTCTTCTTTCTAACTACACAAATCGAACCTTACAGCCTTTGCAATAAAGGTCAAGTTAGCATGGGGATATTGCCCATGTCATGGGGTATCGAAATGCAAGTTCGTTGACCTTTGCAAATCTCAATAAATGTAAAATGAGTTCCGTATTAATTATTGCTGGTTTCTCAGGGGTGCTCTTGTAATAAACGGGATGAAATTAAGTTTAAAAATTTTATTTAAACAAAAAATTATGTACTTTTCTAATAAATGTTTTCACTTGTTTTTACGAAGGGAACGGTATTAAAGTACCCACAAAAATTCCAATAATATGTGTTCTAGTTTCTATTGGCAGAAATTATGACTAATTTCCTATGGACAACCATCATTTATTTTTCAGCATTTTGTAAAAATTGTAAAACATTTTTTATCAAAGTGGTAAAGTATTTTCTTATGAATTGGGAAATAATACCGCGACGGTAACAAGAGTAACCGAAAGTAATATAGGTTGACCAAACCGCTTATATTTTAATGTATATTTAAAATAAAATCAAACGCATTTAGCCATGCATTACTATAATTAAAAAAAACCGGCCAAGAGCGTGTCGGGCCACGCTCAGTGTAGGGTTCCGTAGTTTTCCGTCCGTCACAGTAAGTGTCCCCACTTAAGAGTTAAAATAACACCGCCATGTAGGATATGAGCGTTCCACGTACAGCGACACCTATCGGCAAATTAAGTAAACTATTGCGCGCGAGCTTAAAGTATGGACCCTCCGCCCAAACAGACACATCTTCAGACGACCCAGACACGTACTGACCGACCCTGACGACCCCATCACATCATCCATCCGAAGATGGAACGATGCGATGGGTGCCGCCAACAGACATGCCGACAGTGAA
Source organism: Pammene aurita (assembly GCA_947086415.1). Lineage (NCBI taxonomy): Eukaryota > Metazoa > Arthropoda > Insecta > Lepidoptera > Tortricidae > Pammene > Pammene aurita. Next base: position 25,068,612 of record OX352308.1, on the reverse strand, counting down.
CCTGACTCACAGAATAACTAATAGTACTACCGTACAGAAAATTCACTCCTTAACAAAAGTCAGATTTAGGTATAAAATTATACCTATACTCGCCGCCTGCAAGCAAAATTGAAACTTATAACCGCGCACGAACCGTGAATCTTCTTTGCGCGCCGCAGTTTTATGACCGAGCTGTGAGCGTCGGCACGGGGTTGGCACTTGACAAGTTTTTGTACCTATACCTACTGATTTATTATTGTTAGATAAATATGTAGGAATTACAAACGTTGATTATGTAAACACGAAATTTTTATCCGGAGATAGATTTTTTTATAGAGATTATGTCTGATTCTCACGGAAGTAGGTATGCCACAGCCATATTCCTTAGAAAATATGTCGGTCAGTTCTTAATATTATTTCTGGGCAACCGATATTCAATAAATTAAGGATGTTTATTTTAACTATTACTAAGTAAGGACTTTGGGACCTATCAATATCGTCCGGAATTTAAAAATGTTATTTCTGCTTTCTTGTTCTTCCGTTTATTCAGACATCCGTAAATACATATTTTATACCGATTAGATCGAAATAGGTTTCGAAGCCATTGTGTATTTTAAATTTTGCGCGAGCGCCACTAACACGACTATCGTGCGAGCCGAGCGACAGCCCACTGCTATACGACTCCCCGGGAGGCGCGCCGGCCAAATGTACCTAAACTGCGTAGTGAAACCCCCCTGCCTGACTCTTACCCTCCAACCGACGCGACAGACTATGACACTCAAGACAGCGACGACACTCTACGTGCACACCGTCGTGCCCGCCGGCGGGGACGTCCTCCGCGCCCCCTACACAAGCCCCCTCTCAAGTCGTTGGTCCGATATCTTCCATATCGGACATCCCTTAGATAGGAAAACCTTTTCGCACTTCATCAATATATACCCAAAGCCTCAGTACTTAAAAGCCCACAATAGCTAGGTACACACCGATTGACCCGTGCGCTCCCGGAGCGCGTCAATTCCACTCACAGCGGTCGCTTGGTTTACCGCGGTAAACCACACCGCAACACTGACCCGCCGTTGCAGTCCCATACGGACTACGGTGTACATTTAGTAGTAGTAAAGTATGGAAGATGATTTTTATGGGATAATTCTTTATTGCGTGAACCGATTTTCACCGTTTTTACTTTATTTGAAATCACGTCATTTCATTGTGATTTGTAGAAATTACAGGTACAATAAACACCTGCTTATACAGTTAAATTACAAACTTAGTTCAGAAATTATTTTGTAATTTTTTTTTCAAAAACTATTCAACCTATCAAGTTCAAAATATTTTTCCTAGAAAGTTTTTATAAAGTTCTACTTTAAAATTTTTTTTAATATTTTTAAAACTTATGGTTCAAAAGTTAGAGGGGGGGGACACATTTTTTTTTACTTCTGGAGCGATTATTTCCGAAAATGTTTACATTATCAAAAAATGATTTTACTAAACCCCTATTCATTTTTAAATACCTATCCAACAATATATCACACGTTAGGGTTGAAATGAAAAAAAAAACATCCCCACTTTACGTATAGGGGAGGTACCTTGATAAAACATTTTTTTCCACTTTTTATTTTACCACTTTGTCGGCGTGATTGATATACATATTAGTACCAAATTTCAGCTTTCTAGTGCTAACGGTCACTGAGATTATCCGCGGACGGACGGACGGACGGACAGACATGGCGAAACTATAAGGGTTCCTAGTTGACTAAGGAACCCTAAAAAGATAAGCCAACAATAAATTGAATGAACATTTAATTTTGTTAACTCGTTAACAATTAACTCTAATAGTAATAGATTTATTAATTATACACTGTGAGGTGGTGACCTTTTTTAATTACAAAATTATGTCGTTTAATTTTTAATCAAATGCAATATCGTTCTCTAATTTTATAACCGAATCTTCATCAAATTGTGCGTCTTGAATATTTACTTCTATTGTATTCTTATTTTTCGGTTCTCTGCACTTTGCCGACGATGCTGAAGATCCAACGAAATTAGTATGATTGTTCTCTCTCAGATTTTTCGTAGAATATGCAATTATATTTTGCGAAGTAACTGTGCTACAAGCAGGCGAAGATATTCCTAAAGGCATTTCCTTTTTTGATTTAATCTCGTCTAAAGCTTGTAAAACTTTTATTTTAAACTGTCGTAGTTGACGTTCATCCATCGTATCAAATTCATCCGACAAACTTAGAAAGAAATAGTGCATAGGATGCTTTTGTCTCTCTGCTTTTCGACTATCCTTTCTTTTCACGTACTCTGATGTTTCGTCCTCAGATAAACGACGTTTTCTACTGCGTACTGAACTTAGACTCATAGGGTAAGGTTCATTAAAGAAAATCTCGTTGTCTTCTTTGATCGTACCCTCAAAATCGTCTTCTTCACTTTTATTGATGTCAAAATTGCAGTCTTGCGATTGGGTGTCACCTTCTTCTATATTTTCTTGTTCTTTGTCATCTTCATACGGTATAATGTCACGTGCTTTAATGTAAGGCAGTATAAACGACAAGTGTTCGGCGAGATAATAAGTTTTCTTTGGTCTAGATCCATTCACAGGAGCCTTTCTACTTCTAATAAATGATGAACGTATGTTTCTCCATTTTTCTTTGCATTCGCCAACTGAAAGAAAAAATAAATATGTATTAATCTAAATCATATAAACGAAAAAAAAAAAAATCATTGTATAAACTGTTGATTATGCATTTTTCATGAATTGTGTAACAATAGTACATTACTTACCAAGGACTGTAAAAGAAAGAAAGCCCGAAATCGCAGGTATTTGTGACCCGAGCCGCAGGCGAGGGTTGTAAATACGCGATAGAGGGCTTTCTTTTTTACTGCCCGTGGTGAGTACACAATTTTACGTCTCCACCTGGCCATAATGCGAGATTTACCGTACGCGTAGCGTGCGGTAATACTCACATTATGGCCAGGTGTGACGTAAAGAATATTAGTACCTAAGGAGTGGTCCTGAAATAAAGTAGCAGTGTACAATCTTGTGTATTTTTTAATTTAGTGCTAATTTTGAAGCAGTATATTTATTTTATTAATCCGTAGATACAATACTAATAAATAAAAATACAATCATAATAGAATATGTGAGCATATTTAAGTTTTCGCGTTTTTAATTCAACATACTTTGTAACCTTTTGGACAACATAATTTGACCGAAACGAATTGTTCGCCAGAAATCAATTTGGTTTTACCAGAGGTCGCTCGACTACTGACGCAGGTGCTGTTCTTCTTAAGCACATCTTTGCCGCTTGGGAAAAAAAACAAGATGCTGTTGGAATATTCTGTGACCTATCGAAGGCATTTGATTGCGTTGATCACGAAAATCTAAAGAGAAAACTAAGCCATTACGGGATCAAAGCTGGTGCCCTTAACCTCGTCTCATCATACCTATCGGATAGAACACAACGAGTGGTTATTAATGGAACTCAATCTTCTGGGTCCCCTGTGGCACTCGGAGTGCCTCAAGGCTCAATACTTGGTCCTTTCCTGTTTTTGGTGTACATTAATGACCTACCTAAAATTGTGCAAGATAAACATGATATAGTGTTATTTGCTGATGACACATCTCTGATATTTAAAGTGGACAGAAAAGAAAACAGCTTCGATAGTATTAACAGTACACTCTCCAAAGTAGTAAATTGGTTTACGGCTAATAACCTACTTTTGAACGCCAAGAAAACGAAGTGCATCAAATTTACACTTCCCAACGTCAAGCAGATTAACAGCAGCAAGATTATAATAAATGATGAAATAATGGAATTCGAAAATCAAACTGTTTTCTTAGGAGTCACTTTAGACTCGAAATTACAATGGCATCCACATATAGCTACCCTAGCTGGGAAACTTAGCTCTGCAGCCTATGCCGTGAGGCGAATCAGCCATCTAACAAACAGTGAAACTGCCAGGCTGGTATACTTCAGTTACTTTCACAGTGTTATGTCGTATGGAATTCTGTTGTGGGGTAAAACAGCTGATATTGGGACCATATTTGTGCTACAAAAACGAGCTGTACGTGGCATTTATAAAATGCGCGGTCGAGCATCCGTAAGAGGAAAATTTGAAGAGGCAAATATTCTTACCGTAGCATCTCAATACGTACTTGAAAACATTATGTATGTGCGGAAAAACATCCATAAATTCAAGCTCAACAGTGATATCCATAACTATAACACTAGAAATAAAGATAAGATTGCTGAGCCTGGCCACCGCCTCGGTAAGGTTCGTACGTCTTTTGCTGGGAACTGTACACGTTTTTATAACAAAGTCCCCGCTGATGTAGTGAATTTGCCACTAAATAAATTCAAGTCTTATGTTAAGCGCTATTTGTTGAGGAGAGAGTACTATACTTTAAAGGAATTCATTGAGGATAACGATGCCTTTAAGCCTGTAGCTTGATATAGTTAGTACAATACAAATTGAGAAATTATTAGGTACATTACTCTATGAAGCAGCTTTACTAGTGTCCAGTATTACCTGTTTTTCATTTTTATTTTATTTTGTTTTTATTTAGTATTTGGACACTTAGAGACGTTATACATCTCTAAGTCTTGCATTCGCAAATATTTATATGTATAGATATATATTTAATGATCCTGACGCTTAGAGACATGTACATCTCTATGTCACTTTTATATTGTAATTTAGTTCACGCATGTAAAATACGAGCACAGAATATTGTTTCTCACCAGACTAAACATGGCTAGTTTTTATTAATTAATAAAGCCCGCCAGCTTGAACATGTCATGCTCGCTTAAAAGGCTCTGCTTATGGTGGCGTCGTTGATCGGGTCGCCACTTTCCCGAAGAAAGGTTGAGGGAGGCGATGGCTGAGATATGCGTCATACTCGTGAACGGGTGCTGTTTGTGGAGACCGGTCTGTTTAGGCTAACTGGGGCAACACATTTACGTAACTTTTTATTAATCATATTTAATTTTAGTTTAATTGGCTTTAGACACAACATTCGGTGCTTGATTATCCATATTTTTTTATTCAAGACACTTGGAGACCTTATACATCTCTAAGTATAATTTAGAAATAGTATGTTTATTGTATACTAGAATCACTTAAGTACTTTTTTTTATATTATTTAAATTCAAAGTTTGTTTCTAACTGTTGATGATGGATTATTATAATTTGGACATTTATGTAGAAGACACAGTTCAGGTAAGAAAGTATATCAAACTTGTATGTAATTTATTTTCAATAGTCAGATTTGGACTCATCTTTTTTCTTTTGTATTTTTCTTAAACTATAACCTATTGTTGGTTAATCTAACCTTGGTTTGATATGTTTTCTTATAGAACAACGCACTATATGTATTGTTTAGTTTTGATGTACTGTTGTTTTGAAAAAATAAGTCCCGCCGAGTTTCTTGCCGGACATAATTCTTCTCGGGTCAGAGGTGTAGGGTTAGAACCGGTGTAGTTTGATTTTTTTTTCTCTCTCTTTTACTTTGACGTGTAAAAGTGCCCTTGTGGCCTACTTACTGAATAAATGTTTGAGTTTGAGTTTGAGTTGAGTTTGACAATCTTCAATCGACATCCGCTACAATGCCATAATTGTATTTCCATTTTCACAACCCGTTTTATGCTTTTCAGAATTTCATCTTACCAAGAAGCTACATTAATTAACTGTATTTTAGCTAGGATAGTCAGGAAGACTCTCTAATCTAACCTCTGACAAAGATTTTTCTATGGGAGATAATTTTCTATGAAAAAAGGCAAATACATTTAATTAAAAATTACTGTAACTACCTTAAAATGAAGCCAGATAAAAAAATTTACTATTGAAGAAAGACAATTTATTAAGGTATAAAATAGCTCATCAAATCAAACTATAAGAAAAAACATGTTTTTGAGAAACACCTCAAAAATTCTGTCAGAAGACGCTGTTCAAAAAACTATGTGTATGATGGAATACAAAAGGCGAAAACTTCCAAACGCTGTTTTATTTAAGTATGATTGTATTTATGTTTTGTATGATTGTATCTAGAGATTATTTAAATATAAACACTGCTTCTAAATCGGCACAAAATAAAAAGATAAATCAAAAAAGGCACGGCTACTTTTTTTCCGGACCACTCCTTATATGCCTATTTAAAAGTGTTATAAATAAAAGCTTTGTTTTTGGATTCTTATTTCCTCAGTTTATTTATCTTATGTAGATCAATAAGATAAATAAACTCAGAGAACAAAATATTTAAAAAATGCATTATTAATCCCCAGTATAAGTTGACCCTTTGCTCCATAATCAGTTTGCGTCATCAAGGGTGACTTTACGCCCCTAATATAAACAAGTATGTGCCGCTTCCGCGAATAAAGATAATTGGAATTTCTATCGCTCTCTCTATTGCACTTGCATATCCGAAAGAAAGAGATGCAGATAATGAAATTGCAATTCTGGATTTGCGCATCCTGTTACAATCCATTAGCTATACCTATGACAAGACTGTGGCGGTGAACGGAAATTTCTGATTAATCCACATGGACATGGCCATTCAGACTTATGATACTGAATGGCCGTCAAAACTCGTTTCGCAGTTTATTATTGAGTTGGTGGATGCAACATTAACGCAAAAAGTATTTTTTTAATGAAATTGTCGCAGTGTAGATAACGCTTTTCTTTTATAGGTACATATGTAACTTTTTAATTTTGACTTATTTATTACCGATTTATTATCAATATGATCTCTTTTATTAACAAAATGACATCAAAACACATTGTCATTCTGATTAACAACCAATATCACAAAAACGCTTCACTTTTATATTGACGTTAAATAATTTATTTCTTTTTATTTTATTTTTTATTTCTTTATACTCTTGTACTTTATATATTATATTATGTAATGGGTTTATTTCCTGAAAAGAAATAATCATTCATTCATTCATTCATTCAATAATATTATTTTGGTATGTATTTCATATGAACTTGATAACAAATTGATAATAAAATCATAGCCACGCCTCACTTCTAAGAGGCCCAATCCTGTTCTATAACTCATACTCATCATCAAACTCATACCAAACTAAGTACCTACCTACTTATAATTATTATTTAAATATGTCTGTATTTGAACCTGCCGCGACCGCGGCAATACAACTGAATGCGTAATAAACAATTACTCACCAGTGCTATTCGTTTTCCTCGCCACTTGTTCCCATAATTTATCACAAACTAGTTTATTCGCGTAATCCGGTAAATTATAATTATATAGCGCAGGGAACCTTTCTATTTGTTTAATGAGTCTGTAATGTACGTCTGGTTCCATGTTAGTAACTCCGATAAGCAAACACGACACACAAATGCCGAGGCGCGACTAAAACCGTTGAGTTGACCGAGCGCATACCGAGAACACGCCGCGCGTGGTGCTACCATGTTCACAATTTATAAATTCTTGATATAGTTTGTCTAAGGGACCGTTTTTTTTCAAGCATATACAGAAATAATCATACTGTCTCTTTCTTACGCTAGTACCCTCGCTACTAAAAAAAGGATTAGTATAGCTTATTACTTTCCATTGTTACTGCACTTTTTTGGCCAGACAGACTATACTAAATCGCTGACTATACCTAAAATACTCAAAAGCAGCTATTTGTGTCTTTATCAGCCTGTGTTTTCCTCTTCTGGTGGATCAGAGAAAAAGGTGTCAAGGTTTATTTATTATTCAAAATTTCATTAAGATCGATTTAGTAGTTTAGTTTAGAGTACAGGCGTTTATGAAACGCTTCATTCAATACCTTTTTAGGGGAATCACACATTAGAGCGGAATTTAGCTATTCATAGACAAAAGCGGAAATTTGTCTATAGCATCAATACAAAAATTTAGCTACCATAGACAAATTTGCGCTTTTGTCTATGAATAGCTGAATTCTGCTGTAATTGTGGTGCCCCTTATAGATTTCCACATTTTGAACACTAGTGTCATTGAATGTATAATTTGGCCAGAGATTTTTATCACTGCGAGCGAGAATCATACTGTCCTTTTCTAGCTAGTGCTATCACCACTAAAAGAAGAATAAGTATAGCTTATATAACTTTTGGTTTGCCAGGCTATACTAGGTATATTGAGTGACGAAGTCTGTTTGTGTAAGATTTATACAGACATATTTTTTCAGTTTCTCTTCGAGCTGGACTGACCCGTGAGACTTAGTTTAGACACGCATTAGGTACAGTCGCCATCAAATATATCGGAGCGGCCAAGGTACTTAAAAATATCTGAGCATGCACTTTATCGCCTTGACAATAGAGGCGTTGTTTAGATATTTGTGACCACCTTGGCCGCTCCGATATATCTGATGGTGACTGTACAAAAAAATCCTATCCAAGTCTAACAAACTTCTTAAATATATTATGTAAGCTGGACATTATTATTATTTGTTCTAAACATATATTTGTTTAAATTTTTCTTTTGATCTAAATTCCTAACAAGACCGGAAAAACTATCGTCTGGCAACCCAAACCGAACAAACCGAAGGCAACGTTGCCGCACCGAGCGCGCGAGCGAGATGCGACGTGTTGGCGTCTCACCGCACAGCTGGCGTGCGTCATGCATGCCGATTGATTGCGTTGCGTTGAGGAGGCCCGAGATCACGAACGTACACTTATGATTTATGACGGACTGAAAACTGCTGCCAAAAACGGTGTTTTCTCGTCTGTCCCTATCCCTACTTCGCTCGCGCTAGTCGCGTGCCGTGCATGTGATAACTGATAGGTTCAATTTAGTTTGTCAAAGAGGTAAAACTACTGTAAGCCTTAAACGGCTATTAGACATGGCAATATGTAGGGTCCAACCTGTCGGGTTGGTAGGTGTAATGACACCTAGGGAGTAGGAGTCCCGATCTAGGACGATCGGGGCGATCGGCAGTGCCCCGACACCCGCAGCTGTTTATGGAGGTCGTTAGAGTTATTTTACCTTTTTAGGGTTCCGTACCTCGAAAGGAAAAAACTGAACCCTTATAGGATCACTTTGTTGTCCGTCTGTCTGTCTGTCTGTCTGTCAAGACCATTTTTCTCAGGAACGCGTGGAGGTATCAAGCTGAAATTTATATCAAATACTCAGGTCTACTGTCCCTTGGAGCTGTGAAAAAATCAGACTTCTAAGCCAACGCAATCAAAAGATACAGCCGTTTATACCGCAAATTTTCGCTCGCAAGGGAATCAAAACCTACAGGTTTAGTACTATTAGTTATTCTGTGCTACAGGGTACTTCCCGTGAACTCAGAATTTTGAAATTTGGTACGAAGCAACGTCTTATAGCACAGATAAAGGAAAAATTGCGAAAACCGTAAATTTTTAGTTACATCATATAATAAAAATATTTTAAAGTTACTACCCCTATATACCTACAGGTTTGTGCGGAACCCTCGGTGCGCGAGTCCGACTCGCACTTGGCCGGTTTTTATTTATTTATAATGTTAGCCATTTGCTACACATTCCATTATTTGAAATAAAAGTTAAAATGTGTAGATTCGCTGGTAATTAACATATTTATCTATTTTTGTATTTAAATAATAGAAGGATTGGGCAGATGAAGTTAGATTCAGGCAGCTCGAGCGGTCATTTAAATATCTATAATAATAAAAACAGTTTCTTTTTTTATTTAATGTATACTGTTATGAGTACTATCACCGTGCTTCACCAATACATTTGTTTGATGTATTGAAGGCATCTCTGTAAACGTTGGTTGGGACGATTTGTTGGTGAGGTAGGGTTTGTAGGGAAAGTGTAATAACGGGCCCAACGCCGACAGGAGTTGGACACAACAGGTTGGGCCCTACAAATTGCCATGTGTAATAGCCGTTTTAGGTGTAGGCTCTTGAACGTGACTCTTTCTAAAACCGGTATTAGACATAACAATTTCTAGGGCCCAATCTGTCAGGTTGGGAGGTGTAATAAGAGGTAGGGCCCTTAGGGATCTGACGGAGGGTTAGCGAGAGGCAGGGTACATAACAGATTAGGCCCCACAAATTGCAATGTCTAATACCCGTTTTAACGCTTTGTATTTAAAATGTTTGACACGGTACGCTTGACATGATGGTGGTTATTTAAATATGATTAAAGCTTAGATTCTTTTTGAGTAATCCAGTTCAGCAAAATTAGGTACTTTCCGTAAATATTGTGGTGTTTTTTTCCCATTACCTGATACTTATACAGGGTGTTTGGTAACCGGATGCAAAGCCGAAAGTAGGAGATAGTCTAGGTCATGTAGAACATTTTTAGCCATACTTGTCTTAGACAAATGTTATTAGTTTTTTTTAATTTAAATTTTAAGATTTGTCGGAGAAAACTGCAAAACTTCAGACTAAATCGATAATTAGTACTTTTTTTACTGCAGGTAGATTTTTTTTTGTTTTATTTCTTATTGTGCAATGTCTATCAAACACTAGAAAAGTGATTTCAAACATCTGTGTCTAAAGAAAACAAGTTGACAGCGATTTAAAATTTTAGTTACATGAAAATGTAAACGATTTAAGTGATTTCAAAGTACGATAAAAAAAAAACTAAAATAGCCACGAATTTTCAAACCATTTTAAAAACATGCTTGGCTTTTACCCTTTTATTTAAGCTATCAAACACGACTGTAGCTACTGTATCCTTGAAAATAAGCCACCTAAACCAACTGGGTAGCTAAAATGTTTCACTCTACTTGTGATACTTGTGGTAGTTGTGGTGACGAATCTCATTATGATTTTACAATAAAACATTGGTTCTGAATACTAAGTTGGCGTTGACTTGACATTTGACTTGTTTTAAAAGGGTTAAGTGTACTGGACAAAACTACCACATGCAATTTTAACAAACAAAGGCTTGCGGCGGTGAGAGACAAAAGAGACTGATAGCGGCAGGCGGTGAGCGGCGTTAAACAAAGATGATCGGTTTTGTGCTTTATTGACAAAGATAAACTGATTAGCTACATGAGTATTTGTGCAAAAACTAGTAATTTAGTCTAGTTACAACTTCAGTTGCGATTAGACGTTCATTGTGGTTTAATTTCCCGCTCTCATCTCAATTTACCGTGTCAAGTTGTAGCTGCCGTAGGCGCTCCTTCACGTGTAATTACGACTTCTTCATTGTAAACTTGGAGTTTACGAACGAAGAATACGCCGACATTATCTACATGTACTGCAAAGCTGACAGTAATGGAGCGATGGCCCGACGGATGTACCAAGAGTGTTTTCCAAACCGGAGATTGCCTAATGTGAGAGTGTTTTACAATTCATTCCGAAGGCTACGTGAGAATGGTATTGCTGTGCAACATGGAGGGAATCCAGGACGTAATCGCCCTGAAGTGGAGGAAGACGTTCTACAGGCATTTGCAGAGGATCCGAATACGAGCATCAGAGTGGTAGCTCGTAATCTGAACTTGTCCACATGGAAAGTATGGGCCACAATGAATCGTGAGGGAAAATATCCTTTTCGCGGCATCGGAGTTCAAGGTTTGGACGAAGGAGATCCTGCACGCCGAGTGGACTTCTGCCGATTTTTACTCAATGCGGATATCGAAGACCGACGTTTTTTGCGAAGCATTCTTTGGACCGATGAATCGAAATTTTCCCGGGAGGGGATCACAAATTTCCATAACCTACACCAATGGGCTGACAAAAACAACAATCCACATTGGAAAAAGCAAGTGTCCTTCCAAAGAAGGTTTTCCGTCAATGTGTGGGCTGGAATCATCGGCAGAGTCCTTATTGGGCCACATTTTTTGCCAAATAATTTAAATGGGGCAAATTATTTGGAATTTTTACAAAACGATTTGCCCAGGCTTATTGACGAAGACCAGCTGCCCGGTGCAGTGACATTTCAACACGACGGTTGTCCCGCCCAATTACTCTCTGGCTGTAAGGGAGCATCTGGATAACTGTTTCCCGGACGGTTGGATCGGCAGAGGCGGACGAATCCCTTGGCCCGCTCGGTCACCTGATTTGACATCATTGGATTTTTTCGTTTGGGGCCGAGCTAAGGAGCTAGTCTACACACAAGAGGTCATTAATACCGTAGAAGAGCTGAGGGAGAGGATAGAAGCGGCGTTCGAAAGGATGAGGGAAGAAATGATATTCGGAACAACCACCACAGAAGTAAGAAGACGGGCTCGTGCTTGTATTCGAAACGGCGGGTCACATTTTGAAAACGAGCGATGATGTGTAATTTTAATGTGTTGATCGTAAAAATAAATAACTTATCTTTTATGCTTTTGTTTTAATTTACCCTAAACATTCCCTCTTATTAGTACAGGTAGCCTATTTTCAAAGATAAAATGGCTTGAGACATGATTGTCTTATCGCCCGCCGCCTGCCGCTATCAGTCCCTTTTGTCTCTCACCGCCGCAAGCCTTTGTTTGTTAAAATTGCATGTGGTAGTTTTGTCCAGTACACTTAACCCTTTTAAAACAAGTCAAATGTCAAGTCAACGCCAACTTAGTATTCAGAACCAATGTTTTATTGTAAAATCATAATGAGATTCGTCACCACAACTACCACAAGTATCACAAGTAGAGTGAAACATTTTAGCTACCCAGTTGGTTTAGGTGGCTTATTTTCAAGGATACAGTAGCTACAGTCGTGTTTGATAGCTTAAATAAAAGGGTAAAAGCCAAGCATGTTTTTAAAATGGTTTGAAAATTCGTGGCTATTTTAGTTTTTTTTTTTCGTACTTTGAAATCACTTAAATCGTTTACATTTTCATGTAACTAAAATTTTAAATCGCTGTCAACTTGTTTTCTTTAGACACAGATGTTTGAAATCACTTTTCTAGTGTTTGATAGACATTGCACAATACGAAATAAAACAAAAAAAAATCTACCTGCAGTAAAAAAGTACTAATTATCGATTTAGTCTGAAGTTTTGCAGTTTTCTCCGACAAATCTTAAAATTTAAATTAAAAAAAAAACTAATAACATTTGTCTAAGACAAGTATGGCTAAAAATGTTCTACATGACCTAGGCTATCTCCTACTTTCGGCTTTGCATCCGGTTACCAAACACCCTGTATGAATGCGTTAACTTTATAAATAGTGTTTATTAGTTAATTCACCATTGAAACAAAAATAATAAAAGCGTTTTTACCAAAAAACTGGAAATTATTCGTTTTTTTTAAGTACTGCGTGAATAAAACAAAACATACTCATAATATTAATTTTATTACAAAAAATTGGCAGTCAATGAAAATTGTAATATCAAATATCTCACAGTGTCACAGTATGAGCGATAAAATTCAGCCAAATTCATTAACAGAATTATATTTACAATATGTGTTATAAATGCTTTGGAACAACAATTAACAAGATTTGTCATATTCAAGACTAAAACTAATTTACACTTATTAGCAACTAAAACAGGTAATTCCATGTGCATATTTCGCTCAAAGTGATCCATTTTCGTTGCACATTAGTAGTTGGTAGCAAAATCAACAATACTTTGCTGCCGTCTCATCATACAGTGAACATGGAGCAATAATATGGGGTCGCTTAGCTTGATAAGCTCTGATAGAGTGTCAAAATCAGCGATAATACCTACGATTTATTAAAATACGAGTAATAATGTAACAAGACAGATTTTTAAATACAATCATTCCTGAATTAATAAATACAAATAGCATAATAAGTATATTGAGAACGCAGTCTAAATGTTCGCAACACCACCTCAGAAGTAAATTATAAGCTAATTAACTTCTATTCAATGGCACTTGCTGTTTTCTATTAACTAAACGATTACTATGTTTGCGTCTTACGCCAACTGATACTATTTACAATGATCCTTAACCACTTTAAAAAAATATTGTAATCAAAAGTGGCATCGGATTGCGTTTTGAACGCACTACCAACGGTTCAGTCACGCTTAAAAACTATATTTAAAATCTTACAACTAGGCATGTTTTAAAACCTTTAAAATTTGTAAGCAAGCAATCTTTGACATGACAAATGCTTATAAACAAAGTATCAAAACTAAATTGAATGCCTGATTAGAAGCCACAGCCTGCAAATGTTTACTTGTCTTATATCATCATGCATAGCAAAATTCTACACGTTTGTGGTTGTCCATTTGTGCCAAAGAACAATAGGTATTCATAGAACTTTAAAACTGCAAAATTATTAAGTGTTTGCAGTTTTACTTGCTGAGGATATGCGCAGCCTTATGACTCTTTCACACGACGTGATCTAATAGAATTCGCGACGAAAAAAGTTTGATAGATCGAAAGAAAATCTCGATCTTGGCATCGCAACAAACAAAATTACATCGTGTTGAATAACCACAACATTTTAAAGGTTTAAGAAACTTAATATAAGCTTCTAGAGATCCATGCTGAATGTTTCCTGCGACTCGTCAAACGAGACGGAATTCGAGCGGGCTTTCTGTGTTGGCAACACTGACATGCCGGGCGCGCCGGGGTTTTTCAACATGGCTGCGGGTAGCGAGCATTTTGGCGGCGTCCGGGAATTTGGCGACTGCGCCAGAGACATCATGAATGACCTCTCGTAGACTATCCTGGTGCCTGGAAAGAAGAGAATATCGTAATTATTTACTCTCATGGGGTGTATGATGGATAGGGTTATACGGATGATAAAACAAATGTTCCTCTTTAACGCCGCGCGATTGAAAGAGACGGAAGCTAGCTAACATATCATACTGTCACGTAGATCAGTCAAACTGCAGTACTTGTCATAAGTTAGAGAGGAGGTCTGAATTTGATTATTATGTACCATACAATACAGTTATGTCGTAAGCGCATATGTTGGTCACGCCTAAATTGACAGAAACAAGAACAAAATATAAATGTTAATGTAGTATAAAAATTAATATAAAAGGGAAATGTAGGTATGTTTTTTAATAAACTTTATTTGATATTTTAATCTAAATACCTGTGTCCTATGTATTATTTTAACTAATCAATAATATGTACAATTATTTTTCCCTACTAAGTATTACTACTACAGAGCGTAGTATTTAGGTATACCTAATGCACGATGCGCAAGAGTCGAAACGTGCTTGCACATATTAAAACAAACTATTTCTTACGCATATAAACATCCATTAACTACTATAAACAGAATAGATAAAGATAGCTTGACGTAAATGGCACAGCACGCCTCGTTTTATTGTACCATTCCATAAACTGGCATTTTGAAGAGTAAGTACCGTATAAATAAGAAGATAAGTTAAAGTCTAAAGATAGTATGACCATAACGTACCCTAACGTACCCTATTGCGTCATAGTACTTATTATCTTTATCACTATACAGTATGTTTTATCACCTACTTTTTTTCAGGCTATCTTTACAAATTCGGCTAATCTTTACAATGGACCAATTTGACTTCTTATTTTCACTAGAAATGTCGTTTCTACGAGCTATAGCTTTGCGGGAATTGAATGGATGTCCTGTCATTAATGGCAATCCGTGCAAAACGCATTATTTTTCATATTATTATTTTATTCGATATTATATCGTTTACTGTAAACTAACTAAAGCCCGACGAGATCTTGGTCTCAGTCTCGGCATTCTCGGCCAAAAATTTCCGACATTAAATGTTTGTACTTTATTAATATTACAGATTTATTTATTCGTAAGGCACAGTCGTTTATAAAGATATTTTTCGGTTTTGTATCCACTGGATCACGTCACGGTCGAGGGTAGATAAAAAACTAGTTTTCCCGATAATTAGTCAAATATTGTTTCTCTGTAATTGTTTTAAGTACTTACCCTACCCACTTATAATACTCTTGAAACACGTATAATACAAGTCTCTAACCATAAAAATTCAAGTTTAATATCTCTGCTTACTCAAATTCGCGGTCAAGGTTACCAAGCGCGTGTTGTACAAAAACCACTAAATAAAACAACTAAATGTCACCAAAATACGACTTATGACCAATGGAGTAAGAACTGTGTAATAGCAATTGTTATTGTGGTTTTATTAACGGTGTTAGCTATTACTAACCTGTAGGTAGTGCATTTTTTACGATAATGGGTTAAGTATTGCGCAGTTAACATTTTAACAGAGAGTCAGAAAAATAATACGATTATAACCGCATGGCTTAGCGGCATAACATTTAATTTAATATGAGTTTGTTGGCCACAACATACTTGTAGCTATCAAAAACGTTTGCGGATAAAGTGCTGTAACACATACTCACGGAAAATATTTTGATTGTAAAATAAATTAAGTTATGTATTTATGTTATTTTTTGTCCGCGGTCTAGCTCACTGACTGTTTGTATTAGAAAGCTGAATTTTGGTATGAGTACGTGCATTAATCACGCCAACAAAGCGGTTAAATAAAACTTGGAAAAATATTTTTTTATTAAGCTCCCTACACATAAAGTGGGGGCTGGAGGATGATTTTTGTTTCGCTCCAACCCAGTCTTGTGGAAATTGTGGAATATTGTTGAATAGGTCTTTCAAAAAGAATAGAAGTCTTCTAAAACATTTTTTTGGATAAAACTAATAGTTTCGTAAATAATAGCTCTAAAAGTTCAAATAAGCTTTTTGAGTGGGTATACCTATTGGGCCGGGCCGGTAACTACTGAACCCTACGTTGAGCATGGCCCGACATGCTCTTAGCTGTTTTTTTTTAATTACATTTTTAGTCCAAATAAAAGTACAGTACAGGTTTCCAATGTACAGTCAAAATTTATCACCAGTCATTACAAAACCATCAATCACCAACCTTCAAAGTTCACTTAATGTAATAACTAACGTGTCTAATGTAAATCGTGTAAGTTTATGTAGTTAACATGCACATAAATAATCCATTTACGGTATTTACTTTGTAATCAAGCAGTTTGGCGGCCTTCGGGTCCATTTATACTATTAGTGACCTCATGGTCGGCATATCGCCCACTGTTACTAACCTAACACATCTTACATTATCTCGACAGTATAGCAAGTATATTTAAATTGAGTATAGGGGAAAAACTTAAGTAAGTCACCTGTTGTATGTGTGAGTAATGTGTGCGAATTGACATTCCATTTTTAAAATTTGTATTATTCCTGTCCACTTATGATTCTATTGTCATGATAAGATATAAATAGTTGTTAATGTCGAGTAATTGTCTTCGTATTTTTTTGCGTCGTTCATGACATGAATAAACAATAATACTTACAGTTTACCACAGAAGTAAATTGTAAAATATAAGATAATGACAGTGACATTGTTTCTGTAGGTACAGTCCACTGATGAAAATGAGGATGACGAAATGCCGAGTGATTGAGATAAATACATTTTCAGTATGTTATTAATATGTACTACTGATATTAAATGTTTATATAATTTATTATGCTTATGCGTTTTTTTGCAAACTGTACACAACTACATACAACAGGTGACTTACTTAAGTTTTTCACGGGCGTTACGTTGTAATAAGGTTCAAAAGTGGACACATCTTTTTGTAGTCGACTGGCTATTACTTTTATTGGAAAACCTTAAAAATTTTGGTTTATTTCTACTCAGGGTCACGAGGACTATCGATTTAAATAATAAAATAGTATTCCATATTTTTTATCAGGTTCGTAACGCATTTTGATGTATTGTATATTTTGTTTAGACCGTCACAAAACTGACTAATAAATTTATGCTCTTATGACCCTACAAATAAGAGCTTGTCACATGTTTATGCGGCCTTCGTGTAGGAAGATAATATTGCCGGTGACTGTACAACCTACAATACAACGCGGTACCGACAATATGAAGGAGTTGAGCTTGTTTATATTTCCTGGGCCGGGGGTGCTACCTGGCTGGCTACCTGGTTTTTTCATACCATTCTTCCCCTTACTTTTTCTGGATATGAACACGTATTGGTAAAATAATCAAAGTTTAACAGAACTTTCCATAAAGTCCATGTTCAGAATTTTTTTAGTACCTGGGCCGCTTCGATATATTTGATGGCCACTGTACAGTACAAAGCATTTCAGAACTGGGTCAACGTTCATCGATTCATCGTAAATATACCTACCTAGAAGTATTTCGTGACACGTAAACGTGACATTTCCTGTCTCGTTATCTCGTTAACACCTCATGTCAAGGCTGTCCACATGAACGTGACATCTTCATAAAAAACCAATTTAAGAATTTAACCCACTAGCAATCAAAATGGAGGTGACTAATTTACCGCGCCATGTGGCGTTACATAACCACATGTGTAAACAGAAACACGAGTTGTAGATAAAACCAATTTGACCTTGACGGAAATACGCCTTTTTTGCGGCCCCAACCGAATTTTTGTTTTAGATTTGGACATTTAATTTATTATTGGCAGACGTTAAACTTGAATTTACTGCGATTCTAATAAATCGTTTTACAATTCGAATCACGTTCTATACCTAATTGAGAATTTCAAGCGGGTTTTAAAGTTAAGTAGCTACTTATAAATTCTTATACTTTAACTCGTAACTATGAAGGTATTGTCCAATCGTTCGCCATTTTCGCTTAGTTCAAATTCTGGCAAAAGGTCGATGTCACATCTAAATTTACACTCGTTGCAATTTAATTTAACTCCGACGTAGTCGAGGTTAACACGACTAATAGACAACTGCATCCTGGGGTCACTAACCTGATCAATTTAGCAACATACACTATCACTACAGCTACCTACTGCCTAGCAACATAATAGACAACTTTATCGCGTGAATATAAAGTACATAGAGCACGAGGCAAAACGCGCCGATAAACGACAAAATTATGAAGCTAACCAACCTTAAATAATCAGCGATTTAATATTTGAAATTGTATTTTGTACTTTGATGACATTGGGATAGGGTCGAAATTACAAATTACCTCCAGGGGTAGTGGAATATATGGTGCCTCCAGGCGTGCTGGAGTAAACATCAGGCATCTGAGCGGGGTCCGAGATCAGCATCCGCCTCGTCGGGATCGACTGGCTGTGCGTCGCTTGCCTCGCTATCGGGGACGCGGACATTGTGTCTTATTAATAATTCAACTGGTAAAGTTCAAAATTCACAAACACTGGCACTTGGTCCGAGGAGGAATAAGCGACTGAGCCGGGCGCTGGCGGGGCCTAAAATAAATACTTTGCCGGCTAACAACGCGTACGTATAGACGACGTGTCGCACACTCGCGGCGCGCATCAAAACACGCTGAAGATTATTCTACAGACATGACAGTAGTAACGAGAGCTCAACCTCTGTGAGGCTTCAACTTGTAATATAATCTCCAATTCGAAGTATAATATTATCACCTTACAGGGTAGTTACCTTGCTGAAGGAGTTCAGAAGGTGGTTTAACGTAACATTTTTTTTTTTCATAAGCTAAGTCTTTATAATTATAAATGTTATACTTGTTATTATGCAGGCTTATCTACTGCTAATGTTACTGTTCAATAAAGTATTCCATAGAATACGTATTAACATGCTAATTTATAATAACTCTTTTCTTTATTGATGCCGATTTATGACTTAAAAGATACTCCATTATAATTACAGTGGATTCTAAATTACAATCAAGTGCGATATATACCTGCTAACAGTTATCAAGCTTATCGAAGTGACAGCGTGACAATATTCAGTGTGTCTGTCTATCACTATGTATTAAAAAGTGACGGCTGCGATGCCAGGATGGTAACTACGTAGTTCCATCAGCTGACTGTCGCGTCTGCAAACACGTGTCGTAAACCATCTGTGTCCACGCACACTCGCGCCCGCAATCTTACGATCACCCACACAGCCACACCGAATCTGCTATATGCGTAGTTTTTGCAAACTTTAAAACAGTGTAAGTCATATGTTGATTAATTTATATTCGTGAATTGTTATCGCGGCTTCAAGGATGGTCTAAATAGACTGGCTTCTTCAATTAAAACATGCAGAACCGGTTATCTACCTGCTTAGTGACCGGAAAACCGGCAGATCATAAGACTTTCTTGGCTCTGATAGACAGAGCGCTTTTTAAGGATATTGCATTGCACGTCCCTATGTCTATAGTCCAATAGATCTACCTATACAATATAGGTAATGTATAATATAGGTAACTGGTTATTGCATGTTAGTTATAATTTTGTGGTCATCTATTATTGCCGTTTTCTCTGTTATTTGAGTTTTGTATTATTTGTTGCATTGCTGTTAATGCCCCAAATAAAAAAAAATGTAGTTAACATCTACTTTGGGTACCTACCCCATTCAAAGTAATACCTGTCATTAGAAAAATCTAAATATATAATTTGTCAGAAGTGACATTTGGTTTATTCCGGTCCACTTCTCAGACATTACTTGCTATCAAATTATTTTTCTAGTTTTCAAATAGATATCAAAATGAAATACATTAACACTGTTTGTAAAAACTTTTTTTAATGTCAATTTGATACTTAACAAAAAATCAAATTGATAACAAATCCAGATTTTAAAGCCGAACCGCTCGCTCTTCAGGCTCCAGAATCAAAATTTCACTTTGATCCAATAGCATTTAATTTTCTCTCTCCTTTCTGAATTTAATTTATCACCAAACTTAATAACATCTATACCTACTCATTAAAAAAATAAACATTACCTACTACTATATGGGGGCTCGGGCATACGCGTATTGTGTGGTATTGTATAGTTCCTACGATAAATTTAGAAATAGACTGTTGACCCAAATCGATTGTTTACGTATAGAAGTGTTCTAGGTGGCGAGAGATGGCTGATGAGCTGTGCCATCCACAAGGACTGACCAATCATAATCCTTAATACAATGAGATAAGGTCCACATTATGTTCAATTAAGAGCTGCTGTGAGTATGGGCATGTATGGGTGTTACGAAACCTCGTAAACAATAACAGTAGACACGTGGCGCTTACGAAGCATTTAGTAAATACCTATTACCTGTGTAAGTAAATAAATAGCAGACAGCGACGAGGTTAGAGTTCGACCACGCTGCTCTGCATTGTTTTTGCAACCGCAAATTGTGAAACTGCCCCCAACGTCATATTTTCATATCAATTTTGGCTCTCCACACTTTGGTCGCTTTGTACTTTGCCGTTGATAGCAAATTACCGTCACCTTATTCTGGTGCGTAGGTACATTTGTATACATAGAATGAAACCATACATGTGAACACACCAGAATATCAGCGACCTTTGACACTGCAAAATCGGTGCAAGGTTAGCTTGGTTTGACTATAGTTTTTTCTCTGACTTGTTTACACACACTTTTAGACACATTTACGGGTAAAATCAACAGCTAGCTGTCTACCCAAATACAAGCGTCTTCTTGTGACACTTACCAGAAAGTCAAAGGAGTGTTTTATACAATAGTGCGAATTGCTTGCACTATTTATAGCAGGTTCTTATCATCAAGCAGTCAGTTCATGTATACATCACTGTTGTCTCATTTAGGTAAATGAGACAGTAATCGTCATGCTACCCATTATACTTTTTTTCTATGGACCATTTGAAAACCGGCACGCGAAAAGTAAGTTAAGGAAACCATGCGTGTCTTATCAGATAGAAATTGAAGCTTTATTTTGTCTTAAGACATGATAAATACACACCACATCTATGACACATAGAGAAGATATGGATATGCGATATTATATGCGTCAGTGCTTATGTCAGAGTATCAAATCACGCGTATGTTGTATTTTTTGCAATATATTATTTATTCTAGTGTCAATACCTACTGATGCGAAAGACAAAACCACTCTGACGACACATTGATGTTCTAGAAGCACTTCTCTAAAATGGCGGATAAGTAAAATACTGTGTACCTAATAACTTTAACCTTTATCTAAGTATTTTTGAAAGTAGTTAAAATGTTCAGAAACTTTAGAAGTTAATTAAAAATTATTCTTCACTAGCATTACTCGATAATGCTTCACATTAACACAGAATAACTATAGTACTATAACTATAGTACTACCGTACAGAAAATTCACTCCTTCACAAAAGTCAAATTTAGATATAAATTTATACCGATACTCGCCGCCTGCAAGCAAAATTGAAACTTATAACCGCGCACGAACCGTGAATCTTCTTTGCGCGATGACCGAGCTGTGAGTGTCGGCACGGGTTGTCACTTGACAAGATTTTGTACCTACATATACCTACTGATTTATTATTTTAAAGATAAATATGTAGGAATTACAAACGTTGATTCTGTAAACATAAAATTTTTATCCGGAAATAATATGTCTGATTCTCACGGAAGTAGGTATGCCGCAGCCGTATTCTTTTGAAAATCCTATATCGGTCAGTTCGTAATATTGTTTCTGGGCAACCAATATTATATCTTTTATACGGATTAGATCGAGGTTTAGGTCTCGAAGCCATTGTGTGTTTTCAATTTTGCGCGAGCGCCACGTGACACGACTATCATGCGAGCCGAGCGGCAGCCCACTGCCATACGCCTCCACGGGAGGCGCGCCGGCCAAATGTACCTAAACTGCGTAGTGAAACCCCCCTGACATTAATCAAGATTAAGATTATTAATTAACATTTCATTATTTATATAATATAAAGCAGGCGCGTTACCCAGAACCCAACAGACAACGCACAGACAAACAAACTCGTTTTAACCGTTGAAGGTGAAACTATTAAATTTGGAACATTATATTTTTCAAATTTCGTGAAGCAGAGCTCTACAAAGAAAATATTTTCTTAAAGAGAAAAACAAAAGCCTCAAAAGACCTCTTTGTTCAGATGCTTCGGTTGCCTGTGGTTATTGTTTATTTACTATTTAAAATGTAGATATAGGTACGGAAAATTTCTCTAAACAAATAAAATTCAGCTTATAAATTATTCCTACACATGCCCAAAAAAATACTTTTTAATTTGGTCCGATCAATTTAAATAAATAGGCCAACCGGAGATCATTATCATTAATAAGCACATGGCCCGAAATGTAAACAGGATAATCGCCACATGAGAATTGCGAAGGACTTGTTAAAAACAATACTAGAGGCGTAGGTACGTAGGTCATTATTAATTAATAATTAACTTGTGTTACAAACATACAAACACTCAAACAAGGATGATTCAAACCTTTTATTCTGCTTTTGTGCGTGTACGACTAGAAATAATCTTCCGTTTGAGAACACAATTTTCTCTTCGTACATAGCCAGATTCCGTTGCGGACATAGCATATTTTCATGTGCCATGATTTTTAGGGTTCCGTACCTCGAAAGGAAAAAACGGAACGTCCGTCCGTCCGTCTGTCTGTCTGTCAAGACCCTTTTTCTCAGGAACGCGTGGAGGTATCAAGCTTAAATTTATATGAAATACTCAGGTCTACTGTCCGTTGGAGCTGTGAAAAAAATCAAACTTCTAAGCCAACGCAATCAAAAGATACAGCCTTTTATGCCGCAAATTTTCGAAACTCGCAAGGGAATCCAAACCTACAGGGTACTTCCCGTGAATTCAGAATCTTGAAATTTGGTACGAAGCAACGTCATACAGCACAGATAAAGGGAAAGGAAAGGGAAAATTGCGAAAACCGTAAATTTTTTGTTACATCATATAATAAAAATTATTTTAATAATTTTAAAGTTACTACCCCTATATACCTACAGGTTTGTACGGAACCCTCGGTGCGCGAGTCCGACTCGCACTTGGCCGGTTCTTTTTTAATGCTAAGCAGTAGTTATGTACTGAACTCTGTCAAAAGTTTTGTACACTTATGATTTAATCCGCCACAATCTTGTCTGCTCTTCCAAATCAAACTTTCTAAAGCCAATCACTATTGAAATTGTGCTTCTGAATATTTTCTTTACAGTTCGCGTGTTTGTATTGTAAAAACTTAATTGAAAAACAACCATCAGTAACTGCTTGTCAGTATTAGTAAATAAATAAAAAAGTTTAAAAACTTCTTCAAAGCTTCAAGATGATTATAAGAAAAGGATACTTCTACTAGGATTCTTCTTTAATCTGTAAGGATACGGGAAGTTTAATTACTCATATAAAAATGAGTATATTTCCGATATATGCCATTAATTTTTTTTTTCATTTTTGCACACGTTCCTACAGCATATCCGTATTTAAGTTCTGTATAGGGAGGTATTGTTATTGTACTTCTATATTTTGGGCCCCACTAATCGTCTGTTTATTAATTAACATGTTTTCTCGATTTTGTTTTATTTTCGTTTGACTAGGAAACTGCGCAGTGCCGATGCCGTTCGCAATACTGTACAACAAACAAAGTGGACACAATAACAGCGCCATAAATAATGGCAATGTCTAAAATGCCTGAGGATTAATCGTAATACTTGTATAGCGTATACATGTTTAGTACCTATTGTCAATCATTTTGCTGTTTCGTAGTCTTCATGTTTCACTTCGAATGATTTTATGTTGTCTGCACATGACGCCAAATTCCATATAAAATCGCATTATAATTTATAATGTTATATAGTTAGTTACCAGAAACTCAAGCATCTGTTAATATTAAGATAAAGAAAACCTATGAAAAAACAAACAACATTATTACATCCTAACTAACTACTTACCTACATTATACGAGTACATGAAAAAAGTTGCATCATTGTAGAAGGACTAGACATGGTCTTCCTTTTGTTTAAGATGGCTGTGTTATTAAAAAAAAATACTAGTAAGTAAGTAAGTTTATTAGATCAAAAAGAATTACAACTATGTATACATATTTAATTTCTTAACTATAATACATATGTAGGATGCGTTGTCCGAATATTTTTTGCTGATACTTAAAATAGGATAAACCTGTGCTATAAGTACCAGCTACCTTCCATTTCACTAAGCTTTAGACATGAATATTAGAGAGTGCCGAGCACGAGTGCCGAGAGTGTAACCCTTTCTTTAAAAAAAATTGTTGGTTCGATTCGTGGTTAAGACAGGTGATTTTTCAAAAATGTTTGAATGCAGTTCCAATTGCTTTTGAAATCCAAATGCAGTCTTCAATATTTCAGGCGCTTTTCCTCCGTGTGACAAACAATGGAAGTAGGGTAGGAGACTGGTGTAGGAGTGAGTGGGAATAGGATTAGAGTTGATGGGAGCGAAGTAGGGGTTGGTGGAAGAAAGCTGGAAGCCAGTAGGAGAGGGGTGGAAGAGAGTGAGACCACTGTAGAAGAGAGGGAGAGGGGTGCACTAGAGTGGGAGATTGGTGGTAGACATTAGGACTGGCGTACGATTTGGTGGCAGTAGGGTAAGAGACGGTAGGACTGGCGTAGGAGTGAAGTTGAGGTCGAAGGGAGTCGATGTAACTTAGCGATACGAAGTTAGCCAGGTCAGCTAGAAACGATATGTTTAATACCTCACTCATTATCACGGTGTTACACGTGACTCTTACTTTACGGACTACTTAATTCATCATAAAAACGATATCAAATACAAAATCAGGTCACATTCGCACCAAGATAACCGTTCGTTGGCTGGCATTGATTATTATCAGCGTTACACTAAGCTTACCTATGTTACTACTAACAATCCTTTTTTCCCAATCTTATCACTAATCTAATTATCACACATTGGAATTGAGTCTAGACAATGTTTAATAACCAATTGAAATTAGTCAGTGTTTTTTTTCTCTTCCTGCCTTTTTTTCATACCATGACGGTGGCAAACAAGCATACGGCCCGCCTGACGGTAAGCAGCTACCGTTGCCTATGGACGCCTGGAACTCCAGAGGTGTCACATGCGCGTTGCCGACCCTTTACAAAAAAGCCTTACCTTGTCCAAGAAACCTTTTGCAGGATTTATATTGCGACTTCATCTTGGCAGAGCTGCTCCCCCAAGTATAAAAGTCATAAGGACATTTAAAAAACATTGAAAATTTGTAATTGATGAAATAATCGAATGAGTTTTCCAACGGCTGTTACAATTCTTATGTGTGGTGGGACAGTGTACACTGCAACACGATGCCGTAAAATTTCATTAATGGGAATTATACGAGTCATGGAAATCTACCACTACCATATCTACCAGACATTGTAGAAGTGGCATTCCATGCCTAAAGGATCCTTATGCTCATTTTTGGTTGGGTGTTTTTTAAATGGTTTTAGACTTTTTAGGTAGCTTATTTAACGTAGATTTAGGATCCATGCTAAACTAAAAATGACCCTTTAGATATGGAACACCACACTTACACCTTAAAGTTAGATAGCGCAAGACGCGAAAATACAATATAGGAAATATACTTTTATTATATACAACATATAAACATGCATATTAGTTATGATTTAATTCTTATCTCTACCAGACAATATTTATTTTCATAATACATAGTGTAGCATGACGCTACGTATCGTACGACATCTGTCGACTTTCTTTAGAACTTCTGAACTTCTGTGTCTAAGGCTAGGTCACGGTTGATATATAAAAAAAGCGTACATTGTGATTCACGGCATTACAGGTAGATGGCGCTTATATCAGTCCGTATTTTGTAATACGTCTGGCAGTTATAAAATTGAGATAATACTCGCGCTAATTTTGAATGTGAATTTTTGAGGTATTCCAGATTGTCAAAAAGAAAAAAGTTGATTTTTGATGGAGTCTGTCAGAGCGCCGTGAGATTTTGGAAAGAAAAAGAGATAATCTGGATTTGGTCTGGGGTTTTTGCTATAATTTGCTTAGTTGCATCGTGGTGAAGTGCGATTTATTTCAAACATTATATAGCAAGTGCTATTAATACATTATTGGAGCAAAAATAAAACCAAAACCATTGCCGGGCAAAAAAAGGCCATATAAATTATATAGCAAGTGCTATACACTGGAACCGCCTGATCCGGAAGGATTCCGGAAGGCGCTTGTGGATGCCGGGCCGGCGGGACGGTCTGCAGCTGCCGCGATTTCCGCGGGTTTCTTCGCCACATCATCGGAGAGTTAGAGTCCGCATCCAGCGGGCTCTCCAAGTGAGAAAAGGAGTTCAGCGAGCTATTGGGTCCGCCTAAATCAAAGCGGACACTTGCCCACGAACTCTTTTTAATTTAAAGCAACAGCTTTAGCCATCCTGCTTTCGAGAGTATCAAATTATTTACATTTTTGTTAAAAACGTTATAAATCGGATTCCTTTTCTTTGTATCCAGTATTTTTGTGCCATAATAGTTTTTTTTTGTTGTTTTGCTAAATTCCCCAAATTCCAATTGCCTCGTTTGACGGGCGTATAAAGACCTGGCTCTTTAATTTAGGCTACGTTCAGCCAGCGAATCATCTGTCACCATCCATATCACCCGCCTCATTAACCCATTATTTTCCTGCAGCCAAATTATTACTAGCCGAGTCTTTATTTTTACTTACCGGTTTTGCTAACTATTGAATGTGTAATGTCCTTGTTTAGGTACAGTTGTCTTCATTTTTAAGTGAAGTGCTAATATTAAATATTTTTAATTATTGTAATTTAATTACATTCTGGCCACTAGGGAGGTTGTTGAATGTGAAAGTGAAATAGGTACAGTTGTCTTCATTTTTAAGTGAAATGCTAAATTTAAATATTTTTGTTATTGTAATTTAATTGTATTCTGACCACTAAGAAACTTATTGAATGTGAAATACCCTTATTTAGATGCCGTTATTGTGATTTTTACGTGAAATGCTAAATTTTAAATATTTGATTATTTTTGCTAATATTAAATATTTTTACTTTGTCGTCAAAATTAAACGTGTTAATGCAATTAAGAAGTGTTTTACTGCAATAGTTACATAAACTCGCTAGAGATAAAAGTAGTTACGAAGAGACAGATAACACTAAATACGTACAGGCATGTTATAGAAATAAATAGATACCTACGAATATTTTTGTTCAATCAATACTTTTATAATGTGTCATATTATAATGTAGATAATAGAAATTCGATTCCCACTCAAAGTCTAGGGGATTAATCACGATTATGTTTTATTCAGATGAAATAGACGCCATACTTGCACTATAACTTTGCACACGAGCTCCAAGGATTTGAAGAGGAGCCTCCCACATTCCCTCGCTCGCTGCATGGCACAGCACAGCGTATCCTACCGGCTTCCTCATCACGAAAATACACAGAACTCGCACCGATTGTCCTTTAAAATGTTTCCGTGTGAAATATTGTAAATTACACTTGACTGTTTTGGAGTTTCACTGGAGTTTAGATGACTATTACATTTTGTAAAGGACCGCGACATTTATACCCCAGTAAAGATACGGCTGCGTCAAATATTAATTTATAATAGCTTGATTTTTTAATTTTTCATAACTTATGGCATATTTAAAGATTACATTCTTACGCAAAAATCCTACAAACTTTTCAACCGGAAGTAGTTAAAAACGTAAAAAAGTATGTATAAAAAATTTGTGTATTTTTATTTGCAATATTATTTTTATTTGTAAATATGACGATATTTAAGTCTTCTTACCGTGTCCATGTAAAACCACATAATTGACAAAATGTACGGCGGGGCAATATATATCCTAATTAGTAATTCGTTAGAAACATTAACGTAATAAGTGAAAGTTTGTTTTTAGACATTAAAAAAACTTAACAATATATTCATTAAAATCCTACAAGAAAAACGCTTGTAATATGTGTGTACATATTTGTGGCGGTTAGCGAATAATGATATTTTGTAGGATTTCATTGCGTAAATAATGATATGTCCGTTACACTAAAAATATTAGCTATTATTAATTATCTCCAATCTCCAATTCGCCATACTAGCCGCCCGTAAAATGAGTGTAATAGTGCGTAAACCACACCCGCCTGGCACCGCCCTATCTTAACTGCAACTCTGGCTACGGCCATGTTGGAGGCGCCTTAGCAGTCCCCTAACTCCAAAAACTCCTTTATAGGCAAGAAGTAGTGAGTCAAAAGGAAAACAATCGTTCGGTCAGTGGTATCCAAACCAAACAAACCTTGATTCGGTGTCCTTGGATGATGTCACGCCACGCACCACGCGACTCTGCGGCGCCGTCGCGTAGATTTCTCGCCTATCGAACTCGAAGCCAAAAATTCATACCTATCTATACAAGATCGAAGATGTTAGTAATTATGTAGTTGAAAGTCGATACTGATGTAATATTTATTTATATATTAAACTTTACATCTATCAATTTTATTTTATTTTGTAAGATATAACTGCCAACAAAAGCATTTAGGGTTAGCGATCTAACAAAATTCGAATTAACCAAAACGAATGGAAAAATTTCATAAAGATTCAAAAAAACTTCAAAATGTTCTGTATCCTATCCAATACGCCTCTAGTACCTAAAGCTTGAGGAAAGTCTTGTCGTCGAAAACGGTCGACAATACTCTGGACGTGGTTTTGGTTACAATACAATGTTATATACTATCTAGAAGTAGCTGGTTCATTCTAGAACGAATATTTAAAAACAAATTTCATTTTTATTCCTACATACATAAAATGCTTGATGATGTTGACGAGTCAGTCGTATTGCGTTTTTATACCTGTATTGCATAGTAGATAAGCACGTAATTATATTATCCGAATCATAGGTTAAAGTAAACAGATTGCTTAAGAAACTGCGTTTCATCTTTTTTATCGCCACAAATTCGATTCGCCACGGAAAAACACCGATGTAGAGTTAATATTATTATTTGATTCCCAGGTAATATTTTTTATTTATGTATGATACGCAGTTGGTATATACACTTTACACATATACATATTACAAGTACAGTCACCGGCAATAGTATCTTCCTACACGAATGCCGCAAAAATATGTGACACGTGCTTAGATACTACTGCCGGTGACTGTGCCTACATCAGGGGTTTTCAAAGTGGGGGGCGCGACCACATTCTAAGCGGGGCGCAGCGTTTCGGGAAATTTGAACAGGGCTATAGCTAGACCATTTACTTCCGTTTCCTTGCATCGAAGCGAGGGGGGCGTGGGAATTTCATTTTAGGCAGCGGGGGGCGTGACTAAAAAAAGTTTGGGAACCCCTGGCCTACATAATTATAATAATTCGCATCCAGGCTTTTTAATATTTAATACCTACTGACTGACAACATGGCAAAAGAAATATACGTACCAAAAAATCCAAACATTTTCACGAGTAAACTGACAAATAACTAGTGGTCCAAAAGTTAACTTAATTTAGATACTGGCAGCCAAAATGGCGAAATTAAGTACCTATGTTATAGTAGATTGTACACCAAGGGGATAAAGCACTGTAGACGGGGGCCAAAAAATTTTACCTTGCATTAAATCCTACACTTTTGGAAGCTTTTTCTAGTTATTAAGTAGGGTAGTCAGATTCCCACTACACATTTTTCCCCAGTTACGTGATTGTGCATTTCAGGAAATCGAAAACATTCTAGACAACGTCTGGAACACTACATTGACTAAATCCTACACTGGAGATCTAGCACTATTGTATTTGTTAAAATAAGTGATGACTAACTTAAAGATTTCCCGAATTGTTTCTCTGAGCTTTCGTCTATAAGCTTCATTAAGTGACATTTTTTCTTTATATTTATAAAAAAGTGACTTAGAAATTCGAACACAATTCGAAAATTTGGTAGTATGGTACTAATACAGATCTAAGTGTTACAGTAATTTTTCACCGCGGTGACATGTTTACATCTATTTATTATGACATTTTTTTAGTTTTTTTGGCGAATATGATCACTTTATACGAACCTACACTTGTGAATATTTTTTCCTTACATTGTCTATTTATTTAACATACACAATCAAAAAAATATCGTAAATATACTAAGTGCTTTACGAGCAAGTGCTTACTAAACAACTTATAATTTAAGGTTCATATTTTAAAACTCCCGCCTCCGCGGCAAGGTTACTACGTAGCACAGATCACTTACCTACTTGTATTAGATAGAGCAAATCAGAAGACTCGCAAGTACTACAGGTTGGTAAAGAGATATTTTATTTAAAGTTTTTTCTATATTTCTGATTTCCGATATTGAAATGTCATTATGTTTGCCCCAATCAGTCATTTCAGAACAGAGCATATTGTGGTTTTAGGTTCGATGGTTAGATAGATCCAATCGAACTGTTATTTTCGTACCTGGGAAGCACACTCCTTACATTGGACAAACGTCGGTCAATATAAAGGACGATACACCAAGAGAATTTATTTGCTATACTCAAATAAAATATCAACAAAAATCGAGTTTATGAGTTAAATCATTCACATGGTTTGTTGTAAATTTTGCATAGGATAGAAGTGAGTGACGCCATTCTCAACTCTGAATTTAGTGGTCACGTCATGAGAAACTTCATAATGCGTATTGAACACACTTAGTTATTTATTTATTATTCAAAACAGTATTACAGTAAATCCAAGGCACTGCGAACTTCAAATTAAACATATAAAATAACTTAATGCTAGGTCGATTTAGGCTTCATAATGCGTAGTCTTGTGACCAGTAATCTGTTCGCAGACTTCATGTGACTCGCTTGTAAGCTATGAATGAATAGGAGAGCTATAACTGCTATTTATAGCTTCTTTGCTAGGATACCCATCGGATAATACCGTTTGTTTTGATGTTTTCGGTTTATTGCGTTTGTTTTTTTGGTGATTACGGCGCTGAAAGACTAATAATAAACCGGCCAAGTGCGTGTCGGACCACGCATAATGGAGGGTTCCGTAGCTTTAATGGAATAAGAACCAGACTAATGCTAAAAGGTCGTATCTGATGCCTAAGGATGAAGTTTTTTTGAAAATAACACAAAAATGGCTAAACCGATAATATTCAAAACAATTTTCTTAGAAAGTATATGCTAACGTGCACCTTTTTAATTTTTATTCATATTTTTGAACTTACGGTTCAAAAGTTACAGGGGGGACGCTATTTTTCGAGTTTCGAAGTGATTATTTCTGAAACTTTTCACTTAATCATAAAATGTTCAAAGAAACCTCAATGTTATTTTTAAAGACCTATTGATTGATGTGCAACATGTTCATTCTTGTTTTTTTTTGTTACATGTATGGGGAGGCACCCCCCTGAAAAAATATTTTTCTGCAATTTAACTACACAACTATATAGCGGCATACAAAACATACCTTATGTCTGAATTTTATTAAGATACGTCTTATAGTTTCCGAGTAAAACGGCTGTGACATACGGACGGACGGACAGACGGAAATGACGAAACTATAAGGGTTCCGTTTTTGCCATTTTGGCTACGGAACCCTAAAAATGGATTGTACAGTCGACTACAAAGAGCTAAGCTGTATCTACTTTTTCACCTTAATCCGTTGTAATAAGGTTCAAAAGTGGATACATATCTTTGTAGTCGACTGTATAATATCACAGCTGTCACTTGATAAAAATGGATGTGAATAGTGTACATATCAATTATATAATCTATACAGTCATCTAACTTCATAGAACCTATTTGTTTCTCGTCTTTGCCGAAGGTTCAGGGTTGTAAAAAGTTTTGACAAGTTTTATTTATTCTTATTCTTATTTGGTTTTTAAATTGACATACAATTAATAGAATAATTTTGTCCAGGGTTTGAATTCGAAAAAGTAGCGCCATCCTGAAATTATGCGATTATCATCAATACAAAAGGCCGTAATGTTATTTTGTTCTGTTTATTTTTGATCACTTTGAAAATCGATATCTGAGGATCCGCACGGCTAATACGAATCTAACATCAAAATTGTAAAACGGCGACCATTTTAAATTTTGTACAATTTAATCCGATCATGTCGAAAATCGATTTCTGAGAATCCAAGAGACCTTTTAATGCATGCTTTAAATAAGCAGCTTTTGCTGCATTAAATAAGCAGACAAATTACGAAGTGTCCAATCTGCAAATTATTACTTTCTAGCTTCAGTAGTTTCGGCCTAGATTTAATAAAAAGTATTCAACGCCGCTTCAACTCCTCTAGGGTTGAAAAGTTTGTAGTACTATCCACTTAAAAGAAAAAAAACTTTAAAGGATGTTTTTTTTAATAACTAGCCATATTGTGAGAGGTGATTATGTAAGTCTTACTAAATAACTTTTGCTATAGGACCGAACCTGAAATCCAAAAAAAAATTTGGTGTCTCCATAGAAAACGTCAACGTCGGATCAGCCGAAATGTATGAAACAGCAAAAAAAAATTAGGTTTCGGAGTTGACCCAATAGTAAAAGTTGTTTAGTATGGCCTACCAAATCACCTCGTACAATATGACTAGTTCTTAAAAAAATACCCTTAAAAGTTTTTTTTTTCTTTTAAGTTCACAAACTTCGTTTTAAGCCTTTCACAAATATCTATCCATACTTGCTACCCCTTTTTAACCCCGTTAGGAGTTGAATTAAAAGAAACGCTAAAATCACTTTTATTATTTTAAATTAGCAGTAAACTTACGCAGTCTCGAACTTAAAATTATAAACACCACACAAACAAGTTTTTAACGCGCTTCTTTAATTACTTGTAAAGATTATAAATTTAACCCACTCTGCAAATTACAACTTCCTAGCTTCCCTTGTTCTAGCCTCTTTCTAATACAAAATTTTCAACCCCGTTTAAACTCGAGTGGTATTTTTAAAAACGCTTAAATGACTTTTTTGGTTTTAAGTGAGTAGCTTACAAACGAACTTTCAAGTCTGTCTTTCAAAACTTGTTATCTCTATATAAACTTTCAACATCAATGCGATTGAAAGCTTCCACCCCTTTTTAACTCCATTAGGGGTACAATTTTAAAAATCGTTACAAAAAACTTACTTTTAAGCCTTATACATACATTCTTCATACAAATCGTCAACGTTTTTAACCCCCTTAAGGGATGAATATCAAAACACGCTGAAATTGCTTTTCTTATTTTTTAATAAGTAGATAAAATAGGTACAAAGTAGCCAATCTGCAAATTACAACTTTCTAGCTTCAGCAGTTTCGGCCTCGTTTTAGTACAAACTTTTCAACCTTGTTTTAACTCATCTAGGGTGGAATTTTGAAAAACACTGAAATTAGTTTTTTTTATTTTGAAGTGCTTACAAATGAACTTTCGAGTCTGTCACAAAAAAGTGGTATCTATATCAACATTCAACCCCTTTTTAACCCCGTTTGCGGGGTTGAATGAAAAGAATAACGCTAAAATTACTTTCATTATTTTTAATGTATTAAATGTACGAAGTTGCATGCCTCGAACTTAAAGTTTTAATTCCTACTCATACAAATTTTTAACTCTTCATTTTTACTCCCTTAGGGGTCTAATTTTTCAAATTTGTTTCGTATTACTTGTATACATTATAAATGAAAATTATAACTTTCTAGCTTCAGTAGTTTCGGCCTAGCTACAATCCAACTTTTCAACCCCGTTTCAACTCCTTTGGGGTGGAGTTTTGAAAAACGCTGAAATTATTTTTTTGTTTGGAGCTGAATAGCCTACTAACGAACTTTCAAGTCTGTCACAATTTTTTTTTTATTATTTCGTTACAAATTTTCAACTCCTTTTTAACCCCGTTAGAGGTTATATACCAGAAAACGCTGAAATGACTTTTATTATTTTTTAATTAGCAACAAACGTACGAAGTTTCAAGTTTCTGACTTAAAATTTTAAATCCTAACCGTACAAACGCTTAACCCCGTTTTTAACCCCGGTTAAAATCGGTCCTTATTACTTGTAAAAATTAAAAATGTAACCTTATCTGCAAATTTCAACTTTCCAGCTTCAGTACTCTCAAGTCAGGCTCTGCGTGGATCATTCAGTCAGTCAGTCAGGACATAGGCATTTATATAAATATAAATTAAAATAATATTAAGAATTATATTTTATCAGTGTGATTTAAAAAATAGTGTAATACTAATAAATAAAATGAGCCCATTATTTTTTCCACCCTGATTATTACTCCTAAGTAAGCAACTACGCACCATACGCTATGCCCTTCTGCGCTTCTTAGATACTTACACGGTCAATGACCTTAGGTGCACTAATCGTATCGGCCGCCGCACGTCTTATGTGTTGTAGTTTCCGCCCCGCACCCCGCTCCAATTATGTTAATTTTTTGATTACTAATTTTAAAATTCCTGAAAATGCTCACTATATCTACTGGTGAAATTGTGATATTATGTAACATATTATTAAAGCTAAAAGGAGCATCAAAATCATGAGTGTAGAATTAATGCGCGTGTTCGAAAATCATTTAAAATAATTTAAGAAATAGTAATAATACAGTCACCGCTTTAAAAAAATTTTTAAACGAAGCGTAATAATTGTCTCGACAATATAGTGAAAAATCACCATTTGTATAATTAGTGTTTGATTATTATTGAATTTTTTAAACATTTTTATTATTTCAAATGTATTCTCAACTTGACAGGTGGTGAATACTTCAAATACTGTTTAAAATATTCAGGTAGTCCCTTGGATTAAAAATCTCTGGTGTAGGATTTAATGTTTGTGGTAAATAAACATTACAATTTTCAAAAATTTTTTTTAAAGAAAGCACAATGTATTTTTTGGGAAAAACTTAATACATCTTTTCAATAAATGTTGTTCTACCAGATCCCAAGGACAAAATAGTGTAGGATTAAATGTGATCTCCTCGAACAACTTAAAGTTTAGTGACGGGACTATTTAGCATTGTCGAGCAGGTGGTGTGAAATAGTAGATTGTACAACAAGTGCATAAAACGTACGATTTTACGCGAGGCGTTTATCCATCTGAGCGAGCTTGCGAGCGAGGATTGATATAAAGTCGAGTGTAAAATGGGTTTTATGGACGAGGGTTACACTCTAATTTTCACTTCAATTGCGAGGAAATTATTTATCGGTAATCGTAAAACAGTTTCAAGTTGTAACAAAAATATTACAATGAAAAGAAATATGGTTCCCACCAATAAATGTTTTAATGTTTTTTTTTTAAATTTTCAACATGTGAATTTAGACATAGATACTTGTTTTCTGCCAAGTCATAAAAACATTTCGGGGCATTTCTAAACTATTATCAACTTCTATTTTATTTGATTTCATTTATTTAATTATAGAAAACACGCAATTCAAATAATTATAGCAAGAATATAATAAAAGAACAAGTTTCAGTATTCTACGAAATTTTACTGCTCAATTAAATTGTTTTGACTCTGTTTGGCTGTTCAGCCACATTCTTAGTCTTAGAAGAAAATTTTACTTTATGCCCTAGAGCTTAAAATGCGATTTTATGTCGTCCACGCACGACTTAAAGTCGAACTTTACGAGCATGAGAAGTGAAAAAATATTTGTAGCATACTTGTTACCACCATAGCACGATTTGTTACTCATACCTATTTGGCCACTTTGGACGGCACTATTATAATGCTGACTGTACATCATTTAACTAGGCAGTATTAGGTAAGTAGGTACGTATAAGTACATTAAGTCCAGTGTTCAGCTGCCATCTAATATTCATCGAAGCGTCGTAACCTTG
This sequence comes from Pammene aurita, assembly GCA_947086415.1. Lineage (NCBI taxonomy): Eukaryota > Metazoa > Arthropoda > Insecta > Lepidoptera > Tortricidae > Pammene > Pammene aurita. Next base: position 25,032,324 of record OX352308.1, on the reverse strand, counting down.
ACCGTGCCGCGAAAACAACCGAACAGCGAACAATTGGCTCTGCCAATGCCGAAGAATTCTATTGTTTTTCCCATTCCCAGACAACGCTTAGCCGAATTAATAATAGTTTATTTATCGGTTTTATAATCTACCATTTCTATGTATGGGTCGATTAAGTGAAGGCGGAGGCATCTAAATTGTTTTCCTACATAGGTACCTAAACCTAACTACCAACCGGATATCTAGGTTATTTTAAATATATGTACTTAAATATAATCGTTTTAAACAATAGTTCCTATTCCCATGTCGCATTTCTTTCCATTGCAAATCGAAGTTATATTACTCGGTCTTCAGTGCATCCTGCCAGTAGGTAGGTACTTAATATATTGGTATAAGGAAAGGGATCAAGTTGGATTAGTTCAAATGACACTATAGATATTTGATTTAATCTTATATTTCCAATATTTATATATGAACAGACAGAGGCGTCGGTAAAAAAATGTTGTCCTAACTATTTTCCTTTGTTAAGTGCTTACTCCATGAAATGTTCACTCCAGTTTAAAGTGACCCCTACATGGCTCAACAATTGAAGTCCGTGGCCGTTCACCGTACCTAGGAACACCTAGGTACGGTGAACGGAACCTACTCGTATATGTAGGTAACACATATACGAGTAGGTATGCTTCTCTCGTTTTCTTATATTACCGTGAATCTTAATAAGTTAATAACACACGATTAGGCATTGTTGAATGGCGGCCTCGGTTCTATTTACGGTTTAAACTGCATTAGCTGCAATCATAAACATGACTAATTGCATCGTGCACACTATAGCCATAGATTCTCGATAAATAATACAACGCAAGATTGAAGCTGGCGGTCAAAGGATCAACGCGCAAAGCGGAAAGCTCAGCCGGTGCCGCAATCGCTAAAAAAACATCTTAATATCATCTCAACAAGTTATAAACTTATATAGATTACATATACAAAGGAAAAGTGACCTCGGCCTCCGGTGCCCAGGGCTGGGAACGAACCAGCGTCTTCTGCGTTCGCGGCAGACGCCCTAACCACTAGCACAGAATAACTAATAGTACTACCACAGAATAACTAATAGTACTACCGTCCACTAGGCTACCCGAGTGACAGCGGCACCGGTCGAATTTCCCCGTGTATATGCAATCTTTGTAAATGCTAAGGCGTATTTGGCCAATCATCTAAGGTACAATATAATGTACCTGCAGCTGCACAATAAGTTGGTACCTGCAATCGGAACTACTTAGGAGGTCATCGAAAGCGAGAGACATGGCGCTGCCGTCAATACAACTGAAGAACAAATCAAATAATTTTCATTAATATTGACCGTGCCTAGGCCTGCGAACGAACCAGCGTTTACTGCATTCGCGGCAGCCCTGGGCACCGGAGGCCTAGGTCACTTTTATCTTTGTGTATTACATCTATAAAAGTTTATAATTATATAGTAGTCTCCTTAAAATAAACGAATCAACAAGTTATGGTTTTGATATGTCTATATACGTAATGGCACTTAAGCGTAAAAAATAAAAATTATATTACCACAAGAAGCTCCTAATTGTAACTGCCTCATTAGAAATTCTAACTACTTACTTGACTATCATTTGTGATAGATATAGATAATAATTACATTCGAAATAATAATAGTTAAAAAAAATTGATTCGACCCCCATTGTACAGAGGTGAGGATGGAAAATCAATTCAGAGCTCCCACAGATTTAACCAACTAAACAACCCACGTGCATGTTTTTCACATGCAGCCTTATTGTGATTAGGGCCCCGATTCGACATGGCATAACTGACAGTCGCTTGCGAGACAACTATGATATCACACTTTTATGACAGTTGAAATCGGGGTGGAATCACTCAAAAGTGATATCTAAAATGGTGGCCATAGCCATAAACAAAACGCTCTAGCGAGACCTACTGGCAGCTTGACAGTTAGGTGTGGACAGGATGGATATCACTATCCACTAGCGATACAAGTGTGACATCCACGTCTCACAGTTTGGCATGTCGAATGGTGGCCCTGTTTACTGCCGAAAATTATTTTTTCCGTTTAGGCACGGAACCCTAGAGGCACACATTATGACGTTGCATTAAATTCTGTAACGTGGCCTTGAGTATGTTTACCGCTGATCGTGGTTGAACTGCGCTGCACTTACATAACCGTGACTAAGTATGACACGCCCCTTGTTTACAAACATTACAATAACAAACGTCTTAAAAAATCCCCCTTATAAGTAATAAGTGAGTTGTTTAGATAACTATTCAATTAATACACTGTACTGCACTTACCTACTATCCGAAATCTTATACATATCTTTCAATTTTTAAGCAAAATGAGCAATATTTACATAACTGATTTAAACTCACCTTTTCGCACATTATTTTGGCAAAAACATTTACTTTTATGATTTCCAGACGTTTCGAGCGTGTCGTAACACTCATGGTCGCAGGCAGACTACGCCAGGAAAATAATAAAAGTAAGTGTACGCGATTAAGTCCCGTTTTTAGGGTTCCGTAGTCAACTAGGAACCCTTATAGTTTCGCCATGTCTGCCCGTCCGTCCGTCCGTCCGTCCGCGGATAATCTCAGTGACCGTTAGCACTAGAAAGCTGAAATTTGTTACTAATATGTATATCAAACACGCCGACAAAGTGGTAAAATAAAAAGTGGAAAAAAATGTTTTATTAGGGTACCTCCCGTATACGTAAAGTGGGGAGTGATTTTTTTTTTCATTTCAACCCTAACGTGTGATATATTGTTGGATAGGTATTTAAAAATGAATAGGGGTTTACTAAAATCATTTTTTGATAATGTAAATATTTTCGGAAATAATCGCTCCAGAAGTAAAAAAAAATGTGTCCCCCCACCTCTAACTTTTGAACCATAAGTTTTAAAAATATGAAAAAAATCTCAAAAGTAGAACTTTATAAAAACTTTCTAGGAAAATTATTTTGAACTCTATAGGTTGAATAGTTTTTGAAAAAAAATTACAAAATAATTTCTGAACTAAGTTTGTAATTTAACCATATAAGAAGGTGTTTATTGTACATATAATTTCTACAAAATCATAATGAAATGACGTGCTTTCAAATAAAGTAAAAACGGTGAAAATCGGTTCACGCAATAAATAATTATCCCATAAAAATCATGTTCCATACTTTAAGCTCGCGCGCAATAGTTTACTTAATTTGCCGATAGATGTCGCTGTACGTGGAACGCTCATATCATATCCTACGTGGCGGTGTTATTTTAACCCTTAAGTGGGGACACTTACTGTGACGGGCGGAAAACTACGGAACCCTACACTGAGCGTGGCCCGACACGCTCTTGGCCGGTTTTTATCGAAATAATATTTAGATAAGTTGGAAATCATTTCCCGAAATACTTATAGCATGTTGCAGTCATAATATTATAATATGTCGATGTCCTTGTTTACATACTGAGACCTACATAATATACTCAATGAAATATGTATAGGTATATTTATTATACCATCGCACTTATATGGAATAAGTAAAACTACTAAATGAAAGTAGAAATAAACGATTATTAGGAAGTGTAACTAACTCCAAAACATTTGTACGAGTTTAATAACATTATTAAAATAACATCAAAATCGGTCGGAATCGTAACGGTGAAACCAATTTTCCTGTTTGAGAACATTCAGGGAGCGAAACATACACAAACATTACTAATTCTGACCGCTGGGAAGTAAAGCTTATCTGTTTATATAATTCCGATAATGCGAACATTGTTAACGAAGTAAAATATACCTACCTACAGAGTTTGCATAATAATGGTGTTGCAAAACTGTTCATTTAAATATGAATGCGGACTTTGAATGTGGATACACCGGTTTGCTATCGTCTACTCAAAATACATTGTGTGCCCAACAATATTCGAAACGAAATTTGGATTTAAATACATGTTCTACCAACGAATAGCTACCAATCTTTTATCTATAGAGGTTTGCAACGTTTACAACATTTTAAATATCATAATGAGCTCACAGAAAGGGGTGTAATAAGTTAGAAAAAAATCTAAAAGCGAACCCCAAGACACAAAGCAGTTACTAAGGATGTAAGCAGGATATAATGTGATACTGACTCGCTCACTTTATGATGATAGCGTGATGAAAATCTAAAATTATTTATTTTCATCTAAGTAGCCGAATCAACCTTGCCTTATTGCCCTTTTGCGTGTTTACACTTACAGTGCAGTGTCCTTAGTCAACGGGATTGTACTTTATGTAATAAATAAATAATGCGGGCTATAAATTGTGGCTAAATTGCCCGGCGTCTGCTAATGCATAATGTTGAACAGGTTTGCTGGTAATTTAATGTGCCAATGACGGAATAAAAGACAGCTTTCAAGTTCACGAGTCAAATAGGCCCCAAAAATGTGTGTAAAGTAATTAAATAATTGTATATATAAGAATTGTGGATTTCAATTGCTTCAAGCCAAGCATAAGGTCTTTTTACCACGCTCTATTCGGAATGTTTTCGCAGTTTTAAAATAATAGTAGGTATGTTTGACCTCAAGTTGAATCTTTTACGTTAATTACTACGAAAAAAACTACAACGCACCCAAGGAATCTATTAAGAAAACATAAATATTTACTGGTACACCTCAGTAAATAAAAGTAAACACATCGACTAGCCCCAACGTAAATATCAAAACATGCGGAAGTGTTTCTCGGGAATGAAGTTGAAAACAAAACTCGTAACTTTTGCAAGCCCGTATGACGTTTTTACAAAGACTTCAATTTTGAACCTTAATATCAAACGATAAGATTATGTTTACTGTTGAGAGATGGAATAGAATAAGAGCTTAAAGATTTTCAGTCCTTTGATCTGTTAAAGAATACGCATTGGATTAGTAATGTAAATTCATTCAAAGGATTTTTACGAGCAGCTAAGCTGTATTTAAATATGAATCGTATTGTAATATGTCTATAGTATACGTTGAGGGTAAATAAGTTACTTAAATATTAAATGATAGAATAAACACCTAGGAGGTACATAAATATATGATAATTAAAGGTTTTATGTTTCTTAAAGGATAGGCAATGCGCATGTGAATCCTCTGTGGTTGCAGGCGTCCTTAGGCTACGGTAACTGCTTACCATCAGGCGGGCAATTAAAAAAAATTACGTCGTTATTCTATTAAGATACACAGTAGGTCCATGCGGAGGTACCTTACCTACATAATGTAGATAATTATGAACAAGGCATAAAGAGCGCTTAGAAGATTCTTTGTTCTAAGTTTCCATCCTTGTACTTGTTTATAGTCTAATAACTGTTTAAAGTAGCAATATTGTTTGAGGAATGACCAGGACCGTATAAAAAAATATCAAGCTTTTTTCCTCCACGTCACCACTCACCACAGCTAGGGCTACGTCACACTGTTGATGTTAAAAATAGCCTACTCCTAATTTTTATTAAAGAGAAAAATACAAAAATGAGAGCCCTATGCTAACAGGAATGTGAGGAAACGAATCTGCTCGGATTTAGACTGAATGAAGTGTCGCAATCGCGTGTTTTGCCAAGACCGTAACACTTAGTTCCTCGTCCTATAATAAAAGTAGCTACATGGAGGGAGCGGACGTCGATATAAAAATAAAAATACAGGCTAAAATTAAACTCGTATTTATATAAACTTGCCTACTGGGGTTAAGCTCGATCTATTTGTTGGCCGTAGGTCAGTGGTCTCTGAGTTTTCCTGTAATTAATGACATGCATTCTTTAATTATATATGCATTTTATAAGTTTGATATCTATAAATGTATCCTAATTTATTATTTTAAGGTTAACTCTAATAATAAGTTACCTACATAAGGTAGGTCGGTAGTGTACCTATGTATGTAACATTTTAAAGTATTTTCAAACATTAAAAAAATATTCTAACTATTTATGGTGAACATTTGCACCCGTTATGTGCAAATTTTCATTTTACCCAGATTCATACTAGGTCTACGACTAGGTTACTATTCCTTACGAAAATTGAAAACTTACTAAAAGGAGATCGTCAATTCTGGGCCACCTGATATAAACCGTATACAGTTTGTACTCCAATGTAAAATAAATACTCATTTTATTATTAAAGTAGACAAAATATTACAAAGAAATAAAACGGGAATTAGAAATACCAAATAAATAAATATTATGTTGATCTTTCCGCGATTAAAATACAGCAAGACAAGTCGTTAACGTCCTTCTGGCATTGCCATAAAGTTTAACTTCCCTTGGACTGAAACGGGTTTGTTTTTTGGTTTGACACTGTCAATGTCTACCGTTAACATAATCTGCGTTTTGATACTGTTCGGTAAGTTAGAACATTGTAATATTAAAATAATATCTATGCCTACGAATATGGAAGTTTAAATTAGAAATAGACTGTATTAAAACGCCTAAAGATTGAATATGCGTATTTTTACATTTTTGATCGGAGTTTGAATATTAAAAGTGGGTTTCATAATAGCATAAAATCACGCTCCTTCGATAACGAAACGCATCTTTTTTTCAATTTTACAATGTCAGATACTAGTGGTATCGCACTTAACGGTGGTAAACCTTATCCCTTCGCAATAGGTGTTAGGAATGTTCAGTTAATAGTATCAACGATGGTTTGACAGCCGTCTTTGTTTACCGAAATACAGGAACTATATATACGATCAAAATATGACTTTTTATTATTTCATCATGATTCCCGTTTTGTTTTTAAGTCCGCTTTTGTACATTTTTTTTTAAAAACCGGTACTTTTTTACATTAATATATAAATCATAGGCATGCACGCTTTCAAATATTGTCCTTGTCAGATTCAAGTTTTAAATGCATGCTTTTTAAATTTTCCCATTAGATTTTGCAATTTTTTACCACCGTCCTGATCTAGAAATTATGACGATTTTTTAAAGGTAAGAATAATTCCTAAACGTTCCTAAATAATCTGGGCCAGATCACCTAACAAAAATTGACGATCTCCTTTGGAATTTATAAAAAGTTCCTTGTTCATTTTCAATTCAATAATTGCAATGAAGTGTTTAGATTGTGACTAAGCATGTTTCATACCTATATACACATTTATTAATGTCATTTAGAAATAAATAAGTAGGTATAGTTTGACCGGCGGCTTCAGGTTAAATGCGCAATACTTTAAGTATGGAGCATTTGTGCTTAAGCCGCCGGTCAAACTATACTAGCATGCCTTTTTACCCCTAATATTTACTACATACTTGAACAGAATGGTTACGCATCGACACAATAAAATTCTAAGGAATGCGTAAAATTGGCGACTAAACGATATTATTACTATATTTGTAAATTTCAGCCTGAATTTCATCATCTCATCATAGACTATTACGGAATAGTTTGGTGGTATTTAAACATTTCCATTTCTTATAATGGAACTATGTAGGTAGGTACAATTGACCAAACAGAGTTTGGCCCCATTCGATTTCATGAATTATGTAATAAATGTATCAGGTCATCATCATCATCATCATATCAGCCGAAAGACGTCCACTGCTGGACATAGGCCTCCCCCAATGTATCAAGTACCTGTATGGATCTCCGAATTAAAACGATTTGTTATTCACACATATATAGCTTTATTATCCAATATTTGTATTCAAATTTAACTTTATAAAACTAACAACAATCCCTTGCTCTCTTACAATCATTATGCCATATATATCTAGCTGTCAAAGTGACATTGACACATCCTGTTAGGGATGTCCTATTTTCTATTACCAATCAACTAGTGATCAACTCTACAATCTCTTCTTTTCTTATTAAATCAAAGATGTTTATAAAATGACATATTATAACAAGACACATAATATAAAACATTACAGGTAGGTAAAATATAATAACCAAATTTGGAAATTATGAACTAATCATAAGATGCCTTTTCAATCATAGACGTTACTGATAATTCCAAACATAAATGAAATAAAATTAGATACATATCAATAGGCATTGATTCCCTCAGTATATCCTACAAGTGATTGTGTTTGTGATACTACTCTATTCATTCATACATTCCAAGATAAGGCTAAGCACAAAATCCCGATACTTAGTAGGAACTTGTCTCTGTCGCTCTGGCAAGGGCTTACAAGTTACAACTAGAGTCAGTCATATCTACACTACTAGTCACATCCGTCAAGTTGCTATCTGTCATATCCGGCATTGCTTCAGATGTCGTTTATGGTATGCCCTTTTGTTTTCCATTTAAAGTCTCATTTAACCCGAATCTATTCATATCTCTTTTCTTAACAGGCATAAAATGTGAAGAGTTCCTTCTTACTATTTTTCCTTCTGGGGACTGAACTGCTACTGAATTTCCATTTTTCCAGATAACTGCGTGCTCAGTTGGGGAAAATGTAGTACTTAACTTGTTCTCCTTTCTTTGCTTGACAAATACTTTATCTCCAGGATGAATTTGACATTCTTTTGCATGCCTTCTTTTGTCTGCATACTGTTTAAATTTATCTTTCTTTATTCTGTCCATGTCGCGCATTACCTCATCTTCAAGGTTAATATTCTGTGATACTTCTGGTAATTTAGTTCTAATATTCTTTCCTCGGAATACATTACCAGGGGGAAGTCCAGTGGTACTATGTGGAGTAGAACGGTATGCAGATACATAAATGAGTAGTTCCTTTTTCCAATCCTGTTTTAAGCCTTGTGCAATTCGTAATCTTCTTAAAATATTTTTATTCTGTCTCTCAATCTCACCATTGGCCTGAGGCCACAATGGTGTAGTATGTCTTAGATGAATCCCATTGATTTCAAGGAACTCCTTAAATTTATGATCAATGAAGGCTGGGCCGTTATCACAACAATTTCATCCATTATACCTTCTCTGCATATATTTTTTTCTAAGGTGTGTATTGTTACCTCAGCCGTCTGCTGCTTCAGAATCTCCACTTCAAAGTATCTACTGTAATAGTCAACAATGCATAGAAGGTAATGTCCTGAGGGCAGCGGTCCGAGATAGTCAATTCCAACTAGTTGCCATACTTTAGTTGGCAATGCAGTGGGCATTATAGGTTCTGGGGCAGCTCCACGTCCCACCAATCGGCAACCTTCACATGTGTCACTCCAGTATTCTATATCGCTATCCATGCCCTTCCACCATATTTTGCATCGCAGCTTAGCTTTCATAGAGTTGGTAGCAAGATGTCCTTCATGTCCTATTTCCAGTATCTGGGGCACCAATTGTTTTGGTATGAGAAGTCCTCTGAGAATAATGTCATTGAGTGAACATAATTCTGCCTTCATTAGTGTTGGAATGTGTGTATACGCCTTAAGCAATGTATATGGCAACCCCTAACCTCTGTAATCTATAGACAAAGTCTATCTTGTCTATTCCTCTTTCCTTTTGACGACCGAACAGAGCAGACGCTATAATGTGAGTTCTACAATTATAATTTAATTAATATATAATGTGAGTGGTGCACCCCCAATAAATATGTGACTCTGAAGTGATCTTTTAATACCTAGCCCAACTGAATTCTGATTGGATATAAATAAAACCCAGTGACAATCCGTCACAGGTTATGGGCCCAGGGTTTTATTAAATTTCAAGAAGAACAACCATCAATACATATTAAGTATATTAAAAGATCGAGTGCAATTTTTTTGGGCTGGATAAACTTCATAACTGTTATAATGGAGTCCGTCGCTACATCATCGTCGAGACATAACCTCAACGGGCATGTGCAAACTATAGAGAAGTTGATTGGTACATCGAATTACCACACGTGGAAATTTACTATGAAGAACTTGCTCATCTTGGAAGGTTTGTGGAATGCTGTCGAGGGCAGTGACGCTGATGGCGACTATAAAAACCGTGCGTTAGCACGTATCTGCCTTTCAATTAACAAAGATTTGTATCAATATGTTAGAAATGTAACTACACCTGCAGAAGCTTGGACGAAATTAGCAGACGTATTTGAAGATAAAGGTTTATACCGCAGGGTTTTGTTACTGCGAAAACTCCATGGAATCCAATTCGCTGATCATTCATCTATGTCGAACTACATAGAAAATATAACAACTATCGTGCATCAACTCCAAGACATCGGACGGACTATTGAGGATGCCGAGGTGGCCGAAATTCTTCTCAGTGGATTACCGGCTGAATATGACACTGTAGTTTCGAATTTATCTACTGCGGCAGCAGCGGACAAATTGACCAGCGAAGTGATCAAAACTCGATTGCTCCAGGAATATTCCAGGAAATCTTCAGCGGACACTACAACCGCCTTCATTAGTAAGAAGACTATCGTCTGTGATTTTTGCAAACGGCATGGCCACTCAAAGGCCAGATGTTTCAAGCTGAAGTCGAAGAATAAGAAGAAGGCTGCAGGAGGTGATGCTGACAGAACAAATCTGGTTGCTGCGTTTATGGCCAGAGATTCACAAGAAGATTTTTATTTAGATTCTGGTGCAACTAATAGCATGGTTACTGACAGAAAGCTGTTAACAAATACAAAGTCATGTAAATCAAATGTCATAGTTGCAAATAGTAACACTATTACTTGTGAGGCCACAGGAAAACTGCAACTCTCATTGAAAGACGAGGTAAGCCCACTAACATTGTCTAACGTCATGTATGTGCCTAGACTCTCATGTAACTTGATTTCAATTTCTAAGTTAGTTGAGTCTGGCTACAGCGTCTGGTTTAATAAAAAAGGTTGTAGCATTTATGAGAGCAAAGCCACTAATTTTGACAAGCCCGTTGCATGTGCTACTTGTTCTAATGGTTTATATAAGTTAAATGTGCCTGTATGTGTCACTAACAAGACCTCACCCGTGGAACACTCTTTGTTCCTGGAAGCTAGCCAGGAATCACCGAGGGCCACTTTAGCTGCCGATGTCCCAGTGCAGCTTTGGCATTCAAGACTTGCGCACCTGTCCATAAAAGGTTTGAAAGGTTTGAGGGATAGTGCATGTGGTATAATGTTTCAGGATGAAGACATCAAGAGCTGTACTGCTTGTCTTGAGGGGAAGATGTCGGCCGCATCCTACCCTAAGGGACAGGCGAAGCGAGCTAATGAAGCATTACAGCTGATCCACAGTGACGTCCTGGGGCCTATGCAGGAGCCAAGCTGGGGAGGCAAGAGGTACCTTGTCTGTTTCACCGACGACTACTCAAGAAAAACATTTGGATATCTAATGAAGGAAAAGTCTGAGGTAATGTCACATTTTATTACTTTTAAATCACAGGTAGAAAAGCAACTTGGGAAGTCAATTCGAATTTTAAGGTCGGATTGTGGTGGCGAATATGTTAATAAAAAATTCTCTAATTATTTAATGAAGGAAGGAATCATACACCAAAAGTCTGTTCCTTACTGCCAAAGTCAGAACGGCGTAAGTGAAAGAAATAACAGAATTATTATGGACAAAGTTAGGTGCATGCTTAGTGAGTCAGGTCTCTGCAATCGTTTTTGGGGGGAGGCAGTTATGACTGCCATTTATTTGAAAAATAGATCCCCAACATCTGCTTTAGCAGGACGTTTGCCTGAAGAGGTTTGGACCGGATCCAAGGTTGATCTTCGCCACCTACGTGTGTTTGGCTGCACTGCATATCACCTAACTCCATCACAGAAGCGACAAAAGTTAGATGCCAAGAGTAAACAGGCTATTTTTGTTGGCTACAGTGAGACCTCTAAAGGTTATCGTTTATGCGAACCTTCTAGTCCCAAGACTGTGATATTGTCTCGTTCTGTGACTTTTTTAGAGAATAAATTTTATTATAGAAGTCGACCGAATAATTTTAATGATAATTATTATTTATTTACATCTGACAATTTAATAAATGATAATAAAAATATTGAGACACATGAAAATCGTAATGTTGAAATTTCTAATAATAGTTTTGAAGCTAACAATGCTCTTTCTGAAATTTCAGTTGGATCTGATGGAGGTGATGAGGAGTACCAGTCATTGACCGAGCCCGACTCTGACGATTCGGCCGATGGTGGGCGCGAGGAGCGACCTACACCGTCTCGGCCAACGTCCTGTGAGGCGGAAGTGGTGCAGTGTGAGCCCTACTTCAGCGACAGCTCTGCTGACGATGAGCGCATGCAGCGCCTTACATCGTCTGAGCAGCCGTCATCTGGAGGGGAAGCATTACTGGAGGATGAAGCCTCGGTTGGTACGTCCGATCGTCCTGTCCGTGTCAGGCGTCCCCCACAAAGGTATGGCGATTATGATTTTTCAATGTTAGCTCAACCTACCTCATTTGAGGAACCACAGTCATATCACGAAGCCATTGCATCACCATATCATAATGATTGGATGAAAGCAATGCAATGTGAATATGATTCGTTGGTTTCAAATAAGGTATGGACTTTAGTCGATAGACCTACTAACAAAAACATAGTCAAATGTAAGTGGGTGTATAAGTTAAAGCATGATGCCGATGGGAATTTCGATAGATACAAGGCGAGGCTTGTCGCCAGGGGCTTTACACAAAAACAGGGTGTAGACTATAATGAAACATATGCTCCCGTCATTCGCCACTCGTCTATGAGAATATTGTTTTCCTTGGCCAATCAAATGGATTTGGAAATTGATCATCTTGATGTAGCCACAGCATTCTTAAATGGACACCTAAATGAGGTTATATACATGGAACAGCCTGAAGGATTCTGTAATGGAAACAATGATAAGGTTTGTTTGTTACATAAAAGTATATACGGCTTAAAACAAGCTAGTAAAATGTGGAATGAAAAAGTAAATAATGTACTTGTAAAAAATGGCTTTAACCAGTCTATATGTGAACCATGTATATACACTAAAAAGTCTGAACGTGATTTTGTCGTTATTGCGCTTTATGTAGACGATTTTTATGTTCTTTACTCTAAAAATAGCTTAATTAAAGTCCAGTTATTGAACGTTTTAGAGAAAGAATTTAACGTTAAAAATTTGGGTCCATTGAGGAATTGCTTAGGCATTAGAGTTACAAGAAATAAGTCAAAAGGTACCTTGTGTCTAGATCAAACAGAATATATTAAAAAACTTTTAATTCGTTTCAAGATGCAAGATTGTAAACCCATTGCAACGCCTATGGCTTTAAATTGTAGACTGACTGTACCTAATAACGATAGTGCTCAAATACTAAATGAGACCTATGATTATAGGCAACTTGTAGGTAGTCTTATGTACTTATCTGTTTGTACGAGACCAGACATCTCCTTTGCTTGTAGTCAGCTAAGCCAGTTTAATAATAGCTTTGATAGGTCGCACTGGATGGCAGCAAAACGTGTACTTAGGTATTTTGCTGGTACAATTGATTACTGTTTATATTATATAAAAAGTGTTAATTGGAATTTAGAGGCATACACTGACGCAGACTATGGTAATGACCTTATTGACAGAAAATCGTATACAGGTTTTGTCATAAAGCTAGGTAATAACACCATTAACTGGGAATCACGTAAGCAAAAATGTATTGCACAGTCGACAACTGAAGCCGAATTTTTGGCAATAGGCGATGTATGTAAAGATGTCTGTTTCATTAAGAATTTGCTTACCGAAATATTAAACAAACAAATAGCTTGTACCGTTTATAATGACAACCAGAGTGCTCAAAGACTTTTGGAATGTAAAGAATTTTGCCATAAACGAACGAAGCATATTGATATAAGATATCACTTTGTTAAAGATTTAATTAGGAAAGACTGTATTTCGGTTAAGTACCTTTCAACTGACAACATGATAGCTGATGTATTGACCAAACCATTGTGTACGCAAAAACATTGTAGCTTCATTTCTGACATGAATATTATTATGAAACATGATGTCTCTCTATAGTTTAATGTATTATCATGTGTTAATGTTTGAATTTAACTGTATCATGACGATATCCTAATGAGGTTTTTTTTATTTTATTATATATGTAGCCCTGACATATATTTCCATGTGAATATAAATTATACATGTTATTGACATGATGTCTCTTTATTGCAGAGTTTTTATGTTATTTTTATTTGGAATTTATTGATAATGTCTCTAACTTAGAGATTATTGTACCTATACAAATAATATTGACACGTATAATTTTGATATGGATGTTACGTCTCTATGATGTAGAGAAGTTTAGCCTTATATGATATTGACTTGCATTATATAGTACAAATGTTAAATAATTTAGATAAATTATTTTTCTTGACACTATTGCTGTAAGGCCTAAGGGGAAGTGTTGGAATGTGTGTATACGCCTTAAGCAATGTATATGGCAACCCCTAACCTCTGTAATCTATAGACAAAGTCTATCTTGTCTATTCCTCTTTCCTTTTGACGACCGAACAGAGCAGACGCTATAATGTGAGTTCTACAATTATAATTTAATTAATATATAATGTGAGTGGTGCACCCCCAATAAATATGTGACTCTGAAGTGATCTTTTAATACCTAGCCCAACTGAATTCTGATTGGATATAAATAAAACCCAGTGACAATCCGTCACAATTAGTTCATATGTTCTCAGTTCCTTGGTCCAAATGTCTCTTTCTATTGCATCTTTTAGCTGTGTTAACTCTTCATCTTGAAATGTAGCTTCTCTTACTTTGTCTATAGTAACAGCTTTCACAGCAGTTTCAATTAACGCTAGCACCAATTTATCCTCTTCATCTTCTGTACTTGTTGGTGTTGTCTGGTTGCTGGTGTTCAGTAATCTGGAAGCCGCGTCCGCAATATTACTTTTACCTTGCTTGTGTACAACTTTGAACGTAAAAGGTTGAAGTCTTAACACGCAGCGCTGTATACGAGCACTTGGCTTGGAATTTGGAGAATAAATGATCTCTAGTGGCTTGTGATCAGATATTACTTTAAACTGTTTGCCAATGAGGTACATATATAGGCTTCCACACGACCATACGATAGCAAGACCTCCCTCTCCGTTTGTGAATATCTCTGTTCAGTTGGGGACAAAGCCTTACTTATATATTTTATTACAATTGGCTGCTTTTGACCCTTTATTTTTTGGTTTTGAATTAACACTGCAGCTACGCCTATGGGACTAGCATCCGTTATTAAGATTGTCTCTGCATCTTTATCATAAAAGCCTAGAACAAGAGCCGAAGATATTAGCATTTTTAATTTATTGAAAGCATTTTGATGTTCTTGGTTCCAGCTGAAATCTGAGTCCTTTTTGGTAAGCTCTCGCAATGGTCCTGTAATTGTGCTGAAATTAGGAATAAATCTGGCAGAAAAGTTGACAAGGCCCAAAAAGCTTCTTACTTCTGCCTTATTTTGAGGTGCTCTAAAATTGTGTACCACTTGTTGACTCGTCAAAGTAGGCCTTACTCCTTCAGCAGAAATATAATGTCCTAAAAATTGATTTCTGTGACCCCAAATGAGCATTTCTTTTCATTTAATGTTAAACCGCAGTCGCTAAGCCGTTTCAACACTTGTCTTAGTCGAGCATCATGTTCGTCTCGTGTCCGGCCCCCAACACGTATGTCATCCTGACTGTTACCAACACCTTCTATGTCTTGCAGTAAATGGGCAATAACTCTTTGAAACATCTCAGATGCACATCTGATTCCAAAAAATAGGCGCTTGTATCGAAACAGACCAAGGCTGGAACTAAAAACTGTGATTTTTTTTTTTTTTTTTATACTACGACGGTGGCAAACAAGCATACGGCCTGCCTGATGGTAAGCAGCTACCGTAACCTATGGACGCCTGTCTCCACACAACTCCACAGGAGTCACATGCGCGTTGCCGACCCTTTACAAAAAGGAGGATTCACTGTGTTGACGGCTAAAGGAACAAGAGGGTCCCTCATCGTCAACACACTGGGTCCTCTTTGAGCTCTTTGGCAACCTTACTCACCAGCAGGAACACAACACTATGAGTAGGGTCTAGTGCTATTTGGCTGTGGTTTTCTGTAAGGTGGAGGTACTTCCCCATTCGGGCTCTGCTCCAGATTTGAGCGAGATGACATTCACTGAACGTGCCCTACCACACTAAGCGAGATGCCATTCGCAGTGCCCATACCTCTCTTTTTGGCATAGTTTAAGGACATACCCAAGTCCGGACGTAGTTTAAGGACATACCCCGGGTCCAAAAATGTGATAATTTTAGACTCCTCATCTAGTTCTAATTGATGGTAACCTGACTTGAGGTCAAGTGTAGAAAAGAATTTACATCCATTTAAATCAGCTAGTAGTTCCTCAAATGTTGGTAACGGAACACGTTCCCTCATTACCGCTTCATTTGCTTTTCTCATATCAACCACAAGTCTATATTAGCCTTCTTCTTTCTTCTTGACAATGTGGGATGGAGAAACACAGGGAGTAGGTCCAGTCACTGGCTCTATGATGTCATTGTCTAGTAACTCTCTAATCAGGACTTTTTCTATGTCTCTAATATGAAAAGGTTGTCTCCTAATGGGTTGTGCAATTAATTTGACATTAGGATCAATTGGTATTGTCAATTTGAAATCTTTTAATTTCCCTATGCCGTTGTAGATATGGGGTATTCATTTAAAACAGTCTCTTTAGTCACAAAATCTTGTGTCACATATTTATTTTCATTTGGCCCTATTCTCAACAGTCCAAGTTTAGTTGAAGTATTTCTGCCTAATAGAGGTGGTCCACATCCATTAAACACAAGAATCTCTGCATCTACTTTAACCTTAGTATCAGGAGAATACAACATAGTTCTAAAAAATCCTACCTTTCGGACTTCCTCACCTCCATATGCATGATATTTCTTTGATGATTTGTCAAAGAGTTGGCACTCCAATCCAGCATTCAAAAGCTTTTTGAATGTGTGCCTGTCTACAATATTTATAGGTGCACCCGAATCAATAATAAAGGGGCAACTTACACAATTACCTAATTTAATGTCATACTTATTGTCATTACACTCTTGATCACTTTCCACTGCAAACACTGAACTTACAGTTTTCGATGTAATGTATTCACATTCACTGTCATAGTCCGATTCACCCGAATCATCCGAACAAGATTCTACCACATATCTAACGATCTTCCTCTTTTTCTTGTTGCTGTCTTTAGTATCTTTATCTTTCTTTATCTTTGTCTTGCAACATTTTGTAAAATGCCCTTTAATTCAACATTTGCTACAATTTCGTCTATAGCACCACATTCAGGGCTTTTAGCAAAATGGCCTCTTAGACCGCACCGATAACATCTTACGCTGCTTATTTTGTTGATACTGACTTCTTTTGGTTTTTCTATATTAAAATTTTGGTTAGTAACCATTTTCTCCATTTCGTAACGTCGAGAAATTTCCAGAATTTTGTTTAAAGTAAGATATTTCCTTTTTTTTTAAACTTTAGTTTCAACTGAACATCAATACATTTTTCTATTACTTGGTCTTTATCGCCTCCTCTTTTTCTCCGAAATTGCAGAACCTGGCCTGTTTTCTCAGCTTTATAATAAACTGTTCCATAGCTTCATCTTCTTGTTTCTGAATGTTACGAAATTTCTGTCTTTCATAGTTTACATTAAAGTCTGGCTCAAAATAATCATCTAATAAGTATTTTTAAACATTTGTCGTATTCTGTAGTACCTTCAACCTGTTCATCCTTAATATTTTCATATATCTCCTGAACTTCCGGCCCTGCCTGATGCAATAACCTTGCAATCTTTTGTCTGTCATTTAGCCCAACTTGGCTCTCTATATAGTATAGGTATTGGAAATTCCTTTTCCATAATCGCCATCTTTCAGGCAGAGTGCTTGCCTCTTCGTATGGATCAAATTTGGGTCCCGAGGACCCTGCGGCGTAGTCTTGAAACATCGCGTGTTTTCGAAGTGTGATCGTATTTCTTAATCCGCTTCAATCATCGACACACCGTAGCATCTCGTCGCCAAAATAATTGTATGGATCTCCGAATTAAAACTATTTGTTATTCACAAATATATAGAGCTTTATTATCCAATATTTGTATTCAGATTTAACTTTACAAAACTAACAACAATCCCTTGCTCTCTTACAATCATTATGCCATATATATCTAGCTGTCAAAGTGACATTGACACATCCTGTTAGGGATGTCCTATTTTCTATTACCAATCAACTAGTGATGAACTCTACAGTACCTATGACAAATTTTCAGAAAATGAAAAGAAATGTAAATATAAAATAATAAACTGACCAAGTGACCCAAAATTTAATTTGGTTCATATGAGTTTTATTTAGCACAATCCCGCAGCTGCTGTAAAATAGAGTTGGGTATTAGAATATTATTTACCCACACATATTTCAATAGTTTCCTTTACCCACACACATTTCAATAGTTTCCTATTTTTAATTAATCAGAACCAGGAAATGATTCTCTACCAAATACCATTCAACTATATAAATAAACTAGTCTTAGGTATGTACTCTAGACAAAACTTGCTCAATTTTAAGTAGGTATAAGAAGTTTATAAGGGTCTTGGTGAATAAATGACGCTGATGATGATGACAACTAGCCAACTAAAGTAACTTATCAGCTTTGCCCGAAGGTTTACGGATAGATAATGTTCTATAGCATTAAGTCAGCCTGTTGTACCATTGTGTTTTAAAACTTATATAGATGTCATATACAAAGGAAAAAGTGACCTAGGCCTCGGTGCCCAGGTCTGGGCAGGGCTAAGAGTACAGTAAGAGTAGAGTTCGGATTGGAGGTACAGACTGATAATATTAATGTTCTACCTTAGATGATTGGCTGAAATGCGCCTTAGCATTTACAACGACCGGTGCTGCTGTGACCCGGGTGGCCAAGTGGTAAAGGCGTCTGCCGCGAATGCAGAAGACGCTGGTTCGTTTCCAGCCCTGGGCACCGGAAGCCTAGGTCACTTTTTCCTTTGTATATGACATCTATATGTTTATAATTTATATAGTAGTGTGTCTACTTAAAATAAACAAATCAAAAAATAATTTGATTTGTTCTTCAGTTGCATTGTGTTTTTTCTTTTGTGCAATAAATAAATAAATATATAAAGTAACTGTTAAGAACACGACAAAATAATGATTTGCGTGTGCGTCCATGTGAGTCAACTACCTATTGTTTTATTAAGATACATTAGTATTGAATAACTTCAGATTTCAGCGTGTCACATCTGCAACGCGGAACGGTCACGGCCAAGGTCTCGCGGTACCATGGTTGGGTAATGGTAACGGTTATAAATAAACGTGGAGAATGAGGAATGTTCATTAAGATTGCCGATATGTTATTTTAAAATTTGAACAAGTTTCGTAAGCTATTGCTGCACAAGATTATAAAATCCTTAGGATCCTTCCTTATTAGGATACCATACTTAAATAGTAGTTTATGTAACTGTTACGTAATAAGGGTCCTTTGTTAGTTTGAGGGCCTAATTACGTACAGTTGCATAAATACTGCTTTATCTACATACATATTATAAATCCTAAATGAAGTGTTCGGAAACCATTTGAATGATCGCCATTGCACCGCCATGACCAACTCAATTGTGCCGGCGGTCGGGCGGGCGCGTGCCGGCGGTCGGAGAGGAGGGCAGACTTTCATTACGTTACCGTAGGTAATGAATTTTCATACGTTTTTACCACACTGTCACAGATAATACACTGATGTTACGTTACTAGTTGCAATAAAGGTGGTAATTACATACGGTTTCCGAACGCGGAATAGAGGATTTATGATATTGATGTAGATAAAGATATTTTATGATAGAATTGCTAGATTTTAGGATGACATGCGCTACTCTATGCCGCACCCGGCACAACATGCAATTTATTATCTTTATAGAAATCATTACGGAAAAGTGTATGGTTAAGATTTGTATTGTAATAGTTGTAGCGACAAGACCGTGCTTAGACCATCCCTTGGAAATGGCTGGTTGTGTTGCTTCTTATTACCATGGATCATGGAATAACCCTCCCCCGCATAGGTAGAAAATGCTTAATTCCTCCTGTGATCATTGTGTCCTGTAATGTGTACTTTATCGCAATAACATGCTTCTATTCTATTTTATTATATTCTTGACCACGGCCTCTCGGACCCCACTCCCCCTCCCCTTTTCCTTTCCTTCCTTCCGTTACGTCACTATGTTTCAAGTGTTTCAACTCATCAAAGATTGTATCAAAGTCAATGTATCTCCGATGTGCTGGCATTGACTGTCGCCGGTCAGTGGCAAGGTTACCTACTACGAACGGTTTACTGCTCCGGGCCGAGTTGAACGAAGTTTGCTTTAGTCAATGAACGGAATCATACGCCGCGCCGGTATCACAATATCACGAAAACAATAGAGAGTACATAAGATATTACTCTGTCTCACAGTTTGGCGAAAATTTAATAGCTCTTATGCGTGTTGGGGAAGTAGGTACCTACATACTATGATAAACAATTTACATCGCCTGATTTTACCGCATTTTTACATTTACAACATTTTACCTGCATGTGACCTGCATTCAAAGCTTAAGCATCTACAAAGCTCTGTGAACACGCACTCATATGCTCTTGACGAACCTGCGCACCCTTTCTACGCTGCTTTATTTTTCTGCCACGACTGGAACGGAGTACGAAGGTATTCGGAAATGTAACATCGTGCATGTTATCGTATGTATATTTCATCACGCCAATTTCCCTGAGGAGTATAGGCAGAGTGCCTAACTCGCGAAGTCCCAACACGCCTTTTCCTTTATAAATCACGTAAGTACGCAAATCTAATCTACCAGTCCTCATGTCTATATGACAAACATTCTCTAATCTTGGCATATGAGCATTAGACAAAATTGATAGCTGTTTACAAAGATAGCGTATCGCATCATCGCAATATGAATCGACTCAATTATTATGCACTTCTTTTACTCTGGTCATGTTTTGCTAGCAATTAAAGTCACCTTTATTATAAAGCAACTGTGGACTGTATTGGCATGGCTTGCCACTGACTAACATTTAAGGAAATGTAATATAGTATTTGTGTGGATGAATGGGTCCATTGTTCAGTACATGGGAGTCGTGGACAAAGTCTCTTTTCCAGACTTGTTGGAACCGTAAACATGTGACAAGATTTAGCAACGTATACCTACTTATGTAAGTATGGTGTCGTATCAATGGTTAAATTCATAGTTTATAAGTTAAATCGGACTTTAAATAATAATTATCGCTTGCAATCGAACTGAAAAGATAAAAATAAGTTAAGACCTATCTAGGTCAAACTATATGCTAACTAATAATTATGCAATATCATAGACAGAGTATTTAGAGGGACTCTTATTTAATGATTTAGTAAAAGTAGTAGTTGCGAGTGCGTATAGCTGTTAGAGGGTTCGTAGTAGGTATGGCAGTTATATTGTTTTAACTACTTAGTACCTAGGAATGTTTTCTTTCCGATAATAAATCACTTCGTGTAGCAAATATAAGTTTAAATAGGTGAGTAGTTAAAGAACGAAAGTTGATATTATGTATCATTTGATTACTATTGTGTGGATGCACTATAACCTAAATATGTTTTAGTCCGTACCGTAATCAAGTACAACAACAACATTTTAAACGATGAACTCATAGGTAACTGATAAGAACAAGGAAGTCCACGCCAAATTCAAAAACAGATAAGATTTTTTGCGAATTCTAAAAGATTCTTCTCTTAAGATAATCTGACTCTTAAGTACTTTCAATATAGTATATTATTGAAGTTTATAAGTGCTAAAGATATAATCAATTGTTAAATAAACACAAACCAACCAAACCGATAACTTTGATAGAGTTATCAGACTTCATGCATGTGGTGATAAAGGTGTACAAATGAAATACATTTACTCGTAAGAAGTTTTTTTCATATCATATCATGCGAGCGCGGGGAATGGTAACCTTGGGGGCCTTGGAGCTGACTTAAAATAGTTATTTGTGCAACAAGAGAGGAAAGTTGGTTTTCCTTGCGAGTGTTGATTTTGAGTCCCGAGTAAGCGAAAGATTCTATAATTGAATCACGAGCGAAGCGAGTGATTCTAAGTTAGAATCTTGAGCCTAGCGAGGGACTGAAAAACACGAGATGTAAAATAACTTTGCTCTCGTGTGACACATACAACTTTTCACCTCAGTAGTGAGAACATATTAAAGGTTAATAGTAGTTTATGTAACTGTTACGTAATAAGGGTCCTTAAAATACGAATTTCATAATAAGATCACACGAGTGTTTTAAGGCATAATTACGTACAGTTGCATACATTACTTTATCTACCCACATACTATAAACCCTATAAAATGGTTCAGAAACTATATGTAATGCATTGATAACAGGGCACCAACATACATACAACATACATACAACATACATATAACATACCCATAAGCGAATGATTCTATCCTATAGAAGAAGAAGACAAAGAAGATGATGCTGTAGACGAGAAAGAAGATGAATAATAAGAAAAAGAAGAACGAAGAAGCAGATAAAGACGAAGAAGGAGATGAAGTAAAAGAAGATGATGATGAAGAAGAAGATTAAGAAGATGAAGAAGAAGAAGATGATGAAGAGGGTAAAGAAGAAGAAGATGACGTTGATGAAAAGAAGACGATGATGAAGAAGATGATGATGTTCATGATGAAGAAGAAGATGATAGAGAAGAAGAAGGAGATGAAGAAGATGAAGAAGGTGGTGAAGATAAAGGACATGTAGATGATGATGAAGAAAAAGTAGATGATGATGAAGAAGAAAGTTATGATGAAGAAGAAGATTGAGATGAACATGATAGAGAGGAAGAAGAAGATGAAGATGATGATGATGATGATGATGCTGATGATGGTGAAGATTTTGACGGTGATGGAGAAGAAGAAAAAGCTGATGAAGATGACGAAAAAGGTCATGAAGGTGATGAAGAAGGTAAAGAAGAAGAC
Organism: Pammene aurita; assembly: GCA_947086415.1. Lineage (NCBI taxonomy): Eukaryota > Metazoa > Arthropoda > Insecta > Lepidoptera > Tortricidae > Pammene > Pammene aurita. Next base: position 25,009,461 of record OX352308.1, on the reverse strand, counting down.
GATGAAGAAGATGGAGTTGATGAAGAAGATGATGTTGGAGAAGAAGAAGAAGGAAATGAAGAAGACGAAGAAGGTGGTGAATAAAAAGGACATGAAGCTGAAGATGATGATGAAGAAGAAGATGGAGATGGACATGATGAAGAAGAATAAGATAAAGAATAAGAAGATGATGATGATGACGATGATGATAGAGAAGAAGAAGAAGGAGATGAAGAAGACAAAGAAGGTGGTGAAGACAAAGAACATGAAGATGATGATGAAGAAAAAGTAGATGATGATGAAGAAGAAAGTTATGATGAAGAAGAATCTTGAGATGAACATGATAAAGAAGGAGAAGAAGATGATGATGATGATGCGGATGATGGTGAAGATTTTTATGGTGATGATGGTGATGGAGAAGAAGAAAAAGAAGATGAAGATGATGAAGAAGGTCATGAAGGTGATAAAGAAGGTAAAGAAGAAGGCGATGAAGAAGATGGAGTTGATGAAGAAGATGATGATGCAGAAGAAAAGAAGGAAATGAAGAAGACGAAGAAGGTGGTGAATAAAAAGGACATAAAGCTGAAAATGATGAAGAAGAAGAAGATAGAGAAGAAAAGATAGAGAAGAAAAGATAGAGAAGAAGAAGATAAAGAATAAGAAGAAGATGATGATGATGATAAAGAAGAAGAAGATTTCCAAGCTTATTAATGAAAATTCCAAATTTAGACAGATTAGCGGAATATGTATTCCGAATTAGTAATAGACCCCGAAATATGAAGTAGCAGTTCATAGCCTTCACTAAATTAAAAAACTACTTTGTCTCACTCCAGGGAGTGACGAAAGTGCGACTTTCGTCACTGTGTATTCGCAAGTAGGCTTGTTCGAGCTGCTGAGGTGAAAAGGACATTTCACACTGGCTATTCAATTTAGACGTGTGCGCCGCACCGTGGGACCCGCACGCCGCCGCTGCGGCCGCCGTGGATTTTAAAATCCACGCCGTTGATCAAAATTTCGAAATTCGGCAAAAATTTGCCAACGCCAATGACTGATGAAGGAAACTCAGTTCAAAATTTTACAACGTGTATTGATGAATTTAACCATAAAAACATCTATACATTGAAATAGTTAGGGTTTAATCAATTCTTTCTCTTACGGGAGATTATAAATATTATAATAAATGGGTATTGCGTATTTAATGTATTGAAGTTGGATTGTGTTTAACGTATTTGAAAGTTAGAATACTCTCCCTTCGTAGCCGCTTTCCTCTACATAGCGAGATAATGCTGGAATGAGCTACGTAGGCAAATTCATAATCGAATTGATGAACACAATTTATGCTCGTAAAAACACTGCAATAGCATTTATGAATTTCACACCTGCACTGTGAAATTCACCCACAAATAGCCGAACACATGAATATACTCGTAAATAAAACTCTCCCGACTCCCTCATCTCATAACCCACCAATTTCACTTATTGCCGGCACGAGCGTCATAAACTCATAATAATCGAACAAGAGGATTGTTCTCATCCACATAAAATTAAAATTCAATACGAATTGCGTTGGTAGCAACCCTCTCGCTTTAACTATCGCTTAACTTAATATTCATGAGGAGGACGCAGTACAAATCAAATGTAACGAAAATTGATTTGTGGGGAGTATTTAAAGGATGAAACTAAATTATGGTTTAATAGAGAGTATATTCTTTTACATCAACAAAACATCAATGACAAAGACATGAATGACATCTATCACATATCTATTATAAAACTAAAATAATATCGGTTAACGTGAGGTTTCATATGTAGCGGCATTAGCGCCACCACATCAGCCCCCCTCCAGACCCTTAGGGTCGATACCAGTCAGGAAAATGTACATTTCGACCTGAACGTGTGCGCCGCTCAGGAGCTTCATAATGTCGTACATCTTCCTCGAGCATGTGGGCCGACTTTACACGATCAATAGACACGTTGACTGCTTCCCATGAATTTCCAACTTAAAAACCTTATCTCCTCTACTGATCACCTTGTAGGGTCCCGTATACGGGGGTTGGAGAGACCTTCGGACAGCATCTTGTCTCAAAAATACGTGAGTAGCTGTAGCGAGATCCTTATGACCGAAAACCTTTGTGGGACCATGACGGGCAACTGGAGAAGGTTGAAGGTCCTTTACGTGCCTCTTCAAACGGCATACAAAGTCTGTGTAATCTAACGAATCTTCTTGTGACGAAGACTGGAAGAAATCACCAGGCAGGCGTAAGGGTTCGCCATAAACTAATTCAGCTGTGGATGCCGCTAAATCTTCTTTCCACGCCGTTCTGATTCCCAAAAGGACTAAAGGCTAGCGTTCTACCCAATCATTGCTATTATGACACATGATTGCGGCTTTTAACTGTCTATGGAACCTTTCAACTAATCCGTTAGATGCTGGATGATATGCAGTGGTATGAACGATATGTGCACCTGTCATATTGGAGAGACGACGGAAGATATCAGAAACAAATTGACGACCTTGATCAGTAGTTATTCTGTCCGGACACCCAAATCTAGACACCGAACCGGTTATAAATGTTTCACTAACTGTATCAGCTTTTATATCAGCAATAGGCATTACCTCCGGCCACCTGGTAAATCTATCAATGGCAGTCAGACAATATGTATACCCATAATTATTTTACATGTTTTTTTTAAAGTGGGGCATTCCACTCATACAATAGTATGTTATTCAATCAAATACAAACCCATAGCTTAATTGGTAAAGCGATCGAGCCCCGGTAAGGCGTATCGATGCGAGGTTCAAATCCTGCTGGGTTGATTATTTTTTTTCAATGTTTTCAGTGTTTGTATTTGATTGAATAACATACTATTGTATGAGTGGAATGCCCCACTTTAAAAAAAACATGTAAAATAATTATGAGTTGATAGCAGCGCCATCTATTATTTCCGTTGTGACACTTGTAAAAGGGTCGGCGGGAAGGGTATCTAACTCTAGTAGTTAGCACCTAGATGTCGCTTACGACTGCTATAAAGTCGATGTAAAATTAAATGCAAAAAGATGATTGAAGGCATTGAGAATTTCGTCAACTCAGTAACTGAACCCATAGCTTAATTGGTAAAGCGATCGAGCCCCGGTAAGGCGTATCGATGCGAGGTTCAAATCCTGCTGGGTTGATTATTTTTTCAATGTTTTCAGTGTTTGTATTTGATTGAATAACATACTATTGTATGAGTGGAATGCCCCACTTTAAAAAAAACATGTAAAATAATTATGAGTTGATAGCAGCGCCATCTATTATTTCCGTTGTGACACTTGTAAAAGGGTCGGCGGGAAGGGTATCTAACTCTAGTAGTTAGCACCTAGATGTCGCTTACGACTGCTATAAAGTCGATGTAAAATTAAATGCAAAAAGATGATTGAAGGCATTGAGAATTTCGTCAACTCAGTAACTGAACCCATAGCTTAATTGGTAAAGCGATCGAGCCCCGGTAAGGCGTATCGATGCGAGGTTCAAATCCTGCTGGGTTGATTATTTTTTCAATGTTTTCAGTGTTTGTATTTGATTGAATAACATACTATTGTATGAGTGGAATGCCCCACTTTAAAAAAAACATGTAAAATAATTATGAGTTGATAGCAGCGCCATCTATTATTTCCGTTGTGACACTTGTAAAAGGGTCGGCGGGAAGGGTATCTAACTCTAGTAGTTAGCACCTAGATGTCGCTTACGACTGCTATAAAGTCGATGTAAAATTAAATGCAAAAAGATGATTGAAGGCATTGAGAATTTCGTCAACTCAGTAACTGAACCCATAGCTTAATTGGTAAAGCGATCGAGCCCCGGTAAGGCGTATCGATGCGAGGTTCAAATCCTGCTGGGTTGATTATTTTTTCAATGTTTTCAGTGTTTGTATTTGATTGAATAACATACTATTGTATGAGTGGAATGCCCCACTTTAAAAAAAACATGTAAAATAATTATGAGTTGATAGCAGCGCCATCTATTATTTCCGTTGTGACACTTGTAAAAGGGTCGGCGGGAAGGGTATCTAACTCTAGTAGTTAGCACCTAGATGTCGCTTACGACTGCTATAAAGTCGATGTAAAATTAAATGCAAAAAGATGATTGAAGGCATTGAGAATTTCGTCAACTCAGTAACTGAACCTATAGCTTAATTGGTAAAGCGATCGAGCCCCGGTAAGGCGTATCGATGCGAGGTTCAAATCCTGCTGGGTTGATTATTTTTTCAATGTTTTCAGTGTTTGTATTTGATTGAATAACATACTATTGTATGAGTGGAATGCCCCACTTTAAAAAAAACATGTAAAATAATTATGAGTTGATAGCAGCGCCATCTATTATTTCCGTTGTGACACTTGTAAAAGGGTCGGCGGGAAGGGTATCTAACTCTAGTAGTTAGCACCTAGATGTCGCTTACGACTGCTATAAAGTCGATGTAAAATTAAATGCAAAAAGATGATTGAAGGCATTGAGAATTTCGTCAACTCAGTAACTGAACCCATAGCTTAATTGGTAAAGCGATCGAGCCCCGGTAAGGCGTATCGATGCGAGGTTCAAATCCTGCTGGGTTGATTATTTTTTCAATGTTTTCAGTGTTTGTATTTGATTGAATAACATACTATAATATGTATACCCGCGACAAAATGGTAATGGCCCAATTAGGTCTATGTGCACTTGTGAAAAACGTTTAGCTGGCAAGGCAAAATTATGTACTGGAGCTCACACATGCTTGACGACCTTAGATCGTTGACAATCCAGGCAGGTCCTTGTCCACTCGTGACAATTTTTACGCACTCCGGGCCAAACAAAACGTTGCGTCACTAATCTAGTTGTAGCCTTAGCACCTGGATGGCTGAGACCATGTAACAAATCAAATACCTGACGACGGAATTCAGGTGTGACGTACGGTCGCGGAGTGGACATGGATATATCGCAAAATAGTTCCGTTGTCGATCCAGGTAACGATACCTTGCTTAGACGGAGCGATGATTCTTTATTAAGAAAATTTTGCATTTCAGGATCCGAATTTTGCGACGCTGCCAATGCGTCGTAATCTAATGCATTTATCGCTTCTACTGGCCGGGACAGCGTATCGGCTACTATTTATATTATCTTCTCCCGAAATATGTCTGATATCGGTTGAAAATTGTGCTATAAAATCTAAATACTTGCGCCTTAATAGAGATGGCGGGTCTTTAATTAGTTTTGCCTTTTATTACTTCGGGTAATTGCGACCTGCTCGTAATTGTCGTCTCGTTGAAACAACGGTTAGCTGCCACAATAAAACCAAAAATGACACGTTGTCACCATATTGAGTCATACGCATTTTTTCTCGACTCAAACCGTAGTTCTCACGCGTGCATCTGATTGCCACAAGACGAGGCCGATTAGGTTCTATCTGGCTGGTACAAGGTGTGAGATACAAAACAAAAACTTTTGAAAAAGATTTATGTATTTTTGATAGAAAGGAAGTTACTGTGATTTTGTCTATGAAATGTTTATTTTAAGATTTATACCTATATTTTATTTTTAGTAATGGTGTTCTGTACTAATATTTAACGAAGTCTTGTTGTCCTTAAATTACTTTTTTTTCCTTTGTAACTAATTATAAGGATTTATATTGATTGATGTACATACATATCTATAATTTATAATTTATTTAGTATTTAAGTTTTAATTTTAAAATTTTAGTAACATAGTTGAACCGTCCGTCTGGTTCGCTGTCTGTCGTAGACTGTTCTGTCGTCCTGTCTATTATTTCGTCCTGTCTAATTTTGAATTCAAATCCGTCGTTCCAGAAGTGTATGTCAGTCAGCCAGTCGGTCAGTTGATGTCACTTAGCCAAGGAGGTTGGAAGAGCCCCGACATCCCCACCTCCAGTATTGGATGTCCACCAATACTCAAAGGTAGAGAGTGAACACTTATCAAGGGATTTTTTGAAGGCAAAAGTAATCGGCTTGTGGTCAGTTAGTATAACGAAAGGTCTAAGCTCCAATAAGTGTCGAAAATACTTAACGCTTTCTTATATTGCCAGTAATTCCCTGTCGTAGGGACTATACTTCCTCTGAGCCGAATTCAGTTTTCTGGAGAAGAAACCAAGGGGTTCCCAGGTATTACCAACGCGCTGTTGGATGACTGCTCCGACTGCAATGTCAGATGCGTCGGTAACAAGAGCAATTTCACAATTGGAGCGAGGATGACTAAGAAGTGTCGCATTGGCTAAACTGTTTTTGCAATTTATAAATGCTTGTATTAAGTCTAGAGTCCATGTAATACTATCCTTGTTACGAACTTTAGGACCAGCCAATAAATGATTAAGAGAACTCTGTATCTGTGCTGCGTGCGGTACAAATCTGCGGTAAAAGTTTAGCATTCCCAGAAAACGTCTTAGTTCTTTAACATTGGTCGGTTTTGGAAAATCTTGAATGGCTGCAACCTTATCGGGGAGTGGCTTAGTACCTGAACTGGATACACGATGTCCTAAAAATGTTACCTCTGTTTTACCGAAGTCGCATTTTGCCGTATTGATCAGAACGCCGTGTTCTTTTAGGCGTTCAAAAAGAAGCTTTAAGTGGCGTTCATGCTCCTCCTCGTCCGTGGATGCAATCAGGATATCGTCGATGTAGGCGAAACAGAATGGTAGGTTACACAGTATTTCGTCAATGAATCTCTGAAAAGTCTGCGCTGCGTTCCTCAAACCACCCCATAAAAGGGAACTCAAATAGACCGAACGGAGTAGTTATGCTGTCTTAGGGATATCCTCAGGTGCCACCGGTATCTGGTTGTACGCACGAACGAGATCGATAGTGGAAAAAATGTTACAGCCTTGGAGGATGTGAGTAAAATCGAAAATATGCCTTACTGGGTAGCGGTCTGGTATGGTCCTTGCATTAATTGCACAGTAGTCGCCACATGGTCTCCATCCACCTGTCTTCTTCGGAACCATATGTAGCGGTGATGACCACGAGCTATCAGAGCGTCGCGCCACACCAGTACGAACCATATCTTCGAACTCCCGTGTCGCTATCTTCAAGCGGTCCGGGTCAAGACGACGCGGCCTGGAGAACACTGGTGGTCCGGGGGTAGTATGAATATAGTGAAGCGTCTTATGCTTCACCTCACGCTCGGTAGGATCCCCGGCAGGTCTAGTGATCTCGGGGAACTGTTGCAGTAACTAGTGAAAACGAGTAGAACCTGCAACAGCTTTAACATGGCAGATAGCGATGTCGTTGGACACCGGAAAAGCAGACGCGGTAAGTAGCGTAGTGCTATCAATTAATCGATGATTTCTGGCGTCTACGAGCAAACCGTAAAATGATAAAAAGTCTATGCCGATTATAGGCTTAGTTACATCAGCAATAACAAAACGCCAATTAAAACTACGACGTAACTTAAAATCTAAGAGATAAACTAATCCAACCATATGTAGCAATTATTGTACCGTTCGCAGCAAACAACTCATAGCTCGTTTTATGACGTTTTTCACCACGTAGAAATTTAAGCGCATAAACGCACAAATCGGAGCCAGTGTCCACTAAATACTGTAATTTACTGGAACTGTCCGTCACGAATAAGCGGCTTGGTTTATCAGTACAGTCACTCGCCGCAGATACAGACTGTTTTAATGGTTTTTTGCATATGAGCATGGTGGTATACATTTGTGCGCTTTCTCTGCGTATCGATCATGGTACCAGCAGAGTCCTTCATCTTCATCGGTGGCGCGATCGGCACGGCTACGAGACCGGAAACGTCGCTGGCTACGCGATCTGGAGCGCGACCTGCAGGTTCCGCACGCTTGAGACAATGCTATCACATCCAATCGTCGAGTTAACTCGTCTATCTTGCGATCTAAATCTTTGAAAAGTGCGGAACTTGACGTAGTTGCTGCTACCTCCGGCGTTGTCTTAGAAGAAACTGCGGCAACGTTTGATAGCCTGGCGTGCGAAGGTATTTCCATTATTTTATCAGCGAGTTGCGCTACGTCGTCGAGGTTCGTACCGTCTTGGGTAGTAATAATAGCTTGTAGGTAGCCTGGTAAGCGGTTTATGAAAATAGAGCGAAGGAAATCATCTCCTACGTCGTCCCCGGCGAGACTACGGAGATGCCGCAGGAACTGACTAGGTTTTCGGTCTCCCAACTCTTCATTATTTAATAGCTGGGTACGGCGCTGGTGCTTAGATGCCAACAGACGACTTATTAGTTCTCGCTTTAACGTATTGTACTTATCTTGGGTTGGCGGATGCGTAATAATATCTTCAACTTCCACGGCATACTTATAGTCAAGAACGGAAATCACGTGGTAGAATTTTGTGGCATCTGCGGTTATCTTTTTTAATGTGAATTGACCATCTACTTGCGCAAACCACAGTTCAGGTTTGTGTGGCCAAAATGGTGGCATTTTAAAACCAGCTCGGCACAGCGCGATTTCATTGTCCGGCGAAGACTCGGCCGCCGTAGGTACGGGCGGTTCGGGTGGTGATGTGATGACATAGCCGCACCGGACGATTCACCTTCATTAGGCATTGCTCGCAAAAAGTAGATAGGTAAGTCCGTTTGCACAACTTTAATATTTTCAAAAGGGTCACCAGTTGTGGGGAGTATTTAAAGGATGAAACTAAATTATGGTTTAATAGAGAGTATATTCTTTTACATCAACAAAACATCAATGACAAAGACTGAATGACATCTATCACATATCTATTATAAAACTAAAATAATATCGGTTAACGTGAGGTTTCATATGTAGCGGCATTAGCGCCACCACAGATTTATCGTAGAATTGTCGCCCCGACCCCCGTACGATGACCTAGTTTTGCATAACCTTCAGCTACATAGTTGCTACCCGTGTATATGCGGCTGTATATGTTGATAGCTGTCTCAATTTCCTTAACTCTGCGGTGTAACAGGTTAAGGGCTCCAATTTCAAAACTCTACCGTTTTAGTTTGATGTTGAGCAATTTAGTTGAAGTAAACAAAGTATCAATTACAACTAATCATTTACTTGGCAATACGTATTTATTTTGACGGGTTGTTTAATAGGTACTTAGTTTATGAGGTAACTAACTTGTAACTGGGTCACTATTCAGATTTGTGCCTCCGTAATATTGATACTAAAGGAGATCGTCAATTTTTGTTAGGAATGTTTTGATACCTATTTCATATAATTATGAAATAGGTATCAAAACATTCGCCTTAATTTCTAGATCAGGACGGTCATAAAATAATCATGAAATCTAACGGGAAAATTGAGAAATCGGGGATGAAAAAACATGAATGTGATAAGGACAATATTTAAAAGCGTAGGTACATGTTTATGATTTACAGTATAACACAAAATAACTACCGGTTTTTTAAAAAAATATCTACAAAATCTGACATGATAATGTAACGAAAATCATAATAAAATAATAAAAAGTCATATTTTGATCCTGCCGCTGATTTCTTGTATTTGGATAAACAAAGATAATGACTGTCAAACCATCATTGCTAATATTAACTAAACAATCGTAGAACTTATTACATATAGATAAGGTTTAGCTCTGTTAGAGCGCTACTACTAGTATCCATGAAGTTATAATTTTGAACTGGAGTATACTCTTGGGCCACAAAGTGAGGCCGAAAGAGAGTACCTAATACAGGGAGCTGCGTATCGTTTTGACTTAGGGAGTTATGTCGTCATTAGACAATAATGCCAGCATGACAACAAGTCAAAATGTCAATGTGTGTCAATTTCGTAACGAGTGCGAGTGAGGCACCGCCCCCATAATTAACTCCTCTATCGGACTTTTTTTTTCTAATCATCTATGAACGACTGTTTTGCACGGTAATAAGGTTCATCTGTGGTTAGGGAAGAAGTGCAACAATTACATCCACTTTTTATAAATTCATACGAGTAAGTATCAGACATTACTAAATTTTAAAAAAAATGCGTTTCGTTATCGAAAGAGCATGATATAATGCCGTCATAACGCCCTAAGTCAAAATGAGACGCAGCTCCCTTTCTTTCGGCCCCACTTTGTGGCCAAAGAGTATACTCCAGTTTGAAATTATAACTTCATGCGGCAGACTTGGATGAAGGTGACGTCATACATTGACAGTGTCAAACTAGAATAATAAACTAGATTAGCAAAGTAAACGTAACTCCTTTCTAAAAAAAATCTGTTTCGTCTCAGTCCAGGTAAAGTTAACCTTATGTCAATGCTGTAAAGACGTTAAAAACTTATTAAGCACTATTTGGATCGCGGAAGGATCAACGAAATTACTTTTTATTTTGTATTTCTAATTCCCGTTTCATTTTCATGAAATATTTGGTCTAGTTTCGTAATAAAATGGGTATTTGCTTAAAATTGCAGAACAAACCTTATACGAGACCATTATCGCTAGTGGGCCTGGAATTGACGGTCTCCTTTAAGAATGAAAAGTTTGACGGAGTTGTGACTGAACGCAGTCATAAAATTTGAGTATGACCCAACTAATCTCAACCTGACCCACTCTAATAATCACACTATAATTTTCACTAAACGAAAACAAAGATACACCGTCGTTCGTGTCGTTGCTCACGCATTTAGATGATTAGCTTTCAGGGCTGAAAGCAACAAGACGATCCGCACGTAACCGCCGCTATAAATGCATGCCACAGGTTACAATTAATGTGTGCCAATGGGTCACGGAACAGTTCCTAGGTATAATTGCAAATTAATTTAGCTTTTAGCAAAAAAGAAATTGATAAGGGCTATCTTATTATTCCTGAATTTTTAGGGTTCCGTAGTCAACTAGGAACCCTTATAGTTTCGCCATGTCTGCCCGTCCGTCCGTCCGTCCGCGGATAATCTCAGTGACCGTTTGCACTAAAAAGCTGAAATTTGGTACTAATATGTATATCAATCACGCCGACAAAGTGGTAAAATAAAAAGTGGAAAAAAATGTTTTATTAGGGTACCTCCCGTATACGTAAAGTGGGGGTTGTTTTTTTTTTCATTTCAACCCAAACGTAATAAATTGTTGGATAGGTATTTAAAAATGAATAGGGATTTACTAAAATCATTTTTTGATATTGTAAATATATTCGGAAATAATCCCTCCAGAAGTAAAAACAAAGTGTCCCCCCCTCTCTAACTTTTGAACCATAAGTTTTAAAAATATGAAAAAAATCTCAAAAGTAGATCTTTATAAAAACTTTCTAGGAAAATTATTTTGAACTTGATAGGTTGAATAGTTTTTGAAAAAAAATTACAAAATTATTTCTGAACTAAATTTGTAATTTAACCGGGTTACCCTCATCTGGCAGAAAAATATTGGTCAGAAATACACTTGGCATAACATGTTTCGCAGAAACACTTTCGGTCGAATAGTAATTTTGCATAAAGGTATAGTTGGCATAACTACTACTACGCATACGACTCGTTTTGCAGCATATTGTTTCGCAGAACACTACTTTGGCCGATTTTTGTTTAGCATCATTTTATGTACCATAATAATCCTATAGCATACTATCACAAAAGCATAATTATTTTCTGCTAGCAGAAAAGTGGTTTAGGTAAATTTTACGTAGTAGAATATAAGTCCCACCAAATTTAGATTTATTTAGGTTAGGTTAGAACTGCGACCCCCGCGGAAACAAACTGTTGCCAGAAAAATGGATTAGAGTAGGTTAGAGCTGCGACCCCCGCGGAAACAACTGTCGCCAGAAAAGTGGGTTAGGTTAGGTTAGAACTGCGACCCGCGCGTAAACAATCTGTTGCCAGAAAAGTGGGTTAGGTTAGGTTAGAACTGTGACCCCCACAGGAACAAACTGTTGCCAGAAAATTGAGTTAGGTTAGGTTAGAGCTGCGACCCCCGCGGAAACAAACTGTTGCCAGAAAAGTGGGTTAGGTTAGGTTAGGTAAAAGTATTTGTGGCCGCCGCAACGGGCCATTGCTCTCAGGGTGGCATACCGCGATTACTCGCACGTAGCAGCCTGGCCTGGCACAATTGGCAGATAACAATTTCATTTACCAGATTACCGACAGAAATATGCTCATTATTACAGCGCCTGCACGTTCTTATGAGTAATACATCAGATTATCTTGTAATAAAAAAAAATTCGGCTTCACAACTTTATGCCGCCTAAATATTATGCAAACAAAAATTCTGCGAAAGTACTATTCGTTTAGAAGACAGTTATGCTCATCAACATTATGCCAATATAAGATTCGACATTATAAAATTCTGCGAAATGATTTATGCCAAAGCATACCCTGCGTAAGGTGTTTCTGCCAAACGTTACTTCTGCCAAGTATCATTGTGCAAAACAAATATATGTCAAAAAAGTTTCTGCAAGACAATAGTGAACCAATTTAACCATATAAGCAGGTGTTTATTGTACCTGTAATTTCTACAAAATCACATCATTGCAATGAAATGACGTGCTTTCAAATAAAGTAAAAACGGTGAAATCACGCAATAAAGAATTATCCCATAAAAATCATCTTCCATACTTTAAGCTCGCGCGCAATAGTTTACTTAATTTTCCGATAGATGTCGCTGTACGTGGAACGCGCATATCATATCCTACATGGCGGTGTTATTTTAACTCTTAAGTGGGGACACTTACTGTGACACGCTCTTGGCCGGTTTTTAATGTACGTAATACCCAAAGTCACAGTGGTTGCGCGTCCATAAAACTCGATTTCAACGTTTTGCGTAATTTTTAGATAGTTGAGTAGGTAATTTTGCTTTTAGGTTAGGTAAGAAATAAAGGAAAGCAAAATGAACTCTACAGGGTGTAACAAAAATACTGGTGATCACCAGTATTTAAGTTAAAAATATTGGTATCGTATTGCGAATAAGAAAAAGTAGGAGAACAATTTTTTGGACACGTATTTTTTTTTTGTATGGTACACGTGTCAGCCGGCTAACCCTCCATATACAACTTTTCCTAATTAGAATATGCCCAACTAGCAAAGTAGTCATATAAGATTGAGCTTATTCAGCTAATAAATCGTATAAAAGTCATGTAAACGCAAATTATACAGAACCGGTCATATAAAGCCAGCTTATGCAGCTTTTTAGTTACTCAGCATAATAGTCATATTATTAACAATTTCTTATATGACTATAGAGTCATATAAGAAATAGCTGAATGAGTCACGTTAAAACGAGGCTTATATGACTAATTACTCGAGTAACAGTGACTTATATAACTGTCTTGCGACATGTCGAGTAATAGTAATGTAGTTGCTATTATATGACCTCATGTAACATATACAGCACAATAGCTATATAAGTTTCATGATGTCATGTAAATGCGAATTATAGAACATGTTATAGTATCGGCACACTTTAAAAGTTCTACTGTTGTTTAGTAGCCTAGGATGCGAATTCTCCACTAATACGTCACATAACTTTAAATGATATATCAATTTAGTCATATAAAAGTCATAAAAGATGCTATTATACACATAATTAGTCATAAGATAGTCACGTCAGTGATTATTATAAGATCAATAAGTGACCGAGGTTGCAGTTAAATAATTTTTGTATAACTGAAATGCTGTATAAAATGGGCCCAAATCGCGTTATATAAACGTTTTGATTACGTTTATATGATTAATATTATGAGCTAAAAGTTTGCGTATGTTACGTTGCCGCAACCATTATATGACGAAATTTTGCTAGTTGGGCGATACCAATTATTTAAAAGGCTCACCAGCATTTTTGTTACACTTGTATACGAGTGCTACTTATATATCCGGAAACAAAAAAACAAACAAACGTACACGGCTGAAAATGGTTTTATTGTTTTTCAAAGTATTCCCCTTGATGATCTATGCACTTTTGCATTCGCGTGAACCAATTTTTAAAGCACTTCTGCCACTCCGCCTGAGGTACCTCCATAACGTGTTGTTTGAATGCGTCGACAGCATCTTCAGCGGTCGAAAATCGTTGACCGCGTAATTTATTCTTTATATTTGGAAATAAATAAAAATCGTTGGGTGCCAAGTCAGGGCTGTACGGCGGATGACCCGTTAATTCCACATTTTGACCCTCCAAAAATAGAGTTGTTTCGCGTGACGTATGACAGCTGGCATTGTCATGATGAAGAATGATTCTTCGTCGCTGGTTAGTTTTACGAATTTGTTCAAATACTTCCGGTAAGCAAATGGTCGTGTACCACTCTGAATTAACCGTTCTACGGTTTTCTAGTGGCACTGTAGCTACATGGCCATTAATACCGAAGAAGCAGGCCACCATTTGTTTCAATGTACTTTTTGCACGAGTAACTTTCGTAGGGTTCGGCTCATTTTGAAACACCCATACCGTTGATTGTTGCTTCGTTTCGGGATCGTATGCATAGATCCAGGATTCGTCACCTGTATAGATGTTATAAACGGCTTTTGAGTCACCACGGTTATATTTTTTTTACATTTTATTGCACCATTCGACGCGAGCATCTTTTTGCTCTTTTGTTAAGTTGTGGGGTATCCAACGCGAACAAATTTTTTTTACAGCCAAATAATTATGTAATATGCTATTAATGCTGGTCATAGAAATACCCAGAGTCGCCTCTATCTCGCGGTACGTAACATGTCGGTCGTCCATTATAAGTTTTCGCACAGCCTCGATATTTTGTTGTACAACGACCGATTTCGGGCGACCTACCTTAACTTCGTCCGTAAGCATACTACGGCCACGATTGAACTCACTAAACCAGTGATACACAGTAGTTTTAGATGGGGCTTCATCACCAAAAGTTGAAGTTAGTTGATCTATGCACTGTTGTTGCGTTAAACCACGCCGAAAATCATAATAAATCATAGCACGAATATTTTCACGAGTGAGTTCCATTCTTGCTGCGAGATGACATTTAAAACCCGTCAAAAACAAAACACGAGCGTTAATAAGAAAGAAAAAATATACCGGCCAGTACTTAAAATAGTTCAAATTTTACCATGGAGGTCAAATATGCTATTTAAGAAGATTGTAATCCCGGTTTCCGGATATATAAATAGCAGCCTATGTAGGCTCATAGGTATTAGCTAAGTATTATACAGTAGCTATAGGTGGGTAATGTTCAGTTCTGACAGGACTCCTGACTGACTCAGGAGGAGGTAGGTAGGCTGTATTGAGTTCGCGGTAAATTTTTACTATGTAATTGATATATCTAGTACCTACCTAATAATTAAATAAGTAAGTAAACCTATTTTTATAAATATGTGAATTGTAGAAAGAGCTTTTTATTAAGATTAACATTAGAACATCTTATAAAATCTTATTAAGGATAAAAGCTACGATTACACATTGCTAGCGGCTTAAAACGGTGCCTTAATTCAATCGTAGTTACTGAACAAAATGTGTCAAGCGCACGGGGCATTGAACAACAAAAATACTCATAAAATAAAATAAAGTTTGTTGAAAGTGCTAAAACAAACGCGCTCCAGGACGCACGTACTCATACTCTATATTTACAGCGGGGTTACTCACCTTCGGCTTCGACATACTTTGTTATCACCGCGGGGAAATTAGTGGCCGCAATTAGGATTTAACACACGACAACAATTAAGCACGGGAAGCATTGAGTTAGGATATAGTAGAGGTACAGTCTCAAACAAGATTTACAGAAAATATGGCTCGTGAACATTTGTTAACCGGCCAGTGTTATACCGTTAGAAGACTCAGAGAAACTGATGTACGACTTGTACGAGTCGTTCTTACAGGGCCTCGAGTCGTTCTTACAGGGCCTCGATTCGACATGGCATAACTGACAGTCGCTTGCGAGACAACTATGATATCACACTTTTGTGACAGTTTAAATTTGGGGTGGAATCACTCAAGAGTGATATCTAAAATGGTGGCCATAGCCATAGACAAAACGCTCTAGCGAGACCTACTGACAGCTTGAAAGATAGGTGTGGACACGTGTGGACAGATGGATATCACTCTATCCACTAGTGATACGAGTGTGACATCTACGTTTCACAGTTTGGCATGTCGAATCGGGCCCAGCACTATTGTGGGGCCATTTTTTGGGCTTATTGTGTATCTCGTTCTTTATTACATATCAATGACGGGAGGTCAATTGTCATTAATAGGGATTTTTAGTAAGTACTTAGATACATAGTATAGCCTAATAACACTTTTAATTTACAACGGGGACACACTGCAATTAATTTTGCATTAAGCAGAACGTCTGCTAACGATACCACAATGTTTAGAAATAAACACAAAGTAGAAAAAAACCTGAGGCACTGTTTTTTTTTTACTTTTCCTTTATTTTTAAACATTGGGGTTAAGCTAACCTTAAGAGTTGAACTCCACCAAAAACAATACTAGGTAATGCAGTAGAAATGCAGTCATCAGAGGGGCAATTGTGAGATTCGAGCGCTCGAATCTGACATTTAAAACTATGAATAAAACAAAGCAATGATGTTAACAACGATAGTAATTTAAAATCATGAGTATTTATACTATTAATCTCATGCGTAAATAATGGCGACAAATTTTTGTGTGCGATTATATTCGAGGTTAAATTCTTTGAATTCGAGCTCTCGCAAGTCAAAAATCGGCCCCGGACCTAGAACTTTCACTACCAAATCAACCAATAATAACCAAAAACGAAATAAAATGTGACACTTTTTCGGAAAAGGTACCATTTGGCGGCTGGCGCTTACGCTCTTGTTGCTCGAATACAATATTTAATCAGTGAAAAAGTGTCACAAATGATATCAGTTACATTTTTTCTGATATTCTGTTATATTTACGGAATAATCGTCTGGCTACACTTAACGATTACACTCTGTATAGGTAAGTGATATCGCTCACGTTCCTGTGCCCATCTACAAGTTTCGAGCCCGAGCCACTGACATTGATCTCTAATTGCATTCTTGAATACTTTTTTTTCAAATCTTGAATACAACCATAACGAAATTCCAAATGCTAAAAGTTTCACAAATGAAGGATATATACTTACTTTACTACATTGGTTAGAAGGACAGTAGGTTTTAGATACGAAGTCTGGACCTACATCTTTCTCTTTTGCCTTCAATGTTGCCGTTTACCTACTTTATACCGTTGTACAGTCACGGAATGGTCACGGACTTTAATTGTCAACCTATTCAGGGTTCGCTTTACATCGGATATTTCATGTAGTAAGTACTAAGCAAAATAAAATAGCTTGAACCCTACGATAAATGTATTACAACTATATAGGTAAACGCATTTTTTTGGTGCCATAAATGACAAAAATCTTGGTCTTCAAGTCAAAAAACTTATTCCTTCTAAACAGTTTTCCGCAACTTTGAGGCCGGTGACGTCACAAACCTCATGCTTTTTCGCAGACGCCTAACGTATTTTCGCATTTTTGACGTTTCAGGGCTACAATAGATAGTAGGTTTATAAGAGACATTAACGGGAAATATAATCGAATGAAGTGTTCCAAAAATTCATTCATTCGTCGAACAAGTGTGAACCTTTTACAGCGCGTCTTACAGTTTCGTTTAAATGTGTGACCTGTCCGAAATAGCAACTCGTTACGTTACATTTTTACGCAGTAGATAGTTAAAACCGCGCAGATGGTGAAACAGATCTTGTTATTGCAAATGCCATCGGGTCTTAGATCAGTGCCGGATGCATAGATTTTAATGTAAAGTCGAATAGCAATTTGTGGTTATATTTTCGCGCTAAATATTTTACACGATTAATTGGAATATGAAAAACGAAATCTTTATCTATCGGTAGACTATCATTACTCTCTCTCCCCCTCGTTTATTCTTTGTAGGTACCTTAAATAGGTATCCTTTCTGCGAAAGTCTATTCATAATTAAAAGTATTACTTGCTTAGATAATATAACTACATGTTATAACATTTTGTTGCAGCATTTTTAGCGCGCAGTTGTGCTACGCCGCCGTAGCACCTTGTTCGACGTAACAGCAGTTTTCTCGACGCGCCATTTATGTTACCTACCTATAGCGAAAATAATGGCCAATGGGTAGGCGTAGGCGTTATGGACAGACATCGTCGCCTGAGTGTTATATGCGCGCTAAAGACTAAAAAGGCATGATCAATGAAATAGAGCCTAGGATGTATTCGAAATGTTTAAATATGATAATTAAACCCATACATAATACACCTTAATATACAGGATGTAATCGTTAAGCGTTGTCAGGCGATTATTCCGTAAATATGACAGATATCAGAAAACATTAAACTGATATCGAAAGAACGTTACCCAATGAGTAAAATCACATTAATAACTTTTTTAAATAGAATTAGTAATATTAAAAATATTAAGTTTAATCGCTCCTATATGTGCATTTAGTATGACGTTCCTTGAGGCTGTTATTTCCCTACCGTAAGAGACAAAACTGTTCAAGATTCATTTATACGAATAAACTGAACAATTCATGAATCATATGATAAAGCCTCTCAACGAACGGCGTACTGAATGGGAGGGTTTGAAATTAATATTTGGGATATTTCTGGTTTTATTTAAAAAAGTTATTGATGTGATTTTACTCATTGGGTAACAAACTTTCGATATCAGTTCAAACTTTTCTGATATTCTGTTATATTTACGGAATAATCGCCTGGCTAGACTTAATACGATTACACCCTGTATAGGTAAGTGATTGCTATGGTTCCTGTGCCCAGCAGCTACAAGTTTCAAGCCCGAGCCACTGCTGATATTGATCTCTAATTGCATTCTTAAATACGAGTACATATTTTCAAATCTTGAATTTGTATTATGGATTATGGTTGTCCATAACAAAATTCCAAATGCTAAATTTTGTTTGACTCTTTCGATTTTTTATCTTCCATGTCTATGTCAAATGGGCATGTTTCATCCATACTAATATTATAAATGGGAAACGGTATGTGTGTGTTTGTTTGTCCGTCTTTCACGGCAAAACGGGGCGACGAATTGACGTGATTTTTTAAATGGAGATAGTTGAAGGGATGGAGAGTGACATAGGCTACTTTTTGTCTCCTTCAAACCCCCCACTTCCCTAAAATGGGGGGTGGAAGTTTGTATGGTTTGTTACTCCGAATTTAACGCGAACGAAGCCGCGGGCAAAAGCTAGTGTTTCTATATAACTGCAAGTGACTCATCATCTGATATCGTCGTGTCGGTAAACGGCGATACACTTGCACTAATATTTGCACGAGCTCGAGCAACCTTGCATGATGGACCGCACAGCTGTACAAATACGAATCTTAACGAATGAATAATAATAAACCATTAAACGTTGCTATTTGATATCCTAGACTTCTTGGATTAAAGGAAGTCCGGCCTAGACATGTGCGCCGCGCCGCCGCGCCGCCGCCGCCGACAATTTTTCCACGCCGCCGCCGTCGATGATTTTGACCGGCGTAGAATCGGCGTGGCAATTTTTAAGTCTATATCTTGTTTTAATGACCGGAAATGGTAGTGAGTGGCCAGTATACTACTTCTTTAAAAAAAAATGCTTTTCCGTCTTCACTTATTCCTTGCCGGTGTACCAACTGACGGTACTCTTGCTGTCATTTCGATGTTATCGTAAGATTTACGTCGACGACTTATCGATAATTTATGACAACTTCTGATTTTTAAATGACAGGTTTATATTTTTATATAATTTACTTTTGAATATAAAGCTTTTGATTTACTTTTAATTTTCCCTAAAATAAGAATGAAGTAACAAATTTTTATTTTTTGACTGACTCCAAAAAGCTGCAGGTTCTCATTTGTTGTTTTCATTTCGCTAAGACGACTGGGTTTGTTTTTTTTGTTTAAATGGCCCATTTTCATAAGGTCAAGTTTGATTTTGGGATCGAGAGATATATATATTTACGTTAATGTTAAGTATAGTCACGTAACGTTACACCTGCAGTAAATTGTAATTTACGTGTTTTTATAATAGCTCGCACATTTTCGCTCTGCTAGCGACACTTAATATTTAAAAGTAAAGTGGAACTGTGGATATCACTATAAAATGATGTCAACTTAAACTTCCAAAGAAAAGATGTTTCAATTTTATTTTAAAGTTACTCGTTCTTTTTATTTGCTGCTACTGACGTGCGTTAGGCGCATGGATTTATCGTGGTTCATCGATGTTCATCAGCACTCATGTTTTTGCTGTTAACATAGAATATAACTTCGCAAGCCGCTCGCAGCGGGGATGATTGGATGAAATAAGTAACAAAAATAATTGAAAAAAGCTGAATTCTGTTAGTTAATCAAGGAATCTAATGTATTAGATTTGTTTTGCCAAACGTTGCACCAGTGGACACTAAGATTCTCCTGAATGGTGAAAATCTACAAAATCTACAATGGTGTCCTCATATAAGAAAACTCGCTCTTCGATTAAGCTCGGCCACTCATGCCGTTAGGAGAATTAGACAATTAACGAATATTGACACAGCTCGCTTCGTTTATCACAGTTATTTTCATAGTGTAATGTCATATGGTATTCTGGTTTGGGGCAAAGCAGCTGACATGCAGACTATACTTGTTTTACAAAAAAAGAGCCATTCGCTTTCTGTATAACTTAAAAGCAGGTGTATCAGTTAGAGAACTATTTAAAGAAATTAATATTTTAACTGTTGCTTCCCAATATATCTATGACAATATTATTTTTGTGGTAAAAAATATACATACATTCAAAAATAAATCTGACATCCACAGCTATAAAACTAGAAATAAAAACAAGCTTGCTATAAGAAGTAGTCGTATCCGCAAAGCATATAAGTCATTTTTTGTTCAAGGTATTCACATTTATAACAAGTTACCCGTCGATGCTTTAAATTTATCATTCACGCTTCTAATCGTAATCGTAATCGTTTACGCTTCAAGATGGCTGCATCGTCTTTGGAATATTTTTTTGTCGTTTGCTCATTTACGTAGTTCAGTGTGTAATATTGATAGCTTATTGTGCGGTGACCTAACGAACAAGTGTGCAGCTAATGAAAAATTAGTGCCAAAACGCGAGAAACCACCCTTTAGTTGAACAAACGGTTATCCGGGGTCCCGGCCACCCACGTGTTTGTAAGGAGGCTATCACTTTACAATCAACAAGGCCTTAACCGAACAACGTTGCTTTTATTTTATTTTACGAAAATGAATAAAATCCTAAGTGTACCTTGACATTGGCAGAATTCACCTCGCTAAAATAGGCGAGGAGTAAAAGCCATTAATTAAAAAAAAAAAGCTTCTGATAGCAGAAGTAGTCGTATCCGCAAAGCATATATAAATCATTTTTGGTCAAGGTATTCACATTTATAACGAGTTACCCGTCGATGCTTTAAATTTATCATTTCCCGCTCTTATGAAATAGTTGAAAAAACTTTAATGTCAAAGGGTTATTACAGAGTCGAGGACTATCTGACGGACAAAGATGCATGGCCCAAACCAGAAACTACTACAAAATCAGATACAAAGTTCAGATAGGAAAGCATATTAAACATTTTTTGAAGCAATCAGATTTGGATATTATTATTATTATTTCATTTTATTTTATTTTAATTAAACAATAGGTACATCATCTGTCTCTCAAGCTGTTTTGATATGTCTTCTTATAGAACTACGCATTATTGTGTATCTTGTATTATTATTTTGAAAAAATAAGTTCCGCCGAGTTTCTTGCCGGTCATAATACTTCTCGGCTCAGAGGTGTAGGGTAAGAACCGGTGTTTTTTTTTCTCTGACGTTCATAAGTGTATTGTAATGTGCGTACATTAAAGAATCTTTTATCTTTTAAACCATAATTATTTTTGCATTTTTTTAGAGATATGCATGGAACATTTCGTCTTCTTAGTTACTTGACCCATAGCTTAATTGGGAACATGCGTGAAAAATATTAAATTGAATTTGTTCAATAAACGCATTCAACAACACCAAATTAATTTAAAATAGTGGAAATCCGTAATAATTTTCTAATATTTTTGTAAAGATGTTGCGGTTTAAAAACGTTAAATTTAAGCAATTTTTTGAATACTCCAAATATATTTTAAAAACCTCAATTCGATTACTTGTGTTCTTACAAGAAAAAAAGTATAACAACTGTATAGGTAAAAACGCATTGTTTCGTGCCCAAAAGTTACAAAAACATTCCAAAAACTTATTCTTTGCAAACAGTTTTCCGCAACTTTGAGGCCAGTGACGTCATAAACCTCACGTTTTTTGTATGGAGCGTTTTAGAATCAAAAGACGTCTTCTCAAAAAATCATGTATGTTGCGAATCGGTAAAGCGATCGAGCCCTGGCAAGGGTAATGATGTTGGTTCAAGCCCAACTGGGTTTGATTATTTTTCAATTTTTGTATTTGATTTAATAACAAACTGGAATCCAATCCATCCATCCAAGAACGATAAAATAAAATTTAGATTTTATTTCGTTAGCAAATTCGGGTTACCGCAAGCATCTTCGTCTTTTAGAACTTAGAATCAATATTTTCTCTCACAAATTACAAACTGGAAATCAGTCTGTTCTGCACTTGTTAACTTCGGCGCTTTTTGTATTATTATCGTAGTTGATTTTCAGGCAAGTGGTGTGGCCAGTTCTACATAGATAAAACATTAAGTGTGGAGCTATAAATGTGGACCATAACTAGTCAATCTTTTGGAAAATTCTTTAAAATCTAGTCTTTGATTTCAAATGTGCAATGTTTGCGAGACAATCATACGTTTTCAAGGATTTGGGGTGTTTTATTCAAGCAGTTTATCCTTATAAATACTCAGTAGGCTTCAATTTAGAAGGTAATTAGTCAAATTCCCTAGGCATATGTATTAAAAATATGTACCACGCCGATTTCACGCCGATCACGCCGCCGCCGCTGGTCAAAAAACGATCGGACGCCGCCGCCGATGATTTTGCCATCGGCGCACACCTCTAGTCCGGCCACAGTTCTACTGATTGTTCTTGGGTAAGTGAAGCACCTACCCATCATTCTACTTCATCTTTACCGGTTGCACTCTTACCTCAAGAATTCGTTAAGACACTAATCTATACCCGGGTTTTCATTTTGTAAGTAAGTAAGAATCACCGTTCTGTTTGTAACAGTCAGGTGCCGTATTTTAATTTTTTAATACAAAACCAATACTTACATTAAAAACACATTCTATCTCAAATGTAACCCCTGAGCGAGGATGCGTTGCGAATAATGTGTTTGTAAAGAACCAACCCGAGCTGCGCTGTACGAGGATAAACAAATGAAGCGATTCTATTGGTGCTTCACAAACACATTTCTCACAACGCATCTTCCCTCATCTCTGGTGGAAACGCAGCCTAAGACACGTGACCGTGAACAATGCATTGCTATTGGTCGATTCCCACATGCCCACACTTATCTCCGATCATCTCCGCATTAAAAGAAAGGCAGCCTTAGAATAGAATAGAATAGAATAGAATAGAATAGAACTTTATTGCATTCATGTTAGTGTACAGGTCTTACAATATTTCACACTTTTCACAGATCAACATGAGACCGTATAAGGGTATTGTAAATTTTATCTTAAAATCTAGGGCACAATAACCTAAAATGATAAGTTTATTTTAATTCTAAGACTAACATTTAGGTATAGTGTAAAGATAGGTATGAATGAAATTTATTTGCGTCAAAAAACTCTTGCAAAGAATAAAAGCAGTGTTCTATGAGGTACGTTATAACATTTTGTTGCAGCATTTTTAGCGCGCAGTTGTGCTACGCCGCCGTAGCACCTTGTTCGACGTAACAGCAGTTTTCTCGGCGCGCCATTTATGTTACCTACCTATAGCGAAAATAATGGCCAATGGGTAGGCGTAGGCGTTATGGACAGACATCGTCGCCTGAGTGTTATATGCGCGCTAAAGACTAAAAAGGCATGATCAATGAAATAGAGCCTAGGATGTATTCGAAATGTTTAAATATGATAATTAAACCCATACATAATACACCTTAATATACAGGATGTAATCGTTAAGCGTTGTCAGGCGATTATTCCGTAAATATGACAGATATCAGAAAACATTAAACTGATATCGAAAGAACGTTACCCAATGAGTAAAATCACATTAATAACTTTTTTAAATAGAATTAGTAATATTAAAAATATTAAGTTTAATCGCTCCTATATGTGCATTTAGTATGACGTTCCTTGAGGCTGTTATTTCCCTACCGTAAGAGACAAAACTGTTCAAGATTCATTTATACGAATAAACTGAACAATTCATGAATCATATGATAAAGCCTCTCAACGAACGGCGTACTGAATGGGAGGGTTTGAAATTAATATTTGGGATATTTCTGGTTTTATTTAAAAAAGTTATTGATGTGATTTTACTCATTGGGTAACAAACTTTCGATATCAGTTCAAACTTTTCTGATATTCTGTTATATTTACGGAATAATCGCCTGGCTAGACTTAATACGATTACACCCTGTATAGGTAAGTGATTGCTATGGTTCCTGTGCCCAGCAGCTACAAGTTTCAAGCCCGAGCCACTGCTGATATTGATCTCTAATTGCATTCTTAAATACGAGTACATATTTTCAAATCTTGAATTTGTATTATGGATTATGGTTGTCCATAACAAAATTCCAAATGCTAAATTTTGTTTGACTCTTTCGATTTTTTATCTTCCATGTCTATGTCAAATGGGCATGTTTCATCCATACTAATATTATAAATGGGAAACGGTATGTGTGTGTTTGTTTGTCCGTCTTTCACGGCAAAACGGGGCGACGAATTGACGTGATTTTTTAAATGGAGATAGTTGAAGGGATGGAGAGTGACATAGGCTACTTTTTGTCTCCTTCAAACCCCCCACTTCCCTAAAATGGGGGGTGGAAGTTTGTATGGTTTGTTACTCCGAATTTAACGCGAACGAAGCCGCGGGCAAAAGCTAGTGTTTCTATATAACTGCAAGTGACTCATCATCTGATATCGTCGTGTCGGTAAACGGCGATACACTTGCACTAATATTTGCACGAGCTCGAGCAACCTTGCATGATGGACCGCACAGCTGTACAAATACGAATCTTAACGAATGAATAATAATAAACCATTAAACGTTGCTATTTGATATCCTAGACTTCTTGGATTAAAGGAAGTCCGGCCTAGACATGTGCGCCGCGCCGCCGCGCCGCCGCCGCCGACAATTTTTCCACGCCGCCGCCGTCGATGATTTTGACCGGCGTAGAATCGGCGTGGCAATTTTTAAGTCTATATCTTGTTTTAATGACCGGAAATGGTAGTGAGTGGCCAGTATACTACTTCTTTAAAAAAAAATGCTTTTCCGTCTTCACTTATTCCTTGCCGGTGTACCAACTGACGGTACTCTTGCTGTCATTTCGATGTTATCGTAAGATTTACGTCGACGACTTATCGATAATTTATGACAACTTCTGATTTTTAAATGACAGGTTTATATTTTTATATAATTTACTTTTGAATATAAAGCTTTTGATTTACTTTTAATTTTCCCTAAAATAAGAATGAAGTAACAAATTTTTATTTTTTGACTGACTCCAAAAAGCTGCAGGTTCTCATTTGTTGTTTTCATTTCGCTAAGACGACTGGGTTTGTTTTTTTTGTTTAAATGGCCCATTTTCATAAGGTCAAGTTTGATTTTGGGATCGAGAGATATATATATTTACGTTAATGTTAAGTATAGTCACGTAACGTTACACCTGCAGTAAATTGTAATTTACGTGTTTTTATAATAGCTCGCACATTTTCGCTCTGCTAGCGACACTTAATATTTAAAAGTAAAGTGGAACTGTGGATATCACTATAAAATGATGTCAACTTAAACTTCCAAAGAAAAGATGTTTCAATTTTATTTTAAAGTTACTCGTTCTTTTTATTTGCTGCTACTGACGTGCGTTAGGCGCATGGATTTATCGTGGTTCATCGATGTTCATCAGCACTCATGTTTTTGCTGTTAACATAGAATATAACTTCGCAAGCCGCTCGCAGCGGGGATGATTGGATGAAATAAGTAACAAAAATAATTGAAAAAAGCTGAATTCTGTTAGTTAATCAAGGAATCTAATGTATTAGATTTGTTTTGCCAAACGTTGCACCAGTGGACACTAAGATTCTCCTGAATGGTGAAAATCTACAAAATCTACAATGGTGTCCTCATATAAGAAAACTCGCTCTTCGATTAAGCTCGGCCACTCATGCCGTTAGGAGAATTAGACAATTAACGAATATTGACACAGCTCGCTTCGTTTATCACAGTTATTTTCATAGTGTAATGTCATATGGTATTCTGGTTTGGGGCAAAGCAGCTGACATGCAGACTATACTTGTTTTACAAAAAAAGAGCCATTCGCTTTCTGTATAACTTAAAAGCAGGTGTATCAGTTAGAGAACTATTTAAAGAAATTAATATTTTAACTGTTGCTTCCCAATATATCTATGACAATATTATTTTTGTGGTAAAAAATATACATACATTCAAAAATAAATCTGACATCCACAGCTATAAAACTAGAAATAAAAACAAGCTTGCTATAAGAAGTAGTCGTATCCGCAAAGCATATAAGTCATTTTTTGTTCAAGGTATTCACATTTATAACAAGTTACCCGTCGATGCTTTAAATTTATCATTCACGCTTCTAATCGTAATCGTAATCGTTTACGCTTCAAGATGGCTGCATCGTCTTTGGAATATTTTTTTGTCGTTTGCTCATTTACGTAGTTCAGTGTGTAATATTGATAGCTTATTGTGCGGTGACCTAACGAACAAGTGTGCAGCTAATGAAAAATTAGTGCCAAAACGCGAGAAACCACCCTTTAGTTGAACAAACGGTTATCCGGGGTCCCGGCCACCCACGTGTTTGTAAGGAGGCTATCACTTTACAATCAACAAGGCCTTAACCGAACAACGTTGCTTTTATTTTATTTTACGAAAATGAATAAAATCCTAAGTGTACCTTGACATTGGCAGAATTCACCTCGCTAAAATAGGCGAGGAGTAAAAGCCATTAATTAAAAAAAAAAAGCTTCTGATAGCAGAAGTAGTCGTATCCGCAAAGCATATATAAATCATTTTTGGTCAAGGTATTCACATTTATAACGAGTTACCCGTCGATGCTTTAAATTTATCATTTCCCGCTCTTATGAAATAGTTGAAAAAACTTTAATGTCAAAGGGTTATTACAGAGTCGAGGACTATATGACGGACAAAGATGCATGGCCCAAACCAGAAACTACTACAAAATCAGATACAAAGTTCAG
The DNA here is from genome assembly GCA_947086415.1 of Pammene aurita. NCBI lineage: Eukaryota > Metazoa > Arthropoda > Insecta > Lepidoptera > Tortricidae > Pammene > Pammene aurita. The sequence continues at coordinate 24,982,279 of OX352308.1, read as the reverse complement.
ATAGGAAAGCATATTAAACATTTTTTGAAGCAATCAGATTTGGATATTATTATTATTATTTCATTTTATTTTATTTTAATTAAACAATAGGTACATCGTCTGTCTCTCAAGCTGTTTTGATATGTCTTCTTATAGAACTACGCATTATTGTGTATCTTGTATTATTATTTTGAAAAAATAAGTTCCGCCGAGTTTCTTGCCGGTCATAATACTTCTCGGCTCAGAGGTGTAGGGTAAGAACCGGTGTTTTTTTTTCTCTGACGTTCATAAGTGTATTGTAATGTGCGTACATTAAAGAATCTTTTATCTTTTAAACCATAATTATTTTTGCATTTTTTTAGAGATATGCATGGAACATTTCGTCTTCTTAGTTACTTGACCCATAGCTTAATTGGGAACATGCGTGAAAAATATTAAATTGAATTTGTTCAATAAACGCATTCAACAACACCAAATTAATTTAAAATAGTGGAAATCCGTAATAATTTTCTAATATTTTTGTAAAGATGTTGCGGTTTAAAAACGTTAAATTTAAGCAATTTTTTGAATACTCCAAATATATTTTAAAAACCTCAATTCGATTACTTGTGTTCTTACAAGAAAAAAAGTATAACAACTGTATAGGTAAAAACGCATTGTTTCGTGCCCAAAAGTTACAAAAACATTCCAAAAACTTATTCTTTGCAAACAGTTTTCCGCAACTTTGAGGCCAGTGACGTCATAAACCTCACGTTTTTTGTATGGAGCGTTTTAGAATCAAAAGACGTCTTCTCAAAAAATCATGTATGTTGCGAATCGGTAAAGCGATCGAGCCCTGGCAAGGGTAATGATGTTGGTTCAAGCCCAACTGGGTTTGATTATTTTTCAATTTTTGTATTTGATTTAATAACAAACTGGAATCCAATCCATCCATCCAAGAACGATAAAATAAAATTTAGATTTTATTTCGTTAGCAAATTCGGGTTACCGCAAGCATCTTCGTCTTTTAGAACTTAGAATCAATATTTTCTCTCACAAATTACAAACTGGAAATCAGTCTGTTCTGCACTTGTTAACTTCGGCGCTTTTTGTATTATTATCGTAGTTGATTTTCAGGCAAGTGGTGTGGCCAGTTCTACATAGATAAAACATTAAGTGTGGAGCTATAAATGTGGACCATAACTAGTCAATCTTTTGGAAAATTCTTTAAAATCTAGTCTTTGATTTCAAATGTGCAATGTTTGCGAGACAATCATACGTTTTCAAGGATTTGGGGTGTTTTATTCAAGCAGTTTATCCTTATAAATACTCAGTAGGCTTCAATTTAGAAGGTAATTAGTCAAATTCCCTAGGCATATGTATTAAAAATATGTACCACGCCGATTTCACGCCGATCACGCCGCCGCCGCTGGTCAAAAAACGATCGGACGCCGCCGCCGATGATTTTGCCATCGGCGCACACCTCTAGTCCGGCCACAGTTCTACTGATTGTTCTTGGGTAAGTGAAGCACCTACCCATCATTCTACTTCATCTTTACCGGTTGCACTCTTACCTCAAGAATTCGTTAAGACACTAATCTATACCCGGGTTTTCATTTTGTAAGTAAGTAAGAATCACCGTTCTGTTTGTAACAGTCAGGTGCCGTATTTTAATTTTTTAATACAAAACCAATACTTACATTAAAAACACATTCTATCTCAAATGTAACCCCTGAGCGAGGATGCGTTGCGAATAATGTGTTTGTAAAGAACCAACCCGAGCTGCGCTGTACGAGGATAAACAAATGAAGCGATTCTATTGGTGCTTCACAAACACATTTCTCACAACGCATCTTCCCTCATCTCTGGTGGAAACGCAGCCTAAGACACGTGACCGTGAACAATGCATTGCTATTGGTCGATTCCCACATGCCCACACTTATCTCCGATCATCTCCGCATTAAAAGAAAGGCAGCCTTAGAATAGAATAGAATAGAATAGAATAGAATAGAACTTTATTGCATTCATGTTAGTGTACAGGTCTTACAATATTTCACACTTTTCACAGATCAACATGAGACCGTATAAGGGTATTGTAAATTTTATCTTAAAATCTAGGGCACAATAACCTAAAATGATAAGTTTATTTTAATTCTAAGACTAACATTTAGGTATAGTGTAAAGATAGGTATGAATGAAATTTATTTGCGTCAAAAAACTCTTGCAAAGAATAAAAGCAGTGTTCTATGAGGTACGTTTTCAACTTATTGACAAATTTGGTGTATTTTTGCTCTTCGCTTATTTCCCTTGGAAGGTGGTTGAAAATTCTTATACTCATTACGTGAGGGCTTTGGTTACTTATTTCTATATTAATTGAAGGTATGGCTATTTTATCCTTATGTCTTAGATTCATGGTACACATGTGTCTGTCTTTAGCTTTGGCATATTAGTGTGGGAAATCTACCGGGTCGTTGTATGGAGACCTCGCATTAATTCCTCAGTCGATAATTCTTTTGCTGGAATGTAGTATAGGTCATAACAAACACAAAAAACTATTTTTCCAAAAAAAAACTTATGTCAGTTTTGGTATTTTTACCAAAATGTACAAAAACCTTAATAGTTTTGTTCTGAAATTTTCCTCAGGGTATGTTTGTTTCACTAAACCAATTATTTTGATTCCTGACAGATACTGTCAAAAGTTCAAAAAGATATTCCAAATAAAACTGTCACTTTTATTCAAAAATAATTGGTTACACTTGCCATTTTGTTTGGAAAATTTCTCAGTCAAGTTTGTAATAGTGGATGTTATGATAATCTTATTTTAGCATAATATTCACGAATTTCCAAAAAAAAAACCTTAAAGAAAAATTGTTATTACAGTATATTTAATATACTTCATGGAAAATTTCTCAGCCCAGTTTTGTTTTTTATTCATGTTAAGTAGTCAATTGAACAGCCAAAACTAAAATTTCCAAAAAATAATCCACATACAATACGTCAAATTTTGAAATTTTAAATTTGTCTAGCCTTTTAAAGCGAGTGAACATGCAGTAATATGTCGTCGTGCGTCAGCTATTGAGTCCAGTTTAGCATGCGCAACTACGACTCAGCTATGCTTGCGTACTAGTGAAAAAAGTGGAGTAAGTTACTTCAATTATAGAATTTTCTATTTTGATATTTGTATTTAACTCGTATCATTATAATTTTAATAAATATTGTGATGGCGATATTATTAAGTAACCATTTTAGTATTTAATTGAAGCACCAGAGTATCATTACCTTACTAAATAGAACACCATCACCACTGCTCGCCGACAGATCACGCTTGTATTGTCATAATCATAATGCACACAATCCGCATCACCGCGCCGCACGCACCGATACAACTACGCTTCGACACTAGTCAAGCTGCCTACGAACAGATGGTGCAGTGATTAAGTTGGATGCCACTAACGTTTGTTCAACGCAGAAACATGACCCTCGGCGCTTTGCCGAGGAATATTTGACAATCGCGATAGGGTCTAAAGGCACGCATGCTATATGCCTCAATCAAATTTCAGCATTTTGGTGTTGTAACACTAACCCAATGGGCGAGTAATATATCCTTACGACAAATTACTGGCCTAGTACTCATCTACCTAGCTGGGTAATACTCGACAAGTAAGCACTAGAGAGACGACGGAGTACATGTAAATCTCTAAAACAATAAATTTTATCAGATACACGCGACTCTTTGTCTTCGCCCCCCAACACCCCGCTCTACAACTATAGATTTCTTCATAATGGATATATCAAGGTATATGCGAAACAGCGCATTTGCCAGATGACTTATGTAGACTCTTGATTTCCCCGAATTTAAACATATTTATTTAACATAAGTTGTATTTATAAATGACTCTTAAATAAGATGTACTTTAATGTTATGAATATTTAGTAAATGTAATTATATAATATTAAGGTATTGTCTGTTCTATTGTCTATTTCACCTGTGATAACTGTATGTTTTTCTCTGTGTGTAATATTTAATTGATTTTTTTTGTTATAAGTAAACTGAAATAGATATCATATGCTTCAGAAAAACCAAGTCCTCCGGTGTCCGAGGCCAGCAGGCAGCACTATCTCTCTTGTTTCTTTTGTTGTTTTAAATGATTTCTATCATATGTATGACATATATTTCAGGTTACTTATAACAAAGAAACAATTAAATATCACACACAGAGAAAAACATACAGTTGTCACAGGTGAAATAGACAATAGAACAGACAATACCTTAATATTATATAATTACATTTACTAAATGTTCATGACATTAAAGTATATCTTATTTAAGAGTCATTTATAAATACAACTTATGTTAAATAAATATGTTTAAATTCGGGTAAATCAAGAGTCTAATTACAGTTATCACAGGTGAAATAGAAAATAGACATACATTAATATTGTATAATCCACCACCATTTTTTTTCCCGTGAAAAAAAATATTTCCTTAGTTTTTCTTAAATATGAAAAACTGGAAAAAAATGGTTTTGTATAGAGGGTTGGCCGGTCGAAACAACATGCCCCATCAAAAAAAAAAAATTTTTCGCACTAAAAAAAATTTTCTCCTACTTTTTCTTAGTCACAATACGATATCAATAGTGCCCTTAAACGGACCACCAGTATTCTTATTACAACCTGTATGATTTTTTAAATTAATTTTCTTTGCATCCACCTATGTTGATATAACTTAAACATTATTAGACATTAATAGTAGTTTATGTAACTGTTTCATAATAAGATCACACGAGTGTTTTAAGGCCTAATTACGTACAGTTGCATACACTGCTTTATCTACACAAATATTATAAATCCTAAATGACGTGTTCGGAAACCAGTAGAATGACCGCCATTGCACCGCCATGACCAACTCTATTGTGTCGGCGGTCGCGCGGGCGCGTGCCGGCGCTCGAGGAGAGGGCGAATCTTGGTAACGTTACCGTGAGTAATGAATTTTCATACGTTTTTACCACACTATCAGAGATGTTACGTTACTGGTTTAAATAATGGTGGTACGGTTTCCGAACGCGGAATAGAGGATTTATGATATTGGTGTAGATAAATGATATTACATGCAATAGAATCAACATTGTTATATATACGCCAAACACTGGCTATTGTCATGTACTTTGTGTAACATGTCACATCATTGATAATACTCACTTTCGTAGGTACAGCCACCGGCAACAGTATCTTCCTATACGAAGGCCGCAAAAATATGTGACACGCTCTTATTTGTAGGGCCATAAGAGCGTGTCACATATTTTTGCGGCCTTCGTGTAGGAATATACTATTGCCGGTGACTGTACAATAAATTATTTGTATTTGTATGGATTGAATCGAACACTTACTCCAAAGACAGGATAATCACTTATTTAAGTAGTCCCCGCTGGCAATCTACTGGCAGTAGGATGTCAGAACGTCCCCCTCCCCCAACCCGCAATACAAAGAGGCGATAAGTTGAGACAGATGTAGGCTAAGTCGGTCTCGGCTGGAAAGACCTAGAAGTTTCCATTTAAGATCGTTGACAAGTGAAAAAATCTTATGCGAGATCATTTTATGGGACAACAGGAACAAATTATCGTCACCACAGTTACATTAGTGACCGATTTAACATCTTTGTTTGTTAAGAAAAACGTTTTTTTTTTTTTAATTTACTTTGCCACTTCGTTTCCTTCATCGTACCATATGATAAAATTAACGTAAATAAAAAACTGGACAAATGCGAGTCGGACTCGCACACGAATGGTTGCGTACATTATCTATAAAAACGGCAAAAAAGCATGTTGTATGGGAGCCCCCTTAAATATTCATTTTATTCTGTTTTTTAGTATTTGTTGTTATAGCGGCAACAGAAATACATCATCTGTGAATATGTCAATTGTCTAAATATCACGGTTCATGTGATACAGCCTGGTGACAGACGGACAGATTGACAGCGGAGTCTTAGTAATAGGAAAAAAATAGCTTTTACTCTTTGTGTACGGAACCCTAAAAAAATACGGTGTATAATATTTCTGCAAATATTTAAGAAAAAAATGTTTAGTGACTCGTTTCCTGTGATAATAACATCAATGCAGCTCCATTTGCTCTACTTCCACTTCAGAATCAGAATCACTGTTATTGAGCATCAAAGAACCCTTGTTCAAGCCGCTGAGGTGAAAAAAGGAGTTTTACATGTTCATAAGATCCAAAAGAGTTTAACGCGCTACAATTCAACCCTAACTTTTGTACGTGGAACCGGCTATTGTGACGCCAAACTTCCTTCTGCGTGGCCGTCAACAATGCCGCGGCATTGGTCAGCAGGTTAGTACCAAAAAGGTTAGGATACAAATGTTGAATTGTATGAAACAATCTTTTACCCAAATAAAAAAATACTACTATTTATTTCATTATAACAAATATGGTTGAAGGAAAGAGCGGAAAACAACAAACAAATTATATGTTTACTGTTTAGGTTAGGACAGTAACAAATACAGGTCTGTTGTTAGAAAGACAGACAAACAAAATACTAGTAAGTTGTAGTTTTAGATCCAACACGCGTTTTAATTCAGCCCAAACTTCAGCGAAATTCAGTCGCCCATAGAAAAAATCAGCGGAAAAAGCAAAAAATTGTCTATGGTGACTGAATTTTTGTATGGAGCCATTGGAGCACAGCGAAATCTAGACGCAAGTTGGACTATTCCGCCTTGCGGCTGATTTTTGTCTATGGTTTACTGAAGTCCTCTGAATATTTCGCTAAGTGGGTTATATTTACCGGAATCTTAGCGTAATTCAGCAATATAGATAATAAAAACCTTAAAATGTAGACAATACTCAGACTTCTAGTACTCTAGTAGTTGGCCAGGGAGGAAAATTGTCTATGGAGTCCATACAAATACCAGAACCTAACCACAGATAATTTTCCACATTTCTGAATTTTGTCTATGGTTGGGGGAAATTAGTAAAATGAGAAAAATTTTGGAACAATCCAAAATGGCGGCAGACACGGATGAAACCAATTTCCAAGTAATTTAAGCGATCCCGACGGGCGAGCTTCAGACTGGCAGGCCGAAGGCCGAGCCCGCTTGGGCTTCCCGGAGCCCGGAGCTTCACTCAGAGCGTCCAAGGCCGTTCGATCCTCCAGCAATTCTAGGCAAGGCCGTAGGCCGAGCCACGGTAAGGACGAACTAAGCTGAAACCGATATAAATCCATGTTATGCAAGCCCGAAGGGCGAGCTTCAGGCTGGGAGATCGAAAGCTGACCTCAGCGGAGGGCCGAAAGTCCGAAGCCTTCACCCAGAGCCTCCAATCGTTCATACCTGAATAATTTGATTCGAGGCAGTAGGCCGAGCTGGGGGCATTTCGAGCGTCCTAGCAAATGCTAGGACGCTAATAAAATTATTAAGGTAAAGTCTCTAAATAAGCGTAGAACGAATGACGAAACGAGCGAAGGCCGAAGGCCGAGCTCCGCGTCGGGCCGAAGGCTCGAAGCGTCTACGAGAGGCGCACCAGCATCCGAGGCCGAAGGCTGAGCTGCAGAAAGATATGCTCGTACGCGGAGCACTTAACACAATCACAAAAGACAAATTCCTTCTAAAGCTTTTAGGTAAACCCAAAAATGCACACCAAGACTTTAAACACAAAACCAAAACAAAGACATAAATAAAACTCAATACAAAAGCCCTACTACACCTATTGAAACGAGCCACAATTTTTCGGATTTGACACCAACTACGAGTGATGAGTTGAATACTGTAATAAATAACTTAAAACTAAACACAAGCTCTGGCCTAGATGGTATTAATAACAAATGTATAATCTGTGTAAAAGATTTGATAGTTGAGGAACTTGTGTCATGTATTAACAAATGCCTTGAAGTGGGAGTATTTCCAGATAGTCTCAAGTTAGCCAAAGTTAGCCCCATTTATAAATCAGGAAACAAGAGTGATCCCGGCAATTACAGACCCATCTCAGTACTTCCAACAATTTCCAAAATATTCGAAAAGATACTCTATAATCGCTTGATAACATACCTAAATTCTATAAATTTCCTGTATGAAAAACAATATGGTTTCAGAAATAAGTCTAATACATTGTCGGCTACAGTAGACCTTATAACAAATATAAAAGTTCATATTGATCAAAAGAAAATAGGCCTCGGAGTGTTTATAGATTTGAAAAAAGCCTTCGACACAATCAGTCATGAGATGATGTTAAATAAACTAAGAAACATAGGTATTAGTGGACCTGCGTATAATATTATAAAATCGTACTTATCAAATCGTTTTCAGGTCGTTAAAATAGGAAATCACACAAGTAACCCCAAACCCATAAATTGTGGTGTACCTCAGGGTTCAATTTTAGGGCCTTTGTTATTTCTTATCTATATCAACGGTATTAAAGATATAGGTCTGATGGGAGACATAACGCTTTACGCTAACGACACAGCTTTATTTTATTTTGGAGACACAATTGATAAGGTTATTATGACAGCACAAAGTGATTTGAATTTACTCAATGCGTGGTTCCAAAATAATCTACTTACCATTAACACTACAAAAACCAACTATATAGTATTTTTAGCAAAAAACAAGAAAATTGCTGAATTTAACCCACTCACCATTAACAACCAATTAATTAAACAAATAGATAATGAAAAATATTTTGGTCTAATATTAGATAAAAGTCTAAGTTGGAAACCACACATCGAGAAAACCAGGTCTAAATTAGTATCGCTGACAGGCGCCATTCGGGGTATTTTACGTTTTCTACCTTAACAAACACGCTATATGATATATAACTCTCTCATTAAGCCACATATTGATTACCTGATCGAAATCTGGGGATCAGCTGCTAAAACGAACTTAGGAGTGCTTCAAGTAGCGCAAAACAAATTAATAAAATCATTATTCCATTATGACTTTCTAACACCAACAATTAAAATTTATAAAGATACTCAAATACTAAACATTAAACAGACATATAATTACCATACATGTATGTTAGTTCGAAAAATCATAAACAAAAATATACGCACACAAATTAATTTTTCAAGAAAAAAGACTAGACGAAAAATGGAATTGAGGAATGCTAATACTTAGACAAGCTAGAACAAAATTCGGAAAAAAATGTATTGTACATGAAGGCGCTCAGCTGTATAATAACCTCCCGAAAAGTATAAAGGAAAATAAGTCAATGTATAGTTTCAAAAAACAACTGAAAAATCACGTAAAAGACGGTCTACTGTGAATCACAAAATACCCAACTATATAATATAAATATCTAATATAAATAAAAGTATATTAAATATAATTAAAAAAAAGACTGTAAGTAGGCCTACTAATTAAAAATAACTATAAAACATAATACACGAAGATAAAAAAGCAAGGATTAGTAAAAAAAAAAAAAATGGTTAAGTATATTATTTTTATTTTTAATATATAATATTTATTATTATTTTACTATCTAATCCAAACTAATAAATTACAAAAAAAATTAAGAAATCATAAATACCTAAAATAATATAAAATATATTTACTTACTATGCTTACTTTAGTATATTTAAAAGAAAAATAAGCTTAATACCTCCACATTGTAATCAAATAAATAAATACACTAGTACATATCTATACACGGTGTAACATGAGAAAACCGAATAATTTTAACAGCGTATTCCTGACCATAATTGGAGACTAAAATGTCGTATAAACTTTTCTGGATTTCGCGAAAAAAAAAATTTTTTTTTTGCTTTTTTTTGTGTTTGTGTTTAACATAAAAACATAAATGTTATTGGTAAAGATGTCGATTAAAATAATTTTTTTTTCGAAAAAATAGTTTACGTAAAGTATTCCTTGGCACTTTGATATCTGTCAATAAGAATGTCTAGACTAGACCCCATAAAGGGTGAAATCGCCATCAAAAAAGCGTTTTGCACTGAGTGACAATAAAAAATGTTTTTTTTATTTAATTGGTAGTAACTCTGAAACTAAGCGAATTCCAGAAAAGTTTATACGACATTTTAGTCTCCAATTATGGTCAGGAATACGCTGTTAAAATTATTCGGTTTTCTCATGTTACACCATGTATACATACCAAAATAATATAATGTACCTATTTAACATTTATGTTTAGTTCTATCTACCTACGCTCGCAGAAATGCAATGCCACGTCCAGTATTCTAAAGTCAGCGGACTTGCTGCAACTACGAATATAATGGTAACTAGAAAATAAAAATTACATGCACATTCAAATAACAACCTTATGTTGAACTGAAATAAATTTACATTTGAATACTTAATGACCCCATAGCAACTACTACACTTCTTCTGACATTCGTAACTTCAACAGTTTACCGCCGTACCGTACAAACCAGTATAGGACTGAGCCCCGTTGAAACCTAGTTCTTAACGACTCATGAATACAATTTATGCTGGGCCATAGCTTACTGTTTATTACAAAATGTTTATTAAGTAGTATGCACCACTAATCACCTTGTTTTGTTAAACTGTATCGGCAGATTTTGTTTAACTACCGTAAGTTATAATAGTATACCCTCAATGTTTTTAGTTCGTTTGCTGATTTCATGCATTATAAATAATTATTTTTAAGTATTTAAAGTTCTCATGTAAGTGAATTATAATATTCTTAGTGAGAATAGATGATCTTAAACCTAACAAAAGACAAACACAAAGACAAGCACACAATAGAAACACACAAGACAAACATCAAGACAAGCATAAAGACAAACACAGACACAAAAACAAAAGCCAACACCACCACCGCGGGGCCCTCGGACCCCGCGCACCCGCCCTGCATACTAGTTCCTTTTCCTTTGAGGTACGGAATCCAAAACTTGTAAGTACAACCCTATACGCAGTTGGTACACTAATCGCGATTTATGTCGCTGTTTGGAGGCAACAGATTTCAAGGGAAAGTCAAAGTTTGTCCTTAATCCAATTTTTATATTCGTTACAGCAATGTTCAGGGATTGTTAAAATTGTGTGATGTACGGAACTATCAGGGTGCGAGTCCGACTCGCACTTGGCCGGTTTTTTTATAATTACAACATTTCATCATCAATTCCCCTAGCGTTTGTCTCGGCTTTCACCACGGCTCAATTGAGCATAGACTGCTAAAATCATAACGCTTCCTTTTATCTTCGCCGTAGTCAAAAGTGAAATATATTACAACTGGCGTACTTTTTTATTTACTCTGTGACTAGGCATATCTATTTGTAATAACGGGACTTAACCGCGTATATATTTCTAAAAATTACCTTCGACGTTTCGAGGACGACATTGTCCCCGTGGTCCCGAAGAAAGACAATGTGTCATTAGTAAATGTAAGCGTCAACGAATACCGCCGGTTCGAAAGCCGGACATTGTGAGTGTTGTAAATCGACCGAGTGACATCCCTAGTGTGCAAAACGTTCAAGTTGATAATCAAGACCAAGTGCGGGTAGTTCGAAAAACTCGCGCGGCTAGAAGATGTTGATGTCAACTGGAGCCAGTCTTTCTTCGGGACCACGGGGACAATGTCGTCCTCGAAACGTCGAAGGTAATTTTTAGAAATATATACGCGGTTAAGTCCCGTTATTACAAATAGATATGTGTAAAAACCGTGAAAGTTTAAATCAGTGTTCTGTGACTAGGCGTTTAGCACCACTGCGAATTATATCAAATCAAGATAAAATTGCTAACAGTATGGGTGTATTCATGTTTTTTTTTTTATACCACGACGGTGGCAAACAAGCATACGGCCCGCCTGATGGTAAGCAGCTACCGTAACCTATGGACGCCTGCAACTCCAAAGGAGTCACATGCGCGTTGCCGACCCTTTAAAAAAAGGAGGATTCACTGTGTTGACGCCTAAAGGAACAAGAAGGTCCCTCATCGTCAACACACTGGGTCCTCTTTGAGCTCTTTGGCAACCTTACTCACCAGCAGGAACACAACACTATGAGTAGGGTCGAGTGCTATTTGGCTGTGGTTTTCTGTAAGGTGGAGGTACTTCCCCAGTCGGGCTCTTCTCCAGATTTGAGCGATGATATTCGCTGAACGTGCCCTACCACACTTAGCGAGATGTCATTCGCAGTACCCATACCTCTCTTTTTGGCTCTCTTTTTTGGATTTAGTGTTAATATATATTTTAGTAACGTGCAAAACCATAAATGTAAACTGTTTGTTTGAGTTTATTAAAGAGGATCATTAAAAAAGTGTATAGGAAGTCACACGCTTTGAGCGAAAGTAGTTAGAGCAACATTGTTTAGTCAAAGTGCTTACACACGCTGCGCATGACCCCTCGCGAGGCATCCCCGCTCCTGCGTCCCGCGTCCCGCACGTGCGCATTCCACTAACGAGTGAAATAATAGAAATCTTTATTTGTCACATGATTTAACTTTTTAATACGCAGGATATTTTTTTTGATTTTTTTACAGTCGAAAGAAAAGTCTTAAAGGAAATATAATTTATAAAAAATATTGACGGAGCAATATTCTACTGCGAGTAATAAGCTAATTTTTATACTGAAAAAGTTTGATAATGAAATTTTTGGAAATTGTTTGTCTTAAGTAGAAAACGTACATTTAATGTCACTTCAGTAAAGAAAAGTGACGGAGCAAATTTCCGATGTGAGTTACACAAAAATAATATATTTTATAAAAAAAAATATTGTCTGTTATGGATTTTTTTTTTTGAAATTTTAAATATTGATTACATACTTCAAGTCAATATTTCTGGTGAAATAAAATTAGACTGAGCATTTTTGCAAACGTAAATATAGACGATATAAGAGTTTAGGTAAAAAAACCCAACTAGGACAATTGTTTTTTTTTGGAAAAATAATTATATACCATCTACTCCTGACACTTTATCATGCTGCAAAGTTTTTTTGGACTGAGGAGTTAATGCGAGGTCAAACCCTCTATTGCCTGGCCTATATAGAGTCGGGTTCTTTCGTACAAATTTACTAGCTTCTAGAATATATAAACAGGGTAAAGTTAGCAGATTTAAGTTCTTAAAGTGAGGTTTACAGGATTCATAAAATTTGGTATTTGTAAGTATTCTAATACAAACTTTTTGCATTAAAAATAAATGCGTTATGTCTGTGCTGTTGCCCCACAAAACAATTCCATATTGGAGACATGATTGGGCAAATGCATAGTAGGCGGTAACTGCTGTTTTGAAATCGGTACTTTTTTTTATATTTCTTAGGACATAGGTGAATCGGGAAATTTTAATGCTTATTTTATCAATATGAGATTCCCAGTTTAAGTTTCCGTCAACAGTAATACCAAGGAGATTACAATTACTAGTTTCCTGAAATTTGTTATCTAAATATGTGTAATTAATTTCTATTGGAGGTCTTTGGTAGGGTCGAAACTGGATTAAATTAGTCTTTTTTAGGTTTAATTGTAAATTATGGTCTTGTAGCCATTTCAAAATTATATTAAGAATATTGTTCATGTTTTTTACTAATTTTTCGCTATTTTGACTTGAGAATACAATGGAAACGTCATCGGCATAGAGGAAACATTTGAAATTGTCCGTGTTTATTGTTTTTGGTAGGTGGTTGATGTAAATTAAAAATAGGATACAGCCTAAAACACTGCCCTGTGGAATTGGACATTTAATGTGCTTACTGTCTGAATGTATTTTTTTAAGGTTTTACTGTTTTTATCATAATATTCTAGTTCAACTAATTGGACTCTATTCTTTAAATAGGATTTGAACCAGTCATGAGCAGCTCCGCGTATGCCTATTCCGTACAATTTGTTTAGTAAAATATCATGTTTAACTCTGTCGTATGCTTTACTCATATCTAGCATTAATCCAAAAGCTGGGTTGTTATTGTCTATTATTTTTATGACTGCATGAATAAACTTATGGACGGTAAGAACTGTACCTCTTTGCTTTCTAAAACCGAATAGGCTGTCATCAAATATTTTGTATTTATCACAAAAGTCTGATAAGCGCTTAACCATAACTGATTCAAAGATTTTAGAAAATGTTGGCAACATTGCAATGGGGCGATATTGATCAGGGTTCGTTACGTTTTTTTGCTTTCGGAATTGGTCTGATAACTGCAGTTTTTAAAGCATTTGAAAACGTACTTGTTGTAAGGGATTGATTTACTAAAAATGTTAAGGGTATAATAAGCTCATCAGAGCATATTTTAACCAATGAGGGAGGTATTTCGTCAATTCCAAAACTATGTTTGTTTTTTAATTTTTTTATGCATTTCATAATTTCCACGTAATTTGCAGGAGATAGGAACATCGTATTGCTTGTAGGGTTAAGAACGACGCCCGCGTGGTTGATGATTACTATTTGTATACCTACTGAGGAAAAATATGTGTTAAAGATATCAGCAACTGTTTGGGGTTGGTCTATTAACTTATTATCTACTTTAAGGGTTGTGTTTTTCTTCGATTTTATTTCTAGTTCAAGTTTTTTGGTCTGCTCTCCTATAATTTTCCACAAAGTTTTTATTTTATTGCTGGAACTATTTATCCTTTCACGATTATAATTTTTTTTTGCTAATATAACACATTTTTTTAATATTTTTGTGTAAGCTTCTGAATAGTTAACTAAAATAGGGTCAGGTGACTGTGCAACTAGATTTTTTAATATACGTTTATGTTGACATGATATTTTTAGTCCAGGTGTTAACCACACTCTTTTTGGGTTTTCTCTAGATTTTCTTTGTTTTTTAGGGATGCAATGGTCAAGTATCATTTTAATTGTGTTATTAAAAGTGTTAAAATTTTTATTAATGTTATTTTGGGGAGTTAATATAGAAATCCAATTGACAGCTTGTAGCTCTGATTTGAATAACTGTACATTTCTTTCTGAAAATAGTCGTTTGTAATATTTATATATATTATGTGTATAGCCCTCTAGTACATTGGCGTCAGGTACTATTACATTTACGCCTTTATGGTCTGAAAACCCCAATTCCTGGACAGCCACTTCAAAGTTATCTGCATAAAAATTTGTAAATACAACATCTAGGCATAAAAAAAAAAAGCTTCTGATAGCAGAAGTAGTCGTATCCGCAAAGCATATATAAATCATTTTTGGTCAAGGTATTCACATTTATAACGAGTTACCCGTCGATGCTTTAAATTTATCATTTCCCGCTCTTATGAAATAGTTGAAAAAACTTTAATGTCAAAGGGTTATTACAGAGTCGAGGACTATATGACGGACAAAGATGCATGGCCCAAACCAGAAACTACTACAAAATCAGATACAAAGTTCAGATAGGAAAGCATATTAAACATTTTTTGAAGCAATCAGATTTGGATATTATTATTATTATTTCATTTTATTTTATTTTAATTAAACAATAGGTACATCGTCTGTCTCTCAAGCTGTTTTGATATGTCTTCTTATAGAACTACGCATTATTGTGTATCTTGTATTATTATTTTGAAAAAATAAGTTCCGCCGAGTTTCTTGCCGGTCATAATACTTCTCGGCTCAGAGGTGTAGGGTAAGAACCGGTGTTTTTTTTTCTCTGACGTTCATAAGTGTATTGTAATGTGCGTACATTAAAGAATCTTTTATCTTTTAAACCATAATTATTTTTGCATTTTTTTAGAGATATGCATGGAACATTTCGTCTTCTTAGTTACTTGACCCATAGCTTAATTGGGAACATGCGTGAAAAATATTAAATTGAATTTGTTCAATAAACGCATTCAACAACACCAAATTAATTTAAAATAGTGGAAATCCGTAATAATTTTCTAATATTTTTGTAAAGATGTTGCGGTTTAAAAACGTTAAATTTAAGCAATTTTTTGAATACTCCAAATATATTTTAAAAACCTCAATTCGATTACTTGTGTTCTTACAAGAAAAAAAGTATAACAACTGTATAGGTAAAAACGCATTGTTTCGTGCCCAAAAGTTACAAAAACATTCCAAAAACTTATTCTTTGCAAACAGTTTTCCGCAACTTTGAGGCCAGTGACGTCATAAACCTCACGTTTTTTGTATGGAGCGTTTTAGAATCAAAAGACGTCTTCTCAAAAAATCATGTATGTTGCGAATCGGTAAAGCGATCGAGCCCTGGCAAGGGTAATGATGTTGGTTCAAGCCCAACTGGGTTTGATTATTTTTCAATTTTTGTATTTGATTTAATAACAAACTGGAATCCAATCCATCCATCCAAGAACGATAAAATAAAATTTAGATTTTATTTCGTTAGCAAATTCGGGTTACCGCAAGCATCTTCGTCTTTTAGAACTTAGAATCAATATTTTCTCTCACAAATTACAAACTGGAAATCAGTCTGTTCTGCACTTGTTAACTTCGGCGCTTTTTGTATTATTATCGTAGTTGATTTTCAGGCAAGTGGTGTGGCCAGTTCTACATAGATAAAACATTAAGTGTGGAGCTATAAATGTGGACCATAACTAGTCAATCTTTTGGAAAATTCTTTAAAATCTAGTCTTTGATTTCAAATGTGCAATGTTTGCGAGACAATCATACGTTTTCAAGGATTTGGGGTGTTTTATTCAAGCAGTTTATCCTTATAAATACTCAGTAGGCTTCAATTTAGAAGGTAATTAGTCAAATTCCCTAGGCATATGTATTAAAAATATGTACCACGCCGATTTCACGCCGATCACGCCGCCGCCGCTGGTCAAAGAACGATCGGACGCCGCCGCCGATGATTTTGCCATCGGCGCACACCTCTAGTCCGGCCACAGTTCTACTGATTGTTCTTGGGTAAGTGAAGCACCTACCCATCATTCTACTTCATCTTTACCGGTTGCACTCTTACCTCAAGAATTCGTTAAGACACTAATCTATACCCGGGTTTTCATTTTGTAAGTAAGTAAGAATCACCGTTCTGTTTGTAACAGTCAGGTGCCGTATTTTAATTTTTTAATACAAAACCAATACTTACATTAAAAACACATTCTATCTCAAATGTAACCCCTGAGCGAGGATGCGTTGCGAATAATGTGTTTGTAAAGAACCAACCCGAGCTGCGCTGTACGAGGATAAACAAATGAAGCGATTCTATTGGTGCTTCACAAACACATTTCTCACAACGCATCTTCCCTCATCTCTGGTGGAAACGCAGCCTAAGACACGTGACCGTGAACAATGCATTGCTATTGGTCGATTCCCACATGCCCACACTTATCTCCGATCATCTCCGCATTAAAAGAAAGGCAGCCTTAGAATAGAATAGAATAGAATAGAATAGAACTTTATTGCATTCATGTTAGTGTACAGGTCTTACAATATTTCACACTTTTCACAGATCAACATGAGACCGTATAAGGGTATTGTAAATTTTATCTTAAAATCTAGGGCACAATAACCTAAAATGATAAGTTTATTTTAATTCTAAGACTAACATTTAGGTATAGTGTAAAGATAGGTATGAATGAAATTTATTTGCGTCAAAAAACTCTTGCAAAGAATAAAAGCAGTGTTCTATGAGGTACGTTTTCAACTTATTGACAAATTTGGTGTATTTTTGCTCTTCGCTTATTTCCCTTGGAAGGTGGTTGAAAATTCTTATACTCATTACGTGAGGGCTTTGGTTACTTATTTCTATATTACTTGAAGGTATGGCTATTTTATCCTTATGTCTTAGATTCATGGTACACATGTGTCTGTCTTTAGCTTTGGCATATTAGTGTGGGAAATCTACCGGGTCGTTGTATGGAGACCTCGCATTAATTCCTCAGTCGATAATTCTTTTGCTGGAATGTAGTATAGGTCATAACAAACACAAAAAACTATTTTTCCAAAAAAAAACTTATGTCAGTTTTGGTATTTTTACCAAAATGTACAAAAACCTTAATAGTTTTGTTCTGAAATTTTCCTCAGGGTATGTTTGTTTCACTAAACCAATTATTTTGATTCCTGACAGATACTGTCAAAAGTTCAAAAAGATATTCCAAATAAAACTGTCACTTTTATTCAAAAATAATTGGTTACACTTGCCATTTTGTTTGGAAAATTTCTCAGTCAAGTTTGTAATAGTGGATGTTATGATAATCTTATTTTAGCATAATATTCACGAATTTCCAAAAAAAAAACCTTAAAGAAAAATTGTTATTACAGTATATTTAATATACTTCATGGAAAATTTCTCAGCCCAGTTTTGTTTTTTATTCATGTTAAGTAGTCAATTGAACAGCCAAAACTAAAATTTCCAAAAAATAATCCACATACAATACGTCAAATTTTGAAATTTTAAATTTGTCTAGCCTTTTAAAGCGAGTGAACATGCAGTAATATGTCGTCGTGCGTCAGCTATTGAGTCCAGTTTAGCATGCGCAACTACGACTCAGCTATGCTTGCGTACTAGTGAAAAAAGTGGAGTAAGTTACTTCAATTATAGAATTTTCTATTTTGATATTTGTATTTAACTCGTATCATTATAATTTTAATAAATATTGTGATGGCGATATTATTAAGTAACCATTTTAGTATTTAATTGAAGCACCAGAGTATCATTACCTTACTAAATAGAACACCATCACCACTGCTCGCCGACAGATCACGCTTGTATTGTCATAATCATAATGCACACAATCCGCATCACCGCGCCGCACGCACCGATACAACTACGCTTCGACACTAGTCAAGCTGCCTACGAACAGATGGTGCAGTGATTAAGTTGGATGCCACTAACGTTTGTTCAACGCAGAAACATGACCCTCGGCGCTTTGCCGAGGAATATTTGACAATCGCGATAGGGTCTAAAGGCACGCATGCTATATGCCTCAATCAAATTTCAGCATTTTGGTGTTGTAACACTAACCCAATGGGCGAGTAATATATCCTTACGACAAATTACTGGCCTAGTACTCATCTACCTAGCTGGGTAATACTCGACAAGTAAGCACTAGAGAGACGACGGAGTACATGTAAATCTCTAAAACAATAAATTTTATCAGATACACGCGACTCTTTGTCTTCGCCCCCCAACACCCCGCTCTACAACTATAGATTTCTTCATAATGGATATATCAAGGTATATGCGAAACAGCGCATTTGCCAGATGACTTATGTAGACTCTTGATTTCCCCGAATTTAAACATATTTATTTAACATAAGTTGTATTTATAAATGACTCTTAAATAAGATGTACTTTAATGTTATGAATATTTAGTAAATGTAATTATATAATATTAAGGTATTGTCTGTTCTATTGTCTATTTCACCTGTGATAACTGTATGTTTTTCTCTGTGTGTAATATTTAATTGATTTTTTTTGTTATAAGTAAACTGAAATAGATATCATATGCTTCAGAAAAACCAAGTCCTCCGGTGTCCGAGGCCAGCAGGCAGCACTATCTCTCTTGTTTCTTTTGTTGTTTTAAATGATTTCTATCATATGTATGACATATATTTCAGGTTACTTATAACAAAGAAACAATTAAATATCACACACAGAGAAAAACATACAGTTGTCACAGGTGAAATAGACAATAGAACAGACAATACCTTAATATTATATAATTACATTTACTAAATGTTCATGACATTAAAGTATATCTTATTTAAGAGTCATTTATAAATACAACTTATGTTAAATAAATATGTTTAAATTCGGGTAAATCAAGAGTCTAATTACAGTTATCACAGGTGAAATAGAAAATAGACATACATTAATATTGTATAATCCACCACCATTTTTTTAAATATGAAATATATTATATTAGTTTTTCTTAAATATGAAAAACTGGAAAAAAATGGTTTTGTATAGAGGGTTGGCCGGTCGAAACAACATGCCCCATCAAAAAAAAAAAATTTTTCGCACTAAAAAAAATTTTCTCCTACTTTTTCTTAGTCACAATACGATATCAATAGTGCCCTTAAACGGACCACCAGTATTCTTATTACAACCTGTATGATTTTTTAAATTAATTTTCTTTGCATCCACCTATGTTGATATAACTTAAACATTATTAGACATTAATAGTAGTTTATGTAACTGTTTCATAATAAGATCACACGAGTGTTTTAAGGCCTAATTACGTACGGTTGCATACACTGCTTTATCTACACAAATATTATAAATCCTAAATGATGTGTTCGGAAACCAGTAGAATGACCGCCATTGCACCGCCATGACCAACTCTATTGTGTCGGCGGTCGCGCGGGCGCGTGCCGGCGCTCGAGGAGAGGGCGAATCTTGGTAACGTTACCGTGAGTAATGAATTTTCATACGTTTTTACCACACTATCAGAGATGTTACGTTACTGGTTTAAATAATGGTGGTACGGTTTCCGAACGCGGAATAGAGGATTTATGATATTGGTGTAGATAAATGATATTACATGCAATAGAATCAACATTGTTATATATACGCCAAACACTGGCTATTGTCATGTACTTTGTGTAACATGTCACATCATTGATAATACTCACTTTCGTAGGTACAGCCACCGGCAACAGTATCTTCCTATACGAAGGCCGCAAAAATATGTGACACGCTCTTATTTGTAGGGCCATAAGAGCGTGTCACATATTTTTGCGGCCTTCGTGTAGGAATATACTATTGCCGGTGACTGTACAATAAATTATTTGTATTTGTATGGATTGAATCGAACACTTACTCCAAAGACAGGATAACCACTTATTTAAGTAGTCCCCGCTGGCAATCTACTGGCAGTAGGATGTCAGAGCGTCCCCCTCCCCCAACCCGCAATACAAAGAGGCGATAAGTTGAGACAGATGTAGGCTAAGCCGGTCTCGGCTGGAAAGACCTAGAAGTTTCCATTTAAGATCGTTGACAAGTGAAAAACTCTTATGCGAGATCATTTTATGGGACAACAGGAACAAATTATCGTCACCACAGTTACATTAGTGACCGATTTAACATCTTTGTTTGTTAAGAAAAACGTTTTTTTTTTTTAAATTTACTTTGCCACTTCGTTTCCTTCATCGTACCATATGATAAAATTAACGTAAATAAAAAACTGGACAAATGCGAGTCGGACTCGCACACGAATGGTTGCGTACATTATCTATAAAAACGGCAAAAAAGCATGTTGTATGGGAGCCCCCTTAAATATTCATTTTATTCTGTTTTTTAGTATTTGTTGTTATAGCGGCAACAGAAATACATCATCTGTGAATATGTCAATTGTCTAAATATCACGGTTCATGTGATACAGCCTGGTGACAGACGGACAGATTGACAGCGGAGTCTTAGTAATAGGAAAAAAATAGCTTTTACTCTTTGTGTACGGAACCCTAAAAAAATACGGTGTATAATATTTCTGCAAATATTTAAGAAAAAAATGTTTAGTGACTCGTTTCCTGTGATAATAACATCAATGCAGCTCAATTTGCTCTACTTCCACTTCAGAATCAGAATCACTGTTATTGAGCATCAAAGAACCCTTGTTCAAGCCGCTGAGGTGAAAAAAGGAGTTTTACATGTTCATAAGATCCAAAAGAGTTTAACGCGCTACAATTCAACCCTAACTTTTGTACGTGGAACCGGCTATTGTGACGCCAAACTTCCTTCTGCGTGGCCGTCAACAATGCCGCGGCATTGGTCAGCAGGTTAGTACCAAAAAGGTTAGGATACAAATGTTGAATTGTATGAAACAATCTTTTACCTAAATAAAAAAATACTACTATTTATTTCATTATAACAAATATGGTTGAAGGAAAGAGCGGAAAACAACAAACAAATTATATGTTTACTGTTTAGGTTAGGACAGTAACAAATACAGGTCTGTTGTTAGAAAGACAGACAAACAAAATACTAGTAAGTTGTAGTTTTAGATGCAACACGCGTTTAGCGTAATTCAGCCCAAACTTCAGCGAAATTCAGTCGCCCATAGAAAAAATCAGCAGAAAAAGCAACAAATTGTCTATGGTGACTGAATTTTTGTATGGAGCCATTGGAGCACAGCGAAATCTAGACGCAAGTTGGACTATTCCGCCTTGCGGCTGATTTTTGTCTATGGTTGACTGAAGTCCTCTGAATATTTCGCTAAGTGGGTTATATTTACCGGAATCTTAGCGTAATTCAGCAATATAGATAATAAAAACCTTAAAATGTAGACAATACTCAGACTTCTAGTACTCTAGTAGTTGGCCAGGGAGGAAAATTGTCTATGGAGTCCATACAAATACCAGAACCTAACCACAGATAATTTTCTACATTTCTGAATTTTGTCTATGGTTGGGGGAAATTAGTAAAATGAGAAAAATTTTGGAACAATCCAAAATGGCGGCAGACACGGATGAAACCAATTTCCAAGTAATTTAAGCGATCCCGACGGGCGAGCTTCAGACTGGAAGGCCGAAGGCCGAGCCCGCTTGGGCTTCCCGGAGCCCGGAGCTTCACTCAGAGCGTCCAAGGCCGTTCGATCCTCCAGCAATTCTGGGCAAGGCCGTAGGCCGAGCCACGGTAAGGACGAACTAAGCTGAAACCGATATAAATCCATGTTATGCAAGCCCGAAGGGCAAGCTTCAGGCTGGGAGATCGAAAGCTGACCTCAGCGGAGGGCCGAAAGTCCGAAGCCTTCACCCAGAGCCTCCAATCGTTCATACCTGAATAATTTGATTCGAGGCAGTAGGCCGAGCTGGGGGCATTTCGAGCGTCCTAGCATTTTATTAAGGTAAAGTTTCTAAATAAGCGTAGAACGAATGACGAAACGAGCGAAGGCCGAAGGCCGAGCTCCGCGTCGGGCCGAAGGCTCGAAGCGTCTACGAGAGGCGCACCAGCATCCGAGGCCGAAGGCTGAGCTGCAGAAAGATATGCTCGTACGCGGAGCACTTAACACAATCACAAAAGACAAATTCCTTCTAAAGCTTTTAGGTAAACCCAAAAATGCACACCAAGACTTTAAACACAAAACCAAAACAAAGACATAAATAAAACTCAATACAAAAGCCCTACTACACCTATTGAAACGAGCCACAATTTTTCGGATTTGACACCAACTACGAGTGATGAGTTGAATACTGTAATAAATAACTTAAAACTAAACACAAGCTCTGGCCTAGATGGTATTAATAACAAATGTATAATCTGTGTAAAAGATTTGATAGTTGAGGAACTTGTGTCATGTATTAACAAATGCCTTGAAGTGGGAGTATTTCCAGATAGTCTCAAGTTAGCCAAAGTTAGCCCCATTTATAAATCAGGAAACAAGAGTGATCCCGGCAATTACAGACCCATCTCAGTACTTCCAACAATTTCCAAAATATTCGAAAAGATACTCTATAATCGCTTGATAACATACCTAAATTCTATAAATTTCCTGTATGAAAAACAATATGGTTTCAGAAATAAGTCTAATACATTGTCGGCTACAGTAGACCTTATAACAAATATAAAAGTTCATATTGATCAAAAGAAAATAGGCCTCGGAGTGTTTATAGATTTGAAAAAAGCCTTCGACACAATCAGTCATGAGATGATGTTAAATAAACTAAGAAACATAGGTATTAGTGGACCTGCGTATAATATTATAAAATCGTACTTATCAAATCGTTTTCAGGTCGTTAAAATAGGAAATCACACAAGTAACCCCAAACCCATAAATTGTGGTGTACCTCAGGGTTCAATTTTAGGGCCTTTGTTATTTCTTATCTATATCAACGGTATTAAAGATATAGGTCTGATGGGAGACATAACGCTTTACGCTAACGACACAGCTTTATTTTATTTTGGAGACACAATTGATAAGGTTATTATGACAGCACAAAGTGATTTGAATTTACTCAATGCGTGGTTCCAAAATAATCTACTTACCATTAACACTACAAAAACCAACTATATAGTATTTTTAGCAAAAAACAAGAAAATTGCTGAATTTAACCCACTCACCATTAACAACCAATTAATTAAACAAATAGATAATGAAAAATATCTTGGTCTAATATTAGATAAAAGTCTAAGTTGGAAACCACACATCGAGAAAACCAGGTCTAAATTAGTATCGCTGACAGGCGCCATTCGGGGTATTTTACGTTTTCTACCTTAACAAACACGCTATATGATATATAACTCTCTCATTAAGCCACATATTGATTACCTGATCGAAATCTGGGGATCAGCTGCTAAAACGAACTTAGGAGTGCTTCAAGTAGCGCAAAACAAATTAATAAAATCATTATTCCATTATGACTTTCTAACACCAACAATTAAAATTTATAAAGATACTCAAATACTAAACATTAAACAGACATATAATTACCATACATGTATGTTAGTTCGAAAAATCATAAACAAAAATATACGCACACAAATTAATTTTTCAAGAAAAAAGACTAGACGAAAAATGGAATTGAGGAATGCTAATACTTAGACAAGCTAGAACAAAATTCGGAAAAAAATGTATTGTACATGAAGGCGCTCAGCTGTATAATAACCTCCCGAAAAGTATAAAGGAAAATAAGTCAATGTATAGTTTCAAAAAACAACTGAAAAATCACGTAAAAGATGGTCTACTGTGAATCACAAAATACCCAACTATATAATATAAATATCTAATATAAATAAAAGTATATTAAATATAATTAAAAAAAAGACTGTAAGTAGGCCTACTAATTAAAAATAACTATAAAACATAATACACGAAGATAAAAAAGCAAGGATTAGTAAAAAAAAAAAAATGGTTAAGTATATTATTTTTATTTTTAATATATAATATTTATTATTATTTTACTATCTAATCCAAACTAATAAATTACAAAAAAAATTAAGAAATCATAAATACCTAAAATAATATAAAATATATTTACTTACTATGCTTACTTTAGTATATTTAAAAGAAAAATAAGCTTAATACCTCCACATTGTAATCAAATAAATAAATACACTAGTACATATCTATACACGGTGTAACATGAGAAAACCGAATAATTTTAACAGCGTATTCCTGACCATAATTGGAGACTAAAATGTCGTATAAACTTTTCTGGATTTCGCGAAAAAAAAAATTTTTTTTTTGCTTTTTTTTGTGTTTGTGTTTAACATAAAAACATAAATGTTATTGGTAAAGATGTCGATTAAAATAATTTTTTTTTCGAAAAAATAGTTTACGTAAAGTATTCCTTGGCACTTTGATATCTGTCAATAAGAATGTCTAGACTAGACCCCATAAAGGGTGAAATCGCCATCAAAAAAGCGTTTTGCACTGAGTGACAATAAAAAATGTTTTTTTTATTTAATTGGTAGTAACTCTGAAACTAAGCGAATTCCAGAAAAGTTTATACGACATTTTAGTCTCCAATTATGGTCAGGAATACGCTGTTAAAATTATTCGGTTTTCTCATGTTACACCATGTATACATACCAAAATAATATAATGTACCTATTTAACATTTATGTTTAGTTCTATCTACCTACGCTCGCAGAAATGCAATGCCACGTCCAGTATTCTAAAGTCAGCGGACTTGCTGCAACTACGAATATAATGGTAACTAGAAAATAAAAATTACATGCACATTCAAATAACAACCTTATGTTGAACTGAAATAAATTTACATTTGAATACTTAATGACCCCATAGCAACTACTACACTTCTTCTGACATTCGTAACTTCAACAGTTTACCGCCGTACCGTACAAACCAGTATAGGACTGAGCCCCGTTGAAACCTAGTTCTTAACGACTCATGAATACAATTTATGCTGGGCCATAGCTTACTGTTTATTACAAAATGTTTATTAAGTAGTATGCACCACTAATCACCTTGTTTTGTTAAACTGTATCGGCAGATTTTGTTTAACTACCGTAAGTTATAATAGTATACCCTCAATGTTTTTAGTTCGTTTGCTGATTTCATGCATTATAAATAATTATTTTTAAGTATTTAAAGTTCTCATGTAAGTGAATTATAATATTCTTAGTGAGAATAGATGATCTTAAACCTAACAAAAGACAAACACAAAGACAAGCACACAATAGAAACACACAAGACAAACATCAAGACAAGCATAAAGACAAACACAGACACAAAAACAAAAGCCAACACCACCACCGCGGGGCCCTCGGACCCCGCGCACCCGCCCTGCATACTAGTTCCTTTTCCTTTGAGGTACGGAATCCAAAACTTGTAAGTACAACCCTATACGCAGTTGGTACACTAATCGCGATTTATGTCGCTGTTTGGAGGCAACAGATTTCAAGGGAAAGTCAAAGTTTGTCCTTAATCCAATTTTTATATTCGTTACAGCAATGTTCAGGGATTGTTAAAATTGTGTGATGTACGGAACTATCAGGGTGCGAGTCCGACTCGCACTTGGCCGGTTTTTTTATAATTACAACATTTCATCATCAATTCCCCTAGCGTTTGTCTCGGCTTTCACCACGGCTCAATTGAGCATAGACTGCTAAAATCATAACGCTTCCTTTTATCTTCGCCGTAGTCAAAAGTGAAATATATTACAACTGGCGTACTTTTTTATTTACTCTGTGACTAGGCATATCTATTTGTAATAACGGGACTTAACCGCGTATATATTTCTAAAAATTACCTTCGACGTTTCGAGGACGACATTGTCCCCGTGGTCCCGAAGAAAGACAATGTGTCATTAGTAAATGTAAGCGTCAACGAATACCGCCGGTTCGAAAGCCGGACATTGTGAGTGTTGTAAATCGACCGAGTGACATCCCTAGTGTGCAAAACGTTCAAGTTGATAATCAAGACCAAGTGCGGGTAGTTCGAAAAACTCGCGCGGCTAGAAGATGTTGATGTCAACTGGAGCCAGTCTTTCTTCGGGACCACGGGGACAATGTCGTCCTCGAAACGTCGAAGGTAATTTTTAGAAATATATACGCGGTTAAGTCCCGTTATTACAAATAGATATGTGTAAAAACCGTGAAAGTTTAAATCAGTGTTCTGTGACTAGGCGTTTAGCACCACTGCGAATTATATCAAATCAAGATAAAATTGCTAACAGTATGGGTGTATTCATGTTTTTTTTTTTTATACCACGACGGTGGCAAACAAGCATACGGCCCGCCTGATGGTAAGCAGCTACCGTAACCTATGGACGCCTGCAACTCCAAAGGAGTCACATGCGCGTTGCCGACCCTTTAAAAAAAGGAGGATTCACTGTGTTGACGCCTAAAGGAACAAGAAGGTCCCTCATCGTCAACACACTGGGTCCTCTTTGAGCTCTTTGGCAACCTTACTCACCAGCAGGAACACAACACTATGAGTAGGGTCGAGTGCTATTTGGCTGTGGTTTTCTGTAAGGTGGAGGTACTTCCCCAGTCGGGCTCTTCTCCAGATTTGAGCGATGATATTCGCTGAACGTGCCCTACCACACTTAGCGAGATGTCATTCGCAGTACCCATACCTCTCTTTTTGGCTCTCTTTTTTGGATTTAGTGTTAATATATATTTTAGTAACGTGCAAAACCATAAATGTAAACTGTTTGTTTGAGTTTATTAAAGAGGATCATTAAAAAAGTGTATAGGAAGTCACACGCTTTGAGCGAAAGTAGTTAGAGCAACATTGTTTAGTCAAAGTGCTTACACACGCTGCGCATGACCCCTCGCGAGGCATCCCCGCTCCTGCGTCCCGCGTCCCGCACGTGCGCATTCCACTAACGAGTGAAATAATAGAAATCTTTATTTGTCACATGATTTAACTTTTTAATACGCAGGATATTTTTTTTGATTTTTTTACAGTCGAAAGAAAAGTCTTAAAGGAAATATAATTTATAAAAAATATTGACGGAGCAATATTCTACTGCGAGTAATAAGCTAATTTTTATACTGAAAAAGTTTGATAATGAAATTTTTGGAAATTGTTTGTCTTAAGTAGAAAACGTACATTTAATGTCACTTCAGTAAAGAAAAGTGACGGAGCAAATTTCCGATGTGAGTTACACAAAAATAATATATTTTATAAAAAAAAATATTGTCTGTTATGGATTTTTTTTTTTGAAATTTTAAATATTGATTACATACTTCAAGTCAATATTTCTGGTGAAATAAAATTAGACTGAGCATTTTTGCAAACGTAAATATAGACGATATAAGAGTTTAGGTAAAAAAACCCAACTAGGACAATTGTTTTTTTTTGGAAAAATAATTATATACCATCTACTCCTGACACTTTATCATGCTGCAAAGTTTTTTTGGACTGAGGAGTTAATGCGAGGTCAAACCCTCTATTGCCTGGCCTATATAGAGTCGGGTTCTTTCGTACAAATTTACTAGCTTCTAGAATATATAAACAGGGTAAAGTTAGCAGATTTAAGTTCTTAAAGTGAGGTTTACAGGATTCATAAAATTTGGTATTTGTAAGTATTCTAATACAAACTTTTTGCATTAAAAATAAATGCGTTATGTCTGTGCTGTTGCCCCACAAAACAATTCCATATTGGAGACATGATTGGGCAAATGCATAGTAGGCGGTAACTGCTGTTTTGAAATCGGTACTTTTTTTATATTTCTTAGGACATAGGTGAATCGGGAAATTTTAATGCTTATTTTATCAATATGAGATTCCCAGTTTAAGTTTCCGTCAACAGTAATACCAAGGAGATTACAATTACTAGTTTCCTGAAATTTGTTATCTAAATATGTGTAATTAATTTCTATTGGAGGTCTTTGGTAGGGTCGAAACTGGATTAAATTAGTCTTTTTTAGGTTTAATTGTAAATTATGGTCTTGTAGCCATTTCAAAATTATATTAAGAATATTGTTCATGTTTTTTACTAATTTTTCGCTATTTTGACTTGAGAATACAATGGAAACGTCATCGGCATAGAGGAAACATTTGAAATTGTCCGTGTTTATTGTTTTTGGTAGGTGGTTGATGTAAATTAAAAATAGGATACAGCCTAAAACACTGCCCTGTGGAATTGGACATTTAATGTGCTTACTGTCTGAATGTATTTTTTTAAGGTTTTACTGTTTTTATCATAATATTCTAGTTCAACTAATTGGACTCTATTCTTTAAATAGGATTTGAACCAGTCATGAGCAGCTCCGCGTATGCCTATTCCGTACAATTTGTTTAGTAAAATATCATGTTTAACTCTGTCGTATGCTTTACTCATATCTAGCATTAATCCAAAAGCTGGGTTGTTATTGTCTATTATTTTTATGACTGCATGAATAAACTTATGGACGGTAAGAACTGTACCTCTTTGCTTTCTAAAACCGAATAGGCTGTCATCAAATATTTTGTATTTATCACAAAAGTCTGATAAGCGCTTAACCATAACTGATTCAAAGATTTTAGAAAATGTTGGCAACATTGCAATGGGGCGATATTGATCAGGGTTCGTTACGTTTTTTTGCTTTCGGAATTGGTCTGATAACTGCAGTTTTTAAAGCATTTGAAAACGTACTTGTTGTAAGGGATTGATTTACTAAAAATGTTAAGGGTATAATAAGCTCATCAGAGCATATTTTAACCAATGAGGGAGGTATTTCGTCAATTCCAAAACTATGTTTGTTTTTTAATTTTTTTATGCATTTCATAATTTCCACGTAATTTGCAGGAGATAGGAACATCGTATTGCTTGTAGGGTTAAGAACGACGCCCGCGTGGTTGATGATTACTATTTGTATACCTACTGAGGAAAAATATGTGTTAAAGATATCAGCAACTGTTTGGGGTTGGTCTATTAACTTATTATCTACTTTAAGGGTTGTGTTTTTCTTCGATTTTATTTCTAGTTCAAGTTTTTTGGTCTGCTCTCCTATAATTTTCCACAAAGTTTTTATTTTATTGCTGGAACTATTTATCCTTTCACGATTATAATTTTTTTTTGCTAATATAACACATTTTTTTAATATTTTTGTGTAAGCTTCTGAATAGTTAACTAAAATAGGGTCAGGTGACTGTGCAACTAGATTTTTTAATATACGTTTATGTTGACATGATATTTTTAGTCCAGGTGTTAACCACACTCTTTTTGGGTTTTCTCTAGATTTTCTTTGTTTTTTAGGGATGCAATGGTCAAGTATCATTTTAATTGTGTTATTAAAAGTGTTAAAATTTTTATTAATGTTATTTTGGGGAGTTAATATAGAAATCCAATTGACAGCTTGTAGCTCTGATTTGAATAACTGTACATTTCTTTCTGAAAATAGTCGTTTGTAATATTTATATATATTATGTGTATAGCCCTCTAGTACATTGGCGTCAGGTACTATTACATTTACGCCTTTATGGTCTGAAAACCCCAATTCCTGGACAGCCACTTCAAAGTTATCTGCATAAAAATTTGTAAATACAACATCTAGGCATAAAAAAAAAAAGCTTCTGATAGCAGAAGTAGTCGTATCCGCAAAGCATATATAAATCATTTTTGGTCAAGGTATTCACATTTATAACGAGTTACCCGTCGATGCTTTAAATTTATCATTTCCCGCTCTTATGAAATAGTTGAAAAAACTTTAATGTCAAAGGGTTATTACAGAGTCGAGGACTATATGACGGACAAAGATGCATGGCCCAAACCAGAAACTACTACAAAATCAGATACAAAGTTCAGATAGGAAAGCATATTAAACATTTTTTGAAGCAATCAGATTTGGATATTATTATTATTATTTCATTTTATTTTATTTTAATTAAACAATAGGTACATCGTCTGTCTCTCAAGCTGTTTTGATATGTCTTCTTATAGAACTACGCATTATTGTGTATCTTGTATTATTATTTTGAAAAAATAAGTTCCGCCGAGTTTCTTGCCGGTCATAATACTTCTCGGCTCAGAGGTGTAGGGTAAGAACCGGTGTTTTTTTTTCTCTGACGTTCATAAGTGTATTGTAATGTGCGTACATTAAAGAATCTTTTATCTTTTAAACCATAATTATTTTTGCATTTTTTTAGAGATATGCATGGAACATTTCGTCTTCTTAGTTACTTGACCCATAGCTTAATTGGGAACATGCGTGAAAAATATTAAATTGAATTTGTTCAATAAACGCATTCAACAACACCAAATTAATTTAAAATAGTGGAAATCCGTAATAATTTTCTAATATTTTTGTAAAGATGTTGCGGTTTAAAAACGTTAAATTTAAGCAATTTTTTGAATACTCCAAATATATTTTAAAAACCTCAATTCGATTACTTGTGTTCTTACAAGAAAAAAAGTATAACAACTGTATAGGTAAAAACGCATTGTTTCGTGCCCAAAAGTTACAAAAACATTCCAAAAACTTATTCTTTGCAAACAGTTTTCCGCAACTTTGAGGCCAGTGACGTCATAAACCTCACGTTTTTTGTATGGAGCGTTTTAGAATCAAAAGACGTCTTCTCAAAAAATCATGTATGTTGCGAATCGGTAAAGCGATCGAGCCCTGGCAAGGGTAATGATGTTGGTTCAAGCCCAACTGGGTTTGATTATTTTTCAATTTTTGTATTTGATTTAATAACAAACTGGAATCCAATCCATCCATCCAAGAACGATAAAATAAAATTTAGATTTTATTTCGTTAGCAAATTCGGGTTACCGCAAGCATCTTCGTCTTTTAGAACTTAGAATCAATATTTTCTCTCACAAATTACAAACTGGAAATCAGTCTGTTCTGCACTTGTTAACTTCGGCGCTTTTTGTATTATTATCGTAGTTGATTTTCAGGCAAGTGGTGTGGCCAGTTCTACATAGATAAAACATTAAGTGTGGAGCTATAAATGTGGACCATAACTAGTCAATCTTTTGGAAAATTCTTTAAAATCTAGTCTTTGATTTCAAATGTGCAATGTTTGCGAGACAATCATACGTTTTCAAGGATTTGGGGTGTTTTATTCAAGCAGTTTATCCTTATAAATACTCAGTAGGCTTCAATTTAGAAGGTAATTAGTCAAATTCCCTAGGCATATGTATTAAAAATATGTACCACGCCGATTTCACGCCGATCACGCCGCCGCCGCTGGTCAAAGAACGATCGGACGCCGCCGCCGATGATTTTGCCATCGGCGCACACCTCTAGTCCGGCCACAGTTCTACTGATTGTTCTTGGGTAAGTGAAGCACCTACCCATCATTCTACTTCATCTTTACCGGTTGCACTCTTACCTCAAGAATTCGTTAAGACACTAATCTATACCCGGGTTTTCATTTTGTAAGTAAGTAAGAATCACCGTTCTGTTTGTAACAGTCAGGTGCCGTATTTTAATTTTTTAATACAAAACCAATACTTACATTAAAAACACATTCTATCTCAAATGTAACCCCTGAGCGAGGATGCGTTGCGAATAATGTGTTTGTAAAGAACCAACCCGAGCTGCGCTGTACGAGGATAAACAAATGAAGCGATTCTATTGGTGCTTCACAAACACATTTCTCACAACGCATCTTCCCTCATCTCTGGTGGAAACGCAGCCTAAGACACGTGACCGTGAACAATGCATTGCTATTGGTCGATTCCCACATGCCCACACTTATCTCCGATCATCTCCGCATTAAAAGAAAGGCAGCCTTAGAATAGAATAGAATAGAATAGAATAGAACTTTATTGCATTCATGTTAGTGTACAGGTCTTACAATATTTCACACTTTTCACAGATCAACATGAGACCGTATAAGGGTATTGTAAATTTTATCTTAAAATCTAGGGCACAATAACCTAAAATGATAAGTTTATTTTAATTCTAAGACTAACATTTAGGTATAGTGTAAAGATAGGTATGAATGAAATTTATTTGCGTCAAAAAACTCTTGCAAAGAATAAAAGCAGTGTTCTATGAGGTACGTTTTCAACTTATTGACAAATTTGGTGTATTTTTGCTCTTCGCTTATTTCCCTTGGAAGGTGGTTGAAAATTCTTATACTCATTACGTGAGGGCTTTGGTTACTTATTTCTATATTACTTGAAGGTATGGCTATTTTATCCTTATGTCTTAGATTCATGGTACACATGTGTCTGTCTTTAGCTTTGGCATATTAGTGTGGGAAATCTACCGGGTCGTTGTATGGAGACCTCGCATTAATTCCTCAGTCGATAATTCTTTTGCTGGAATGTAGTATAGGTCATAACAAACACAAAAAACTATTTTTCCAAAAAAAAACTTATGTCAGTTTTGGTATTTTTACCAAAATGTACAAAAACCTTAATAGTTTTGTTCTGAAATTTTCCTCAGGGTATGTTTGTTTCACTAAACCAATTATTTTGATTCCTGACAGATACTGTCAAAAGTTCAAAAAGATATTCCAAATAAAACTGTCACTTTTATTCAAAAATAATTGGTTACACTTGCCATTTTGTTTGGAAAATTTCTCAGTCAAGTTTGTAATAGTGGATGTTATGATAATCTTATTTTAGCATAATATTCACGAATTTCCAAAAAAAAAACCTTAAAGAAAAATTGTTATTACAGTATATTTAATATACTTCATGGAAAATTTCTCAGCCCAGTTTTGTTTTTTATTCATGTTAAGTAGTCAATTGAACAGCCAAAACTAAAATTTCCAAAAAATAATCCACATACAATACGTCAAATTTTGAAATTTTAAATTTGTCTAGCCTTTTAAAGCGAGTGAACATGCAGTAATATGTCGTCGTGCGTCAGCTATTGAGTCCAGTTTAGCATGCGCAACTACGACTCAGCTATGCTTGCGTACTAGTGAAAAAAGTGGAGTAAGTTACTTCAATTATAGAATTTTCTATTTTGATATTTGTATTTAACTCGTATCATTATAATTTTAATAAATATTGTGATGGCGATATTATTAAGTAACCATTTTAGTATTTAATTGAAGCACCAGAGTATCATTACCTTACTAAATAGAACACCATCACCACTGCTCGCCGACAGATCACGCTTGTATTGTCATAATCATAATGCACACAATCCGCATCACCGCGCCGCACGCACCGATACAACTACGCTTCGACACTAGTCAAGCTGCCTACGAACAGATGGTGCAGTGATTAAGTTGGATGCCACTAACGTTTGTTCAACGCAGAAACATGACCCTCGGCGCTTTGCCGAGGAATATTTGACAATCGCGATAGGGTCTAAAGGCACGCATGCTATATGCCTCAATCAAATTTCAGCATTTTGGTGTTGTAACACTAACCCAATGGGCGAGTAATATATCCTTACGACAAATTACTGGCCTAGTACTCATCTACCTAGCTGGGTAATACTCGACAAGTAAGCACTAGAGAGACGACGGAGTACATGTAAATCTCTAAAACAATAAATTTTATCAGATACACGCGACTCTTTGTCTTCGCCCCCCAACACCCCGCTCTACAACTATAGATTTCTTCATAATGGATATATCAAGGTATATGCGAAACAGCGCATTTGCCAGATGACTTATGTAGACTCTTGATTTCCCCGAATTTAAACATATTTATTTAACATAAGTTGTATTTATAAATGACTCTTAAATAAGATGTACTTTAATGTTATGAATATTTAGTAAATGTAATTATATAATATTAAGGTATTGTCTGTTCTATTGTCTATTTCACCTGTGATAACTGTATGTTTTTCTCTGTGTGTAATATTTAATTGATTTTTTTTGTTATAAGTAAACTGAAATAGATATCATATGCTTCAGAAAAACCAAGTCCTCCGGTGTCCGAGGCCAGCAGGCAGCACTATCTCTCTTGTTTCTTTTGTTGTTTTAAATGATTTCTATCATATGTATGACATATATTTCAGGTTACTTATAACAAAGAAACAATTAAATATCACACACAGAGAAAAACATACAGTTGTCACAGGTGAAATAGACAATAGAACAGACAATACCTTAATATTATATAATTACATTTACTAAATGTTCATGACATTAAAGTATATCTTATTTAAGAGTCATTTATAAATACAACTTATGTTAAATAAATATGTTTAAATTCGGGTAAATCAAGAGTCTAATTACAGTTATCACAGGTGAAATAGAAAATAGACATACATTAATATTGTATAATCCACCACCATTTTTTTAAATATGAAATATATTATATTAGTTTTTCTTAAATATGAAAAACTGGAAAAAAATGGTTTTGTATAGAGGGTTGGCCGGTCTAAACAACATGCCCCATCAAAAAAAAAAAATTTTTCGCACTAAAAAAAATTTTCTCCTACTTTTTCTTAGTCACAATACGATATCAATAGTGCCCTTAAACGGACCACCAGTATTCTTATTACAACCTGTATGATTTTTTAAATTAATTTTCTTTGCATCCACCTATGTTGATATAACTTAAACATTATTAGACATTAATAGTAGTTTATGTAACTGTTTCATAATAAGATCACACGAGTGTTTTAAGGCCTAATTACGTACGGTTGCATACACTGCTTTATCTACACAAATATTATAAATCCTAAATGATGTGTTCGGAAACCAGTAGAATGACCGCCATTGCACCGCCATGACCAACTCTATTGTGTCGGCGGTCGCGCGGGCGCGTGCCGGCGCTCGAGGAGAGGGCGAATCTTGGTAACGTTACCGTGAGTAATGAATTTTCATACGTTTTTACCACACTATCAGAGATGTTACGTTACTGGTTTAAATAATGGTGGTACGGTTTCCGAACGCGGAATAGAGGATTTATGATATTGGTGTAGATAAATGATATTACATGCAATAGAATCAACATTGTTATATATACGCCAAACACTGGCTATTGTCATGTACTTTGTGTAACATGTCACATCATTGATAATACTCACTTTCGTAGGTACAGCCACCGGCAACAGTATCTTCCTATACGAAGGCCGCAAAAATATGTGACACGCTCTTATTTGTAGGGCCATAAGAGCGTGTCACATATTTTTGCGGCCTTCGTGTAGGAATATACTATTGCCGGTGACTGTACAATAAATTATTTGTATTTGTATGGATTGAATCGAACACTTACTCCAAAGACAGGATAACCACTTATTTAAGTAGTCCCCGCTGGCAATCTACTGGCAGTAGGATGTCAGAGCGTCCCCCTCCCCCAACCCGCAATACAAAGAGGCGATAAGTTGAGACAGATGTAGGCTAAGCCGGTCTCGGCTGGAAAGACCTAGAAGTTTCCATTTAAGATCGTTGACAAGTGAAAAACTCTTATGCGAGATCATTTTATGGGACAACAGGAACAAATTATCGTCACCACAGTTACATTAGTGACCGATTTAACATCTTTGTTTGTTAAGAAAAACGTTTTTTTTTTTTAAATTTACTTTGCCACTTCGTTTCCTTCATCGTACCATATGATAAAATTAACGTAAATAAAAAACTGGACAAATGCGAGTCGGACTCGCACACGAATGGTTGCGTACATTATCTATAAAAACGGCAAAAAAGCATGTTGTATGGGAGCCCCCTTAAATATTCATTTTATTCTGTTTTTTAGTATTTGTTGTTATAGCGGCAACAGAAATACATCATCTGTGAATATGTCAATTGTCTAAATATCACGGTTCATGTGATACAGCCTGGTGACAGACGGACAGATTGACAGCGGAGTCTTAGTAATAGGAAAAAAATAGCTTTTACTCTTTGTGTACGGAACCCTAAAAAAATACGGTGTATAATATTTCTGCAAATATTTAAGAAAAAAATGTTTAGTGACTCGTTTCCTGTGATAATAACATCAATGCAGCTCAATTTGCTCTACTTCCACTTCAGAATCAGAATCACTGTTATTGAGCATCAAAGAACCCTTGTTCAAGCCGCTGAGGTGAAAAAAGGAGTTTTACATGTTCATAAGATCCAAAAGAGTTTAACGCGCTACAATTCAACCCTAACTTTTGTACGTGGAACCGGCTATTGTGACGCCAAACTTCCTTCTGCGTGGCCGTCAACAATGCCGCGGCATTGGTCAGCAGGTTAGTACCAAAAAGGTTAGGATACAAATGTTGAATTGTATGAAACAATCTTTTACCTAAATAAAAAAATACTACTATTTATTTCATTATAACAAATATGGTTGAAGGAAAGAGCGGAAAACAACAAACAAATTATATGTTTACTGTTTAGGTTAGGACAGTAACAAATACAGGTCTGTTGTTAGAAAGACAGACAAACAAAATACTAGTAAGTTGTAGTTTTAGATGCAACACGCGTTTAGCGTAATTCAGCCCAAACTTCAGCGAAATTCAGTCGCCCATAGAAAAAATCAGCAGAAAAAGCAACAAATTGTCTATGGTGACTGAATTTTTGTATGGAGCCATTGGAGCACAGCGAAATCTAGACGCAAGTTGGACTATTCCGCCTTGCGGCTGATTTTTGTCTATGGTTGACTGAAGTCCTCTGAATATTTCGCTAAGTGGGTTATATTTACCGGAATCTTAGCGTAATTCAGCAATATAGATAATAAAAACCTTAAAATGTAGACAATACTCAGACTTCTAGTACTCTAGTAGTTGGCCAGGGAGGAAAATTGTCTATGGAGTCCATACAAATACCAGAACCTAACCACAGATAATTTTCTACATTTCTGAATTTTGTCTATGGTTGGGGGAAATTAGTAAAATGAGAAAAATTTTGGAACAATCCAAAATGGCGGCAGACACGGATGAAACCAATTTCCAAGTAATTTAAGCGATCCCGACGGGCGAGCTTCAGACTGGAAGGCCGAAGGCCGAGCCCGCTTGGGCTTCCCGGAGCCCGGAGCTTCACTCAGAGCGTCCAAGGCCGTTCGATCCTCCAGCAATTCTGGGCAAGGCCGTAGGCCGAGCCACGGTAAGGACGAACTAAGCTGAAACCGATATAAATCCATGTTATGCAAGCCCGAAGGGCAAGCTTCAGGCTGGGAGATCGAAAGCTGACCTCAGCGGAGGGCCGAAAGTCCGAAGCCTTCACCCAGAGCCTCCAATCGTTCATACCTGAATAATTTGATTCGAGGCAGTAGGCCGAGCTGGGGGCATTTCGAGCGTCCTAGCATTTTATTAAGGTAAAGTTTCTAAATAAGCGTAGAACGAATGACGAAACGAGCGAAGGCCGAAGGCCGAGCTCCGCGTCGGGCCGAAGGCTCGAAGCGTCTACGAGAGGCGCACCAGCATCCGAGGCCGAAGGCTGAGCTGCAGAAAGATATGCTCGTACGCGGAGCACTTAACACAATCACAAAAGACAAATTCCTTCTAAAGCTTTTAGGTAAACCCAAAAATGCACACCAAGACTTTAAACACAAAACCAAAACAAAGACATAAATAAAACTCAATACAAAAGCCCTACTACACCTATTGAAACGAGCCACAATTTTTCGGATTTGACACCAACTACGAGTGATGAGTTGAATACTGTAATAAATAACTTAAAACTAAACACAAGCTCTGGCCTAGATGGTATTAATAACAAATGTATAATCTGTGTAAAAGATTTGATAGTTGAGGAACTTGTGTCATGTATTAACAAATGCCTTGAAGTGGGAGTATTTCCAGATAGTCTCAAGTTAGCCAAAGTTAGCCCCATTTATAAATCAGGAAACAAGAGTGATCCCGGCAATTACAGACCCATCTCAGTACTTCCAACAATTTCCAAAATATTCGAAAAGATACTCTATAATCGCTTGATAACATACCTAAATTCTATAAATTTCCTGTATGAAAAACAATATGGTTTCAGAAATAAGTCTAATACATTGTCGGCTACAGTAGACCTTATAACAAATATAAAAGTTCATATTGATCAAAAGAAAATAGGCCTCGGAGTGTTTATAGATTTGAAAAAAGCCTTCGACACAATCAGTCATGAGATGATGTTAAATAAACTAAGAAACATAGGTATTAGTGGACCTGCGTATAATATTATAAAATCGTACTTATCAAATCGTTTTCAGGTCGTTAAAATAGGAAATCACACAAGTAACCCCAAACCCATAAATTGTGGTGTACCTCAGGGTTCAATTTTAGGGCCTTTGTTATTTCTTATCTATATCAACGGTATTAAAGATATAGGTCTGATGGGAGACATAACGCTTTACGCTAACGACACAGCTTTATTTTATTTTGGAGACACAATTGATAAGGTTATTATGACAGCACAAAGTGATTTGAATTTACTCAATGCGTGGTTCCAAAATAATCTACTTACCATTAACACTACAAAAACCAACTATATAGTATTTTTAGCAAAAAACAAGAAAATTGCTGAATTTAACCCACTCACCATTAACAACCAATTAATTAAACAAATAGATAATGAAAAATATCTTGGTCTAATATTAGATAAAAGTCTAAGTTGGAAACCACACATCGAGAAAACCAGGTCTAAATTAGTATCGCTGACAGGCGCCATTCGGGGTATTTTACGTTTTCTACCTTAACAAACACGCTATATGATATATAACTCTCTCATTAAGCCACATATTGATTACCTGATCGAAATCTGGGGATCAGCTGCTAAAACGAACTTAGGAGTGCTTCAAGTAGCGCAAAACAAATTAATAAAATCATTATTCCATTATGACTTTCTAACACCAACAATTAAAATTTATAAAGATACTCAGATACTAAACATTAAACAGACATATAATTACCATACATGTATGTTAGTTCGAAAAATCATAAACAAAAATATACGCACACAAATTAATTTTTCAAGAAAAAAGACTAGACGAAAAATGGAATTGAGGAATGCTAATACTTAGACAAGCTAGAACAAAATTCGGAAAAAAATGTATTGTACATGAAGGCGCTCAGCTGTATAATAACCTCCCGAAAAGTATAAAGGAAAATAAGTCAATGTATAGTTTCAAAAAACAACTGAAAAATCACGTAAAAGATGGTCTACTGTGAATCACAAAATACCCAACTATATAATATAAATATCTAATATAAATAAAAGTATATTAAATATAATTAAAAAAAAGACTGTAAGTAGGCCTACTAATTAAAAATAACTATAAAACATAATACACGAAGATAAAAAAGCAAGGATTAGTAAAAAAAAAAAAATGGTTAAGTATATTATTTTTATTTTTAATATATAATATTTATTATTATTTTACTATCTAATCCAAACTAATAAATTACAAAAAAAATTAAGAAATCATAAATACCTAAAATAATATAAAATATATTTACTTACTATGCTTACTTTAGTATATTTAAAAGAAAAATAAGCTTAATACCTCCACATTGTAATCAAATAAATAAATACACTAGTACATATCTATACACGGTGTAACATGAGAAAACCGAATAATTTTAACAGCGTATTCCTGACCATAATTGGAGACTAAAATGTCGTATAAACTTTTCTGGATTTCGCGAAAAAAAAAATTTTTTTTTTGCTTTTTTTTGTTTGTGTTTAACATAAAAACATAAATGTTATTGGTAAAGATGTCGATTAAAATAATTTTTTTTTCGAAAAAATAGTTTACGTAAAGTATTCCTTGGCACTTTGATATCTGTCAATAAGAATGTCTAGACTAGACCCCATAAAGGGTGAAATCGCCATCAAAAAAGCGTTTTGCACTGAGTGACAATAAAA
Source organism: Pammene aurita (assembly GCA_947086415.1). Classification (NCBI taxonomy): domain Eukaryota; kingdom Metazoa; phylum Arthropoda; class Insecta; order Lepidoptera; family Tortricidae; genus Pammene; species Pammene aurita. Next base: position 24,941,928 of record OX352308.1, on the reverse strand, counting down.
AATGTTTTTTTTATTTAATTGGTAGTAACTCTGAAACTAAGCGAATTCCAGAAAAGTTTGTACGACATTTTAGTCTCCAATTATGGTCAGGAATACGCTGTTAAAATTATTCGGTTTTCTCATGTTACACCATGTATACATACCAAAATAATATAATGTACCTATTTAACATTTATGTTTAGTTCTATCTACCTACGCTCGCAGAAATGCAATGCCACGTCCAGTATTCTAAAGTCAGCGGACTTGCTGCAACTACGAATATAATGGTAACTAGAAAATAAAAATTACATGCACATTCAAATAACAACCTTATGTTGAACTGAAATAAATTTACATTTGAATACTTAATGACCCCATAGCAACTACTACACTTCTTCTGACATTCGTAACTTCAACAGTTTACCGCCGTACCGTACAAACCAGTATAGGACTGAGCCCCGTTGAAACCTAGTTCTTAACGACTCATGAATACAATTTATGCTGGGCCATAGCTTACTGTTTATTACAAAATGTTTATTAAGTAGTATGCACCACTAATCACCTTGTTTTGTTAAACTGTATCGGCAGATTTTGTTTAACTACCGTAAGTTATAATAGTATACCCTCAATGTTTTTAGTTCGTTTGCTGATTTCATGCATTATAAATAATTATTTTTAAGTATTTAAAGTTCTCATGTAAGTGAATTATAATATTCTTAGTGAGAATAGATGATCTTAAACCTAACAAAAGACAAACACAAAGACAAGCACACAATAGAAACACACAAGACAAACATCAAGACAAGCATAAAGACAAACACAGACACAAAAACAAAAGCCAACACCACCACCGCGGGCCCTCGGACCCCGCGCACCCGCCCTGCATACTAGTTCCTTTTCCTTTGAGGTACGGAATCCAAAACTTGTAAGTACAACCCTATACGCAGTTGGTACACTAATCGCGATTTATGTCGCTGTTTGGAGGCAACAGATTTCAAGGGAAAGTCAAAGTTTGTCCTTAATCCAATTTTTATATTCGTTACAGCAATGTTCAGGGATTGTTAAAATTGTGTGATGTACGGAACTATCAGGGTGCGAGTCCGACTCGCACTTGGCCGGTTTTTTTATAATTACAACATTTCATCATCAATTCCCCTAGCGTTTGTCTCGGCTTTCACCACGGCTCAATTGAGCATAGACTGCTAAAATCATAACGCTTCCTTTTATCTTCGCCGTAGTCAAAAGTGAAATATATTACAACTGGCGTACTTTTTTATTTACTCTGTGACTAGGCATATCTATTTGTAATAACGGGACTTAACCGCGTATATATTTCTAAAAATTACCTTCGACGTTTCGCGGACGACATTGTCCCCGTGGTCCCGAAGAAAGACAATGTGTCATTAGTAAATGTAAGCGTCAACGAATACCGCCGGTTAAAAGCCGGACATTGTGAGTGTTGTAAATCGACCGAGTGACATCCCTAGTGTGCAAAACGTTCAAGTTGATAATCAAGACCAAGTGCGGGTAGTTCGAAAAACTCGCGCGGCTAGAAGATGTTGATGTCAACTGGAGCCAGTCTTTCTTCGGGACCACGGGGACAATGTCGTCCTCGAAACGTCGAAGGTAATTTTTAGAAATATATACGCGGTTAAGTCCCGTTATTACAAATAGATATGTGTAAAAACCGTGAAAGTTTAAATCAGTGTTCTGTGACTAGGCGTTTAGCACCACTGCGAATTATATCAAATCAAGATAAAATTGCTAACAGTATGGGTGTATTCATGTTTTTTTTTTTTTATACCACGACGGTGGCAAACAAGCATACGGCCCGCCTGATGGTAAGCAGCTACCGTAACCTATGGACGCCTGCAACTCCAAAGGAGTCACATGCGCGTTGCCGACCCTTTAAAAAAAGGAGGATTCACTGTGTTGACGACTAAAGGAACAAGAAGGTCCCTCATCGTCAACACACTGGGTCCTCTTTGAGCTCTTTGGCAACCTTACTCACCAGCAGGAACACAACACTATGAGTAGGGTCTAGTGCTATTTGGCTGTGGTTTTCTGTAAGGTGGAGGTACTTCCCCAGTCGGGCTCTGCTCCAGATTTGAGCGATGATATTCGCTGAACGTGCCCTACCACACTTAGCGAGAACACTTAGCGAGATGTCATTCGCAGTACCCATACCTCTCTTTTTGGCTCTCTTTTTTGGATTTAGTGTTAATATATATTTTAGTAACGTGCAAAACCATAAATGTAAACTGTTTGTTTGAGTTTATTAAAGAGGATCATTAAAAAAGTGTATAGGAAGTCACACGCTTTGAGCGAAAGTAGTTAGAGCAACATTGTTTAGTCAAAGTGCTTACACACGTTGCGCATGACCCCTCGCGAGGCATCCCCGCTCCTGCGTCCCGCGTCCCGCACGTGCGCATTCCACTAACGAGTGAAATAATAGAAATCTTTATTTGTCACATGATTTAACTTTTTAATACGCAGGATATTTTTTTTGATTTTTTTACAGTCGAAAGAAAAGTCTTAAAGAAAATATAATTTATAAAAAATATTGACGGAGCAATATTCTACTGCGAGTAATAAGCTAATTTTTATACTGAAAAAGTTTGATAATGAAATTTTTGGAAATTGTTTGTCTTAAGTAGAAAACGTACATTTAATGTCACTTCAGTAAAGAAAAGTGACGGAGCAAATTTCCGATGTGAGTTACACAAAAATAATATATTTTATAAAAAAAAATATTGTCTGTTATGGATTTTTTTTTTGAAATTTTAAATATTGATTACATACTTCAAGTCAATATTTCTGGTGAAATAAAATTAAACTGAGCATTTTTGCAAACGTAAATATAGACGATATAAGAGTTTAGGTAAAAAACCCAACTAGGACAATTGTTTTTTTTTGGAAAAATAATTATATACCATCTACTCCTGACACTTTATCATGCTGCAAAATTTTTTTGGACTGAGGAGTTAATGCGAGGTCAAACCCTCTATTGCCTGGCCTATATAGAGTCGGGTTCTTTCGTACAAATTTACTAGCTTCTAGAATATATAAACAGGGTAAAGTTAGCAGATTTAAGTTCTTAAAGTGAGGTTTACAGGATTCATAAAATTTGGTATTTGTAAGTATTCTAATACAAACTTTTTGCATTAAAAATAAATGCGTTATGTCTGTGCTGTTGCCCAACAAAACAATTCCATATTGGAGACATGATTGGGCAAATGCATAGTAGGCGGTAACTGCTGTTTTGAAATCGGTACTTTTTTTTATATTTCTTAGGACATAGGTGAATCGGGAAATTTTAATGCTTATTTTATCAATATGAGATTCCCAGTTTAAGTTTCCGTCAACAGTAATACCAAGGAGATTACAATTACTAGTTTCCTGAAATTTGTTATCTAAATATGTGTAATTAATTTCTATTGGAGGTAGGGTCGAAACTGGATTAAATTAGTCTTTTTTAGGTTTAATTGTAAATTATGGTCTTGTAGCCATTTCAAAATTATATTAAGAATATTGTTCATGTTTTTTACTAATTTTTCGCTATTTTGACTTGAGAATACAATGGAAACGTCATCGGCATAGAGGAAACATTTGAAATTGTCCGTGTTTATTGTTTTTGGTAGGTGGTTGATGTAAATTAAAAATAGGATACAGCCTAAAACACTGCCCTGTGGAATTGGACATTTAATGTGCTTACTGTCTGAATGTATTTTTTTAAGGTTTTACTGTTTTTATCATAATATTCTAGTTCAACTAATTGGACTCTATTCTTTAAATAGGATTTGAACCAGTCATGAGCAGCTCCGCGTATGCCTATTCCGTACAATTTGTTTAGTAAAATATCATGTTTAACTCTGTCGTATGCTTTACTCATATCTAGCATTAATCCAAAAGCTGGGTTGTTATTGTCTATTATTTTTATGACTGCATGAATAAACTTATGGACGGTAAGAACTGTACCTCTTTGCTTTCTAAAACCGAATTGGCTGTCATCAAATATTTTGTATTTATCACAAAAGTCTGATAAGCGCTTAACCATAACTGATTCAAAGATTTTAGAAAATGTTGGCAACATTGCAATGGGGCGATATTGATCAGGGTTCGTTACGTTTTTTTGCTTTCGGAATTGGTCTGATAACTGCAGTTTTTAAAGCATTTGGAAACGTACTTGTTGTAAGGGATTGATTTACTAAAAATGTTAAGGGTATAATAAGCTCATCAGAGCATATTTTAACCAATGAGGGAGGTATATCGTCAATTCCAAAACTATGTTTGTTTTTTAATTTTTTTATGCATTTCATAATTTCCACGTAATTTGCAGGAGATAGGAACATCGTATTGCTTGTAGGGTTAAGAACTGGACGCCCGCGTGGTTGATGATTACTATTTGTATACCTACTGAGGAAAAATATGTGTTAAAGATATCAGCAACTGTTTGGGGTTGGTCTATTAACTTATTATCTACTTTAAGGGTTGTGTTTTTCTTCGATTTTATTTCTAGTTCAAGTTTTTTGGTCTGCTCTCCTATAATTTTCCACAAAGTTTTTATTTTATTGCTGGAACTATTTATCCTTTCACGATTATAATTTTTTTTTGCTAATATAACACATTTTTTTAATATTTTTGTGTAAGCTTCTGAATAGTTAACTAAAATAGGGTCAGGTGACTGTGCAACTAGATTTTTTAATATACGTTTATGTTGACATGATATTTTTAGTCCAGGTGTTAACCACACTCTTTTTGGGTTTTCTCTAGATTTTCTTTGTTTTTTAGGGATGCAATGGTCAAGTATCATTTTAATTGTGTTATTAAAAGTGTTAAAATTTTTATTAATGTTATTTTGGGGAGTTAATATAGAAATCCAATTGACAGCTTGTAGCTCTGATTTGAATAACTGTACATTTCTTTCTGAAAATAGTCGTTTGTAATATTTATATATATTATGTGTATAGCCCTCTAGTACATTGGCGTCAGGTACTATTACATTTACGCCTTTATGGTCTGAAAACCCCAATTCCTGGACAGCCACTTCAAAGTTATCTGCATAAAAATTTGTAAATACAACATCTAGGCATTTTAAAGTAGTTTTGGTAGCTCTAGTGGCTTCTTTTACATGCTGTATAAAATTAAAAGTTAAGAATAAATTTAGTAAATTTTGAAACAATCTTGTTTTTTTTAGAATGTCTATATTTAAATCCCCCCCTATAATAATATTTTTATGCTTATATTTTGCGTGTAACACTTGTAATACTTGTTCAAGCTTTTCAAAAAACAGTTCAGGGTATCTGTCACTGTTTGGCCAGTAAATGACAATAATAATTAAATTTGACTTGCATAATTCTATGGCACAAGTTTCAAAAATATATTCTATGGAAATTTTGTTAATGTCTGTTAATTCAACATATTCTATATCAGATCTCAGGATGATACATACACCTCCAGCTTCATAATTAGATCTACAAAAGTAGCTTGACAGATTGTATCCTTCTAAGCGTAAGAGGTCTATTTTAGAGTTTGTTATCCAAGTCTCGGTTACGCATAGTATATGTAAATCAGGTTTTTCATCTATAAAAGCTTCTACTAAATGTAACTTGTTATGAATACTACACATATTTTGAAAAAGTATATCTAAATTTTTAGGTTTAGGGACGAAAATTATTATCACACATTGCTGGAGGAGTTCTACGGTCCTTTGAGAGCAAGACTGGGTTTATTGGTCGGCTCTGTTCGTTGTCTTGCATATTATACGGTGTCCAGGGGGCGGATTCCAGATTTACTTGGTTCAGGGGAGTTGGATGTGTTAGGTGATGCCTCGTTGTCTGTTCTGTAACGTCTTGTCCATTAAGAATTAGTCTATTGTTTCGTATCACAGCTTTCATTCCATGTTCCCTGGCTTCTTGAAGCCTTTGTCTCAATTCATATCTCAACTGAAGGCTCTCGGCATCAAGGAATTCTGAGATGTAAAGTCCTGAATTCTTTAAGTATCCTGCGTTGTCTATTATTTGCTTCTTTGTCCTTTTGCTGAGTAATTCAATCGCTAATGGCCTTCTAGATGTTGCTCTCCCTATTCTATGTACATCTTCTATATATCCTGTCAGATCCATACCGTAGAAATCGTAAAACAAATGTATAACTCTGTTGACTTGTTCCTCCTCTGTCTCACGCCAGATTTCACCCAGACCGTAGAGCACTATTTTGTTGGAATTGTCTGGGTTATTTCTAGATTCTGTCTTACGAATGTTTTCAGAATTTTGATTACTAGGTGTGTTTTCAGTATTCAATGTTTTTTCTATATTTTTCAAATCATCGCGTAGTTTATTGTGTTTTGCTTCTAATGCTTTTATTTCCTGTGTAATCAAACTTATATTTGTTTTTATATTTATCTGGTTCTGACTGAGGACATCGGTACGTTGTGTCATTTCTTTTTTTAGGTTTTCTATAGCTATATTTATTTCACTCTGTATAGTAGTCTTGATTTGCGTTATTATTGTAACCCTGTGATCTTCAAGTCGTTCGTCTAGAACTTTTTTGAAATCATCTATCGATGATGGGCATGTTGCTTTGCTTAGTAGAGCTGGTGATTTCATATCCTCTTTATCCAGTGAATTCAGTATTTTATTTGGTGTAATGGTTACATCCGGTGAAGTCAGGGTGGCTCCTAAATCATTAAGGCATGTGTTTTCAGCAGTTGAGTTGCTTAGCATGGATTAATCCAGGAGGGCCTGCTGTTTTGCCATCTTTTTGCTATTTAACTTGTCAAAACCAGTCATTGCTTTAGAAGTGTTAGGTTTAGATGCAGGTGTGCTTGTTTTCTTGAGTGTTTTAGTTGGTAGCGTTTGGCAGCAACCACGACATTTCCAGTTGTGTTTATTGTCCACTGTCATTAATGTGTACCGTCTGATACTTACTCCAATACTCTCTAGGCAATCTAAACAGTACCTAGTTTGGCAAGTAAGCAATCTAAGGAGTGCCTACTTGAAATTCTTTTTTCGCATTCAAAAAGTTTGTATTTTAAACACTTGAAGCACTTCTTAGAAAAGTTTATACATTTTTGGTCACTATTTGATAGTGGAGTAACGGTTTTCGTAAAAAAGTTTTAAACGATAATTTTGAAATCAATTAGTCCAGCTAAATTGCATTAATTTTGAAGTCTGAATACACCTATTATAATCACAGCACACTAGAAAACAGGCCGGTTAGTCTATATGGCAGCAATTCACAGTTTTTACAAAATTTTGGTAAAATCATTGAACTTTGGCGTATGAAAATGTAGCGTCGTCTTGGCGTGAGTTTAACAATTTTATATTATTGTTGAGTAAAAGTTATTAACGATTACGTAGCCATTTATCACTGGTTACTAAACACTGTTTTAATGGTAGTTGTATAGTTTATAGGTAGTTGTATAGTTTGTTTTCACATAAATATGCACCGTTTTGATAGAAAATCACAGTTCAAAACGATTGTTGTTATTTCACTTAAAACTTTCTATTGTCTGAATTTAAGAAGTAGATAACGTTATCACTAGATATTTATGTAGTTCTTGCCACTTTAGACTAATATTTATAACGGGAACTGAATTTATTACTCATAAAATTAATTAAATACGGAGAGGTTGAGTTTTCGTGGCGCCATCTTTTTTTCCTTAGTGGTTAGGCCGAAAGCTGAGCTCGACGTAATGTCGAAGGCCCCAAGCATTCCAGTCAAAAGAGCTTCTGCAGTTGCAGGTGAGAGATCTAACACAACTTAATCCCGCCTATCCCATGTTTAACTATATTAATACTCGTTTTGCTCCCGTCTTAAACATTTAACCTAACCATTTATGGTATGAATACAAATCGAGTAGTGAGTCTTTTCTTTGTGCGGGGGCTCCGCCCCCCGAGCCCCCCTTTTACCTCCTGACATGTAGTAAACTTTGTCAACATTATTTTTCTCCCCTCTTAAACATTCAACCTTCCCATTTTTGGTATGAATTAATATCTTTCAGTGTAGTTTTTCTTTGTGCGGGGTCTCCGCCCCCTGAGCCCCCCTACTACACTTGTCACTCAGTTAACTTTATCGATACTCGTTTTACTCCCGTCTCATACATTTAACCTAACTATTTATGGAATGAATACAAATCGTTTAGTGTGTATTTTCTTTGCGCCCCCCTGTTACCGCCTATCATGTAGTAAACTCTATCGATTAGTGTGTATTTTCTTCGAGCCCCCCTTTTACCTCCAGACATGTAGTAAACTCAGTCAACATTCTTTTTCTCCCGTCAAACGATCAACCTTACCATTTTTGGTATGAATTAATATCGTTGAGTATATTTTTTCTTTGTGCGGGGGGCTCCTTGTCACTCAGTTAACTTTATCGATACTCGTTTTGCTCCCGTCTTAAACATTTAACCTTACTATTTCATCATCATCCTCTTGCCCTTATCCCATTTACTTGGGGTCGGCGCAGCGTGTCTTTTTCTTCCACACCTCTCTATCACCCATCATCTCATCACTCACATCCTTTCTTTTCATATCATCTCTCACACAGTCCATCCACCTTTTCCTAGGTTTGCCTCTTCTCCTACATCCTTCCACATTCATTCTTAATACCTTTCTCGTAATATGACTTTCATCCCTCCGCATAACATGCCCGTACCACGCTAGGCGATTAGCCCTTAATTTGTCAGTTATGGGTGTAACCTTACTATTTATGGTATGAATACAACTGTTTTTGGTATGAATAAACATCGTTCAGTGTATTTTTTCTTTGTGCGGGGTCTCCGCCCCCCGAGCCCCCCTCTTACATTTGTGACGCAGTTAACTTTATCGATACTCATTTTGCTCCCGTCTCAAACATTTAACCTAACCATTTATGGTATGAATAGAATTCGTTTAGTGAGTCTTTTCTTTGCCTTAGGCCCTTTTTTGCCACCTATCCCGTGGTTTTTTTGTGCCTAAACTAAACTACGAACTTTTTTGTCAGATAACTAACTGCTGCTCAGTGACGTCTTAGTTAGTAAGACAATCCTGCGAGAGATAGCGTTGTGGTTCATTTAGCTCTGGGCATTTTTTCGATTTCCGTTTTTAGGGTTCCGTATTTACCATGTTTAAATACTTTTTACTAAGAATATGAAAAAACCTACTACATTATTTATGTATAATGTCTCCAAATAAACCAATATCAATTTGTGACTTGAACTCAGCGTTATAATATTGCATTTACCATACTATCCGCTAAAACCATACAGTCAATATTATTTATAGAAATCCGTTCAGCCGTTTTTATGCCAACTAGTAATATATAAACAGACAAAAACACAAACAGACAAAAGTTCTAAAAATAGTCGAATACTGCATGATCTGTTATCGATTTTAAGTGCTACTTATTAATATTTTTGCTAATATCTCCAATGTACAGATTTTCTACTCTCCTTTGCTTTATTATATGTATAGAATAGATAGATAGATATATAGATGTTAGGCGGTTGTATCAAATTATTTAAATGTGGTCGTATAAACTCAAATATTAAATAATGAGTCTTACTAAAGTCTGTTCGAAAAGAGAAGTGTAGTGGTTTATACTGGAACTCATACATACTACGACACTCCTCTTTCCGGATAGACATGGGGTAAACTCCTAGAGAATTCAACCCGGATGGAGTAGCCATGTCTGTCATCTAGACACGCGGCAGCGTGTCAAGCCAAGTTCAAGCAAAGGAACTGACTAGCCAGCGCCAAGTGTATATTACACGAACCACTTGGTGCCACTTTTGACCCTTCTATAACTCAAAACCTCTTTAACGTAAACACATAAAACTACGTGTGTTTAATTATATCCATAAGAACATCTAGAAGCCCAAATTTCACGAAGCTAGCTCAAACGGTTATAAAGATATGAAGGTCAAAAAGTCGTAAATTTTAGCACTGACTGACTGACCTACTGAACTGTACCTAAATCTAACCTACTTCCAGATGACCTAGAAGGATAAAATTTGGAATCCAGCTCGGTAATTGTGTGTAAGCGTAGGAAAAAATCTAAAAATAAGAAAAAGTTAAAAAATAGGGGGGTTCCCCATACAATTTTTTTTTTTAATTGGATTGTTGGAACCGTTACAAGCAGATATTTGAAACTATTCCAATATATGTATTATTATATTTGCTATATAACAGAAATATAAAAATAAAGTAAAGTCAAAAAATAAGTGGTGTCCCCATACAAAAAACTTGTAATACGCGCTAAACGACCGGCCAACGGTGTGTCGTCGGCGGCGCGCGGCACCACATAATTATACACAGAACAGAAGTAAATCTACATAAAAGCGCTCCCGAGCAACACATAAAACATAGGCACCGCTTACGAATACCGATTTAGTTATTTATTGTTTTATTACATTTATGTTCATCCTGCTTCTTTCTCAACAATGAATTAAATGATAGTCATACTATAACCACAAACGTTCTTCGTGCCTAAACCAGTAACAGTATAAAAGTGAAGTACATACATGAGATTCAATGAATAAATAAATATACTTTATAAACAACTTTATAAATATATACAACCCGTTCGCTATAAGAGAGAATGTAGACAATAGCATAAAAAGAACCATGCAGCGGAAACGCAAGAAAAAACATTTAATCTCAATACCTGCCTAGTTTTCTTTACAAAAAGTAATGATATCCCACCAAAAACATAAATGTAAAAAAGGAGAGCCAAGTTCAATACAAAAATTATGCTTGGCTGTGGGCTTCGCCGCAAAAATAATGGAGATCTAAATGAGTGCCAAGTTCTATGCAAAATCCAAATATGTATTTATAGGAACAAAATAACATTATGAACAAGTATTAAACTCTATTTCTTTGCTTTATGGGATACCTATAACAATTGCTGTTATTTAAAAATGTGAGATCTTAAAGTAGGTTAGATTTGACTTAGCCAGTTTTTATCAGAATTAATATATATATATATATATAGTCATTTTATAAAGTTATTCAATATATATATGTTGAATAACTTTATAAAATGACTGATGTAAAGAAAACTGCACGTAAAATGAAGTCAAAATCAGTCAGCTGTCCTAACTTTTTGCAGGCTTTCTATTGGTAGGTACCCCACACGATTCTTACAAATGAAAAATAAAATTCACTTTCCCCCTTAATCCCCCTAAACATCCTCATAAAATCAAATTTAAGCAGTTAAAGCCTCGGTACCTTGTAACAGTCGACATTTTCTATACCTATTCCAAATTTCAGCTTTCTACGTTAAACCGTTTGCGAGAAAGACGCGTTTTACCGATTTCGGCGACCGGAGTGATCCCATAAGTGTTTCGTAAACCAAGTATTGGTACGAAACACTAAAAATCACATAAATCACAAGTCCAATTATATTTATCTACACTCATATCTCATATTGTAAGATCTCTAAAACGTGTTCGAAAACGGTAGGCAATGGCTAACATTACCACGACCGATTTTACTATGATAAGCTTTTTATCTGTGGCAGTAACGTAATTTTAACGTTACATGCTCAACTATTGATGTGTTATGAGTTTTGATAACATAATGTACACCTGCACCCTCCCGCGCATCCGCCGACAGCCCGACACGCACCCGCGCGACCGCCGGCACAATCTAGTTGGCCATGGCGGTGCAATGGCGGCCATTCTATGGTTTCCGAATACGGCATTTAGAATAAATAATATGAGTGTATTAGATAAAGCAGTATATGCAGCTGTACGTAATTAGGCCTTAAAACGTAACAGTTACATAAACTACTATTATCTACACTCATATTGTAAGTTATCTAAAACGTGTACGAAAACGGTAGGCAATGGCTAGCATTACCACGACCGATTTTACTATGATAAGCTTTTTATCTGTGGCAGTAACGTAATTTTAACTTTACATGCTCAACTATTGATGTGATATGAGTTTTAATAACATAATGTACACCTGCACCCTCCCGCGCATCCGCCGACAGCCCAACACGCGCCCGCGCGACCGCCGGCACAATCGAGTTGGCCATGGCGGTGCAATGGCGGCCATTCTATGGTTTCCGAATACGGCATTTAGAATAAATAATATGAGTATAGATAAAGCAGTGTATGCAACTGTACGTAATTAGGCCTTAAAACACTCGTGTGATCTTATTATGAAACTCACCTGCAGCTCGTTTCATAGAACCACACTCATGTTTTAAGGACCCTTATTACGTAACAGTTACATAAACTACTATTTGTGACCCGTTAGAATACGTTAAGTACTAATAATAAAAAATATTTTCTAACAATTGTTAGCATTGCGCTAGGTATAATACATGTATTTGTTTGCTACACATAGAAAAGATTATGTAAGTTAATAGTAATTTTTCTCCACCAGGCTATAGCTTTTTACTATTGCAACATAACTTCACATTTTATAACGGTTTTGTCAAGAGCATATGTCGTCTTAGCAATTTGTAATTCGTTTATAATTCAAGGTTACATAAATTTTGACAAATTGTTTTCCATTATGCTCACATAATCTCAAACTGTTATAAAATGACAGATGATGTTGAAATAGTTGAATGCAATGGTATGGTAAAGGAGAATATACTATCTTGTATAATCTTTTCTTGTTGTTATTAACAAATATCTATATAATACACCTAGCGCGACGTCAAAAACTGTTAGAATAGTAGATTGTTTGACAAGGGTCTAAAGTAGGCCATATTACCACGAGGTGGTTATTTTCCCGAACGAAGTGAGGGAAAATTGTTCGAGTGGTAATATGGCTTTTAGACCAGAGTAATGCATACTATTTTTCACTTCGATTGCGAGAAAATAAGATAAAAATACTTATTATTTACGCACAATAACTAAACTAAGGTTAAATTATGGTTTAACTTAACGGTCTTTTAATTTTTTTAACTTCTTTGACATAGATACAAGATATAAACACCGCGAATAAATGCCACAGACGACGGTATAATTAGCTCTTTGAAGTAGCTATTAGACATTGCAATTTGTAGGGTCCAACCTGTCGGGTTGGTAGGTGTAATGGTACAGGGAGTAGGAGTCCCGATCTAGGGCGATCGGCAGTGCCCCGACACCCGCAGCTGTTTATGGAGGTCGTTAGAGTTATTTTACCTTTTTTATTTATAATGTTAGCCATTTTCTACACATTCCGTCTGGTTTTTTATTTAAAATAAAAGTTAAATTGTGTAGATTCGCTGGCAATTAATATATTTACCTAGTTTTGTATTTAAATAATAGAAGGGTTGGGCAGATGAATTTAGATTCAGGCAGCTCGAGCGGTCATTTAAATATCTATAATAAAAAAACCAGTTTCAGATTTTATTTAATGTGTACTGTACTGTTATGAGTACTATCACCGTGCTTCACCAAATACATTTTTTAGATGTTTTGAAGGCATCTCTGTAAACGTTGAGCTAGGGGGATTTGTAGGGAAAGTGTAATAAAGTGCGTTGGGGCCGACAGGAGTTGGACACAACCGATGGGGCCCTACAAATTGCCATGTCTAATAGCCGTTTAAACACGCTTTAAAGCGCTTCCAAAAAATTACAATCTTTTTTAATGATTGTGAAGTAGGAACTAAAAAACACCTCACGTTTTGAGAAATAAATTGCGTTTCCTCATTGGTCGATTTTAACATTGCTGTATTCTGATTGGTTGATATTAAATACAATGTTTTTTAAGGACTTTAATTATTTACACAGTATACGCACCAAAAAAGTATCTAGCGTCCCTATTAACTTCGATATGTGTGTTGTGATTGGTGGATTTAATATGGTGAAGTGTTCCGATTGGTCAATTTAAAATGTTTTGTAAATCATAAATATGTATACATTTTAGCCCTAGAGGTTAAAATACTTTAGTCCGCCTTGGTAAGCATAATATGACACACTTTTTGAGCATGAGAAGTGAAAAATATTTTTTACTACAAGTAATCATATCATATTCTCTAACTTTTTTTTTTATGGAGAATAGGCAGACGTTTGACCGCGATCTCACCTGATGGTAAGTGATGATGCGGTCTACGGTGGAGCACGCTTACCTGAGATACCTATTTACTCTCGCTTTGAAGAGACCCAAATTGTACTCAAGTGGAAACACAGACTCGGGCAGGCCGTTCCACTCCTTGGCAGTTCGCATAAAGAATGTTGAAGCAAAACGCTTCGTGCGTATATGTGGAATACTTACCATGAAGCAATGCCGGAGTGCCGATAGGCATGGTGAATTTTTTTCATGTATGGTATCAATCGATTCGTTTTGTTGTGAGGATCAAATGTCTATATGGGGCCAATTGCGTTAAAGCAACACAAAAGTCAGAAATGAGACTTAAAGTCCGAGATTTGCAATTGTTTCTCAAAACGCTCCTAACAAAATGACGTGCAAAAGTGACGTCACGATCACATAGTCGCCCTGTTTAAAGTATGAAAAAAATATGAAATTGCTATTTTTACAGTGAAAGGTTGCGTTTATGTATATGGTTGCTTTACAATTTATGTTACCAGAGCCGGATTAGCCTTTAGGCAGAGTAGGCAACTGCCTAGGGGCCCCGCCTCGGCCAGGGGCCCCGCGTACACAGAAAAAAAAATTGGAAATTTGTATATGCAAATGACGGCTAGGGGCCCCGCAGGTGAACAGTGGAAAATGAAATTGTCTCATAGAGTTAAATATTAATTGGAAAATCTCTATTATCGGCACGCGGGTGTGCACAGTGGAAAATGAAAATGTTTCCTACTGTATGTAATATTAATAAATTAAAACAAATATCGGCAAGGGGCCCCCCGTATCCAAGGGTGAAATTATTGTTAAATTAATCAAGCTTGTAAATTTGTTTAATGATTCACCCTTTTGGGCCCATTTTATGATCACTTTTTTCTAAGAAAAATGCATTTCAAGTTTGAAAGTCCATACAGATATAAATCTTGTTTTAAGCCGTTCTCTTTCATCGCCGACAATCAGATGATATTTTCGGTTTTTCTAGCGTCAGTTAAATAATAACGGTAAAAAAGTACATAAAAACTACAAAAATGTTTTTAGAGGACAAGTAAATGTTTTACGTCGATAAAGATTTTTTATATGCAGTGGTTTTTCAGAGAACATTGTGACAAGAGTAGTCCCATTTTAGTGGGGACAGCTTTAAGTTTTACCACTCTCACAAATCAGTGTCGGTAAAAAAAGAAGAACGAGACGTTGTTAAGACGTTGACTAGAAGCTGCCATCTGAAAAGCCACGAAAAAATTATCCAGCTAACCTAACTTTTAATATTTTTTCAATTGATATGTAGATTATCTTTATGGGACTCGGTAAATAGGGCAAATTTCAAGATGTTATGAACGATTCTGTATCCAAATAATCGGCTAAGAGCATTTTAGGCCCTGCTTAATACATAAATACACACACCTAAAAGTACTTTAACTAATGTTGCAATTACACTTGCGCGCGAGTGACGAGCCGAATGACGAGGCGAATAGCGTGCCGTGCGGAATGTTTACATATTATGCGTCTCGGTTTTGCGCGCATATTCGCGCGCGTTTCGAATCGGGGGGTTGTACGGGGAGACGAATATGTGAACGGACATTCGTGTTGGCACTCGTACGCGAATGATTCGACAAGCACTGACGCGAGTACGAATATGCAATTGTAAACGCGGTATAAGAAGTGATATATTTTTGCGATACTTAACTCATAAACGGTTCAATAAGCTTTCTTTAATATTTGTTTTCCTTGTTTTGGTCCCTCAAGCGCTAAGCTAAGCCGCAAACAGACAGGTGGACAAGGACATAACGAAACAAAAAGCACTACTTTGAGTACTATACCCTAAAGAGTTAGAAAAGTTAATATAAGAGTAAAAAAAAGAAAAAAAGATATAGATAAGAGAGAGTTAATATTAAAGTTAATTTTAGGGTAGGCAACGCGCATGTGAATCTTCAGGAGTTACAGGCGTCCATAGGCTACGGTAACTGCTTACCATCAGGCGGGCCGTATGGCTATTTGCCACCGTCGTGGAATTGAAAAATATTTACTGAAATTTTTTTGTTAATAAGGGGCCCATGAATTGCATTGCCTAGGGGCCCGGGGGTGGTTAATCCGGCCCTGTATGTTACAGTAAAACGTTAAAAATCGAATGGTATCATTGTTTTTTTTTAAATTTCGCACTTTAAAAAATCGTAAAATTTAGAAATTTTGCAGCTTGATATCTTTGAGCCATTTCAATAGAATTTATAAATTTTCACCTTAGTTGGATATATTGATCATTTTGCATCCTATCAACTAAATTTTATTGCATAATTCAACATGTGTCATCATGCCTATTGTCTGGTAGTCCGATGGTAAAATGGAGACGGAGGAATAAGGTTGTGCAGTTCCTCGGCACACTCTCCGAAATGTATCCTATAAAAGATGGATAGGCTGGCAACCTTGCGACGATGCTCCAGACTTTGAAGTCGAGCATTCGTCAGCTTGTCATCATTGATGATTCTCTTGGCCCTCCTCTCGACTGACTCGAGCGCCTCAAGCTGGTATTTTACTGAACCATCCCACAGATGTGAGCAGTATTCTACACACGACCGGACTTGTGTTTGGTAAAGGTCGAGCAGCTGCCTAGATGTAAAATACTGCGTCACCTTGTTGAGTATGCCCAGCTTTTTTGCTGCTAACTGCGCTTTCGACTCAATGTGTGGGCCGAAGTTGAGTTTCGAACTCAGCGAGATTCCGAGAAGCTCAAGATGGTCGGTTAACGGAAGGGATACATTTCGGAAAGTAGGAGTCAGATGGAATGGACTCCGTTTAGCGGAGATAAGACACGCTTGAGTCTTACTAGCATTGAACGAAACCAAATTGGCTTCACCCCAATCGGAGACTGCCTTCAGTGACACGTTCATGCGTTCGACCATTGCCTCCCTTAAGGACTGTATTTGTGTTCCACTAGCTCGTGGACTGGGCATGTAGCTTTCAACAACCGTTGTGTCATCTGCATATCCAAACGTACCTGGCTTGCTGGCCAACTAAAAAAGAAAATCGCACTTGTGAGTTATCGAAGCTCAAAACTGTTCGCGTACTGTACTAATAACTTAAGTAAAGTCTTAAGTTAGTTTTATAAACGTATTTCATCATAATGCTACAACAAGGATCATTCAAAATAATTGAAACAATGGTTATTAATTATTATTCCAATTTTAATCAATTCAGTTAACAGTGGCATGGTAGCTATTCTACGTATTGTTGTGTTGCCATCAAATATACCGGAGCGGCCAAGGTACTCAAAAATATCTGAACATGCACTTTATCGCCTTTACAATAGAGGCGTCGTTCAGATATTTGTGACCACCTTGGCCACTCCGATATATTTTATGGTGACTCTACATACAATCTGGTGCAAAATTACAATACTGCTGGTTCGATTAATATACTAAATGATAGTTTATTAAGATAACGACGTCCTTATAGCGCGACAAGCACACCTATCACATGGGGTGCAATCACATCGTTCGCCGCATGGATGGAGGTATATACAGTGGAGTGAGCTCTTCGAAAAAAATTGTGTTCCGAAAGAGAGCATCAAAGTAGGGAGCGATGTCTCACTCGAACTCTTTTAATAATTGATATAATAATATTGGCATGACGGCATTACTTGTCTTGTCATTACTCCCTTAATCCCAACGAGATGCATTCTCATACTTTGACTTCTGTTTCGGATTCACTGAAAAGTCTAAGAAATAAACATGCCCAGATTGCCCAGGGCGTGACAGCTTAACTAGATTTCGCTGTTATTCTGCGAGTTGAACGACTTTAATTGCTCCCTAAGGCTGCCCTTCCATTGAGGCGGAGATGAGAGGAGACGTGCCGGAATCATAAGGCTTGCAATTATCCGGATAATACGAATATTTCGAATAATTTCCATACAAATTACTATTCGAAAAATTCGGATTGCAAGCCCCGGAATCAACCAATAGGATCATCCGCCACTCATCCCCGCCTCATTGTATAGACAGCTTTAACAGGCCTGCTGGTACATTCGCCATCAGATATATCGGAGCTGCCAAGGTGGTTACAAATATCTGAACAACGCCTCTATTCTCAAGGCGATACAGTGCATGTTCAGATACTTTTGAGTACCTTGACTGCTCCGATATATATGATGGCGACTGTACATTCGCCATCAGATATATCGGAGTGGTTAAGGTAGTCACAAATATCTGAATAACGCTTCTATTGTCAAGACGATAAAGTGCATGTTCAGATCTTTTTGAGTACCTTCGCCGCTCCGATATATTTGATGGTGACTGTATATAGTACAGTCGCCATCAAATAAGTCGGAGCGGCCAAGGTACTCAAAAATATCTGAACAAGCACTTTATCGCCTTGACAACAGAGTCCTTGTTCAGATATTTGTGACCACCTTGGACGCTCCGATATATCTGATGGCGACTGTACAAGTTACGCATATGAAATATGTTGTGAACAAGTGAGATAACAAATTCATCGGTCGGTGTAAAAATGTGTTCGTGGGTTGGAATAGGTTCCTATTGTTAACCCTTTGCCAGACCGCACGAATCCAGAAGATCTTTTCGAAAATCCCAAAAATCTTAAAAATAGTTACGTTTTGGTAATTCATTTAAAGGCAAGATAAATATTGCGATAGTCCATCCTAATTTGAACCTTAACTCCAAAAGTTAAGGTTTTAATTGAATTACCACGGTGGTGGTCAATATACTTACTGAGCCTGGAAAAGGGTTAATATTCCAACATTTACAGTGCTACTGCGGCGCACGCCCACGACATAAACATTTCATTATTATTATTACATTACATTATTATTTAAACCTCGTTTACACCCCTTGTAAAACATTACAAAACTCAGGAGACATATACAGATCTAAAAAAAGGCGGACAAACTGTGTTTAAATAACAAGGATGATTAAGACATGGATGGACAATGCCTATACAAAATCGCATTCCTCGAACCTTCAGGCTATACGTCTGTTTTCGGTACTGTGTGCCACAGCGCCATCTGTTGAGCCTGGAGTCGAGTTATTCTGTCAGCGTTAATCGCCGAAAAAAATATTAGAAACTAGAATTTATTTATTTAATCTTAATTACACAAAATAAGATGGTACAAATGGCGGACTTAATGCCATAAGGCATTCTCTACCAGTCAACCAATGGGCTTAACAGAAAGGTTAAGTAGGAATTTAGTGTTTGTGGTGACCGATAGATGACGCTCGTGCTTTAGCCTGAAATAAGGGAACCCGATTTTGTATAGGCATTGTCAATCCATATCTTAATCATCCTTGTTAAATAATAACAAAATGGTATCATATTTTATAAATCAGAATCCGCTTCCTGCAACCCTTTGACCGCCAAATCACGCGCAAGGAAAATCGTCCCCAAGCGCCAGCGCGTCACATCACGTCCAAAATATAACCGAGTGCACTCGCGCGAATTGTGCTCTGGCGTCAGTGGCACGATTTTTCTTTCCGATGCTTGGCGGTCAAAGGGTTACAACTGCTAACTATGATGTGCAGTCGCCATCAGATATATCGGAGCGGCCAAGGTGGTCATAAATATCTGAACAGCGCCTCTATTGTCAAGGCGATAAAGTACATGCTCAGATATTTTTGAGTACCTTGGCCGCTCCGATATATTTGATTGCGACTGTACCTATTGTTTGTATGCAAATTCTATACAAAATTATTCGTTTGAGATTTTAAGTGAATTTTCGTACACATATTTTTTTCTAGAATAATAACTTGTTGTTTTTATTAATTAGGTTATTATAACTTATTAATTAATAAAAAATTCTGTAAAAAATAATATAATACTCGGAGATTCGTAATATCACAAATAAAATATTAACTTATAAATGCAAACTTAGTATGGAAAAATATTAGTAACATTTAAAAAGTATCAAACATTTAGGTATATAATATAAATAGTAACAGCAACGAAAGCTTGCTATGTCTTTAAATAAAACATGGCACATTCATACTTTTTACCCGCACTTTTAGCTAGCAACGTTTGCATTCTTTGACCTTCGCCACTTTACAGCTGCCAGATCTCCGGATCCAGAAATAAGCATAGTATCAAACTAACTAGACGGTTTTCGTTGCTCTCATTATTGTGTCATATCTGACGTGGCTAGCTCTCCGTCTCTTCTACTACACAACATAAATTAAAAGTTATAAAATCATAAATAATCATAAGACTAAAAAAATTGAATGCATATTGTTTTAAAAGTTAATCACTAAAAATATTTTTTTTTGCAAAGAACGTTATAATTAGTTACAACATATAGGAATTTACAAGGATAGTACAGTCTTTCAGTATATTTTAAAACACGTGACTAATATCACTATGATATGTAAGTCATATTAGATAGAAAAGCTCGATCAAAGCAACAACGTGCAATTTCCTACATAGTAAATGCTGTTATATGGCAGGTTATTATTATGCCTTGGCCTTTTTATTAGGTCTGAGTTAACCAAAAAAATGTATGGAGATCAATTCAAAAAACTCCTACTATCCTAATAAGAGAAATTTATCTCAAAATCATACACTATTCGTACCTCCAATGATTCCAATCCGTTACCGTTAACATGGCTATCATGCAATGCTATATTCAAAAGGTAACAAAGTGGACTTACTAAATGTATGAAATTTTGAAACACTTATTGTGATAAAAAAATCTAAAAAAGGGTCGGTTTAATTATTTTAGGCCCCACATTACTTAGATTTGTGTCACCTTAAGTCTACTCTCACAGGAAAGTAATGATATGTAAATAGTTAAACCCCTTTTACCCGAGTACAATTAAATATAAATAACATAACTAGTTATAATAAGCCTTTTAGACGCATACAATGGAAATATTCACTTAATATTAGTAGATATGTGTAGTTGTATAGTTAAGTACGCGTTAAATAATTGAGATCTGCGTTACAACTAATATCTGGAATGTTTAAAAATAAATAGCGTAAAATATTAGCTTGTATGATTATAATAATATAGCAGACAATATAATAATTGCTATAAGGAGCATCACAGAAAAGTCCACCGTTGTCCCGTACAAATGCAAATTTTCTGAAAATTGGTGGGTTTTTGAGTTCCTTTTTATGCGACAAGAGTCAAAATATGGTCAGAATTATCAACTTCCAATTAAAATTGCAAAGATAACTCTAATAAACAGAGATAAACACGCGTTTGTACAGTACAGCTCGTGGAATGTCGCATAAATGGGATATCATCATCCGTTTTCGAAAACCTTCGCCATCAGTCACACAGTTTCGTTTTAGGTTGTGTTCTTAAGGCCGATATTAAAATCAAACCATGTTTTACTTTCCAGCCTTTCTAAAAGAGACAGAATACTTAAAATAATGTAGGTCATTTTGACTAATCACGCAGAGACTACTGAAGTCGTCAATGGTATTCATCCACTTTAAATGTCGGTAACATACTATAAATTCCCGGGTTAAAGGCAGGACCGACTATTTGGATTTAAATTTATTAGCAGAGTTGGTTTTGCCTTTGACCCAGCGAAATTAACAATTCCTTCTACTTCTAAACACGCTTGAGATTCCCATAAGTCGCACAGGCATCCTTAAAATTCGTCACATTAAATATAGCAAAATAATCGTCATGTATAAACCTAACAACATTCTCGATTGGACATAAATAGGTATTATACGTCTTCATGTCGTCTATCGGATCAGCCACTTTCATCACAATACTCTGCTTCGTTTTACAAAAACTCAGTTTATTTGTAACGTCTTCCCCATTGTAAACCACTCGGAAGTAAAAATCTTGAGCCACCGCTTTCCTTTTTGTAAACTTAAATTCGTCACGCAAATCTTTTTTTCTGTAAACCTCAAAGATCATTCTGGAAGCATAATTCACATTATAATGTTGATAGTTCGTTAGTCCGAGCGCTAAAATCAACGGTTGTAGGGTTTTATCATGTCCTGAATATATGACTATTTTAGGTTTGTTTTCTGAGATCATTCTTATAAGATTTTGAACTATATTATGCATTAGTCCGTACGCTAAAAGCAAGCCTCGTTTTCTATTATGTATATTTTTAATTTCTTGTCTGTAACTCCATTCTAAATACGCAAATAAAGACGTGATGTGATCCTTTCTTATACAGAATTCTTCTGTAATTTCTGGCGTAGGTTCTTTATATTCTTCATCAAAATCTGTATCCATACGAGCGTCATTTGGAAAATTAAAGTCTGCGTCTAAATTCTTTTTAACAATAACTACATCGTCATATGCATCAGCATTATCCATATATCTCTGCTGGTAGTATAGCAGTTTTTCTCTTTCCATCTGAGCATCGAAATCTAAAGGAGCTTTCTGTTTCTCTTTAGTATCGTAATATTTCCCAATAATATCTCTAGCTTTCCTCCCTATTTCATTGTTGAAGTCTAACTGGTTATTAATATAATCCAATTCCATATTTAGAGTGTCAATATCTATGTCTAATAAATTCCTTTTAGGTATGCTATTTATGCCATTTGTTAGTTTTTCGTTATCCTTCATATTTTCTGTTTTTATGTTTATATCTTGCAAATTCCTTCCTTTACGAATACTTTCATTTTCACTTATTTTAAGTTTTCCTGATATATTGCTATCCACATTAGCCTCATGCTCCTCAAGTTTATTTCTTCGACCTGTATCTTCACGTACTTTAGTGTTTGTTGCATCTTCTACTTTCTTGTCTTCTAACAAATCTCTCTTAGGAACCGTATCCTCCCTAAACCTTTTATGCCTTTTCAGAGTGAGTTTCTGTTTCTCAGGTTTCTTAATGCACGGCAGCGGGGCGTCGTGGCACATGTGAGCTAGGACTCCGTCGCGGACCACGTCGGCCTCGGGGTGCTCCTGGGACTCGAACAGGACGGTGGACAGCTTGCTGACCAGCTCTTTTAGGGCTGGGTGGTTGTCGAGGCGGTGTTTCGCTTGTATGCTTATTTTTCTGAAAAAAAAGTTAAGCTTTGAGCGTTGGCAACTGCATTTTGATAAGAACCTCCTCTCCCCAAGAAAGCACACCATAGCACTTTTGTGTGCTATGCGTTTATATACCTTATTACAAGAAGATATTATTAGAACGTGTGGTGAGCGGCGCACGCGCACTGTGCTATACAATAATAAACCTTATGACAAAGACATAGAGCCTAATGACTTGTTGAGCGCGTGGTGAGCGGCGCACGCGCACTCGCGGAAGCAGAAGGCGACGCTGTGGCTCTCTCTCGCTCTGGCCAGCCGGGCGCCATCGTTGGCCCCGGCTAGGCCCCAGTCCAGGCCAGCCAGAGACTGGGATGTTCGGCAGTATAGTGTGCTGTACAATAATACACCTTATGACAAAGACATAGAGCCTACTGACTTGTTGAGCGCGTGGTGAGCGGCGCACGCGCACTCGCGGAAGCAGAAGGCGACGCTATGGCTCTCTCTCGCTCTGGCCAGCCGGGCGCCAGCGTTGGCCCCGGCTAGGCCCCAGTCCAGGCCAGCCAGAGACTGGAATGTTCGGCAGTATAGTGTGCTGTACAATAATACACCTTATGACAAAGACATAGAGCCTACTGACTTGTTGAGCGCGTGGTGAGCGGCGCACGCGCACTCGCGGAAGCAGAAGGCGACGCTATGGCTCTCTCTCGCTCTGGCCAGCCGGGCGCCAGCGTTGGCCCCGGCTAGGCCCCAGTCCAGGCCAGCCAGAGACTGGAATGTTCGGCAGTATAGTGTGCTGTACAATAATACACCTTATGACAAAGACATAGAGCCTACTGACTTGTTGAGCGCGTGGTGAGCGGCGCACGCGCACTCGCGGAAGCAGAAGGCGACGCTATGGCTCTCTCTCGCTCTGGCCAGCCGGGCGCCAGTGTTGGCCCCGGCTAGGCCCCAGTCCAGGCCAGCCAGAGACTGGAATGTTCGGCAGTATAGTGTGCTGTACAATAATACACCTTATGACAAAGGCATAGAGCCTACTGACTTGTTGAGCGCGTGGTGAGCGGAACACGCGCACTCGCGGAAGCAGAAGGCGACGCTATGGCTCTCTCTCGCTCTGGCCAGCCGGGCGCCAGCGTTGGCCCCGGCTAGGCCCCAGTCCAGGCCAGCCAGACTGGAATGTTCGGCAGTATAGTGTGCTATACAATAATACACCTTATGACAAAGACATAGAGCCTACTGAGTTGTTGAGCGCGTGGTGAGCGGCGCACGCGCACTCGCGGAAGCAGAAGGCGACGCTATGGCTCTCTCTCGCTCTGGCCAGCCGGGCGCCAGCGTTGGCCCCGGCTAGGCCCCCGTCCAGGCCAGCCAGAGACTGGAATGTTCGGCAGTATAGTGTGCTATACAATAATACACATTATGACAAAGACATAGAGCCTACTGAGTTGTTGAGCGCGTGGTGAGCGGCGCACGCGCACTCGCGGAAGCAGAAGGCGACGCTATGGCTCTCTCTCGCTCTGGCCAGCCGGGCGCCAGCGTTGACCCCGGCTAGGCCCCAGTCCAGGCCAGCCAGAGACTGGAATGTTCGGCAGTATAATGTGCTGTACAATAATACACCTTATGACAAAGACATAGAGCCTACTGACTTGTTGAGCGCGTGGTGAGCGGCGCACGCGCACTCGCGGAAGCAGAAGGCGACGCTATGGCTCTCTCTCGCTCTGGCCAGCCGGGCGCCAGCGTTGGCCCCGGCTAGGCCCCAGTCCAGGCCAGCCAGAGACTGGAATGTTCGGCAGTATAGTGTGCTATACAATAATACACCTTATGACAAAGACATAGAGCCTACTGACTTGTTGAGCGCGTGGTGAGCGGAACACGCGCACTCGCGGAAGCAGAAGGCGACGCTATGGCTCTCTCTCGCTCTGGCCAGCCGGGCGCCAGCGTTGGCCCCGGCTAGGCCCCAGTCCAGGCCAGCCAGACTGGAATGTTCGGCAGTATAGTGTGCTATACAATAATACACCTTATGACAAAGACATAGAGCCTACTGAGTTGTTGAGCGCGTGGTGAGCGGCGCACGCGCACTCGCGGAAGCAGAAGGCGACGCTATGGCTCTCTCTCGCTCTGGCCAGCCGGGCGCCAGCGTTGGCCCCGGCTAGGCCCCCGTCCAGGCCAGCCAGAGACTGGAATTTTCGGCAGTATAGTGTGCTATACAATAATACACCTTATGACAAAGACATAGAGCCTACTGAGTTGTTGAGCGCGTGGTGAGCGGCGCACGCGCACTCGCGGAAGCAGAAGGCGACGCTATGGCTCTCTCTCGCTCTGGCCAGCCGGGCGCCAGCGTTGGCCCCGGCTAGGCCCCAGTCCAGGCCAGCCAGAGACTGGAATGTTCGGCAGTATAGTGTGCTGTACAATAATACACCCTATGACAAAGACATAGAGCCTACTGACTTGTTGAGCGCGTGGTGAGCGGCGCACGCGCACTCGCGGAAGCAGAAGGCGACGCTATGGCTCTCTCTCGCTCTGGCCAGCCGGGCGCCAGCGTTGGCCCCGGCTAGGCCCCAGTCCAGGCCAGCCAGACTGGAATGTTCGGCAGTATAGTGTGCTATACAATAATACACCTTATGACAAAGACATAGAGCCTACTGAGTTGTTGAGCGCGTGGTGAGCGGCGCACGCGCACTCGCGGAAGCAGAAGGCGGCGCTATGGCTCTCTCTCGCTCTGGCCAGCCGGGCGCCAGCGTTGGCCCCGGCTAGGCCCCTGTGGTATATGTCTAGATTGTATATCATACCTAACTCTAAGATATATAAGCTATGTATCAAACATGTACTAGGCAGTCTGTAATCTGTGTTTAACCAATAAACACATGTAAGCCATCTCCGTATTTTATTTAATAAATCGTCCATCCGTACATGGCGACCCTAGGCCAGGCGCCACGCGCCGCGCGTGTACTCGTTTAAAGTCAAGTGATCGAACCAAATATGGATGCCACGAGCGAAAGGACATTGACACTATTTGCGGCCTCGTACGAACAATTTATACATTGGCAGATTCTTCGTGCAATCGTTACATTAGCAGAGATCCAGTACACAGTTTATTCAAAGTTTTTATCCCAAAAAAGCAGTTTAGACTACATTAAAGATGGGTTCATCAACTTCAAGCGATAAAAAAGAAGAAGTGATAATTGCACAGAATGCAGCGGGAGGCAGTAATAGCGCCGATTTGGAGCAGTTGAAATTTCATGTCTCGACGACAAATATTATATTAACCATCATACTATTGGTTTTTCTGTTGGTGTTAATTTATGGTATTTACAAAATTTATCACAACTGCCATAAGAAGATGATACAACGAGAGCTTAACCACCACGTCATGTTCCGGAGGTCCTTCAGGAGGGACAAACGATCAACCGAGGACGGAGCTTAAGCACGGCTACAAACACCCGCGACCGCCGCAGCTGGAGCATCCATGGTAATGGTGCCGTAATAGTGAGTGTTAGATTTAAGTTGTATTAACTTTCGTTTAGTTAAAGTGAAACTAAGTGACCCTCCCTACCATTAACCATATGTAATGGTCGAAGAACTATCTAGTGTGTATGAGAGTTTAAAAAAATTAAAGGACAATACATTCAAATTAGCGAAGGATAAAAGAACTTTAAGTATTTTGCAAAAACATTTAACCAATGCTACTGTATTGTATAAAAGATATCTCACATGTTCAGAGAACTTAGATACGCAAATATCGAAAGACTTAATTAAGGGTAGTGATATATTACACATCAAAGAAATATGTATTAGAATTGAAAACTTGTACTCTAAAATAGAGGACTTTTGTACGAAACAGGGTACTGAAAGCCAAAACACAATGGAGAAGTTTAGCCTTAAAACAGCCGTGTCTTTATTGACGGAAATTACTAATGATGAAGATAGCGTTAAAAAGTTAATTGATTCCATAGAATTATACAGTGAAATGATCGACGCCGACAGTCAACCACAGCTAATTAAATTTGTTTTGAAGACTCGGCTTACGGAGAGCGCAAAATTACGATTATCATCTTCATATACTTCTTGCAAAGACCTCGTAGCTGACATAAAACGACATTTGCTCACAAAAAAATCCCCTACCGCGCTTCATACTCAACTTATTAAAGAAAGGCAAGGGACAAGTAGTATAGACGAATATGGCGAGAGATTGGAAAAATTATTTGTAGATCTAACAATATCGCAGGCCGACGGTGACAGCAATGCTTTTAGCGTTTTAAAACCAATCAACGAAAAACTAGCGATTCGGTCTTTCACTGACGGCCTGCGATCACGTAATTTAAGTCTCATTCTAACAGCTCGTAACTACTCATCGCTGAAGGATACCATAAGAGCCGCCAAAGACGAGGAATTATCCACGGCACGGCCGCAAACACAGGAGGAGATCTTTGCGGGATTTCAAGGAAGGCCAGGTGAGTACAACAGCCGTCCATTTACAGGCCGGGGCAGGAGCACATGGTATAACCAAGGGAGCAGGGGACGGCCCGGCCAAGGTCACTCACTTGCAACACGGAATGATTCGAGTGCAACATATAGTACGGGCAACCGTGGCCGCCCCCACTATCGAGGACACGTGTACCGAGGCAATCGCTACGCGCGTAGCATGTATCGCGGCAGTTATAATCGCCCGAATGTGAACTTTATTGAAGACCACAATCACTCTAATTCAGACGAAACTACGAATAACCCTGAAAGCGCGTCAGAATTTTTTCGTGACTAACCACATATTTTCATGCAACAGTGATGATTATGTAGATATACCAATTAATGGCATTAATTATACGTGGCTTCTAGATACAGGCTCGTCGCTTTGCGCGGTAAATTTAGAAACTTTAAGAGAACTTAATATTCCAATTACGAAAGATAGAATTCTTATAAATGTACTAGGGGGGCAAATCTACTCCGAAGGTTACGTTTACCTCACCTTCTTTATGCATGGAGAGGAATTTACCCATAAATTTCATGTTATAAAAAGTATGCCTTGTTGGACTAACGGATTAATTGGTCGCGATTTCTTTAAAAAGTATGTCACCAATATAGATTATGAATATAATATTGTATCGTTTTTAAGGCCAGGCTCAGAGAGAAGATGTAAGTTACCAATGAAGTCAAACCAAACAGATAACAATAACTATTTGTGTATACCTCCACGATGCGAGAAAATAATACACATATCGACAAATCTTGAAAATGACTGTATAATAGCATCAAAAGAATTATGTGCGGGAGTATTCATTGCCGGAAGCATTAGTAGGCCCATAAATGGTAAAATTCCAATCCAAATACTAAACACACGGGAAAACAGTGTCAAATTAAATTACTTTAGTCCCGAAATAGCTAGTTTGGACGAGTATAATATTTGTAGTTTCGAAAAATGTAGCAACTTGAATAGCGACCGGGTTCGTAAAATGT
This sequence comes from Pammene aurita, assembly GCA_947086415.1. Taxonomy (NCBI): domain Eukaryota; kingdom Metazoa; phylum Arthropoda; class Insecta; order Lepidoptera; family Tortricidae; genus Pammene; species Pammene aurita. Next base: position 24,913,561 of record OX352308.1, on the reverse strand, counting down.
TTACATTCTTAAACTTGACACATTTAAATGAAGACGAGAGGCATTCCATACAAAATATTTGTGCAAAATATGCCGACATATTCCACTTACCAGATGATAAATTATCAACTACGAATATTTATGAGCCTAGTATTACCTTGAAACCTGAGTGTACCCCTGTGTACGTTAAGCCCTACCGCTTGCCACGAATACACAGAGATGAAGTAGATAGACAAGTCAAAGACATGTTAGCAGACAAAATTATCGAACCATCAAACAGTGAATGGTCTAGTCCTGTTCTATTAGTCCCCAAAAAATCAAATTCTCATTTAAACAAATGGCGATTAGTAATTGATTTTAGAAAACTTAATGACAGAATCGTGGATGACAAATTTCCACTCCCGAATATTACAGACATTTTGGACTCCCTTTCAGGAGCCATGTATTTCACACACCTTGACCTAAGCCAAGGATACTATCAATTAAATTTAGACTCTAACAGTAGAAAGCTTACAGCATTTTCTACACACTCAGGGCATTATCAACTAACCAGGCTACCACAAGGGTTAAAAATAAGCCCCAGTTGTTTTTCTAGAGCTATGACTATCGCAATGACAGGTTTAAATCATGAGAAATGCCTAGTATATTTAGATGACTTGATTTGTTTTGGCCGAAATTTACAAACACATAATAAAAAATTATTAGATATATTTTCAAGGCTTAGAAAAGTAAATCTTAAATTAAACCCCAGTAAATGCAACTTTTTGAAAAAGGAACTGTTATATTTAGGACACATTGTGTCTTCAGATGGTATTAAACCTGACCCAGAAAAAACCAAGGCAATTGACAATTACTCTACCCCAGAGAATGCCGATGATGTTCGCAGATTTGTTGCATTTGCGAATTATTATAGAAAGTTTATTCCTTCATTTGCAGAAATCACCTTACCGTTAACAAAACTATGTCGTAAAAATGTATCATTTAATTGGACAGATGAGTGCAACGCAGCCTTTAATAAAATTAAAAAGTTATTAGTAACCCCACCAGTGCTGCAATATCCAAATTTTGATGAGAATAATACGTTCATCCTAAAAACGGATGCCAGCGGTTATGCTTTAGGATCCGTTTTGAGTAACAGTGACAATAGACCCGTAGCTTATGCCAGTCACACTCTAAATAAAGCTGAAATTAACTACCCAACCATCCACAAGGAACTTTTATCAATTGTTTGGTCAATAAAATATTTCAGGCCATATCTATACGGCAAAAAATTCAAAATCGAAACAGACCATAAGCCTCTAGTATATTTATTTAACATGGCAAACCCAACAAGTAGGTTAATGAAATTCCGGTTAGTACTAGAGGAGTACGATTTTGACGTAGAATATGTAAAGGGAGCAAATAACGTAGTAGCTGATGCACTATCTCGTATTAAAATAAGTAGTGATGAATTAAAAGTAATGCATGAGAACATCATAGCAGTATTAACTAGGGCACAACGGAAAAAAAATATGATAACGAAACTGACCAAAATCCTCCCCTGAAACAAGTACCAGCAATGAATAATAGGACTAGTCAGCCACGAGTAGTAGACATGCTAAAAGTTCCAAATGACTCCACAGAACTTTTATTACACTTACAAGCAAAAGAAATTAACGCATTACAAAACTATGTAACAAGAGAGACCGAAGAATTCGCGTTTGTAGAGTCGAAATCACTTATTTACGTCAAACCAACATCCCAATCACATTGTGCACGAGCTGCCTTTGCGAGGGCGTTGAGTTTATTTTGCGAAAATATAAATGTAAGTGATATATATGTAATATTAAATGAAAAGAATAAAGAAAATGTAGAAGAATTAACGCGCAATATAAAGAAAATGTCAACATGGACCGGCCCCAGGTTGCATATTTTAAGAGGTATAAAAAGAATAACTGACAGGGACACGATTCGTGTCATACTAAATGACTATCACATGCTGCCTACGAGCGGTCATGCAGGCATTAGGCGAATGCTAAATAACATCAAACAGCGATTTTTCTGGCCCCGGATGGAAAAAGACGTCACGGAATTTGTAAAAAGATGTAACTCATGCCAGAAACAGAAACACTGTAAGTATACGAGAGAACCAATGACCATAACAGACACAGGTGAGTCAGCCTTTAGTAAAATATTTTTAGATTTAGTAGGTCCCTTAGTTAAGGATAACGATAATTATAGCTATATTTTAACACTACAATGTGACCTCACCAAGTATGTCGAAGCGTACCCTCGTGCAACCAAGGACACGAAAGCCGTCGCAACTACATTTGTAAACAACTTTGTTTTACGCTACGGAATACCCAACAAAATTGTAACCGACCGAGGAACGGAATTTATATCATCTACGATGCAAGAAGTATGCCGACTTTTGAATATTACTCATTTAAGCTCCACTGCTTATCACCATCAAACTATTGGCGCCTTAGAAAACAGTCAAAAACATCTAATTTCATTTCTACGTATACAAACAAACAACACAACTCAACATTGGATTACATGGTTACCATACTGGTGTTTTGCTTTCAATACCACTGTTCATACTGAAACAAAATATACCCCTTTTGAACTCGTATTTGGAAAATTATGTAACATACCAACATTAACATGTACACTAGATCCATTATACAACCACAATGATTACCCATATGAATTAAAATATAGAATACAAAAGTCGCAATTAGATGCTAAGGCCAATCTATGTAAAAGTAAAGAGATAAGAAAATCCCGGTACGATACTTACAAGGGCTGCTATTTATATATCCGGAAACCGGGATTACAATCTTCTTAAATAGCATATTTGACCTCCATGGTCAAATTTGAACTTTTTTAAGTACTGGCCGGTATATTTTTTCTTTCTTATTAACGCTCGTGTTTTGTTTTTGACGGGGTTTAAATGTCATCTCGCAGCAAGAATGGAACTCACTCGTGAAAATATTCGTGCTATGATTTATTATGATTTTCGGCGTGGTTTAACGCAACAACAGTGCATAGATCAACTAACTTCAACTTTTGGTGATGAAGCCCCATCTAAAACTACTGTGTATCACTGGTTTAGTGAGTTCAATCGCGGACGTAGTATGCTTACGGACGAAGTTAAGGCAGGTCGCCCGAAATCGGTCGTTGTACAACAAAATATCGAGGCTGTGCGAAAACTTATAATGGACGACCGACATGTTACGTACCGCGAGATAGAGGCGACTCTGGGTATTTCTATGACCAGCATTAATAGCATATTACATAATTATTTGGCTGTAAAAAAAATTTGTTCGCGTTGGATACCCCACAACTTAACAAAAGAGCAAAAAGATGCTCGCGTCGAATGGTGCAATAAAATGTTAAAAAAATATAACCGTGGTGACTCAAAAGCCGTTTATAACATCTATACAGGTGACGAATCCTGGATCTATGCATACGATCCCGAAACGAAGCAACAATCAACGGTATGGGTGTTTCAAAATGAGCCGAACCCTACGAAAGTTACTCGTGCAAAAAGTACATTGAAACAAATGGTGGCCTGCTTCTTTTTTTTTTTTTATACTACGACGGTGGCAAACAAGCATACGGCCCGCCTGATGGTAAGCAGCTACCGTAACCTATGGACGCCTGCATCTCCAAAGGAGTCACATGCGCGTTGCCGACCCTTTACAAAAAGGAGGATTCACTGTGTTGACGGCTAAAGGAACAAGAAGGTCCCTCATCGTCAACACACTGGGTCCTCTTTGAGCTCTTCTTCTTCTTCTTTGGGTCGGTATTAATGGCCATGTAGCTACAGTGCCACTAGAAAACCGTAGAACGGTTAATTCAGAGTGGTACACGACCATTTTCTTACCGGAAGTATTTGAACAAATTCGTAAAACTAACCAGCGACGAAGAATCATTCTTCATCATGACAATGCCAGCTGGGGCATTTCACGTGAAGCGGACAGGGAAAAAAAAGTGACATCTTGGATTTCGCTCATATTTAGGTCAATTACAGTATTTGAGAATATAAAAAAGTAATTTCATTTTTTTTATTCTACGGCACTTAGTTTAGGAATTACGGACTACCAAAAAATTGACCCACTATGAAAAGCCATTATTTTAAATCAGTGCTGTAGGTATTAGATATAAAGTAAAAATATATTGTAGGTATGTTTTAACAAGAAAAAATGTGTATTATTTTTGTGATAAAGTCGGTGCAAAAAAAATTTTTTTTTTCTTGCTCAAAACCGGAAGTAAAGTTTTCAAAGTAAAATTTCAGTAACTTCGACCATTTTTTTTTTAATTTTTATTTCTGCAAAATAAAGATAAAACTATGTAGATATTACATAAAAAGTTTCAAAATGGAGACTTAAGTCGTTTTTAAGATAGAGTTCATTGAATAGAATATTACGCGCCTAGCATTGTACTTAGCGCATACATATAGGTTAACGGTTGGGGCCAAAACTTATTAAAAGCCACTGTATGTTTAAAATCCATAAGTACATATTGGCAATGTTTTTCAAAAGTATTATTTCATTTATTATAGGAAGTTTTCACAAACATATTATAGAGAAATAAATTATTAAATATTAATCAATAGTACAAAAAAGGAACACGACTGACAGCGCCATCTCTTGTCTATGTTAAATATTACTTAGCCACGTTAAATCCCGTTAAATGCTAGACAGAGATAGCTAAACGACGCCAAGTTCTTTCGTTCATTGATATTATTAGTTGCTCTTGGAACCGCTTTGCGATAACAGTGTATTTTTTGCTTTCGTTCATTATGGCGGCGTTTGGTGACCGATGTTTCAATCCGTTTAATTCAGAACGGCATCGAAAATGTGGCAATCTACGAAAAGTTTCGCTGAATCTAGCCGAAAAGTGGAAAATTTCATCCAAGATTTACATTTGTGCGTCGTGCAGAATACGTTTAATTAAAGAATCTCCTCCAGAAACCCAATCCGAGCTTGTACCGTTTACGTGTAGCCAGACATCCAGTGAATATTCTCAAAACACTCCTGATGAAGAATTTATTCCAGAAGACAAATATAAACACAAATTAACCCAGACAGAAGCAGCTACAGATGATCAAGAAATATTAAAACAATTAAAAGAAAAATTTAATGCCCCATCTACTTCCTCTGCTATGAAGACTATGATACTCACTATTGCCCCACAGTCTTGGAGTGAGAAAAGACTCGCAGAAGAATTCGCAACATCTAGAAGACAAGCCAGAAAAGCTAAAGAACTAGTAGAGCAACATGGCATTTTATCATCGCCGAATCCTCGTTGTGGTCAAAAAATACCAGCAGAGACTGAAGATTTGGTAAGGCGTTATTATCTAAGAGAAGACGTCAGTAGAATAATGCCCGGAAAAAAGGATTTTGTGTCCGTTAAATTAGATGACGGTAAAAGAACTCACTTACAGAAACAGTTTCTCATGAGTAATATTGACGAAACATACCGAAATTTCAAGGCTGAGTATCCGAATGTAAAAGTGGGCATAACTAAGTTTTATACTTTAAGACCGAAGCAATGCATCCTCGCCGGAGAGTCTGGTACCCATGTCGTTTGTGTGTGCACATACCACCAAAATGTAAAGCTAATGTTGGAAGGAGGTGACATAGCTAACCTTACGGCTGGCACAGAGATGCATCTTACATCATATAAGGAATGTCTGCGGTTGATGATGTGTTCTAATCCAACTCCTGAATGTCATTTAACGTCTACAAAGTCGGCTCGAAACGAATCCTGTCCTTCTTGTCCTGGTGTTAATACAATTCGTGATCATTTGAGAACGATATTTGACGACAACCAGGTGACAAATGTTCAATTCCAAAAATGGGAAGGTACAGACAGGTTTACGATAAGTACTCAAGTGGTTCCGGTCGATGACTTTGTTGATATGTTATGCAGTGCTTTAGACTTACTAAAACCTCACGCTTTTATTGCCGAACAACAAGCAGTGTATTTTAAAACACTGAAGGACACCATCCCTGAAAGTCAGATCATCGTCCAGTGTGACTTTGCTGAGAACTACAGCTTTGTGGTGCAGGATGCCGCCCAGTCTTTCCACTGGAATAATGAGCAAGCAACTCTTTTGACGTCAGTTTTTTATTATAATGATGGACAAGATATAAAACACGATAGTATCGTTATGATTTCTGATGATTTAAAACACGACACAGCAACGTATTACTGTTTTCAAAAGATACTCCACCAACACCTTACAGATAAACAAATCATGGTTTCTAAAATTATATATGTGACAGACGGAGCGTCACAACACTTTAAAAATAGGTTTAACTTTATTAATCTGTTTAATTATAAGAATGATTTTAACGTTGATGCTGAATATCATTTCCACGCAACGTCTCATGGAAAGGGACCATGTGATGGCCTCGGTGGGAACCTCAAGCGTCTTGCTACTCGTGCCAGTTTGCAGTTGCCTGCAAGCATGGCTATAATTACTCCAATGCGGTTATATGAATGGGCAAAGGCTTCACTTACTAAAACAGCGATTTACTACTGTACTAAGGATGACATTCAACGCCAAAGGGATTTTCTGCTAACGCGTTTTAATTCCGCTGTTACCATTACAGGAACCAAAAAACTTCACAGCTTTGTTCCAACAACGGAAGGCTTAATTGTAAGAAGGACTAGCAACAACGTAAATTATAATATTGTAAAAATAACAAAATAAAGCTCTGTAAAGTAAAACGTGTACATTTTATTCATTTCCAACACTTACTAAAAAAAGCACCCAAAAGGTTTAATAAAATGAATAACAAGATTAAAACATTTTTATAAATGACGTACGATCAGTGGCGTGCCTACAGGGTACGCAGTTCCTACCTTTCTACCCTGGGAAAACAAAACTGCAACACATGGCACACATATATCTATTCTATAAAACTATAGTATTTTTACCAAATAGAAGAGAAATGTATGTCCCATGTGTTGTGGTTTCCATTTTCCAGACTGGGTGGGAATGCACGCCACTGCGTACGATACACGTGAGGTAATAGAAAAAGCCCTCGATCACATATTAACGACCCTCGCCTGCGGCTCGGGCCTTAAAATTCTGTGATCTCGGCCTTTTTCTGTTTTACCACACTAGTATCGTAAATAACTATTTTATCTAAATTACAAAGTAAATGTTATCACGCACAAAAACGTATGTACAATTAAGAATTGAAAGTTAGTTGAAAACGTATCAATGTTTCGAATAAATTAACAAATATAGGAAAGTAAATTTCGTCCAACCGCCCCAACCTGGCTACGCGTGCAATACGCTCTGTGAGACATAATGTTCCATATCTCTAAAACGACTTAAGTCTCCATTTTGAAACTTTTTATGTAATATCTACATAGTTTTATCTTTATTTTGCAGAAATAACAAATTTAAAAAAAAATGGTCGAAGTTACTGAAATTTTACTTTGAAAACTTTACTTCCGGTTTTGAGCAAGAAAAAAAAAATTTTTTTTGCACCGACTTTATCACAAAAATAATACACATTTTTTCTTGTTAAAACACACCTACAATATATTTTTACTTTATATCTAATACCTACAGCACTGATTTAAAATAATGGCTTTTCATAGTGGGTCAATTTTTTGGTAGTCCGTAATTCCTAAACTAAGTGCCGTAGAATAAAAAAAATGAAATTACTTTTTTATATTCTCAAATACTGTAATTGACCTAAATATGAGCGAAATCCAAGATGTCACTTTTTTTTCCCTGTCCGCTTCACGTGAAATGCCCCAGCTGTCATACGTCACGCGAAACAACTCTATTTTTGGAGGGTCAAAATGTGGAATTAACGGGTCATCCGCCGTACAGCCCTGACTTGGCACCCAACGATTATTATTTATTTCCAAATATAAAGAATAAATTACGCGGTCAACGATTTTCGACCGCTGAAGATGCTGTCGACGCATTCATGATGCATTCATTGGCAGAAGTGCTTTAAAAATTGGTTCACGCGAATGCAAAAGTGCATAGATCATCAAGGGGAATACTTTGAAAAACAATAAAACCATTTTCAGCCGTGTACGTTTGTTTGTTTTTTTGTTTCCGGATATATAAGTAGCAACCCTCGTATGTACACAGTGTAAATTATAAAGAGGGCGACTTAGTTTTAGTAAAGAACGAAGCTTGTACCAACAAGTTGGACCCCCTGTATTTAGGTCCATTTAGGGTAGTTAAAAACGTTGAACCAAATGTAATCATTTTAGATAGTAAAAATAGACAAAAAACTTTGCATAAAAATAGAACTAAGCTGTATTATAAGTAAAAAAAAAAAAGTTTTTCTTACATATTTTTTTTTAATGTAATATGGGGCGTGTGGTATATGTCTAGATTGTATATCATACCTAACTCTAAGATATATAAGCTATGTATCAAACATGTACTAGGCAGTCTGTAATCCGTGTTTAACCAATAAACACATGTAAGCCATCTCCGTATTTTATTTAATAAATCGTCCATCCGTACAGGCCAGCCAGAGACTGGAATGTTCGGCAGTATAGTGTGCTATACAATAATACACCTTATGACAAAGACATAGAGCCTACTGAGTTGTTGAGCGCGTGGTGAGCGGCGCACGCGCACTCGCGGAAGCAGAAGGCGACGCTATGGCTCTCTCTCGCTCTGGCCAGCCGGGCGCCAGCGTTGGCCCCGGCTAGGCCCCAGTCCAGGCCAGCCAGAGACTGGAATGTTCGGCAGTATAGTGTGCTATACAATAATAAACCTCATGACAAAGACATAGAGCCTACTGACTTGTTGAGCGCGTGGTGAGCGGCGCACGCGCACTCGTGGAAGCAGACGGCGACGCTATGGCTCTCTCTCGCTCTGGCCAGCCGGGCGCCAGCGTTGGCCCCGGCTAGGCCCCAGTCCAGGCCAGCCAGAGACTGGAATGTTCGGCAGTATAGTGTGCTATACAATAATAAACCTCATGACAAAGACATAGAGCCTACTGACTTGTTGAGCGCGTGGTGAGCGGCGCACGCGCACTCGCGGAAGCAGAAGGCGACGCTATGGCTCTCTCTCGCTCTGGCCAGCCGGGCGCCAGCGTTGGCCCCGGCTAGGCCCCAGTCCACGCCAGCCAGAGACTGGAATGTTCGGCAGTATAGTGTGCTATACAATAATAAACCTCATGACAAAGACATAGAGCCTACTGAGTTGTTGAGCGCGTGGTGAGCGGCGCACGCGCACTCGCGGAAGCAGAAGGCGACGCTATGGCTCTCTCTCGCTCTGGCCAGCCGGGCGCCAGCGTTGGCCCCGGCTAGGCCCCAGTCCAGGCCAGCCAGAGACTGGAATGTTCGGCAGTATAGTGTGCTATACAATAATAAACCTCATGACAAAGACATAGAGCCTACTGACTTGTTGAGCGCGTGGTGAGCGGCGCACGCGCACTCGCGGAAGCAGAAGGCGACGCTATGGCTCTCTCTCGCTCTGGCCAGCCGGGCGCCAGCGTTGGCCCCGGCTAGGCCCCCGTCCAGGCCAGCCAGAGACTGGAATGTTCGGCAGTATAGTGTGCTATACAATAATAAACCTCATGACAAAGACATAGAGCCTACTGACTTGTTGAGCGCGTGGTGAGCGGCGCACGCGCACTCGCGGAAGCAGAAGGCGACGCTATGGCTCTCTCTCGCTCTGGCCAGCCGGGCGCCAGCGTTGGCCCCGGCTAGGCCCCAGTCCAGGCCAGCCAGAGACTGGAATGTTCGGCAGTATAGTGTGCTATACAATAATAAACCTCATGACAAAGACATAGAGCCTACTGACTTGTTGAGCGCGTGGTGAGCGGCGCACGCGCACTCGCGGAAGCAGAAGGCGACGCTATGGCTCTCTCTCGCTCTGGCCAGCCGGGCGCCAGCGTTGGCCCCGGCTAGGCCCCCGTCCAGGCCAGCCAGAGACTGGAATGTTCGGCAGTATAGTGTGCTATACAATAATAAACCTCATGACAAAGACATAGAGCCTACTGACTTGTTGAGCGCGTGGTGAGCGGCGCACGCGCACTCGCGGAAGCAGAAGGCGACGCTATGGCTCTCTCTCGCTCTGGCCAGCCGGGCGCCAGCGTTGGCCCCGGCTAGGCCCCAGGCCAGGCCCGCTAGGGACTGGAATGTTCGGCGGTATCGCGTGCTGTACATTATTACGTCTCCTGGAAACAATTGTAATTGCTGTAGGAGAAAAGTAATGGAAGTAAAAATGATTATATTAGGGCTGTGCTTTGTTTTCTTGGAACACGGTCGGACGTATACAGGCTGTAACAAAAATACTGGTGATCCGTTTAATTGCATAATAGGCGGAGAATTTTTTCCATGTATGGTATCAATCGATTCGTTTTGTTGTGAGGATCAAATGTCTATATGCGGCCAATTGCGTTAAAGCAACACAAAGGTCAGAAATTAGACTTAAAGTCTGAGATTTGCATTTGTTTCTCAAAACGCTCCAAACAAAATGACGTGCAAAAGTGACGTCACGATCATAAGTCGCCATGTTTAAAGTATGGAAAAATTATGAAATTTCTATTTTTACAGTGAAATGTTGCATTTATGTATATGGTTACCATACAATTTATTTAACAGTAAAATGTTAAAAATCGAATGGTATCATTGTTTGTTTTTTATTTAGTATTTAAAAAAATTTAAAAATTTTGAAATTTTGAAGCATGATATCTTTGAACCATTTCAATAGATTTTTTTAATTTTCACTTTATTTGGATATGTTGGTAATTCTGCATCCTATCAACTAAATTTTATTGCATAATTCAACATGTGTCATCATCCCTATTGGTATCGTATTGCGAGTAAGAAAAAAGTAGGAGAAAAATTTTTTGGACGCAATTTTTTTTTTATGGCGTCGCGTCGCGGGTGGCCAACCCTCCATACAAAACCAATGTTTTTTTGCGAAATTATTGTTTTTCTTAGTTTTTCATTATTATAATACCAATTATGCCTTTAAAAGGATCACCAGCATTTTTGTTACATTTTGTACAGTCGCCATCAGATATAACAGAGCGGCCAAGGTGGTCATAAATACCTGAACAACGCCTCTATTATCAAGGCGATAAAGTGCATGTTCGGATATTTTTGAGTACCTTGGCCGCTCCGATATATTTGATGGCGACTGTACCTATGGCGTCTAGAGTCTTGACTAGTTTTTAACTATTGACGGAAATTAGTTTCACCAGATTGTACATTTGTTTAACCGGATTCCAAAGGCGAGAAAGAAATACTGTGCAAACGTGAGACATTATAACTTCTCGGGAACTGTAACGTAACAGCAGCCAGATAATTACTGACACAACGTGACTAACCTGAATCTCGTTTTCCCGTTGGATCTAAATTATCCAGCCCCAATTTTTCCCCATATGCCTCTTTCAGAATATTACCTGAAAAAATGGAAAATAAAGATGCAACTTTTGCTAAAAGTATGAAACACCAGCAGAAATCAGCCATTTCTGTAAAGTTTATTAGGCAGTGTTAGATTTATTATTTTAATTATAGTTAGGCAAATAAATTTACTGCGCACACATTATTCAGTGTCGAACATTTGTTTAAGTAAAGAGCGTTTTTAGATTTACAATGTCAGATGTTGGATGCCCCAAGGAGAAAGGCAGCTACTAGAGAGAGCCTTTTGAGCAATAAAGATTTGAATCTTGAAGAAAATCAAATTATTTTGTTGAATATTTTTTGATTTGCAATGTTTAAGTAGTTACACTACTATATATAAATTATAAACTGAATTAGATGTCATATACTTCAGAAAAAGTGACTAAGTCCGCCGCACGTGTCCTTGCATATCAACAAAATAATTTGATTTGCTTCGAGATTCATAGATGGCAGCACATCTCTCTCGCTATACCAGAATCGCGTAAGTGATTATGCGTGTCCACACCGGACGCACCGCCTCGCGAGGAAATTGCCGCGCGAGGCAGCTTGGCTGGTGTGGACGTGCCTCGCCCGAGGCATGGCGGCCGCGCTTGCGTTTGCCTCGGGCGAGGCACGCCACACTAGCCGAGCTGCCTCGCGCGGCACATGTAGTAGTGTAGACACGCCTATTCGGATAGGAGGTGCAAGCATAGATTTATACAAAAAGGGAGATATGGTACCAGGCGCTCGATTCTGTGCCATCAAATATAGGTTCCGGCACCTATATTGAATTAGTCGTGTGGCAGAGTCTCCCAGTCACACTTTGTGCAATGCGCAAAATATGGAGGTCTCCCTTGCATACCCGTATTAACTATATAGGTTTATCTTTTTTGCACATACATTATAGCGGCGTGTAGCATTTTACAAGTGTGTAGGTGCAGGACCACATTTCAGTTTTGTTTTCTATGAACGTCACTCATCTTCCTTTTTGTTTATGTCTATGGGTGCAAGCACGTACTGCGCATGCCCTCAAAGTATGGTCAACGGCGCCTAGCCGTTTCAAATTCAGCGATTGCATTATACTTGAAAAAAATTCGACATGTTCACTTGGTCGCTTTTTGATATCCATTTCAGTTTACAATAAAGATTTGTTAATTGCGACATATGCGACAACCGATACTGGAAATAGACCATGTGAAAACCTATGTGACGCTTTGCCGAACTTTACGGCTTCAATAGTGACCAAGGCCTTATGCACTTGGAGAATGGTCACTTATGAGGTGACCCTTAGCAATGAGGAACCTCGTATACAGAGTGGATTTTCTTTTTGGGTCAGTGAGGGCAGCTGCCAGATCCCGTAGTACAGAAGTCGGCAAACCGCGGCTCGCGAGCCGCATTCGGCTCTTTGAAGAGTCAGTTGTGGCTCTTCGAGTCCCCTCAAAAAAACTTTAAATCAAATGTTACGGTATAAAAACGTAAATCAGACAACTGCGGCTCTATGAGCTTCCAAAAATTCAATATTTTTCCGCCATCAGGCTCTTTGTCAAAAAAGTTTGCCGACCCCAGCCGTAGTACTACGGGAAAATGGTCTTAGAAGACCTTTCCTCGATTTCAAAGTAATGAAGATTGGCGTTTATAGATTTTTGAAAAAACATACAGAACGCGAGAAATAGGTCATTATGGACAAACTTTTTTTTATGTGAATCAGTCTCAATCTCCAGGATGAAAAACTTTTTTTTTTTTCATTTTCATACAAATTGAATGGAAATAGTTTTCGCCGATTTGTGGCTTCTCTAGCTGATTTTTTTTTTAGTACCCATACAAGTTTTTTATCCCGGATAGGAATGCGATCGATTGGGATAAAAAAAAGTTTTTCCAAAACGATCTTTTTCGCAGCCTGTGTTTTTTTCCAAAATCTATAAACGCCAATCTTCATTAATTAAAAATTGAGGGAGTACCAGCACGGGATCTGGTAGCTGCCCTCACTGACCCAAAAAGAAAATCCACTCTGTATGTGCTACATACCCACGGTCAGCATCTGCAGCAGCCCGCGCGGCGTGAGCTGGCCGAGCGCGCAGCGCGTGGCGGCGCGCGGGGGGAGCGCGGGGAAGTTGTGGAACGGCCCCGGAGCCGCCACCGGGGACCACAGGACGTGTGCTACATACCCACGGTCAACATCTGCAGCAGCCCGCGCGGCGTGAGCTGGCCGAGCGCGCAGCGCGTGGCGGCGCGCGGAGGGAGCGCGGGGCAGTTGTGGAACGGCCCCGGAGCCGCCACCGGGGACCACAGGACGTGTGCTACATACCCACGGTCAACATCTGCAGCAGCCCGCGCGGCGTGAGCAGGCCGAGCGCGCAGCGCGTGGCGGCGCGCGGGGGGAGCGCGGGGCAGTTGTGGAACAGCCCCGGAGCCGCCACCGGGGACCACAGGACGTGTGCTACATACCCACGGTCAACATCTGCAGCAGCCCGCGCGGCGTGAGCAGGCCGAGCGCGCAGCGCGTGGCGGCGCGCGGGGGGAGCGCGGGGCAGTTGTGGAACGGCCCCGGAGCCGCCACCGGGGACCACAGGACGTGTGCTACATACCCACGGTCAACATCTGCAGCAGCCCGCGCGGCGTGAGCTGGCCGAGCGCGCAGCGCGTGGCGGCGCGCGGAGGGAGCGCGGGGCAGTTGTGGAACGGCCCCGGAGCCGCCACCGGGGACCACAGGACGTGTGCTACATACCCACGGTCAACATCTGCAGCAGCCCGCGCGGCGTGAGCAGGCCGAGCGCGCAGCGCGTAGCGGCGCGCGGGGGGAGCGCGGGGCAGTTGTGGAACAGCCCCGGAGCCGCCACCGGGGACCACAGGACGTGTGCTACATACCCACGGTCAACATCTGCAGCAGCCCGCGCGGCGTGAGCAGGCCGAGCGCGCAGCGCGTGGCGGCGCGCGGGGGGAGCGCGGGGCAGTTGTGGAACGGCCCCGGAGCCGCCACCGGGGACCACAGGACGTCTGCTACATACCCACGGTCAACATCTGCAACAGCCCGCGCGGCGTGAGCAGGCCGAGCGCGCAGCGCGTGGCGGCGCGCGGGGGGAGCGCGGGGCAGTTGTGGAACGGCCCCGGAGCCGCCACCGGGGACCACAGGACGTGTGCTACATACCCACGGTCAACATCTGCAGCAGCCCGCGCGGCGTGAGCAGGCCGAGCGCGCAGCGCGTGGCGGCGCGCGGGGGGAGCGCGGGGCAGTTGTGGAACGGCCCCGGAGCCGCCACCGGGGACCACAGGACGTGTGCTACATACCCACGGTCAACATCTGCAGCAGCCCGCGCGGCGTGAGCAGGCCGAGCGCGCAGCGCGTGGCGGCGCGCGGGGGGAGCGCGGGGCAGTTGTGGAACGGCCCCGGAGCCGCCACCGGGGACCACAGGACGTGTGCTACATACCCACGGTCAACATCTGCAGCAGCCCGCGCGGCGTGAGCAGGCCGAGCGCGCAGCGCGTGGCGGCGCGCGGGGGGAGCGCGGGGAAGTTGTGGAACGGCCCCAGAGCCGCCACCGGGGACCACAGGACGTGTGCTACATACCCACGGTCAACATCTGCAGCAGCCCGCGCGGCGTGAGCAGGCCGAGCGCGCAGCGCGTGGCGGCGCGCGGGGGGAGCGCGGGGCAGTTGTGGAACGGCCCCGGAGCCGCCACCGGGGACCACAGGACGTGTGCTACATACCCACGGTCAACATCTGCAGCAGCCCGCGCGGCGTGAGCAGGCCGAGCGCGCAGCGCGTGGCGGCGCGCGGGGGGAGCGCGGGGCAGTTGTGGAACGGCCCCGGAGCCGCCACCGGGGACCACAGGACGTGTGCTACATACCCACGGTCAACATCTGCAGCAGCCCGCGCGGCGTGAGCAGGCCGAGCGCGCAGCGCGTGGCGGCGCGCGGGGGGAGCGCGGGGAAGTTGTGGAACGGCCCCAGAGCCGCCACCGGGGACCACAGGACGTGTGCTACATACCCACGGTCAACATCTGCAGCAGCCCGCGCGGCGTGAGCAGGCCGAGCGCGCAGCGCGTGGCGGCGCGCGGGGGGAGCGCTGGGCAGTTGTGGAACGGCCCCGGAGCCGCCACCGGGGACCACAGGACGTGTGCTACATACCCACGGTCAACATCTGCAGCAGCCCGCGCGGCGTGAGCAGGCCGAGCGCGCAGCGCGTGGCGGCGCGCGGGGGGAGCGCGGGGCAGTTGTGGAACGGCCCGGAGCCGCCACCGGGGACCACAGGACGTGTGCTACATACCCACGGTCAACATCTGCAGCAGCCCGCGCGGCGTGAGCTGGCCGAGCGCGCAGCGCGTGGCGGCGCGCGGGGGGAGCGCGGGGAAGTTGTGGAACGGCCCCGGAGCCGCCACCGGGGACCACAGGACGTGTGCTACATACCCACGGTCAACATCTGCAGCAGCCCGCGCGGTGTGAGCTGGCCGAGCGCGCAGCGCGTGGCGGCGCGCGGGGGGAGCGCGGGGAAGTTGTGGAACGGCCCCGGAACCGCCATCGGGGACCACAGGACGTGTGCTACATACCCACGGTCAACATCTGCAGCAGCCCGCGCGGCGTGAGCTGGCCGAGCGCGCAGCGCGTGGCGGCGCGCGGGGGAGCGCGGGGAAGTTGTGGAACGGCCCCGGAGCCGCCACCGGGGACCACAGGACGTGTGCTACATACCCACGGTCAACATCTGCAGCAGCCCGCGCGGCGTGAGCTGGCCGAGCGCGCAGCGCGTGGCGGCGCGCGGGGGGAGCGCGGGGAAGTTGTGGAACGGCCCCGGCCCCGCCACCCACCACGCGCGGCCCACTGAGCTCGTGTTGGACACCCATTCTTCATAGCTGAACAAAATATCGTAAATAAAATATACCAAATTTGAAGGACATTATTTTACTCCACTGTGTCTGTTTAATTCTTGCACTTCCATGTTATGGCTCGATCAAACAGGCGCGGTTTGCTAGACGGACGCGATAAGGCGCCCGCCAGCGCCGCGCTCACAACCAGCGGGCATCGCTCTTTCTCTGTCTTTTTCCATATTGACTCGCAACGCGCTCTTTGCGCTGTTATGACTGCGCGGGCACGATCAGAGCGGATGGAAGCTTGCGGTGCGCAAAACCAACTCACAAAACGCGCGTTGGATGGAGCCTTAAATTTTGTCCCTTTTTGACCCCCTTAAGAAATATTTGTGTAATGAAAAATATCTCGTCTTTTTCCAGAAATCAAACTCTAACTTTATCTAAGCCGGTTCTTTGTTACTTGTGGGGATTTGTTGTTTTTCTATTTAGTAAGAATATATTGATATTGTACTCCTCCTACTTATACAAACACAGTCATTATGTAATCCATTTGCCGCGCGAGGCAGCTCAGGTAGTGTAGCCGTGCCTCGGCCGAGGCAAATGCACGCACGGCCGCAATGCCTCGGGCGAGGCCCGACTACACTAGCCGAGCTGCCTTCAGCGGGAATTTCCTCGCGAGGCAGTGCGTCAGGTACGGCCACGCCTATTGCCATACATTTCAATAATGTTTTTATTTAATTGCATGGTTTCAATTAAATTTTACAGCAATCAGAATCAATTTAATAGTTAAATTAGTAACATGTGAAAGTGTTATGTATGTTTATTTACGTTTTCAACAATGGTGATGGCGGAGGAGTGTCACAAGGCAGTTTGTCTCCTCCATGAAGATGTGTGAGGGGCCCGCGGTCACCGTGCCTCGTCACTACCATCACTCCCTGTAGCAACCATGTGTCACTGTCCACCACGGCTGGAATACGGACAACCATGTTATCCCTTGGAGTGGCAGGCCATCATCCTGGCTCTGGTTGATGAAGTCAGTCAAATTTGAAATCTTATTATTTGATAAGTTGTCATTCCATCAATTCATGATGAATTCCACCATTCAAAAAGGAAGTCGTTCAAATCAGATCATATGATTTATTAAATCTCAGAATAAGGAACAAAAAGTAAAGATACTATTTATTATTTGTCATTTTCTTACTAGCAGAATCTGAAAAACCCTTTTTTTTTTAATAGTCTAAATAGTCTATCTGCCAAAATTTGCACCATAAGGGGAGTTACAATGTATGGCAGTGCACATGAAAACTTAGCTTAGTTGGACTCCAGCAAGTTTTAAAAAGAAAAGACTAAAATTTTAATACACTCACCTTCAGCACCCCTCACAATACTGTCAGGAGGCTTACAGGCCCGCAGGTATATCTTTCTGTACTTAATATCACTTTTGGATACATATTCATTCTGCACAATCTTCTTGATTGCGGTTGTGTCTTCTCCAATTGATATATACTTGTACATGACTAGAAACATCAGAATAAGTTATTTGTAATTGCATAAGTTCCTTCCTCATTAAAGTAGTTGCGGAAACAATATTCAATTGCAAGTACCTAGTTGGTTACTAAGTTCTGTTACCAGATTTCTGACTGGTAAAATATATACTAATAAAGTTTGAAATAAAAATTTAAAGTAATTATTTAATTGCCTAATTTCTAATAAACATAATATGGTATAATAGTATACAAATCAGATGGGAAATTTATTGAAAATCCTTGTAAAGCACAAGATTGCCTGAAGACGCAAACATGTGGTAAATTTAAGAATATTACACTTTACAAAAGTGCATCAAATAAATATTGCACCTTTGTTTAGAAGGTTCCATTGCTTGTTTGTAAGAATCCTATTTATTAGAGGCAATTGCGTGACCACCATTTAATTTTCTTGCGATTTTATCCCACAGATATTCCCATTTGAAACATTGCCTATTTTTAAGTTTTTCACAAAAGACATAGATTTAGACTGCTATGGAACAAGCAGACTTGCAACATATAGTCTAGTATTTGAGCTAAAAAATATAGCTACCAAAATGTGCAAAACTGATGCGTCTTAAACATGATTAAAATTAAATAGGAATTAAAATCGACATGAACAAGGAGTGTAATTTTGACATATATTTTTCACACCTTTTTCAGAGTGTTATAAAGAATTCTGAAAAACTGCGACAATAGTTTTCAATTAAATCTATTGACTATTAAATAAGCTTTTAAATTATGTACATGAATAATTAAAATGTTGCTACCTATTCCTATTTATTTAGAGAAAACTCTAGTAACAGAACTTAGTAACCGACTAGCTAGTATAGAATTATAAATAATTTTTTTCTTGTGAGTTAACTTTTGATAGTGAAACATTTATTATTATTTCATTATAAATTGTTTAGAAATACAGGAACCTATAAGTCTTTATAATAAAAATCCTAGGTTTTCGATAATTTACATAGGTATATATGTCTTATAACTTTTATATAAGACTTTGTTAACAAAAAAAAAATAGATTAGATTAAAATAGGCATAGCGCATTCTGTCTGGTATGTGGTGGTCAGACTGTATTTTGTAAAGTATCTAAAAGAAATCTGCACTAAATTATTGGATTTAGGTATGTTCATTTGGTTTTAGTATTTCTTAGGAATTCAAATTGTTAGTAAGCAGAATATAGACGCATTAATTGAACATACCACTTGTAATGTTATCCAATGATTTTTAGTGATATAGGTAATAAAGATTAGAAGTTACTCACCTGTGATTAAGAAACAAATCCATATACTCATCCCAACATAGCAATAAAACGCTCTATGATGAAAAGAAAATTTCATGATTTCAGCAATCATTTTGCTTTTGTTTACAATGGTAAGCGGCATACTTTATTTTTACACCATTCTTATCAGATTGATTGAAATAATTTCGCTTGAATCATTTTTATGTATGAAATGTTGTAGCTACGTCTGCACCATATAGAAATTATGGTGGCTTGAATTTTTCACGGCAATTGACACTGAATTGATCTAAATAAGCACATAAATTAAACCATTTTCGCGAAAATTGCCGTCGTAGCAGTACCCCATTTCAATTTCGGATTTTGTATTGCAAAAGGCCCACAGATTATAAAGGAAAGTATCAAAACAAATTTGACAGCTCGCAATGAAGGCTGTCAAAATAATTTAAATTGTCAGCAGTTTCCTATGAAGCTCAAACAAACTAGGTGCTATGATGAACGCGGTTACCATAATGACAACGCAACCATCACTGTTTAACACTTGCAATTAAATGAGATAGACACTATAATTACCACGTTACACGTCGATAACTGCGACTATCATACGCCCGCTGAAAAACATTGCGCAAGACGACAAGTCGAAACTTGATTGTTTCTCTGTTTTGTTGTGGGGGTTCGGCATTTCAGTTTGGTTGATTTCATTTTCAATTAAATTTTTCTATTCTAGTATAATATCAATTCCAACGAGTGCATTGCACTTCTTATTAATATATTAAGTGAAAATCATTCGCTAGTTTCGAGGAAAGTAGTACCAGAGTATCCCCTAAATTCCGGTAAGAACTTGAACATCCATGGCGCGAATTGCTTGAAATTTAAAACACTCCTTATTTATTTTTTGTAGCCACAATGGCCCCGAAAGTGGATCAAGGTACTATAATTATCTTAGACATCGGACGAAATGTAGCGTCAGCACAAGATAAAAATGACTCTGGAGAGGAAATAGAAAAGAATATTTTCTACTTGAAAGCCAAAGAATGTGCTGCTCGTATCATAGAGCGCAAGATAATGACACAGGCTAAGAACTTTGTGGGTATTATGCTATTAGGTTCAAAGAAAACCAACAACAGAATGGCTGAGGAAGTTGAGGGGGCTTTCAGGCATATTGATGTTCTTTCCCAACTGCAAACCCCTACATGGCAAATGATAAGAGATCTTCCAGAGGAGGTAAGACGACTTTAGCAACCAGAATGTTAGTTTATGTTGTAATCTTCTAACAGATAATAACTGAAGTATTTTTTGAACTATATAACTATTCAACAACTCCATGGGATACTTTACAGTAAATTAAGTTATGATACTGTGTATAAATCTACCATTACTGACATTATTTCAGCCATCGAAGAGTAGAGGTGATTGGTTTGACGCTCTAATTGTGGCTGCAGATCAATTTAAACAGGAAATGGAGCAATCTAAAATTATGAACAAGAAGATTATTCTGATGACCAACTTCAAGTCGCCTGCCAAAATTAGTGATGACCAGGTTGAAATGGTAAGATTAAAAATTTCTTCTCTTTGCTAATCTATAAAACATTAATGAAAATTCAAGGTCAATAGAAAAGTAAAATAATGTAAACAAAAACATTTATCTGCATTGCTTCGCAATCACACAGTTTTAACGAACAACCATGTCATTCTCAGCTTCTACACATAAACTAGTCAGGTATTTATATAAATTTTTAGTAAAAATATCTGTTAACACTTTGACTACCGAGAACCCGCCTGGTAGGCACTCGTAATGTTTGCTCAGATGCCGGGCACGCGGCGTGCGGCATTGCGTTGCATGTCGTAGCCCGCCTGGCGGGTTCTGTCGGTTTCTGGGGTATTGTTCAAAATTTTGCCTGGTTGCGAAAGTGTTATTAATTACCATCTTATAATACAGTGGAAACAAATTCCTTTAATAATTTTGTCTCATGTGTCAAATGCTTTTTTACCTAGAAATGCAGCAATTTTTGTTTACCTTATTTTATTTATACACAGTATTATTACTTCTGCTACAGGGTGACTATTTGAGCCATTTTGATCCTCATAGGGTGATTGTGCTAGTTTTCGTCCACTCTTGTCAGTTTTCCGTCCATACTTATTTATATGTTTATATTCAAGATTTTCCCAAAATAAAAGCTAAAAAATGAAAAATTTACTAAAGAATAAACTATAAATATAAAATTTGTTGACCTCAAAAAGTTTTTCCCATTTATTTGCAGCAGTTTAATCAAATGGATGGTAAACTGGACCTGGACGGGAACCTAGCACAATTACCCTATTTAGTATTTACTTTCATAAATTGATAAAATGAATTATTTTGAAGTAATTTTTTTCTGCAGGTTGTAAATGGTTTCAAGGAGGAGAACTTTGAATTGGATGTCATTGGTATTGATGTTTCTGATCCAAAACTTAAAGGGGATGACATTGACTTGGCCCGTCATTTTGTAGAAGTCACCAATGGTGCTACAGCCACGTTTGATTATGCAATGAGATATTTACTCTTCCATAGAAAGAAGGCTACCAGTGCCATGCCATGGAATGTAGAGTTGACTATTGGTCCTAACATTAAAATTCCAGTCTCGGCATTTGTCAGATTGAAAGATGAACCTGTTGTGAAGGCTTGGAAGAAATCTATCAAAGATCGCATTACATCTACTTCAAGCACAACCGAAGGAGTAATGAGAAATAAAGTACTGGTCAACACTGAAAATCAGGTCACAGTGGAAGCTGAAGATACTGTGAAAGGCTACCATTATGGACAGCAAATAATTCCATTGTCAGAATTTGATAAATCTATGCTCTATGAACCTGGTGAAAAATCCTTATCTGTTTATGGATTTACTCATGCTGATAATATTCAATGGCAAAATCTTAATGGAGATGGCTTGCATTATATATTTGGAAGAAAATCTGATAAAAAAGCCCAATATGCAATAAGATGCCTGGTAGAGAGCCTGCATGAGTTGAATTTAGTTGGGGTTGTAAGAAGAGTATATAACAATGGAAATGCTCCTAAGATGTTTGCTTTAATGCCAGTGATAGATCCAAAGGAAGACTTTTTCTGTTTATCAATGGCAGGAATTTGTTTTAAAGAAGATATAAAAAATATGGCATTTCCTCAGACAAAGTTGAAGAAATTTGCCTGTACAGATGAGCAAGTTAATGCTTTCAAGCATCTTATTCATGCCATGGATTTAACTTCAGCCTATGATGATACTTTTGATGATACTGAAGCATTCCCCATTGCAGAAACAGTCAGCCCCACAGCTCAGTATGTTCTAGACTGTATTGCATACAGAGCACTGAACCCAGGCAAGCCTCTACCGCAACCTCGGGATGACATCATGATGTTGTTTAAAAAACCTCCATCGATTGAAGACAGATCAAGGGATCCAATAGATAAACTAAAACAATTATTGCAGTTGAAGAAGGTTGAAGAAAAGCCAAAAAGAAGAGCTAATAAGGCCCAAGGAATTTATGATGCTACCATATTAAATCAATCAAGAAATCCAGACCAATCTGGTGATGATTTAGATATGCCAAAAGTTCAGCTGCCTTTGCTGAACAATAAAGGTTCAGTACGTATTGGAACCATAGACCCCATTGACGACTTCCAAACACTTGCAAATAATGGCAAGACATTAGCCGACCTTGCTTCTGATATGACCGATGCCATAGAAAGCCTTATATATTGTAATTTGGATGGACACTATTCCAAAGCATTTAGTACCATGGCCTTCTTCAGAGGCGAATGTGTTAAAGTTGATCCTTCTCCATACAATACTTGGTTGCTTTCATTTAAAAGTGGACTTATAACACGCAACAACATTGATGTTTTCAATAAGATCAATGAAAAAAAGTTGGGTTTGATTTTAAAGGAGGAAAATCCTTCCAGTACATATGATGCAGAGAATAGTCATGAAGACAGTCAGATATATGAGAATGATACTGTGCCCGATGACACAGAGTTGTCTATCAGACCTGAAATAAATGATTTGTATGCTGAAATGATTTAATGCATTTGTTATTACTGTGTTACTTACTTTTTTTTTCATAAACAAGGAGTTTATTCTGTTATGATATTAATAAACAAGTTGCTTCATTAATAGTATTGTTTTATTAATTACCTCATGTTAGTGTATATTTAAAACAATCATTAGAATATTAGACCCAAAATGTTGTTCATCATAATTTCCTTCAATTTCAATATAATATTTTCATACTGGATTTACACAATGATTTTCAATCTTAAAACTACGTCAGGCATTTTTACATGATCATTGTACGCCTGTGGGATTGATTTCTTTCTGGGAATGCAACAGTTCCAGGAATTCTTGTAATGAAAGGTCTTCTTGACAGTCTGTGTCCAAATCGTGTTCGAGTTGCGCTTCCATTGAATTAGCATCAGGGCTTAATACGATGTTTTCATCCAAGACTACATGATTCAATCGCGACTTCAGGCTCTGTAGTATCTCTTCGAGTTCCGCGCATTTGTTTCGTATCGATGTGCCGAGATCGGATGCAGGGTCGATGTCGTCCAAAGTAGCGGGCTCGGAGAACGAATTGGCGGGTGTCCGCGTTTGTGGCGGCTGGATCATTCTGAACAGGCTATCTGGGATCCCGTTACCATTGCGCGCAGCGTCAGGCGACCGTGACTCCGTGAACTCCGCCAATATTTCATCGATAATGTCCTCTGCATTTTGCCGGGGATCTACGACATCCTCAGGCGAGTCCGACCCGCTTTCACCTCGGATCAGCTTATTATTTGAGTCCAATTTCATCGCAACTCACAAGTTGGCTTGAAACACCCAAAATATTGATTCTTTTTCAAAATAAATAATAAATAATCCACTTTGAGAACAAAGTCAGATGATTGATGATAAAAATGTTGCCACCGGCTTGAGCTTCACTTTAAATGTTGCCATACAAATGATAATAAAAAAATCAATAGGTAGGTGTTTTTATACAATATTCAAAAAATATATCAATAATAAGTATAAAAGTAATACTTTTTAAAACATAGAAATATTTATACGAAATAGGTATCAATAGGTAACTATATAATACAAAAAATTTGTTAGACGTTAGCCCCCCGCGCAGAAACGGCGCTGTGGAAAGTAAAGATCGAGATAGGCTTCTTTTCTCAGCTTTTTCTGTATTTCTTCATTTGTCATTATTTTTAAAGCTGCTTGGCAACTATTGTGAGCGTGAGCGAAGAAACAATCCCGTACAGACTGTAAAAAAAAAGACTTAATTACATGGTATGATTTAGGCGATGGAGAGCTATAGAATCATAGGATCCGTAAATGTTCATCAATTCTAAATACCTACCCACTATTTTGCACTTTAAACTTAACATCAGTTAAGTGACGCGATATGGACAGTATGATATATGCGATTATCACACTGGCGCCGCAACCGGATGCGGTGACGGTGTGCAAGCGTAACAGCGCTATACACTGGCAGAGCGCTATCTCGGTCGCGCACCAGCGCCGCATGTGGAAACCGCAGCAGTGTGAAAGCCGGCATATAGCCATTGAAAGGTGTTCATTGGAAATGGAAATGGAGATACTCTTGCCAAAAATGAACAGTAACGGCAATAATTGACCCACCTTAAATTCAGCCAACTTTACGCCTTGGAACTTGGACAAACAATGTTTGAACAACTGCGTGTAATGTTCTCTGCAGAGGAAGATTCGATTCTCAAACTGCCAATAGTCTCCTTGCGCAGAGCACGAGCATCCGCAATATCCGCAGGCATCCAAGTTATAGGGGACACATTTAATCTGTAAGTACATAAGATAAAAAAAAATTAGGTCAGATGCTAAAAGTTTTTCTAATTGGAGAAACTCCGCCTCCTCATTTAAAGGACAGGTGACTGTTTAGGTTATGGGCTTGGCTTGGGTAAGTAGAGGAGCTTTGTTTTTGTCCTACCTCTATTTTGAATAGAAGCACTTGAACAAGTGGGACGAGGACGGGCTATATAAATTTAAATTTATTATTAAAGCACTCGCACGGTGTATTCGTGGACTTACCATTACAGGGCAGCGTAGAACTTTTTTCCCAGAAAAACTGTACGCAAATTTTATCTGTCTCTTCTTAAACTCCGGACAATAGTCGCAAGGTCTGTAAAAATCAATTGGTACTTAGACTCTGTAAACTTGCTGCTGATTGTCCAGTGTTTAGTTTACTTAGGTAGGTTTAGAAAAAAACACTTACGAGGGATAAGGGCTGGCTTTGAAGATTCCCTTTCTCTGACCAGTTTGGTTGAACGGCGCACAGTTTTGAGGAAAAGGTTTCTCAGGTGGAGGCTCCCGTGGGGGTGGCTGGTACTCATGTTTCATTGAGAACCGTGATGCTTTCGGCCCGAGACCGTATTTGCTGTAAATCTAAAAATACTTATTTAAAAGGTAGCCGCAAGAGACAGTAACTCTTTTAATATATCTAACTGTTCGATTTCAACAGTAGCTTCAGAATACATGGGCACTAAAAAAACCACCAATACATAATTATTTTACATATTTTTTAAAGTGGGGCATTCCACTCATACAATAGTATGTTATTCAATCAAATACAAACACTGAAAACATTGAAAAAATAATCAACCCAGCAGGATTTGAACCTCGCATCGATACGCCTTACCGGGGCTCGATCGCTTTACCAATTAAGCTATGGGTTCAGTTACTGAGTTGACGAAATTCTCAATGCCTTCAATCATCTTTTTGCATTTAATTTTACATCGACTTTATAGCAGCCGTAAGCGACATCTAGGTGCTAACTACTAGAGTTAGATACCCTTCCCGCCGACCCTTTTACAAGTGTCACAACGGAAATAATAGATGGCGCTGCTATCAACTCATAATTATTTTACATATTTTTTAAAGTGGGGCATTCCACTCATACAATAGTATGTTATTCAATCAAATACAAACACTGAAAACATTGAAAAAATAATCAACCCAGCAGGATTTGAACCTCGCATCGATACGCCTTACCGGGGCTCGATCGCTTTACCAATTAAGCTATGGGTTCAGTTACTGAGTTGACGAAATTCTCAATGCCTTCAATCATCTTTTTGCATTTAATTTTACATCGACTTTATAGCAGCCGTAAGCGACATCTAGGTGCTAACTACTAGAGTTAGATACCCTTCCCGCCGACCCTTTTACAAGTGTCACAACGGAAATAATAGATGGCGCTGCTATCAACTCATAATTATTTTACATATTTTTTAAAGTGGGGCATTCCACTCATACAATAGTATGTTATTCAATCAAATACAAACACTGAAAACATTGAAAAAATAATCAACCCAGCAGGATTTGAACCTCGCATCGATACGCCTTACCGGGGCTCGATCGCTTTACCAATTAAGCTATGGGTTCAGTTACTGAGTTGACGAAATTCTCAATGCCTTCAATCATCTTTTTGCATTTAATTTTACATCGACTTTATAGCAGCCGTAAGCGACATCTAGGTGCTAACTACTAGAGTTAGATACCCTTCCCGCCGACCCTTTTACAAGTGTCACAACGGAAATAATAGATGGCGCTGCTATCAACTCATAATTATTTTACATATTTTTTAAAGTGGGGCATTCCACTCATACAATAGTATGTTATTCAATCAAATACAAACACTGAAAACATTGAAAAAATAATCAACCCAGCAGGATTTGAACCTCGCATCGATACGCCTTACCGGGGCTCGATCGCTTTACCAATTAAGCTATGGGTTCAGTTACTGAGTTGACGAAATTCTCAATGCCTTCAATCATCTTTTTGCATTTAATTTTACATCGACTTTATAGCAGCCGTAAGCGACATCTAGGTGCTAACTACTAGAGTTAGATACCCTTCCCGCCGACCCTTTTACAAGTGTCACAACGGAAATAATAGATGGCGCTGCTATCAACTCATAATTATTTTACATATTTTTTAAAGTGGGGCATTCCACTCATACAATAGTATGTTATTCAATCAAATACAAACACTGAAAACATTGAAAAAATAATCAACCCAGCAGGATTTGAACCTCGCATCGATACGCCTTACCGGGGCTCGATCGCTTTACCAATTAAGCTATGGGTTCAGTTACTGAGTTGACGAAATTCTCAATGCCTTCAATCATCTTTTTGCATTTAATTTTACATCGACTTTATAGCAGCCGTAAGCGACATCTAGGTGCTAACTACTAGAGTTAGATACCCTTCCCGCCGACCCTTTTACAAGTGTCACAACGGAAATAATAGATGGCGCTGCTATCAACTCATAATTATTTTACATATTTTTTAAAGTGGGGCATTCCACTCATACAATAGTATGTTATTCAATCAAATACAAACACTGAAAACATTGAAAAAATAATCAACCCAGCAGGATTTGAACCTCGCATCGATACGCCTTACCGGGGCTCGATCGCTTTACCAATTAAGCTATGGGTTCAGTTACTGAGTTGACGAAATTCTCAATGCCTTCAATCATCTTTTTGCATTTAATTTTACATCGACTTTATAGCAGCCGTAAGCGACATCTAGGTGCTAACTACTAGAGTTAGATACCCTTCCCGCCGACCCTTTTACAAGTGTCACAACGGAAATAATAGATGGCGCTGCTATCAACTCATAATTATTTTACATATTTTTTAAAGTGGGGCATTCCACTCATACAATAGTATGTTATTCAATCAAATACAAACACTGAAAACATTGAAAAAATAATCAACCCAGCAGGATTTGAACCTCGCATCGATACGCCTTACCGGGGCTCGATCGCTTTACCAATTAAGCTATGGGTTCAGTTACTGAGTTGACGAAATTCTGTAAAAGGGTCGGCGGGAAGGGTATCTAACTCTAGTAGTTAGCACCTAGATGTCGCTTACGGCTGCTATAAAGTCGATGTAAAATTAAATGCAAAAAGATGATTGAAGGCATTGAGAATTTCGTCAACTCAGTAACTGAACCCATAGCTTAATTGGTAAAGCGATCGAGCCCCGGTAAGGCGTATCGATGCGAGGTTCAAATCCTGCTGGGTTGATTATTTTTTCAATGTTTTCAGTGTTTGTATTTGATTGAATAACATACTATTGTATGAGTGGAATGCCCCACTTTAAAAAATATGTAAAATAATTATGAGTTGATAGCAGCGCCATCTATTATTTCCGTTGTGACACTTGTAAAAGGGTCGGCGGGAAGGGTATCTAACTCTAGTAGTTAGCACCTAGATGTCGCTTACGGCTGCTATAAAGTCGATGTAAAATTAAATGCAAAAAGATGATTGAAGGCATTGAGAATTTCGTCAACTCAGTAACTGAACCCATAGCTTAATTGGTAAAGCGATCGAGCCCCGGTAAGGCGTATCGATGCGAGGTTCAAATCCTGC
Organism: Pammene aurita; assembly: GCA_947086415.1. Lineage (NCBI taxonomy): Eukaryota > Metazoa > Arthropoda > Insecta > Lepidoptera > Tortricidae > Pammene > Pammene aurita. The sequence goes on along the minus strand of OX352308.1, from coordinate 24,885,213 downwards.
TGGGTTGATTATTTTTTCAATGTTTTCAGTGTTTGTATTTGATTGAATAACATACTATTGTATGAGTGGAATGCCCCACTTTAAAAAATATGTAAAATAATTATGAGTTGATAGCAGCGCCATCTATTATTTCCGTTGTGACACTTGTAAAAGGGTCGGCGGGAAGGGTATCTAACTCTAGTAGTTAGCACCTAGATGTCGCTTACGGCTGCTATAAAGTCGATGTAAAATTAAATGCAAAAAGATGATTGAAGGCATTGAGAATTTCGTCAACTCAGTAACTGAACCCATAGCTTAATTGGTAAAGCGATCGAGCCCCGGTAAGGCGTATCGATGCGAGGTTCAAATCCTGCTGGGTTGATTATTTTTTCAATGTTTTCAGTGTTTGTATTTGATTGAATAACATACTATTGTATGAGTGGAATGCCCCACTTTAAAAAATATGTAAAATAATTATGAGTTGATAGCAGCGCCATCTATTATTTCCGTTGTGACACTTGTAAAAGGGTCGGCGGGAAGGGTATCTAACTCTAGTAGTTAGCACCTAGATGTCGCTTACGGCTGCTATAAAGTCGATGTAAAATTAAATGCAAAAAGATGATTGAAGGCATTGAGAATTTCGTCAACTCAGTAACTGAACCCATAGCTTAATTGGTAAAGCGATCGAGCCCCGGTAAGGCGTATCGATGCGAGGTTCAAATCCTGCTGGGTTGATTATTTTTTCAATGTTTTCAGTGTTTGTATTTGATTGAATAACATACTATTGTATGAGTGGAATGCCCCACTTTAAAAAATATGTAAAATAATTATGAGTTGATAGCAGCGCCATCTATTATTTCCGTTGTGACACTTGTAAAAGGGTCGGCGGGAAGGGTATCTAACTCTAGTAGTTAGCACCTAGATGTCGCTTACGGCTGCTATAAAGTCGATGTAAAATTAAATGCAAAAAGATGATTGAAGGCATTGAGAATTTCGTCAACTCAGTAACTGAACCCATAGCTTAATTGGTAAAGCGATCGAGCCCCGGTAAGGCGTATCGATGCGAGGTTCAAATCCTGCTGGGTTGATTATTTTTTCAATGTTTTCAGTGTTTGTATTTGATTGAATAACATACTATTGTATGAGTGGAATGCCCCACTTTAAAAAATATGTAAAATAATTATGAGTTGATAGCAGCGCCATCTATTATTTCCGTTGTGACACTTGTAAAAGGGTCGGCGGGAAGGGTATCTAACTCTAGTAGTTAGCACCTAGATGTCGCTTACGGCTGCTATAAAGTCGATGTAAAATTAAATGCAAAAAGATGATTGAAGGCATTGAGAATTTCGTCAACTCAGTAACTGAACCCATAGCTTAATTGGTAAAGCGATCGAGCCCCGGTAAGGCGTATCGATGCGAGGTTCAAATCCTGCTGGGTTGATTATTTTTTCAATGTTTTCAGTGTTTGTATTTGATTGAATAACAAACCACCAATAGTTTGAGTCGGGTCGCGCCACATTCAAACCAAAACTAAGCCGGAATATAGATGTACTGTACTAATCAAATAAGCAAAGATTTGTATCTACTAGTGCTTGCAATTATATTCATAATTATTGTCAAAATAGGCACCCTATGAGTGACATCGTAGAAAGCATCACGATCGTCGTTATAAGACCCAGGGCCAAGGTTAGGTCTTCCTTTCTTCGTTATAAGCCTCATGAAAGTGCTCAAACATGGTCCTTCCGTGGGTAGGAGCTCTCGCTCCAGACCAGTCCCGAAGCAGATACGTGGTGGGTCCTTTTTCGTCACCACATATTCAAAATCTAGATATCAGAAAAAGCGTGGTAGGTAAGTATTACTTTTCAAAAATAGCTTGTCCTTTATAGAGAGTAACCGATGTAGGAATGGTGTATATTAAGCTACTAGCGACCCGCCCCGGCTTCGCACGGGATAAAAAAATAGTTATTGTTGATTATCCATAAAGCTTCTTATACACAATGGCCCATCATGGGCCAGTCTAAGGGACGCAGCTATGCGTTAGAGGGAGCTAACGATATTGCGGTCTCCTTCCGTCGTAATAGCTGTGTCCCTTAGACTGGCCCATGATGGGCCATTGTGTATCGAGGTCTTAAGAGATGGACATATACCATCGCGGACTTTTCTGTAGAACTTTTTAAGGTGTACAATACTTTAGTACATTATTTTGATCTATCTCGTAGCTTTTTACGACATCACATTAGAAACCTCTAAAATTATCAGTAAGTATTTCTTTGAATCACTCTATCTATTAAAAAAACCTTATCCGTTGCGTAGTTTTAAAGATCTAAGCATACATAGGGACAAATAGCGGAAAGCGACTTTGTTTTATACTATGTAGTGATGATAAAAGAACATTTAAACATTGCTGATGAAATTGGACGCTAAGTAACAAATCACGCGATATGCTATCAGATGATTTAGGTATTGTAGGTATCCCGTCTCTTATAATACTACTTGAAAATAGAGGGTAGTATATACGGTGATGACTCCGATGAGTTAAACGAAGATGATCTCAAAACAGTAAACGAGACAATTACTTCACTAGGTGTTCAAGTCACTATAACTATACTAATTAAAACGAATATTTTTCACTTAAACAGTCAAATTACCACCATGGGAAGCCTCGTGCATGTTATTTGGGCGTAAGTATCGTCGTCCATACGGGCGCTGCATGACTGCGCCGTCAAATTCGAAGTACTTGTATTTCAGTAAAAATAAATTACTGAAGTAAGTAGCTAAGTTTACCGGATTCTTTGCAAGTCAGCGGGCGACTGAGAGCCGCGGGGGTTTCGTGATTGTGTGCACAATAAAAATATGACGAATCCGGCGATTACACTTTTATTGGGGCGCACGTTCAATAGTCGGTTGAGCACGTCGTCAGTTTTTTTGGGACATGTGTAATTTTTTAATTATTTCTTGTATTATTAGTACTTGTTACGAAAATATGTCATTTTATTATTTACATTGGCCCACAAACTTCGTTGTCGGATAATGGTTCGAGAATTTTGTTACGAAAATATGTCATTTTATTATTTACCACAAACTTCGTTGTCGGATAATGGTTCGAGCATTTTATTACCCCTCTTTTGCAAGAAAACTACAGTAGGTACAGCAGCAAAAGTAGCTAAGCAGCTCAAGTGTTCAAAATGAGCTTGACACGACTTTATTGTTAAGAGAATAAGAGCGCGTGAAGGTCATTTTGAACACATGAGCTGCTTAGCTACTTTTGCTGCTGACTGTAAGTACCTACCTAATCCACTTTACCATTGTAAATGTAGTGAGTATAGACAATAGACTATCTTTAAAAATATTTTAGCACATTTTCGGCAGCATAAGCACCTACTTATGGGGTTATGCCACTCTTAACATGCAAGATCTTATTAGTTGCTTATATTCCGAAGGAGTCCATGTTTTACCAACTACAATATGGTTACTATCGCAAATCGTATATTCAAATTATGAAACATTTTTATGGAAATGGAAAAGTAGCATGAGACAGGTCATGATTTATATCTACAACCTTTGTAACCCGACATTACGCAAAGCCAATGAATCATTTGCGTTTTTCTTACCTTCAGTCACATCCCACGCTGCCATCAAGTTGTTTATATTTTTTCTGCCTTTAAATCAACATAACTGAAACGAAATAAAAATGCATTTGCTTCGTATCATGGACACACCAAAATCAGAGCTACATTTGTGGGAAAATGAAAGGTGTGGAGTGGAGACAATTTGGATAAATTAAATAAAACATGCGAAGACTATTGCGAGACATATGGCACGCGATCTATCACGCAAATCGGTAAATTTAAATTACTTCCATAAGTTATAATGGTTTTTCAGCTATTATGGATATATACTAGGTAATAGAATTATTTCGAACCTTTCCATCGATTGTAACACTATAAAACGAGTTAGTTAAATATATATATATTAAAAAGCTTGTGCTTACAAAATAGATATCTTTTCAATAAAATTTTGACATTAAATACGCGACTATGTACCTATTGTATTATGTATTTATGTATTTTTTATTGCATTGTTTATATTTAAATCCAAATGCAATGACAATAGAGATTATTTTTGAAATGGCTTCTCAAGCGAAATTTTCAAACATGGCGCACTAGAAACCATAACCAACAAGAGCTCCCGCCAAAAAAAAAGTGTGATGAGAGTATTTGAGGTAAACTAGAAACTGTTAAAAAAAAATGTTACCGAACCATATCCGAGGTCATCACTCATCACATGCTACAAAACGCACAGATGACAAGTGCCCGATGTGCCAAATAGTACTAGCGAGCGAACAAAACGCGATTGAAAGTTGTCGTTAATTTTTTTTCATTTCTAGCTATTTACGATTTTTATGTAGTGGTAATGCGTGTTGTGATAAGAAATTAACAAATTGCATTTAAAACACGCGGAAAACTTTCTACGAAACGGTACGGAAAATATTCTCATATTTCCTTGAAAGCAAGTGAACATTTTTCAAAGTTGTCTTATTGCGGGTATCACATTACTTTCTATGAAGTAATTTTAATGTTATTATGTCATAGCTGGTAATAGAAAATACTTAAAGCGATGTATTAACAAAGTCGTTCCTATTAAATTATGTCTGTATTCTAAATTAATAAGTATATATAATGCTGTTGTCAAAGTTTACTTTTTCTCTGCGAAGTAGGTACCTTTACAATGTTTAAAGTAGATTGCTTGGCATCTAAGGAATACGATACTTTTCTGTGTAGTTTACAGTGAAACTAATTTGAAATAACATGCGGTATTGTTATTAACGTAAAGTATTACACATTTCAAGGACATTTGTTTTATTACCCAGTATTTTTGAGCTGCCAGTAACTTTGCAGCTAAAGCTGCTCTACTTTGCTTAACCAGGCAAACACACAATGTTACATATTTTAAAATGCGGTCATATTTTGAACATACTAGATGTAGATTTTTTTTAACCAAAAATATGGCATGTGAAAATTAGTTATTAAGGTTATATTCAAGATTTAGAAAAACAACATACAAAAAATAACTTAAGCAAGATTTAATTTAATACAATTCATAAGATTTAACCTGTCATTGTCCCTTCTGCACAAGGAGTTGCTGCAACACTTTTACTGTGCCACTTTTTGAGTGCCAATTGTGATTCTTGGTATTTTATGAGTGCAATGCCTTTGAACAATACATTATACAACTGAGTAACTGAAATATTTAAGGTATTCTGTTACCAATGTAATGGTTCTATTTTAGGAAAATATTATATGCATTTTATAATTTTTTTACTATTTGTAAATTTACATCTGTATTGTATAATTACTTATCAAGTTTTATTAAACATCCTATTTCTTGCTGCAGACAATGCCTGTTGCCGCAAAATTCATTGTGCCAGTGGCCCTCGGCCTATCCCTGGTTACCGTCACAGCCTTCGTGGTGTATTATGTCTTCAAGAAGGATGAGGAGGCCCGTGATTCAAAGCCCATTGCCACTTCTCGGATGAACACCATTGAAGTCAATGTTCCTAAAAGTCTGGTCCCTGCATTGATTGGTAAGTTTTTCACACAATATCAATTACATTTTACAGAGCAGTGGTTCTTAACATATTTTTAGACCACTTCAATAGCTTCCAGGGACTACCAGTGGCTTATAGACCACTAGGCGGATTCACAACGGCGGACCAAAAGAGCCGCCTCACGAGGAAACTACACTGACCCATCTGCTTCGTGTGGCAATTTCCTCATGAGGCATCTCTTTCAATGTGGTTAAGAACCCTACTGGTTAAAAACTATTGTTATATAGACAAACATTCTACATTCATAAGGTTTTGAATGCTAGTTCCGCTATAGTCAAAAGCTTGACCTACTTTGAGCTTATCTTTTAAGCATAAATATAATTTATAGCTGTTAGATAACTGATTGTTTATCAGAATTCTATCCCATTATAATGTTATTAAAATATTTATGATATTTAAGCTGAAATAGTTTATTTGTAAAAACCGGCAATATTGCAGCATAATGTACACTGAAAATGCAACTATAGAATAGGCATACTTTTGTTATTAGTGCAAGGTAAAATATGTTTTATTGCCTTATAAGAAATGACATGAACATGACACAATTATTAACCTATTTAATTCTTATTAGTTACAAAAATAAGGTTAAAAACGAATTAGAAACTAATTGGTGGATAATTTACACATGGCACAACCCTCAAATGTGGATTTATATCATTTTTGTTATAGTTATCAAAATTAAAAAACTTGTAAAATAAAATTTACCAAGTGGTTAGCACAAACTAACACTAAAATCTTCAGTTAACCAATAATTCTATGCCAGAACTTTGGTTGCATTATCTGCCAAGGATAAATGTACTTTATGGCTTGTAGATAAGGGGCATGTTACCATAAATCTATTGAAGTTTTGCGGCAAGTATATTTGTGACTAAGAGATTACTCACCTCCATTTGTGTTCATGACTATGTCATACTATTTGTATAATACAGTCTGTCTAGTCTACATATAAATAGTCTGAATGTACTCTGATGTGAATTTAGTCTAAAGTACTTTTAGTTTTGTATTTTAGGTGATTAACATGGTGTGTGGTGTTAGAGTACGTCTATAGCGCTATCTCTTTTGCACAACGCCGTCGCATGCAGATGCGACGCTGATGTGATAAGATTATATTGTAACTAATATTTTTTTGAGTGATTAATATATTTTTTCTTTAAAATTGGCTTTTGCTCGCGACTAATGTGTATGATGTAAAGTACCCACGCAGTAAATTTCCTCCCGAACTCTCTGCTGAGGTTTTTCCTAAGGGGCTGTAGTATGAGGTTCTCCAAAAAGGAGTGTATAAGATCTTAAGGGTCGGCATCGCGCATGCGAATCCTCTGGCGCTACAGGTGTCCACAGGCTAACAGGCATGGTAACTACTTACCATCAAGCGGGCCGTAAGCTTGTTTGCCACTGTCGTGGTATAAATAAAAATCCTACCCCCTTTTCACCATTGTAATGGATGATTTCTGTTATAAAAGCTATTTTATGCGTCCCAGGACTTAAATGTCCACACCTAATTTCTTCTAAATCAGTTTAGCAGTTTAAGTGTGAAGAGGTAACAGATAGACAGACAGAGTTACTATCGCATTTGTAGGGAATACATAGTATTTTAGTTGAATTCGGCACGAAAGGGCCCTATTTTGTTTAAGGTAAATTGCATTACCAAAACTTAACCAACCCATAGCTTAAACTTTTTAGTACTTTACAGCACATAAATCAACATAGCCAGGGGCATGCTACTAAATAGCACCTGTTCGATGTTGCAAACTGATGGCAATATTGAGCTACAAACATGCCCTTAGTTCAGGGACAATATCCGTTTCCTGGACTGATAATGTCTGTTAAAAACCACGTTTCCGTAATCCAGGAACCGCACTAGCGGCATCTATCTCGTCATTAGCGCAGCAGATCGCGCTCCCATACATTTTGTTTGACGATTTTGACTCTGTCAAAATACCTCAACTTCCACATATACCCGAAAAGAAAAGAGGTAAAGTCTGAATTTTGCCGGAATGCGATTGTGTATAAACTATTTAAGCCCAGGCCAGGTATTAGTAAGGGAGCCCATGACACTGAACTAGTTCGATAAGTCTCCTAGATGAGATGTATATAATTAGACGCGTCTTTAATGGGGGAACACGAAATGCTGATGCTGCAATGCAAAAAAAAGTGGTGGCGTATTTAATTATTTTTTTTTTATTAAAAAAATCGGGTTTTTAGCACGATAAGTCTCCTAGATTTCCTTTGTTCCTCGAAGCAGGGGAGAGGTAGGGCTACACGATAATGCGGTGCTGCAAGCCCCCATGCGTGGCCTTGTCAGTGGCAGCAGCATCAAAAGATTATAGATGTATGAAAAAACAAAACGCCTGATCGTTTTATAACAAAAACAAGATGTTATGTAACCTAAACTTAGCGCCTGAACTGCAAAGGATGTTACGTTATTAAAATGATTATATATTTTAAACGATCAGGCGCTTTGTTTTTGCATACATCTACAATCTTTTGATGCTGCTGCCACTGACAAGGCCACGCACGGGGGTTTGCAGCACCGCATTATCGTGAAGTCCTACCCTTCCCCTGCTTCAAGGAACAAAGGAAATCTAGGAGACTTATCGTACTTTAAAAAAAAAAAAAAAATACGCAACTTATACTTAACTTACTTTTTTTGCATTGCAGCATCAGCATTTCGTGTTCCCCCATTAAAGACGCGTCTAATTATATATATCTCATCTAGGAGACTTATCGAACTAGGTTCAGTGTCATGGGCTCCCTTACTATATATTGTCCTTCCAAAAGTTATTGTAGTTACAAAAGTTAAATAATTATGTTCTCCCTCAGGACGCAGCGGTTCCAACATAAAGGACATAGAACAAAAGTCCGGTGCCAAGATTAACTTCAAAAAGTTCCCCGACAAAGACTATGACGTATGCGTGATAAGAGGCGAGAATCATACCTCGCAGACGGCCGAGAACCTTGTGCGAGAGTTCATGAAACAGCAGCCCTTGATCGTGGAAGATACTTTGGTTGTGCCGAACTGGGCGTGTGGCAGGATCATAGGTGAGTTAATGTTCTTATTGACATATGCGTGATATGGGGCGAGAGTAGCACCTCACAGACGGTTGAGAACCTTGTGCGAGAGTTCATAAAACAGTAGCCTGTGATCGTGGTAGATACTTTGGTTGTGCCGAACTGGGCGTGTGGCAGGATCATAGTGAAAATTATGTCAAAAAAGTAATAACTCGTGTCGTGTTAACCACGCAACTCTCATTGTAGACTGAGCTTTGTTCTAATCCCACTTCTGATGACCGCTCCGTCCGTTCTTATGAATGAATGAATGCTTTATTGCACACTTCAAAAAAAAACTGCACAGTAGAAAAGTAAAATACATGATAAAAAGAGGCAAACAACAGGTGGTCTTATCGCTAATGAGCGATCTCTTCCAGACAACCTTTGGGTAGCGGAGAAGATAATGCATAAAAAGTCAATACGAGGTGCAAAAAACTTATTTTAAAAATCTTATATTACCTAACTAGACTTTTATTTTAATTATTTAAGGCTCAGGCGGCGAGACAATCAACGATATCAGCCACCGTAGCGGAGCACGTGTTAAAGTAGAGGGCCCTCCTTCGGCGGACAATGCGTCGCAGAGGCACGTCACCTTCCGCGGCACGAAGGAACAAATCGAAGTCGCCAAGGGACTTGTGTCTAGCTGTGTGAGTCATTAGGTCTAAGTATCCCCTTCACCTTTGGGGTCACCTTCCGCGGCACGAATTAAAGTCGCCAAGGGACTCGTGTCTAGTCGTGTGTTTTTTTTTTTAATTTATTTAGGTAAACAAACAGTCACTACAAGAGGGCTTAAGTTAAAAATACTACGTAAGTGTGTACAATATGTGTGACCAACACCGTTCACCACTTATTAGTAATTGAAACATTCGGAGCTATGCGTGGGGTGTTGTAACCCCAGGAGTCATAAGGACCATGTTACAATATTCGGTAGTACATAGTGTCAAACAAGAAGAGAATAAGAAAATTACAAATCGAGAAAATAATCTACGCTACGAGTTACTACATATTTCATATTGGGTCAAAGTAGGGAGAAGTTCGACGGCTAACAACGTGTCACAAAGGCACGTCACTTTCCGCGTCCACCTTTCTTTATTAGTTAAAATCAAGTGGGCTATGAGGTCCACGATTGGAGTCATCATACGGTTTCATAATTATGTTCCTCTTACCACACCGGACTTTATAGGGCCCTATTGTTTATCCGAAATTAAGGACACAAAAACTGCTTCAGATCATACGCGGGTATCGGTGTGTGATCAGTTTAAGATAGGGTTTAGTTTAGTTTGTAACTGGAGCCACTACGAAGGCGCCCTAACAAAAAAGCCCGTAAATACGATGTTATAAAAAAATTCAACAGGTGGCTCAAGAAAAATGCCGTCGTGAGATCGACCAGTCGAAGCGTAGTCCACGTCACGTGCAAGTACAGCCCGCCACGAGCTCAGCGGGCGCGGGCGCGGGAGCGGGAGCGGGAGCGCAGGCGGGAGCGGGAGCGGGAGCGCAGGCGGGCGCGGGGACACAAGCGGGCGCGGGTGACCACGTGGAGGAATCGCCAGGTGACCCCAAACGCGTCAAGTATAAGCGGAATGGTAAGAATTGCTAACCGCATGGTTTTGTTTGTATTGTCTTGTATGAATCGTTGGCGTGATAAAGTTTTTCTTAGTTATTCGACGAGAAACAATATGAAGAAGGTACATACTAAAACAAGATTTTCTGAAAATATGGTATGGAAATTTGTAACCGGCCAGTCTTATACCGTAATAAGACTGTCAGAGAAACTGCTGCACGAGTTATTCTTGTCTTGCGGCACTATTGTAGGGCTGATTGTGTATCCCTATTGATCAGTGTAGTTATTAAAATTGTTAGTTTCAAATACTTATTTTTATTAAGTTGAGAGATCATATAAAATTGAATGAACCTTATTGCGCCTACGATTTTAGCTAGGGTAACATAAGAGATAGAAAACATTTAGGTAATTTAAAAAAATAACTTATTTTACAATAAGTTATTTTTTGTGTTCTTATTAACCTAAAAAAAAATATAAGTTATATTTAAAAAAAGCGTGTTAAAATCAAGTAAATTATTTTTTCTACTCCGGTACTTTTATCTGTCAATTATATGGTCCCGCAAACGAATATAAAAGCATGTCTTATGCAATTTCGAAAAAGTCTATCTAGTCTATTCTTCATAAAGACCCTAGGGTTATTATGTGATATAATGCAACTGCTAACAGAGGTGCCCTGTGATCCCAACAATTTTTTTATTTCTACTCCCGTTTATCTATCATTTATACATTCGTCATCATCTATATCGTTGAAGAAACACATAGATAATATACTCGAAGAAAAGTCTATCTAGTCTATTCCCCAAAAAAACAACTGTTAAATAAAACCGCCGAAATAGAATCGCGGGCAATCAGGACTTTAGAAGAAAATACATTACTGCCAACCTAAGAAACATAAATAAACGTAGCGTTTTTAGAAAAAAAAAACTTTAAAAAAGAAAAAATGAAAAGAACCACAGACATACTTTATAGTTTTTACGTTTGCCATTCGTTTGTGATGGCAAACTGCAAACTTTGAAAAGAATATATTTTTACTAATCTCTGTCGCTCTTTGATAATTGATTTAATAACGACGGTGTGTGTTTGTGTTAGTATTCTTGAAATACAGTGTTTTAAAAGGTGAAACTTAAATTATTGTTGATTATGTTGACAAAATAACTGCAATATCCATGAAGTGTTCAATTGTAAAACTATGTGTAGTCGTAGAAAAAGTGTTGTATGCAACGTCGTATAAGTAGGTCAAAAAATGTTCGTGGCGTTTTTCTTAACAATTTTCGCCTCCGGCTCAAATTGTTACCCACGCCACTCACCTTTTTTGACCCCTCTTATACAACTGTTGCATAAAATACTATTATTATACTTTAATTATGCATTAAATAACATAAATAAATAAAAAACACTAAAATGTTTATGACATGATATTATTACACATCACAGTGTAATACACCTATGTCACTGAAATGAAAAAGAAACCGCGGATTGAATGCAGGGTTTTCTAAGTGGTATTACGGCGATGACGTAAATATTACACCATATAGCACAGACACCGTTATTCGTGATACTCGGATCAACCGTGTAATGTTGACCGGCCAAATATTTACATATCGTTACATTGTCGACCTCACGGCGCTGAAGTGCTAATTCACTATGCCAAGTCACACTTCTAGTATAGTAGCATTAGTAGCTCAAGGATGATTATGTGAAGTCTGAGAGTAAGACGTATTAAACGAACTTAATATCTCATGTAAATAAATATTAAATCAATAAATGAATATTGTGAGACAATCTTACACAAATCGACCTAGTCCCACGGTAAGCTCAATAAGGCTTGTGTTGTGGGTACTAGGCGACCATATATATAATAGATATAAATACTTAAATACATAGAAAACATCCATAACTCAGGAACAAATATCTGTGATAAACACAAATAAATGCCCTGACCAGGATTATAACCCGGGACCTCCTGCTTCGTAGGCAGGGTCACTACCGACTAGGCTAGGAGGCCGTAAGATAGATATCATAAAAGATATATACCTATCATAAAAGTCTCTGCTATACGTGTGTAAATTTTATACGGGCGTATATTGTGGTGCCCGGTAGGACTTTAAAAAATCATTACACATAATTAATAACACTATTTAACTAAATGATTATACTATATGAGTCCTATTGCAGGATACTATAGGTGGATAAAGTATACGCCCGTATAAAATTTACAGGCTTTTTTTTGATTTCTTTTGATTTTTAACCGACTTCAAGATTTGAAAAGAGGAGGTTCTCAATTCGGCGTGTATGTTTTTTTTTTTTTTTTTTTGTTTTTTTTTTTTTATGTTTGTTACTCCATAACTCCGTCATGTCTGAACCGATTTTGAAAATTCTTTTTTTGATTGTAAGTATATATATACAGATTGGTCCCGTTTTTGTCAAAACGCAGTTCTGATGATGGGATCCATGAGGAATCGAGGGAACTCCTCAAATCTTAAAGGCATACATATAGTGATTTTTATCAACAAAACGCATAGTTCATGTTTGGCGATTCTTCCTCTTCGCTATGTTTGTTAAGCAAGTTAGATTGTCAGGACCAATTTTCGGCAAGCTCAAGTTCTGATGATGAGTTCCACGAGGAATCGAGGGAATTCCTCAAATCTTAAAGGCATACATAAAGTGACTTTTGTATTTTTATCAACAAATCAAGCATTTTCATTCAAAAGAGTGACATTTGATGAAGTAGAACTGCTGATGATAATCAGAACGGAACTCTTCAACGACGCATAGTTCACGTTTGGCGATTTGTCCTCTCCGCTGCGTTTTTTAAGCAAGTTATTTCATTGTATGGAATCTAAGTGCACCATCTACAATAATCCTTCACCGGCTTCACCATTGAAGTCGGTTTTTTTTTCTTAAAAATTATTTATCATTATATTCATTTGAAAACAGACATGCTCGCACCGCGATGGGTGCATGGACTATTTTGCCCGTACTTATAACTCGTAATGGTTAATCGCGATATAGCTGCGGTGAAGCGGGACCGGGCCCGCAAGTCTGGTTATCAAGCTTTTTGAGGGCGGCACTCGACTTGAAGGTTCAGCCACGGCCGCCGCTCGACGCTGCCGCCGATTCGTGCTATGTTCCACCGATTGACCGATGGTTTTAATACATTTGATTTTCTACCTTGTTTTGACAAAACATACCGGCAATATTACAAACATCATAATTAGTCCACACTTGTATTTATCGACTTTATTCTGTTGGGATTAAGGTAGTAATTTAAATGAATTTAAACCAGCTGTCAATAACAAACCAGCTTCAAGCTACGTATGTTATTTAGGTGTATATTGAAAAAGAGACCGTATGTATCAGGTCGCAAGGTTTAACAAAATCCTCAAAAAGTTTTTTAACATAACTTAGTTAACTTTGTCTCTCCCTTGGTTAAGTTAAAAGATTATCTGGGAGAAATCTTACTCGTAACAATAAGGAAGCAATAACATTGAATTGTAGCTTCATTAGTTTTCTTTCATAATGAACGTGAAGGAGATTTTTGGGCCAAATTTGTCAAAAATGATGATGTAAGTTTTGGTTGATCCCTATATTTTCCTCATGTTGTGTTTGTCCTAACTTATTCCCTACTTTGGTTTTTGTGATAATACCTAGTTTGTCAAGAATTGGCTGAATTGAAAATTTCCGATTAATTTTCCCCCGGTTTCGTTTCAGAATAGTTTACTTGTATGATTAAACATACATACATCGAATACATATGTACGTGTAATACGAGTATATCGTGTGCCCATATGACACTACTCTAAATTAGCCCCTAAAGGAACATATCTCCCAACTTGTCTAACATATCATAATTATTTTTGCATGTTTTTAAAGTGGGGCATTCCACCCATACAATAGATTGTTATTAAATCAAATACAAACATTGAAAACATTACGGCTGCTGTAAAGCCGAAGTAGATCAAAAATAAATGCAAAAAGATGATTAAAGGCATTGAAAATTTCATCAACTTAGTAACTTGACCCATAGCTTAATTGGTAAAGCGATCGAGCCCCGGCAAGGCGTATCGATGCAGGTTTAAGTCCTGCTGGGTTGATTATTTTCTCAATGTTTTCAATGTTTGTATTTGATTTAATAACAATCTATTGTCTAACATATATCTCAAAAATTGCGGCGTCCCTGTCGTTGGGGCCTAGTTTAGGGTAGTCAATACGGGCACACCATGTTAGACTGTATTACTCTAAAGCTGTGTTTCCACCAGAGATGAGCGAGGATGCATTACGAGGAATGTGTTTGTTAAGAACAAATAGAAAAAAAAAATCTTTTTCCAAAAAGAGGAGTTACAAAATCTACCTACTCTTTTTGGCAAATAATAAAATCACTTCATTTACCTATCATCGCACAACGCAGCTCTAGGATTGGTTCTTAACAAATTTCATGGCTCTCAACATTTGTAGTGTGTATGCTATGCCTCACCTACACATATAAAGCCTTACCAGTAATATAAGATTATTTGTTTGTTTATTCCTCAAACCAACACTTACAGTCTAGCTACACATGTTAATACCGGACAGATAAAACGAGAGAATATGTTACAAATTACTTAAAACTTACGTACTAAACAATTTTAACAAATCCTAATTAAATAATAATGGAGCTTCGAGCAGAAATGGATTCCAAATAGCCGTTACTAGTGGCAAGAAAACTATTATTGTCAAGAGGGCGATATTATTCTCATTTATATGGCAACAGTACAGTATAGTCATAGACCGTATTATTCTCTATGGTACGGTGACATCTTGATTTGTTTACCTGTCAGCTCAGATGTTAATTTGTAAATGTTTCACAAAGAAATAGTTTCATTCCCCAAGCGTATTATTTACAGCAGTTTTATATATACTCTATTTACAATGTTTCGCTCTTAATAATGGATATTTTTTGGAATTTTTCGTCGTTTATTATTTAATATTCAACACTTTATTATTATTATTCAATTAAACCGCCTCAATGACACTGTCAACAGTGACAGCATATCACATGCACTCATACATGCATATCATTCTGTCATCAAAATTATTGCCAGTGTAAGAAATTAGTTCCAATGAAATTCCGCAACATGGCGCATGATCATATATTTCTGGTCAGGCTTTACATAAGGTTAGATTCGAGTATATAAGGTCATACATGTATCATTTGATTCATAATTATATCGCAACTTCTAAGCTCACAGTTGTCTCATTAACGCCCCACATCACACTTTCCTCGCAACGCAATGCATCGGCGCTCATCTCTGGTGGAAACGCTGCATTAGTGGTAAGGGTGATGGATGTGTGATGTCGTGGGGTGATTGTCGATAAAAGGGCGTATATTGAATTATGTAGAAGTTTATTTGATTTACACTTTGATTACTTTGTGGATGTGTGAAAAGTAACGGTGGATTTTTTTGTGTCATAAAATAAATTTTTAAAATTTTATCAGTTAGCCAGTTTGGTTGTTTTAGCGTGTGTTGCATGTTTGTGTTTATTTATTAGGTATTGGCACATTTGTATTTTTTTTAATGAAACAAGTACATTTGACCAAATTGATTACTTGTATTCTTTAATACACCATGTTTAGGTGTTCTAATGAGTGCGCGCACTTTGGCAATATTTTTACATGCATTTGGAAAGTTAAGATAGCATATGTAGGGTTTAATCGTTAAGTGTAGCCAGGCGATTATTCTGTAAATATAACAGATATCAGAAAACTTTAAACTGATATCGAAAGTACGTTACCCAATGAACAAAATCATATTAATTTTATACCACGACGGTGGGCAAACAAGCATACCCCGCCTGATGGTAATCAGCTACCGTAACCTATGGACGCCTGCAACTCCAGAGGAGTCACATGCGCGTTGCCGACCCTTTACAAAAAGGAGGATTCACTGTGTTGACGGCTAAAGGAACAAGAGGGTCCCTCATCGTCAACACACTGGGTCCTCTTTGAGCTTTTTGGCAACCTTACTCACCAGCAGGAACACAACACTATGAGTAGGGTATCAATAAGTTATTTGCATAATCTTTATGCGAGTAGGGACTTGTTGGCAATCGAAAAAATACCTTTTTTTTTTAAAACTGTATTCTCATTCCCATGGTATATGTATCCTAATACAATACATCCGACTATAATATTAACAGAAGCCGCATCGTCCAGTATCGAAGTGTACGTGTCGGCCGTGTCGTCCCCCGCGCGCTTCTGGGTCCAGTTCGTGGGCCCGCAAGTCTCGCAACTGGACGAGCTGGTCGAACACATGACGGAGTACTACGGCGACAAGGAGAACCGCGCGGCGCACGCGGTTAGTATCGGAGATAATGTAAATCTTTCGTGAATTCGACCAGTACAGGAAAAAAGAAAAATAAAATTGTTTTTTATTCTAAATTGGCACTAAAGCGCAAACTCGTCGACATGTGTATCCTGCCCATCCTAACCTACGGTGCACAAACATGGTCATTAACGGAGGCTCAAAAGTCCCGACTCAAAATTTGCCAGCGAGCCATGGAACGCAGAGTACTAGGAGTTCGTAGAACCGATCGGATTAGGAACACCGAACTACGCTCCAGGACAGGTATCTCGACGGATGTGGGTGTCAAGACCGCCAAGCTCAAGTGGGATTGGGCTGGACATGTCTGCCGCATGCACCCGGCACGATGGGCTACATTAACTACTGAATGGACCGAACAAATCGGCCGGGGCAGAGGCAGACCAAAAAGGAGATGGCGGGACGATCTGGACACATTTTGTAGCGACTGGCGAGAGCATGCACTAGGCCGTGACGAGTGGCGGAAGCTAGGGGAGGCCTTTGCCCAGCAGTGGGATACAATAATATAGGCTACGGAAAAAAAAAACTAAATTGGGTTAAGGGGCTGACAACAGCTAAATTCCCTCCCTATCTTTTTCAGCGCGAGTGAAAGAGAAACACTGTGTTACGATTAGTATGGAAGCTCATTGCAAATCTTGCAAAATGATGAATTAAAAAAAACTACGCATTGAGAAATATAAAACAATGAAGTTTTCAGTATTAGTGATATGGAATTTTGTCCTTAGTTACAGACGTATAAGTCAAGAAACTAAAGACATACGACTGTTTAAAGCAAATTTTAAGATGTAACTTTGGAATTATTTTCTATCGAGCCGATTTCGTCCAATCGTGTATCGAAATTAACGTTCTTCCAAATATAACGAATAATAACATATATATTTTTTAGTTTCTCATAACAAGTAGTTATAGCTAAAACACTGTTTGAGTAAAGTCAATTTGAAGGTCATCGGGTGTTGTCAGTCTCTTAATAACAATTTCACTATTTATCTTCAAACAACACACAAAAACAACACTTTCGGTGGCACAAGACCACTGCTCCAGCTGCAGCCAGTATCACTCCTCGATAACACGTGATTTATAAAAAAAATATGTTGTGGCTGAAAATACCAGTATAACAAGACCCCTATGATAATTGCTTTTAGCCCTTCTAACTCGACAACCCCTTAAACGAGCCTGCTCATATTTTAATCAATAAAATGCTTGCAGTCTCAACTACGTTTTTCCTCGTTTAAATTTGAATAACTGTATTAGAGTTATTGCCAACAAACTATCAAAAATCAAATAAACTTTAAAATGTAGGGACGCGCCGGTAACCAGCATACAGCTAAAGTTAAATGTAAGAGCTTCGCTACGCTCACTTAATTACGTTCGATTAATCTATGACTCATTGGTTTTAACTTCAGCTAACATCAGTGTCTGTGGGGCAAGTGGTAGCGGCAGTGTTCCGACACGACGGGCGCTGGTACCGCGCACGGGTGCACGACATACGACCCAACGAGTTCGACGCCACCAAACAGGTATGTTCCAACACCGACACAGCTCAATCTTGAACCTTATTCCAATGAGATAAGATCCATCGACTCTACGGGCGACAGTATTCCGACACGACGGGCGCTGGTACCGCGCACGGGTGCACGACATACGACCCAACGAGTTCGACGCCACCAAACAGGTATGTTCCAACACCGACACAGCTCAATCTTGAACCTTATTCCAATGAGATAAGATCCATCAACTCTACGGGCGACAGTATTCCGACACGACGGGCGCTGGTACCGCGCACGGGTGCACGACATACGACCCAACGAGTTCGACGCCACCAAACAGGTATGTTCCAACACCGACACAGCTCAATCTTGAACCTTATTCCAATGAGATAAGATCCATCGACTCTACGGGCGACAGTATTCCGACACGACGGGCGCTGGTACCGCGCACGGGTGCACGACATACGACCCAACGAGTTCGACGCCACCAAACAGGTATGTTCCAACACCGACACAGCTCAATCTTGAACCTTATTCCAATGAGATAAGATCCATCGACTCTACGGGCGACAGTATTCCGACACGACGGGCGCTGGTACCGCGCACGGGTGCACGACATACGACCCAACGAGTTCGACGCCACCAAACAGGTATGTTCCAACACCGACACAGCTCAATCTTGAACCTTATTCCAATGAGATAAGATCCATCGACTCTACGGGCGACAGTATTCCGACACGATGGGCGCTGGTACCGCGCACGGCTGCACGACATACGACCCAACGAGTTCGACGCCACCAAACAGGTATGTTCCAACACCGACACAGCTCAATCTTGAACCTTATTCCAATGAGATAAGATCCATCGACTCTACGGGCGACAGTATTCCGACACGACGGGCGCTGGTACCGCGCACGGCTGCACGACATACGACCCAACGAGTTCGACGCCACCAAACAGGTATGTTCCAACACCGACACAGCTCAATCTTGAACCTTATTCCAACGAGATAAGACTCGCCGATTCGACGGGCGAAGTAGGCGACACCCTCAAAATAAAACTGGCTTCCAAAAATAAGAATAAAAACATTTATTTGTGACTCTTAATACATGAACATTGAGAGACAATAACAATGACAACAAACAATGAACGTGCATCACAAAATGGACCCAACTCAGCATAATGCTAGCTTAAAAACCGGCGCTGGTCCCTGATATTCCTTTTACAATTATTCCACTATCCCCTTCCCCGGGTTTGAATATTTCCCGCAACGCCATTTCCCGCTTTAAAAAAAAGTTGTGATTGGTCAATCTAAGTTATGATTGACTAAAATAAAATTTTAGACATTAAAAACTTTATTTTATGCTCCACCTCCGATGTCATATTTTTTGTGAGTTCATTATTTAGGGTTAACACTTCTATAGTTTAACCTTCACTGACGAGCCACCATTAATCTTATATCTGCTAAACTACGGAGGTACATGCAATTTCCGAGAGGTACAAAAGGTTCATCATAGGCACATATCACCATTAAAAATAGAGCTTAATCAGGAGATGTGGCCCGGCTGTGCAGTAGAGATGCGCAAAACGCTTCACTGAATTGAAAAGATTGATTTATATCTTTCGCTCGCGGAGATATGTATCACTCGTTTCGCTCAGTGGATCTGTTCGCATATTCGCCTCAATCGCATCGTGTCACTCGTTTGACTCGGCTCATTCGAAGTAACACTGTAATCACTGATAGATGAGCTACTGAGCGAGTCAAATCTTCAGTGAGTTGAAGAGTGAGTGAGTTGAATCGAAATATATAGTTAATTTAAATCACTCACTCGTGAACGACCCATGTCTACTGTGCAGTAACACGCATATTTATATAGTAACGTATAGTAACGTTCGGCAGGTGGCAGATGTTTTTTACTTGGACTACGGCGACAGCGAATATGTAGCGACACACGAACTCTGCGAGTTGCGCGCTGATTTGTTGCGGCTGAGATTCCAGGTTAGTACTCAGGCTTGTCTGTGTTCTACTTAACAGTTTTATCTACGCTATCCATAAACTTCTTCCTCACAAATATTTCAATAAAATGAACTAAACTAATTTTAAACAAAAAAGAACCGCCGTCACTTAGCATCCACCATTTCAAAAGCAAATGCTCGAGCCGAGGTAAAAAATATTCAAATGACTATAGGTGTGCCTATAATAGTTGAAGAGTTCCCTCGATTTCTCCAGAATCCCATCATCAGATTCTGACCTGGTTAAAATGTGACCAACTGTGAAGTATACTCTTTCGAACAAAAAAATAATTATGCAAATCGGTCCAGCCGTTGTCGAATAATCGGTAAACATACATGAAAAAAGAAATTAGCAAAAACAAAGATCCCGACGAATTGATAACCTCCTCCTTCGAAATCTTGAAGTTGGTTGAAAATAATGCAGTAGGCCTAGCACATGAGTGTATCGACAGTATCTCGCGGTCGAGATAGACATCTATCACTGTCTAACTGTATTCATCAGAAAGTGACAGATGTCTATCTCGACCGCGAGATACTGTCGCTACACTCATGTGCTAGGCCTACTGGTCGACAAATAACAACAATTGTTTATTCCGGTATCTGCAATATTTATTTGACTTTGTTTGACTTTTAGGCAATGGAGTGTTTCCTAGCTGGAGTGAAACCAGCGGGTCGCGAGGAAGATGTCATACGAGTGACAGCCACTGGGCAACGTTGGGAACATTGGCCCACGCCTGCTGTCGAACGATTCGAACAGCTCGCACAGGTATGACTAGTTTGGATTGATTCATGAAAGCTAGTTCGAGATTTGTATCGAACTGTCAACATTTTCAAACACATTCGGCGCCAGCTCGTAAATTTACCTTAAGTACTAGGGTCATAATCGCCAAAGACTGAAAAAAAGGCGATTTTTCGATTTTTGACTAAGTTGGGTTCGGCACTCGAGGTCACGAACTTGGATTATCCATTGGGTCAACATCATATACAAGTCTGCAAAAATCAGAACTTCCGGATTTGACGCACACTACCCTGTACTGTCAGGCGACAAGGTTCCTGGATTAATTATGAATGAAAAAAGTATTTTCGTTCAATTTAAAATAGGTTAAAAATATTTAAATTTGACTTTTATTAATAAGGTTGCGCGGTGGAAGGCCCTGGTGTCTAAAACGTGCACATATAAGAAGACAGCAACGGAAGACCAGAAAGAGAAGGAAATACCCGGCATTAAACTCTATGATGTCACTGAAGGTAATGATTATTGGCTACTATTTAAATATAAAGCATACATCCAATAAGAGATCCACATCCATATTGAAAACTTGAAATAGAATGTGAAATGTTACTTAATAATATGGTATTAACTATGGTTTTTTTTTAATCAAAGTCATTTATTCATTTGCTTTAACAATTTCCGCACTAGAACCCGCTAGGCAAGCTCTCTGTGTATAGCGGATTTCCACTATATAGCGGGAAAAGGCCGACAACATGTGTCAGCATGGCCACGAGTATCAATGTATGTACAGTCAGTTAGTTAGTCGCAGTCTTAAGTCGCCAAATATATCGTAACACACCCTTACAGCCATGCAAATAAAGATCTGGACGGATATATTTGGCTACTTTAGTAGCTACTAACTATAGTGGAGTACGGGAACGCTTTTTTAACCTATAAAAATGACATAAATCACAAGTCCGATTTTATTTTGTGACCTGTTAGAATACGTTAAATGCTAATAATAAAAAATATTTTCTAACAATTGTTAGCATTGCGCTAGGTATAATACATGTATTTGTTTGCTACACATAGAAAAGATTATCCAAGTTTTATTTTTCTCCACCAGGTTATCGCTTTTTACTATTGCAACATAACTTCACATTTTATAACGGTTTTGTTAAGAGCATATGTCGTCTTGGCCATTTGTAATTCTTTTAGAATTCAAGGTCACTTATATTTTGACAAATTGTTTTTGATTATGCTCACATAATCTATTGACCAAACTGTTATAAAATGACAAATGATGTTGAAACACTTGAATGCAATAGTATGGTAAAGGAAAATATATCTTGTATAATCTTTTCTTGTTGTTATTAACAAATATCTATATAATACCTAGCGCGACATCAAAAACTGTTAGAAAATATTTTTAATACAATTGATCAAAAAGTTTACTTTATGTAGCTGCAAATCGTGCGTAAAGTTTGATTTTATGCACTAGTGCTAAAAAGTAATCTGATCTGCAAATCGTGCGTAAAGTTTGATTTTACGCACGATTTGCAGATATATTGCATTTTAAATTGACCAATCAGAACACTTCACTATATTAAATCCACCAATCACAACACATATCGGAGTTAATCGGAACGCTAGATACTTTTTTGGTGCGTATACTGTGTAAATAATGTAAGTCCTTAAAAAAAACATTGTATTTAATATCAACTAAATCAGAATACAGCAATGTTAAAATCGAGCAATCAGGAAACGCAATTTATTTCTCAAAACATGAGGTGTTTTTTAGTTCCTACTTCACAATCATTAAAAAAGATTTAATTTTTTGGGAAACGCTTTAAAGTGTGTTTAAACTGTTAAAACAGCTATTAGACATGGCAATTTGTAGGGCCCAACCTGTTGTGTTGGGAGGTGTAATAGGAGGTTGGGCCCGTAGGGAGCTGAAGGAGGGTGTGGGAGAGGCAGGGTACACAACAGGTTGCTGGTTGGGCCCTGCAAATTGCCATGTCTAATAGCTGTTTTAAAGAGCTAATTATACCGTCGTCTGTGGCATTTATTCGCGGTATTGATATTTTGTATCTATGTCAAAGAAGTTAAATAAATTAAAAGACCGTCAAGTTATACCATAATTTCACCTTAGTTTAGTTATTGTGCGTAAATAATAAGTATTTTTATGATATTTTCTCGCAATCGAAGTGAAACATTGTATGCATTACTCTGGTCTAAAAGCCATATTACCACTCGAACAATTTTCCCTCACTTCGGTCGGGAAAATAACCACCTGGTGGTAATATGGCCTACTTTAGACCCTTGTCAAACAATCTACTATTATTTCATTGTAGTTTTTTCGCAATTGTATTAAAAAACGTTGTTCGACACACGTGCAGAAGTGTCATTTTCACTCGTCCCGAGTCTTGACCCTCGCCTCTCGGCTCGGGCCAAGTACCTCGGTACTCGTGCCAAATAAATGACATACTTCTCGCACTTGTATCGAAAACTACTATTTTACTATAAGTAATCATATCATATTCTCATACTAAAAAAGAAAATCGCACTTGTGAGTTATCGAAGCTCAAAACTGTTCGCGTACTGTACTACTATGTGACGCTGACTGTACTTACCCTTTTCCCCTACAAGTGATGTTACCGTTAAACAGACGGCGAGTTGGACATTGGCGCGGTGCTCATAGCGGAGGGACACGCCGCGCCCGCGCCCGCCGCCCCGCGCGCCTCCCCGCCGCGCCCCCCGCCTCCGGCCTCGCCCTTCGGCGACCTCGGCGCCTCCAGGTACACACGCACACACACACACGCACACATGTCTCCCGCGTAATGACGTCATCACAATGTCTGCAAATTCCATCCAAACTATGCACTGCACCTACACGTGTGTGGTAGCAAACGAAAGAAGATTTAGGGCCTGTTTCACAATCTCCAGATAAACTCATCTGCCAGTTAAAATTATTGCTATCCTTTTTTTCAGTCATATAAAAGAAAAGGACAGCAAACATTTATCTGACAGATATGCTTTAACTGGAGATTGTGAAATAGGCCATAAATATGCTATATTGCTGTGATACATTATAGACACACACACATACACACACGCCGCGCCCGCCGCCCCGCCCTCGCCATTCGGCGACCTCGGCGCCTCCAGGCACACACTCCCACACTCCCATACACACTCACACTCACACTCACACCCTCACACACACACACACACACACACACACACACACACACACACACACACACACACGCCGCGCCCGCCACTCCGCCCCCGGCCTCGCCCTTCGGCGACCTCGGCGCCTCCAAGTACACACACACACCGATATCATGCCATTTATGCTACCTAGTGCTATGGCTCATGGGAATATAGTTCAAAGTTGGATACCGTTACCAACTTTTAGTATGTTGTTTGACATGACACTGAGGCCCCAAAACTGCCGAGAGACGGGGACATAGGTGAATGTCTCCCGCGTAATGACGTCATCAAAATGTCTGCCGATTCGTTGCTAAAAGTGCAAATTTCATTCGAACTATGCACTGCATCTACGCGTGTGTGGTATCAAACGATAGATTAAATATGCTATATCGCTGTGATACATTATACAGGGCGTCCGACGACATTGCGACATGGAGGGGAAGTACTTCAAATACTGTAGATAGGAAATGTTACTGAAAAAAGACTTAATTTTTTTCAAAAAACTCAACGAACAAATTTATTCAGTAAGTAGGCCACAAGGGCACTTTTACACGTCAGATAATTTATCAAAGTAAAAGAGAAAAAAAACTACACCGGTTCTAACCCTACAACTCTGACCCGAGAAGAATAGGCATTGTGAATTTTTTTCATGTATGGTATCCATCGATTCGTTTTGTTGTGAGGATCAAATGTCTATATGGGGCCAATTGCGTTAAAGCAACACAAAAGTCAGAAATGAGACTTAAAGTCCGAGATTTGCATTTGTTTCTCAAAACGCTCCTAACAAAATGACGTGCAAAAGTGACGTCACGATCACATAGTCGCCCTGTTTAAAGTATGGAAAAAATATGAAATTGCTATTTTTACAGTGAAATGTTGCGTTTATGTATATGGTTGCCGTACAATTTATTTTACAGTAAAATGTTAAAAATCGAATGGTATCATTGTTTTTTTTTATTTAGCACTTAAAAAAATCGTAAAATTTAGAAATTTTGCAGTTTGATATCTTTGAGCCATTTCAATAAAATTTATAAATTTTCACTTGTATATTGATTATTTTGCATCCTATCAACTAAATTTTATTGCATAATTCAACATGTGTCATCATGCCTATTATGACCGGCAAAAAACTCTGCGGGACTTATTTTTTCATACAGTACATACAGAAAAAATACATACAGGAAGTAACAAAAATAGTGGTGATCTGTTTAAGGGCATAATTGGTATCGTATTGCGACTGAGAAAAAGTGGAAGAAAAATTTTTTTCACGCGAAAAATAGTTATTTGTGCAACAACTGCAACAAGAGAGGAAAGATGGTTTTTCTTGCGAGTGTTGATTTTGAGTCCCGAGTAAGCGAAAGACTATAATTGAATCACGAGCGAAGCGAGTGATTCTAAGTTAGAATCTTGAGCGTAGCGAGGGACTCAAAAACACGAGATGTAAAATAACTTTGCTCTCGTGTGACACATACAACTTTTCACCTCAGTAGTGAGAACATATTAAAGGTTAAAAATATGTATTTCGAATTTGTAATAGACCCCGAAATATGAAGTGGCAGTTCATGGCCTTCACTAAATTAAAAAACTACTTTGTCTCACTCCCTAGAGTGACGAAAGTCGCACTGTGTATTCGCAAGGAAGTAGGCTTGTTCGAGCTGCTGAGGTGAAAAAATATTTTTTTGTAAGGGATACGTCATCCCAGCCGGCCGACCCTCCATATAAAACAAATTTTTGTTTACGCGTAAAAAAAAATTTTTCTTACTTTTTCATAATAAGAATACGATACCAATTATACCGTTAAGCGGATCACCAGCACTTTTGTGACACCCTGTATAAATGCGTTGTTCTATAAGAAAACATATCAAACCTAAGTTAGATTAACCAACAATAGGTTATAGTTTAAGAGAAATACCAAAGGAAAAAGAATGATTCCCAATCTGACTATTTGAAAATGAAGTACACACAAGTTTGATATACTTTCTTACCTGAATCGTGTCCTTAAATTTCCAAATTATAATATGGATTCAACAGTTAGAAACACATTTTGAATTTAAATGATAATATTAAAAAACAGTAAGTGATTCTTGTATACTAAAAACATACTATTTCCAAATTATCCTTAGAGATGTATAAGGTCTCCAAGTGTCTTGATCTATATATTCTATATAATAAAAATATGGATAAACAAGCACCTAATGTTATGTCTAAAGCCTACTAAAATTAAATTTTATTTTTAAAACACTACGAACTGAATTTAAAAAAAAAAACAAGTCTGAACCGAGAATAAAATTAAAAATTAAAATAAAAAGCATTTATTTCGGACAAAGAAATCCATATATAGACCGTAAGCCACGAACAAATTTGATGACCAATCGCGTCCCGTTCGAGAACTCGTATAATGATTAAGGGCGACTTGTGATGGAGCCTCGTGCGCGTCAGCTGCCGCTCCATCGGTGGGTTGAGGAATGGCAGCCACCCAAACACGTAAAAAAATTAAATCAATTCAGTCATCGCGTCCCGCTTGAAACTTTGTCAGACGATAGATTATAAGCTATTTAAAGCATAAAAAATCGTCAGCTGGCTCTATCGCTTTGGAAAGACCGTCAGCTGGTCAGGTGAACATGTAAAAAAAGTTTTTTTATTTTCAGTCATCGCGTCCCACGTGTATCTTTGTCAGATGGTAGTTCATGTGCTATTATGAAGATATAAAATCGTCAGCCGGCTGTATCGCGGTGGAAAGACCGTCAGCTGATACCCTAAAGGCCGAAACGCTGGAGCCACTCGGTAGAATACATCGCCTATTAAAATGCAACAGCTCTTCATTTCATCACAAAAGTAATTAAATGTGATATATAATGAAGCCATGTAACCATCAGCTACCGCTCCGTTGGGGGGTTGAGGAGCGACAGATCTCCAGATTGAAAGTCGGACGTCTTATCGCCAGGATACCGGCGCTTATAAGAATGGAAATCCTATTAAATAGCAATCCATTTTTGTACCGAATTTACATTGCATTGAAACTAAAAAAAATATACATACTTGGAAAGTAAACTCCCTGGAATGGAAATGAATGACATTTGGATCCATATAGATACATATAACTCACTATCAGAGCATGAAATAAAACATTTAATTACATGTATCGAGTGCCGACCCTAAAAAATATTTTAACCATTTACCTACAAAACAAATTAGTGGCACACAAAACTCACCTCTAGTTAAAATTTTGGATTAAAATTTGCTTTATATTTATTGATTGAAATGGCTATGCTATGACTATGACATACGATCATGGGCAGACGGACATGACGAGATAAGGATTCCGTTTTTTCCATCTTGGCGACGGAATTCTAAAAAGCATTTGTATTTTAAAAAAGTATTTTGAAAATACCTATTTTGTATTTAGTATTTTAAATACAATTTTGCTAAGTATTTTGTATTTTGCATTTGAAATAGTAAATCATGAAAGTATTTGCATTTGTATTTAAATACTTTTTCTAAACCATTTTACACATCTCTGGTTATACATGGGACGCGATAACTGAAAAAAAATTTTTTTTTACATGTTCTCGTGACCAGCTGACGGTCTTTCCACCGCGATACCGCCGGCTGACGATTTTTTATGCTTTAAATAGCTTATAATCTATCGTCTGACAAAGTTTCAAGCGGGACGCGATGACTGAATTTATTAAATTTTTTTACGTGTTTGGGTGGCTGCCGTTTCTCAACCCACCGACGGATCGGCAGCTGACGCTCACGAGGCTCCATAACACGTCGCCCTTAATCATTATACGAGTTATCTAACGGGACGCGATGAGTGACGGTATTTGCGCCTGGCTTACGGTCCAATAGTGTTAGTATTAGTGTTTGTAGAATAGAACCCGCTAAATGTGGTAACAAAAAACCTGTAATTTTACTCTACTGATCGAAACCCTCAATCTTAAGACGGTTATTACACTGATGCGTTTTCCGCATGCGGCGACGGCGTGTCAGCGAGATAGCGCTGTGCGTGTGTATAGCGCTGTCTCGTTCACCGGAGCGGGACGCGGCGCCAGTGTGAAAGCCGCCTGTCGTGGGGTCCCAGTGTCATGCCAAACAACATACTAAAAGTTGCTAGCGGTATCCAACTCTGAACTATCGGTACTATCACTTAGTCCCTCTCCTATAAGGGAGAGCACTAACCAGAGAGTTTCTGACTTAGAGCGTAGACAAAAAGAATCATACTATCTTTATTATTTTCACACCACCTATTCGTATACAGGCTTTTTCTTCCCTGCTAGGGGGAACAAAGTTGCACTTTTCTCTTCTGGCACATTCGTATTTTTTTTCAGCCCGTCCGTCATTACTTAAACATATTTCTTATTAAATTAATCGATTCATTATAATCAGGAATTCTAAACACAATATAAAGTTAAAATAAATATAATTCAACAATACCATGTTTTATTATCCCCTCCCCACCCCTCACTACGCTCAGGAGTATACTTTAGAATCTGCTACACAACTATTTTCTTACGTTAGTAAAGTCTCTCAAAAAAAAATAGTTTTACAAAACGATAATAAAAATGTTGGAATAATAAAATAACTAATAAAAGTTGCCGATTCCTGCCAAAAGCTCCGCAAAATTTATGCTGTTATATTTTTATCTGGCTGTTATATTCCTTGTTGTGTGGACTTTTTGTGTATTGTCTTGTTACTAACAAACTATGGACACTTGAGTCTGAAATAAATGCATTTTATTTTATTTATTTATTTTTATTGTCTGGTAATAAAGAGTAAACTTTTTTTCTCGCTTACCAGGACCAAAACGAGTAAGTATTCATTGCAGCATAATATCTATGTATATTTTACAACTGAAACTACCCTTGCCACAGCGACACTTACATTGGTTGCATAAATATACCCTGTTCTTAAATTTCGCAATTCGTTGTAATGATAGACCCTAGACACAAAACTGCTTCTATACACAATCGCAAATGACCAAATCAAAAAATACAATGTGATAGTACAATACAAAACCAAAGGACCCACGTTATCAGTTGCCATTATGGGCCTTTTGTCCTAAAGATGCAATTACCGTCCTAATTGACAACTTTCTTAGGACTATTTTCGTCTACACGTTTACGGAACATTACCGAGAACTCATTTAGGTTGCGAATATTAACTAAAAGATGGTGACACCTTCGCCAGCGCAACGCTCGATTATCTTACTTTCTCCGTCATGCCAATGCATTTCCCTGTATAGCCATCTCATTCACTAAATAAAATAATAGTATTTACTCTAAAAATCTTAATTATTAATAAGCCATAATCAACTTTATAGTTTTGTATGTTTATTGACAGTAAAATATGTTGTTTAAAATGTCGATTTCGCATATATTTTCGGCAATGCTCCACATCGCGCTATCGAAGCTTTGATGCCGCTTCGCTTAAATACCATTCTCGCGAAGGATTAGTCGGAGAGTCCGTTTCTACGCAAGCAGGTAGTGAAGCTAGCTACTCCCTCTGCTCTTTGGTATGTCTGGGCAGCCAGTCTCGCCTTGGACATATACTAGCGAGGTGTGTTTAAACCGTGCGGGTTGACAGTGGCTGTTCTCGGTTGAGATGTCGCAGGATCGGTCGTCCCTCGACGTTTCCGATCTGCTCCATGTCAAGGTGGAGAACCTTTACTGTACGAAGTGGCGGTTTACCCAGGTCTCCTAGGTGAACGGTGGGCTAACGTGCCCTATAGATTAAAGTACACAATCTTCGACACCACTGTTGTAGATAATTCGACTCTCTTTTTAAGATTTTTTTCTTCTGTAAGTATTCAAAAGAGTTTTCGTTTGAAACTTTGATTTGATTAAAATTGCATAAAATAAGACGTTCCCAGCGTCTTCCTTCTTTAACATCATTGAACTTGCTATTGTTGAAGGCATCGTCTTCAATGTCGCTTTAGGGTCAAGTGATGGCCTGTCTGAAATAATTACAAACTGCTAACGCCCCGCTCGCAAAACGCGCATGTTTTGTACGTTTTACACCGAACAGGCGGAGTCGGCGCGCGTTTTACTAGAACCAAAGGAAAAACCTTTCATATAAGGAGTAGTGCCTTGATCACACCTACCGAGTACAGTAGCGAGACATCAACGTGCCACTCGACCGAGACAGTGAAGTGGCCGAGTGACTGTTCACACACGTTTTGAAATTTTTAGGCGAGTCAGTCTGTATGTTCATTAAGAACGTGCGTCAAAGCGTGCGTTTCAGAATATATAAATTTTATTTTCCTAAAATAGCAATTTGTTGAATCGTTGGAGTAGAAAAAGTGTCTTCTTGTGCTTCGAGTACTGTTTTAAAGTAATTGCAACCAGACCAGAGGATCGTAGCAGTAAATTTAGAGCCTTTTGAGGATGAATAATTATCATAAACATAAAATGATGAATAGCGTGTACCGAAGCACACGTCTCTTAGCAGCGAGTGCGGCGGGCAAGCGCGCAGCTTTCACCCGACGAGTGAGTCGGTGAGTCAGTGCGGGGAGTACTCGGCCTAGTAAAAAGATTAGGGAGCGAGTGACTGTCTCGGTCATTTTCTCGGCCGAGTACTCGGTCGAGCACTCAGCGATGTGTTTACACTTAGCGAGCACTCGGCCGAGAGCACTGACTCGTCACTGTACTCGGTAGGTGTAATCAGGGCATTACCGACCTGTGCTTCAGTACATGCTACGCATTATTTCATTTTATGTTCATGATAATTATTCATCCTGAAAATACTCTAAAGTCACTGCTACGATTATCTGATTGCAATTACATTAAAACTACTCGCAGTACCAAGATCAATAATAGGGAAGATGCAGCTATAATATTTACCATTACTTTGTGATCAAAACATAAAATAATTGCAATGAAACGTTTTTAGGAGGCCGTTATAATATGAAAATTAAATTTAAATTCCCTTACTGCTAGTGAAGCGTGCGCCGACTCCGCCCATTCGGTGGGAAACGTACATTTGACGGAGCCTTAACACCTCAGGATAGATAGAATACACCTGTATAGATGTCATATACAAAGGAAAAAATGCCCTAGGCCTTCGGTGCCCAGGGCTGGGCACTTTTTCCTTTGTATATGACAGCTATATAAGTTTATAATTTATATAATAGTAGTTTGTCTACTTAAAATAAACAAATCAAAATATCTAGAAAAATAATTTGACGTGTTATTCAGTTAAACTAGAATATAGGTAGTATAGAATAAAAGCTATAAGTAATATTTGTGTACAGGGTGCTCGGGATGGTAGAGAACCGCAGCTCGTCTCTACCTCGCGACCACAAGGAGGATCACACTGCGAACAACAACAACACGCAAGGTACTATTCTTTAATTCATTATGATAGAACTAGTTCTGTACAAAGTATGCGTTATTCTAGATCAAAGGGTACCATATTTAGCGGCCGGCGTTGACGCTTCTGTTGCTTGTATACAACATTGAATCTATACAACGACGTAAGCCCCTGCCGGGGGAAATGGTACCTTTTCCAAATAAGTGTCCATAAATATTATTATATATTTACCAGTCGCTTTTCGGTGAAGAAAAACATCATGTATATGAAGTGCATCTAATTCTTACCCTTTCCCTAACCACACCCAAGTAACACATCAAAGCAGTATAACGGCCGTCTTACAGCATATCTGTATGCTTTTAGCATTTTGAGTTCGTTTTATAGTAGCATTATAAACGTTTATAGTGCTGATATAGGTCTTAAATGGGCACAAATTACCCAGCTTGAGATCCTATACAGGTCATTTAATAGCATTGCAGGCGCATTATGTCTGCGCTATTAGCATTATCGTTGTCATGGAAAGTGCCAATCGCCTCAAAGAAGCATTAGTACGCTCTATTAAGTTGCCGACTGCATTAAAGAAGCCTTAATACGGCCAAAAAACTTGCTAATCGCAGTAAAGAAGCATAAGTACTCTCGATTAACTTGCCAATCGCAATACAAACGCATTATACTAGCATAAGAGTGTAGTAAAATAAACCTTACGTCAATGCAAAAACGTCTCTAATACCGACGGAACAAATGTTATAATACAATGAACGTTGTGATGTAACTACTTTGTCTCGCAATATAAAATGGACGAAGACGGTACAAAAAACTGAATGAGTGACACGTCATATTTGTTTGCATCCTAACAAAATTTATAAAAGTTTTTGACACTTTTACGTTAATATATCCTTCAAATATGACTGCGCAATGTAGTTTACTGTAAATGTGTATATAAGTTTCATTGAAAATTTTCACGCGCCTTTGATTTATTGTGGTTTTGCTATAAAATATTATAAAAAGATATGCGTCAAATAAACAAAACAATTGTGTAATCCTCGTATAGAAACAGTTTTGCATTATTAACACAATAGTGTTGGTTGAGCAGTCTTAAATTAAGTTATTTCTTTATTATATAGGTATTTTCCTTGTATAAATAGGTCCGCATGATTTTATTTTTAGGTTATTAATTATTTACAAAATGGCGTTGGTCTATATAGACGGAGAGCTAGCCACGTCCACGTCGGATATGACAATAATGAGAGCAACCAAACCCCTCTAGTCAGTTTGGTATATTATGCTTATTTCTAGATCTGGACATCTGGCAGCTTTAAAGTAGTGGAGGTCAAAGAATGCAAACCATTTCAAGAAAATAAATCCTAGAGATCTGGGTTTGATGCAATATTATGAGAAACTATACAAATACTATACAATATTAAGAGAAATTATACAAAAATTTATGTTGGGAGAAAGTAGTGCCAAACGATGTATAATAAAATATAGTTCATAGTTTTCGCCTACTGTTTTTGTTTCCGTAATAATCATATATCGGGGTTTTCGGTGCGGGAACGATTTGAGAAAGAGTAGAGATAAACAGATAGGTTGAGAGTTAGTCTGAGAAAATATCATAATATGCTTAATGAATAACTACCTCTCTGTGAATAGCTTACACACTATGATACGAGCTTTTTTTCTTAGAGGCATGTTTGTATTGACTATTATATACTTAGTATTTTAAAAATGCAATTGCATATCCGAAATTTATTAACTAGATCTACCTAAGACAAAGACACGGTATAGTAAGTCAAATATTAATCTTGACGTCCGATATTTATGAACTATTTGATTAACTGAAGAGGTTGACAATGATCAGTCACTACATGAATTAATAAAAAAATACTTGAAAAAATCATAGGTATATGTACCTACAATATATATACATAATAGTCAGATATTTCATATAAATTGTATATACCTATGATCAATTATTCATTAGGTAGAAACGTGCTAGAGTACATTCTGTTTTTTAAGGTAATGCCTACTCTTTGGCCAATGTCAAACATTCCCGCACCGAAAACCCCGATGTATGGTAAGAATACACAATATTTTTTGGTCTAACGTTTTTTTTTATCGATTTTTGACCAGTTTTGAGTCGATATTCCAACATATTCACTATAGATAGAATTATAAGGCAAACGACTATCGGTTTTTGAATCTTTTATCTCCATTCTGTAGAGCCGGATCTTGAAATAAATGAGCCTTTATTTTTTTATGATATTTTTAAAATATGGTCTAAAAAAACACTTTTATCGATATTCGAATGGTGTAAAGAATCTTACATATACGTAATCTACATATTAGGGTTCCTCTTTGATGTCTCTAAAAACTGTAGAGAGATTTTAATTTTTAACTAATTAAAACAAAATTTATGACCATAAAACCACTTTTTTAGCCTAAACCGGTTCGACTTTGATGTCAAATATCTCGAAGACAATGAATATTGAAGTAAATATAGGATACTATATTGTTTAAAGCCGTTACTGATAATATGATAAGCTATATAAATAATTAGAAAACTAAGGGAATCAGATCTAAGGTCGTTGGCGCCAGGGAGCCCCTTAAAATATAGGCCCTGTCCTTTATAACTGAGACAACTTCGGCAATTTTTACCTAGTTTGGTATTACTATTTTCCAATTAAAACATTTTGCTAGTCTGTCACTGTGACCTCCACCCATTAAAAGCTGCCAGATGCCAGGATCTAGCAATAAGAATAGTATAGCAATCTAACCAGACGGGTTTTGTTGCTCTCATTATTGTGTCATATCTGACGTGGCTAGCTCTTAGTCCAAGAGCAGCTCAGTGACCCTTAAAAAATGCCTTATTTATGCCTACAGCATTACACGTGAATAATTATGCTATTAAACAACATTAAGCATTTATTTATGCTATTGTAGAACCTAAGGCACTAAAACCGCTAAAAGCTGTATAGGGGCTGTTCATAAATTACGTCATCAATTTTTGATAGTAAAGCTGCCAAATAAAGTGACGTCATTAAAAAAAAATGCGTTTTAAGCTTAATTGTAAAATAAAAAACTATTTAGTAGATAATATTTTATAGCATTAAAAGTTTATAGAAACACGACTTTCATTCCTTTTTTACACATTGATGATGTGATCTTCGGAATGACCGCCCCCCCCCCCTCCTACGTCATGCTACCATCATCCGATGTCCAGACCCCCCCCCCCCCCCCCCCCCATTTGAAATGACGTAATTTATGAACAGCCCCTTATAGTGAATTACTTGGCTTTATAATGGTTTATATTATTGCTATTATACTGCATTAGGAACGTATTACCTACTTATAAATGCTATTGTACACCCTAAGGCATTAAAAATAGCTGAAAGCTGTATAGCGAATTTACGTGGCATTATAATGGCTAATATTCATGCTCTTAAACAGCATTAAGCATTTATTTATGCTATTGTAGAACCTAAGGCACTAAACCAAACCGAAGCATTAGTGTAGCAAACCAAAACGCAACTGTACAGCATTCAGCTGTACAGTTGCATGTTGTTCGCTGCACTAAAACTAATGGCTAAACAAAAGCATTTACATATGCCATTATACAACCGTTATACAGCGTAAAGCATCATAAAATGCTATTGTAGAACCTAAAGCACTAAAAACAGCTGAAAGCTGTATACCGGATTTACGTGGCATTATAATGGCTAATATTCATGCTCATAACCAGCATTAAGCATTTATTTATGCTATTGTAGAACCTAAGGCACTAAACCACACCGAAGCATTAGTGTAGCAAACCAAAACGCAACTGTACAGCATTCAGCTGTACAGTTGCATTTTGGTTCGCTGCACTAAAACTAAAGGCTTTAAAAAAGCATTTATACATGCCATTATACAACCGTTATACAGCTTAAAGCATTATATAATGCTATTGTAGAACCTAAAGCACTTAAGTGCTTTTAAACAGTCGAAAGCTGTACAGTTGCGTTGTGGTTTGCTGCACTAAAGCTAAAGGCTTTACAAAAGCATTTAGATATGCCATTATACAACCGTTATACAGCTCAAAGCATCATATAATGCGACAAGTTGCTCGGTGAACGTATATAAGAGTTTATACGGTCCTTAAGTTCGAAATAAGTTAACTATTCATATGTTATAATGCTTCCTGTGTTACTTGGGCAGAACCTTTGAACCTTATTACTGAGTAAAACAGTCGTTCATTGGCGACTAGTGGCTAGTAAAAAGTAATAAAAACGGTCCGACAGAGAGCATAATGTAAGGGGCGGTGTCTTACTTGCACTCGTTATAAAATTGTCACATTTGACACATATTGACATTTTGATTGTCTGATGACGTCATTATCTCCTTAATCAAAGCGAGACCCAGTCCCCTAGATAACCTTCTCTTTCGGCCTCACTTTGTGACCGAATAATTAGATCCACTTCATATTAATCCATGGTCTAAATCGGATATAATCCTAATAAGGCCTAGATTACCCTCGGAGGTCTTAGGTTAACGCTCCGTAGCGTATCGTATTCACCTCTCTATCACTCTTCCATATTAGTGCGACAGAGACAGTTGCGTTTCGTTCGCTACGGAGCGTTAACGATTGGCACGTTGGCTACGCACCCAGGTCAGATGGCAGTCGCTTTCGTAAAAACTAGCGCAGAACATTAAGAACATATTTTTAAATAATTTTAAACAAAAAAGAACCAACTTCACTTAGCATCCACCTTTCCGGAAGCAAATACTCGAGCTGCTGTAAAAAATACTCAAATCACTATAGGTACACCGCCTATAATAGTTGAAGAGTTCCCTCGATTTCTCCAGGATCCCATCATCAGATCCTGACCTGGTTACAATGGGACCAACTGTGAAGTATACTCTTTCAAACAAAAAAAGAATTTTCCAAATCGGCCTAGCCGTCTTCGAATAATAGGTGAACATATATATAAAAAAATAGCAAAAACAAAGATCCCGACGAATTGATAACCTCCTTCGAAATCTTGAAGTCTGTTGAAAAACACCTATCTATAATACAACTTTCTTTATTCCAGCAACCAATCTCGCCGCCTCGACATCCCTAGGCTCCGGTATAGAGAGCCATACACCAGTCTCCATGCTCAACATGGACCTCTCGAGGCCTAAACAGAACGGCTCCCACGACCTCCTCGAGGCCGAACGACGGCACGAGGCCGACGTCGAACCCCACACACCCGACTTGCATAAAACGCCTTTAGATGAGCTTAAAGCTAATATTAATAGAATCGATTCGCATCACGGTAATTTGGAATCGTTGGGGAGATTGCATGAATTATAATCTGGTTAAAGTGCCGGGGAACGAGCTAGGCTGGTTTTTTGTTCGTAGCCGATTTCCTCTACATAGCGGGAAAAGGCTATCATCGGCTACAACCGTAGAATGCGGTACGGAAAGTGTTAAGCCAGGTTTAGACGAAGCCAGTGCTGTCAGTTTCACTGGCAGCCAGCGCTGGCAAAAATAGGCCGTAGCTCTATTTCCGGCACTAGCATTGGCTTCGTCTAAACCTGGCTTTAAGTACAGTATTATAAACATGTGTACATTTTTGGAGCATACTGATTTGCGATAAGGTTTCCAAGTGTACCTACAGACACGTCTGAAAATATGGATGCATTTAATGTGACAAAAATATGTAGCCACGACTCTATTACCAAAGCTTAGTCTTGGATATCTCAATCAATCAAATCAATTTAATGTCAAAAACACATGTCACATAATAATCTATATTAATATTATAAATGTGAAAGTGTGTCTGTCTGTCTGTTTGTTTGTCCGTCTTTCACGGTCTAACGGGGCGACGAATTGACGTGTTTTTTTAAGTGGAGATAGTTGAAGGGATGGAGAGTGACATAG
Organism: Pammene aurita; assembly: GCA_947086415.1. NCBI lineage: Eukaryota > Metazoa > Arthropoda > Insecta > Lepidoptera > Tortricidae > Pammene > Pammene aurita. The sequence continues at coordinate 24,848,020 of OX352308.1, read as the reverse complement.
GCAACTTTTTTTCGCTTTGTAACAGCCCACTTTCCTAAAATGGGGGGTGGAAGTTTGTATGGAGCATTACGGAGGGCAAAGGGGAACCGTGTTAACCCGAATTTAACGCGAGCGAAGCCGCGGGCAAAAGCTAGTAATAAAATATACGAACAAAAATACAATAAGAAAAAATAACACATATTTAATACCTAAAAACAATCAACAAAATGTCATCATAATTTTAAATGAAATTAAAGAACAATTCGGAACAAAAGCATATTAAATAAAAAATATTTATGTACATGTCACGTCACGGCTAACAATCATCTTTCAACAATGCCTTTACGCTATAGTAAACTTTATCTAATAAAAATGTCCTTAATTCTGCAACATACTGCGCATACGAAGCTGCCTCTTTAACCTCCGAGCTCAGTTTATTATATATTTTCACTCCCACTACCCATAAATAATTTAGAGGTCCCTGAAAGGGATAAGTTCGCCTTTGTACTTACGTTTTCCTATTATTGTATTGTTTTTGACTGGTTTTTGTACAATAAAGAGTTTTTACATTACATAATTCGATGTTTTCGTCAATCTGGCGGATACCGGGTTCATATCTCGGGCAGTTTTACGTTGATCAGGACGGCGCGTTTTGAACTCGTCCCTGTGCTTCCACATAAATTTAGCGACTTCCAAAATGAACAGTCATTTTAAAGCTCCTAAAATGTTCCTCTGTTGGCGAAAACGGCGGCACATGATACATGTTTTTGTCACATTAAATGTATCCATATTTTCAGACGTGGCCGTACAGATTTATAATTCTGACTCAATTAGGCATATGATACCATATTATTGGTTATCAAAGACCTTTATTTGTAGGGAAAAATAAATTAGAAATATTCCTTAATAACAACCGAGTATCAAATATCTTTTTCTCCAATGTGCTCGGAAATGTTCACCTTACTGTAGTAAAATTTGTACGTGAAGTTCGTCATTATTTACTAATACAAATAAAAAATTAAAAAATCATTATTGTCCTGTTTTAGCGGACGACAAGTTGTACTTGTCGTCCGCATTGTTGTTTTACCTTTTAAACATTTCATTCGACTAAGAAATATCATTTCAAACAGCCAACCGTCTGAACGGCAATCCCTTCAAACTATAGGAAAGAGCGAGATAGTGAGATCAAAAACTTTGGTTGTCTCGTTCTGTGTCATAGCTTGCAGGACCACCGCGTCTGATCGTGCGAATACGGCTTCATATAATCATAGACAAAACAACTTTTTTTAAGGTTTTAAACGGCTATTACACATGGCAATTTGTAGGGCCCAGCCTGTTGTGTCCAACTCCTGTCGGCGTTGGGCCCGTTATTACACTTTCCCTACAAATCGTCCCTACAAACCCTACCTAACCAACAAATCGTCCCTACCAACGTTTACAGAGATGCCTTCAAAACATCTAAAAAAGGTATTTTAGTGAAGCACGGTGATAGTACTTATAACAGTATACATTAAATAAAAAAAGAAACTGTTTTTATTATTATAGATATTTAAATGACCGCTCGAGCTGCCTGAATCTAACTTCATCTGCCCAACACTTCTATTATTTAAATACAAAACTAGATAAATATATTAATTACCAGCGAATCTACACATTTTAACATTTATTTTAAATAAAAAACCAGACGGAATGTGTAGCAAATTTATAAATAAAAAAGGTAAAATAACTCTAACGACCTCCATAAACAGCTGTGGGTGTCGGGGCACTGCCGATCGCCCCGATCGCCCTAGATCGGGACTCCTACTCCCTAGGTGCCATTACACCTACCAACCCGACAGGTTGGACCCTACATATTGCCATGTCTAATAGCCGTTTAAGCTTTTACAGTTAAGTGTGAAAGGAGCATATTTAATACTGTCTTAAATAGTTTTTGCCGAAAATGGATTATTAAATATTATTTAAATGAACTTTGCGAGATGATTGGCAGTATAAGTAGTGCTCTATACTAAAAAAAAAATATTGTAAAGGGAAGCTAATTCATAAATTCGTGATATTTAATGCTAACCTAAATATGTAATTTATTTAATTAACTTTATTTCCTCGCACATTTGGAGAAAAGCGTTATATATGCCTCGGCGGGAATATAAATTCGTGGACTCGTCTTATATCTTCGGACTCAGCTGCGCTTCGTCCGAAAAAATCGCTCGTCCACGAATTTATCTTTCCCGTCCTCTGCAATAATGTACTATTGCCTGAATACTTCACATCTATAAAGACAAATACTCAGCACTTAATAATAACTCTGGCCTAAGAGGGTTTGAGTAATTATTTATATAAAGATGGGATCTAATCACAATAGGAACTAAAACATTTTCTCTTATTATGTTCCTGACGTTTCGAGCGTGCCGTAACACTCAAGGTCGCAAGCATTATATAACATCCCGTGTTTATATAAATAATCGTCCGAGTGTCAGAGCTTATTTAGATCTTTCTAAACTCCGTTTTTTTTTCTCAGTTTTTCATCTTCAGTCATTTTGTGCGGGATATTTCGTCGGGTGTCAACCAAAACTCACTGATTACTACCACAAGTTCTTAGCTATAATGAACCGTACTAGTAACAAAATAAGGTTGATTTTCATTAAAAAAAAATTTAAACTGTTTATTATAAATAAAAAAACACAATTTTTACATGATACCCTTAGCATAATCCCAATTTATAGAGATTTTTTGCCAAGCGTCAAAGTAGTAGGATTTTCATGCTTTACATAATATGTTTTCTTCATTAAATTATATTTTTAACAAATTGACTATAAACTATAACTGCTCAAACAGAACTTTTTTAACAATCATTTTAAGCTTATGGGGTTTCTCCCCTAGGTTGTCTATTACATTTCAAGGAAAACCATTCAGAATATTAGGTAAGTAACTGGACCAGACTCTCTGTCCATAGAAGTTGTTACTATTCGGTATAGTGAAGTGCTTCGTTGAATACCTGACGTTAAAAGCCTAGTAATGCATGGTTTTTATGTGTATATGTCAGAATAAAAGAGACAATAATCAGTGTAAGGGCTTTGAATTATAGCTAACTAAAAACTCACCGATTGATGGCACACTGCAGACTTGGCAAAATTCAGATCTGAATTCACGGGAATTACTCGAAGAGTAATTGAGTTTCGCTCTGACTTCGATCGCGTCTACGGTGTTTAAGAAAAATAGTTTCTTATTCTCTATGTTACATTATTCATAGAGTAAAGCAAACAGATGAATGTAGAATTAATCGTGGGAAATGATTTCTTTGTTATTTTACCTGTAGATATTTTTTTTACTGTGATCCTCCAATTGTATGAACAGAAATGTATTTTAGAGAAGTTTAAGATTAACTTTACCGGTAGCATCATCTTAATGCCCGATGTAAAACTATGGTCCCTTTCGCACTTACAATAATAATACTTGCGAGTAAGAGACGAATGATTTACCCCCTTTCTTTTTAATTATCCAGAATGCATAATAGTATCAGCCTAAAAGGTACTTATCGTAATATTAGTTCATAAGAAATAAAGTCCTGTAGAAATACTGTTAAAGATATATTCTATTGATCATATGTGGGCCTTATTCCCTACATGATATTGATAAGGTCTACTTATTATCAGTTGAATAGTCTCTGTTTGTACATATGTAGTTTAAACGGTATCGTTAACTGCAAAAAGATCTACACTTGTGAGTGCCAACAGTCTTTGGTAAAGTACCTTTGAGTGCGTCAGCAGTGTAGATATTTGTGCAGTGAATTTATTTATGTAGTATGGTAGGGTACATCGCCAATTACTAGCCACCCCCCAATTACTGGCCACCTATACTAAAATGAATTCTGTGTATAGGTGAATAGAACTCATTTTTGTAAGAGGCGGCCAGTGATTGAACGAGTGGGTTGTGGATAAATTTCAGTTACTGGCCATTTTCCTTATACTGAAAATGAGTTTTATTTATCTGTAAATAGAATTCATTTTTGGAATAGGTGGCCAGTAATTGAAAAGTGGCTAATAATTGGATTTTCGTACCTTATATACTAAAATGAACTTTGTTCACCTATAAATAGAAATCAAATTAAGTGGCCAGTAATTGGAAAGTGGCTAGTAATTGGCATTTTACCCTATATATGTATACGTATGTATAAAGATATCAATGTTAACGGTAACAGAGTAATATCACAGGGCAAAAATCTAATTTGGGAGAACTATACGTTTAATATCAATTTAATATTAAATAGAAATTAATGTGGTGATGAATTCTTCTTCCAATCTACCTCTGAATTACAAAAATGTCTATTATATTTATTCATATATTCATTTTGAATACCGTTTTGTATTAATGTATTCTACTGTTGGCAGCAGATATTTACACGAAAATGATTTTTACTAATATATATTAAGGCTATCCATATACTTAACTTAAATTTTATTATATACTTGGGTACTACTCTACTCAGCTATTTGTTAGAACGAGACAACAATGTACACCTCTTATTCCAACAAATATCTGCTGCCGCTTTTGAATGTGTATTTCAAACATGATTATCTATCTAATAGATTAGTGTGTGTGATCATGTGTTGTGTTATGATCCGTAAAGATTGAAGCTTACACTTTGTCTTAGATAAGCGAAACGATGTACCTACACCTACACCTACGCAAGTACAAATATGTGAAAAGTTAAATGGAGCACAATGGAATTGGGGTAAAATAATACTACCTCCTGAATTACGGCATGTTTGTAACACTTTAATCTTATATATATTACACTTATTCTTATTTCACTAAAAATATGGAAAATGTATGTGATTTCTACTCAGAACTGCGAACATTTTTGAGGCTAATAGAAGAAAAAAAAACCGGCCAAGAGCGTGTCGGGCCACGCTCAGTGTAGGGTTCCGTAGTTTTCCGTCCGTCACAGTAAGTGTCCCCACTTAAGAGTTAATAACACCGCCATGTAGGATATGATATGAGAGTTCCACGTACAGCGACATCTATCGGCAAATTAAGTAAACTATTGCGCGCGAGCTTAAAGTATGGAAGATGATTTTTATGGAATAATTCTTTATTGCATGAACCGATTTTCACCGATTTTACTTTATTTGAAAGCACGTCATTTCATTGTAATTTTGTAGAAATTACAGGTACCTACAATAAACACCTGCTTATACGGTTAAATTACAAACTTAGTTCAGAAATTATTTTGTAATTTTTTTTCAAAAGCTATTCATCCTATCAAGTTCAAAATAATTTTCCTAGAAAGTTTTTATAAAGTTCTACTTTTGAGATTTTTTCATATTTTTAAAACTTATGGTTCAAAAGTTAGAGGGGGGGGGGACGCATATTTTTTTACTTCTGGAGCGATTATTTCCGAAAATATTTACATTATCGAAAAATGATTTTAGTAAACCCCTATTCATTTTTAAATACCTATCCAACAATATATCACACATTAGGGTTGAAATGAAAAAAAAAATCACTCCCCACTTTACGTATAGGGGAGGTACCCTAATAAAAAAAAAAAATCCACTTTTTATTTTACCACTTTGTCGGCGTGATTGATATACATATTAGAACCAAATTTCAGCTTTCTAGTGCTAACGGTCACTGAGATTATCCGCGGACGGACGGACGGGCAGACATGGCGAAACTATAAGGGTTCCTAGTTGACTACGGAACCCTAAAAAGGGCCCCAGTCATAAACTTTTCGTCGCTTCCGTTTCGTTACCTCAATGGGAAAATTTATAAAAAAATATAGAAGTGACCTAAAACACAAACTCTGTATTTTTATTGGGCTCCGTTGAGATTAAAAGTACCGTCGCTCTTGTAGGACAAAGTTAGACCTCGTAGGCTGTAACTAACGCTTCATAGGTTCCTTAGCTTACGTAAATGTATTATCAGCATTTTATCCTATAAATGTATTATGACCTCTCTTTTCACAGCTTTGTTACATTTTATATTGTTTTCAAGTAGGTTTACGACTTGTGAAAATATAATTATTAAACAGACGCTTTTTGTAGTTAGTTTAATACTTGTTTTCAAAAAAAAAAGACTTCACATTAAACGTTTCAAACGAGAACATTTAAACGACGTCTAGAATGGAAGATTTTATCGTAATTGTCTTCGATGTTCCTGAAAATCAATTATACATGCTTAATTTTTGGTTGCGATATACATATATGGAAACCCCTTCTCGATGAAGTTTCGGATATATCAAAATCGTAAACAGTACCAATATTCTTTATTTTTGGGAACATAAAACAAAATTAATCTGTATACGATGCTATATTACTAAAATTGTTAAATTTATGCTTAAAAAGTACTTTGTTGAATTCTTATAATCGAACTTCACTACGAAGATCGAAAACGATTAGGTCGCATACCTGTGTGCAAAACGTCCCTTTTTCAACTTCTCATTTGCTGCCATTTCTGCGAAATGTTTGATAGAAAAATAACTATTAAGGCCTACTTAAGATGTTATCAAACCTTGAAACTCTCAAATAAAGATTAGATTATTATTATACAATAAATTAAACGAAGTTATAATGGTAAAAACAAGCACGTATATTCATACGTAATGCAAGAATTAAATCAAGGGACGGTTGTTAAATAAAGACAGTTGGCTCTAAGTAGTGAGTTCTTAAGTAGGGTTATTATATAGCTATTCATAGTGATCAGTGGCTATTATAGTTCTTAGTACTTAACTTTTCGTTGCCATAACTTGGAGTACAAATATTATCTTGGGTTTCTTGTTATTATTTTTACCATTTATAATGATAGAAATAACAGTGTTGGAAATTAAACTTTATTGCCTAACGATTAGGTTGAAATTTGGTTGTTATTCATTTCAGATTTGTTTGAGTCTCAATTAACTACATAGAGGTGTAGTGATTACTATTTGTATGTTTGAGAAATAAAACAGTTATATTATAATTTTGTTTTTTTGTTTTTAATACAAGGTACCTAGGTACAGGATACCTAGGTACTAGCTAGGTACAGATCTACCTAAAAACAGACATCCCGCAGACATCACTTTAAGACCTAGCTTAAAATGAAACTTGCAAACGTTGCAAACGATTGACCGAGTAAAGCAGGGATGGCGAACTCATGGGACACTTTATTATTAAATACTCGTAATATTTGCGTTAAGAAAATAGTAAAGTCTCCATCAGATATATCGGAGCGGCCAAGGTGGTCACAAATATCTGAACAACGCCTATGTTGTCAATGTGATAAAAGACCATGTTCAGATGTTTTTGAGTACCTTGGCCGCTCCGATGTATTTGATAGCGACTGTACATAACTCTATCTAGATGCAAACCACTGGCTAGGAAATAACCACTAACCAATATTCAAAGTCGCTGAATGAGGCTTAAGACTCCTATAAGTACTTACAGCGTGTATTTTTGATATAACCGCATACGCCAAGGGTAGTTAGTATAGACCCTAAAAAACATACTTTAATATGTTTTTTTTTCCTTATAAAATATTTCGCAATTAAGCGACATATCCTAAAACGCAGTTCAGTACCTTAGTATTTTTAATCAAAGATCTCGACGAAATGAGAACCTCCTCCTTCGAAATATTGAAGTCGGTTGAAAATAAAACCTGTGGGGCCTTGGTTCGCTAAACTGGTGTAAACAATGGTTGTCGCGGTTCATCGAATAGCTCTCTCCTGAATTATAATACTTGGGTTCACGCCACTTCGTTATGGTAGGCTAGAGTGTATTAACACCTTGTTTACGGGACGTTGCCTCTTTCGTACTCCGGTCAAGTTATGTGTGGTAACCTGCCTGTAGAAGCGTAGATATGAGCAGTTGCTTTCGTAAAAACCATTCATGGGATTATTAGATTGCAGAGGACTCAACTGAGTCGAAGCAAAAAGCTGAGTCATATCTCGTGATGTCCTAACTATTGCCCTGATTGTTGATAATATAGGCCAATCAAAAAAAATGCGTTTTGAGGAATTAATTTCCAGCAGGCTGGACATTGATTCAATACCCTAATTTGGTGCTAAATGGCAGCAAAATAATTGCGAAATATTTTCTCTTTTTTTCAGTTATTTACATGTAGGTCAAAAACGGTAGGTCCGTCGGAAAAAGCCAATCCGTTCAATGTTAAAGAGGGTTAAATTCGGCTGCATTTGTTGGGGATAGAGAGGCCAGATTGAATGTTGGCTTTATGAGGAATTTTGAGAATATTTCAACTGTCCAAGGAGGTCTCATTGGCTTTAGGTGAATAAAGGACTGCCAGGAATATATGACATGCTTAAATGAGGTCCTCAGGATCAACACAGGAGCAAATTTTTTCCAAAATAATACACACCCGGGATTGGGCAAACTCGGATTACAAGAATTTAGGATCAAATGAAGGTTTTAAAACGATTTCCAGCTTGCTGTAAATTAATTCTTCGAAAAAGTCTAATTTGATTAGCCTGATAAGTTACAAGCGTCAGTTAGGTACTAAGCGTAAGTTAAGCGTAGCTGATAATAACTTACAAGCGTAAGTTATTATCCGGGGCCTATTCGACTTAATTAATGACAGATAGAGTCTGAGTATTGTGGCTGTGCAAGAGCGAGTGAAATTCTCGAACATATTTAATTAGTGCTAACAGACGAGCGTACCGGACCGCTAAGGATGGTACTATTTGTAAGATGGTGAGATATATATACAATATAGCTATCTAAACAATGTGGTCACTACATTCTACTGATAGGCAGAAGACCTACCAGTGCATTTTTCAGCCATAAAACGTGCGTGACAGTTCCAACAGCCTTCTGCGCCTAGTGTTAGAGTCGCCTGCTTGCGCCTTCTGGAAACTTTGGGACTCTGTTCACTTGTCTTCCAGAGGTTTAGTGTATAATATAATATAGTATAGGTTTTACTAACATAGTTTTAAGGGAGTGTATATACAGGGTGGAAAGATAAGTCGGTCCCTGGAGGAAAACTACCTTAAAACGTTGAGATAGCTCAATTCACTGAAAGGAAACATTCTTTAATTTATTTAAAGGGACATAACTGCTTTTACAAATTTTTGAAAAAGAGTACAGTTTTCAAAAAAGTATTTATTTTGTAATTTTTGCCATTAATAATTTTTATGACAATTGATGCCAATTGATCCTGTTTCTAACGAGGATAAAAACTTCTAAATACCAACCAAGTTTAAGGCACAAGAGAACCCATAATTTATGGGTTTATTATTGGGTATTATTATTTAATAATAATAATATTTTTCATACAATTAGTATGAAAAAAAGTGAAAATTAAGAAAAAAACTGAATGCAGTTTTAGTTTTTAGGAAAAATAAAAGAATGTTTCCTTTGAGCGAATTAAGCTATCTCAAGGTTTTAAGGTAGTTTCCCTCCAGGGCCCGACTTATCTTTCCACCCTGTATATCTGAAATATAATGATCTGAAATAAAATATTTGAATTTGAATTATTATTTGAAAATTCATTCCCGCCGGCTTACCGAGTTTGTGACTTAGAACTTAATTTCAGAATATTAGGACTGAGTAGTTTAACAAAATGGGTAAGGTATAGGCTGCGTTACGTATTCAAAACGATACTTGCATCAACAGATCGGATAACTCTCAATTAGACAAATCGCTAGAAAGCGTTATGCAGAACGGCGCCGTGAAATGCAATGGAATAAGCCTGCTAGGAAGTTAAAACCACAATCAGAGCTACAAGTAATGCGACATAGTAGAATTGACACTTTTTTAATAGGTACCTATATCTAATACCTTTATCCTTTTATTATTTTTAAACCACGGCTTATTGATAGGTGTTTTTTCATAGGAATCGTTTTGGTTTTTTAATTTGAAACATTACAATTTGTCCCCTCGGCCGCCATACTGCGCACAATCGAGGCAGGGACATATGGTAATGCACCTTTTTATGGGCTTCTACTTACCTACTTTTCCCCCCATTCTTAGCCTTTGTTCATACATAAGTATATTTGGTATTATTTGTCTGGCGGCTTAAGGATAAATGCGCCATACTTTAAGTATGGCGCATTTATCCTTAAGCGCTTTATCCTATTGCGCAAGCCGCCGGACAAACTTACAATACTATTCGTTCTGTTACTATTCTATCTTCGGCTTTACCTCTACTCATTATTCATTGACATTTCTGTGTATTCTGTGTGAATGGAGCTTATCTTGCACCTCTTGCGCACCCGGAACTGCTATTAGCTAGCGTTTATTTCCGTATTTTAACCCGGTACCTTATTCAAGAGCGTGCATTTCAAGAGCATGTCGGTTCAGGTCGAACCACAAAGTTTCTACTAACATGCTGCACTACGTGGCTAATCTATATATATAAAACAAAGTCGCATCGGTTACATTTAAAAACTCGAGAACGATTGAACCGATTTAAATGATGTTTGATTTCACCCCTTGAATGGTGCAACAACTCCGTACTTTCGGTTTCGTTATCGCCAGTCCTTATAGCGCCGTCGGCTTTTCACGAGAACTTGCAAAATGTACGTAGTTTTGCGATACTTAGTTTAATGTTTGCATATTATTCAATAGTTTAGTACTGTGTAACACAAACAGATCTTCCTCCGATGTCTTGGAGCACACCTACATGGATAATTTCTGCCATTATTTAAACTTGACTTGATGAACTCTATTAATTTAATCTACAATAAGTAAACAGCGGAAAAATTAGGAACCTACAAGAAATTTCTAAGCTACAACGGAAAATATAACTTTACGCCTTTAAAATACTATCATGTCGGAAATATGTTAATACTATGATGTTATTTAGCTACTTAAGGTAAGTACTGAAATTTCCAGTTCAGCGATGGAGCGCCTTTCTCCAGGCGCAGGCGCACGGCCATCATTCCAATCGCAAGCGGGTTGCTAGTTCGGATATGGCCCGTGCAACTCCATGTGTCACATGCGCAATGCCGACCCTTCAATATAAAGGAGGAATTACTGTGTTCTGTTGATATTGTGCGTGCTGTACTACTATGGTACAGTAACCATCACATATATCGGAGCGGCCAGGGTACTCAAAAATATCTGAACATGCACTTTATCGCCCTGGTAATAGGGGCGTTGTATAGATATATATGGCCACCTTGGCCGCTCCGATATATCTGATGGCGACTGTACTTACACCTTAACTCGAAAATATAGGTAAAAAGTCTAAAGCTTATTTTTTACTTAAGTATATACCTACCTACGTCGAATCTCATGACATTAACTAACTTAAACTGGCGTCCGAGAACCCAACTCGCTTTCGCTCGCGAATGCAATAAGAATATACCTACCAGGGCATTTTGACATGACTTTAGCTACCAGCATAATTATGACCACGGATTACTTATAGTTGATACGGATCTTGAGGTTCAGGTCATACCGGATTCAACGTCTAAAGTCAAAACAATTTGTGAATTCGCTAAAGTCGCGAAGTCGTTAACACTGCATGCAGCAAGCAGTTGCGACAGGATTGGATTGATAGACATTGCAAATATCTTGATCTGTACCTATTAGTATACTTGGCTCAGGTAATACATTTCCTATGCAGCACTACACATATAATACCAATAGCAAATAGAATTTGGCCAAGAGCCGCACGAGCTGAAGTGCTTAACTACCTGAGAATTAAATCGATTTCTATGGACGCCCTGCATTACCTACACCGTGTCCAAAAAGTTCGAATACACTTTGGAGGTCTTATAACTTTTTTGTACGAATAGTTATTGTAGTGAAATCTGTATTTTATTAAAGCTATACTAATATACAAAATATGCTGCAAATATTTTGGACTAACTCCACCTCTTACCTATTTTACTAGCTGACTACATTTTTCAACTCAATCTCACGCGGCACGCACGCTTTCAAGGTTATTTCGTCCCAAATATGCTCGATATCTTTTTTTTTCACTGTCCATATTTGCTATTTTATAATAATGTGACCTACAAGTGCCTACAAGGTATGTAAAAACATACCAAATCAATGTAATAAACGCAAATCTGGAGAATGGAGTGGCCGTTTACTTTCGGCAATATAATCATCGAAATTAGCTTTTCTCAAAGCTTGAACAACGTTTGGACTGTTTTGAGCACAATTTTGTGAGAAAATAATTTAATTTTTATCCCTAAACACAGTTTTCAAATTTTCAGGAGCGTTTTTCGACGAAAACCTCTGATTTATAATTTTCATTATTAATGTGCGACTTTATCGGTAAATATAATGAAATTTGGCTCCACATATTTAACTGAACCCCACACTACCACCAATAGTTCCCTCTGGAGTCTGGGAACATTAACCTCATGGTTTAGGCTGTTTTTTATACTTGCTGCTCACAAACGACCGTTTTGAGCATTGTAAGGCTATTTTAATTCAATGAGTTTCTCGTCAGAAAATCAACTCCTTCCTGCGTGCCAGGAATGTATTGAGTTGGATTATGTACTCTAATTTTCTCGATTGCTACGGAAAAACGATGAACTTCACGTTTATTGTAGCTATGATATCCAGGATCCACCTCCAAAATACCACGTAAGGGTCTCCCCAAGCCTATCGACGCGGATTCGGCAAAATTCGGTGGAAAAAAGCTTTATGTCTACGCAATAAGAGCGAAAAAGACGTCGACGCGTCGGCAGGCGTCGGCCGAGCCGAGCCGAGTCGAACCGTGCATTGTTAGCTCTTATTGCGTGGTCATAAAGCTTTTTTCCACCGGATTTTGCCGAATCCGCGTCGATAGGTTTGGGGAGACCCTAAGGATCTCCTCAAAATTTTCAGAACGGCAGTTGATTTTTGGATAAAGCGGCTTTTGTCCTCTAAACTCGCACTCTCACGATATTTAGTATTTTAATGGTTCTAGCTGCGTAGCTGACCAGATTTTTTCCTGTCTTCTAAAGAGGAGCTATTTTAAGACCTTCTCATTGTTGTGTAAACGAGATTGCGTTTGATTCCAAAAAGTTTTACCGCCTTGAAAAAACACCTTTGCAGTCGCCATTACGAAATTTTGTACTAAATTGTTAATCGAAAGTACTTCATTGAAGAGTGAAGACAAATTTCAAGTCCTTGGCGTTTTTTACTATTACATTATGTTCAAGTTAACTTATTCTTTAGATTAATATAATAAATGGATGGCCAAAATATGTGTATTCGAACTTATTGGACAGGGTGTATATTAATATTACGCGTGCGGATAAGGCAGACATCTCTTTTACATTAAATATGATTGAATACAATTGCAGCAATAAAGCAGTGACCAGTCATGTCATGAAGTGATAAAGAGCGAGTGCATCTGTGTGTAGGTACCCAGCAGTTACAGCTGAAATGCAGTCCGTTTGCGTCGACCCTTAACGATGCGATGGCTTAACCAAGAGTTTGAATCTTTAAATGCCGATGAATGCTATGTGTATAAATACTATCTACCTACGCAATATCATCATATTCATCATCAAGGGCACTAAATTCGACACTGAGGTGTCGATTGAAAACGAGTCAATTATGTGCGCTGTTTCTTGAAAGAGTATGACATTTTGGTGTAAAACCCGCAGACAATTTCACGGTATAAGTATGTAAGTACATATTTAAACAGCCATCGGATTGGATTATTGCATATAGATTTACAGGCATATAAACCTCTGCCAATATTGCCATAAAACAGGTGCATTTTCGAAAGCGGTGCAATATTGATTGGTTTTTAAACGATTCAGCCGAAAATTACGTAAATGTAAATTGAAAATGTAATAGCAACTGGAACTGTTCGGCTTAATGCATCAATTATTTCACTCAGATCTAAATGACGTAACTGAAATCACGCGATTTTACGCTGCAGGCGACCAGGTGCTGGCGTCACGGAAAGAGAATAACAAGAAACGTTATAACAGCGAGACAAATTTAACTGTCCCCATAACGATAGAAAATTAATCAGTAGAATCCAACCACGCTAATTCTACAATGGATTTTGCTGCGAAAAAATGTGGAAATGCCTTCATAAACGTGAATTTTAATTTAGGTATGACGTTTACAATGAGTTCACACTTATTATATAGATACCTACCTGTACAGGGAAAACTTTTTGGCTTTAAAGACGTTTTATGTTGATCTCCAACTCCTGATCGTGACCACTAAAACACTTGATCATTGAGTTTTGTCCGGTCCATGTCATGCTGCTGCTGAAGCAATATTTGCTGTGATGTTCCGCTCGTTTGCAATACGCGGTACTCGGACTTTTAGCTTCGCATACGTTGCTATTATTAGATTTTGTCTAATTTACAAGCATGGGAATTTTGAGCCACACATATAATAAGACTGTTTACCAAAGTGGTGGTGGTACTAATTACACTAGCTCACCTCACTCAAGCAGACAGTTCCCTCCCGCTCTGCAAACCGGATCGTGGGTATCAGCCACACTCTGCAATCGAGCTTCGAGGAACACCGGAGAGCTCTTTTCTACTGTTTACCCAAGAGGCGCGATTGAGCAATCTGGATGTACCTTAAAAATGATCAGAGCTGTGTGGTTGCAATGCTTGCATGTCGGATGCTGGATTTTATTTGAGCTACATACCTATTTTTTTCTCACCTGTAATGACAATACAGGCAACATAATACATGACATACAAGTACAATGTACCTGGCGCGACATGTTCTTGGCCAGTTTATTATTCTAGGCTAACGTAATTCATAAACAGCACAAATATTTTCCCAGCACATCTTATAAGGCGCGTACAGCAATCCAAACACATGTCGGTTTTTACTCAAAACCGCGTCGCGGTTGCCATAGTCATAACTAGAGCCATTGACAAGTAAATGATAGAGACTGAAATTTACGTTAATCTTACGTTCATAATTGTTGATAAAGTGACTTTTGCGAGGTCTCAGTTCTATATATTTTGTTAGATGATTTAACCTCTGCTTCAAACTTACTCCGTACATATTTACTCAACTAACTGCATTTGTAATAATGGTGAAAACACAGACCTAAAATTGCGCTTTGCTAAAAGACAGACGAAGTGCGCAAAAGAGAAACCAACACGTATATGAACATTCCGCGAGTGCGAAAGAGATACATGATCAGTCTCCTAGCAGGACGACTTTTGACATCACTCGTTACACTTAAACACCTGCGTCGGGAGTGCTCATATTTAATCTTGAAAAATATAATATTATCCGCTGTTCATTTACCTGGAATGAAACAAAAGAAGAATGGTGTCGTGTTGCGTCCCGGATTGCACAACTACACAAATGAAAAACCCAGGCAATCACTCGTTTCACAGGTAAATATGATATTCCGATCGTTGTTTTTGAAACCATATTTTATCAAATTAGCCAAATAAATCATGTAAATAACCGTTTGATACCATTAAATATTAATGTCTCTTTTACTGCATGTGAATATTTTATCATAATAGTTAATATTAAAGATTATTTTGTGTAAAAATCAAAATTGTCATTTTACGCTAGGGTTTGACAAAATATCGTAGGGACATAATATCGATAACTGTTCGATATGAAAATTATAATTATAGCTTCGAAAGAATTATAATAAATAATAAATGTCGTATTAACATTATGTCATTCCGCTTACATTTATCTATGAAAGCTAAATTCCACTCTTAAGTGTGTGCTGCGCCTATCACTTCGACTTCCACCCAACTTCCACTCCACCAAGATTGCATTGATGCAAGACTACATTTGCATGCGATTTTATTAGCGTCACAATTAATAACGCTATAATAAAGAAGTATGTAAAAAACAAACTATCACGTATATAAACACTCCACAAGTGTGAGAGAAAAAAATGACAAATCTAAAGGCGTGCCAACATCTTAATTTCTGTAAAATAACATGAACCCGCTTTTTAACAGATCATATTTAATCGTGTGAAATATAAAATAATTCTGAATAAATATATTTTAGTTTTCTAGAATTTTAATATGCCGTTTAGTGTAAAACATGAATATAAATTTAACGTTGCAACTTATCGATAATAAAGTCAAATATCGATAGATAATTGACCTGTTGTGTGTGGCACCACTATTTTTTACGCTCACATAGACAATTTACCCACACTCTAGCATTTCAGTTTTTGTCGCACTTTTGATATTTGTCAAACCATCTGTCTATACTAGATCTGTGGGTGAAAATGATAATAAGACTTTCACAAATGTAAGTAAAATTGATCTGAACCGACTTTCCTGCAATTAAAGACAAATATACATTGAAGATTTTATTGGTAGGTACTTAATCTCCATAATGTCAATGTTGCGTTCCTTATCAGTCATCATATCATTGTCATATCATTCCTAGTATTTAGTAGCTAGATGCCTACATTACTTGGTTAAATATTTTGTATGGCGTATGTTAGTAAATTAAGTGGTTAGTGTAAGCAATTTTATACAATTCACTAGATTCATTACCATGTTAAATCGATATAGAGGTATTTAGGTACTTTAAACCTACAACATTTGGTCATTTTGTACAGAAATTACTTGTTTTCAGTCTTTTTGATCTAACGTATATCGTGCCGACAGTTTACTAAGAGTCGCGTAAAGGCGCTGCACTAAATATAACAATTAACTCATCAAGTATAGTTAATGTACAACAAAGACGAGATTAGATGTCCTTATCATTAACTTTATCTTTATTACTGTAATTTACAATACTCAATAATCGTTAACCTAGTTTCGATTATGGGTGTGATTGCTAAATTTGATGAATTGATGGGGTATCGATGAGGTATGAAGGTATGAGGCTCATACGATGATTATGCGACCTTTAATATGTCTAATGAATGACGGCGTTTAAATGAAGATATTGGAGATCAACCCGTATATTAACCAAAAATAATGCATATTAGGTATTCACTCTTAGATATAGACCTGCCCCTATTTCAGTCAGTATCATCAATCTCCTTAACAATTATAGTAAAAAATTTCTGCTTAAAATCTTATAGTTATGAACTTACGACATTGCATTTCCACAGCACTTTATCTGCGCCGTTTCTAGCCCTATAAATAACACCCTATAGGTCGTGACGACGTACCTACTTAAATAAAACCATAACAAAACAAATATAAGCAGGTAAACTAAGAAGTATATAAAGTATTAGCCTACTCGGATAAGTATGTAATAAACACGGCAAGCATTGCAATGTGTTTTGACGTAATAAATAAGTTTATCTCCAACGGAAATGCGATACGCTGCGACGTGTGCCTGCGGTCCCTACTTTCACGTGTATTCTGTATAGTGCAGGGGTCGGCAAACCTCGGCTCGCCAGCCGCATGCGGCTCTTTGAAGGGTCAGTGGTGGCTCTTCAAGTTCCCCAAAATTAAAAAAAAAATTTAAAATATTAATGAAAAACAGAAAACTGCGACTCAATTAGCTTCCAAAAATTCCATATTTTCCGCCATTGGGCTCTTTGTCAAAAAAGTTTGCCGACCCCTGGTATAGTGGTATTCGTGGTCTGCTGCATCGCTTTGAAAGGACGAATTTCAAGGAATCTGTAACGACTCTTACGACTTTTTGGGTGCATACGTATAGTGCAATCATGAACATACAATCCATAACATGCTTAAGGATCTGGAAAGACTAAGGGTGGGTTGCACCACGCATAACTACCGAACTGATCGACGTTAAATATGGCGACAGAGCTGTCAGCCCATAGAAAACTGTCAAACTTTTCATGCAAGATTTTTTTAACGATGACGTTGACGTTACCAGACGGTTTGGTGCAACCAGCCCTAAGTGTGAGCCCAATTGCGAATAGAGACCACATGGTGGTATTATCAGTGCAGTCAATCCGTACTTTTGTTGTGACCTGACTTGACTTGGACTATAGTTCACTATCTGACTATACAATATCTTTTATTTCTAACTTAAAGTATGTAGGTCCCAAGCAGATTAAGCTAGAAACATTTTCTTATATTTACAAGTCCTAAAACAAAATAAAAATAGGTTTAATTTGTGTATTTTTTTGTAAACATAATGAGCTACCTACATATGATGCAGATGTCAATAAGTTTACATAAGTATTATTATTTATTTAGATAACAACGGGACCTAATCGCGTGCACTTAGGTACTTTTATTATTTTCCTGACGTTTCGAGCGTGCCGTAACGCTCGTGGTCGCAGGCTGACTCACGCTCGTAACAACAGGAATATAATAATAGTAAGTGAACGCATTTAAGTCCCGTTTTTATCCAAATAATAAGTGAAAATCGTGCGAGCTAAAATTAGTTCACGTATGCCCTTATATCGAAAAATCTTTACAATGAATGTAATGTAATTAATAATATGTATGTATTTATTTTATGTACAGTACGATTTCTCCTTATCTCTTATGCGCCAGCAAAACAAAAATGGAAGTGATTACACTTACCTAGTAGAAAATATTGTGAAAGAGCGTTTAATATTCATCGTACGTAGGAACTATATCGTCGGCTTTACGCCACGGCTGGAGTTCTATCTGTACCGGAAAAGGTTTGTTAACAGGTACGTATAAAATGCTGTAACTTAGGAACTTAGTGCTATTAAATAAATGTTTTGGGGAAAATCTTACACAAATAAAAGACCCAGAATTAGTAAAGACTATGGGTTCCAGACGACGACATACATACCTACTTATATTTATTGGTTTATATTAATTTTAAACAAAATGAACCGACTACACTTAGCATCCACCTTTCCAACAGCAATTGCTCGAGTCGAGCTGCTGTAAAAAATACTCAAATCACTATAGGTGTGCCTATAATAGTTGAAGAGTTCCCTCGATTTCTCCAGGATACCATAATCAGATCCTGACCTGGTTACAATGGGACCAACTGTGAAGTATACTCTTTCAAACAAAAAAGAATTTTCCAAATCGGTCCTGCCGTCTTCGAATAATCGGTGAACATACATGAAAAAATAGCAAAAAAAAACAAAGATCCCGACGAATTGATAACCTCCTCCTTCGAAATCTTGATGTCGGTTGAAAAGGAATAGGTATATTTAGAAAACATCCATAATTTTCCCCATCGGCACACAAACCACTCTAAGGTTTTGCCAATGATGGGTCTTGTAATATATAATACTAGCTGTGCCCGCGGCTCCGCCCGCGTGGAATTCGGTCTGTCAGTAAGCGGCTAATTCACCCCTAATTTCTCTCCCGCTACCCTGGAGGCGGAACTTGAAGTAAAGTTGATAGATGGATACGCTAGAAGACAGTAGTCCTAATAAAATATTTTACAATTTCCTCTAAATGAAACTACACTCAAAAATGAATACTTTTTCTTATCATATGAATTTTTTTTGGCATGATTTAAACGACATAGAGTAGTAGGTGTATATCGGACGATACAGGACCACTTTTGTATTTATACGTTCATGTCCACGGCAAATATCATCCAAATCGATCCTCCCGTCAAATCAGTCATGAAAGGTAAGAAATGCAGAAATGATTTTTTCCTATTTGAGGTGCACTTGGAATTTAACTCAATCGAGTGTAGTGGCCCCTTTTAGACGTTGAAGTTTTATAGGCTACGTCCTGGCTGGGGATTTTCTTGAATTGAAATTAGTAATCCTTAAGGGGTGATTTCCGGGATAACAATGCAAAAGAAACCGGCGAAGAGCATGTCGGGCGATGCTCAGTGTAGATAAAACGATAAAAGATATTTATTCTTCAATATAGGCACACTACAATGCACTTATGAACGTCAGAGAGAAAAAAAAAACTACCACCGGTTCTAACCCTACACCTCTCACCCGAGAAGTATTATTTATGACCGGCAAGAAACTCGGCGCGACTTATTTTTTCAAAACAGTTATACAGTAATATTATATCTTAAAGATACACATTAATGCGTAGTTCTAATAGATGCTTTATCTACTATCTCTAAACATTCACCATTCAGGAGAATCTTAGTGTCCACCGGTGCAACGTTTGGCAAAACAAATCTAATACATTTGGTTTTCTTAGCATTAAGTAGCAAATTGTTAATAGTAAACCAGTTCAGTACAGCAGCTAGTGTGTTATTGATTACAGTAAAATCGGTAGATTGCCGGTCAACTTTGAAAATTAAAGATATATCATCGGCAAACAGAACGATATCACAAAGGTTTTGTATCACACAAGGTAAATCATTTATATAAACCAAAAACAGGAATGGGCCCAAAATAGAACCCTGTGGCACTCCTAATTTATCTAAAGTCCCTTAAGACTGGGTTTTATTTACAACAACTGTTTGTGTTCTGTTGCTAAGATATGAAGACATGAGATTCAAGGCATTTTCTGACAAACCATAATGTTCTAATTTACGAATGAGGGTTGTATGATCTACAGAGATCTGTATAGTTTCGTAGATGCCGCCCTGTTACAAAACATCCGTTCAACAGGTCGTTTATTAAGGGATATTTGGCGGCGCTTACGTCATTTTACTATTCGGTACTTCCTTTCACTATGCGTTTTTGACTGATAATTCAAAAACGGCTGAACCGATATTATTCAATATAGTTTTTATTGAAAGTTCTTCAGGCCTCACGAAATTTCAGCTTTCTAGTGCGAACGGTAGTGTAGCTAGACCGTGGACAGACGGACGAACATGGCGAAACTATAAGGGTTCCTAGTTGACCACGGAACCCTAAAAAGCGATAAATAGTAGTTTATGTAACTGTTACGTAATAAGGCCTAATTATGTACAGAAGCATACACTGCTTTACCTACACACATATTAAAAATCCATCCATTGGAACCATTAGAATGACCGCCATTACACCGCCATGACCAACCTTATTGCGCCGGCGGTCGGGGAGAGGGGGGGATTTTCATTACGTTACCGTAGGTAATGAATTTTCATACGTTTTTACCACACTCTCACAGATAATACACTGATCTTACGTTACTGGTTGCAATAATGGTGGTTACATACGGTTCCGAACGTGGAATCGAGAATTTATGATATTGGTGTAGATCAAGATATTTATTCTTCAATGTAAGCACATTACAATGCACTAATAAACGTCAGAGAAAAATAAAATACGTGAGTGTCGTGGAACACTCGATTGGAACGAAGTTATGACTTCTTCGTAAATTTTGTGGTTTTAATTTTTTTTGTATTTTTTTGAAATTCTGAAAGATTTGGAATTTTTGGCAATTTTGGAAATTTTGGAAATTTTGGATTTTTTTTTAATTTTTTGTAATTTTTGTAATTTTTGAAGTTTTTAAAATTTTTGAAATATAGAAATCTTGCCAATTTTGTCATTTTTTACTTTTAGGTT
The DNA here is from genome assembly GCA_947086415.1 of Pammene aurita. Lineage (NCBI taxonomy): Eukaryota > Metazoa > Arthropoda > Insecta > Lepidoptera > Tortricidae > Pammene > Pammene aurita. The sequence continues at coordinate 24,826,795 of OX352308.1, read as the reverse complement.
CTCGACTTTTTCACTTTTATCACTTTGTCACTCCTCACTTTCACTTTTCACTACACTTCACTTCACTTTATTCTATTTTATATATTTTTTATTTCATTCCATTTTACATGTTCCTCAATCGTATGGGTGTCGCGTTTTCTTGAACGTCACGTGATTTTTTTTTTTTTCGCCTAGCCCCCCATCCGCGAACCGTCCGATAAGGAACTTCGTTCCAAAACTACCACCGGTTCTAACCCTACACCTCTGGGCCCAAGAAGTATTATGACCGAAAAGAAACTCACGGGACTTATTTTTTTCAAAACAGTAATACATTATTAGATCTTAAAGATGCGTAGTTCTTCAAGAAAACATCAAAACAGCTTGAGAGAGAGATAATGTACCCATTATTTAACCATAAAGAAAAATAAATCCTAATCTGACTGCTTCACAAAACGTTTGATATGTTTTCCTACCTAAACGGTGTCCTATAAATGTTCGATGATTTTGTAGTAGTTTTTTGGTTTGGGCCATGCATCTTTGTCCGTCATATATAGTCCTTGAACCTGCAATAACCCTTTGACAGTCATGACATTTTCAAATATTTCTTAAGATCGGGTAAAGGTAAATTTAAAGCATCGACGGGTAACATGTTATAAATATGAACACCTTGACCAAAAAATTACAAATTATTTCAATACCAAATTTCATCTAAATACGTACAGCGGTTATTGGTTGTTTCTTCCCCATGTAAACTTCCACCCCTTTTGCATCCGCTTAAGGGATAATTTCCGAGATAAAACTATTTTATTTCCTTTTCCAGAGCTCAAATTATCTCCATACCAAATTTTATCTGAATCGATTCTGCGGTTAATAATTCCCTATACAAATTTCCAACTCCCTTCTCACCCCTTTAGGGTTGATTTTCGGGTTGAAACTATCCTTTGTCCTTTCTCGAGACCCATACTATCTCTATACCAAATTTCATCTTTATCAGTTCAGCGGTAAAATAATCCTCATACCAACTTCCAACCCCCTCTCCACCCCAGAAGGGTTTATTTTCGAGATGAAAACTATTCTCTCGTTTCTCGGGACTCAAATTATCTCCATACTAATTTCTATTAAAAATTCTCCATACAAACTTTCAACCCCCATTTCACCCCCTCCAGGGTTGATTTTCGGAAAGAAAACTATTCTTCTTCCTTTCCCGGGACTCAAACTATCTCTACACAAAATTTCATCAAAATCCGTTTTGCCGTTTTCACGTGATGCGCGGTCAAATAAAAAGACAAACAGATAAACAGACAAAAAATCTAAAAATTGTTGAACGTGTTCTGTTATCGATTCTAAGTATCCCCAGCCAACGTTTTTTCGAATATATTCCATGAACAGACTTTCGACCCTCTTCAGCTTTATTATATGTATAGATAGTTTTTATTGAAGGTACCTTTCAGGCTTCACTTCCATTATTTTTTTCTATTTTTTTGGACCTACGGTTCTAAAGTAAGATGGGGGGGGGGCTTTTTTGAAGATGAAACTATCCTTTGTCCTTTCTCGAGACCCATACTATCTCTATACCAATTTTCATCTAAATCAGTTCAGCGGTAAAAAAATCCTCATACCAACTTCCAACCCCCTTTTCACCCCCACAAGGGTTTGAAAACTATCCTATGACGTTCCTCGAGACTAAAATTATCTCCATACTCATTTCTATCTAAATCGTTTCAGCGGTTAAAAATTCTCCATACAAACTTTCAACCCCATTTTCACCCCACCCGGGTTGATTTTCGGGATTAAAACTATATATATTATCCTTTCATGGAACTCAAACTATCTCTATACAAAATTTCATCCAAATCCGTTCAGCCGTTTTCATGTGATGCGCGGTCAAATAAACAGATAAACAGACAAAAATTCTAAAAATTGTTGGAACGTGTTCTGTTATCGATTCTAAGTATCCCCAGCCAACTTTTTTTCGATTATCTTCCATGTACAGACTTTCGACCCTCTTCAGCTTTATTATATGTATAGATAGATTGTAAAATGCTTATTCTTATTCAATAAATTAAAAATTAAACTCGGGAATTATGGTAAAATTCATAAGAGTCCGGTAACGGTTTTTTTCGATTTCGCTAACTTTTCGATACTATTTTGCAGTAACTGACAAGACTTCTATTGGTTTGTATATTTTTTTATAGATCGTTTATTTTTAGACTGCATAAATGGAACACTTTTTATTATTTTCATTTATGTTTCATTTATAAATAATACACCTTAATGTAACAGCTGTTTCGCGATTTTTGCTAAAAATTGCTGAAGTTTAGGTGGTATATTTGGGAATGTAGTTCATAAAAAAATTAATGTAAAAATAAACTTTACTTTATATGTTAATGGGCATACAAAAAATCACGACAAGTTTGCGCGAATCAACGTCCTCACTAAACAAGCTCTATAAGAATTGAGTTTTTGGGTATTAAATAATAATTTATATGTATCAAAAGTATTTTTTTTGCAATAACAAGACTTCAAACTATCTTATCAAATGAAATTCATGAGCGTTATTTCATTATTAGCGATTATCGTTTTCAAATCGCACATAAAGCTGTTGCTTGACAATGCCATATATAATATGAATTGTTTACCATATATGAATTGCTTTATACGCTTCAACATATTTGACATATTTGCAAATGTGTGTACCTAAAGTTTTGTCAAATTACTCCACTTAATTAAGAATTCTACATTAAACAATTGCAACTAAACTAAATCCCAGTATGGCATTTATTTTAATAGCACTTGTTTATAGCTTCATAGGTTATGGATGCCGTTAGGTAAATGGGAGTAGTCTTAACTTCCTTAGTGCTATTTCGAATTAAGGTTCAAGGTTTTGAAGCAAAAAAAACCGGCCAAGAGCGTGTCGGGCCACGCTCAGTGTAGGGTTCCGTAGTTTTCCGTCCGTCACAGTAAGTGTCCCCACTTAAGAGTTAATAACACCGCCATGTAGGATATGATATGAGAGTTCCACGTACAGCGACATCTATCGGCAAATTAAGTAAACTATTGCGCGCGAGCTTAAAGTATGGGAGATGATTTTTATGGAATAATTCTTTATTGCGTGAACCGATTTTCACCGTTTTTACTTTATTTGAAAGCACGTCATTTCATTGTAATTTTGTAGAAATCACAGGTACAATAAACACCTGCTTATACGGTTAAATTACAAACTTAATTCAGAAATTATTTTGTAATTTTTTTTCAAAAACTATTCATCCTATCAAGTTCAAAATAATTTTCCTAGAAAGTTTTTATAAAGTTCTACTTTTGAGATTTTTTTCATATTTTTAAAACTTATGGTTCAAAAGTTAGAGGGGGGGGGGACGCATATTTTTTTACTTCTGGAGCGATTATTTCCGAAAATATTTACATTATCGAAAAATGATTTTAGTAAACCCCTATTCATTTTTAAATACCTCTCCAACAATATATCATACGTTAGGGTTGATATGAAAAAAAAAATCACTCCCCACTTTACGTATAGGGGAGGTACCCTAATAAAAAAAAAAATTCCACTTTTTATTTTACCACTTTGTCGGCGTGATTGATATACATATTAGTACCAAATTTCAGCTTTCTAGTGCTAACGGTCACTGAGATTATCCGCGGACGGACGGACGGACGGACGGGCAGACATGGCGAAACTATAAGGGTTCCTAGTTGACTACGGAACCCTAAAAAACAGAAATTAAATTGGAGGCAATAAGCAGCGAGCACGACGTCTGGATTCGGTACGTACTTTATTAGTAGACGACGTGAAAAGTATGGAGTGATTGAGGTTAAAGTTGGCACTCATTGGCCGAAGGGCGAATTCCATTGAGAGTAAAGTTATTACACCGTAAATGGCAGTGATTTGTTATATACACTCCAGGACAATGAAAATGGAAACTTCTATACGTACTGATTCGTTTTAATTTTAATTGAGTAAGTATAATTTATTAAAACTTATTAGTATGGCACATATGCACCTTATTTATATGTCGGTACTTTTCTTTCCTTGTTGTATAGAATTTTACATTTCTGTTACAGACTTAATAAAAATATAAATTTAATAAAGGGCATCGTTATCAGATATTAACGGTGATATTTGTCTTTTCCGTGTTCTTTTAATTTACACAAAACAACTATGGCAAATTAAAATAACTATGATGGGATACCTAGAAGTATGTAGGAACCATAAAATAGCAAGTTGGCGCTGTAGCAAATCATTTGTCGTGTTAAATAAATAAAACAAAAGAGCATCAACATTGCAATCAACACTACAGATCAAGGTACACTACGAAATTGCTCATTGTAATCTCCAGAATAGATCGCCGGGTAACGCGTGAAGCAAAAATGACGAAAGATAGCCATTATTAATTAATATTGTGTTGTGTGATAAAGCATGCTCTACATAGTCTCTTGCCAATGCTCAATGTCGCGTGTGCATCGTTACTTAGACGTTTAGCAACCAAGAAATGTTTACGAAGACTGATATGTAATTTTCTAATTTATTAGATAGATAAACAAAATAAATGTGATATTGAGGTGGTGCCGTATCCTAATTTTAAGATAGAGTATTCAATTTGTGTATAACCTATTGGCACATCAGTCTTGTGGCTCGTACTTACCGACTACATACAGACTACAAAGTGAGGGTAATTCTTCAGATTTGAAAATAGTAACTCGTAGGTAGTTTGACGTATTTATGGATCAACGAGTAACGAATTATTTTAATGTTTATCTGAACATCTGTGTGTAAGGTTAAAGTTACACTTGTCTTAATTAGTTGGCTTCGCCGCTTACCCTCGTCTGTCACGAATGAAAGAGTCTATATAATTATAAGACTCCACGCGGCTTCCAAAACTAAGTTCGAGGTGAACAATTTACAGTATGTGTGTTTCTTTTTTAATAATAAAAATTTCAGTCTCTTCGGTGAAGGATAATATTGTCATGGAAACTCATGACTTATCCCAATGGCCCGGTTTCCCCTTCAGATTTAATGGTTGCCAGGCCTAGTTTTCCCTCCAGGATGACCAGGATGAATGAAAAACTACCGCATGAGCCAATTCTTGGGATTACGTTGCCAAGAGCCGACTCTGAGCTCCTTAAGGATGCAACAGGAAAACTGCTACAGGTAGGATTTACTGACTATTCAGTCGCTTTTTGCGAAAGTTACATTGACTTGTTGCATTCCACCTCACGTTTTCTCATAACTGAACCGGATCCTCTCAATAAATATGCTGGCTGGTAGATGTGGCATATGGCAAGCGCCTTATCTCCGAGGATGGGGGTTTCAGTCTCACCCGGGGGTGAAACGGGCGCCTTTGTTTACCTTTAAAGGCGCACCGTAAAAAAGTGGATCATGTTCGACCGGACCCAAGTAGAAAGTGAAACTGCTTTGTCGAAAGGTTGCTATAAAAATTGTAGCAGTGACTTAAGCGAGCTCAGTCGAGGCGAGCGCGCCCTCAAGTGACGTAGTGCCAACATTGCGGTGGATAACAATGGTCAGTTGCATTTCACTTTCGTTTGTTTTTTTTAGGTACATGATGTAATTTAACCTTTTTTTACCTTATATAAATTAGTTCTGGTGTTTTTCTTTTACGTAATTTTTATTTTTCTTCCTGTTTTGGCAAATTATCAGGACATGTTGTAATTAAAAACAAATCCAAATTACAGGTGAACGTGCCATATTTGTTTGGTAAGGATTTGTTTTGTTTTTAATAGTTTTTCCCACATATTAACTATTTCATTAGTAGGTGTATTATTATTATTTATAAAAAACTATATTTTTAATATAAATACCCGTTACAAATGTTTTTAATATGTAAGAGTCTCACGAAAGTTTTATAGTTAAAATTATTATTTATAAGTAAAACAAAAACAAACATTTTTGATTTATCAGAAATGACTAAAGCCTTTGTTACCATTATCTTCTAATCATAACAACCTGATTCCAAATCGTAATGAATAATACAGTTGCATTTATAATGATGTGTTGCAGTTAATTAGTTAGTTAGTAGAGCGTAAACACAAGGCCAGCCGAATTAGCAATTTGCACAACTATAAGCAGTAGCACTTCCACCGGTCTATTAGAACAATGTTTTCATAATATAATTACTCGTAGGAATATATACCAAGTAACTTAATACTAATCTGAAGTTGTCTGATTTTATAACTAGAACATGCATTTTTTATTGTGTCTACAATTTTAATTATACCTACAGTCAAACTGAAAATACTAATTAAAACCAGATTAAGTATATGAAGCGTATACGTGAACAGAAATAACAAATAACAACATTATTTTTCCGTACGCTTGGTCACCCTACACGCGTTGTTATGTCAATACAGTAGATATGTATCAAAAATTATAAGGTCAGGGTGGCTATGGTTTATTAAGTTATCTAAAAGTCTAATAAATTCTTAATATAAAATAAATCATAATATAAACCAATTATTCCCCAAGTCCTAACATAATTAATAAATCGAATTTCAAAGTCACCATATCTCTGATCACTCTGATCAGTTTTGATTTACAAAATAAACAGTCTTTAAATCATTTCCGAAGAATACACATAATACAAGGATTTAAGAATTGTATGCATTAGAACAATTAGTTTCTAATTAAACAATTTTCATTGTGTTTAATTAAACATTCACTACTAATTGATTTAATACAATGTTAGAGCTTAAATCTCAACAAATTAAAATTTAATTAGGTAGGGTCAAACAATCATCGAATTAATAATCCCAGCAATGTGTCACAGATAAAGCCTCTCAAATTACAATTAAAACACAATGCCATAACAGGCGCAAAAACTACAGCCTTTGATACAAGTAAATTGATCTTTTACATTCGGTTCCACAATCGGCCTTGGTTTTCTCAAGTTATTGTATTAAGTATTGTCCAGTTAAAGCTTGGCTGTCCTTTCACTGATCGGAAACAAGCGAAGGTAATCAGGAACTGCAGGGCGTGGGCTGAAACTTGCTCTTGACTTAACCGGTTTACGAAAACTCCTTATAGGGCAATTTAGGGCTCACTTTAGACTTTAAAGGATATGTAAATGAACACAATTGGAAACGGTAGAGGCTTGTTATAGAGCCTTTGCACTTTCGCTTTCTCAGGCGATAATTTGATATTTTGTGTGACAGACCAAATTAACCGGTACGATTAATTTTTACGCAACAGTTTTACAGACGGTATACTTCAAATTAAATGTTTTAGGTATTTTCAATGAAATATTTTATACATAAGAAAATCGATATTGATTATCAATGAAAGTAACAGGGTTTTGAGAAAAAACATCAAATCAACTTGAAAACCTCCAACTTTAATTTCAACTTTATTTGTTAGGAAGAAGGTTGAAATTGCAAATATTTTGCTACGTATCCGAGTCATATACAGTAGTTTTAACGGGCTCGTATCTATGTGTATGTGTTACGTTAATCAGGTAGATATGTTGCAAAAATTAAGGTCAAGTTCTAGATCTGCGGACCCGCAAATCGTGATTAACGATGACGATTTTGATAACAGTTAGGTTATTATAAAAGTACGTGATTTGCGTGTTACTTTTTTGTAACAATTTGGTCACTTCTCTAAGTAATAATTCAGAAGACCCAAGTAGTAATGAAATAAAATGTAGGTACCACTGGCGGAGAGTCGACCGTAAAACCGCCACTGTAAAGAATTGTTATACTTATCTACCTACAAATGTTTTGGCCACCTACATTACCTACCTAAAAAGCACAGTGCAAAACAAAGTAAACAAATTAAAATGTATGTAACCTACTCGTACCTACCCGTTACGTTATAATACCGTTATTCAATCCAAGCCACGTACTCGTATTTATCCCGACCACGAAATCGAATTTACATCTACTTTCTAAAAGCAAATATCATTGTGTTGCTACTTACTGCAGTTTCAAAAGTAACAGCAAACATGGCGGCTCGTTTTGGCGCCGAATCTGTTATAATCTGGCTGTTTAATCTCTTAAGTCCAGTTATTAAGCGCATCAGTTACCAGAGAAACGTCACCTGCAGACCATTGTATAAAAGCCTCTAGCTTTAACAAAGGCAACTAAGCGGAAGTCTGATTCTAACTCCCTCACACGTTCAGTTTAAAAAGAGTATTTTTTTATTGTAATTAACAAATTTGGTGGTTAAATTCGCCTAAGGTTGCTTATAATGTCACTTTTTCTACGGTATTCACAAAACGGCCCACAGGAAATCTGTAGGTAACAAAATTTCGATTAAAAAGTACTTACTTAAAAAATTATATGGGAGATCTTACTTATACTGGTTTCAAAGCCTTTAAGCTATGTTCAGTAAGCGATACATACGAATGACAGTCTTGTTACGTAAAGTAATTTCGCTTTTAAAGTGACAGTTTAGAAGCGAAACGCGAATGACTTGCAATTGAAAATATTCGACTCGTTTCCGAGCGGCCATTTAGATTAGGTTAAACAGCCTACTTGTTTGCTTTTGACGTACGAAAATTGAAAGTTGGCTGAGGTAATACGAATCAATGCGGCCAATGACGGTACTTAGCACGTAATGTTACGTAGTAGCATAGTACGTTGATCAATAAGGGTCAGTATTAGACTTAACGGAAAAACGTTTTATTTGATTAGACATTGCACACAGCCTTATGATGTAGCCTATATGCTTGTGTATTGTGACTATGGATGGTACAAGAAGGATATAAATCTCTATGTTACAAAAGTGTCCGTCAAAAGGCGATAAACTGATGGCGCCACAATGATATTAAATTTGATTAATTAATTTTGAAATTAAAATTTTTTTATCCAAAATAATTATTTGCGGAGTGAAAAACACTCTGAATATTAATTTTATTTAGAAAGTCATATAAGTATTAAATATCGGTAATTCATTTCAAGTGCTGAACTATACCTAGCGCCACCCGGAGATATTTGGAATTATTGTTTAGTGCTTACCGCTGGACACTTTTTCGACCGTTTTCCTATAAGAGAGTTCCATCCTTCCTATACCATCCATAATTGTGATAAAGGTTTATTCTAATAAAGGTCTTGATTTTTTACACAATGATTCATAATCGGTGATCAGGAACCAATTTTTCTAATTCGGCGGTTGATTTGCCGCCCACAAATTAAATATAATTGTGTAATTGTCAAAATTAAGATTTAAATACAATAGAATGAAAGGCCCTTTTTGTAGGTATCTTCTCTGGCCGGTCAGAAGCTATAGGTACTTGACTTTTCTAACTTATAATGCAGACCTTCGTATAGGTATAATAAATAAATACGTGTTGTGGGCTTCGAGCAACAATGTTAAGGACGTACAGACTCAAATAAGATTTACTGAAAATAAATGGCTCCTGAAAATTTGTAACCGGCCAGTCTTATACCGTAATAAGACTGTCAAAGAAAGTACCGCCCGAGGGGTTCTGGCGGTACTATTGTGGGGCAAATTTTTTGGGCTGATTGTGTAGCCCTTGTATTATTTGATGGGTGGTTGTGGGTCTTTATTGTTAAGCAGCGACCATTGCCCTTGTTTAACTAATATATGTGTAGATGCTGCATCGAAATATGTCTATACAACTTGGGACTTTATTTCGTGGTGATAAAGCGAAAAACACATATTATGTCTTTGCCGTTGATTTTCTATAGTAGGCTCTCATTAGAATATCATCAGGAAGCTTGTATACTATTTATGTAGGCGTATAATAACCAACTTTCGATTGTGATTTGTTGGGAAACATAAAGGGCAATGTGGGCGGGTCTCACGCCTACGAGAAATGAAACTGTTCTGTCCCTGACGTAGGTTAGCTATCGTTACTTACTATATGACATATAACAATAAGGTCTAAGGTAAACTGCAAAACCAATAATAATTTTAAACAAAAAAGAACCGACTTCACTTAGCATCCACCTTTCCAAAAGCAAATGCTCGAACTACTGTAAAAAATACTGAAATCACTATAGGTGTGCCTATATTTGAAGAGTTCCCTCGATTTCTCCAGGATCCCATCATCAGATCCTGACCTGGTGAAGGGTTATACTCTTTCAAACAAAAACGAATGTTCCAAATCGGTCGAGCAGTCTTCGAATTATCGGTGAACATACATAAGTATATATATATTACCTTTCCTTTTAATTTTGGATCCTGTATCGTATCACTTCTAATTCTAACTAAACTGAAATATATTGATAACAACTTCCCAGATATTCCATACAAACGACATCAACGCGCTTCGTGAGATATGTCACTGCAATTCGAGTTTGCTGCATTTTGTACCTAGCTTGTTTATATTTATAATAATTATAATACTCGTTTAAATAGGGCATAAACGCGGAGGAAATTAAACGTCAAACGGTCGTCAGTTGGTACCTACCATTACTATTGCGTAAGATAAAACTGATAGAAATACCTTCGCTAATGTAATATCTTAGTTAAATGAAATTTTTGCTTTTTACAATAATGGTCATATGGCCTTGTCTCCAGCAGTCACGAAGACAGTCGAATTTTCTCATTCACTTGAAAACCGTCAACATCATTCCGTTTTTAAATGAGCGATCAATTATTGGTGTCACAAACGCCGGCGCCGCCGGCGCATAACGCAACGTTGCTGGCCACAGCACGATCCAATTGCTTGCCATTGCGCAACGCTGGACTCATACCTCGTTACGACGTAAGACGGTTGCAACGGTATTCCTGTAGCTTACCGTACAGCCATAAGTATATAAAACCTCGATAAAAGAAACAAAATGTATTCTGATTGTGACAACGGTCTGACTTACATTTTTTTAATACCACGACAGTGGCAAAACAGCATATGGCCCGCCTGATGGTAAGCAGCTACAGTAGCTTATGGACGCCTGCAACTTCATAGGTGTTACACGCGCGTAGCCGACCCTTTTCAAGCCAAGACCTAAAAGTATTGCGTTCTCATATATTGTTACTTCCATGGGCCCTAATTCAGTTTAAAACACGTTACACACGATCCAACTGCAATACACAACTCGAATTTGTTGTGTGTTGGAGTTGCGTTGGAGATAGATTATGTTTTAAATGTATTGTTTATTAAACTAGAATACAGCACCATGTGTTAGCGTTCGCAGACTCTATGTATGAGTATGAATAATCAATATCACACATACTAATTCGTGTCGATATCAGAGAATTGCATCTATAACTGAATATGTAAACACTAGACCGCAAATATGGCGACAAGAATCCATATAAATCCCATATTACCCGATGCATTATGTGATTAAGATAACCGCAAGACTACATCAAGTTGTACTGTTTGGAAAGCTAACCGACTACTGTCACGGGCCAAGGACAAGAATAATAATAGACAGTCGGAAAATAGAACTGTATGTTAAAAATGTATGATTAAAATTCTGATTTCCTTTATTACTTAATAGGAAATCAAATTTCAAAATTAAAGTGTGGAATAATGATGCAATCATACATACTCGTATAATTAATTGCATTATTTAAGTTCATGCAGCTGTTTATTAAAATTCTTACTCCAGTTAAATGCAAGCAATAGGCACTTTAATATGCTCACTTCCGTTTTTTTTTATAATTTATATCCTTTGTTTATATAACGGAATTAAAAAACAAGATCACATAGCTAAATATTTATGTTAACCTACAACAGTTAAAGAACATCACGCCGGCAAATATAAATTACTTACAAGAGGGATATTTCACGATCAAATACTATAAAGATTAGTTACCTATTTTTGTTAGTTTCTTTATGCCACGACGGTGGCAAACACGCATACGTCCCGACTGCTGTCAGCTGGTAAGCAGCTACCGTAGCCTCTGGACGCCTGCAGCATCACTGTGTTGACGGCTAAAGGGTCAGCGTCGTCAACACACCGCGTTCTCTTTGAGCTCTCTGGCAACCTTACTCACCTGCAGTGGTCCTTATTTGCGACAACTAGGCTTCCTTATTAACCAAAATCGTCGTTTTGTCCACAGCACATCCTCCAGCTCCTACCACTCATCGCCGCTTGCGCGGCCATGCCGTCCTACATAGCAGTCCCGGCCGACCAGATCGCCTTCGTCGACTTGTCGGCGTTGCGCGTCCGAAGGGTCCCCAGACAGACGCTTACCCCGCCCCCGCCACCCCCGCAGCTACAGCAGGCGCTGTATAGGGAGTACGCCCCGGTGCCGCAGGTCCAGGAGTACGCTGCGCCAGAGCATGAGTACCCGGTGCAGTACCAACAGCAACGTGAGTAACAAGTTGATTATCCTACATAGCAATTCTGGCCGAGCAGATCGCCTTCGTCAACTTGTCAGCGTTGCGCGTCCGAAGGGTCCCCAAACAAACGCTTACCTCGCCCCCGCCCCTGCAGTTCAGTAGCGGCTGCGGTGAACCGCTGTATAGGGAGTACGCCCCAGCGCCGCAGGTCCAGGAGGACGCTAAGTCAGAGCAGGAGTACCCAGTGCAGTACCAACAGAAACGTAAGTAACATGTTGACAATTTTCCTGCAGGATTTTCACAAGTCCAGAGTTCGAGACCAATTATGAGGATGTCAGCATTGCAAGTACGGCAGGTTCCGAGATAGCGATTCCCGCCTCTGCCATCTCGTCAGTAACTATTGTAGCAGGTAACACCATCAACGTAAGTAACAAGTTTCTGACTGTTCTATAACCTTGCAAAACCACATCTACTAATTGACGAATTTTATCTATGCTGAAGCCAGCGAGATCGCATTACTGGAGGGTGAAGTTAGGTATCGTTTAGACTCTTGTATTCTTTTTATTTCTCGAATCCCTTAGCCTCGGGAACATTTATCATATGTGGCATTCGCAAGTAGTATCGCGGTTGACAAGTTGACATAGAGATGCCGTCGGCAATGACATTACAGCAACACAATGGAATTCCTTCTAATCTAAGAGTGACATATTAATGGTGAGCCATACTGAGGAACAACCTCCAGGTGGTCGCATTGACGTAAATCGGCAACTACCTATACATAGGTACGTAGCTTCGTTTAATACCGTTACCGTTTAATAAATATATTTTTATGTTGAAACACCGAAATTAACTTTAAATACACAATCCATTGGCAAGGCTCATCTTACAAGCCTATAAAAGGAGCTATTATATTAGATAGCACAATAGTATTTTAAAGAAGTTGTAAGCAAAATGAATTAGATCTGCACAATCAATTGGTATTGCTTTGCCATTAAACACAGTGTTGGTGGAAGATTTGAGGTCAATCGTTCGCGCAATGACATCATAACACAGGTCATGGTGCCGTACCGTTAACGCCAAATTTCAGAGCCAATATGTTCACATATTCACATCATTGAACTCTTAATCACTCTAAATCAATCGTCGATAACTATCAGCCATTGTAAACCAAAGGTCACGCCCGGTCAATATCAATCAACTTTCCAAATTCGCAACAACGCATAACTAAGCGAGACCAGATGTCAAAGTCAAAGAGAGCGAAATGAATTCATAATCCGCTCCAGCCGTCAAGATATCACTGCCACTTTCACCGCACAAAGAATTAGCTATAGCTTTCTAAAACACCGATATTGTAGTGTAATTAACTGGTTCCACAGTCAATAGCTGCACTGACTTCATTATTACGTGAAACTTTTTTGACAAATGAACAAAAGGCGGACGAAAAACGTTCAGTTCGCTTTCTTCTATTGTTCCCTTTGGAAGATAACATCGACACGCTGAGCGGGTTATGCAATAGTTTAACAATTGATGTATGCATGCAAATTACTTCGGGGTTTGCTAAGTGCGCTAAAATACTGTTTCCGGCGCAGCTTTTACGTTTGTAAGTAAACAGTTAATAGCGTTTGTCGTTTATTATAATAACAGTCTTAAAACGGTATTTCGCAATTCGATTAAAGTTTGCTTTTACAGCTCGAATAAATGTTACATTCCTTTTAACTTTGAACATCATACACGTAGGTAATTAAAACTAAAGGCCAATACGTTAGAGAATATGTAGGAACCTAATTTAGTTTCCCGCGTTTATCAATTTACGCGCCTCCCTTAAGACATCTACCTATTAAACACTTTGTCCATTCCAGCAATAGCACTGGCCCCAGAACCAGAAGCCCCTGCGAGGATAGTACAAATACAAGCGCCCGCGCAGCGCGACGCGGCCGGCGCGGCGTCGGCGCTGGCCGAGCGGCCGCCAGACTTTGGCGAGTATGTGGACTTCGGCGCGCATACCGGCGACAGCGGCGCCTTCGGCTGGTACGCCGACTACCCTGTCAACGGGCATCAGGATAGCTACAGGAAATAGCGAGGTTATACATACCCGACTGCGTGGAAAGATAGTTAGGTTTATAAAGTTTTTGGAAAGTTTGATGCCCTGTGGGATACCGGTGCCACATTAATCTTAATTGTGTCGATGACTTACACACTTTGTTACCAGTTTTTACAGTAGGTAGTTCATAAACCTACCACTTAAATCAGATGTGGTCACTTTAATAAACTTGAAATGATAGCCATTTGTTAGCATTCATTAACATTGAAGAACTTTCGCGCAGTCGGGTATAAAAGCAAAAGGCTAGCACTTGCCAATTCAATAATACCCTATTTATACATTCTTAAATTATCATGATATGAATCACTTTTTGGAGCATTAGCAACGTCGCTCCTTTGACCAGGGTATGTTATTTAATTAGTAGGAGTATTACCAAAGACAGTATTCGATCCAAGTGATATGTTAGTTTAGTAGAGCAGAATTACCGCACATTTGTTTCAAACGGTTAATTCCGCGTTGCACTTATTTTTATATTCAATGTTAGTTCCTTACTTAGGTTAAGAGCTCTAAAGAACACTGTGATACGTACCACGTTAGTAACTCCTTTCTATTTCTATTTTTTTAAGCTCACCGTTTATAATCCTTTCTCTTTAGCCGTATCTTTTCTTTTCTTTCTTGCTTTACACTTTTCTTTTCTTTCTTGCTTCTCACTTTTTTTTTCTTTCTGCTTTATCTTACAATGACTTCTGTTTTGTATAATTTTATTGACGTTTATGTTTATTCATTTAAAGACATGGCATAATTAATCTGATTCCTAAATTGTAATAGTATGTTGTTTATATTAAGCAAACGACCGTATCTTTGTTGACTAATTTAAATTTTATCTTTATTTAAACGCTTTTTACATCTTTTTGTCACCGCTTTTCTTCATTTTATCTTTTATTTATTTAGTAATTACTTACTCACTTAATTGTAGTTTAATTTAAATCTCATGCTTATTCTGTTCTTCACTGTTATGTTTTCTTTCTTGTTTATTACACTCATCTTTCTTTAAATTGTCTTTCATTATTCACTCTAGCTTCATCTTTAATTCTGCTTTCTTCGTCTACTCTTATTGATGCACTTTTTCATTGTTTCACTCACAATTTACGCCTATATTTATTCTGTCTTTGATTCGTACTTCATATACCCTACATTACCTACTCTTAACTCTTTACTATTACATTCATACCTCAGTATATTTTAATTACTTCGTTTCGAGTCAACATTCTCATGCACGTAAGTACCCTACTTTGGTCCTTCGTGTCTTCCTTTTTGATACACGAATCATAAATTTGAATACGTAGCGCTGTTTTTAAATTGTATGGTTACGAAACGTATATTATAAATGTAAAAATTAACAACATATTTTGTAAAGTATTGTTGTGCACAGTCGTTAATTGCACTTACATAGCCAACTTACTATATTTATTATCTTAATCCTGTATCTGCACTGATTCCATCTTTCTTTTGCTCACATAATAGATATTTTCACATATTTATTCCTTCCTTTATTGTTCGCTTTTTACATTTTGCCTATTTCTTTTCTTCGCGTACTTATCTACAATAATTTCTTCATTATATTTACAAATACGTCAGTCACTCTGCCTTTATAAATACAATAGCTCACATTATATCATCTTCAGTCTTCTCATACTTCAATCGAAATTAATTACTCTTTATCTATCTACTCATTTATATCTTCTCGTTAGTTACACTTCTATTTTACTTCAATTTCTTACAAATGGTTAGACAAGCTGACGTTATTATTCCTTCCTTATTTTATTTTATGCTGTTTATAACTTCATTCTTTGAAAAGGCTATAATTTCTTATTAACGTTTTGTTTATTATTCAAACCACATTATCATGAAAAAGACCTTACATTATTTTCACGTTGTATCTAATTTTTATAGTCTTATTTTTTGTTCTCTTATATTTAGTTTCAATTTTTAGTCTTATAAATTAAGTTTTCTTCCTTGATTTCCATCTGTTCTCATTGTCATGTACAGTTTGTTTTTTTACTTGTCTCTAATTTCCCTTCCTGTCCCTTTTCTCTTCTATTCTATTCGCCCGTGTTTCACTAACTATCAGTTTCTAAACTGATTTCGTAATTTATAAATATATTTTCTTATCTTATTACCCTTTTACTGGATATTCGTTTTATTGTTTTCTTTTCTCTTAACTTAAATTTAGTTTCAATCTTTTGTCTTCCAATAGGTATATTTATTTTATTTTTACTATTATCTTATTCTTCTACACTTCACTATTTACTATTTTCTTATAAATTCAATGTCCTTCCTTAGGATTTTGTATTACAATATATTCATATTTTCTTACTGTCATTTTCCAATTGTCTCTCTTTTCTTTCTCTCTCTCTCTCTCTTTTTTTACTTCTTCTCTTCCTTTCCGTTATCTCTACTCTTAACTAAACTGTCAGTTTCTGTTATTATTCTCAATTTTCATTTTATTTTCTTGATTTGTACACATAATATTTTGCCATTATTATTTCTTACCCTTTTACTGAATATCGTTGAAGTTTCCTTTTTTATTTTATTTTATTCAAACCTTTTGTCTTATAATTTCTACTTTAGCTACATAATCGTACTTAATAATATATTTCAGTAATTTCTTCTTTTCTCACCGTCCTTTTGATTTTGCGCTCTTGACTGTATCTTTTTCATACTTCTTTTCTTCTTTTCCATTCTCTTTTTTCTTAATTAAACTGTTAGTTTCTAGAATACTTCTCAATATTTTTTCTTAATTTACTGAATCTCTTCAAAGTGTATAACTTCCTCATTTTCGAATTTTCTCTTCTATATTTTAATTTACTTTTTATATACTTCATTTGTTATTCTCTACTTCCTTGCTTTCTACATTGTTGTTGTACTAAACTGTTCGTTTCTATAATTCTTTTAATCTTTTTTCTCAACATTTTCACTCTCTTTCAATTGTATACTCGTAATTTAATGTCCTCATTTTTCTATTTTATTTCTCTTTTTTAAATTTAAATTTGCTTTCTATATAAACTCATTTATTTTTCTCTACTTCCTTGTTTTGTATCAATTTATCTATATCTTTCAATTTTATACTCGTGATTTCCTCATTTTCTTATTTTACATTTTTCTTCTTTATATTCAAGTTTATTTTACTTCGCTTAGTTTGCTCTACTTCCGTTGTTTTGTACACATTGTCGTTGTAATATCCATTTAAATTATTTAAGCATATAACATTTAAGCACTTACGTGCATTGTTGCACTGTAACAGTCGTTTTCATTTAGCCATAGTTTTTATACATTTGTATGAAATACTTTCATCTATACTCCTTTATCTCTATTTCCTGGTTCCATTCTAATTTCTAATTAGAACGCTATTTTTTTATGCATATATATTACTTATACTGTCTGTTTTCTTCTGATATTAACTATATAAAGTACCATTACCTTTATGTACGTTTACATTTATGAAAACATTGGCCATTTCATTGCCATACACCTTTTTTGTTTTATCCTTCTTTTCTTAAGAACTCTTTTTTTCCACTTTTTCAATCACAACTGCTATACTATTAAACTCGCATTACTTAGGGATACTTCCCTATTTCTTTAACTCATACTCATAATTATTTTCAATTTTTTTCAATGTTTTCAGTGTTTGTATTTGATTGAATAACATACTATTGTATGAGTGGAATGCCCCACTTTAAAAAAAGATGTAAAATAATTATGAGTTGATAGCAGCGCCATCTATTATTTCCGTTGTGACACTTGTAAAAGGGTCGGCGGGAAGGGTATCTAACTCTAGTAGTTAGCACCTAGATGTCGCTTACGGCTGCTATAAAGTCGATGTAAAAATAAATGCAAAAAGATGATTGAAGGCATTGAGAATTTCGTCAACTCAGTAACTGAACCCATAGCTTAATTGGTAAAGCGATCGAGCCCCGGTTAGGCGTATCGATGCGAGGTTCAAATCCTGCTGGGTTGATTATTTTTTCAATGTTTTCAGTGTTTGTATTTGATTGAATAACATACTATTGTACGAGTGGAATGCCCCACTTTAAAAAAAAGATGTAAAATAATTCACTTCTTTTATTACTCTTAATTTTTTCCTTATCGTACTCGATCATTTCTTTCATCAACATGAATACTCTTTATCAATTTATTGAGTTTTCCCTTTCATTCTTAACCATTTACTCAGTTGCACCTCTTTATTATCTTCTATCAGACTTTCTTCATTTAAAAATTTAAAACTCAAATAATATAAATCCTGAACTTTACTTTTGCTTTGTTTCTTATCTATCTTTATTATTCGCTACTCAACTACTTATTTCTATACATTTTCATTTATTTCACTATCACACAACCCAACTCATTATTCCTCCTTCCTTTTCTACTACTCAACATTTTCACTTTTCTTTTGCACACTGTCATCTTGAATTACTCAACACTTATGATTCGCTCTAAGATATGAAGCAGACTTCATGCTCATTTTGTACATTTGTTACACTTAATTAACTTGAGCATTCTTGCACAATAGACTATCTTCTTCTTATTCACCACTTACTATTACATTTGGCCAGTTATAGTATTGGATTGCAACAGATTACACTGAACCTTTTCCTCTTCTCGACTACTTCACCATTCTTTTTTACATTACTACACTTACTTCCTTTACAACCACTTATCTGTCACTACGCTATCCACTATCTAACCTACTTTACTTACGATACCTAATTTCTTCAATTTCAGTCTTAGATTCGTTTTCATCTTCTAAATTACTCCAGATTGTTTTTACATTAATAGAGTGACTTCCCTTAAGCGCTGGGAGCCTAGCGGTTAAGTCGTCCGAGTTTCAATCTCGGGTTCTAACTCCTGCTGGTACGACCGAGGTTTTTGGAACTTACGTACGAGATATACGATGTCCTTTACTAAACGATTGTTTGTTTCTCGCTAAGATTACAATTATCTTAGAGAAACAAAGATATTCAAACTGAACTGAAATATAATTTGATGTGAGGAAATCGAACCCTAGCCCAAGAAGGCCTAGTTTTCCCTCTGGGTAGGGAGGTCAGATGGCAGTCACTTTTGTAAAAACTAGCGCCTATGTCAATTCATAGGACCAGGTTGCCAAACGGACCCCAGGCTCATTTAAGCCCGGGGCAAAAACGCTCGGAGTAGAGTGCATGACTTCCCTTGCTTCTACTTATCTACCATTATGCTGACTTTTATCACACCTTCACTTATGGCACAATTTATTATTCTTCCCAATTTTTTTTCTTCGACTTTTTTCTTTCACTCTGCCAATTATTACTCTAAGCTATGACAAACGCTAGGAGGAGAAAAGTGACTTCCCTTGCTTGTTCTTATCTATAACTATGCTGACTTCTATCACACCTTCACTTATGATACAAATTTTTCTTCTTCCCACTCTTTTTTTCTTTGCCTTGTTCTATTCACTCTGCCAATTCTCTTATTTCTTCTCAGCCGGGACAATCGCTCGGAGGAGAGTGACTTTCCATGCTTCTACTTACCTATGACTATACTGACTTCAATCACACCTTCACTTATGACACAAATTTTTCTTCTTACCAATCTTTTTTTCTGTGACTTTTTTTATTCTCTCTGCCTATTCTCTTATTTACTCTAAGCAACAAACGCTAGGAGGAAAAAAGTGACTTCCCTTGCTTGTTCTTATCTATCACTATGCTGACTTCTATCACACCTTTACTTATGATACAAATTTTTCCTCTTCCCAGTCTTTTTTTCTTTGACTTGTTTTATTCACTCTGCCAATTCTCTTATTTACTCTAAGCCGGGACAAACGGTCGGAGGAGAGTGACTTTCCATGCTTCTACTTATCTATCACTATGCTGACTTTTACCACACCTTCACTTATGACACAAATTATTCTTCTTACCAATCTTTTTTTCTTTGACTTGTTTTATTCACTCTGCCAATTCTCTTATTTACTCTAAGCCGGGACAAACGCTCGGAGGAGTCTGACTTTCCTTGGTTCTACTTATCTATCACTATGCTGACTTCTATCACACCTTCACTTCTGATACAATTTTTTTTCTTCCCAATCTTTTTTTCTTTGACTTGTTCTATTCACTCTGCCAATTCTCTTATTTCCTCTAAGCCGGGACAAACGCTCGGAGAAGAGTGACTTTCCTTGCTTCTACATATCTATCACTATGCTGACTTCCATCACACCTTCACTTATGATACAATTTTTTCTTCTTCACAATCTTTTTTTCTTTGACTTGTTTTATTCACTCTGCCAATTCTCTTAATATCAATAATTATTCAGGTTAATATTTATCTATGTTTTGTATCTTTTACATGTATACACAGATAACGTCAACCACTAGATAGATCATAAGTACAACTCGAGGTCATCACACATCAGCGCTCCCGTACTAATTTAGTATGAGAGCGCAACTGCTTATTTCATTTGAGTTAACGTTTTTGATCATTCATTACTCATGTGAATTAAAAATATCCACAAAAATCAAGTTATTAACCTGGATTGTTACACTACAAAATGGTGTAGAATACTATGGATATGTGCTGATCGAATCATAGAAATTTACGAATAAAATCGAGCTTATGTGTGGTGACCTCGTGCTCCTTGTAAAAGCTTAAGGATGAGTAGTCTGTGTAGTCTGTGCATGTAAATTACAACATTTACAACTTTAAAATTTTTAAGATTATATTAATCTTGGTTATAATTATTATATTTTTTCTTTTTTCATATCATCATTGTGCGCTTACATTACACTGAAATCTAATAAACAGACAATTTATTTCCTTATACTCGTACATGTATTTCACAATTCGTTCACTAAAATTAAACATCTCCGTTAATGTTTTTCTTCTTTCTTCATATTGCTTAAAATTCATATTTCTTCTTTTCTTTGTCTTTTTACCTCTTTTCTCTCGTCCTTTCTCTTCTTTATATTTTCTTGTTAATGTTCTTACTAGCTTGGTACGCCTTAGAAAGAAAATGTTGATTGTCACACAGTATTGTTATTTTTATAACGTTGTTATTTTTTATTAAAATTTGTTGTTATTAAACATCTTTTTCTATATTATATAAGCACAAACCTTAAACAAACCAAATGAATTAAACCGTGACCGCAGCAGGTGCGGATCCAGGATTTCATTCAGGGGGGGAGCAATTCCCTTTACAAAAAAATCTTGCGGTCCGCAGGTTTGCGTGTCAGGGGGTGGGGCGAAATTTTCCCTGTTGCCCCCACCCCCCTGTATCCGCGCCGCAGACGGACCGCAGCGTATACAGGTGAATTCGTACTTTTACCACTGTCTCTTAATCACCAAGGAATATAATGAAAGCCATAGCATCTGAAGTTTTGCATTTTATTTTCATACAGATAACATATTTTCGTACAATGATATTTAAAATAGTTTTCTTTTGATCTCGTTAACAGTACACAGTTATAGAATAGGTACCTACTAACACGGTTAGCACTACAGGATAGGTCCTATGTATACAGGTACACCCATACATACATATTAACAGTTTAATCGTTAGAGCCGAAGAAATTTAAGCCTCAGAACTAAAGGTAAAGACGAGTTAGTTCTAAAAAAAATGCCGTTTTACTGTAATACCAGAAGTAAGGTAAGATAATCTTCTTAACGTTATGCTTAATTAAACCAAAATCGTTAGTTTACGCTTAGAGACCGTCTATGCTATGCTAAGATGGCACGCTAAGAGCTACATCAAGAATGGCATCCCATACAATATGGGTCTAAAATATCATCCAATTCGATCAGGTCAGGATCAAACTTTAGAGTTTGTGCGAAAAGTGAAAGCCCCTTGGTTTATATGAGAACTCATACATGCTAAGAGACTTCTCTTTCCGAACAGTCTCTACATTTACTTACGGTATTACAGATAAGGCAATTTTTTACGCGGCTGTATAAGAGAAACACACAACACGGTCGTCCTGACTAAACCGCGACCTCGTCGTGTGTACAGGAAAATTCAACATAAGTAAATTGAAAAGGAAATTTGAACATTTTCAATCGCATTGACAAATTGCCAAATTGTTTGGCACAAATTGATGAACACTAGGTTTTAGAGCTTATCTGCTAGAACATTAAACATGGACACATTCACGAAAAAAGTTTAATATCTGTTCATCGTTTCAATTTTTTTTACATTTCATTTTCTTCGGCCAAAGATCTGTTCGTATATAATTGTTACATATTTTACAATATTAAATATATTTTAATCTGCAAATGAAAAGCACCTTAAGCAAAACACAACCGTTATTTTTGTAAAATTGTATAAATCTATTTAAATACCAGAGTGACGAGGCCCGAATTGCGCATTTAGTACCAGCTTATTTAAATACGACTACATATCTACTGTGCAAAGAACACAAATAATACTGATTGTTATCTTATAAAATTAAAAATAAATAAAAACAGCACATATCATAAAGTACAAAGGCATTCTTAGTGACTATAACATTTCGATTACCAACCCACTATATTTGTATACATTATAGTATGTTTATTGTATACTAGAATCACTTAAGTACTTTTTTTTATATTATTTAAATTCAAAGTTTATTTCTAACTGTTGATGATGGATTATTATAATTTGGAAATTTATGTAGAAGACACAGTTCAGGTAAGAAAGTATATCAAACTTGTATGTAATTTATTTTCAATAGTCAGATTTGGACTCATCTTTTTTCTTTGGTATTTTTCTTAAACTATAACCTATTGTTGGTTAATCTAACCTTGGTTTGATATGTTTTCTTATAGAACAACGCACTTATATGTATTGTTTAGTTTTGATGTACTGTTGTTTTGAAAAAATAAGTCCCGCCGAGTTTCTTGCCGGACATAATTCTTCTCGGGTCAGAGGTGTAGGGTTAGAACCGGTGTAGTTTGATTTTTTTCTCTCTCTTTTACTTTGACGTGTAAAAGTGCCCTTGTGGCCTACTTACTGAATAAATGTTTGAGTTTGAGTTTGAGTTTGCATAATAAATGATGAGATCAACAATAAAACAATGACTAGAAAGTTTCCAAAACAACGCAATATGTCTCGTTCACATCGTGCTATGACGTTACAAAATCGACCTAATTCCCAGACAATAAGAACTTTAACAAATAACGTCACACGTGAAGTGATGTGCTGATGTATTCTTAAATCCAAATTGAATTTACATTGCTCAGTTCACTTAAATTCTCAATACAATTTGTGACATTTAAATTTATAGTCGCGCAGCAAAACTATGAATACATCGGTTTCAGGAATACATCAGCTACCTCAGTAAATGCTCTACCTCTCCAAGGATCTTTCATATACCGACCACATTCTCAATACTAACCAATCCGTAGCAGCAAAGTTTAGAAAAAAAGTAGAAGGAGCCTAGCGAAGGATGGCTGTAATTCTCTGTATTACAAGAGTTCAATGGGTCTACTTTTTTATTGATTAACGGCAACACTCTGAACTGAATATCGGTGGACCTTATACCCTGGTAATAAGGTTTACTAATTTACAGTGGCAGATCACCTCAACTACAAGATGGAGGATATAAGACAACTCGAGGTCACCACTTAGGTGCTCCCGTACGTAAGTAATCCAGTGTGGGAGCAGTACCACTTATTTCAGTTATGTCCTAGTTTTAGTACTCATGTAACTTAAAAATATCTACAAAAATTTTGTTATAGGGGTGAACATAAACTGTTACAATATAAAATTATGTAGTGTATTATTAATTTACGATGTTCCAATCAAACATTACATTGTTATAGCATTTTACAAAAGTAGTCGTTTTAATTGAACACGGTATCTCACAGTTCATTCTATACCTCGTATTCCACTTGGTATGGCAAGAACTGTTCAAATTACTGTATTCAATGAAAAATACTACTTTAGTATAATTTATAATAACGAATGTGTAGTGACCTCGTACTAATCGTTAAAGCCTCATGTTGCGATGTCTGTTTAGTATGTTATGTCTATGTCAGTTAACACATTCAGGGCCGAGAACCCGACTGTCGGGTTCTCTGTTCGTAGCTACTACGCCCTACATACGACAAATACGTGGCTACGGGGTACGAGCGTAGCGCGTAGCACTAGGTGCCACTGAATGTGTTATGAGTGTGGACCGTGGTAGCTCTGACCTAACTGAAATATACACATGTGTTTCAAAGAAATTAGAACTTTATCTAAAGAGCAATAAGATTGAAAATAGCTTAGCTGCACGGGTGGACCTTACCAGATCGAATTCCTACAAGCCTACTATTCTAATAAGACACTGTCACACAATCACATCGTGTTTGCATTACGTTCCAAATCAATTCCACAAACAAGGACACATGATCGATGAGACATCATTCAAAGTATGACAACACAAGCTGACTAGGGATGAGTCGGGAGACATGACCTAGGCGAACTTTTGTTAAAAGAAACAAAGATATGATTGGGACCATATAGAATAGATAGATGATAGGATGATTTTTCAAACAGGTTTTACCATAAGATTTTCTCAGTGTGTCTAGGCGCTTTCAATTTAGTCCCTACCCCACACATTAAGTAGGCGCTCTACGGCGTACTTAGGTAGTATAGCTGCCAATCAAAGAAAATATACAAAGTATTTTTCATCTCTCCTGTTCGGAAAGTTTTATTTTTGCCGGGTGGAAATTTGCTTTTCCATCCCGAGGGTGGAAAGTATTTCTTTTTATTGTTACGATTAGCCATGGAGGCGAAGATAATTGAGTTATAGATGTCATTTTGTGGATTGAGCCGGTGTCCTCCGGATGGCCTCCTCCCCGACCACCAACAAAACATCGAATTTGTCTTTTTTATATTCTTTAAATTTTACTTTAAATTTTAACTGATTATACTTTATATACCTGTTTTATAATGTGCGTATAGTGATTTACTTTTCTCACAGTCGAAAAGAAAAGTACAGTGTTTAACTCAGGTGAAATTACCCATTTCACCCTCAAACTATTGGCGGTCTCACTTCGTTCGAGCGCCAGAAATATCTCGGGTGAAATAGGTCACTTTCAACCCTTGGGTAACAATCTACTATAGTGTTAATAACAATGATAAGATAACTAATGCTGCTGACCGGTATTTTGAAGATTGAATATTGATCCTGATCATGCCTCCATCAAACCAGTATGTTCATTCAAAATACACTCTTCGAGTGATCACTTTAAGTTTCTTTTTCCAACACTCTAATGAAATGACTAATATATTATTCAAAATACACTCTTGAGTGATCACTTTAAGTTTCTTTTTCCAACACTCTAATGATATGACTAATATATTGTCGATAGATGATTTACTTTTCTCACAGTCGAAAAGAAAAGTACAGTGTTTAACTCAGGTGAAATTACCCATTTCACCCTCAAACTATTGGCGGTCTCACTTCGTTCGAGCGCCAGAAATATCTCGGGTGGAATAGGTCACTTTCAACCCTTGGTTAACAATCTACTATAGTGTTAATAACAATGATAAGATAACTAATGCTGCTGACCGGTATTTTAAAGATTGAATATTGATCCTGATCATGCCTCCATCAAACCAGTATGTTCATTCAAAATACACTCCTAGAGTGATCACTTTAAGTTTCTTTTTCCAACACTCTAATGAAATGACTAATATATTGTCGATAGATATGTACATACTGTTGGAGTACTAGTTTTAAAATCGACTGTCATGCATGACGATGACTATCACCTTCTTTCACGAGAGTTAAAATCGTTTACGTTCGTAATATAGACAGAAAACATTAAAAAAAAGATTTCCTTACAAATACATATTACAGTTTGTACTTATTAATATGATTTTGATTGTGCATATATTTGGTTATTTGAGATTTTAGGTGTGTTATAGCTTATAATTTACACTATATATCAAATACACATGTAAACACATATACATATAAGAATACATATACATCGCTAATTCTGCTTATTGATATAATATTTATGGTACCAAGCAATACAATGTTCAAAAGGTAAGATAAATAAATAACATAAAAAGCGAATAAATAATATAAAATACGTAGAAGATTTTTCTTAAAGAGAATAAATAAATTACTCCTGCGTAAACATTTCAGAAAATACGGTTTGTATGCGTGAAAAATATTAAACATAAACCATAGACTAAGATTAAAGAGCACCATAATTTTGAAGTGTGAGCAAGTTTTTTAAATACAATTTCTTCAGTTAGTTTTAAAAAGGAACACTTATATGACAACTTGTAAATCTAGGAATACACCTAACAATCAAATCTCTTGAGCTAGGGTTCTACACATGTGCCATCAATAATATTTTCTATACTTTAGTTATAATATAATGAACAAAAAGGGGAAATTCTTTTTCACTCTGTTTTTATATTGTTAGGATAATGTAGTACATAGGTATTTGTATATTTCGTGACTTGTAAAAAAATAAGTAAGTTTATCTCCGATTTTGTAGTCAATAAGTATGATATTAATTATAGTCATTAAACAATAACTTTGAATTTAAAGTAACTGTTTCTTCATGAAAAAAACCTCTTAACGAGGTTCGTACAGCCCATAAAAATCACGTAAAAAGTGAAAATAATTAGTGTAAGCACTTTCTTATACAATTTAAAACCTTAATTCAGTTACACGTAGATTCCGTTACGTCCTTTATGAAATTGGTAAAATCCCTGTTACCTTTATATCGAGGAAATATATAGGAAAGAGACCTAAGCTAGCCACTGAGGCATATATTTATACACATGTTCTATGCATATAACTAGCCTGCATCGTTATTCTTCCTTTAAGGATAATGCTTTGAGTTATTTTCTTATTTTACACCTGATATATAGATGGTTCTAATTTCTAACATCATATTGCCACACACACATACTAACATGTCTTTAATGCGCGCATCTATTTAATGGGCGAGTTAACATAAAATATTATCTTGAAAATAGAAGTAGTTACGTTAACTGAAAATGGCCTATTTAAATATAGAAATAAATAAAAATATTTTTATAACGGCATTTTTTTCTAAATATTGTATCTACTTGTAACACCGAATACAACAAGAAACGACTCTGTATTCCAGTTAAATACATTTTTAATATCTGTCTCTGCGCTACTTTTTTTAGAATCCGTGTCCGAGTAAGTTGAAAATGGCAATGGTTTCACTTTGTTAGGTGTTAGATTTAAATGTAAAAATAGTTTATTTATTATTAGACCATACTGGAAAACATTATGCCCAATAAAGTTCCAAGTAAATCGATAATCGAGTAAAGCAGATTGTTTGCTTATCGTCGAGATTCAAAGCTTATCTTTACGGTGTAATATTGACATTTATTTCTAACTAGCTGTGCCCGCGGCTCCGCCCGCGTGGAATGGAATCCTAAATGAAACTACACTCAAAAATGAATACTTTTTTTATCATATTTTTTTTTTGCATGATTTAAACGACATAGAGAGTAGTAGGTGCATATGGGACGATACAGGACCACTTTTGTATTTATACGTTCATGTCCACGGCAAATATCATCCAAATCGATCCTCCCGTCAAATCAGTCTAAGCATGAAAGGTAAGAACAGGCGCGGTTGAAATTGGGGGGGTCACAAATGCAGAAATTATTTTATTTCTATTTGTGAATTTTTATATACTACGTATAACCTGGCTGGGGATTTTCTTGAATTGGAATTAGTAATCCTTAAGGGGAACACCCCTCGGTTTTTTTTTGCATTGTTATCTCGGAAATCATTCCAGGATAACAATGCAAAAAAAACCGGCCAAGAGCATGTCGGGCGATGCTCAGTGTAGAGTTTCGTAGATGCCGCCCTGTTACAAAACATCCGTTCAAAAGGTCGTTTATTAAGGGATATTTGGCGGCGCTTACGTTATTTTACTATTCAACACTACCTTTCATACCTATGCGTTTTTGACTGATAATTCAAAAACGGCTGAACCGATTTTATTCAATATAGTTTTTATTGAAAGTTCTTATCAGGCCTCACCAAATTTCAGCTTTCTAGTGCGAACAGTAACTGAGCAAGACCGCGGACAGACGGACGGACATGGCGAAACTATAAGGGTTCCTACTTGACTACGGAACCCTAAAAAGAGATAAATAGTAGTTTATGTAACTGTTACGTAATAAGGCCTAATTATGTACAGAAGCATACACTGCTTTACCTACACACATATTAAAAATCCATTGAAACCATTAGAATGACCGCCATTACACCGCCATGAACAATAAATTTTCATTACGTTACCGTAGGTAATGCATTTTCATACGTTTTTACCAGACTGTCACAGATAATACACTGATGTTACGTTACTGGTTGTAATAATGGTGGTAATTACATACGGTTCCGAACGCGGAATAGAGGATTTATGATATTGGTGTAGATCAAGATATTTATTCTTCAATGTAAGCATATTACAATGCACTAATGAACGTCGGATAAAAATAAAATACGTGAGTGTCGTGGAACACTCGATTGGAACGAAGTTATGTTATTTAATTTTAGACTTTTTCGTAAATTTTGTGGATTTAATTATTTTTGTTCTTTTGAAATTTTGGAAATTTTGGAAACTGGTAACTTTGGTAACTTTGGTAATTTTGGAAATTTTGGAAATGTTGGAAATTTTTGAAATTTTGGAAATTTTGAAAATTTTGGAAATTTTTGGAAATAATTTGGAAATTTTGGAAGTAGTTGAAATTTTTGAAATTTAGAAATTTAGCCATTTTTGATATTTTTGACTTTTTTTTACTTTTGGGTTCTCGAATTTTTTCACTTAGTCACTTCTCACTTTCACTTTTCACTACACTTCACTTCACTTTATTCTATTTTATTTATTTTTATATCATTCCATTTTACATGTTTCTCAATCGTATTTTCGTGACGTGACGTATTTTCGTGACGGTCACGGGACTTTTTTTCGCCTAGCCCCCCATCCGCGAACCGTCCAAGAAGGAACTTCGTTCCAAATCTACCACCGGTTCTAACCCTACACCTCTGGCCCAAGAAGTATTATGACCGAAAAGAAACTCGACGGGACTTATTTTTTCAAAACAGTAATACCTACATTATTAGATCTTAAAGATACAAAATAATGCGTAGTTCTTCAAGAAGACATATCAAAACAGCTTGAGAGACAGATAATGTACCTATTGTTTAATTATAAAGAAAAATAAACCCTAATCTGCCTGCTTCACAAAACGTTTGATACGTTTTCCTACCTAAACGGTGTCCTATAAATGTTAGATGATTTTGTAGTAGTTTTTTTGGTTTGGGCCATGCATCTTTGTCCGTCATATATAGTCCTCGAACCTGCAATAACCCTTTGACATTCATGACATTTTCAAATATTTCTTAAGAGCGGGTAAAGGTAAATTTAAAGCATCGACGGGTAACATGTTATAAATAAATATGAACACCTTGACCAAAAAATTACAAATTATTTCAATACCAAATTTCATCTAAATACGTACAGCGGTTATTGGTTGCTTCTTCCCCATGTAAACTTCCACCCCTTTTGCATCCGCTTAAGGGATAATTTCCGAGATAAACAGATAAACAGACAAAAATTCTAAAAATTGTTGGAACGTGTTCTGTTATCGATTCTAAGTATCCCCAGCCAACTTTTTTTCGATTATCTTCCATGTACAGACTTTCGACCCTCTTCAGCTTTATTATATGTATAGATATACTCTTTTCTGTTATAGTTACAAAAGTTAACATATACATTTAATCCATGATACAACTCGAAACGCCACCATTTTTATCACAAATTCAGAAAGAATAGCAGATCTTACACAGACTATGAATTCACACATTTTTAATACTGACGTTAGGACAAGAGACGTTGAAAGGGAAGTCTTTTTATTTTTTCGATCTTCTTTTTGTAATGTTTTGTAGCTAAAATATGTCTTATATTAAACGGTTCACTACAAATTTGAGACACATACACTGAAATCGATCATGAGATCACTTGAGATTTATAAATAGTCGCGATTTTCTATTGCTATATCCATTGAAAATATGATGTAGGTAGGTGCGGTTATTAACGGTCTGATCTAACCACCCATGGTAGTTAGGTCAGAAGATAATAAATTATCAACCTTTTCTGTACAGAGTTCTTATCTGAAATCCTATTCAAAAGTTGGCGCTAAAAAGCCTTTTGGCTGGGCCGATTGTCTTTGCTAATTTTAGTTTCAATTTTCATTAGTTGACTAGTAACACGATTTCCAAATCTCACCTGTTAGCCTCCTAGGGCACCTGTTAGGTTTCCGGACGGGGTGCCTAGTTAGCCCAAGCCATGACGACCTTGCCGAAGGGCACGAAGAGCGCCGTGTGCGCGGGCGCGGCCAGGAAGTAGCGGCGGCCGCGGTGGGTGCCGTCGTTCCTGGCCGCGCCCGCGCCCGCCAGCGGCACCTCCGCGCCCACCACCACGCCGCTCGTGGCCGCCGTGCCGCCCGCGATGCCCACGTACCTATTCAAATAGGAATTAAGGGGATGACAACAGCTAAATTCCATCCCTGTCTTTTTCAGCGCGAGTTAAAGATAAACACTGTGTTACAATTAGTATGGGAGCTCATTGCAAAAGGAGGGTGGTCAAATTAGCCTATTGACCAATAAGGACAAGCGATATGTCATTTGAAAGGTTTTTTCAGAGTCTAAAACTTTTTGTATGGCGGGAAATCTTAAATCGCTGTGTGAAACAAGTTATGGCATATGTCCATATGAATCTGGGCATCCCCCTTTACAAAATGATGAATAAAAAACTACGCATTGTTTTTCATACATAAAATAATAAAGTTTTAAGAATTTTGTTCTTAATTACAGGCGTATAAATCGAGAAACAAAAAAACATGCAACTATTTAAATCTAATTTTATGAATCTTGAAGCAA
This sequence comes from Pammene aurita, assembly GCA_947086415.1. Taxonomy (NCBI): domain Eukaryota; kingdom Metazoa; phylum Arthropoda; class Insecta; order Lepidoptera; family Tortricidae; genus Pammene; species Pammene aurita. Next base: position 24,795,599 of record OX352308.1, on the reverse strand, counting down.
ATCAAATTATTTTGTTCAATATTTTTTGATTTGCATTTCATCTCATCAAGATTCATAGATGGCAGTACCATCTCTCTCGCTATACCAGAATCACGTAAATGATTCGGATAGGAGGTGCAAGCACGTACTGCGCATGCCCTTAGAGTATGGTCAACGGCGCCTAGCCGTTTCAAATTCAGAGATTGCATATACATGAGAAAATTTGTCAAGTTCCGCCGTGACCGGGTGGTCTAGTGGTCAGGACGTCAGCCGCGAAAGCTGAAGACGCCAGTTCAAATCTGGCCTCGGACACCGGAGGGCTTGGTCACTTTTTCTGAAGTATATGACATCTATTTTCAGTTCTAATTTTATGATATAACTTTGGAATTATTTTCTATCAAGCCGATATAGGTAAAAAAACTATTTAAGTAAAGTCAATTTGAAGGTCATCGGGTGTTATCAGCCTCTTAAAATGTAACTATAGTTAAATTGAATTTTAAATTCAGAGTAAATATTGTGAAATATTTCTCAAGTGGCATCTATCTTAAGATGAAATAAGGAAGGTTTTTTTAAATTCAACCTCTAAGTGGGTCAAAAAGGGGTTGATCCTTTTAACGACTTACACGAACGATAAAGGCTTAACTCACCGGACGCGGCCCACGGCGATGCGACCATGAGGAGCGATGAGTTTGACGATGTGGCCGAGGCGCAGGTTGCGCGGCTCGGCCGGCACATACGGCTGGCCCGCTACGCTCGGGGCACGATCGTCTGCCGACATAATAGATCGATTGTAAATGACAAAATAAATAGTAGTGTCCGACCGAAACATGTTTGTTTGCCGAAATCGAAACAGATGGTTCGGCTCTGAATCCAGTTTTGGCCGAAACTTTGATGGACATGTTTAAATCGTACATATTTCAGTTACATGTTAATATTTCGTAAAAAAAAATTTGAAATTTAGTTACATGTATGGAGTGCCCCCCTAAAAGTATTTTTTTCTACAATTTAACTACATAAATAAATAGCGGCATACAACCTAACGTCGAAATTAATAATTATAAACTTATGGACAGTGTACGTACAATGTTGAATGTTTCGGCGCGGCCGAAAGGATCGGCCGTTTATTGGCCGAAACCGAACCTTCGGCCAAAACACTAATAAATAGTTAGTTTTACAAAGTAAATTTTTTACAATTAATTTGTTGATATTAGTATTAACCGAGTTTTTTTTGGTAGTGGCAGTTTTTTTTAAATGGTAACAAGGGTTTCCACGATCACGTTTTTCACTAGATGGCAGCACCGTGGCGAGAGGTCTAGCTGTCATAATCCACCAATCATATTTAATCTTTTTTTTTATTTTTATTAAAGGCTTTTACTCCTCGCCTATTTTAGCGAGGTGAATTCTGCCAATGTCAAGGTACACTCAGGATTTTATTTATTTTCGTAAAATAAAATAAAAGCAACGTTGTTCGGTTAAGGCCTTGTTGATTGTAAAGTGATAGCCTCCTTACAAACACGTGGGTGGCCGGGACCCCGGATAACCGTTTGTTCAACTAAAGAGTGGTTACGCGCGTTTTGAGACTAATTTTTCATTAGATGCACACTTGTTCGTTAGGTCACCGCACAATAAGCTATCAATATTACACACTGAACTACGTAAATGAGCAAAAAACAAAAAAACTATTCCAAAGACGACGTAGCCATCTTGAAGCTCAAACGGAAATCCATTTAATCTTTTTATTTTTTACTGGTGGATTTTGACAGCTGCTGTCAATAAGACCTCTCGTCACGGTGCTGCCATCTAGTGAAAATCTCGATCGCGGAAACCTTCATTACAACTTCCAGGCGTTACGACTAAGACGTAACAGCTTGAAATTTATTCCTAGTAATTTATGACTAAACGGAAGGGATAAAATCCCGTAGTAAATAGTAAAAGGTAAGAATGTCCTTTTCGTTTGCTAGAATTATAATGAAAGACTTCAAAGTGATTTGTTTAACAAACCAGGCAAAAGAGAAGAAGCTTTAGCTTAAGTTCCATATTTGCACTACCTTAGATTAGATTAGTAGTTAAGAGGCCGGCAACACCCGATGACCTTCAAATTGACTTTACTCAAATAGTTTTTTAGCTATAAAACTACTTGTTTAGAGAAACTAAAAAAAATATATGTTATTTTTCGTTATATTTGGAAGAACTTCGTTAATTTCCGATACACGATTGGACGAAATCGGCTCTACAGAAATTAATTCCAAAGTAACATCTTAAAATTTGCTTTAAACAGTCGTATGTCTTTAGTTTCTTAACTTTTACGTCTGTAACTAAGTACAAAATTCCACCGCACTAATACTAAAAACTTCGTTGTTTTATATTTCTCAATTAATGCGTAGTTTTTTTCTAATTCATCATTTTGCAAAATTTGCAATGAGCTCCCATACTAATCGTAACACAGTGTTTCTCTTTCACTCGCGCTGAAAAAGATAGGGAGGGGATTTAGCTGTTGTCAGCCCCTTAATAAGCAAAATGTACGCAATTTTAACTATAAAACTTTCGTGAGACTCTAACATTAATAGTAGATTGTACAACAAGTGCATAAAACGCATCATTTTGCGCGAGGCGTTTATCCATCCGAGCGAACTTGCGAGCGACGATTGATATAAAGACAAGTTTTACACTCTAATTTTCACTTCAATTGCAAGGAAATTATTTATCGGTAATCGTAAAACAATTTCAAGTTGTAACAAAAATATTACAATTAAAATAAATATGGTTCCCTCCAATTATTTTTTTAATCTTTTTTTTTTAATTTTCCAACATGTGAATTTAGACATAGATACTTGTTCTCTGCCAAGACATAAAAACATTTCGGGGTATTTTTAAACTATTATCAACTCACATTTTATCTGATTTCATTATTAATTTAATGATAGAAAACACGGAATTCACATAATTATAGCAAGAATAAAATAAAACAATAAGTTTTAGTATTCTACGAAATTTTACTGCTCCATTAAATTGTGCAATATACTTTGACTGTGTTTGGCTGTTGAGCCTCATTATCTTAGTCTTAGAAGAAAATTTTACTTTATGCACTAGAGCTTAACAAGCGATTTTATGTCGTCCACGCACGACTTAAAGTCGAACTTTACGAGCATGAGAAGTGAAAAGATTATTGATTGATTGATTGATTATACTCACGGTCCCCGGCGGTGGAGCGCAGGTTGTCTATGGAGCGGCGCAGGAACGTCTCGGCCTCGTCCAGCAGCTCGTCCGTGTCGTCGCGGCGCACGTCGGGCAGCGAGCCGCGCCACCACCGACAATCCACTGACAATCATTAACACGTGAAAACTAGGTAATCATTATTAAAAGTTTATCATCATAGTATTTTATGTAACTGTTACGTTTTAAGGCCTAATTACGTACAGTTGCATACACTGCTTTATCTACACTCATATTATTTATCCTAAATGCCGTATTCCGAAACCATAGAATGGCCGCCAATGCACCGCCATGGCCAACTCGATTGTGCCGGCGGTCGGGAGGGAGAGTGCCGGCGGTCGGGGGGGAACGTGCAGGTATACATTATGTTATCAAAACTCATAACACATCAATAGTTGAGCATGTAAAGTTAAAATTACGTTACTGCCACAGATAAAAAGCTTTATCATAGTAAAATCGGTTCTATAAGATAAGATAAGATAACGTATTTGAGTATAGGAAATTTATTATGGTACAAAACTACCTTTATACATACCAAGGATGATTAAGACATGGATGGACAATGCCTATACAAAATCGCGTTCCTCGAACCTTCAGGCTATACGTCCGTTTTCGGTACAATGTGCCACAGCGCCATCTGTTGAGTCTGAAGTCGAGTTATTCTGTCAGCGTTAATCGCCGAACAAAATATTAGAAACTAGAATTTATTTATTCAATCTTAATTGCACAAAATAAGATGGTACTAATGGCGGACTTAATGCCATAAAGCATTCTCTACCAGTCAACCTATGGGCTTAACAGAAAGATTAAGTAGGAATTTAGTGTTTGTGGTGACCGATAGATGACGCTAGTGCTTTAGCCTGAAATAAGGGATCGCAATTTTGTATAGGCATTGTCAATCCATGTCTTTATCATCCTTGATACATACCTATGTTGGGCATCTATCTTGAATTTACCCTATTTGTTACAGAAGCCACTACCTTTTTGTTTGGCATAAGCAGAGTACAATACAATACAAATACTCTTTATTGCACACCTCAATAAAATAGAACAGTACAGTACACAAATTAAAAGTAGAGGCAGTCAACAGGCGGTCTTATCGCTAGAGAACGATCTCTTCCAGACAACCTTGGGGTAGCGGAAATCTAGTCGAAAATAATTGTAAGACTAGGTGCAACGCAAGAGAAACAGTGAAAAAGCAGTAAACAATAACTACAATATATCACAATCACATAAAATACAATAGCTTAATTATACATATACAGTTAGGTGCAAAACTGTCCCAATAGTAGCATCTTAGTAGAATGTGGAGAAGTGGATGTCGATCGAGGAGAGGGGCACATGATTAATACATACCAGTACTATTTAAAATTTCCTTCAAATCAGCCTTACATATGCTATACTTAGAATTTACGGTTATTTTGTAATTTAGAATCGAAAAGTAGAAAAAAACACATTTTTATTTTTTCGAATATTTCTAGTTCCTCTTATGGAAACTCCAAATAGGGAACCATACATAATTAAGAAATTCAGCCTCTATAAAATAAGGTATCAACTGTTTAAATCACAAACATAGTTTTGTAGTTATGGCAGAGTAAAAGTCGTCTTGAACATTGAACTAACAAACACTTTCTATGGCTGTTTTTAATGGTACACTTTTGCACCGAACTATAAGCCACCTAAAAGTAACTTGAAAAATATGCCCCATTAAAGCAATTGCATGATGATTTTATAGAGGCAGAATTTCTTAATTATGTATGGTTCCCTATTTGGAGTTTCCATAAGAGGAACTAGAAATATTCGAAAAAATAAAAATGTGTTTTTTTCTACTTTTCGATTCTAAATTACAAAATAACCGTAAATTCTAAGTATATCATATGTAAGGCTGATTTATAGGAAATTTTAAATAGTACTGGTATGTATTCATCATGTGCCCCTCTCCTCGATCGACATCCACTTCTCCACATTCTACTAAGATGCTACTATTGGGACAGTTTTGCACCTAACTGTGCGTACACAAATAAAATAACCAATAAACATAAATACATACACAGAGTAAATAAAATAATAAAAAATACAGTCAGCAAACATTTGTGTTAAGGGAGAGATAGATAATACTCCTTAAGGTGTTTCTTGAAAACAGGGATTTTGCACGCCTTATTTCTTGAGGTAACGAGTTCCAGAGTATATATTAAATAGAGCAACACAATCCTTTCAACAACTCATTGAAGATCCAAGTCTGAAGCGCCATCTGAACGAACGAAACCTAAAGTTATCGCAGTAATACCATAATTTAGACACGCGGCAGCGTGTTAAGCCAAGTTCAAGCAAAGGAACTGGCTAGCCAGCGCCAAGTGTATATTACACGAACCACTTGGTGCCACTTTTGACCCTTCTATAACTCAAAACCTCTTTAACGTAAACACATAAAACTACGTGTGTTTAATTATATCCATAAGTACATCTAGAAGCCCAAATTTCACGAAGCTAGCTCAAACGGTTATAAAGATATGAAGGTCAAAAAGTCGTAAATTTTAGCACTGACTGACCTGACATATATGTAGTACCTATAGTAGTAACGCTATGAATTACTAGATGGCACTGTACTCTCTGCTCTACATTTTAGGTTGCTCTCGTTCAGATGACGCTTCAGACTTGGAGTTGGCTTCAAAAAGTTCTTAGACTGTGCTACTCTATTAAATTTATATACTATCTGGCATAAGTAATAAATAAATGTGTGAGGCAGGGTACCGGAATTTAAATTAGGAATTCAAATTTTGTATTCAGAGAGCCACTCCAGCTGTTTAAGGCCGGCCTTAAAATCCGAACCAACGAAAACACTGCATAATTTGCAAAAGATTTAGATTTTGTACAGATGCATACAGAATACAGGTATTTAAATCCTAACGGAAAAGCCTGCACAACTTTACAGTTCAGGCCTAGCCACACTGGCTGTATCTACGTAGAATGCATGTATAATTCTCATAAGACATGTCACACCGCTTGCGTGACGTGGGCGTGCGTGTGCAGAGTGCAGTGTGACATGTCTTATGAAAATTCTTATTTTATCTACACCAATATCATAAATCCTCTATTCCGCGTTCGGAAACCGTATGTAACTACCACCATTATTGCAACCAGTAACGTAACATCTCTGACAGTGTGGTAAAAACGTATGAAAATCCATTACCCACGGTAACGTTTTTTTTTTTTTTTTTTTTTTTTTTTTTTTTATACTACGACGGTGGCAAACAAGCATACGGCCTGCCTGATGGTAAGCAGCTACCGTAACCTATGGACGCCTGTAACTCGACAGGAGTCACATGCGCGTTGCCGACCCTTTACAAAAAGGAGGATTCACTGTGTTGACGGCTAAAGGAACAAGAGGGTCCCTCATCGTCAACACACTGGGTCCTCTTTGAGCTCTTTGGCAACCTTACTCACCAGCAGGAACACAACACTATGAGTAGGGTCTAGTGCTATTTGGCTGTGGTTTTCTGTAAGGTGGAGGTACTTCCCCAGTCGGGCTCTGCTCCAGATTTGAGCGACCAAGAACGTTACCAAGATCCGCGCTCTCCCCGACCGCCGGCCCGCGCCCGCGCGACCGCCGACACAATCGAGTCGGCCATGGCGGTGCAATGGCGGCCATTCTACTGGTTTCCGAACACATCATTTAGGATTTATAATATGTGTTATCAAATTCGATGTTCGGAATTTTAAACTCATAACGTATCAATATAATTATGATCATGTAAAATTAAAATTACGTTACTGCCACAGATAAAAAGCTTATCATAGTAAAATCGGTTGTGGTAATGCTAGCCATTGCCTACCGTTTTTGAACACGTTTTAGAGGGCTTACAATGTGAGTGTAGATAAACTACTATTACAACACAGTGGAACGTGCACGTGTACGCACAGGCACACACAGCCGGTGTATAATCAACTACCTCAGGATAAAAGCAATCATAATTTACCTCTAGAAGACGGCGTGTAGTGCGGCAGGCGGTCATAGCTGCGGTCGACGCTTGCGCTTGGAGAGCGGGTTGAGCGCGACAGAAACTTGGAGCAACTGCAATAACGTACTCCATCATATTTCATCATCATCATCATCAGCCTATATTAGTCCACTGCTGGACATAGGCCTCCCCTAATGAGCGCAAAAGGGGGGTAATGCCCATAATCCCCACGCTGGGCATGCGGGTTGGGGATCGTCAACTATTTAGAAATACCTAGCACTTTTGTCGTTAATTTTTGCTTTCTGGACGGAAAAAACGGAAAAATCGTGCCCTCAGCGACAGAGCGCGGAGGCAACTCCCTTATATTTTGGACGTGATATCACGTGCTGGCGCCGAGGGCACGTCTTCTGCGCGCGTGATTTGACGTTTTTGGCGGTCAAAGGGTTAACAAAGAAAATTAATCGTCATTCTTTTGTCAGGTCTGTAACGTCTTGGACTATACATCCATTTTGTTTGTACCGTTACAAAATATGTACATTTCTGGCAGCAAAACTGTCCAGGTAAGTAACGGTGAGTCAGAGCAAGTAAAGGTAGGTAGGTAAGTGAGCCTACGGTAGATAAAACCGTAAATAAAGAGTTACAGGCTATTTTGCCGTGACTCTAACTTAGCATTATTTTCTTACTGGGCAGTGTGTTCACGGTGGAAGGGCCACTAACCCCCTCTTTACCCCGACTGACTCTTATCTATTATGTAAAGATCAATGTCACTCTGCGTCCGTAGGAAGCACCTTATACAACCCTACACGTGATTCCTGGGTGGTGCTAAAAGAGTAACAAACTTGGCAGCTGCACTGTCCCATCTGGACCTCGCAGCACTCACTGGATTTTCTTCATCATCTGCTTTCACACTACTACTACCCCAGAGAATAAATGCCTATTTTTATCCAGTGACATGTAGCCATACGATAAAATAAAAACCGGCCAAGAGCGTGTCGGGCCACGCTCACTGTAGGGTTCCGTAGTTTTCCGTCCGTCACAGTAAGTGTCCCCACTTAAGAGTTAAAATAACACCGCCATGTAGGATATGATATGAGCGTTCCACGTACAGCGACATCTATCGGCAAATTAAGTAAACTAGCGCGCGAGCATAAAGTATGGAAGATGATTTTTATGGGATAATTCTTTATTGCGTGAACCGATTTTCACCGTTTTTACTTTATTTGAAAGCACGTCATTTCATTGTAATTTTGTAGAAATTACAGGTACAATAAACACCTGCTTATACGGTTAAATTACAAACTTAGTTCAGAAATTATTTTGTATTTTTTTTTCAAAAACTATTCATCCTATCAAGTTCAAAATAATTTTCCTAGAAAGTTTTTATAAAGTTCTACTTTTGAGATTTTTTTCATATTTTTAAAACTTATGGTTCAAAAGTTAGAGGGGGGGGGACGCATATTTTTTTACTTCTGGAGCGATTATTTCCGAAAATATTTACATTATCGAAAAATTATTTTAGGAAACCCCTATTCATTTTTAAATACCTATCCAATAATATATCACACATTAGGGTTGAAATGAAAAAAAAAATCACTCCCCACTTTACGTATAGGGGAGGTACCCTAATAAAAAAATTTTTTCCACTTTTTATTTTACCACTTTGTCGGCGTGATTGATATACATATTAGTACCAAATTTCAGCTTTCTAGTGCTAACGGTCACTGAGATTATCCGCGGACGGACGGACGGACGGACGGGCAGACATGGCGAAACTATAAGGGTTCCTAGTTGACTACGGAACCCTAAAAATGATGTAAAGATAAAAGTTTGGCGTAGCGAAGATGTTTTAAGACTTACTTGGAGGGCTCGGAGGGGATGGACTCCAGGGTCTCCAGGTCCGCGGCGGCGCGGAGCCCGAGCGCCCACACCGGGTCCGCGGACCGGGACAGCTCCGGCACCATCGATGTGAACCCTGGAAGTCAAATCATTTTAAACAAAAAAGAACCGACTTCACTTAGCCTCCACCTTTCCAAAGGCAAATACTCGAGGTGCTGTAAAAATGCTTAAATCACTATAGGTATGCCTATAATAGTTGAAGAGTTCCCCCGATTTCTCCAGGATCCCATCATCAGATCCTGACCTAGGGCCGATTGCATAAGAAATACTCTAGAAGTCTCTTTCCTATCCCGTTTATTAGAAAGAGACATCCGCTAATAATAATATTAGTTACAACTTGTTATGCAATCGGCCCCTGGTTACAATGGGACCAACTGTGAAGACTGTACTCTTTCAAACAACAAAAAAAAGAATTTTCCAAATCGGTCCAGCCGTCTTCGAATAATCGGTGAACATACATAAAAAAAAAACAAAGATCCCGACGAATTGATAACCTTCTCCTTCGAAATCTTGAAGTCGTTTGAAAATCAATATGGCGCTGATTTTTTAGTACGAATCTCAAAGGAAACGCAAAAAACTTCGTGTTAACGAGGTTTCGTCGTATCGAGGATTTTAACTGAGGTTTTTTAGGGTCTTGTTCGTACTAACGAGGTTTTGAACGCATATTTTAATGATTTCGAGTTACAGAATTTAACCCTTTGACCGCCAAGCATCGGACGGAAAAATCGTGCTCTCAGCGCCAGCGCGCAAGGCAAACCGGTAATATTTTGGACGTGATATCACGTGCTGGCGCTGAAGGCACGACTTTCCGTGCGCGTGATTTGACGTCTTTGGCTGTCAAAGGGTTAAGGAAATAAAATACGTATTACAGATGTTATAAAAAGTGATCAACATAAGCAACTGATGATAGGATCCTGGTGAAATCGAGAAACTCTTCAAATAGGCATACCTTCACTTTTATTACAGGTACGGTATACACCTATTGTGATTTGAGTATTTTTTATAGTAGGTCGAGCTTTTGCTCTTGGAAAGGTTGAGTAGGCTAAGTGAAATGAGTTCTTTAGTTGTAAATTATGAACTTCTCTGTCTTTCACTCCTTATGTGATATTGTAGGTATAGTCTGGCTAACCAAAAAGTGCAGCAACAGTGGAAGTAATAAGCTATACTCATCCCTTTTTTAGTAGCGAGGGAACTAGCGTAAGAAAGAGACAGTATGATTATTTCTGTCTATGCTCGAAGTAAAACAATCCCTGGCCAAACTATATCTCACCGATATCGCTAAGCAAGACGCGTCTAGTATCTTCAGAGGCGGAGGGCGCAGCCGGCCTCGGAGCCGGCACGGTGAGGCGCCTCCCCGGCGCTGAACGTGTCGGCAGCGTCGGCATTATCGACTTTGATGGCAGTGATATCTGAAAAAAAATTTTTTTTAATTTCATTCTTTCTTGATCATGGTAACCGTTGATCGCTAACCATGCTGGGCAAATTTTTTGTGCTGTTTGAAGCTCAACCGTCTTGCAACACGGGCCGGGTGCGGGCGCCCCGGGCGCCAGCCTTTAGGGGCCCGCGGGGGAGAGAGAACATAGAAGTTGTTCTTCTATGGTAGTTATTATTGTTTATCTACACTCATATTGTAAGTTCTCTAAAACGTGCTCGAACACGGTAGGCAATGGCTAGCATTACCACGACCGATTTTACTATGATAAGCTTTTTATCCGTAGCAGTAACGTAATTTTAACTTTTTATGCTCAATTATTGATGTGCTATGAGTTTTGATAACATAATGTACACCTGAACCCTCCCGACGTCGACGTCGACAGCCCGACACGCGCCCGCGCGACCGCCGGCACACGAGAGTTGGCCATGGTGGCGGTGCAATGGCGGCCATTCTATGGTTTCCAAATAAGGCATTTAGAATAAATAATATGAGTGTAGATAAAGCAGTGTATGCAACTGTACGTAATTAGGCCTTATTACGTAACAGTTACATAATAGTAGTTTATGTTCGGAAACCATAGAATGACCGCCATTTTACCGTCATGGCCTACTCGATTGTGCCGGCGCTCGCGCGGGACCAATCGAGTTGGCCATGGCGGTAACATTATGTTATCAAATTCGATGTTCCAAATTTGAAACTCATTGCTTAACAATATTTGAGCATGCATAGTTAAAATTACGTTACTGCCGCAGATAAGAAACTTATCATAGTTAAATCGTTTGTTGTAAATGCTTGTCATTGTCTACGGTTTTTGAACGCATTTTAGAGTACTTACAGTATGAGTGTAGATAAACTACTATTAACGGTGTATTTTAAATTGTGTAACTAGTCTCTAGTCGGCAGTGACCCTATCTATTAAGCAGGAGGTCCTGGGTTCGAATCCTGCTTAGGGCATGTATTTGTGTGTTTATAACAGATATTTGTTCCTGAGTTATGGATGTTTTGTATGTATTTAAGTATTTATCTATATCTATCTATTATACAAGGTGTAACGAAAATGCTGATAATCCGTTTAAGGGCATAATTAGTACCATATTCTAATTAGGAAAATTAAGAAAAAACATTTTTACGCGAAAAATCTTTGGTTTGGTTTGGCAGGTCGGCCGGCTGGGTAGGATGACGTGTTCCATACATTAAAAAAATATTAGCGCCAAAAATTAAAAATCTACTAAGTACTTTTTCTTAGTCGCAATACGCTACCAATTATGCCCTTAAACGGATCACCACTATTTTTGTTACACCCTGTATATATATATATATGGGTTATTCGTCGAGTATCCATAACTCAAGCCTTATTGAGCTTACTGTGGGAATACGTTGATTTGTGTAAGATTGTCCTAAAATATTATTTATTATTATTTAATTTTTATTTATGTAGGTACATTATATGCATGACAAACCTTGCTAGCCAGGTACTGCTCGGAGCTCCACCGCGGCGGCAGCGCGCACACGTCGGTCTGGGCGCCGGAGTCGCGGCGCGGGGCGCCTGGGTCGCGCAGCACGGGCCGCGTGCGGGCGCCCAGGGCGCCGGCTTTAAGGGGCCCTCGGGGGATTCGATAGCCCGCCGGTCTGAGGAAGAATAGGGATGATGACACATGTTGAATTATGCAATAAAATTTAGTTGATAGGATGCAGATTTACCAACATATCCAAATAAAGTGAAAATTATAAAATCGATTGAAATGGTTCAAAGATATCATGCTTCAAAATTTCAAAAATTTCAATTTTTTTAAGTACGAAATTTAAAAAAAAAAACAATGATGCCATTCGATTTTTTAACATTTTACTGTTTAATAAATTGTATGGTAACCATATACATAAACGCAACATTTCACTGTAAAAATAGCAATTTCATAATTTTTCCATACTTTAAACAGGGCGACTATATAATCGTGACGTCACTTTTGCACGTCATTTTGTTAGGAGCGTTTCGAGAAACAAATGCAAATCTCAGACTTTAAGTCTAATTTCTGACTTTTGTATTGCTTTAACGCAATTAGCCGCATATAGACATTTGATCCTCACAACAAAACTAATCGATTGATACATAAATAATTAGGGAAGGTTTCCTAAAACCATTCCCCGTAGAAGCACGGAACTTGGTAGCTCTCCTTACAGAACAATTAAAAAACTGTCCTGAAGTAAGTCAATAAAAATCTAAAAGTAAAACGCTATTTATAAATTACTAACCTGTACTGAAACGGATTTGGGCAAGTATTCCTCCTCGCATTGGTATTGTTATACAAATCGTCTTCCGAAGTCCCACACTTCGATATATCCCTCTCAGCAAACACTGAAAACCTATGCCCGAAATGCCCAGTTTTCTGAAAACTGTCCATACTTTCATCTCTATGGAGTATATCCATGCTTGAACCTAGTTCGAAGCTAGAAGACTTAGTATTATCGAAGCTTAGGCCTCTGTTATATTCGCAAGTGAGACTGTCTACGCTATCCAGTCTCCTAGTACTTGTGTTCGGACTGCGTTTGTAAAGTGTATTATCTGAGCGGTTATCGCAGCTCTTTAAAATCCCTCTACCGGGTAGATCCAAGCTTCCTTTGCTGTTGAAGGCGACGTGGCGTATCTCTTTATCATTAGGAAGAGATACTCTTTTGATTTTTAGAGAAGAATCAGCAAGTACTCCTTGTAGAGTGCTGTTTTCTTGGTTTTCGTTTTCAGCATTTTCAGTGGTCTCTCCCGGTTGGAAATCGGGGTCCAAAGTGTGGAATTTGATGAGGACTGGAGTGGAGTGCGTGGTTGAGGCAGAAGGAGGCCATTGGTCTGTCTCTCGGATGGATACTAGGTCCTCCTGTAAATTAAATTAATTTTAACTATAAAACTTTCGTGGGATTCTAACATATTAAAAATATTTATAACGGGTTACTCACGTACAATTACTTAAATTACGTGAGTTATAAATATATTTTTAATTAAATCAATGTTTGAGTCACTGACAGGGCCGCCATGTACCGACACGAACCCGGATTGTTGAGCCACTTGCCGTTGTTCGTAATTTAGCCGTGTAATAAATGACCGATGTAACTGACAGTTGACAGCTAGTCGGTAACATCGGGCATTCATAACACGGCTATATTACGAACAATGGCAAGTGGCTCAATAATCCGGGTTCGTGTCGGTACAGTAGAGTTCTAAAGTAAAGATGCGATTTATTGGACAAAAATATGTATATGAACACAACACAACCTTATTTGTATGGGTTTAAGGTCGTTTACACATAGTTCTATACAGTCAAGGATGAATAAGACATGGACTGACAATGCCTATACAAAATCGCGTTCTCTTATTTCAGGCTAAAGCACTAGCGTCATCTATCGGTCACCACAAACACTAAATTCCTACTTAACCTTTCTGTTAAGCCCATTGGTTGACTGGTAGAGAATGCCTTATGGCATTAAGTCCGCCATTTGTACCATCGTATTTTGTGCAATTAAGATTAAATAAATAAATTCTAGTTTCTAATATTTTGTTCGGCGATTAACGCTGATAGAATACCTCGATTCCAGACTCAACAGATGGCGCTGTGGCACTCAGTACCGAAAACAGACGTATAGCCTGAAGGTTCGAGGAACGCGATTTTGTATAGGCATTGTCCATCCATGTCTTAATCATCCTTGTATACAGTTAATCGCATCGATATTTTATAACTCGTCTGCATATACGTTGGTACAGTCACCGGCAATAGTATCTTCCTACATGAGGACAGCATAAATATGTGACACGCTCTTATTTGTAGGGCCATAAGAGCGTGTCGCATATTTTTGCGGCCTTCATGTAGGAAGATACTATTGCCGGTGACTGTACAGTTGCCAGCAGATATATCGGAGCGGCCAAGGTGGTCACAAATATTTGAACAACGCGTCTATTGTCAAGGCGATAAAGTGCATGTTCAGATATTTTTGAGTACCGTGGCCGCTCCGATATATTTGTTGGCGACTGAATAGTTAATTGACCAATGGTAAGTAAACTTAATTGCAATGCCATCAGGTCTACGACTGTTTAATAAATTGGGTTTCTGATATACAGGGCGGATGGCTGTATCATTTACCTACATGAGTTTTAGGTAAAAAAAATACCCTCTTACTAGATGTCGCTGTAATTTAATTTCCACGCCTGAAATAATAATAACTTTCATTACCATTTTATGTATTTAACAGCGGCCATGCGAGTTCTATATTAAGTTTTGAAGTTAAAAATAGCAGAGAGACGATAGTATTCATACGCAGAAAGCTAATATGAAGATTAGCAATCATTAAACTTTTGAGCGCCAATCATCAGTCTGGGCATCATAGTCGTCACTAACCGTCCGTTGAAAACCTATAAAATATCACTCCTAGAACCCTTTTATGATGTATCTATGGCCTGGCGTTAGGCGCAAGGTATAATAATTAAGACAAGTACTTATCTTCGTTAAAATTGTTACTTGTTATCTACCTGTAAATTGCTCATATCTTTAGACTCATCAGTGGTAAATATGAGTTCTATATCGTCGACCTCCTCAGACTCGTTGCCACTGTTCTCCGTCTCTTTCTCGTTGCCGCGCGGGTCTATGGGCGTGGTCACACCTTCGCTGAACACTGAGTTGTCGCCTTCGGACAGAGACCTAAAATTTAATAAAAGTTTAGGGTCTAACTAAACTAGTTCTTAATCGGTTGTTCGGACCTGGTGGTTCCCTGGAAGCACCTGAGTGGCCCGCGAACTTGTAAAGAGCACTACCATTTCTTGATTTTATTCGTCATTGATATTTTAGTCCAAGCAATTGGTGGTCCCTGCGAAGAAATTTTATCGAGTGATACCTTATCACTGAAAAGTTCTGAACCCCTGGACTTTAGGCCAATGGAGTTAGAAACTTATCCAATAAACTTTTGAACACCGTGTTACGTCTTATGTTGTAATATTTAGCCATCCGTGATAAACGAAAGAATCTTAGTTCTGCCGCTCGTCACTGGATGGCGTTAGTAGTATACGATTTTAAGAGTGATTTTTGACGAAATTAAAGAAGCATAAGTCGAAAATAATCGCATACAAAAGTTTCTTTTTTCCATACTAAAATAATGAATTCATTACCCATATTTGAATTTCTATTGCTAGTAAGGTGTTTTGGAATCACCTGTAAGAAAAGGCCCCCAAGTTGTATCTTAGTTCCGCCGCTCATAACTGGATGGCGTTAGTAGTATACGAGGAGCGATTTATAACGAAATTAAAGAAACAAGTCGAAAATAATCGCATACAAAAGTTTGTCACCATTTTTTCCGTACCAAAGTAATAAATTCAATACCCAATTTTACATTTATTTCGATATTAAGGTATTTTGGAAATACCATTGTAAGAAAAGGCCCCCAACTAGGTAAAGTGACGATTCGGTCTAGACCAAGATTGTGGGAAAACATTGGATGAAGACAGCATACGACAAGGTGTTGTGGAGATCCATGGAGACGATCTATGACGGTTGTGTCCACCAGTGGTAGTCTTTTGGTCGATGTATCAACGTAATAACTATAAACCATTATTTTCAGGAAGCTTTGTTTTTTACTTAAATAAATAAACCCCACTATTCTAGGAGGTATTCAACTACTTGAACATTGTTAACTCAAAAATCCTTTGGGATAAGTTCATGTGTGCTTTCCATATTACTCAATAAATAATAAAGCAGCTTGCACTCACAGAAAATTGAAACAGGAAAACTAGCGGACCCAAGTAATATGACGATCTCTTGGGAAATTACTATGGTGGCATTCTTGGCAGTGGATTTTACCAAAGTAAACTATAAATTGTGAAAAGTTAGATTAATGAAGTTTTTCTGCCATTGACATAAGAGTCAGTTTTCTTTGGCTTGTGTAGAATTTTTTTCTAACTGTCTTCAAAAGAATGAGGCTTTTTATTCAACAGAATATTATTATTACTGCAATATATTCAGAATTAAGATATTATATGTAATTGATTACAGCTGTCAAACAAAGAAACAACATTTTATAGGTATCTGTGTGTATGTTACTCTTCAAGATATGGTTTACTGATATAAGCTTACTAGCCTTACGAGTGTAGTGTAATGGCTCCGTCAAACTCGCGCGTTTTGTTGGCGGGGCGCTAGCGGAGCGCGATGAGCCGGCGCAAGGCAGAGACAACCATATATAACTGCCCCTTGAGAGAGCGATGCGCGCGTGTTGTGAGCGCAGCGCTGGCGGGCCGCGAGCGTGATGCAAGCGCGTCGCGCGCCACTCTCATTGCGCCCCGCTGCCGCCACGGTAACAAAACGCGCCAGTCTGACAGAGCCTTAAGCGTTTACACACTTTACACTATGGATGGTATAAGGAGGATGTCAATCTCTATGTTGGCGTAAGAATAGCATGAGCATACATTTCTAGCCCGGTCGGTAGTGACCCTGCCTACGAAGTAGAGGGTCTCTGGTTCAAATCCTGGGCGTTATATTTTTTTTATAGATATTTGTTTTTTAATATTAAAAAATTAAAAATCCATTCATAATTGGAAAATCATTATTTGCGAAGAAGAAAGACACTCTGAATAGTAATTTTATTTAGAACGTCATATACGTATTAAATATCAAATAAATTTCAAATGAAAAAAATGTCAAGCGCATTTAATGCAGTTTTTGACTACTTAAATTTTAGGCACTTACGATATAGTTCATTTCATACGCTCAACTATACCTAGTAGTAGTAGTAGTAGTAGAAAGATTTGGAACTATTGTTTACTGCTTACCGCTGGACACTTTTTCGACCGTTTTCCTATAAGAGAGACCTATCCGCCTTATACCATCCATAGTTTACACGTCGAGTCACATCCAGCATGCTACATACATCCATCTCCTTCTACCAATGAGACGGATGCGTGTAGCACATTGAATGTAATCCAGCATGTGTTAGCTTAATATGTTACACATCTCAAAACATCCAATATGGATATGGTCTTGGTCTAGCTAGTAAATGTAAAATTAGGATTACTTAAACAAAAAACTAAATAAAATTTATATTTACCTTAAGCTCAAATCATCCACATCCAAATTCAGTGTGTCCTTCCTCCGACTCCTTTCCACATGTTCTTTCACCACCAAGTTCTCTTCTGACGTGATGCGCACCTGCACATCAAACTTATCCGTCTTCTTTGCATCACCCTCATTCGGCACAGCCATCTTCACACTCTCACACACCGTGTTCACTCTACTCGCTTTGATATATTCTGTATCCTCAAAATGTTCTCTATGGTCTTCGTAATGGAATGTAGCTTCAGGATCTCGTTTCCCCGTATCTTTATCTTTTGTCTCTTCAACTGTGGAACTGGTTTCGGATGTAGTGCTTGAAAATTCTGCACCGTCTTTCAATGTTCGGACTTTTATTTGAACATCGAATTTTGATAAAAGTTCAACTTTTGTTTGGAAACTAGGCTGATTGTGTTGAGGCTTTTGTTTATAGCTGGTTAGGCTCACGGATTCTTGGACTGGTGAAGGCTGATCTACTGAATACTCTTTTTCTTCTACTGAATCTTGGTCACCAATTACTGAATGTTTATCAGAATCATCAGCAGATTTTATGTCTTCCTGAAACGTATCTGGTTCTTTACAGGTATCGGATGATACTAATTCCTCTGCCCCACATTCAAGGTCGGGCTCTAGAGTCTCTATGGTACTGTTTATATCACTATTCACAGTTTTAATCACCACTTCACTTCCACTGTAATCATCTACATTCTGAGAGTGAGGACTGTATGTCACTTCAAGCTTCACCTTCTGAGAACTGAATTCTTCTGGACCTGTGTCTATTATTTTACGCCTTAAGATATGATTTTCCAAGGTCAGCTTCTCTATAACATCAGCATACTCAATGCAATGGGAGTGCTGCTCGTATTTTTGTTTGAGCTCTTTCAATTCGTTTTTTGATAATTCCAAAGCTGTCCGTAGAGACACCACAGTTTGGTGCAGTGCCCTCACAGTGTCCAGGTGCACCGTCCCGGCCGGGACTGCCTCCAGCCTGCCGCTATCCATTCCTTAATGCCCACCGTAACTCCAGCCGACAACATCCCATACATGACTAAAGTTATTCTTCCAAACTCTTCAATTCAAAAGCTCCGACGCCTCCATAGCCCCGCCGATATTATCAGACCTTTAATAAACAAACAAATAATAACTTTACAATAATCCTCATTAAGCTGTCACGAAATCCCACTTTAAATTTACTTACGTTTGACCCAATTATGCGCTCGACAGCGCGACCATCAGCGACGATTCACGACGCATTTTCAGATGCTTATCGTGTCTCGTACTGGTTCCGAGATCCACCAACGTACCAAGGCACAAGTGGGGCATGCAATCGATAAAACAACTCGACCCAGGCAGAGCTAATTAAGCTTTCAAAGCCCTCAAAACTTAGTTCGGCGCGGCGCACAGGTGGTACGGACAGCTGATAAGGCTTCAACACGTAAGGTTGTAATTAAGTCGGGATATTATCTTTAAATCGTTTATTCAAGGTTGTAGGATATATCTATAATTATAAGATACTTGAAGAATCTCTTGGTTTGGTAGTCCTTGTAAACAAATCAATAATTCAATTTGCTGTTCGCGGGCGCAAATGTGATGGAGAGAGTACTATCCTTTTTCTTTGTCTAGGGCTGTCATTTTGACAAATAATTGTCGGTTTGAGGCTGTTATAACCTATGCTTAAACAGCTTTAAAAAACATTTGAACTTCATTTATTCAGGTGGTAACACTGACCTTAATGTCAATGTCAAACTCTGGCTATTGAGAGTATTGAGTATAACCAAAAAATATTTGTTTATTTTTATTTATCATATTAACAAAATGCTATCTGTAATAAATATATGCAGAAATTCTCAACTAAATTCAATACTAATACAACAAATAAGATACAAATCGAAAACACATTGGGTAACATACTTTTAATTTCTAATTGTTTTTTACAACTCCAATTAATATATTAAAAATGTGCTTGATTTACAATTATAGGCTAAATTAAAAAAGAAAACTAGTCCAAAGTACAAGGCTCAGGATCATTTCGACGAGTTTTACGGGTCGGTGTTTGGCGGGAAATGGCCTCCGATGAAGAAGGCAATGCTTCGGCGTTCCAAGTATGTCGCTGTCGTCAACAACTATGGGGACTCTGAAGAAACCATTGACTTCCTCACCGAGAGAGGTAAGTAGCTATAAATATTTTCTGCGAACATTAGTTTTGCTTAGACTACACAATAAGGGGTGCAGAAAATCTGATACTGTCTTATTTGTAAAGCCGTAAGAATGTGTCACATATTTTTGTAGCCATCTTTGCTCAAGATATTATTGTAGTTCAGTAATGATATAGGTATAGGCAGATGGATTAGACTATTAAGTAAATGATTATGATCAAATTATTCTTATTTGACTCATTTTAATACTTATAAATTCCTCTGTATTTAGAAGAGCAATTATTATAAAATAAATTCATTATATTATATTTTTGTAGTTACAAATAATAAACTTAACCTCCTTGGACCCAGAGGCAGTAATTTTTTTTTTTAATATGGAACATTTAGTTATTCAATAAATATTCTAAATAAATTATGTACTATACAAAAACTTGTATAAACAGTCTTAGAAGGTTAACTGAATTTGCCACACTATTAGACTTTATTAACAAACTACAAAATATGAGTTTAATTAAACATTTCGCAAAGGTAAGGTAAATAACCTACATACAAATTACACTTCTAGGTGCCCACTGCCTAAAAGCCCTAATGTCAGTGCAGCAAGAGTTCCACAAGCAATACCCCCCCACACCCCCTGCCACACAAGTAGGCACAACCAGCCTCGAACAGTTCACCGCCAAGGTGCAGTCTGACGACATATCCAGCATATACCCGCTGGATAACATGCCTGACAAGCTGGAGTTGAGTGAGCTGACGATTAGGAGCAGTGAGGAGGAGAGGGAAGTTGAGAAACAGTAAGTGGTATTATAACTATTACTGGAAACAGGATGTTTACCGTGTGTATTGGAGTTTTTGAGCATCCTATATTTCGGCACAGTTGCATACACCATCATCACAGAGTAACATCAGATATTTAGACAGTTAATGACCATATTAGCTTGCAATCGTTTACAATAACTGGTATTCATTTGATACTGACACTGTTTATGCAGTATGCACTGCATTGGTAAATTCTTTCGACTTGATACTTGATGGTACTTTCTAGAATGTCACAGAAAAGTCGGACAAGCTTTAGTAGTGGTTGGAGAGAGTCACGGAAAGTCGAGGATGTTTTACTGTGTTTACTGTCAACACCCTATTACTTATACACTATACCTACGAATTAAATATTCTTTAAAGCCGTGTCCAGAATGTCCAGACAAGATTACGCGCGGCACGTATATTCACAACAGCCACGCGAAATGTAGACTTGTTAGCCGCGTGAAGCAACTCAAACTTAAATAGGGCAGATGCCACGGTTTTGGCCACTTTAAGGAGAGTTTGTCAATTCAGACGTCTGTAATTTTGTGTCAATAAGGAGTTATGACACTCTTTATGTACTGAGTCATTGAAAATATATCACTATATTTATATCAATCTCTGCAGTTAAGATATAGAATAAGTTCTTATTTTTTCCTTTAATGAAATGTCAGAAAGTGGCCCAGGAGCCAGTTTTGGCCACTTTTCTCCATGGCTCCTGACAACAGATACATAACAGATGACAGTACCATCAGCGCTGCCATATTTTACTCTTATTTTAACTATAAAACAGACTTGTAAATTTGTCTATACCTTAATAAAGATGAAAATGGACAAAACTGGCAACTGTGCCAGTGGCCACTGGGCCACAACCAGGGCATCAGCCCTACATAAATGTTCTCTGGTTCGCCGCGGTCGAATATGCCGCGTATAATCTTAAGGTCGATATACACAGAGACTATTTTGAGACGCCTAAATTACGGCGCCAGTGTCTACCGCACGGCACATCTCAGATCGTTTAGACAATGACCATTTTCAGCCGCCTAAATCTCGCCGCCAGTGACCCGCAAACCGACACTAGTCCTTTACACGGTGCCTTTTCAGTACCAGTCATTAGCACGCCGCCACAGCCGACAGTGCTAGCTTTTGCGTCAGTCTTTCTACGCTAAGATCTCCATCATTTAAAATTAATTCAGGAGCTCCAGAGTCTGGCGCGGAATAGAACACGCGTCTATTTTTTGGCGCCAGTGACCCCCGCCCGCGTCTCTCGCTGCCCCCGCGCCTATTTTTCGGACTCGTGTAAACACGTCGCTGCCAGTCGCTAGCACGCCTCCTTGCTCCTTAGGTTTCTTCCTCCAACATATTAATCAGCTCCTCTCGTAATAACGCGGATAGTTTGAGTATACATTGCTTTTTCAACTTCAGAGCTCCTGAATTAATTTTAAATGATGGAGATCTTAGCGTAGAAAGACTGGCGCAAAAGCTAGCACTGTCGGCTGTGGCGGCGTGCTAATGACTGGTACTGAAAAGGCACCGTGTAAACGACTAGTGTCGGTTTGCGGGTCACTGGCGGCGAGATTTAGGCGGCTGAAAATAGTCATTGTCTAAACGATCTGAGATGTGCCATGCGGTAGACACTGGCGCCGTAATTTAGGCGTCTCAAAATAGTCTCCGTGTATATCGACCTTTAAAGCTTTACAATCCCGTAACTCTATTTATTTTATATTATTTATTTAAGCCTTTATTTTTCCTTAAATATTCTTATATAATAAAAGTTTTTTAATAATATTGTTGTTTGTTTTATTATATTAAGGACCCCTGTCGGGTATAGGCCTCCTCCATATCTTTCCACCTTTCTCGGTCTTTAGTCTTGATTTGCCAATTTTCTCCAGCTGTGGCTATGATATCCTTGGACCATCTTGTTATGGGTTTTCCCACCTTCCTTTTGCCATGGGGTCCTGGCCACTTTGTGACTTTGTTGGTCCATCTGTCATCTGTCAATCTTCCTATGTGGCCGGCCCATCTCCATTTCTGTTTCAGCACAAATTCAGCACAGCACGTAACTCTACTGATCACTTAATCCATTTAAAAAAATCCTAATCTAACTTCCAGGACACCAAAAAACATGACCCTGGAGGAGTCCCTGGCCAGCGCTCAAATGGACATGTCCCGCATCATTGACCCGTCAATGGGGGTCACATCGGAAGCCCTATACCAGTATGTGCCAGCCACTCAGCTGAAGGGCATGGATGAGTGGGTGCCGGAGTCACTGCATTATTCTTATTATTCCAGTAAGTCTACAAATTTTTAGACTAAAGTTGCAAATGCATATATGGGATTCCTGACATCTCTAAAGTTGCAAATAGCTTAAGGCGCTTTCACACTGCTGCGGTTTTCGCATGCGGCGATGGTGTGCGAACGAGATAGCGCTATACACGTCTATAGCGCTGTCACGCTTGCACACTGTCGGCGGATCCAGTTGCGGCGCCAGTGTGATAATCGCCTAACTCCGTTTCGAAGGGACAAGAATTTTGCAACATTAGCCAACGTTTACAAGTTTTGTGTATACCGTCAGACATAAACATATTAAAAAGCCGCATACTAAGCATCCTTTCGTGAATATACTTAAGTAGCAAGCTCCGTTTTTTCACCTCGCGGGACTCCTCCGTACCTAAGTATCATAAACTAAAATAGATATCATATACAATTACTTAAGAAAAAGTGACCAAGCCGTCTTAGGCCGCTAAAGGCTATATATTTTAAACGAGTCGTGCGAACCCGCCTCTCGCACCCACCATTTCGAATGGCACGATCAAAATCTATAGAATTTAATGGACCTGTTTTGGATGACAGCGGCGGCTGCTTGCCGCGTCGCAGCTCGTTCCGCCGAGTCCGCGGGATTACGGCTGACGCCATAACTATTGAACAAAAATAATTTGACTTGTTCCTATTAGTTTCTCTATACCTGCTCCACCTCCTAAGCTTGTTTAAACATGACTATTTTGGAAATTTTCAGAAGACACAGACTTCCCCTTAGCCATAGAGCCAGAGACAGAATTCAATTTTCCTGAGCACCTCAAAGTGTACACATATGAAATGGGCAGCGAGTGGAACATGTTCCCTGAACCGAAGAGATGTAAAACAAGTAAGTAACTTTATCTACACCAATATCATAAATCCTCTATTCCGCGTTCGGAAACCGTATGTAACTACCACCATTATTGCAACCAGTAACGTAACATCTCTGACAGTGTCATAAAAACGTATGAAATCCATTACCCACGGTAACGTTACCAAGATCCGCGCTCTCCCCGAGCGCCGGCACGCGCCCGCGCGACCGCCGACACAATCGAGTTGGTCATGGCGGTGCAATGGCGGTCATTCTACTGGTTTCCGAACACATTATTTAGGATTTATAATATGTGTGTAGATAAAGCAGTATATGCAACTGTACGTAATTAGGCCTTATTACGTAACAGTTACATAAACTACTATTAGAGACCGTTAAATTAATACAGAGTTTTACCTTCATATATCGCCACCTTTTTTTTTTTTGGTTTGGGATTCTCAGGGGTCGCCATATCTTTTTATATATACAAGGCGAGGTAGGGCGGATAGTCCATGGTTCTTATCTTACGTAAGATCACAAACATGCGTTAAGTTTATACTTTGAAATAATGCGACTTTTGTACGCACCAACATCCCGTGAAATGAAAATTAATTAATACAGAAAACAAACGTTTCTTAACTGTTTTCTATAAAATTACAAAACATAAAAGTGGATTTGACTGACTGCTCTCACATGGCAATGTCAAAGTAACTAATATTCTTTATACACTCTCAGGCGTATTCAACTACTACCCAATGGACTGCGGCAGCGTGCTAGCAGTGTTAGCCTTATGCTTGTCCCCCGGCGACCGCGTGCTAGACCTGTGCTCGGCGCCCGGCGGCAAGGCTCTGGTGGCACTTCAGACGTTACTGCCCGACGTTATAGTGTGCAACGACTCTTCCATCTCACGGACTAACAGGTTTGGACTCTATTACAACCGGATAAGGTCCACTACCGCTTACAATTGGCCTCATAAGAAGGCTCAAAGTCACCCAAAGGGCAATGGAGAGGGCTATGCTTGGAGTCTCTGCGTGATCGCATCAGAAATGAGGCCATCCGCAGCAGAACCAAAGTAACCGATATAGCCCTCCGAATCGCTAAACTAAAGTGGCAGTGGGCGGGGCTCGTCCCAAGTAACACAGGAAGCATTATAACATATGAATAGTTAACTTATTTAGAACTTAAGGACCATATAAACTCTTATATACGTTCACCGAGCAACTCGACGCATTATATGATGCTTTGAGCTCTATAATGGTTGTATAATAGCATATCTAAATGCTTTTGTAAAGCCTTTAGATATGCCTGTACAGCTGAATGCTGTACAGTTGCGTTTTGGTTTGCTACACTAATGCTTCGGTGTGGTTTAATGCCTTAGGTTCTACAATAGCATAAATAAATGCTTAATGCTGTTTAAGAGCATGAATAGTAGCCATTATAATGCCACGTAAATTCGCTATACAGCTTTCAGCTATTTTTAATGCCGTAGGGTGTACAATAGCATTTATAAGTAGGTAATACATTCCTAATGCTGTATAATAGCAATAATATAAACCATTATAAAGCCAAGTAATTCACTATAAGGGGCTGTTCATAAATTACGTCATTTCAAATGGGGGGGGGGGGGGGTCTGGACATCGGATGATGGTAGCATGACGTAGGAGGGGGGGCGGTCATTCCGAAGATCACATCATCTCTCGCATCTTTAAAAAAGTGCTTCAATGTGTAAAAAGAGGAATGAAATTCGTGTTTCTAATTGACTTTCTATAAACTTTTAATGCTATAAAATATTAGCTACTAAATAGTTTTTTATTTTACAATTAAGCTAAAACGCATTTTTTTTAAATGACGTCACTTTATTTGGCAGGGGGTCGGTTGGATGATTTTAGGAAGAGGGGGTAAAAAACATCAAAAACTGATGACGTAATTTATGAACAGCCCCTATACAGCTTTTAGCTGTTTTAGTGCCTTAGGGTCTACAATAGCAATTTTAAGTAGTATATAATAGAGCGTATTCTTCAAGAAAAGAGCGTATTCCCATCTTAAAGGCCGGCAACGCGCTTGTATTGCGGGCGTCCATGGGCGGCGTTAATTGCTTACCATCAGGCGATTCGTCTGCTCGTTTGCCTTATGGTAATGGGCCGTGTGATAGGTAAGTGAAACGCTTAACGTGTGGATAATAACTGTTTAATCTTGGAAAATAGATCGCTTTATATAGGTACACAATCCTTTGTTCTTAGTTTAGGTTAATACACTGATCAAGGCCGAGGTCACAGAAAATAGAAATGATTTTTATAATATTCCGTATATGGTTGTAGCGTATCATATTACATTAGGAAAATGAACGTTGTTTTTTATTTAATTTTCTATTCGCCTGATTCTGTACCTATTACACGTCCGTCGGTTTTTTTGAGACAGAAAAACAGGTTTAAACTGTTTTTTGTCTTTACATTAATAAGTATAAATTTGTTTCTTAAATGGTAATTCTGAATATAAAATAAATCTTAGCACTATTAAAAGTGTTATATAAAAAAACATGGCTGCTTACTTCTATTGTTTACATTCTGTTTCTTAATTAATTTTAATAAAAAAAAAATAATTTTAATCTTACGGCTAGGGTTTCTTTTTTGTTGATGCACTTAAAAATATGATTACATTTTTGTCTCTTCTTTTTTTTTTTTTGTTGATGCACTTAAAAATATGATTACATTTTTGTCTTAATTAAGTTATAGTTTAGTTACACTATTGATAAAATTTTGAATAAGGATTAAATATGGTTACTTAATCACCTTGGTTATACATGGAAAATGATCAAAGTTTATGGTTATGCAGGTGTTGGTTTCTGTCTAAGTTGTGTTTTGTTTAAAATAGCGGTGAGTTTGTTGCTAAGTTATATGCTGCGGTTTGTTTATTTGTTTCGATCCTTGTATGGCTAGGTGTTTGTGTTTTGTATATTATTGACCTGATGTTTATTTGTTACTTGATATCATTACAGTGTGGAGATAGTACTTCCGCATTTGGAATGAGATGTGATCATTGACATGGAAACGTTTAGTTTGCTGTTTTAGTGTAGTGTTGAGTGTGAGCGTGTTTTTTTTTTTGTTTTATGGGTTTGTGTTGTGTATTAAATTTGTATATATATATATATATTATATATATATATATGTATATGTTTGCTGTTTTTATTTATTGTGGGTTTTTTTTTGTATGGAGAATGTAGTCTTTGTCTGAAACGAATTTTTTTTTTTTTTTACGTTCTGAATTTTGATTCTTTATGATGGTAAATAGTCTCTGATATACTATATTTATTTTATTTCTGTCTTATTTTCTGATTTATAGTGGATCTCCGGTTTATATATATATAGATAGATATATAGCGTTTGGGATTAAATTTTTAAATCGTAAGTAGTTTTTTTTTTTTTGTTTTATGAAAGGTGTTGATGTGTTGTTTTATGTGTTTTGTTTGTGTTTTTATATTTACTTTATTTTTATTTAAGAAATTTTTTATTTATTTTATTTTTATTTTATTTGTGTGGTTGTTTTAATTATAGTATGGTTTAGTTTTATTTTTGTGGATTGCGTATTCTTTTCCTGATACTAATATTTTTACGTTTGGATCCTGATCCTCTATGACGGTAAATGGTCCTTGATATATTGTGTCCAAAATTATTATTTTTTTGATTAATACTAAATCTCCAATTTTATTACTTATGGGTTTAATTTTTAAATCGTAATTAGTTTTTCTTAATATTTTAGACTTAATTAAATTTATTTCTAGCGTCTGCTTGGGACTTTTGTGACATATGTTTGAATTCTATGGGATAGGAATCGAGGTTTTATATATATATAATGGGTATGTTTGATGAGTAATGTTTCTGGGTATGCTAGCTCGTATGGCGTGTATTTAGTTGCCGAATGAACGAACCATTGTTATACGAAAAATACTAATATTGTAACTAATCAGATCACTGGTGATTCTGGTTGTCTGTTTGTATCCTTAAATATGATTCTAGTGCTTTATGCGAATTTTCTAAGGGCTTCATGGTGGTAAGCGGTGGACTGTAATTGTTTTACACCTAATATTTTACAAATTTCTCTCATAGTTGTGGAGATGAATTTGCTTTCTCTGTCTGCCTTGATTTCTGTATGACTGTTTTTTGCTTTTATGAATTCCATAATGTCGTTATCTATTCCTGGTCAGTAGTAATAACTTTTAACGTTATTGGTCATTATTCTTATGACTGTGTCCGCTAGTGGGTAATAAGCTGTATGTGACACGTCTGTCATCTTTGTCTGTGTTTTTCTTGACTTTTTATATAATAATTAGTCGTGGTACGTACCGTCTGTCATGTGTGTTTTATACACTTTGGTAGCTCTTTCCTTCTTTGGTTGTTTTTTTTTGTATGTATTCTTCTTGTATCTGTTGTGCCTTTCATATGTGACCTAGTTCTCTCGCGAGGAAAGCTCGTTTCGGACACGATTGAGTTCTTGGTTCGACACACAGTGTAGAACAATAAATGAGCCATTTTGCAATGTCTGCATTTTATCCTTATGTAAGCTTCTTTACGTCACACCTGGCCATAATGTGAGTTTTACCGCTCGCTACGCTTACGGTAAAACTCGCATTATGGCCAGGTGGGGACGTAAAATTGTGTACTCACCACGGGCAGTAAAAAAGAAAGCCCTCTATCGCATATTTACAACCCTCGCCTGCGGCTCGGGTCCCAAATACCTGCGATTTCGGGCTTTCTTTTTTTTACAGCCCTAGGTAAGTAATGTACTATTGTGATACTTGTCACTTTTTTTTTTTTTTTTTTAAATGAGTACATGGCGCATTTTAGCGAATCGGGTCGGCCGACCGTATTGCATACTATTTTATTTTTAGTTTTTTGATTTAAGGATACAGGGAAATATTTATTATTGCGCGCTGGTACATATTATTATTATGTACTATCAGACAGTGTTTTAACGCATCGGAAGACTTAGAACATCCCGTGCGCCCAAGGACCCTGTCAATTGAGAACTCGCTCGAATTTGTTTGGTTCCAAGGGTTAGCGTCTGCTTTGTATCCTGGTGTACTCAGCTTACTTTTAATTCTCTTATGGGCTACCTGATATTGCGTGAAGTAAAGAGGAATGCAAGGAAACCCTCTACTTTGTAAACTTAAAGCATATAAGGGTCACAACAACTTTTAGGTGATCAGGCTAATTGTTGGTTGCGACACTTATCTGTTTTAGTTTTCTGCACGCTATAGTCACAGACACAGTCACAGTCATAGTCATAGTCAGTCATTTGTAATATTTAAGATATTACATATATCTCTTATTATTCTTATCGTAATAATATCCCTATTTATGTCGTGTCATGTAGCAGTCATAATAAGTTTGTAAATAAAATTTTGTTTAATTATTGTGGTACCTCGTGATGTCAATTTATTCTGGAAATCGTGGCTATCACTCTCTAAGCGTCGCGTAATTGTATGGTATGACGCAATCGTTCCTCCTATTCCGTGTATGTAGGTCAGCTTGCATGCGACCTTGGGTTTTCAATGTCGCGTCGCGTGTTATTGTACTTTGGCTGGCTCTGGTGTCAATAAGATATAAGTACGTTGTGGCGTTTATTGTGAATTGAACTGAGTTTATGTGTCTATTAGTTTTAATGTTTTATTGGTTGGGCTGGCGCAGACGGTTGATCTGGCCTTTGTTATTTTTTGGATTTTTTTTTTTTTTTTTTTTACTTTGACAATGGTGATTTTTGAGAATTTTAGCTGCATCAGATTTGGTGTGTTGTTTTATTTTTGCCATTATGATATTTTATTATGTAGTTATTATACTTCTGAGGCAGTTTTTTTAACGCTAGTTTATTTCAATAAACGTATTGTGTCCAAGGACCTTCACGAATTGGTTTTTCAACACTATCATTATGTATCAAGGATTTAGTGCCTGTCAAATATATTAACTTGTTTAATTGTATTTTTGCCATAGTAAAATTATGCTGCGTATACTATCATCATGTAGTTTTTTTTTTTTTTATATCAATCTATAAAAACACTAAAGTAATGTCTGTGTAGATATTATTAATTTTTTTTTTTTTTTTTACTTTTAATTTGTCGGTGTAGGTATACGTCAATACACTATAATGCGTTATTAAATGTTTTGAGTGTAATACGTGCGTACGGTTGAATGTATTTCTTTATTCTATTGGTATAGTCGGCTTAACGCTGCGAGATCGAGTCCGGAACGAGGTCATCCGAGAACGCACAAAAGTAGTCGACGTGGGCCACAGGGTTGCCAAGCTAAAATGGGCTTGGACCGGGCATATGTGCCGACGTTACGACGAACGGTGGGACAGGCGCGTTTTGGAGTGGAGGCCCCGTCTGGACAAAAGGAAAAGAGGGAGACCACCCGCCCGATGGTCAGATGATATAAGGGAGACAGCAGGACCCGTCTGGATGAGGGAAACGGACAACCGCCCTAAATGGAGAAAGATTGGAGAGGCGTATGCCCAACGGTGGGCGAACACACGCTGATGAAGGAAGGAAGGATTGGTATAGTGTGGCTACTTTATTTTCGACATATTATGTAAAGTATGTCTTATGTTTATATTTTTAAAAGTGTGCATCTTATGCGTGTAATTTTTCTGGTAATAATTGACATTAATAAAGTTTTTTTTTGTTATATGTGTTGTTGCCGTTAGCCTGTGCCGTCGTGAATAAATTTTCTAGTTTTTTACTTGTGCCGTTTGGTAGGCCGATTTCCCTGTTCTGTGTTGAATAGTTTGTTTTGGATTGCGGTCGCTGATTTTACTGGTAGAAGATAAAGTTTTATGTCAAAACGCTGATACTGGTGTGTTTGCTGGATATTTTGTTTTTGGTTAAATGGGTTTTTTAATTATGAAATTTATTAGCAATTTTATGTCATTGATTTTAATCATTATCGCGTATAATTCTATGATGTCTATAAACTGTTTGATGATGGTTTCGGATCCGTCCATGGCTGGTAGCAATGTTACTGCCGTTTTTTGGTTAATTAATTAAGGTTTTGTCCGTTTTTTTTTTGTCTTGGCTGTATTTTGATAAAATTACTGTACACGTCTTCTATTTTTGTGAGGTGAGATTGAAATATTTCGCTCTGTCCTACGGATATTTGTTGTTTTTTTCTTTTTATTATTTTTTTTGGGCTGTGTTCTTTAGTGACTGGACTAATTTGAATTTATTTTGACCGATTGTCTGTTTAGGGTGTTTTTGAACGAATTTTCGAATATTTGTTTGTTTGTAATGCTTCTAACTTATTTTTATAATTTGGGTCATACTTGCTTCTAACTTATTTTTATAAATTTATCACTGAATTTAAGTAATTATGATTAAAGTGTCTTAGAATTGTACTTGCGATCGATGGTCGGTGCTGGGTGCTGGTGATGAGGTGCGGCGGGGCGGGGCTGGTGATTTGGGTGCGGCAGGGCTTGTGACGGCTGGTGGCTGTTACACGTTCTGCTCTGCTTGACGTGCTGGATCTAGACGCTCTGCTCCGCTTCGCTGGTTGCTGGTGGCGATGGTGATTTGGCTTGGGTTACCCGTTGGTGCGGGTTGTTAGGGCTGATGGTGGTAACGTGGTGCGTGGTGGTGTGGTACCGTTATGGTAATCATGGCCATGGTTTTAGCTGACTCTGGCCGGCTGACTGGTGCGTTGGTGCCTTTGTTGGTTGTCGCAGTGGAGCGGGGATGAGCCATTGTGTCGTGTCTTTGTTCTTTCTTCATTGCTGAACGGCTGGGATGGCTGATGAGCTCGCTGCGGCGGCGGCGTCTGAGTTCGGCTAAGCGGGGCTTCGGAGGGTCGAGCGGGGCTGGTCCATTGTGAGCTGAGCTGTGCTGGTTCGTGGATCGGGCTGAGCTGGCTGGTATTTAAACCGAGGCTGCCTTGAGCAGCCCGACTGGAAGGGTCGCCATATGGTAATGTGACGTGCTGTTTGGTAAGTGAAACGCTTAACGTGTGGATAATAACTGTTTAATCTTGGAAAATAGATCGCTTTATATAGGTACTCTTAGTTTAGGTTAATACACTGATCAAGGCCGAGGTCACAGAAAATAGAAATGATTTTTTATAATATTCCGTATATGGTTGTAGCGTATCATATTACATTAGGAAAATGAACGTTGTTTTTTATTTAATTTTCTATTCGCCTTGGGTGGGCTGTGAAGTCAGCTGCGTCAGCTGTTGTTGGGTGATTCTGTACCTATTACAGCCTCCTATTTCATAAAAAAAAAATGCTTAATGTTGTTTAATAGCATAATTATTCACGTGTAATGCTGTAGGCATTAATAAGCTTTTTTTAAGGGTCACTGAGCTGCTATTGGACTAAGAGCTAGCCAGGTCAGATATGACACAATAATGAGAGCAACAAAACCCGTCTGGTTAGATTGCTATACTATTCTTATTGCTAGATCCTGGCATCTGGCAGCTTTTAATGGGTGGAGGTCACAGTGACAAACTAGCAAAATGTTTTAATTGGAAAATAGTAATACCAAACTAGGTAAAAACTGCCGAATTTGTCTCAGTTATAAAGGACAGGGCCTATATTTTAAGGGGCTCCCTGGCGACCCCGGCGTCCTTAGATCTGATTCCATTAGTTTTCTAATGATTTATATAGCTTATCATATTACCAATAAAATAAAAAATATAAATATAAATCAGTAACGGCTTTAAACAATATAGTATCCTATATTTACTTCAATATTCATTGTCTTCGAGATATTTGACATTAAAGTCGAACCGGTTTAGGCTAAAAAAGTGGTTTTATGGTCATTAATTTTGTGTTAATTAGTTAAAAATTAAAATCTCTACAGTTTTTAGAGACATCAAAGAGGAACCCTAATATGTAAGACGTATATGTAAGATTCTTTACACCATTCGAATATCGATAAAAGTGTTTTTTAGACCATATTTTAAAAATATCATAAAAAAATAACGGCTCATTTATTTCAAGATCCGGCTCAACAGAATGGAGACAAAAGATTCAAGAACCGATAGTCGTTTGCCTTATAATTCTATCTGTAGTGAATATGTTGGAATATCGACTCAAAACTGGTAAAAAATCGATAAAAAATATTAGACCAAAAAATATTGTGTATTATTACGGAAACAAAAACTACTGTTTTTGTGGCGACAAACTATGAATTATATTATATATCGTTTGGCCCTACTTTCCCCCAACATAAACTTTTGTTTAATTTCTCTTAATATTGTATAGTATTTGTATAGTTTCTCATAATATTGCATCAAACCCAGATCTCTAGGATTTGTTTTCTTGAAATGGTTCGCATTCTTTGACTTCCACCACTTTAAAGCTGCCAGATGTCCAGATCTAGAAATAAGCATAGTATACCAAACTGACTAGAGGGGTTTGGTTGCTCTCATTATTGTGTCATATCTGACGTGGCTAGCTCTCCGTCTATATAGACCAACGCCATTTTGTAAATAATTTATAACCTAAAAATAAAATGATGCGATCCTATTTACACAAAGAAAATACCTATATAATTATGAAATAACTTAATTTAAGACTGCTCAACCAACACTATTATGTTAATAATGCAAAACTCGTTCTATACGAGGATTACACAATTGTTTTGTTTATTTTGTATTTATAGCAAAACCACAATAAATCAAAGGCGCGTGAATATTTTCAATGAAACTTATATACACATTTACAGTAAACTACATTGCGCAGTAATATTTGAAGGATATAATAAATAACGTAAAAGAGTCAAAAACTTTTATAAATTTTGTTACGATGCAAACAAATATGACGTGTCACTCATTTAGTTTTTTGTACAGTCAAGTGCAAAAATACGTACCGAAAAATCGTTTCATAAATATGGTACTACGCACTTATTACAACGGAATAAAGATACTGGGACATATTTTTGAGTAAGATGAGTACACCCATATTTTTACACTTGACTGTACCGTCTTCGTCCATTTTATATTGCGAGACAAAGTAGTTAAATCACAACGTTCATTGTATTATAACATTTGTTCCGTCGGTATTAGAGACGTTTTTGCATTGACGTAAGGTTTATTTTACTACACTCTTATGCTAGTATAATGCTTTTGTATTGCGATTGGCAACTTAATCGAGCGTACTAATGCTTCTTTACTGCGATTAGCAACTTTTTTGGCCGTATTAATGCTTCTTTAATGCGGTTGGCAACTTAATAGAGCGTACTAATGCTTATTTAATGCGATTGGCACTTTCCATGACAACGATAATGCTAATAGCGCAGACATAATGCGCCTGTCATGCTATTAAATAACCTGTATAGGATCTCAAGCTGGGTAATTTGTGCCCATTTAAGACCTATATCAGAACTATAAACGTTTGTAATGCAACTATAAAACGAACTCAAAATGCTAAAAGCATACAGATATGCTGTAAGACGGCCGTTATACTGCTTTGATGTGTTACTTGGGGTAGAACCGATGGCCGTTGGGGCGAAAAGGTTCTCGAGTGGCGTCCACGAACAGCGTGGGTAGACCCCCCACAAGGTGGACTGATAACCTGGTAAATGTCGCGGGAGTCCGCTGGATGCGGGTGGCGCATGACTGGTCTTGTGGCACTCTTTGGGGGAGGCCTATGTTCAGCAGTGGACGTGTTTCGGCTGATATGATGACGATGGTGATGAAGGTCCACTAATACACTGCTGCAGCATGCTAGCAGTGCTAACATTATGCTCGTCGCCCGGCGGCAAGGCTCTGGTGGCACTTGAGACGTTACTGCCCGACGTTATAGTATGAAACGACTCGTCCATCTTACGGAGCAACAGGTAGTTTTTTTGCAACGGGGTAAGGTCCACTAATTTGCATCCTTATGCTTGTCCCCCAACCCCCCCCACCTCCCCCCACCCCCGGCAACCACGTGCTAAATTGCTAGCGGAAATTTTATATTGCTTTACACGTTGTATTGTTATTTTATATTGATTTATATACGTTACAGAATCAGCCGTGTGTTCCGCGACTACCTGATCGACTTCGACGCGAGCAACTTGTGGCGCGAGCGCGTTATTGTATCAACGCGCGACGGACGGGATTTCACAGACGACATGGGTTTTGATAAGGTACCTAGTGATTATTGTATTTATACTTTCGTGAGACGTAGTAGGTAAAACTTATCACAACTACTACATATTAACAATAAGTCACTGAAGTGACTACGCGCGATATTTTTCGGAGAGCTTAGCAATCCAACTTGAAGCACTAGGTGGGCCAGGAACCAGTCGCATTGGCGGTGCGCTGCCTACTGACGTCCTATGACCAGACCAACTAGTTGGGCGAATTAACTTTTAGGCCGATACTAATCTGTCCACTTCGCTTACAAATAATATACTAATTTTACATCATTTTATGTTATATGATAAAACAAGCAACTTGCTCTCTGATAGACCTAAACTTTAGACAAATATCAAATTGGAAACGTGGTTTATTGGTAACTCTAGAGACATTTTTGATAACGCAAGACATGAACAGTGGCGATGTAAAAGTTAATTCGCCCAGTTTAACGTAAAAAAAAATACTTGTAACTATATTGTCATTCGTGGCCGAGAAATTCATACTGCCAAATATAGAAAAAAACTCTAGTTATAATTATTGTTTAGGTTAAAAAACTCAAGTTATAATTATTGTGCAATCAGCTAGTTTTTCGCTAAAAATCTTTTCCGACAAATAATGCGTAGGTAGAAAAAACATTGAAGTAAAAAAAAGCAGACAGTATTACTATTAATTACGTTGACATCGCAGTCAAAGTAATTATACTTCCTCAAATAAGCCTCATGTTAATGTGTGGTAGCAGTAGGCTACAAGTCAGCGTCTACCTATACATGATGTAGTTTAGTTTTTCCTGTAAGTGGATTTCCATTATATGCAAATAGTTCGTAAGGGACTGCAACGAATATGTGGTTCTGCACAATTTTAGGCTTAGGCCCGGCGAAAGCGTGAGAAGAAAATGCCTAGTCTTGTTTAGTTTCTTTCTGTGACTAGATTTTATCATCAACCGTTTGAGCGCCAATGAAGGTCAGTCACGACATCGGCAATAATTCGGGCCACTGTCGCCACCGACGTAAACAGCCGTCCGTTCAAAAACTATGAAATACCACTTCTAGAAACCTCCACCCCCCCCTCTCTTTTACGATGTTTGGCATTATTATCTAGCTTATGTATTTTTTTGTTCTGGCGTCAGAAGCACGCCGTATTACCTCTCCACCGGGTCAAAAGGTTATAGTACACCAGTTTCCGAGGGATAGATAAATAAAGATAAGATTAATATGTAACCAAATTTATGTAGCTACACCCTATAAGACCCCCATTTACATTATATTCTGTATTTTGGTTGCAAATAAAGATTTCTTATTTCTAAGATAATCTCTATTTGCATATGTTTTCCTTGTAGAGATATATAATATATATTATACAGAGTTCTAAAGAGTAACTCATTTATTTACCCCTCCCTGACCCCAGGTGCTGGTGGACGCGCCTTGCACGACAGACAGACGGACAATCAACCAAGACGCTAATCTCGTGTACAAACTGGAGCGAGTCAAAGACCGACTGAGTTTACCAGACGTTCAGCCTTACTTATTAACGTAAGCAGTTATTAGTAGATGCATCTATTCTCTCCTGTCTAGGCACATATGTTAAAGACATCGGACAGTGCCTTGTTGACGTAGTTTTTGACGTCTTCTGGATCAAAGATAAACAAACATTCATCGTATGTCGGAAAACATAACGTTACAGTCCCTCACAAAGCATTGAGTAGTTCAAAGGATACCTACTCGCTCGAAAGTTCAAGCCACTGACGTAAGTATACGTTCCACAGGTGATGGTAGACGTCCCTTGCACCACCGACAGGCACACAATGAATGAAGACGAGAATAATATCTTCAGGCCGGATCGGATTAAAGAACGCCTGCGTATGCCGGAGTTACAGTCCCAGTTGCTGACGTAAGTGAACGTTCCACAGGTGATGGTAGACGTCCCTTGCACTACCGACAGGCACACAATGAATGAAGACGAGAATAATGTCTTCAGGCCGGACCGGGTTAAAGAACGCCTGCGTATGCCGGAGTTACAGTCCCAGTTGCTGACGTAAGTGAACGTTCCACAGGTGATGGTAGACGTCCCTTGCACTACCGACAGGCACACAATGAATGAAGACGAGAATAATGTCTTCAGGCCGGACCGGGTTAAAGAACGCCTGCGTATGCCGGAGTTACAGTCCCAGTTGCTGACGTAAGTGCGTTCCTCAGGTGTTGGTAGATGTGTCGTGCACCACCGACAGGCACGCAATGAATGAAGACGAGAATAATGTCTTCAGGCCGGATCGGGTTAAAGAACGCCTGCGTATGCCGGAGTTACAGTCCCAGTTGCTGACGTAAGTGAACGTTCCACAGGTGTTGGTAGACGTCCCTTGCACTACCGACAGGCACACAATAAATGAAGACGAGAACTGTGGAATGAACTCGTCTGTGGTATTTCCGGACCGATACGACCTTCAAACCTTCAAGAAAAGAGCGTATTCCCATCTTAAAGGCCGGCAACGCGCTTGTGACCCCTCTGGTGTTGCGGGCGTCCATGGGCGGCGTTAATTGCTTACCATCAGGCGATTCGTCTGCTCGTTTGCCTCCTATTTCATAAAAAAAAAAGAGAATAATATCTTCAGGCCGGATCGTGTTAAAGAACGCCTGCGTATGCCGGAGTTACAGTTGCTGACGTAAGTGAGCGTTCTACAGGTGTTGGTAGCAGTGTTGGCCGTTAATTTCAATTAGAATTGAAAATTGATCAATAAGATTGAAGATTAATTCCGTAACGAATCAATTACACTAACATCCATTTTTACTAACGTTAGTTCGTATTGATTTTGTGACGTCGTTAATTACACTAACCGTCAATTAGCATTAACCTATTAGTTACACTAACGTCTCGAAAATTTAATAAGATTAACAGTTAACTAGATTATCAGTTAATTAGATTAACGTTAGTGTAACTGAATTAATCCTGTCTTACACTAATAATTAATTTTAAAACTGCATCTCGGGTTCGGAAGTTGGGACCAATATCACAAGATGGAGCTCATGCTGGACCCTAGGGCTACCTACTGGATCTCGGGTTTGGCGCATCATAGACTCATGCTGTTTGGGCTCATTCGACTTGTACTGATGAGCAGATGGTACCGGTATCAAAATCTGGAGCTCATGCTGGACCCTGGGGATCCCTACTGGATCTCGGGTTTGGCGCATCATAGACTGATGCTGTTTGGGCTCATTCGACTTGTACTGATGAGCAGATGGTACCGGTATCAAAATCTGGAGCTCATACTGGACCCTGGGGATCCCTACTGGATCTCGGGTTTGGCGCATCATAGACTCATGCTGTTTGGGCTCATTCGACTTGTACTGATGAGCAGATGGTACCGGTATCAAAATCTGGAGCTCATGCTGGACCCTGGGGATCCTTACTGGATCTCGGGTTTGGCGCATCATAGACTCGTGCTGTTTGGGCACATTCGACTTGTACTGATGAGCAGATGATACCGGTATCACAATCTAGAGCTCATGCTGGATCCTGTACAAGTCGAAGAGCCCAAACAGCATGAGTCTATGATGCGCCAAACCCGAGATCCAGTAAGGATCCCCAGGGTCCAGCATGAGCTCCAGATTTTGATACCGGTACCATCTGCTCATCAGTACAAGTCGAATGAGCCCAAACAGCATGAGTCTATGATGCGCCAAACCCGAGATCTAGTAGGGATCCCCAGGGTCCAGCATGAGCTCCAGATTTTGATACCGGTACCATCTGCTCATCAGTACAAGTCGAATGAGCCCAAACAGCATGAGTCTATGATGCGCCACACCCGAGATCCAGTAGGGATCCCCAGGGTCCAGCATGACCTCCATCTTAGGATACCGGTCCCATTGCTTATTAATACAAGGACTCGGGGTCCAGAGTCAAAATCGAAACAAAAATCAAAACTTCGTAGCTTAACCTAAATTCGCGTTTAGTTAGGTAAATTATTAATGTCAATTACCAATTCAATCTACACTAAAAATTATATTAATGTTTCAATTTTTGAGAAAGACTAAAAATTAAATATCTTCAATTATTAGTTATTCGCACAGGATTAACACGTTAGTTACAATTAATTTCAATTCTAATTGAAATCAATTTGCATTAAACTATTAGTGTTCAATTTTAACTAACGTGTTTCAATCTTCAATTTTTAATTTTCAATTACACTAACGTTCGGCCAACACTGGTTGGTAGACGTCCCTTGCACTACCGACAGGCACACAATTAATGAAGAAGAGAATAATATCTTCAGGCCGGATCGTGTTAAAGAACGCCTGCGTATGCCGGAGTTACAGTCTCAGTTGCAGGCGTAAGTGAGCGTTCCCCACGTGTTGGTAGGTTCCCAGGCATAACACCCGCCTGGAGATAGATATCTCTATTGCCTTATATCTACATCTACGTCTACGTTGGTGAGTTCCGATATTGGACAGCAAATGCGGCTCTGAAGGAACGACTTGACAGTC
Source organism: Pammene aurita (assembly GCA_947086415.1). Classification (NCBI taxonomy): domain Eukaryota; kingdom Metazoa; phylum Arthropoda; class Insecta; order Lepidoptera; family Tortricidae; genus Pammene; species Pammene aurita. The sequence continues at coordinate 24,756,401 of OX352308.1, read as the reverse complement.
ACAATATAAAGCCAGATTGCGATCCCAACTGGTCCGGTCTACTGTGGGGCCTTGTCTAGACTCTAGTCTAAACCTAGGTAAGTACTCTAATCTGGTAAACCAATATCCACAGTAATAGTAGAAGTTAAAAGCTAATATCCATCCCTTTTGTAGCCGGGATTTTTTAGCCAGGCAAAACTATAATTGATATATATCAAAGAGAAAGGACTAAGACTTCGCAAAAATTACCCAAAGTAAAGTTATGCTAAAAGTAAGTTGATACAGATTTATAGCGCATCATTCTGTCTTTCTTGTTTAAAAAAATCCAGTTATTATATAAGTGATGACTTGACACGTAAAAGTTAAAAAATCGTTACCTCTTCGGTACATTTCTCGCATTTTACCGATACGGCACTTTTAATTCGTGTTGCACATAATATTGACTTAATACAATTATTTGCAGGAACGCCTTGAAGCTAGTCCGGGTAGGCGGCGCAGTAGTTTATTCCACGTGTTCGCTCAGCCCCGTCCAAAATGACGGTGTTGTCCACATGGCTTTAAAGCACGCTTTCGAAACGCATGGAGTCATCGCCACCGTCAAGTGAGTTTTACAAACACCTACTCTAGATACTCTGACTCGTGTAACAAGACGGCCTCGCTCATGCTCGACTGCCTATTAAATTCTCATGTTAACTCAGACTCGTTTTAAACAATGGCCAACGCCATAGTTCTAAACCACGCTCTCAAGACTAGTGAATTTGTTGACCCATCAAGTGAGTTTTACATACTCTAGTCACTCTAGCTTCTATGACGAAACGGCCTCGTTCATGCTCGGCTGTCTAATATACTCATATTGACTCAAACTCATTATATACGACAGCAATTTGTTCAAATAAGCACTTCATTTTGGCAATGCTTAGGCATGGCAAGTCATATAACAGGGAGAAATATACATTTTCTCATATATTCATTACAGAGATCTATCCGCTCCCTTCGCAAACTTGGCGGGCACTCTGTCACTAGCCGCCGGGCCAGTGGCGCCGCGCTACGGGCAACTCGTCACACCCACGACGGACGCCAACTTCGGACCATCCTACATCGCCAGGCTAGTCCGTGTCAAGTGATTACCATTAGAACCTAGTTAGGAAAGCTATCACACAATCAATCTAGTTAGTGAACCCCGTCACTAGAAACCACAAGACCATCGAACAGCGCTACGGGCATCTCGTCACACACACCCACGATAAACGCCAACTTTGGACCATCCTACATCGCCAGGCTAGTTCGTGTCAAATAACTCTTAGCTCAAATACTTTAAACTACAGTTTTTTTTCTGCCCAATTTTCCTTATTTCTGGTGAACATTTTCAGAATTTTCCGAGAACATATAATAAAGTTTCTGAAACTTGCACATCTGTAATTGAAATTGATCGCGACACACATCTCTCCCGCGCCCTTACCTAAAGGATCAGGCAGTTGTTTTTTTTCTTTAATCTAAGTCGAATGAACGCCTGGTACCATGGTTTACCAAGCGCTGCGCAGTGCGTCGCTACCACTAAAATATGGACTAAAACTACTGTATAAAAGGCTCAAATTCCTTTGACTAGATAGCGGCACCCATATTACAGCCATTTGATGTTTAACTAAAGGTTTGACGACTAAACAACTTAGGTCTAAACATTTAATGTCGATCGACATCTCACAACAGTCAGATAAAAGTATATTTCAATATGAACTCGAAGATGATAGACCCTTTAAATATAAGATATTATATTTTATATGAAAGTACCTGTAAATATATTATAGTTGTGTTACAAATACGGTTTGTTATATTATTTCCCACAAGCATGAGCTTACCTTTAATTTTTACCACTAAAAATTTATATTCAAAATGTAATCAATCACACATAAAAGTTAATCCATTACATTTAATTACATTAATTTAAAATACAAATAAAGTGTTCTTTGGGTTATTAAGTACCTACATATAATGCATTTATCATTAGGAGTTTCCGACATGCAATTTCCTATGGATAATTACAAATTAGTTACTTTATTTTCCTGCAAATAAAACCCATTGTTGATTCAGCGAACATGAATTTATTTATAAATAAGTACTTATACCTACTTTAAATTGATTTCCCGTAAAGGATGTCCAAAGCTGCTTACTACCTACCATTATTTATTCATGTAAATCATACTATTAAACTAGTATCATTTTAATGGCTACAAAATTGGTACGAACTTTGTGATTTACAGATGGATTTTATAATCGTACATAATTTTTAATCTTAAATAATCGTATTTATAATATTACAAGCAAGCAGATAGTTAGGCGTCGTTTTATTCAAATGTGGATTAAAACACAATCCATCAGTCACAATACAAATTTAATACTCTTTTTCCGGCTAACGGTAGTTATTTTATTTTGTTAATAGTTTTAGCATCTCATACTCCTATAGGTACTATGAAGTCCCATACGTTATCTAACAATCGTAACCTTAGCAGAAGTTATGTTTGAAGAAACTGGTGCTGAGCGGTCGATAATTTAATTATTAGCAGTAAAAATAACGTCCCGAACATATTAATGTTATCTCATAAGAGTCATAAGTTATAAGTAAGTACTCTTGTACTCATTCTAAAAAAAATATCTAAAATGTATGTCTTTGGCAAGCGATCTACAGTTACAGTATGAAAGTATATATCAAGATGAAAGTATAAATAAGTACAAAATACAAATGAGCACAAGGTACAACATACATAATCGCATATAAAGTTTTATACATAAATATGTAGTTATATTTTGCATAATGCGCATAAATATATATAAAATCCTTAGTTACTAATAAATACATAACAAATGCTTACTTTATGCATAGGCGCTACAGTTCCGATATATGTAAAGAATATCATGCCATGTACCTAACCTAGATTTCAACATCAACTTATTTAAGTTTAAGTACACTGATTATTATAATATATAATTAATCTAAATAGGTAGGTAATAAAAAATACACTAGAATGTTCAAATTAAACTAATTTAGACAGGTCTTTACTTGGTTTTTGCTTGTTACTTTACCTCAATCCTTCTAAAATTGTATTAAGTATTCATTTACTTCTTAATTGCATTCAATGTATATAGACGAAGAATGTTTGTTTAGTAAATATTTAAAAAAAAAACAATACATCAAGAGCTTAAGTAAGAAACGAATAAATTGTTTCTAATAAGTACTTTCATAATGCTATTAAATCCTTTCAAAGCCTTTATTCAGACATATCCATCATACACTATCTCTTACAAACATTTAAAAAGAAACATTACACTTAGTACCTATTAATTTATTAGTCATGAACTCATGACCTCATGACAATACGGATGTACCTATTTTTAAAATAGCTTAAATTACAAATAAAATCACCGTCAAAAGTAAAATCTCAAATATTACACTACATTATAATGCAATGAAAGGGTGATTGTCCAGAAACAAATTCTTAAACCGAAGTCTACATTCCAATAACATACGTCAGCTAACCAAAAACGCAGTAAGTGACGGTAGAAGTAATCTATACTCATGACAGTACGATTGTTCTTCTGTCTATGCCTGAAGTGAAACAGTTCTTAGCCAAACTCAAACTATACTTATAGCTATACATACAAATTTCTACACGTGTGTTTTCTCAGTATCATTATTCAGCGGCTTGGTCTCCACGTTTTCTTCCGCCTTCTCCTCGACGTTGTTCCACGGCTGCTCCTCCCCGGAGCCGAAGATGGTGTATGCCAGGATCTCCACCACATACAGGGCTATGGTCACGAAGAAGATCACACGCCACGCTGTTATGGTTTTCTGGAAATTGACGAAAGGTTTGTTGCAAATTTTATTCTGTATCGTGTGATGAACTGGCCTCGCTCGTGCTCGGTTGTGTATAAAATACTCATGCTTTTTTAACATAGTAAGGTCAGTTGTGGCAAGTGTAGGTATTATCAAACCGCGATTAGAATGGGATTGCGCACTTATGTCGTTTTAGAATAGTTACGTAAAATAAATATTATAGGACGATCTTACACAAATCGACCTAGGCCCACAGTAAGCTCAATAAGGCTTGTGTTATGGGTACTAGACGACGATATATATAATAGATAAATATTGATAAATACTTCATTACATAGAAACATCCATAACTCAGGAACAAATATCTGTGATAAACACACAAACAAATGCCCTGACCAGGAGTCGAACCCGGGACCTCCTGCTTCGTAGGCAGGGTCACTACCGACTGGGCTAGGAGGCCGTTAAATGACATTGCCAACGGGAGAGTGTGCAGATAAATGAAGATATGGGTACACCCACGTACAAAATATATGGGTATACTTACCCATAAACCAACAACAACAACAACAACAACTAGCGCAATAGGTATGATGATTTTTTTTCATGTATGGTATCAATGGATTCGTTTTGTTGTGAGGATCAAATGTCTATATGAGGCCGATTGCGTTAAAGCAACACAAAAGTCAGAAATGGGACTGTCTGACTGACTGACTGGAAAGTCTGAGATTCGCACTTGTTTCTTAAAACGCTCCTAACAAAATGACGTGCAAAAGTGACGTCACGATCAAATAGTCGCCCTGTTTAAAGTATGGAAAAATTATGAAATTGCTATTCTGACAGTGAAATATTGCGTTTATGTATATGGTTGCCATACACTTTATGTATTATGTATACTTTATACCATATACTTTATATTAAAAACAATTATACCATATCGAATGGTATAATTGTTTTTTTTTAAATATTTCTATAGATTTTTAAAATTTCTCTTTATTTGGATATATTCATCATATTGCATCCTATCGTCTATATTTTATTGCATAACTCAACATGAGTTATCATCTCGATTACCTGAGGAAACGTGGACATTAATTATGAAAGATTTTTAGTCATACTAAAGATACTTCTTCTTAAAGATACCTACCTATTGAATGTGGTTTCCCGGTTACCTTCCTTAGTTTTGATCTACAAAAAATATACATTATAAAGTTAAGTACATCAGGTGTAGGTACTTACATTGCCTTCGGTGATTTTTCCAACGAAGATCGGGACGACGATGCCAGGGATCGTGGCCACAGTGTTCGTTATCGCCATCAAGGTTCCTGAAACAAGTTCAAGAAAATTCAAGAATTAGGATAAGTGTTGTGCCTCTTAGCAGTTATAGATACAAGTAAAGGCGTCCGGAATTGAACTTTGCGTATTGATATGGTTGAACAAATCCACTAGCGCCATCTATCGCGTCACAAACGCAGTTGATACAGTTCCATACATTTTGTTCGGCGATTTGACGCTGTCAAAACAGCTCGTTCTTAAAGGGACGGCAACGCGTATGTGAATCCTCTGGGGTTGCAGGCGCCCATAGGCTACGGTAACTGCTTACCATCAGGCGGGCCGTATACTTGTTTGCTACCGTCGTAGTATTAAAAAAAATGCTTCCGTTGAACAGACGCACTGCGCTGCGGCACCTAATATAATATCGAAAGCAGATATATTCTGAATGGGGCACGGCTACGGCGCGGTAGCAGCCGATGTAGCACACCGCCAGTAGACACACTGCCGGGGCTACCGAGGCAGAGATAGACATGCAGACACTTCTGTAAACTAACCAGCGTAGTTAGGCGCTATGTCGATGTGGTTGGACAGGAAGCCGCAGAACATGCCGCCGACGCACGTCACTCCGATCGCCATGAGCGCCACGGCCACGGCGCGGTTGCAGCCGATGTAGCACACCGCCAGTAGGCAGACAACCGGGGCTACCGAGGCAGAGATAGACAAGCAGACACTTCTGTAAACTAACCAGCGTAGTTAGGCGCTATGTCGATGTGGTTGGAGAGGAAGCCGCAGAACATGCCGCCGACGCACGTCACTCCGATCGCCATGAGCGCCACGGCCGCGGCGCGGTTGCAGCCGATGTAGCACACCGCCAGTAGACAGACTGCCGGGGCTACCGAGGCAGAGATAGACAAGCAGACACTTCTGTAAACTAACCCGCGTAGTTAGGCGCTATGTCGATGTGGTTGGACAGGAAGCCGCAGAACATGCCGCCGACGCACGTCACTCCGATCGCCATGAGCGCCACGGCCACGGCGCGGTTGCAGCCGATGTAGCACACCGCCAGTAGGCAGACAACCGGGGCTACCGAGGCAGAGATAGACAAGCAGACACTTCTGTAAACTAACCAGCGTAGTTAGGCGCTATGTCGATGTGGTTGGAGAGGAAGCCGCAGAACATGCCGCCGACGCACGTCACTCCGATCGCCATGAGCGCCACGGCCGCGGCGCGGTTGCAGCCGATGTAGCACACCGCCAGTAGACAGACTGCCGGGGCTACCGAGGCAGAGATAGACAAGCAGACACTTCTGTAAACTAACCCGCGTAGTTAGGCGCTATGTCGATGTGGTTGGAGAGGAAGCCGCAGAACATGCCGCCGACGCACGTCACTCCGATCGCCATGAGCGCCACGGCCGCGGCGCGGTTGCAGCCGATGTAGCACACCGCCAGTAGACAGACTGCCGGGGCTACCGAGGCAGAGATAGACAAGCAGACACTTCTGTAAACTAACCCGCGTAGTTAGGCGCTATGTCGATGTGGTTGGACAGGAAGCCGCAGAACATGCCGCCGACGCATGTCACTCCGATCGCCATGAGCGCCACGGCCGCGGCACGGTTGCAACCGATGTAGCACACCGCCAGTAGACAGACTGCTGGGACCACAGAAGCTGCGGAAAAGAAGGGATAATAGTGTTATAAGGAAAAACGCGCAATGCAATGCGTAAACGGCGTTGCAATTGTCAAATAAAACATGACGCTTTGAATGTCGAATCCAAACCAAAAATGCCTTGAAATTATTAGATTTCCAAAAACAAAAGGGTAATGGACCAAATTTAAACTTTCGTGAGAGATACTAATACCTTAAAACATAACGGTGACACTCACGTCATTTTAGTCACTTCGCGGGATATTTTTCGGAGAGCTTAGGTCTCCATCTTCAAGCACTAAGAGTGCTATGTGAACCGGCCCGTAGCGCACTGTTGCATTGCACGTCGCATTGCCGACTGCCGGCTTGCGTCCGACGCGGCGTGCCGCGCCTGTCGCAAAATACGCGAGGCGATCGAGATTGTGCGTCGTCCTAAGTCCTAATTTTAATCGAGACGGGGGCTGGGGCTTACCGCCATTATGGAAGCCTGTAATCCACGGCCAGAACTTCAGTGTGTGCTGTGATAGTTTAGTAGACACAGTGTATGTGGTTTGTTTTATCGTCGCTCATGTCGGATGAACCAAATACGCTGCAAAACACGTTAGCAGCGCCGGCGCAAGGTCACCCTCAACAAGCTCTGTCAGAGCGCGCGACACGCGCGGCACGCCGCGCCGGACGCAGGCCGGCAGTCGGCAACGCGACCGGCAACCGTGCGCTACGGGCCGGTTCAAATAGCACTATTAGTGCTTGAAGATGGAGACCTATGCTCTCCGAAACATGTCGCGCGAAGTGACTAAAGTGACGTGAGTGTAACCCTTATATTTTATAGTAATGGACCTTTTACTATCTGTCAGGTTTTATCGTCATTGCCAGAATTTTAAGTAGATAAGGTCTTTCTTCAAGTTACAATGGCGCCATAAAGACGCAACCACACCACTGGGTACCTATCGTACGTATACTTACCAAACAAAGTGCCAATCTTCCTGGCGATGGTCGTCGTAATTGTGCCACGACCTCGTAAGTAATCCAGGGTCTTGCTGAGCCCCATACTGAAGAACCAGAGCGTCAGGAATGGCATGGCAGTGGTTACAGCATTCTGGAAATGGTATAAAGTCAAAACTGGCGAATTTATGTAAGAAAACAGATTAAGTTTTTATAATAAGTAGTATTTACCAAAAGTTTTTTAAATGCGTATTTGTAAAAGAGGGTTTTTCAATTTAATTTGTTATTAGCACTGTGGACTGAATGTCGCACGACTTACGGCCAGGCTACCAATGTTTCCTATAGTCAAAATTATATAGAAATTATGGTCTAGATGGATACGTAGACTGACCTCAGTCATCTCGAACTTGAGCACTTGCTGCATGTAACTGAGCAGCTCGATGAGCAGCATGTACCAGCCCCAGTTGGAGCACGCGTGCGATACCAAGATGGCCAGGAATGGAGGTGATGTTTGCACCGCGCGCCATGGCACTGGCAGGTTCTAGATAACAAGGATACGTGGACTGAACTCAGTCATCTCGAACTTAAGCACTTGCATCATGTAAGTGGGCAGCTCGATGAGCAGCTTGTACCAGCCCCAGTTGGATCACGCGTGCGACACCAAGATGGCCAGGAATGAAGGTGATGTCAGTACCACGCCATGGCACTGGCAGGTTCTACATAACAAGGATACGTGGACTGACCTCAGTCATCTCAAACTTGAGCACTTGCTTCATGTAAGTGGGCAGCTCGATGAGCAGCATGTACCAGCCCCAGTTGGAGCACGCGTGCGACACCAGGATGGCCAGAAATGGCGGTGATGTCAGCACCGCGCGCCATGGCACTGGCAGGTTCTACGGATACAATAGATTTTATACCAAGACGTGGGCAAATATGCATACCGCCCGCCTGATGATAAGCAGCTACCGTAGCCTATAGACGCCTGCAACTCTAGAGGTATCCCATGCGCGCTACCGACCCTTTTTCATAGGCATGATGAATTTTTTTCATGGATGGTATCAATGAATTCGTTTTGTTGTGAGGATCAAATGTCTTTATGGGGTTAATTGTACGAAAGCTACACAAAAGTCAGAAAATTAGAAGTCTGAGATTTGCATTTTTTTTTTCTCAAAACGCTCCTAACAAAATGACGTGCAAAAGTGACGTCACGATCAAATGGTCGTCAAATTATGAAATTGCTATTTGTACATTGAAATGTTGCGTTTATGTACTTATATGATTGCCATACAATATATTTTACATTAAAATGTTAAAAATCGAATGGTATCATTGTTTTTTTTTTAATTTCGTACTTAAAAAATCCGTAAAATTTTAATAAAGATAAATAAAGATCGCAGAGCACTTCTTACTTTTAAATAGAATGGCAAGTTTGAAAGTTTATCATTGGTCTAAATTCTAAAGCTGCGTTACTTACTTGACAAATTGTCGTATGTAATGTTTGTTTATGTATGTGATTTGTCATTATATAATCTGGAAGTTGGTGTAACTGGCACTAAGATTAGCTCAGGGTGCAAACATAAAGTAGAGACTCGACGACTCGAGGATTCTTACCTTATGGCCATGATCATCGCTCTTTCCACCCAAAGACGTTACAATCATGTTCCGCTCCTCGGCGCTGATAAGGGGCTGCTGCTGCGGGGAGTCCTGTACCAGCACCACCCACAGCACGCACCAGATAGCTGCCAGTCCTCCCATCATGTAGAACACACTCTCCCAACCTGGTGGTACAAGTAAAGATATTGAATATCCATTATCCATAGATCCACCAAATTTAAACACGATTAGTATAACACCAATAGGACACAATTATAATTATTTTAACAATGACCTTAAGAATGGTACATAGTGCTCTCCCTAATGGGAGAGGGCCTAACTAAGTGATAGTTAGTAGTCATTTTGATGACGTCATTACGCGGGAGACATTCACCTATGTCCCCGTCTCTCGGCAGTTTTGGGGTCCCAGTGTCATACCAAACAATACCTATACTAAAAGTTGGTAACGGTATCCAGCTCTGAACTATATTTCCATAAGGCATAGTACTAACATAATCCTGATCGGATTTGAAATTCAAATGAAGTAGGGATTAGATTCGAAATTTAAATAAAGTAGGATTTTGTGGCTTTACTATACTTGATTAGCATCTAAAATGATGCAGCTGGTTTAGAAACTAACCATCTCAGAAAAGTGTGGTAATATGAATGTAGGTCGTACTGCCCTTACAAAAATGAAATTTAACACAAAATAGTCTTACCTAGTTGAGCTGTGAGAATTCCGGCCAGCAGCATTGAAATGACGGTGCCAAGAGACGTCCCTGCGTACACCAAGGCTGCCAGGACACTCCGCTCTGCCGGCGGCGCCCATTTTGACAACAGCACGTGCATGGCTGGAAACGTCACACCCTGGAAAATGATCGTTCTTAACACACATCATCACCAGCCGAAAGACGTCCACTGCTAAACATAGGCCATTTGTGCGGTAAGCTTTAACGGTTCCTTGCTATCTTGACCAGATCGTTGGTCTACCCACTTATCTTATCTTATTATTCGGGGGCCCGTATGGATATACTTCGACCCAAAGGGATCTTTTGTGTAATACCCCCCTACTATACCTACTCAAGAGCTTTCTCAACCATTTCCATGTGTTGGATAATGGATCTCAAGGGCAGTGCTTTGAGTTCTTCTAGATCTGGATAGCCAGTACCCAAGACCTTCATTCTCACTCTGGCTAGAGCGTGACATTCACACATTAAGTGCATTGTCTCTTCCTCTTCGCCACACATTCTACAATCAGTGTTATCTAATAGTCCCATTTCAGCCAATACCCCTTTTAATGCGTATTGGCCAGTGAACACCCCTGTTATAATTTGGAGCCTTCTTCTACTAAGTTTCCAAATCTTTTTCCAGCTAACTCTATGCATGAAGAGCGTCGTATGCCTTAGGCCTGTCAAACTACCCCACTCTTGTTGGTGTGTATGTTTGGAGTGGTCCTTTATGGCCGTTATTATGGTTCCCTTCGAGATCCCCACAAATAGTTCTTGGCCTACAAAGTTATTTATAGAACCCCCTCTAGCAAGCTCATCAGCATTTTCATTGCCGATAAGGCCCTCGGCCCCGGGATCAATTTCAGTTGCACTTTGTTTTCCCTTCCAAGTACGTCTCCGCTTGGAAATCTGTCGCATAATTACCCATGCTTATAGTACTACCTACTGTAGCCACTTACAGTACTCGATCCTATTTTAGTTTTACTTAAAAATTCTTTTAGAAAATAAACTTGAGTTGCATTATGGTCTACCTTGATCGCAGAATTCACTGACTGTATCCTTCGATTTCCACTTATGTCTAAGCAACTCTTTCAGCTAGGTATACCAAGAACTTTGTTTTTTTGCAAATATCCTCGATTCTATCTCACAGAGAAATTCCGAGCATAGCTTCACTTCTTTGCCATTTGAGTGATAATAATATTCGTATTGACCATGTTTGTGAAGTGGGTAACACATATTCCCACCAATTTATACTTTTAACTGATTAGAAACCCAGCAATCCCTTCGCCAATTCTCATGACCACGGCGACCGCAGCGTCCCCCGTTCCCCCCGCCCATCACGGACATCAACAACATGCATACAACATTGATGTTACTGGAAAACAGTTTGTTGCTTACCCCACCAATCCCCTCGCCGATTCTCATGACCACGGCGACCGCAGCGTCCCCCGTTCCCCCTCCCCCGCCATCACGGACATCAACAACATGCATACCACGTTGATGTTACTAGAAAACAGTTTGTTGCTTACCCCACCAATCCCCTCGCCGATTCTCATGACCACGGCGGCCGCGGCGGCCCACTCCGCCATCACGGGGGTCAACAAGGTGCATACAATGTTGATGGTCACGCTGAAAAACATCACCCACTTGGCTGAGAAGAGTTCCGCAACGCGTGCGCCTGGAAATTCAAAAAGTTTTTAACACATTCGACTCATACATAGTCAGGTAGGCAGGGCTCGGAAGCCGGTATTTGCTCCATACTAAAATACCGGGTTTTCTTCGTTCTTTTCCTTCTTTCGTTTACTATGTCATATTTAATCGAAAAATTTTATAATATTAAGTCTTTTTCTAAATACCATACTCAGTTCTACGTAAAGACCATAAAATAATTAAATATATTGGGTTATTTCAGGGTTTTTTTGCGAAAACCGGTTCGGAGCCTTGCAGGTAGGAGGTTTTTATGACCATAACCACAACAAGTAGACATCAATTAATTAATGTGTGCATTTGGTTAATCTCGTCTATCGAAGCTAAGAATGCTTTGGACCCATTTCAACTCAAGCATAATGGTTCCTAAGCAAACTTCCGTATTATCATCAGAGTATAGCTGGATGGGGACGTATTTAAGGGCAACTATTTGACTTGGCAATACTGTTTTTTTATTAGTCTATGGATAGCCCGCTCGTTTTCGTTCGGCCATATTTAGTCGTGTACGCACGTTTGAAGGAACCAGTCGTAAATTTATTATATTTTTTGTGACGCATTATTTGGATCCCTGTAATGTTTAACGTGTCGTATTAGGTAGTTCTAAGTTAAATTGTGGTGTCTCAAAATTAAGATTTTGTGTTGATTTTTAACACATTTTCGCCACTTTTATGTTAATTATGTAACGCAATTATAAAACTTTAATGTATTTATACATTTCTATAAGTTTCAAGTAATTATGTGCCCTTAATTCCGTCGCCACCCCGCTAGAAGCTATAATATTTTAAGCTTACAAGATTTAATCTAAACGAAGTAAAAAAAAAAATACTAGTAAAAAAGGGATCAGTAAGAAAAACTTACCGGGAATCTGTGAGATGAAGTACCCCCAAAAGTAAGAACTCATCACGATGCCTTGCGTCGGGCTTGTCCATATAAATGGGCCATCGGCCTACAATCAAAAATTTTGATATAAAAACCAGATTCGACAAAACCATAAAAAAAACCTGGCTTATTTGGGATAGCAAACTGGGCTTAAACTAATGTTTACTGTACCTACCCATACAACCATTTTCGGTCGCCGTTACGACACGGTGTAGACACATCTTGCGTCGACACCGTCTTTTCCGGTCACAATTCCGGTCGCAGTGTCGTCGCCGTTACGTCCCCGTTACCAAAATGGGGAAGAGTCGACGCAGATACATTTTGGTCACAAAGTGTCGTCGCCGTGTGCACACATTGTTACCAGTTTGCGACTAGTTATCCCAAAATCATTCGTTCAGTTCGTTTCAAATGGGAAATGTCAGATGGGAAAATACTTAAATAAAAATAACTGACGTACATTAAAACGCCATCCCTAAAAAGGATTTACAAGACGTAAGTATTTATTATTTGCATTTATATTACAATATGGCTTAAAATACTGTGGGAAATTAAACTGCTCGAGGGATTTGATTAACTAAGTGTAATTTATCAACGCGCCGCCACATTATTTTAGTTTAGCCAGCAATTTAATTATTTACTTCTCAGTGCATGTGTCCATAACTACATTATTTGATGCATTTTTAGTGCTCCGATGCATATAACGGGTGATAACAAAAAAATGAGAGTAATTTTCTTTAGACATAAAAATTAAACTATTTACGTAAACAAAATAGTTTGTTCATGAAGTTGTGGCTATGTCTTAGAGGTTCTTTTATTTTGTTTATTTTATTTTTTCAAGCACTTGTATTTGTAAAAAATGGTGTCGAAACAAGAAGCTATGCGAAAATCCCTTGTACTTTTTTATATTTCAAACTTATACATGGACAAAAACCACTGTGTATGTCATTTTAGTAAAGGAAAATGTACCCGTATCTACTATTTGTAGAATTCTTACATCCCTGACTGTAGTTTACAGAAATGGTAGCGGGAGATTAGCAAACATAATGACCAAGGGAAGACTGAACAAACAGAATTGCATCTTTAATGATGATGATTCCACCAGCCAACAGTTGCCACGAAAAAATTCAAGTTTTCCAACGGTACCTACATTTGTTGATGTTTAAAAAGATAGGTCTAGAATGCCGCCAGCAGATAAGATTACTAGAATACATAAATCAGCAAAAATAAATTTTATATCACAGTGTCGCTGGACGATTCGAAATCACACATGAAAATCATTAATTTGAGACGTCGAGTGAAAATCTGATACCTCGAATTTTTTTCACAATGTGGCTGGATGCTAAATATTTTTTAGTCATGTCGTAATTTAGTATTTAAACAATCGGAGAGCTAAAAATTTTACCCAGTTGATAAAAGGGATCAAGGTCATATGTGCACAAAAGGGAAAAACATGCCGTCCAACGATCTTGCTCGGACATTGTGTCTAAACTTTGACGAACAGCTGACCACGGGCCCTATTCTTATGGCCATTGATGGTTTTGTAAATAACTATTATGTGTGAATTGCCTAAGAACATCCAAAACTCAAAAAAAGGTAGAGAAGAATTTTTTTTTCGCCTCTGAAAGAATTCTCATTTTTTTGTTATCACCCGTTACTATACTTAAATAACAAAAATAACGCTTTACTTACTACTAAACTTGGTAATTAGGATGTAAAAATATGGTTTAAGGCTGCGAAAATTCCAGTCACAAAGTAGTCGCAATGTTACGACTCTGTGTAGACACATGTCGGCGCGTGACCAAAAGTAGTAACAAAGTTACTGGATTTGCAAAATGGCTCCTTGTACTCATTCGTTTTCAGATATTCTCAAAGTGTAACAGCAACAGCCATGCCGTGGTCAGTAGTGTTGACGGAGGAAAATGAAAAAAAGATGATCTCGTTGGTACCCAGTTGTTGGGTACTCGACAACGATATTATATTGTTATGGCCCACAACCAAGAAGTCTTTAAAAATCATAGAAGAAGATTTTGTAGGAAGTATATTGTTCTTGAAGTGATTTTAGGTCATTTAAGCTTTATATTTTTTTCATTTTTCCGTACAAAATATGGTACTATATTGGTGATTCTTCGATTGTGTCCAGAATTTTTTTTTGGTCATAAAAGTTTTTAATTTTTCACATATTGTTACATATAAAGTATGTACATACAAAAAGTGAGCGTTACATTTCTTGCAATTTTTTTTATATATTTTTCTTTATCTATGAGGATCTCACTAGAATACCTAATATAATTAAGTCGTTAATTTTTAATTATTCTGTATAAGATGACTTACTAGCATCACGAGCACACGAGGCACTAATGGTACAGTTTGACAAACCTCGTGTCATTTGTCACAATGTTTCGTAATCGTTACGACACATTGTGTACAGATTTGGTCACATAGTGTACACAATGTGTCGACACCTTGTTACCGAAAAGTGTACACACGGCGACGACACTTAATAGTTACTGAAACAAATCTGGTCACATTGTGTGCACACTGTTACCTTACCACACTAAGTAACAAAAACTGAACACAGTCGCAAAGTGTAGTAACTGTTACGACACCGTTACAACACATCTGACATTTAGTTACTACTTTGATGATTCTGCGACCGGAATGGTTATATGGGTACCAGGAGGTAAGTATGAGTAGGAACTCATACTTAGTACAATTTATGATTTCAAAATACTACTAGGGAAATCTGTCTAGATTTTTTTTAGAAAGCCTACGTTCAACGTGTTCAGTTTCAAAATGGTTTCAAAGCATAAGAATAAAAGTTTTGGTAAGAACCAACATGGTAGAAAAATTTAATATTAAGGTAATTTCTTTTTTGTCGACTAGTCACGCTGTTTAAAATAATGCGCGAGGAAAATGTTTATGATTGTATCATTGTACTGTGTGGATTGTATTAATTTTTTTTTCAATCAACACAATCGTAAAATTCTGACGCGTTTTCAGATATTTGCCAATTTTTAAAACCGACGCCTATCTTGTTTTCACAAAACTGTCCTTTGTTTACCATTCAAAAACTGAAAACGTAGAAATTGTTTTCACTGGTCATACGACTTTAATTTAGTTAGAAGGCATTGACTTCATAAATTTTATTGAAAGAGGAATGTCACGAAATATTATTAGCTCAATTGTGCATGATAGCTGTGCATGAAAATCGACGTCTCTGAATTTGATGGGATGACGACTAACCTTAATTGGTGGACCATTCGTTTTCATTGACTTTATTGAAATTGGACGCATTAGTTTTCACATTAATAGCTAACCGAAACAACCTTGTGATAGTTGTTATCACCTTCGCCAGATCGCAACTAAATAATAATACCTATTAGGTCCTAGCTTTTGTCAGCGACTTCGTACGCGCCTTAATAACATAAATGTCAGATTAATAAGAATTAAAATTCTTCCCCTTTTTCCAGAATAGGCATGGTGATTTTTTTTCATGCATGGTATCAATCGATTCGTTTTGTTGTGAGGATAAAATGTCTATATGGGGCCAACTGCGTTAAAGCAACACAAAAGTCAGAAATGAGACTTAAAGTCCGAGATTTGCATTTGTTTTTCAAAACGATCCTAACAAAATGACGTGCAAAAGTGACGTCACGATCACATAGTCGCCTGTTTATGGAAAATTTATGAAATTGCTATTTTTACAGTGAAATGTTGCGTTTATGTATATGGTTACAATACAATTTATTTAACAGTAAAATGTTAAGAATCGAATGGTATCACTGTTTTTTTAAATATCGTAGGTACTTAATAAATTGAAAAATTTTGAAATTTTGAAGCATGATATCTTTGAACCATTTCAATAGATTTATTTTATTTTTATTTTATTTGGATATATTGGTAATTCTGCATCCTATCAACTAAATTTTATTGCATAATTCAACATGTGTCATCATCCCTATTCCCCCTCTAGGAATGAATTCCGCGATAAAAGCTATCCTATACTTCCCGGGACTCAAACTATCTCCATAGCTAATTTAATCTGACGCGCAACGCGCATGTGAATCCTCTGGGGATGCAGGCGTCCATAGGCTACGGTAACTGCTTATCATCAGGCGGGCCGTATGCTTGTTTGCTACCGTCGTGGTATAAAAAAAAATCTAAGGTGTCAGACAGTCAGACAGACAGCGTTACTTTTGCATTCGTAATATTAGTAGGGATTTATTTATTTAATTAACCTTTATTGCACAATTTAAAACAAAAAAGTACTAATGGCCGACTTAAGGCAGTCTCTACCAGTCAACCAATGGGCTAAACAGAAAACGTTACCTACATACAACATATAAATCATCATGGCATTTATTCATATTCTAACATTTTTTAAATGCTTTTCTACCGGACAGGCGAAAACACAAATTTATTCTGGGAAGTTGGTTTAATGTGTAGTGATCGTACATTTTCAGCAAAACCGGTACAATGACCTTTTTTGTGTGAAATTGTTAGTTAATTACCAACCATCTCTACATTATTACTTAGTTCTAAATGGCTTTGATTTTATTTGATTCTTGGTTCAAACATTTAATAGCCTCAAAATAATAATAACCCCTAAGCACTGCACCAAAAATGCTGGAAAATCTACGATCACTGTTAATGACAGAGTGATAATATTTTGACTATAAAACAAATCACCAACGAAACTAATTATCTTCCTAATAGCCTTTCCTGGAACCTAATTCTTAAAAATCCGTACTATAATGGCGGAAAAAGTTCCTTATTAGTTTTATCGTGTCTGTGTGTCATTATTTAGTTGTTTGCATTTCACAAGTTCTTTTTTGTTAGATGCTTACGATAGAACATAAATTAGAAACCTTTATGACCCTTATTTTAAGAACTTACTTTAAATACTTTAAGCCGGTTTCAAAAAAAAACTTGGATTCATTCCAAAATTATTAATTACTTTCTTCAGATGACTCAAGTAGTCTGCTCGTACCAGACAAACGCTTTATACAAGCTTTTAAAATTACGATTTTGTTTTTAAAATTATAAATCTTTAAAGTTTTAAACCGTCCCACTTCCAAGTTACAAGTTCTAAATATGTATATATTATTATCAATTTTATACTTTTACCCACGCTACAAATTCCGCGCCTAATAATTAGCGTAGCGTAGCGTAATATCCAAAACTCTGAAACTTGTAGTCAGGCGTGCGCGTTCGCGGTGCATTTGCTAGATGTGGACGCACCTAAGCGTCCTGAAAACATCCCGGCTGCACAGCAATGTAATGTATGTTGCTATAAACCGAATGGGAACACAATTGACGCAGACGGCCATCAATCGGCGCAGTGGCATGTTTACAACACTAACGTTAGCCTCAATTCGCCAATCAATTGCGAATGTTGCTGATTATTGTGGTAAATTAAATTCTGCAATTGTAATTTTGAGAATGGACGTCATAGTTGTGGTCCAAAGACGTGATTCCTCCTGCCGAAGCCTTCACCTCTCAAAGACCTCAACAATCGCGGTCTTGCGAAGCCTTTAGTAAATCGATGGTCCATCTTGTTCTTATTTTCCTACATCTCTAACGCCTAGATCGCGGTGTAGTTCACTATGCCTATCATCGCCACGAAGATATTGACCGTTTCGTCGGAGCGATGGGGACACTACTTCCTGATCTATTCTCCGTCGACCGTTCTCAGTTAAACCCTGACAGAAGTTGTTAGAATTAGCACCAGCAGAGTGGCTTCCTACGTCTCCTTCTACCGCCGCGATGGCGGTGTAACAGTATTTTACCTATCATCGCCACGAAGATATTAACTTATATACTTAAATTGTTTCGTCAGAGAAATGGGACACTCCTTCCTGTTGAGTTCCGTTTTCAGTTGAACCCTGACAGAAGTTGCTAGAATTAGCACAAGCGGAGTGGCTCCCTACGTCTTCTTCTACCGCCGTGTCACAGTAGGTATATTACCTATCATCGCCACGAAGATATTGACGACTTTCATACTTAAATGATTTCTTCACAGACCAAACACTTACTTCCTGATGATCGTCGTTCTCAGTTGAACCCTGACAAACTTCGATAGAATGAGCATCAGCAGTGTGGTTTTCTAGCGCCTTGATGGCGGTGTAGTTCAGCATGCCCACCATGGCCACTGATAAGTTGACTTTCAGCCCGTAGATAATGGCCATGGCGATGGAGCCGAGGATGGCAAGGATGTACCGCGCTGGTACGATTTCTGGAAAAAAACTCATGTTAGATTAAAAATGCAGTAGGTTAGATATTGTCAACGCGTCGTGAATGCACCTGTTCGAATTTCTCTCTTAGAGCATGGATAGAGAAACTCACATAGGGGTGATAGGAGACTTCAACTGTTATTGATAACCCATACCAACCCACAGTTAGCAAGGATACATGACGGAAAATTGAGGATTACTTAGATAGCTATATATCTCCTTAAATTTGCGGCTTTTGACGTAGAAGGGTACCCTTTTCAACCGACTTCAAGATTTCGAAGGTTATGAATTCGTCGGAATCTTTGTTTTTGCTATTTTTTTTTAATGTATGTTCACCGATTATTCGAAGACGGCTCGACCGATTTGGAAAATATTTTTTTTGTTTGAAAGAATATACTTTACAGTTGGTCCCATTGTAACCAGGTCAGGACCTGATGATGGGATCCTGGAGAAATCGAGGGAACTCTTCAACTATTATAGGCACACCTATAGTTATTCCATTATTTTTTACAGCAGCTCGAGCATTTGCTGTTGGAAAGGTGGATGCTAAGTGAAGTCGGTTCTTTTTTGTTTAAAATTATATATATATACTGGGTGTCTCATTCAAATCGGTCAGTATGGGAAAGTCTGAAACTATAAGACATACGAAGATCTGTTCTGAGGTACCATGTCATCGATTTTAATAACAAGAAAAACTGCATTCATACATTTAAAAAAACATCTGTACTCCGTTCGGGAATCGAACCCGGTTGTTTTGAAAAAAAAAACCTACACTATGTCTATTTAGATATCGATTGTGTAGGTCTTAAGCAGTAAATGTCTGTATGAAACATGATGTCTAAAATGAATAAAATGCATTGTTTCCACATACTTTAATTTATTTTAGTAGGTGGTCGAAGTGACCACCGCCTTTTTCAATACAATATTCATCACGTTTAGGTAAAGATCTTACAATTGCATTTTGTATCTTCATATAATAAAATGCATTTTATTCATTTTAGACATCATGTTTCATACAGACATTTACTGCTTAAGACCTACACAATCGATATTTAAATATAAATAGTGTAGGTTTTTTTTTTGAAAACAACCGGGTTCGATTCCCGAACGGAGTACAGATGTTTTTTAAAATGTATGAATGCAGTTTTTCTTGTTATTAAAATCGATGACATGGTTCCTCAGAACAGATCTTCGTATGTCTTATAATTTCAGACTTTCCCATACTGACCGATTTGAATGAGACACCCTGTATATGTGTATGTTCACCGATTATTCCAAGACGGCTGGACCGATTTGGAAAATTATTTTTTGTTTGAAGGGTATATTTCACAGTTGGTCCCATTGTAATCAGGTCAGGATCTGATGATGGGATCCTGGAGAAATCGAGGGAACTCTTCAAGTATTGTAGGCACACCTACAGTGATTTGAGTTTTTTTTACAGCAGCTCGAGCATTTGCTGTTGGAAAGGTGGATGCTAAGTGAAGTCGATTCTTTTTTGTGTAAAATTATTTATTATCTGTTATTTGTGTGTTCACAGAAATAATAGGTGTATGAAAGATCATCCAACCAAAGTCACATTAATTTAGTATTGATTATCGTACAACAGTAACCTGTTGAAGTTATAATGTTTATTAGATGTAGGTAAATTTGTTGAACTGTACATTTCGAAATCAACAACTGCACGATAACATTATGAGGTAACATTAGCATTAATCCTATTTCCTGCCTAGCCTTAACTTTGTTGCAGTTCAGTGCTCTCCATGCACTTATCTAAATGAACTAGAACTATTTGATTAGGAACTGAATGGTTGTGCACCTTAAAAGCATTGTTTAGTATAATTATGAGTCTCGACACTCTCGCAGCAGTCGAGAATTATGAACTAATTATTATGTTTACTTTCCCGGCCACGGAACAATGGTGTTCCGGACCTTAGGGCGGCGTATGCGGAGCCGAAGCCAGTGCGCAGAGGGCCTTTCGACAATTTAATGAAAAGTGAGGGGTACACCAAGCGGATGCTGTCCATGCCCGTGTCACGGGACGTACGCAGAGCCAGCACCCGTCATGGTGTAAGGACTATTGAGAGTTAATCGAGTCTAAACTGTACTAGGCTCAGAAGCGGATCCAGGATTTCCTTCAGGGGGGGCACTTTCCTTCACAAAAACTCTTGCGGTCCGCACCTATGGCCCCCGTAGTACACGAGGCTCACGCGTCAGGGGGGGGGCAAATGCCCCTGTTGCCCCCCCCCTGTGTCCGCGCCTGACTAGGCTATTAGGCGGTTGTCACACTGCCGCCGCGTCTCGTTGCGAGACGCGGAGCAACGGACTCGCATGCGGAGACAACGCACCAACGTCCGAGTTTTCTCCGCATCTCCGTCCGGAGCCGCGATGCGCGACGTCCCGCGTTACTTCCGTCTCGCGTTCATTTCACATTCGAACGTTAAGGTGAAAATAGTTCCTATTTGTCGATAAAATGGACACGGTACTTATTCAGAACGCTGCGGTGATACTTTCAGTTTGGTTTTTGTACAATCGAGTCATAAAACGCAGAAGACACTGGGTACTTCCCTATTTACAAACCAGACCTATAAATGGATCTTTTGCTAGATATTACCAAGATTTAAGGCAACACGAAGAATTTTTTTTAAATTGCACCCGTATGTCAACCGCGTCATCTGATTATTTGCTAAGCAAAATTGGAGTGATTATTACTGGCGCGGACACAAATTTTCGACGTTCTATTACAGCGGAAGAAAAGCTACTACTTCAATCTTCAATTATACTTTTATAAGAATTCCTAGATTATGATTAAACGAACGAATTTCAATTTCAAAAATAAACTTATAGACGTCGATATCCATTGCGCCTACGTCCTTTCTTGCACTAAAATCCGTACGGCACTGCGGAGAGTGCGGAGCTCGGTGTGACATATACCCTGCGCTGCGGCACGCACCGCGTCTCCGTCCGAGCGCGCGAGTCGTCGTGCGTCTCGCTCCTCCGCGCGTCGAGGCGGAGCCAGTGTGTCGTACCATGCGATTTTTCTATACAAAATCAAGATTCTACATACAAAGCTAACCTACTTTGCATTTGAAATATTGTATTGTGCATTTTGAAATGCAATTCCTAATTCATATTCCGTGCTTATGTCCTTTTTGTGCCTTCACTGGCTAATGGCACTCGCAATAATCGCTAAAATATATATGTAGTTTAGTTTAGAGGACTTAAAAATATATATTGTTTCGCGACTTTCGCGTGGTGTCGTGACTGGGAGATTTCGAGATTTTCGAGTTTACCGGCGCACCTATTAGAAATTGAAGTCATAGTAGGATAACTCCTAACCGGCCCCAAACCCGGCCGGCGCCTAACGGCCCCAAGGGCCGTAGCTAGGGAAGGGCATTATGGGGCAATACCCTACCTTAAAATACACTACCCTATCTTAAAAATCATCTCTAGCTACTACCTAGACGAGGAAACCTCGATGGAAGAGGCCAGCAATTACTTAATTACCTTAGAAGGTGTGATCTGATATCAATAACATTCCAGACTGAAGATTACTTCTAAAATACTAGGGATTAGAGGACATCGAACCCGATTAGGTGAAACACAAACTGGTCACGTAATGCTCAATGCGGAATGCCAATGACTGATAAGTATGATATTGATATGGATAGTTTTGTTTTGTTGCCTTTCATTTTCTACCCAAACATAGTAACAGTAAAGAATACATTTCAATGACAGTCCCTGATGGTATTAAACAAAGCATATACTTACCTATATTTAGATTTAAGTATCATAGTATTCATAGTATGTCTCTCAAGCTGTTTTGATATGTCTTCTTATAGAACAACGCATTATTGTGTATCGTTAAGATATAATATTACTGTATTACTGTTTTGAAAAAAGAAGTTGCCGGTCATAATACTTCTCGGGTCAGAGGTGTAGGGTTAGAACCGGTGGTTAGTTTTTTTTTCTTTGACGTTCATAAGTGCATTGTAATGTAATGTTCCTAAATTGAAGAATAAATATCTTTTTATAGTCTACCAACTTTGGCCAGTTCGCCAGTTGATACTGGCGAAGGGAAGTATGTAGGTACCTGCCTGAATACTTATTACTTAGTTACCTTGCAGGATTGTAAAATTATGGGTAAGTAGCCATTTTCTTTACGCGAATATTTGCAATTCATAATAGAAACTCCGTACCTACTTAAAATTAAGATTAAGCTTTTTCTGACCATAGAAACCAACAGGCCGAGTTTATTGAGCTTACTGTGGGACTAGGTTGATTTGTGTAAGATTGTCCCATAATATTTATTTATTTATTTACCTAATGTCTTTTAGACAGCACAGACATCTTTGCATCATGTTAAGTAGGAGAAGGAAGTATACCTACTACCTACGTATACCTACCTAAGTAAGCAGCTATGATTAAATACTCTACTTCTACTACATTTTTTTTACCCGCACTTACTCGTAGTTGCTTGTTGGGCTGGATTTCTAATTGTAATTACCTTCTAATCTATTAATTTAATAGATGTATGTAGGTATTAAGGACAGTCGTGATTATATACCAAATTGGGGACAATTGAAAAGTAGTATTTTTTGGACATAATATGTTATTGAATGTTTTTACGGAGATTTACAGAGATAACAAAGTCTAGATTTCGTCCGTGAGTACTTATTCGAAGACCGATGACCTCGCGTCGCTGCTACCAAGGACGACCTTCAGAACCATCAAGGACAGTCTTGTAGGTAGGTACCTATTTATTTTGTTGACCTCTGCATTTGAGTTTATTATGAATAAAGAGACGAGGGACCGAGGGAGTGGTTGTATTCCTTCTAGGTATAATGATCAGCGCAGCACATTGCGTTAGTTGGTATTTACTTTTTATATCAAATAAAGTAGGTACTTTTTTTTAGGTAGGTAGGTATGTGTTATTATAAGTTAAGTAGGTACTTAACTTATAATAACACATACCACTGATCTGTATATTCGATAATTCTGATATAGTGTGGGAAATCTACCGGGTCGTTGTATGGAGACCTCGCATTAATTCCTCAGTCGATAATTCTTTTGCTGGGATGTCATAACAAACACAAAAAACAATTTTTCCAAAAAAAAACTCATGTCAGATTTGGTATTTTTACCAAAATGTACAAAAACCTTAATAGTTTTGTACTGGAATTTTCCTCAGGGTATGTTTGTTTCACTAAACCAATTATTTTGATTCCTGACAGATACTGTCAAAAGTTCAAAAAAATATTCCAAATAAAACTGTCACTTTTATTCAAAAATAATTGGTTACACTCGCCATTTTGTTTGGAAAATTTCTCAGTCAAGTTTGTAACAGTGGGTGTTATGATAATCTTATTTTAGCATAATATTCACGAATTTCCAAAAAAAAAACCATAAAGAATTTTTTTTATTACAGTATATTTAATATACTTCATGGAAAATTGCTCAGCCCAGTTTTGTTTTTTATTCATGTTAAGTAGTCAATTGAACAGCCAAAACTAAAATTTCCAAAAAATAATCCACATACAATATGTCAAATCTTGAAATTTTAAATTTGTCTAGACTTTAAAAGCGAGTAAACATGCAGTAATATGTCGTCGTGCGTCAGCTATTGAGTCCAGTTTAGCATGCGCAACTACGACTCAGCTATGCTTGCGTCATAGTGAAAAAAGTGGAGTAAGTTACTTCAATTATAGAATTTTCTATTTTGATATTTGTATTTAACTCGTATCATTATAATTTTAATAAATATTGTGATGGCGTATTATTAAGTAACCATTTTAGTATTTAATTGAAGCACCAGAGTATCATTACCTTACTAAATAGAACACCATCACCACTGCTCGCCGACAGATCACGCTTGTATTGTCATAATCATAATGCACACAATCCGCATCACCGCGCAGTCGCACGCACCGATACAACTACGCTTCGACACTAGTCAAGCCGCCTACCAACAGATGGTGCAGTGATTAAGTTGGATGCCACTAACGTTTGTTCAACGCAGAAACATGACCCTCGGCGCTTTGCCGAGGAATATTTGAGAATCGCGATAGGGTCTAAAGGCACGCATGCTATATGCCTCAATCAAATTTCAGCATTTTAGTGTTGTGACACTAACCCAATGGGCCAGTAATATATCCTTACGACAAATTACTGGCCTAGTACTCATCTACCTAGCTGGGTAATACTCGACAAGTAAGCACTAGAGAGACGACGGAGTACATGTAAATCTCTAAAACAATAAATTTTATCAGCTACACGCGACTCTTTGTCTTCGCCCCCCACCACCCCGCTCTACAACTATAGATTTCTTCATAATGGATATATCAAGGTATATGCGAAACAGCGCATTTGCCAGATGACTTATGTAGACTCTTGATTTCCCCGAATTTAAACATATTTATTTAACATAAGTTGTATTTATAAATGACTCTTAAATAAGATGTACTTAATAATGTCATGAATATTTAGTAAATGTAATTATATAATATTAAGGTATTGTCTGTTCTATTGTCTATTTCACCTGTGATAACTGTATGTTTTTCTCTGTGTGTAATATTTAATTGTTTTTTTTTGTTATAAGTAAACTGAAATAGATGTCATATGCTTCAGAAAAACCAAGTCCTCCGGTGTCCGAGGCCAGCAGGCAGCACTATCTCTCTTGTTTCTTTTGTTGTTTTAAATGATTTCTATCATATGTATGACATATATTTCAGTTTACTTATAACAAAGAAACAATTAAATATCACACACAGAGAAAAACATACAGTTGTCACAGGTGAAATAGACAATAGAACAGACAATACCTTAATATTATATAATTACATTTACTAAATGTTCATGACATTAAAGTACATCTTATTTAAGAGTAATTTATAAATACAACTTACGTTAAATAAATATGTTTAAATTCGGGGAAATCAAGAGTCTAATTACAGTTATCACAGGTGAAATAGACAATAGACATACATTAATATTGTATAATCCACCACCATTTTTTTTCCCGTGAAAAAAAATATTTCCTTAGTTTTTCTTAAATATGAAAAACTGGAAAAAAATGGTTTTGTATAGAGGGTTGGCCGGTCGAAACAACATGCCCCATCAAAAAAAAAATATTTTCGCACTAAAAAAAATTTTCTCCTACTTTTTCTTAATCGCAATACGATATCAATAGTGCCCTTAAACGGACCACCAGTATTTTTATTACGACCTGTATGTTTTTTTAAATTCATTTTCATTGCATCCACCTATGTTGATATAACTTAAACATTATTAGACATTAATAGTAGTTTATGTAACTGTTTCATAATAAGATCACACGAGTGTTTTAAGGCCTAATTACGTACGGTTGCATACACTGCTTTATCTACACACATATTATAAACCTTAAATGATATTCGGAAACCAGTAGAATGACCGCCATTGCACCGCCATGACCAATTCTATTGTGTCGGCGGTCGCGCGGGCGCGTGCCGGCGCTCGGGGAGAGGGCGAATCTTGGTAACGTTACCGTGAGTAATGAATTTTCATACGTTTTTACCACACTATCAGAGATGTTACTTACGTTACTGGTTTAAATAATGGTGGTACGGTTTCCGAACGCGGAATAGAGGATTTATAATATTGGTGTAGATAAATGATATTATATGCAATAGAATCAACATTATTATATATACGCCAAACACTGGCTATTGTCATGTACTTTGTGTAACATGTCACATCATTGATAATACTCACTTTCGTAGGTACAGCCACCGGCAATAGTATCTTCCTATACGAAGGCCGCAAAAATATGTGACACGCTCTTATTTGTAGGGCCATAAGAGCGTGTCACATATTTTTGCGGCCTTCGTGTAGGAATATACTATTGCCGGTGACTGTACAATAAATTATTTGTATTTGTATGGATTGAATCGAACACTTACTCTGAAGACAGGATAATCACTTATTTAAGTAGTCCCCGCTGGCAATCTACTGGCAGTAGGATGTCAGAACGTCCCCCTCCCCCAACCCGCAATACAAAGAGGCGATAAGTTGAGACAGATGTAGGCTAAGCCGGTCTCGGCTGGAAAGACCTAGAAGTTTCCATTTAAGATCGTTGACAAGTGAAAAACTTTTATGCGAGATCATTTTATCGGACAACAGGAACAAATTATCGTCACCACAGTTACATTAGTGACCGATTTAACATCTCTGTTTGTTAAAAAAAACGTTTTTTTTCTTTAAATTTACTTTGCCACTTCGTTTCCTTCATCGTACCTTATGATAAAATTAACGTAAATAAAAAAACTGGCCAAATGCGAGTCGGACTCGCACACGAATGGTTGCGTACCATTATCTATAAAAACGGCAAAAAAGCATGTTGTATGGGAGCCCCCTTAAATATTCATTTTATTCTGTTTTTTTAGTATTTGTTGTTATAGCGGCAACAGAAATACATGATCTGTGAAAATGTCAATTGTCTAAATATCACGGTTCATGTGCCTGGTGACAGACGGACAGATGGACAGCGGAGTCTTAGTAATAGGAAAAAAATAGCTTTTACTCTTTGGGTACGGAACCCTAAAAAAATACGGTGTATAATATTTCTGCAAATATTTAAGAAAAAAATGTTTAGTGACTCGTTTCCTTTGATAAAAACATCAATGCAGCTCAATTCGCTCTACTTCCACTTCAGAATCAGAATCACTGTTATTGAGCATCAAAGAACCCTTGTTCAAGCTGCTGAGGTGAAAAAAGGAGTTTTACATGTTCATAAGATCCAAAAGAGTTTAATGCGCTACAATTCAACCCTAACTTTTATACGTGGAACCACCCCTATTGTGACGCCAAACTTCCTTCTGCGTGGCCGTCAACAATGCCGCGGCATTGGTCAGCAGGTTAGTACTAAAAAGGTTAGGATACAAATGTTGAATTGTATGAAACAATCTTTTACCTAAATAAAAAAAATACTACTATTTATTTCATTATAACAAATATGGTTGAAGGAAAGAGCGGAAAACAACAAACAAATTATATGTTTACTGTTTAGGTTAGGACAGTAACAAATACAGGTCTGTTGTTAGAAAGAGAGACAAACAAAATACTAGTAAGTTGTAGTTTTAGATGCAACACGCGTTTAGCGTAATTCAGCCCAACTTCAGCGAAATTCAGTCGCCCATAGAAAAAATCAGCAGAAAAAGCAAAAATTTGTCTATGGTGACTGAATTTTTGTATGGAGCCATTGGAGCACATAGCGAAATCTAGACGCAAGTTGGACTATTCCGCCTTGCGGCTGATTTTTGTCTATGGTCGACTGAAATCCTCTGAACATTTCGCTAAGTGGGTTATATTTACCGGAATCTTAGCGTAATTCAGCAATATAGATAATAAAAACCTTTAAATGTAGACAATACTCAGACTTCTAGTACTCTAGTAGTTGGCCAGGGAGGAAAATTGTCTATGGAGTCCATACAAATACCAGAACCTAACCACAGATAATTTTCCACATTTCTGAATTTTGTCTATGGTTGGGGGAAATTAGCAAAATGAGAAAAATTTTGGAACAATCCAAAATGGCAGCAGACACGGATGAAACCAATTTCCAAGTAATTTAAGCGATCCCGACGGGCGAGCTTCAGACTGGAAGGCCGAAGGCCGGCCCCGCTTGGGCTTCCCGGAGCCCGGAGCTTCACTCAGAGCGTCCAAGGCCGTTCGATCCTCCAGCAATTCTGGGCAAGGCCGTAGGCCGAGCCACGGTAAGGACGAACTAAGCGGAAACCGATATAAATCCATGTTATGCAAGCCCGAAGGGCGAGCTTCAGGCTGGGAGATCGAAAGCTGACCTCAGTGGAGGGCCGAAAGTCCGAAGCCTTCACCCAGAGCCTCCAATCGTTCATACCTGAATAATTTGATTCGAGGCATTTTATTAAGGTATAGTCTCTAAATAAGCGTAGAACGAATGACGAAACGAGCGAAGGCCGAAGGCCGAGCTCCGCGTCGGGCCGAAGGCTCGAAGCGTCTACGAGAGGCGCACCAGCATCCGAGGCCGAAGGCTGAGCTGCAGAAAGATATGCTCGTACGCGGAGCACTTAACACAATCACAAAAGACAAATTCCTTCTAAAGCTTTAAGGTAAACCCAAAAATGCACACCAAGACTTTAAACACAAAACCAAAACAAACACATAAATAAAACTCAATACAAAAGACAAGCACACAATAGAAACACACAAGACAAACATCAAGACAAGCATAAAGACAAACACAGACACAAAAACAAAAGCCAACACCACCACCGCGGGGCCCTCGGACCCCGCGCACCCGCCCTGCATACTAGTTCCTTTTCCTTTGAGGTACGGAATCCAAAACTTGTAAGTACAACCTATACGCAGTTGGTAAACTAATCGCGATTTATGTCGCTGTTTGGAGGCAACAGATTTCAAGGGAAAGTCAAAGTTTGTCCTTAATCCAATTTTTCTATTCGTTACAGCAATGTTCAGGGATTGTTAAAAATTGTGTGATGTACGGAACTATCAGGGTGCGAGTCCGACTCGCACTTGGCCGGTTTTTTTATAATTACAACATTTCATCATCAATTCCCCTAGCGTTTGTCTCGGCTTTTACCACGGCTCAATTGAGCATAGACTGCTAAAATCATAACGCTTCCTTTTATCTTCGCCGTAGTCAAAAGTGAAATATATTACAACTGGCGTACTTTTTTATTTACTCTGTGACTAGGCGTTTAGCACCACTGCGAATTATATCAAATCAAGATAAAATTGCTAACAGTATGGGTGTATTCATGTAGTGTTAATATATATTTTAGTAACGTGCAAAACCATAAATGTAAACTGTTTGTTTGAGTTTATTAAAGAGGATCATTATAAAAGTGTATAGGAAGTCACACGCTTTGAGCGAAAGTAGTTAGAGCAACATTGTTTAGTCAAAGTGCTTACACACGTTGCGCATGACCCCTCGCGAGGCATCCCCGCTCCTGCGTCCCGCGTCCCGCACGTGCACATTCCACTAACGAGTGAAATAATAAAAATCTTTATTTGTCACATGATTTAACTTTTTAATACGCAGGATATTTTTTTTTTTTTTACAGTCGAAAGAAAAGTCTTAAAGAAAATATAATTTAAAAAAAATATTGACGGAGCAATATTCTACTGCGAGTAATAAGCTAATTTTTATACTGAAAAAGTTTGATAATGAAATTTTTGGAAATTGTTTGTCTTAAGTAGAAAACGTACATTTAATGTCACTTCAGTAAAGAAAAGTGACGGAGCAAATTTCCGATGTGAGTTACAGAAAAATAATATATTTTATAAAAAAAAATATAGTCTGTTATGGATTTTTTTTTTTTTTAAATATTGATTACATACTTCAAGTCAATATTTCTGGTGAAATAAAATTAGACTGAGCATTTTTCCAAACGTAAATATAGACGATATAAGAGTTTAGGTAAAAAACCCAACTAGGACAATTGTTTTTTTTTTGGAAAAATAATTATATACACAGATCTAGTATAGACAGATGGATTGACAAATATCAAAAGTGCGACAAAAACTGAAATGCTAGAGTGTGGGTAAATTGTCTATGTGAGCGTAAAAAATAGTGGTGCCAAGTACAACAGGTCAATTATCTATCGATATTTGACTTTATTATCGATAAGTTGCAACATTAAATTTATATTCATGTTTTACACTAAACGGCATATTAAAATTCTAGAAAACTAAAATATATTTATTCAGAATTATTTTATATTTCACACGATTAAATATGATCTTTTAAAAAGCGGGTACATGTTATTTTACAGAAATTAAGATGTTGGCACGCCTTTAGATTTGTCATTTTTTTCTCTCGCACTTGTGGAGTGTTTGTATACGTGATAGTTTGTTTTTTACATACTTCTTTATTATAGCGTTATTAATTGTGACGCTAATAAAATCGCATGCAAATGTAGTCTTGCATCTATGCTATCTTGGTGGAGTGGAAGTTGAGTGGAAGTCGAAGTGGTAGGCGCAGCACACACTTAAGAGTGGAATTTAGCTTTCATAGATAAAAGTAAGCGGAAGTCGGAAATTTCTCTATGGGGGCTGAATTTTTGTATGGAGCACATAGACAACATTCAGCCCGATTTCCGTTTTTCGCCTACTTTTTGACTATGGTAGCTGAATTCCGCTAAGTATGTTTAGCGCCGTATTTAAATGAAATAAAGTTTAATATAAATCAGACTCTAATAATTATTATAACAATTTCTTAAATCAATATAAATCATTCTTTAATAATAATTACATTTTTTTTATGTTTTATATAAATCAGTCTTTAATAACAATTACATTTTTTAAATGTTTAACATTAATCAGTCTAGTAATAATTATACCATTTTTTTAATGTTTAATCTTAATCAGTCTAGTAATAATTATAACATTTTTTGAATCTATCTATATATATAAAAGAAGAAACTGACTGACTGACTGACTGACTGACTGACTGACTGACTGACTGATTGACTGACATATCAACGCACAGCCCAAACCGCTGGGTCTAGAGATTTCATATTTGGCACATAGGTTCCTTATAAGGTCTAGGGGAGCACTAAGAAAGGATTTTTCAAAATTCACCCCCTAAGGGGGCAAAATAGGGGTCCAAAGTTTATATGGCGAAACAAGATTTGTTAGACTATTCTATTCGAAACTTCACAGGAGTATTTCTAACAATAAATGAGTAAACACGTGTTTCAGGTTTTTTGAAATTCAACCCCCAAAAGGGGCAAATGTGGTCACAAAGTCTGAAAGTCAACATGGGTATCGTATCATTTTGACTACGGAACCCAAAAAAGAGATAAGAGGATATAGATCGTCTCTTACAAATAGGTAAATGTAATAAATAAACCCCTAAATCGGGTATTACAGTTAAAATTTACTATTTATCGTTTGTCCGAAAAGAGAAGTGTCGTGGTTTATATGAGAGCTCCTACATTCTACGATACTTCTCTTTCCGAATAGGCTCTATCAAGCAAGATTCAAAACGGGTACAAAAATACAATAAGAACACAATTTAACATTTATACGTAATGAATGACATAATGTTAATACGAGATTTATTTATTTATTATAATTCTTTCGAAGCTATAATTATAATTTTCATATCGAACAGTTATCGATATTATGTCCCTACGATATTTTGTCAAACCCTAGCGTAAAATGACAATTTTGATTTTTACACAAAATAATCTTTAATATTAACTATTATGATAAAATATTCACATGCAGTAAAAGAGACATTAATATTTAATGGTATCAAACGGTTATTTACATGATTTATTTGGCTAATTTGATAAAATATGGTTTCAAAAACATCGATCGGAATATCATATTTACCTGTGAAACGAGTGATTGTCTGGGGATTTTCTTTGTATAGTTGTGCAATCCGGGACGCAACACGACACCATTCTTCTTTTGTTTCATTCCAAGTAAATGAACAGCGGATAATATTATATTTTTCAAGATTAAATATGAGCACTCACGACGCAGGTGTTTAAGTGTAAAGAGAGACGTCAAAAGTCGTCCTGCTAGGAGACTGATCATGTATCTCTTTCGCACTCGCGGAATGTTCATATACGTGTTGGTTTCTCTTTTAGCAAAGCGCCATTTTAGGTCTGTGATTATATACCATCTACTCCTTTATCACTTTATCACGCTGCAAAGTTTTTTTGGACTGAGGAGTTAATGCGAGGTCAAACCCTCTATTGCCTGGCCTAATAAGGGTCGAGCATAGCATAGGGGACGGTTAGGGTCAATAAACTTAAGGGTATAAGTACAATATAGATTATAGTACTTAGTACAATAGTTGGCCCGTATTGCACGTTCTAGAGCCTTACTCTAACTTAATTTAATTCATGGTTCCTAAGTGAACTGAATAAATTCAAAAATATGTAAATTTACAGCGGACACGGTCTGTACACTTAGGTAGTTACATCGCCCATATGTAGGTACAACTGGTACAAGTTAAATACAACGGAGTAACTATAGACAATGAACCGTTAGGTGTTGTGTTCATCACAATTTTATTGGAGTAATATTAGTCCAACTTACGTCCCTGGTACATTCGGGTTCTCAAATATCTGTACACACGTACATTCACAAATATGTGTAGGTACACGATCTTAAACACATATAATTTTAAACAGAAAAGAACCGACTTCACTTAGCCTCCACCTTTCCAAAAGCAAATGCTCAAGCTACTGTAAAAAATACTCAAATCACTAAGGTCATCCCTATAATATTTGAAGAGCTCCCTCGATTTCTCCAGGATCCCATCATCAGATCCTGACCTGAAGACAATGGGTGGGACCAACTGTAAACAAATAAGAATTTTCCAAATCGGGCAAGACTAGACTAGCGGTCTTTGAAAAAAATAGCAAAAACAAACATCACGACGAATTGAGAACCTTCCTCCTTCGAAATCTTGAAGTCCGTTGAAAAATTAAGTTGTGATCTGATATTTTTGAACGTCCGAAGTGCACAGATATTGGATAACTCGACTGTACGTTTGAGAGTAATGTAAGTAAGTAATTAATTATACTAAGTATTATTATATTTATTGCAAGTAGGTATTAATTATTAGATAGGTATAGTATATGTACAGCCTTGGCTAGAAGTGTAGAGCGTAGCTCTTTTTTGTTTACAATTTTGATGTAAAGTATTAATTCCCTATCATAACAATGTACGATGGTCGATGACATTAAAATTATATTTTATTGATATATTTAGAAAACTTCACTTAATAACACTTTCAAGGTACTATCGGGTTCATAATTGCATACCCAATTCATGAATGAATTCATTGATAAACTGGGTATGCAATTATGAACCCGATGGTACCTATAAAATATGAAAAGTGGAGGTCCCAAAAATGCGAATTTAGGTCGGTGCGAAAAATTGCAAATATTCCATGCAGTTACTACTCACTTCAATAAAACATGCCTGTTCAGTTTGAATTAATTGATAAAATAACTTCAAAAAAGATAGAAACGCCGGTCTAAACTTTCGAGTTTTGTATGAAAATCGCAAGGGTGCTCAAAACTTCTGGCCAAGGCTGTATATGTAATTATACTTTAAGGAAACAGAAAAAAAATACCTTAGGACCTATGATTGTGCTAAGTTTTCGTCCACTCTTGTCAGTTTTCCGTCCATACTTATTTAAATGTTTATCTTCAAGTTTTTCCCAAAATAAAAGTTTAAAATTAAAAAATCTACTAAAGAATAACTATAAATATAAACTATATTGACCTTAAAAAGCTTGTCCCATTTATTTGCAGCAGTTTAATCAAGTGGACGGTAAACTGGACCTGGACGGAAAACTAGCACAATTACCCTACCATCCTATCATAGTTTATTTCTTTACCTGTTGCTTCAGGAACTCTACCTGCATAGGTAATGGAACCAAAATAATACTTTATACCAAATTATACCTGTCTAATACTCAGTTATGGCACCTACATAATATAATAATTAAAAAAAACATTCATAATTCTCAGTCTATGTGCGTTAATTCATGTTTATTATGTACCCTTCCATGACCACAAGCTTTTAAAAACTTAAAAATCACCAGCAGATGTAGATGTGCGAAAACAATTAAATAAAACCGTTACATTTCAAAGGGTTTAGCAGGCTAAGGAAGGACGTGTGGCCCCTGTGAGGAAAAGTTGAATTGGTAAATGTCAATTGTTTGTCGCCTCATAACTATTAATCACTCCAACTTTCAGCCCTCTATCTTGAACTGTCTCAGAGATAATGTCAAAAATGTATTTTTTTAACATTTTTTTCAAACTCGTATATCTCCTAATCCATAGCAGCTAAAGCGTTGAAACAAAATCACAGCTACGTAGTTTGAGTGGGAGTATACCCTATAATTTCATTAATATTTTATACGTGAAAAATAAAAGAAATAAATGTCAATTTATTTTTTGACAGCTCTTTCCAACACGTTTTTTTGAAAGTACAATTATGAAAAAAATCATGTAAATTGCTTATAGTATTAGCTACTAGCATACAAAAAATCAATTGATTATATTTGGTGCAACATACTGTAAAAAAAAAACTAACGAAAGTATTCAAGTATCAAGAGTAGGCTTCTGAACTGAAAGTTCGTTTTTAAGTTTTATGTTTGTTGCCTAGCAACAAAGGGTGTATTGTTTTTAATTTGACGTATGACTGTCAAAAAAGGTCACTGAACTACTGCTGTGTTAGCATTTGTAACTAATTTTACTAACTACTAAATCAACGAAACGACGGATGTGCTATATGTATGTTTATTATTTTATAATAGTACATTACTTACCAAGGACTGTAAAAGAAAGAAATCCCGAAATCGCAGGTATTTGTGACCCGAGCCGCAGGCGAGGGTTGTAAATATGCGATAGAGGGCTTTCTTTTTTACTGCCCGTGGTGAGTACACAATTTTACGTCTCCATCTGGCCATAATGCGAGTTTTACCGTACGCGTAGCGTGCGGCAAAACTCACGTTATGGCCAGGTGTCACGTAAACAAAATTAATTGGTTTCATTATAGTACACGTATTAACATAACGAATTAAATAACTCATTAGAGCAGATATCACAATATAAGTCACTTAGATAATGACTATCGTAATATTCGTCGTCCCAGGTATAGGACAATGTTATCCTGCAGTCATCGCAATATCCTTTTAACATAACATTTTCGTCAGAGAGCGATATCTCAATACTGGTAAAGACTGTAAAAACAGTTGCTTCGCTATATTAACCGTGGCAAGTTGAGCCCAAATATTTTTGATTTTATGATTTCCATCTGAAAGAATGTATATACATGAAGTTTCTGTTTTATTTTTTATTTAATTTACATTTAAAACTTACTTTCGCCATTATGGAAAAATCGGACTCCTCTTCTACATAACGTGTTGTATATTCCCTTAAACAATTCACTATTATGTTAAATGTGCTAGCGTATAAATTGTATAGTAGTATTGTGTAATTTAAAGATAGCTCATACCTAATAAATCATAATGTCTAATGTTATGTTACTCGGAATCGACAAACGCTTAGTTTATACGCTAGCACATTTAACATAATAGTGGATTGTTTAAGGGAATATACAACACGTTATGTAGAAGAGGAGTCCGATTTTTCCATAATGGCGAAAGTAAGCTTTAAATGTACATAAAATAAAACAGAAACCTCATGTATATACATTCTTTCAGATGGAAATCATAAAATCAAAAATATTTCGGCTCAACTTGCCACGGTTAATAGCGAAGCCACTGTTTTTACAGTCTTTACCAGATATTGAGATATCGCTCTCTGACGAA
This sequence comes from Pammene aurita, assembly GCA_947086415.1. Taxonomy (NCBI): domain Eukaryota; kingdom Metazoa; phylum Arthropoda; class Insecta; order Lepidoptera; family Tortricidae; genus Pammene; species Pammene aurita. Next base: position 24,720,252 of record OX352308.1, on the reverse strand, counting down.
AATATTATGTTAAAAGGATATTGCGATGACTGCAGGATAACATTGTCCTACACCTGGGACGACGAATATTACGATAGTCATTATCTAAGTGACTTATATTGTGATTTCTGCTCTAATGAGTTATTTATTTCGTTATGTTAATACGTGTACTATAATGAAACCAATTAATTTTGTTTACGTGACACCTGGCCATAACGTGAGTTTTGCCGCACGCTACGCGTACGGTAAAACTCGCATTATGGCCAGATGGAGACGTAAAATTGTGTACTCACCACGGGCAGTAAAAAAGAAAGCCCTCTATCGCATATTTACAACCCTCGCCTGCGGCTCGGGTCACAAATACCTGCGATTTCGGGATTTCTTTCTTTTACAGTCCTTGGTAAGTAATGTACTATTATAAAATAATAAACATACATATAGCACATCCGTCGTTTCGTTGATTTAGTAGTTAGTAAAATTAGTTACAAATGCTACCACAGCAGTAGTTCAGTGACCTTTTTTGACAGTCATACGTCAAATTAAAAACAATACACCGGGTTTTGTTGCTAGGCAACAAACATTAAACTTAAAAACGAACTTTCAGTTCAGAAGCCTACTCTTGATACTTGAATACTTTCGTTAGTTTTTTTTTTACAGTATGTTGCACCAAATATAAACAATTGATTTTTTGTATGCTAGTAGCTAATACTATAAGCAATTTACATGATTTTTTTCATAATTGTACTTTCAAAAATATGTGTTGGAAAGAGCTGTCAAAAAATAAATTGACATTTATTTCTTTTATTTTTCACGTATAAAATATTAATAAAACTATAGGGTATACTCCCACTCAAACTACGTAGCTGTGATTTTGTTTCAACGCTTTAGCTGCTATGGATTAGGAGATATACGAGTTTGAAAAAAATGTTAAAAAAATACATTTTTGACATTATCTCTGAGACAGTTCAAGATAGAGGGCTGAAAGTTGGAGTGATTAATAGTTATGAGGCGACAAACAATTGACATTTACCAATTCAACTTTTCCTCACAGGGGCCACACGTCCTTCCTTAGCCTGCTAAACCCTTTAAAATAATTTCGCTTAAATTTTTCATTCATAGTTTTGATTTTAAAAGTCAAGATAAATATTGCCACACATTTCACAAGTTTCATAACTAAAATACATCTAAATACTTACTGCCTAAAACATTCCCCTTTGCCGGCACGTCCATATTCACTTCTATTAATAAAGTTTATCAACTGTTTATGAAATGTCCGTAAATTATCAATAGGTATCAAATTTGATTCACCACACCGGTACTACATACACTATTCAAATAACGCGCAACCATTCAGTATCATGGTGAAATACACTCTGACTAAGTTTAAACGCGTATTTACGTTAAATGTTAAAGTGTAAACCATACGTGCGCCGCGTCATGCACGGAGCTTCTCCGTGGTGTGACGCTTCCACCGAACATGTCCCCATTTGAACTTTCGCGCTCAAGGTGACCTTCACAAACGGGCGGGATCAATGAAACTGGAAATAATTTTCACTATCAACTTGACCTATCAAATATTATGTAGTCTATTAATAACATCTAGGCCCTGATAACTATTTTTTGGATTTATTTCCTGAATACATTCCGTACTTTAAATTGTTCACAACTTCATGCTCAGCGCGAATCCTGAAATTCTAACCTACATGAAATACTTTCCTTTTCTCAAATTATCCTGAAATCAACCTGAAATAGCACAACTTCCGCCATCTGTGGGAGTTTTCCCGATACATCAGTTTCCTCTGCAAAGCCGCTAAACACAGTAGTTAAAACAAAAATAAATAGATGTCGCTGCTAGTACAATACACGCCATTGTATTCTACGCAAATTAAAATTATTAGAGTATAATGAGATTGCAATGTAATTATATACCTAGTCTGGCCAGCCAACGAACGCAGTAGCAATGTACATCAAACAAAAATATAGCAACACTAGGGCGAATCGAAAAGCAGCATTGCTCCATAGAAAAGCAGCAATGTAGATCGAACAAAATGGCCACGCTCTACCGTAGTTTACGTCCCCGTCAGTCATATGTCAGTGAAGTTTGTGGAGAATTTTAACTCTGCTTTGTATAAAATAATTTGATGAGTCTGATACATGATATACCTATTATTATGTATGAGTATGACTTTTGTATGAATTAGAATGTGCGAAGAAATTGAAATAACCAACATCTAAAAAAAGGACAGAAGATCGGAAGAGGAAATTATGCGGTCAAAATACAATAGTTAAAATTGTTGAAACCCAGCAAGGAAACAAACATTGATTGCTAAAATCATAAGGATAGTCGAGGAAAACGAGCATACCTACCAGAAAATACACAACTTTTCAGCTTAGAATGGAATAAGTTTACTTAGCTGCATAATGCATATTACTCAGTAATACTCCTAATTATTATGATTTCCTTTCATTGTTATATGACTATTTTTAGGTACTAACCTATTGTACGAAGTGTATCATTAATTAATTAATAAAACATGTGAGATTTTGGTGTTTATTTATTGTACACATTGCTGAGGTATATCAAGGGAAAACATTACAGACTTGTTAAAATATCGGAAGGTAGCGGAGTGCTTGTAGGTGGGTACTGCTTGTTAAACCTCATTTTTACCGCTTTATTTCGACAATATTGAGCACCAACACCAAATGTTCTTAGTTTTTTAACTGTTTTAAATTTAAAAAGTTACATGACCACAGATAAAACACAAATTATGCACAATCATCGAATTATTCAAAGACGTTGCCAACCCGCGATTTTTCAAATTTGCCGCGCTTTTCTACTGACAGAAATGGTTTGCCAGACCATAATTAAATTTTTCATTATTTGAAACATTTACTTTGTTCAATTTCTATGTAGTTGTACTTTTAATTAAAATGGAGGCTCCCAACTTAAATCAAATTTTTTGACACGAAACGAAACGTAAAATGACATAAGCTGTCAACTGTCAATTTTGACAATTTCAATATGTATTGAGTTTGTTCTCTATGTGACATATATTAAAAAAAACTTTTTACTTTGCTTCTATTGGCCGAATTTAAGAAATTGCAATCAAATATGCGTTTATCAGCCAATAGGAGGCGGATACATTATTAAGCTAACAGTTACGTTAATTGAAGACGAAGAAAAAGTTTTATTTTTTTATTACTCCGAAAGACTGTAACGGGACTGTATGTATCGTTTGTTATTCAATTCGGTTATTTTAAGTTCGATATTTTCTAAAGCCATCTAAATTGCTTTATATGCAGTGTTAACAATGTGCTAAAAATAAACGGAATTCCGAGTGAAGTTCAGTGTTATTTAAGAGCTGAAAGTTATTCCAAATATTTGGAGGAAGACTTCATTACCTGATTGCTTGCAGGTGAAAGTTCCGATGCTCGTGCCGAATGAGCAGTGCTAGCGGCTAATAAATTAAACCAAGAATTTTGAGCACACCATGGATTAGTGCGGGGCTTGACACGTATCCAGCCGCAAAATATCGTTAACACAACAAGCGAACTTTTACAAGTTTGCCGGATAACAACAAAACATGGCATTGAAAATGGAAAAGAAAAGTGATATGGATTTTATCATGAAGAATTTGTTGGCTGGAGGTAAGTTTTTGTTACTCTGATATTTTATTTGTTTTTGCCTCCCATTTAATTATGGATGTACTGTGTACATTTTATATTTTAATACACCTTTCCTTATTTTCATGGTAAAATGGTATCTAAGCAATGAAAATGGTATAGTATCAACTTTTTTATATGCATATACTAGTTGGATTCCTATTAGATTATTATTTTACAATAATTTTGACCTCTTTTGATTTAGTTATTTACATCAAACCAATTTATTTATTAATTTAAGGGAGTTCAAGGATATTAATATGATAAAGTTGATAAGTTTTTATCAAGATTGGCATGACTTGACTGTACATTTATAGTTTACTTGAATTATCAGTTTATCTCAGTATATTATCATTTATCAGTATTATTGACAAACATTTGAATACTATATAATGTTAGGTAAAATCAAGTACTTAATTAACTAAAGTTATGCTTAACTACTTATATTTAAGATTGTTTGTTTAATTAAAAAATATAATATTTATTAATATGTTTTATTTTTTTATTAACTCAATAGACCCGCTATCACTATCAATTTTAAGAGGACTAAAGTTACAAATAAAGATCAGGTAATAGGTTTTAAAAAAAGCAGGTTTGAATAAAACTATTTCCTGTGTGGGCAGCACTTTGAAATTTTTTATTTCTTTGATAATGTTTAAGACAGGTAGCTCGCGCTGATAAGCAGAGCTCGGATTTTTCACGGCAAAACAAAACACTAGCGTAATTTAGCCAGTGCTTGAAATATTATTTTATCGATATCGATAATTCAGAACTAGAAGAAATAAAAGTCACCAAATAAAATTAATATGTAATAAAACTAATAAAAACATTTGTATAAAGTTACTATATATTAGAAACAGACGCAATTTCTTCTTCAAAATCTACGTCAGTACACACAGCAGCACAAGACATTTTATTTGGGTAATAGTGATAGGAGTAGATGATCATTATCTTTTCAACATTCTCTGGGAGTAAACAGTTGCGTTTATCACTATAAATCCATTTATGTACACTAAATGTACGTTCAACTTCAGTTGACGTCAAGGGAGCAAATTTATAGAATTCATTATCAGTTCGGGTAATATTTTCAGATATGTCTCTTAAAATTTCGTAATCAGGATTTCGTTCGAGCACGGCTTCAAATTTACGTATCACTGGTAAAAGTTTACTCCAGTTTACGTAGCAACGAACAGTATCCAGAATGAGGAAGGATTCCGCAATGGATAAAGTCGAACATTGCAATTGTTCTATTGAAGAGGCTATTACTTCGTAGTTGTCGCGAATGAAATTTAACTCCGGTCGTAGTTTGCGTGTTTGAAAACATTTTTTTGCAGCTCTTATAGCTGCCGAGTCATTAGCAAGTATGGAGACGACATCACGTATTTGCTCATAGTATTGAGCGTAATATACCGCAGCAGATATCCAAGTTCCCCATCTGGTGATAATTGGCTCGGGAGGTAGGGGAATGGACGGATATTTTGCCTTAAAAAGGCGTACACGCTCTGGAGATTTTAGGAATCCATCCACACCTTTGAAATTATCTCGCACTTCTTCGGCAACCCGGTGCAGACCATGAGCTAAACACGTAATGTGTTTCATACGAGGAAACGTTGCTTTTAAAATACGACCGGCTTTAAGCATATATGCGGCACTATCTGTGCAAAGTAAAAGCAAATTGTTTACGTTATCATTGAAAGAATTTTGAAACAAAAATTTTAATTGGTTTATTATTAGGTTTGCTATTGTTTCCCCATTTACCTTCTCTAAAACCTTCGACCCCAAAAGATAAAATTGCTTAGAACAATTTTTTTGCAAAGACCGAATCACCACGTTTGTCACACATTTTCCCATGAAATCTGGTGTTTCGTCTATAGATATCCACAAATAATAATTTAATTTTAGTTTATTTACATAGTTTATTTAAGTTTTATCCTGTACCTAATATAAATTAATAATTACCTAAAAAAAAAGAAAAAAATAATAATAATAATAATAATTGGTCACAGCAGGTCGATTTTTTCGCAGGGTCGATTCGTCCGGTAAAGAAGTCATAGAGCAGTCGCAACATAAATACTTGTTTAAAAAATGACGAAAATTATTGTTGTTGACTGTTGCCCATGGTATGTTGCATGAAATAAGAAAAATAATTAAATCGAAATAAAATTGATGTTTCCTATTTGGTTGCCCCGAAAAGCAACCGCCACAATTCGGTAATTGTGGCGGTTGCTTTTCACATGATTCTCAATATTGCATTTCTTCAGTTTTAGATGCATATCGCACATAGAGCAGTATATAGTGTAGGTCACTTCATTATAGACTAACTCAGGGTGATTTTCAATCCACGTTTTGATCCGATCTTGTACATTACTCATTTTTGTATTAATTGATACCTTGCAATATTAAGTTATTATACGTATATCCAACACGTCGGATTCAATGCGTTGCGAAATAAATAATACCTAGATGCAATTTACGTTTTATACGTAATGAAATGACAGTTAAAGTGTGAATGTCATATGTCATGTGAGATGAAATTTGCAGTCGTTTCTATCATTTTAAATGAGGTGGTATAGTTACTTCGTTCTAAGTTGTACATGCAGACCTACCTCTTTGTTGCTCGACTATGGCAAAGCTAAAATGAAAAGTTATTTTATTACTTATACAGGATGTCCGGTAATTAATGCACAACCTTCTAACCCCCAGTAGGTCACCTTAGACTGGTCAAAAATATTGATTTTGAGCTCTAGTAAGTCTCCTGTTTTTCGAAATTTTCGCACGTTTGTTAGTTTTTAAATTTTGACATTCACACTGATAGGTGTACCATCGAATAAAAAAATAAAAAATGTACTGAGGCAATACCTGTCATATACTCTAGTAAGACTCGATAGGTGTCGATAAAATAATATTTCAAGCACTGGCTAAATTACGCTAGTGTTTTGTTTTGCCGTGAAAAATCCGAGCTCTGCTGATAAGTCTAAGTGATAGTTCACTAAGCACTAATTCACTGCTAGTTAGTTTGTCGAGTCTATTTTTAAACTGATTAACATGTTGGAGTTCACAACTTGGCTTTTTGTTTTATTTTTAGTAAATTTTATGGTATTTCTACTCAGAACAAGAGTTTTTAGATTATAATAGAAAAAAAGAATTCTAAAGTCTACTTTCTAGTATGTTACAATTTCCCATATATGTATGTTTCCCACCAAACAGGCAGAGTCGGCGCGCCTTTTACTAGCAGTAAACGAATTTGAACCTTCTATACAGCAGTTAAGTTTCATATTCTAATGGCACCGTAGTGGTCGCAAGCATACGCGAGCACGTCGCGTGGCGCGGGCTCTCATTCAAATATGGAACATAATTCCTTACATGGAAAGTTAAATTTCCTTTGGTTCTAGTGAAACGCGCGCCGACTCTGCCCGTTCAGTGGGCAGCATACAATACATTGTAAAGCGGGAACGTAAAAGAAAGTTTAAAAAATCTATATATTTTTTTTTCCTATTGGGACACATTTTCTTCCTATTGGGATAGCAAGACCCTAAAATTAAAATTCTACAAGCATACAATTTCAACAGGTGTCGCCGGCATGTGTGCGAAAACAACCGTAGCACCTCTAGACCGCATCAAGATCCTGCTCCAAGCCCAGTCCATACACTACAAGCACCACGGGGTCATCGGTGGACTGGTGGCTATCGTCAAGCAGGAATCGCTACTGGCTTTGTATAAAGGGAACGGTGCGCAAATGGTCCGGATATTCCCGTACGCCGCTACACAGTTTACGAGTTTCGAGATTTATAAAAAGGTAAACTTTTTAATATTAATAGATCTTTAACATGTCCACTAGGGCCACTTAAATTAATTTTATAATTGTTATTATTTAAATTTAACAATAAATATTTGAAAAAGGTGGCCACTATTTACTGTATTTTGTATTTAAGTACCCTTTGAATATATTAAAAATAGTTATTACTATGTGAATTCGGCAATTTATACCTCCAAAGTTAAAACGGCCGTTTTTTAATAACTAGTTCGATGTCTTCAAAAGGTGCTTAAATACAAAATACAGTACATAGCGGCCCCTTTTTAAATATCTTTCGTTAAATTTAAAGAATCACAATTATTTACCTTCATATTTGAATTTTAATCATAAAAGTTTAAAGGGCTAGAAAGTAGAATGCACTTGAAGCTAGACAGATTACAGACAGATGATAACCCTAAGTTTACTATACATAACACTTTATGACCATTATTTTCCTCTTAGTCATAGTATCTAAAGTTGCATGATCTTATTGATAAAAACATTACGAAACTTATGAATAACTAAACCTATTCAATGCTAACAATAACATACATGATAATGATAATATCGTCTTTAAGGCCTTTCATCTTCGGCAGGCGGAATTATCTTAACTGATAATATTGTTGTGCGTCTGTAGAGATAATCTCGCGTTTGTATTCTATATAAACAGGATACAGACTAATGTGAAGGTTTTGTTATACCTATTGACCTTAGTCTTCTCATATCCTAAATTTAGGTATTTATATAAAATATATATATATTATAGGACAATCTTACACAAATCAACCTAGTCCCACAGTAAGCTCAATAAGGCTTGTGTTATGGGTACTAGACGACGATATATTATAGTATAATAGATAGATATGAATAAATATTTATATAGGTACATAGAAAACATCCATAACTCGGGAACAAATATCTGTGATAAACACACAAATAAATGCCCTGACCAGGATTCGAACCCGGGACCTCCTGCTTCGTAGGCAGGGTCACTCACTACCGACTGGGCTAGGTGGCCGTTAAAAAATATGTATGTAAAGTAGTCCTCACTCCTGCCATATATTGTAATAGTAGTTTATGTAACTGTTAGGTAATAAGGGTCCTTAAAATATGAGTGTGGTTTTTCATCACACGAGTGTTTTAAGGCCTAATTACGTACAGTTGCATACACTCCTTATCTACACTCATAGTATATATCCTAAATGAAGTGTTCGGAAACCATAGAATGACCGCCATTGCACCGCCATGGCCAACTCGATCGTGCCGGCGGTCGCGCGGGCGCGTGCCGTTGGTCAGGAAGGAGGACAGGATTTACATTATGTTATCAAATTCGATGTTCGGAATTTTAAACTCATAACGTATCAATATTTGAGCATGTAAAGTTAAAATTACGTTACTGCCAGAGATAAAAAGCTTATCATAGTAAAATCGGTTGTGCTAATGCTAGCCATTGCCTACCGTTTTTGAACACGTTTTAGAGGACTTACAATGTGAGTGTAGATAAAATAGTTTTTATGTCAAGAGCTGTCAGATTATTGTCATGAATTAAAAAGACTACTGTAGGCAGTGCCGGCCTTAGGGGTGGTCAAAGGAGGCGGTGGAGGGCGCCAAAAGTATTTCGCCCAGGAGGGCTAAGGTCGACCCTGACTATAGGTAGTATAGGTATACTATGCCGACGTCGCTATTACTCTACACGCTAATAACCAATAGTTGATACCCTGCTGTCTTATGTTTAACGATGACATGTAAAGCTTGTCCCAGAAAAAAATGTCGTTTATTAGCTAGTTTATGGAATAACATAAACAATAAAAAGTTACCAAATTTTTGACAACATTTTATTAGAAATGTAGTAAACAAAATATATTTTTGGTATGTTTTTGTTCTATTGTTTATTCATCCAGAAACTCGTAATTTTCTTTTGATACCTGCCTTCAGGTTTTGTACATCAGTGTCTGTGATTAGTTTTGAAGCTGTATTCCATTTTCGCCTGAAGTTTTCAACTGATGTGGCGTTAGTTTTATGTTTTAAGAGTTTCTGCTTCATACGAGCCCAATAATTTTCTATAGGTCGTAATTCAGGGCAGTTAGGAGGATTTAGGTATTTTTCCACAAATTCAACATTATTGGCTTTGTACCATTTTATCACATTTTTAGAATAGTGGCACGTGGCCAGATCAGGCCAAAACAGAACTGGCTTCTTGTGTCGCTTAATAAATGGCAATAATCGCTTTTCCATGCACTCTTTAAGATATATATCGCCTTTCATAGTTCCTTTAGCAAAGTATGGGGTGCTGCGTTTGCCGCAAGAACAGATCGCTTGCCATACAAGAACCTTCTTCGCAAATTTATCCGTTTTTAATACCTTGTACTCATCATTGACAGATTTTCTATCGGTCCCCGAATAAAAATGATGTCTCGGCAGTGATTTAAAATCAAGCTTGCAATATGTTTCGTCGTCCATCACAGCACAGTACTTTTTTGTCGTTAATTTTGAATAAAGTTTTCTTGATCTTGTTTTAGCGTCAGTTTCTTGTTTCGAATTTCTATTAGGCACTTTAGTTTGTTTGTAAGTCTTTATAGAATTATATTTCTTTACTCGTTGCACAGTTGATTTAGACGTTTATCCTTTTTAGCTAAATATGTTACAGATAAAGTAGGTTTTTTAAGCAAAGCAGCTATGATACTCTTCTCAATATTTTTCTTAACAAACCCGGTCTTCCGACCACTTCCAGGACGCCGTCGAATACCGCCAGTCTCTCTGAATTGTTTTAGGACCCTTTGGACAGTTCTCACAGACGTGTTTAGCTCCATTGCCACTATTTTCGTGGAAATGCCTTGATATTGGACATATTTGTACAATATTTTCTCATGAAGTTTTTCTTGTGGAGACGACATCTTTGAAAATGTGACTGTGACAGATTTTTTTCTAATATTAAATAAAGAACCGAGATGCATTTAACATATAACCAGCCACTTACAACCATTTTGATTGAAACCTGATATACCAACGCTGCGTAAACTAACGACATTTTTTACTGGGACAAGCTTTACTGAGAAAGTGACGAGCATTGGGAGATTTACCCTTCTCAGGTACAACTGTCTTTAACATTCAATTATATTTCAAGTTATTATACTTGAGATATGAATGATTGTTATTTAAATACGTTCAACGTTATCGTAAAACTATGACTATGCCGTTTTAATTAGGATTGTGGATACCTACCGAAGAACAATTGCATATTGTCATTTGTGATCCGATATCACACCTTTCGCACTTCGCACCTGCATAATTGACATCGGCTGATCAATACAATATTTGAATTTCAACTTTGCATTGTGACGTCACAACTCGTTGAGTGATAATTTTTAGGGTTCCGTAGTCAACTAGGAACCCTTATAGTTTCGCCATGTCTGCCCGTCCGTCCGTCCGTCCGTCCGTCCGCGGATAATCTCAGTGACCATTAGCACTAGAAAGCTGAAATTTGGTACTAATATGTATATCAATCACGCCGACAAAGTGGAAAAAAATGTTTTATTAGGGTACCTCCCCTATACGTAAAGTGGGGAGTGATTTTTTTTTTCATTTCAACCCTAACGTTTGATATATTGTTGGATAGGTATTTAAAAATGAATAGGGGCTCACTAAAATCATTTTTTGATAATGTAAATATTTTCGGAAAACGTCGCTCCAGAAGTAAAAAAAAATGTGTCCCCCCCTCTAACTTTTGAACCATAAGTTTTAAAAATATGAAAAAAATCTGAAAAGTAAACCTTTATAAAAACTTTCTAGGAAAATTATTTTGAACTTGATAGGTTGAATAGTTTTTGAAAAAAAAATACAAAATTATTTCTGAACTAAGTTTGTAATTTAACCGTATAAGCAGGTGTGTATTGTACCTGTAATTTCTACAAAATTACAATGAAAAGACTTGCTTTCAAATAAAGTAAAAACGGTGAAAATCGGTTCACGCAATAAAGAATTATCCCATAAAAATCATCTTCCATACTTTAAGCTCGCGTGCAATAGTTTACTTAATTTGCCGATAGATGTCGCTGTACGTAGAACGCTCATATCATATCCTACATGGCGGTGTTATTTTAACTCTTAAGTGGGGACACTTACTGTGACGAACGAAAAACTACGGAACCCTACACTGAGCGTGGCCCGACACGCTCTTGGCCGGTTTTTAATATTTATTTTGTATACTTTACTGTGGACGTAGACGATATCGCTACAACAAAGCAGGAAAGGGAGTTGCACTTAAAATAGTATTTTTAGACAGTAATAAAAAGAAAGAAGAGCTCAAAGAGGACCCAGTGTATTGACGATGAGGGACCCTCTTGTTCCTTTAGCCGTCAACGCAGTGAATCCTCCTTTTTGTAAAGGGTCGGCAACGTGCATGTGACACCTCTGGAGTTGCAGGGGTCCATAGGCTACGGTAGCTGCTTACCATCAGACGGGCCGTATGCTTGTTTGCCACCGTCGTGGTATGAAAAAAAGAATCTGATCTGACAGCTTTTGATACAAAGTGGTTTACAATGTATGGCTGTCAGATTACTGTCTTTAATTAAAAATAGGTACTACTTTAGGTGCATTACACATTTGAGCCGAATTCAGCTATTCATAGACATCATAGGAAAAAATTTGGAAATTTGTCTATGGTAGCTGAAATTTTGTAGGGACCCACAGATCATTTTCAGCCGACTGATTTGAGCCGTCTTCCAGCTGATTTTTCTTTATGATAGCTGAATTCCGCTAAGTGTGCGGAGCTCCTTTATTTTATGCTTGACTTTTTAGACCCGTACCGATAAATTATGAAGTTTCGATAATATTAAAGATGCTTATTATTCGCATACAGAGTTCAGGCCATCCAACTTAGCTAATAATAATAATTTGTGTCATCCTAGGTTGTTGCGTAGGTAGAAACTTAGACATTTCTTTTTTTTAACATTATTCGTTAAATAGAAAATTAGAGATCAAAATTGTTTTTTCACTGTAACAGTAAAGTTGTTACTGACGCACGGACGCGTTTTGTGTCACTTTCGTCAATGGGAATACTGACGTTCAATCAGCACATATATGTGGACTTTTACAAGCCTATATAAAATTAGAGTTGATCGATTAGGTACTGTGCTTTCTAATATATCGGTATCTATTATTTGAATAAATTTGTGCCATATTAATCAATGATATTTATTTACTTAATTTTTTTTTCTTGTATGACCCCTGTTAACAGTACAATAAAATATTAAAGTTATTAAAGTTTGCATCAATATTTTTATAAAAGCGCATCGAAACAATGTTTGAAATTTGTGTCATTATAATCAATGGATAATTTTTATTTTTCAGAATGAAAACTTGTTTTGCGTAAAGGGCATGCGCGGGGAAGGGTAAGGCGCGGGCGGGGTTCATGTGCCGACCAGGCTGCCTAGCGGCTTGTTTGTTTTCTATTATTACTCTATGCATACATATAGTAATAGTAGTAATAAGTGCGACAAAGACAAACAGCGATTTTTCAGTCGCTCTTCTTTATTTTTCATAGTAAGAAAGCAATAATATAAAACTTAAGTAAGTTAAGGATAATTAATGTAAACGTAGTCCATAAGGGACTGCAACGGCGGATCTGTGTGCCACGGTAAACCTAGTTTACCATTTAAACAGTATTTTGGCAAATTGTCACAGATAATTTGTAACTAATAAATATGTAATTTATGCATCAAGGCGGTTTGTTTACAGAGTGGCTATCGTGAAACGCGAAAATCGAAATATCGTTATCTGCCTCTCGGTTGGACTAGCAAAGGGCCGGGCTGGACTTAATAATTTTTTCATCATTGTGATGTCATAATAAGGCTATGTTTTTATTAACTTATCGTATATAACACATAAAAAAAAGCAACTTTTCTTTAACACATTTTTTTTTAACTCTTTATTTTGTAAAATGTGTTAAAATAAGCAAGTTTTATAAGAAACATTTTTTTTACCCAAAAACATCGAAGTTACCGGACTTTGAAGATTGCCTACATAGACTAATTTGGACTTAAAAAATAAAATGGCGACGGGGTATCATTATAACGCGTACTTTTAATGATTTTTTCCGTGTAGAATACGCTAAAATAAGCGTCTTTTATTTGAAAAAGTTTTTCAAATAAAAGAATCCCTTTCCCTTTTCCCTAAAATCGAAAATGGCCGAGATAATGGACTCTGAACTTGTATATAATTTGGACTTCGAAAAAAAAAACCATCGACGGAACTTCATTATAACGTGTACTTTTAATGAATATTGCGTATATAATATGCTAAAATAAGCGTGTTTTATTTGAATAACTTTTCTTTATAATAAAAAATAGCCAAGATAATGGACTTTGAACTTGTATATCCCGATATACGTCATTATAACGTGTACTTTTTATGATTTTTCCGTATAGAATAAGCTAAAATAAGCTTTCTTATTTCAGAAGCTTATCTCTAAAATCAAAAATGGCCGAGATAATGGACTTTGTATATAATTTGGACTGCAAAAAGAATACCATTGACGGGACGTTATTATAACAAGTATTTTTTATGATTATTCTGTATAGAATACGCTAAAATAAGCGTGTTTTATTTGAAAAACTATTCTCTAAAATCAAAAATTGCTGAGATAATGGACTTTGAACTTGTATATCGGGATGCCATTATAACGTGTACTTTTTATGATTTTTCCGTATAGAATACGCTAAAATAAGTATGTTTTATTTTAAAACTTTTCTTCATAATCAAAAATGGCCGAGATAATGGACTTTGAACTTGCATATCGAGACGTCATTATAACGTGTACTTTTTATGATTTTTCCGTATAGAATACGCTAATAAAAGCGTGTTTTACTCAAGTAACTTTTCTCTAAAATCAAAAATGGCTGAGATAATGGACTTTGAACTTGTATATTATTCGTATAGAATATGCTAAAATAAGCGTGTTTTATTTTAAAACTTTTCTTCATAATCAAAAATGGCCGAGATAATGGACTTTGAACTTGCATATCGAGACGTCATTATAACGTGTACTTTTTATGATTTTTCCGTATAGAATACGCTAAAAAAAGCGTGTTTTACTCAAGTAACTTTTCTCTAAAATAAAAAATGGCCGAGATAATGAACTCTGAACTTGTATATAATTTTGACTTCGAAAAAACAACCAGCGATGGGGTATCATTATATAGCATATTTTTTATGATTTTACCGTATAGAATACGCTAAAATAAGCATGTTTATTTGAAAAACTTTTCTCCAAAATAAAAAATGGCCGATTGGACTTGAAACTTTTATATCATTTGGACTTCGAAAAAAAACCATCGACGGGACGTCATTATTATAACGTGTACTTTTTATGATATTTCGTATAGAATACGCTAAAATAAGCTTGTTTTACTTGAGAAACTTTTCTCTAAAATAAAAAATGGCCGAGATAATGGACTTTGAACTTGTATATAATTTTGGTTTGAAAAAAAAAATATCGACAGGACGTCATTATAACCTGAACTTTTTATGATTTTTCCGTATAGAATACGCTAAAATAAGCGTGTTTTATTTTAAAAACATTTTTTTCTAAAATCGAAAATGGCCGATTGGACATGGAACTTGTATAATAATAATATATTATTTATTGCACCAAATAAAAAATTACAACAATAAAAAGTTTACACTTAACTTAGGTAGCAACAGGCGGTCTTATCGCTAAAAAGCGATCTCTACCAGACAACCTTTGGGTAGTAGGAGATTTAGAAATAGAGTTAGGAACATGGCAGTGCACAAATAACAAAAGGGAGAAAAATAACACAAACATCTTAATTTCAAGCTTAAATGCACATATAGATACTAAATAAAAATACATACATATACCCACATACATATAATACACATATAAATAAATAACTATATATATATATATATATATATATAGAAGGCAACCTAAGGGAGCGATAGGTAATGTTGTTTCAACAGATTCTTAAAAATGGTAAGAGACTTAGCACATCTTACATCTACTGGCAAAGCATTCCACTTGTATATCATTTGGACTTCGAAAAAAAACCGTCGACGGGACGTCATTATAACGTGTACTTTTTATGATTTTTTCGTATACAATACGCTAAAATAAGCTTGTTTAATTTGAGAAACTTTTCTCTAAAATAAAAAATGGCCGTGATAATGGACTTTGAACTAGTATATACCCGTATGTAAAAGCGTGTTTCATTCGACAAACTTTTCTCTAAAATCAAAAATGGCTGAGATAAATGGACTTTGAACTTGTATATATTTTGGACTTCAAAATAAAACCATCGACGGGACGTCATTATAACGTGTACTTTTTATGATTATTCTGTACAGAATACGCTAAAATAAGCGTGTTTTATTTTAGAAACTTTTCTCTAAAACCAAAAATGGCCGAGATAATAGACGTTGAACATGTATATAATTAGGATTTCGAAAAAAATCCATCGACGGGACGTCATTATAACATGCACTTTTTATGATTTTTTCATATAGAATACGCTAAAATAAGCGTGTTTTACTTAAGAAACTTTTCTCTAAAATCAAAAATGGCCGAGATAATGGTCTCTGAACTTGTATATAATTTGGACTTCGAAAAAAAACCATCGACGGAACTACATAAAAATGTGTACTTATGATTATTCCGTATAAAGTATGCTAAAATAAGTGTTTTATTTGAAAAACTTTTCTTTATAATCATAAATGGCCGAGATAATGGACTTTGAACTTGTATATCGAGACGTCATTATAACGTGTACTTTTTATTATTTTTACGTTATGAATACGCTAAAATAAGCGTGTTTTACTTAAGAAACTTTTCTCTAAAATCAAAAATGGCCGAGATAATGTACTTTGAACTTGTATATTATTTGGATTTCGAAAAAAACCATCGACGGGACGTCATTATAACTTTTCTCTCAAATCAAAAATGGCCGAGATAATGGACTTTGAACTTATATATTATTTGGATTTCGAAAAAAAGCCATCGACGGGACGTCATCATAACATGTCCTTTTTATGATTTTTCCATATAGAATACGCTAAAATAAGCATGTTTTATTTAAAAAACTTTGCTCTAAAATAAAAAAACCGACCAAGTGCGAGTCGGACTCGCGCACCGAGGGTTCCGTACAAACCTATAACAAGCAAAAGTTGTAGTATGTTTATTACTGTTGGAATATGAGATGAACGCAAACCCCTTATGAAACTGTCCGAGCAACATGTCGCGCCTGTCACTTTGCTCGACCATCTCTAGATCCTAGATCTCTCTCTGCCATAGATACTTGTCGCGTCATCAGTGTGAATTAATTTAATTTCTTTTATACTTAATATACTATTTAAAAAGTCCATTGTGTTACTTATTTCATCAGGTTATGGGCCTCTCCCTACCTGTAAACGTTAGTTTCGGGAAATATTAAGTATTTAAAGTAAATTAGTGAGAAATAAATTTCGACAAAATAACCTCAAAACTCAACTCGATTCTCGGTCGCCGGAGTTACTTTTTTCAGCTTTTCAGCATACAAGTGATTAGAAAATGGCATCTAACAGTCATATGATGGCCATTGAAAAGCTCACAGGCCGTGACAATTGGACAAGTTGGAGTTTTGCCGTCAAAGCCTATCTTCAATTAGAAAGGGCATGGGAAAAGCAAAACAATGATCGTGTACTGGGATTTTTGAGATTTTTGTGATTTTTGAGATTTTTGTGATTTTTGAGATTTTTGAGATTTTTGAGATTGTTGAGATTTTTGAGAATTTTGAGATTTTTGAGGTTTTTGAAATTTTTGAGATAGTTGTGATTTTTGTGATTTTTGTGATTTTTGAAATTATAGAAATTTTTTAACTTGACTTTTTTCACTTTGTCACTTCTCACTTTCACTTTCACTTCAGTTTATTCTATTTTTCATTTTTTTTATTCCATTCCATTTCACATGTTTCTCAATGCTTTTTCGTGACAGTCACGTGACTTTTTTTCGCCTAGCCCCCCATCCGCGAACCGTCCGATAAGGAACTTCGTTCCAATAAAACAGAACTAAATAAAAATATTACGTTGCGTTTTCTACCCATAATTCACGATGCTTGAAATCTTCGAAAATGTACTCAACAGTCTAGTCAAAACACAAACAAAGCGGCTACCGCTCAAAAAGGTTGGCGAGACACGCACGAGTTCATTGCCCTACTCGCCGGCGTCCCACGACTCGCTCCTCCGCTCAGTTCCTTTGTCGAGTATGTCAGCTTTATCACCCCGCGCGTGCCTCCGTGAGCAAGTACCTACATCGTAACAGCTAAGATGCCAGCGCCTGGTTGACCCATGGATTAGCTTGTTAAGAAGCGAGCCGGGGGTCTACTTCTAGTGGTCATTACAGAAGTAAGCCGAACAGGCGTACCATCAAGGTCACGCGCTATAGTTAAGAAGATTTCCTCTGAACGCAAATATTGTTTCTGTTTAATTTTAGACGAAATATCATTGATGAAAGTGACACAAATTGAAATATCTACTTTAAAATCCCTTTTTGATTATTAGAATGTGAACTCTGATGACTTTAATAATTTATTAAAACGATAACAGCCTAAAAATACGAAATTACCCAGAAACTTAAATTTTCATTGCTTAATTTGACACATATTGATTTTATTGACATATTTTGAGGTGATGATATAGTTAATCCTTATTTTATGAACTCAAATTTTTTATACGTAGTCTTTTAGCGTTGTCATACTATATAAAATTGCACTCGACGTAAATGACACAAACTAGTTTTGTACAACAATAAAACTGTTCTAAATACAAAACAGTTATATTTTCTAACTCTAATATTCTTTTACTCAAGTTATGGCAAGCTAAAAAAGTTAACCTCAAATTATTGAATTACAAAAAAAGCACCAATTGAATATGACACAAAACGCACTGAAAGATTCTCATGTACACACTGTATTTCCGACTTCAATAATAAGTGACTTTAGAATTTTCGAAACTTAACCCTCAAAATATTGCCAACGAGACGGGACTATTTTTTGGTCCTAACAAAATACCGTGGACGTCCAAGCGTGGACTACATACTCGTACAGTCGCCATCAGATATATGTATCGAAGCGGTCAAGGTGGTCACAAATATCTAAACAACGCCTCTATTGTCAACGCGATAAAGTGCATGTTCAGATATTTTTGAGTACCTTGGCCGCTCCGATATATTTAATGACGACTGTACAATCTCTGGTGGTAGGACAACCAGTAGGAAACTGCCTTAAATCAACGACATTACTACATATCTCATTTTATCATAGCATAGTTAATATCTATAGCCCAATTCCCAATCTTAATTAGGTTTCTACTAAAGGTACAGTCAAGTGTAAAAATATGGGTGTACTCATCTTACTCAAAAATATGTCCCATAGTATCTTATTCCGTTGTAATAAGTGCGTAGTACCATATTTATGAGACGATTGTTTCGATACGTATTTTTGCACTTGACTGTACCTACTTTAAAACCTAAGTTCCAAGGCCCCATACTCGGTCACCGTAGAGCTTTGCTATTCTATCAACGTATTTTAACTTGCTTATGCGTAGAAAATCCGAACTAGTCTTCGCTATTGTTTTCAATTTTCAAATCCAGGTCGACTTTGTCACGGGTGAATCCGAGTCGTTTATAGGAATCCCCATATGTTTATGAATCAGTCGGTAAAATTTAATTGTTTGTGTCAAATGATTACCTCTGACGCCTATTGAAATTATTCTATGCATATTTTATTTATCTAATTCAACTTTAACATACTTATTAGTACTTAACTACCTATAAGTTTTAACTGCAAAATCTTACACGAATATATTGCGGATTTCCACATTTTAACGTTAATTTGCATATTCCCAATTAATTAAGTAAGAACCGTATTAGGTCATATTAAATGATAATCTTTAATTAATTACTGTACAGGCGCGGATCCAGCCCTCAAAAAAGGTTGTGGTCACAGCCACCCGATAGTTGGCTAAGTGCGAGTCGGAGTACGAACTCGCTCATGAATATCATGAAATTCATGAATCATCATGAATCCAATTTTTATTATATTTTTCCAATCTACGAAAAAAAACCGGCCAAGAGCGTGTTGGGCCACGCTCAGTGTAGGGCAGAGATGGGCAAAATGTAATCGACTAACGATTAACGATTGAGATTAACAAAATTAATTGCGACTGACGGTTGAAAACGACGACTGATCAATCTTAGTTAGATAGAGTGCAACTAGTTTAGTTGCAATTAAATTAGTTGCAGATTGATTTCGGGCAACTAAATTTTGTAATCGAGTTAGACTACTTTTTCGCGACTAATGGTAGAAGCAAATTGAACGGAAAACCTCGGTATTACTATGTTGACAGACTGAACAGGACATCTTAACGGATGTATAAAAATAAAATGGTCATGTACTTATTCCGTACGATATTTTGATTATTTATGGAGTGAGATCTCTTTGCTAACTATTATTCTGTTTGATAATACCAACCAAATGAGCTAAAATTGTATATCAAACGTTTAATTTGGATGGCAATGCTACAACTCCTCATGTTAGGGCTCGTCAGAGCTCCTTAACCCGCAAATTTCGATAGTCATAAAGCTTGTAACAAAAATGAAACTTTAGTCAACAACTTTTTGTTATCCATCATGTAAGTAAGTAATTAAGTAGTGCATCTCACTGAAATTGGATTGAATTTCTCTTATCTAAGGGTAAATAAGAACTGTGTACAGTCACCATCAGATATATCGGAGCTGTGGGGAAATATCGGAACAACGCCTCTATTGTCACAGCGATAGAGTGCATGTAACGATTTCCTTTCTTCATACATCATTCTCTTTCTTACTTTATACCTGGGGTGTCCTTAAATCTTTACCTATATTTGCAGTACTTATCTTCTGAGCATCGTAATAAGCAATAACTTAAGCACCTAAAATCTATAATTATTCATGACAACATGTAAAATATTTTAGACATAAACCCTAATCACTAACTTATTAAATATTTTTATAACGATCTTTTATAACCAACCGAATTCCTTTCGACAATCGTCATTTACGCGTTCAGAGGACATCAACGAGTCCGAACTCTAGTGTATGTATTATTATAGTCACCTGCCGGGGCTAGCACCAGATCAGCTCGATAGTGCCATAACATTAAACTGTCATTCAACCATTTCAAATTAAACGTGTATACATAATTTTAGCTCAATCGGTTGAAGATATCTGCTTCAAAATAAGTTTCAAGATTGCACCCAAACTATAGTAGTTTATGTAACTGTTACGTAATAAGGGTCCTTAAAACATGAGTGTGGTTTTATGAAACGAGCCGCAGGTGAGTTTCATAATAAGATCACACGAGTGTTTTAAGGCCTAATTACGTACAGTTGCATACACTGCTTTATCTACACTCATATTATTTATTCTAAATGCCGTATTCGGAAACCATAGAATGGCCGCCATTGCACCGCCATGGCTAACTCGATTGTGCCGGCGGTCGGGGAGGCGCGTGTCGGCGGCCGCGCGGGAGCGTGCAGGTGTACATTATGTTATCAAAACTCATAACACATCAATAGTTGAGCATGTAAAGTTAAAATTACGTTACTGCCACAGATAAAAAGCTTATCATAGTAAAATCGGTCGTGGTAATGCTAGCCATTGCCTACCGTTTTCGAACACGTTTTAGAGAACTTACAATATGAGTGTAGATAAACATAGTTACAACCTTACAACATACGAGTACCTATACAATGTATGTACATTGTAGTAGGTATGTACCTACTCCTAGTTACATATTGCAACTTATGTAGGAGTATATTGCAACTTAAATAAAAAATGCAAAACGAGTGAGTACCGAGTTTTAATATAGATTTAACCGTGAAATTTAGTCGATTGAAACTAAAACTAATTTAATTGTTAGTCGAACATTCTCACAACTAATTTTATTGCAACTAAATTAGTCACAACTAAAAAAGTACGATTGATATTTTTAATCGATTGATTAATTAACTAAAAAATTCATCGATTAATGCCCATCTCTGGTGTAGGGTTCCGTAGTTTTCCGTCCGTCACAGTAAGTGTCCCCACTTAAGAGTTAAAAAACTTTATTTGAAAGCACGTCATTTCATTGTGATTTTGTAGAAATTACAGGTACAATAAACACCTGCTTATACGGTTAAATTACAAACTTACTTTAGAAATCATTTTGTAATTTTTTTTTCAAAAACTAGTTAACCTATCAACTTCAAAATAATTTTCCTAGAAAGTTTTTATAAAGTTCTACTTTTGAGATTTTTTCATATTTTTAAAACTTATGGTTCAAATGTTAGAGGGGGGGGGGGACACGTTTTTTTTTTTACTTCTGGAGCGATTATTTCCAAAAATATTTACATTATCAAAAAATGATCTTACTAAACCCCTATTCATTTTTAAATACCTATCCAACAATATATCACACGTTAGGGTTGAAATGAAAAAAAAATCACTCCCCACTTTACGTATAGGGGAGGTACTCTAATAAAAAAAAAATTCCATTTTTTATTTTACTACTTTGTTGGTGTGATTGATATACATATTAGTACCAAATTTCAGCTTTCTATAGTGCTAACGGTCACTGAGATTATCCGTAGACGGACGAACAGACATGGCGAAACTATAAGGGTTCCTAGTTGACTACGGAACCCTAAAAAGACTCCAATTTTTAGGGTTCCGTAGCCAAAATGAAAAAAACAGAACACTTGCAGCATGCAAATTACACCTTATGTCTAAATTTTATTAGGATACATCATAGTTTCCGAGTAAAATGGCTGTGACATACCATACAGACGGATGGACGGACTGACGAGCAGACGGACATGACGAAACTATAATGGTTCGGTTTTTGCCATTTTGGCTACGGAACCCTGAAAACGTCTGAACTATATTCAATATAGTTCTCATTTAAAGTACTTGTAGACCTTATTAGACCTCACGGACGGGACGACGACCCATTTTTAGTTTAGGGTTCCGTAGCCAAAGTTCCGTAGCCGTAGTTTCATCCGTCTGTCCGTTCGTATGTTACAGCCATTTTACTCGGAAAGTATGAGACATATTTTTATCAAATTTTAACATAAGGTGTATTTTGTGTGCCGCTACTTAGTTCTGTTCTGAAATTGCTGAAAAAAATTTTTTTAGGGGGGCACTCCATACATGTAACTAATTGTCAAAAAAATGTTTTACCAAGTATCAACATGATGCATATCAATCGACAGGTCTTAAAAATAACATTGAGGTCCCTTTGAACATTTTTTGATTAAGTAGATATTTTCAGAAATAATCACTCCGAAAGTCAAAAAAGTTATGGAAAAATTCAAGAAGATACATCTTTAAATATTCTTTCCACGAAAATTATTTTAAACATTATCAGTTTAGACGTTATTGAGATATCTCCAAAAAACTACGTACATAGGCAGATACGACCTTGCGATATTATTTTTTTCGATAGCCGGTACGGAACCCTCCATTATGCATGGCCGACACGCACTTGGCCGGTTTTTTTATAGCTTCCGGAGCTATTATTAATGAAACTATCCAAAAAGTGTATCCAAAAATTGTTTTAAAATACTTTTTTTAAAGACCTATCCAACAATGGACAAAAAAATAAAAAAATAACACCCCCACTTTATGTGTAGGGGAGGTACCTACCCTAAATAAATATAGTTTACTTTTTTATTTTCACTTTGTTGGCGTGACTCATAGGCATATTTATATACCAAATTTCAGCTTGCTGGTTACTCTGGTCACTGAGCTAAGCTGCGGACTGACGAACAGACGGACATAGCGAAACTAGAAGGTTCCGTAGTCAACAAGGAAGTACGGGCCTTTACAGTTTCGCCATGTCCGTCTGTCTGTCTATTTGCGGCTTAGCTCAATTGTCGTTAGTAACTACTAGAAGGCTGAAATTTGGTATGAATATGTGAAATAATCATTCCAGTAATGTCGTAAAACAAAAACTATTTTTTGTTTCAGCCCCATTGTGAGGGTGTCATTGATTAGGTCTTTCATAAAGCATAGGGGTCTCCTAAAATTATTTTTGATAAAGTCAATACGTTCGGAAATAACTGCTCCGAAAGTTAAAAAAAACTGACCAAGTGCGTGTTGGACCACGCATAATGGGGGGTTCCGAACCTATTACCGAAAAAACTAATATCAAAAGGTCATATCATATGTATCTGCCTAGAAAATATTTTTTATGGAGATCACTCGAAAACGCCTGAACAATTTTTGTTGAAAGAATCTACAATGGTGTATCCTGGGTGTATCTGGTGTACTGCCATTTCGCCTAATTTCATTTCCCAAACTACTTATAGCAGAAAGTTTAGTAAGCATACCAACGTTTACTAAATGAATTGTTTTGCATAGTTTTATTTGGCCGCATTTTCATTTGGCATAGGTAGGTTAGGTAGTACAAATGCCAAAAAAATATATGCGAAAAATTGGGATGCGCTATGGCCAAAATAGTTTGGGAAGTGATAATTTGCCATACAATTTTCGGCCACATATGAGTAAACCCGGCCTGCCGAAAATTGTATGGCAAATTATCACTTCCCAAACTATTTTAGTTTTAGTGGCAAATAGTGGCAATGTACTCGTA
Source organism: Pammene aurita (assembly GCA_947086415.1). Classification (NCBI taxonomy): domain Eukaryota; kingdom Metazoa; phylum Arthropoda; class Insecta; order Lepidoptera; family Tortricidae; genus Pammene; species Pammene aurita. Next base: position 24,696,156 of record OX352308.1, on the reverse strand, counting down.
CATGTAACAGCATGTTGTTCATGGTTCTTTGCTGCGTTTTGAATCACGCACGATCCATAATTCATTGTTTTTTTATTTATTTTTTATTTTAATATCATCAATCATCACATCAGCCTATCGATCTCAAATAGGCCGTGAAAGTGTAACGTCTCAAGTAAATTAGGATTGTGGGCCCACAACGGTGCCCATCGTGCCCACAACGGTGGATCCGCGCTTGTTACTGTATCGCCTATTTACTTGCACGAATATCAATTTGTCTAATTTGAAAAACCGGCCAAGTGCGTGACCACGCATAATGGAGGGTTCCGTGGCTACTATCGGAAAAACTAATATCAAAAATTTGCTGCACCTTGCACATGGATCGAGGCATCCGTTTGCAAGGGGCCCGTGAGTGCCGCATCTGCCTATGAAGATGTTTTTTAGAGATAACTGTAATAATTATATTGTTCAAAACAATTTTTGTTGAAAGAATATACAATGATGTATCTTCTCATTTTTTTCATATTTTTTGGATCTTTGGTTCACTATAGTTACAGGATGACTAATTCTGAAAATATTGACTTAATCAAAAAAAAGTTTAATCGAACCTCAATGTTATTTTTCTAGATCTATCGATTTATTGTGCAATGCGAGATGTTAATATTTGGCAAAAAAAATTGACAGTTAGTTACATGTATGGAGTGCTCCTCCATAATTTTTTTTTTACCAATTTTACTACAAAACTAAGTAGCGGCAATAGCGGCATACAAAATAGACCTTATATTAAATTTTTATAAGATACGTCTTATAGCTTCTGAGTAAAAGGGCTGTGACTTACGGAGGGATGGACGAACGGACAGACAGGACCCGTTTTTGCCATTTTGGCCACGGAACCTAAAAAATGGTGAAATCACATGCTCCGTCTTCACTCTGCTGATTAAGTTTCCTTGGTTACCAGATAATAAGTACCTAACAGTGCGTGATTTTTCATACTTTAATATTGATAATTATGTAGTGTAATTAAGTTCTTCATAAAATTATCCTGGTAGCGTGTTATACTTGTTGTAGGACTATTCCTAATTGCTAATAAAGTTATATCCACTGTCTATAACAAAATGTTCCATTATTTTGGGCTCTCATTATTATCACAAGTGTGGGGCTGAGGCATGTTGCAGTAAGTAGTATCTATACATATAATAAAGCTGAAGAGGGTCGAAAGTCTGTACATGGAAGATAATCGAAAAAAAGTTGGCTGGGGATAGTTAGAATCGATAACAGAACACGTTCCAACAATTTTTAGAATTTTTGTCTGTTTATCTGTTTGTCTGTTTATCTGTTTATCTGTTTGTCTGTTTATCTGTTTATCTGTTTTTCTGTTTATCTGTTTGTCTGTTTAATTGACCGCGCATCACGTGAAAACGGTTGAACGGATTTTGATGAAATTTTGTATAAAGATAGTTTGAGTCCCGGGAAAGGATAATATATAGTTTTAATCCCGAAAATCAACCCTGGTGGGGGAGAAAATGGGGTTGAAAGTTTGTATGGAGAATTTTTAACCGCTGAAACGATTTAGATAGAAATGAGTATGGAGATAATTTGAGTCTCGAGAAACGTCATAGGATAGTTTTCAAACCCTTGTGGGGGTGAAAAGGGGGTTGGAAGTTGGTATGAAGAATTTTTTACCGCTGATCTGATTTAGATGAAAATTGGTATATGGGTCTCGAGAAAGGACAAAGGATAGTTTAATCTTCAAAAAAGCCCCCCCCCCCCTCCATTTTACTTCAGAACAGTAGGTTGTCTGTTGTTTCACCCCGAAGAAGGGGTGAAAAGGGAGTTGGAAATTTGTGTAGGGAATTATTAACCGCAGAATTGATTTAGATAAAATTTGGTATGGAGATAATTTGAGCTCTGGAAAAGGAAATAAAATAGTTTTATCTCGGAAATTCCCTTAAGCGGATGCAAAAGGGGTGGAAGTTTACATGGGGAAGAAATTACCAATAACCGCTGTACGTATTTAGATGAAATTTGGTATTGAAATAATTTGTAATTTTTTGGTCAAGGTGTTCATATTTATAATATGTTACCCGTCGATGCTTTAAATTTACCTTTACCCGCTCTTAAGAAACATTTGAAAATGTCATGAATGTCAAAGGGTTATTGCAAGTTCGAGGACTATATATGACGGACAAAGATGCATGGCCCAAACCAAAAAACTATTACAAAATCATCTAACATTGATAGGACACCATTTAGGTAGGAAAACATATCAAACGTTTTGTGAAGCAGTCAGATTAGGATGTATTTTTCTTTATAATTAAACAATAGGTACATTAGGGAACGTACCCATACTACGTGACCAATTTTTTTACAATTTTAACCCCCTCCCCCCCCTCGGTGACCAACCGTAGTATATGCCAAGATCCCCCCCCCCCCCCCTCCCCCTCTGGTTGTCACGTAGTAATTCTTAATATTGTTTTTTTGCGAACAGAAAGTAAAAAATATCATAATTTGGCGCATATTTGTATTTATTAAAACGGCGGTTGCCGCGTAAACGCCTCAAGGTGCGTGCAAACCATAATTAAAAAGTGAAAAAAAAAAATTGCGCGAGATTTCCCTAGAGCATAATTATAATAAGGACTGTATCATTTATTATGGGTACACTTATAACTGGCTAGAAAAAGAGGTTTAGTGGTGAAAAAAAATATAGGTCATGTGTCAAATTATTGTTACATTGTCAAATAACAAGATTCTTTTGTACGATAAAATAATTAACGAATAGTTATCAAAATGAAAGGGCTTTCAATCGAAAACCGAAAATCTATTGTTTCCAAATGGTGTACTGAAAAAGGCATGTCATACAGAAAGTTGGCTAAAGAGGAAGGTGGTAGCGTTCATGCTGTTCAAAACGCTATCCGAAGATTCGGCAACGACTACTCGTTAAGTGATCTACCTGGTCGCGGCAGAAAACCAGGTCCTTCGAAGCCTAATTTAGACAAAACGATATGTAAGCTGTTTGCCGCTAAAAGAGGTCTTTCAGTTCGTGATTGTGCCAAAAAAGCGGGTACGAGCATTGGTATGGTCCAACGAGCTAAGAAGCGTAATAACATAAAGAGCTACAAAAAGCAAAAACAGCCAAAACGGACCGCTCAACAGTCATCTGCCGTTAAAACTAGGGCCCGCAAGTTATATGAAGAGATTTTGAGCAAAAAGAAACAATGCATCGTAATGGATGATGAAACCTACGTAAAGTTGGATTACAAAAGTTTACCAGGAGCACAATACTATACGGTTAAAGAAGGAGCAGTTGTCAGTAATACCGAAAAAGCAATTTTTTGCGAAAAATTTGGGAAAAAAATCTTAGTTTGGCAAGCTATTTGTCAATGTGGAATGACCTCGACACCTTTTTTCACAGACAAAACTTTAAACGCACAGGTCTATGAGAAGGAATGTCTACAGAAAAGATTATTGCCTTTCATAAGGAAGCATAGAAGTCAAACTTTGTTTTGGCCCGACTTGGCCAGCTGCCACTATGCTAAGTCAGTCCTTCAGTGGTACGCCAAAGAAAAGATCGACTTCGTGGGCAAACAGTACAATCCCCCAAACTGTCCTGAGATTCGTCCCATAGAGAAATTTTGGGCACTGATGAAGGCGAACTTGCGTAAAAGAGCCACTTCCGCCACTTCATTGGAAAAATTCAAGCGAGACTGGAATCTGGTGGCAAAAAATCTTGGTGCTACCGTTGTCCAAAATGTAGGCCCACCTTATGGGCCGTTCCATTTAGGATCCTTAGACTGTTTTAATAATAACACGTAGGTCTTCTTCAAGGATTTAATTAATTGATTACTTTTACAAAGTATGTTTTTCATAGCATAGCTTGACATGACAGTTCCATAGAAAAAGAAACAGGGTTGTCACAGATAACATAAATCAACATTGCGCGCCAAAAGTACTCTTTTGGTGGGTTAATGGATACTGTCACTATTAGAATTAATTTATGTTGGTACACCGTGTTAGCCATAGTATTTAATTAATCAGCTAGACAATCTATTTTGACTGATACTAAAAATGATATTTAGCCATTATATTGTTATACATGTATACAGGTGTCTCAGCATACAAAAACGCTAACACTCGGCTAATCCTGACTAAAACGCGCCTCTGCGTTTTGAAAGGGTTAACAAGGAAAAGGTTAATCTACCATAAAAGAACAGAACAATAAAAAAAAAGTTATGAACTTACTTACTACATCATTACAGATATTATTTCAATGCCTGTAACGATTCACTCTTATAATTACACCAATAACTGCATTCGCATGTTACTGACTCTCTGTTACTTAAAAACTACATCAATGCATGCATTCACACGTCATTGACTCACTGTTACTTATAAACTACATCAATGCATGCATTCACATGTCATTGACTCACTGTTACTTATATACTACATCAATGCATGCATTCGCAAGTCATTGACTCACTTTTATATAACACATTATAATAGATATTTGTGTTCACTTCTGTATCATTCACTTGGGCAATGCCTTTCTCTTTTATTTTATTTATTATTATCGTCTATTACAAATTATCACTCTCTATTACAAATTATCGCTCTATATTACAAATTATCACTCTCTATTACAAATTATCACTCTCTATTACAAATTATCGCTCTATATTACAAATTATCACTCTCTATTACAAATTATCGCTCTATATTACAAATTATCACTCTCTATTGCAAATTATTGCTCCCTGTTACAAATTATCTTTTTTTTTTTTTTTTAACATGAGTATTTTTTGTTAAGACACTAGTTTCTCTGAATCACTTTATATAAATTATTAAAATTACTATATGTCACTTTATAACGTTACAATATGCTCTATTCCACTTTATCACAAATTATAATATATATAATCTTCACAGTTAAACACGTAATAAAATTCTTTGAAAAACTGCATAACAAATTATTGTGAACGTATATCTTTCAGCAAATTAGGTTAGCATTATTAGGTATTTTATTCTGACATTAATTCACAAATATATAAAATAATCATAATCACTCAATCATTCAAGTTATTATCACAAATATTACTATTCTAAGTCATTTATATGAATTTTATTTATGCATTTCTATGCTTTCCATTGAATTACCCTTCTTTAAATCAAATACTTCAATAGTCACTAAGGAATTTTATCATCTTTTATTTCACTCTGAATCACTAGAAATGACATCGTTACTGAAAACTAGCCAAGGATGCAACTTATCAACCGCATAAGTTCCCTTGTAAGCTTTGACGCCTTGTTTACGAGTTATGGGAGTATCTTCCACTTCGTACCGGTCGTTACCTAGTACTTTAGAGATTCTATAAGGACCAGCACATTTTTGAACCAATTTTCTACTTTGCCCAGGTTCACTACGGGCTTCTCTCTCCACGCGTACTAAATCACCTACGTTGTATATCTCTGGCTTTTTTCGTGACCTATCAAAACGTTCCTTTTGTTGTTGTTGGCTTTTTTCTATATTTTGGGATACGTCTGCTCTTATCTGATCAACATCTTGGGGCTGTTCAAACTCTGCTACTACAGTATTTAAAACGCCGTCAGAACATCCAGTGGGTCTTAAACCAAACAACACTTCAGCCGGTGTACGACCCGTCGTCTTATTAACAGTGTTATTTATTGCCCACTGAACTTGCGGTACAGCTAAATCCCACAAATTATCCGGTTTATCGTGATTGACAGCTGTTAGTGCGTCGACAATCGTGCGGTTGTATCTCTCTATTTGCCCATTGGCACGAGGACTAGCGACTGCATTTAATACGTGATCCGTAACACCTCTTTGTTTTAAAAACTCAGCGAATTCCTTACTGGTAAAACTTGTTCCCCGATCTGAGATAATACGTCGTGGTACGGCATATTGATAGAAATATTCATTAAATACCTGTATCGTAGTACTGGTCTTAACGTTTTTCACCGCTTTGATGTAAATAAACTTAGTGAATGCGTCTATTATACAAAGAATGTAACAGTTTTTAGACTTACTAATGGGGAATGGACCACAATGGTCTGTATGTAATGTATCAAATGGTTTTTCCACTTTTGGTATGGGGTGAAGATATCCTTCCTTGGGTCCAGCTGGTACCTTATTATGAGCACAATTTAAACATGCTCTACAATATTTTTTAATAAAACGTCTCATTTTTGGGAACCAGTATACGCGACTGACCTTTTCATAGGTTTTATCGAATCCAACGTGCCCTAAATCATCGTGGTTCATTCGTACTATTTGCCATCTAACTGTTTTTGGGACAACCCATTTAAGATTTACTTCGTCGTTTTTGGTTATTATGCGATATAGACGTCCGTTCTTCATAGTAAAATTTTTATGAACTTCGACAATTTCTTTGGTATTAGGATCGCTCAATATGTTTATTATCCGTTGCAATTCTGAGTCCTGTTGTTGAACTGTTTGGAGCCATGCATCATCGTCAATTGATAATATGTCTCCTACTTCCGTAATTTCGTGTGGTTCGGATTGAATTGGATTTCGTGACAAAGCGTCTACGTGGAGCATCTTAGCCCCCTCTCTATGTTCTACAACTAAATCGTACTCTTGCATTAGAATATACCAGCGTGCAACTCTAGGTATCAAGTCTCGTTTAGTCATTGTGCTACGAATAGCAATACAGTCTGTTACAACTTTGAATGTCTTTCCAAGTACATACACTCTAAAACGATCTAGAGCACAGACGACGGCTAGCGTTTCTAGCTCGTATGAGTGTAATTTACTCTCATCAGGGGTAGTCTGGTGGCTGTAATACGATATAGGTTGTAGCCCAGCTGTAGGGTGACGTTGCATAAGTATAGCACCAATACCCAATTTACTAGCATCAGTATGGATTTCCAAGTCTGCATTTGGGTCATACAGTGCTAATACAGGGCGGCTCGTCAACTTTTGTTTGAGTTCAGTAAAAGCACTCATCTGCGTTTCACCAAAATTCCACACCGAGTCTTTTTTTGTCAGTGAGGTTAGGGGTCTAGCTATGACTGAAAAGTTTTTAATAAAACGTCTAAAGTAGCTTGTCAGTCCAACGAATTGTCGCACCTCATGTACATTTGTCGGTACAGGAAAGTCATGCACAGCATTGATTTTACCTGATCCCGGTCGCACCCCCTCTGAACTAATCTCATAACCCAAATACTCAACGTGAGTCTGAAAGAAATGGCATTTACTCAAATTTAACGTGAGCTTAGCAGATCGTATCAACTGAAACACTTTCTCTAACTTATCCAAGCCTTCACTTATTGTTTTGGAGGCTACTAGCAAGTCATCCATATAAGCCAAAGCCAAATTTTGACCAAAACCTCTCAGCATTGCGTTAATAGTTCTCTGAAACACACTCGGAGCGTTGGCTAATCCAAACGGCATCCGGTTAAATTCATATAACCCGTCAGGGGTAACGAAAGCTGTAAGATGCCTACTTTCCTCATCCATTGGCACTTGGTAATATCCCGACGCTAAGTCGAGACTACAGAAATAAGTATTTCCTCCTAAACTGTCTAACTGATCCTCAATACGAGGCAGTGGATATTTATCTTTTAATGTCTTCCTGTTCAAGGCTCTATAATCTATGCATAAACGTTTTTCACCATTCTTCTTTTTAACTAATATCACTGGGCTTGAATAGGAAGACATACTTTCCCGTATAATATCGTTCGACAGCAGGTCATCAATTATTTTTGACAACTGTTCACGCTCAAGCTGCGACATTCTGTAAGGATTGTGTACTATAGGTACATTATCGCTCAAGGTTATGTGCATTTTTGTTAAGTCAGTTTTCCCTAGTTCGTTAAGATTTAATGCAAAACAATCCCTATACCTTTCTAGTAAATCATAGAATGCGTGCTCGTCAGTTTCATTCATTTTGATCCCTATTTTCACTTCATTCATTGGTAATGGTTGGTACTCTGTAACTTGTCTTACAGTGCATGTGCCTATGTATTCATTGCAGACTTCTTTATATTGATAACCTCGGGTAAGTAACTCATTAACTTTAAGATCTAGGGTATTATTTGATAAGTTGGTTATCATGATATATCCTTTGCCATTTTCAAATTTATAGATCCCTGGAAGCACTATGTATTCTATATTATCCACACTCTTTCTATGACTATATTGTATAAACAATCCACCTGAATAATTGCCCTCCACTTTGACGTCAATTGGAGAAGTGGAATGTGGCATTATAGCGAAATTATCCTGAATGAATAGTTGTAACTTTTCGTTTTCACCCATAACCACAGGTTTTTGCATGAATATTAAATCTTCATTTGTTTTATAAACTATGACATGAGGCTTTTCAGTAAACGACTGTTCAACTAGTATGGGTGTTTGAAGATAATGGTCAGGTATGATTAAGACTTTGACCTCTGCTCTGACATTATCTACTTCTAAAGTCACTACTTTCTTACCTACAGGTTCAACGAATGAATTCCCAAAACCCTTCAGCAATGGTAAATCACTAATCTCCCAGTCTACAAGTAATTTTTTAGCCTCAGTTTCCCTCATCAGTGTGCCCCGGGCACCAAAATCAACATATGCCTCGCATTGTACCCCGTTGACAAAAATGATTTTAAAATACTTGTCATTGTCGCTTGTAGGGCTATCAGTATAAACGCAAAGTATTGTTTTATTATTTTCCTCATTTGAAATACGTTTCTGCCTATCAATATTACTGCCTGATCCAGTGTTTCTGCGACAATCTTTTGTCTCATGGCCTAACTTGAAGCAAAAGGTACATTTTTTTAGAGGTTTACTACATTTAATACTGATATGGCCCGTCTCGTTACAGTTAAAACATCGGGGTGACTGTGTGTTTACATCACTAGGTTTATTTTGACCTTGTACTAACTTATTTAATGGCATATTCCTATTACGCATAGGATTGTTTACATCGCTTTGAGAAACAGTTCGCAAATAATTTAATAATTGTTCTGGGTTTTCAAACCTACATGCACCGGCACTCATTCGTATAAATTTGTCATCAATACCATGGATTATGCATCCAATAGCCTTTTGTCCAGATATCTCACACTTATTTACTAATGCCATTTTGTCGTAGTAATAATTTTCTAATGGTTGTCCAACTCGGCAACGAAATTTCAACATAGTTGTCAAAAGATCACCATAATTCTCATTAGTAAGAAAAGCTGCCTTTAATTTCTCAGTCCATTCAGTCCAAGTAAACAGGACTGTTGGCAATCCTTTGTACCATTTATTTGCTAAGCCGCTTAATTTTGGTAAAGCATAGTGACAAGTTTGTCGGTCATCCCATCGGTATATCTGAGCACATTCGTTCACTTTAGACAGCCAAGTAAGTATAGTTTGACTGTTATCACTCGGATCAAACTCTGGCACCACACTATGCGAGACTGGGAAGTTATTAGATCCTAAAGAAAATGGTATCGGTGGTGTTTGAGTTCGATCATGGTGAGACCGCGAGCTTGTCCTATCTTTAGACTTATGACGATAACTATGTGAACGAGATGAATGACTTTTTGAACACTCTCTACGTTTCCGCTTATGTTTGTGCACCCTATCACAAGATTTATTTTTCAGTGAAGTGTCAGTACTTGTAGTTGACTTCCTCTTTCTTTTCTTGTCACGCTTTCTACTACGACTACGAGACCTTCCCATTTTCACTTTTATGACCTAAGTCATATACTAAAAAAAAACTACTATTTTGATCAAACAATACTTAAAACCAGTAATTCAGAGTGAAGTATAAAAGTGAACAATTATTGCTAAAACTGACAACTTTTCGAATATCTACAACAAATTGCAACTGTTATTTACACGTACTGATAAACAAAATAATATTTTCAACTCCTTTTTATAGTCCAATATCTTCAAAATTCGTTTAACACTTATTCCTTCACCATGAAGACATTCACAAGAAGCAAAACGTATATTATTAATCACTTGGTACGATTATGTTTGTTTGCCACTGAATTAAGAAGTAAGTCCCGATGACCAAAAAAAAACTGAACACTTGCATACGCCAAACACATCCAACATGCTCTTGTTAGTACATTCACGGTACGAAAGACGTAGCAAACACCATATCTTCTTAATATTGAGGGTTAGTTAGACGTCATAAAAAGTTTGTTCAAATAGGTTAGTACATATAAGACTTTCTCCAACTCCGATCTGTTAGTAAGCAATCACTTTCCTAAATGCCACAACACGACGAATACTGACGAAAATAAATGGAATTCTCTGACCTTAGTGTCCAATTTACAGAAATCTTGTCTTCCCGGCTAGGCGAGCGTGTCTTAGGCGGGCGTCGGTTTTAAGGGCAAAAGCAAGCTGCCCTGACACATCCCGGTTCTGATTTGTAGGCCCACCTTATGGGCCGTTCCATTTAGGATCCTTAGACTGTTTTAATAATAACACGTAGGTCTTCTTCAAGGATTTAATTAATTGATTACTTTTACAAAGTATGTTTTTCATAGCATAGCTTGACATGACAGTTCCATAGAAAAAGAAACAGGGTTGTCACAGATAACATAAATCAACATTGCGCGCCAAAAGTACTCTTTTGGTGGGTTAATGGATACTGTCACTATTAGAATTAATTTATGTTGGTACACCGTGTTAGCCATAGTATTTAATTAATCAGCTAGACAATCTATTTTGACTGATACTAAAAATGATATTTAGCCATTATATTGTTATACATGTATACAGGTGTCTCAGCATACAAAAACGCTAACACTCGGCTAATCCTGACTAAAACGCGCCTCTGCGTTTTGAAAGGGTTAACAAGGAAAAGGTTAATCTACCATAAAAGAACAGAACAATAAAAAAAAAGTTATGAACTTACTTACTACATCATTACAGATATTATTTCAATGCCTGTAACGATTCACTCTTATAATTACACCAATAACTGCATTCGCATGTTACTGACTCTCTGTTACTTAAAAACTACATCAATGCATGCATTCACACGTCATTGACTCACTGTTACTTATAAACTACATCAATGCATGCATTCACATGTCATTGACTCACTGTTACTTATATACTACATCAATGCATGCATTCGCAAGTCATTGACTCACTTTTATATAACACATTATAATAGATATTTGTGTTCACTTCTGTATCATTCACTTGGGCAATGCCTTTCTCTTTTATTTTATTTATTATTATCGTCTATTACAAATTATCACTCTCTATTACAAATTATCGCTCTATATTACAAATTATCACTCTCTATTACAAATTATCACTCTCTATTACAAATTATCGCTCTATATTACAAATTATCACTCTCTATTACAAATTATCGCTCTATATTACAAATTATCACTCTCTATTGCAAATTATTGCTCCCTGTTACAAATTATCTTTTTTTTTTTTTAACATGAGTATTTTTTGTTAAGACACTAGTTTCTCTGAATCACTTTATATAAATTATTAAAATTACTATATGTCACTTTATAACGTTACAATATGCTCTATTCCACTTTATCACAAATTATAATATATATAATCTTCACAGTTAAACACGTAATAAAATTCTTTGAAAAACTGCATAACAAATTATTGTGAACGTATATCTTTCAGCAAATTAGGTTAGCATTATTAGGTATTTTATTCTGACATTAATTCACAAATATATAAAATAATCATAATCACTCAATCATTCAAGTTATTATCACAAATATTACTATTCTAAGTCATTTATATGAATTTTATTTATGCATTTCTATGCTTTCCATTGAATTACCCTTCTTTAAATCAAATACTTCAATAGTCACTAAGGAATTTTATCATCTTTTATTTCACTCTGAATCACTAGAAATGACATCGTTACTGAAAACTAGCCAAGGATGCAACTTATCAACCGCATAAGTTCCCTTGTAAGCTTTGACGCCTTGTTTACGAGTTATGGGAGTATCTTCCACTTCGTACCGGTCGTTACCTAGTACTTTAGAGATTCTATAAGGACCAGCACATTTTTGAACCAATTTTCTACTTTGCCCAGGTTCACTACGGGCTTCTCTCTCCACGCGTACTAAATCACCTACGTTGTATATCTCTGGCTTTTTTCGTGACCTATCAAAACGTTCCTTTTGTTGTTGTTGGCTTTTTTCTATATTTTGGGATACGTCTGCTCTTATCTGATCAACATCTTGGGGCTGTTCAAACTCTGCTACTACAGTATTTAAAACGCCGTCAGAACATCCAGTGGGTCTTAAACCAAACAACACTTCAGCCGGTGTACGACCCGTCGTCTTATTAACAGTGTTATTTATTGCCCACTGAACTTGCGGTACAGCTAAATCCCACAAATTATCCGGTTTATCGTGATTGACAGCTGTTAGTGCGTCGACAATCGTGCGGTTGTATCTCTCTATTTGCCCATTGGCACGAGGACTAGCGACTGCATTTAATACGTGATCCGTAACACCTCTTTGTTTTAAAAACTCAGCGAATTCCTTACTGGTAAAACTTGTTCCCCGATCTGAGATAATACGTCGTGGTACGGCATATTGATAGAAATATTCATTAAATACCTGTATCGTAGTACTGGTCTTAACGTTTTTCACCGCTTTGATGTAAATAAACTTAGTGAATGCGTCTATTATACAAAGAATGTAACAGTTTTTAGACTTACTAATGGGGAATGGACCACAATGGTCTGTATGTAATGTATCAAATGGTTTTTCCACTTTTGGTATGGGGTGAAGATATCCTTCCTTGGGTCCAGCTGGTACCTTATTATGAGCACAATTTAAACATGCTCTACAATATTTTTTAATAAAACGTCTCATTTTTGGGAACCAGTATACGCGACTGACCTTTTCATAGGTTTTATCGAATCCAACGTGCCCTAAATCATCGTGGTTCATTCGTACTATTTGCCATCTAACTGTTTTTGGGACAACCCATTTAAGATTTACTTCGTCGTTTTTGGTTATTATGCGATATAGACGTCCGTTCTTCATAGTAAAATTTTTATGAACTTCGACAATTTCTTTGGTATTAGGATCGCTCAATATGTTTATTATCCGTTGCAATTCTGAGTCCTGTTGTTGAACTGTTTGGAGCCATGCATCATCGTCAATTGATAATATGTCTCCTACTTCCGTAATTTCGTGTGGTTCGGATTGAATTGGATTTCGTGACAAAGCGTCTACGTGGAGCATCTTAGCCCCCTCTCTATGTTCTACAACTAAATCGTACTCTTGCATTAGAATATACCAGCGTGCAACTCTAGGTATCAAGTCTCGTTTAGTCATTGTGCTACGAATAGCAATACAGTCTGTTACAACTTTGAATGTCTTTCCAAGTACATACACTCTAAAACGATCTAGAGCACAGACGACGGCTAGCGTTTCTAGCTCGTATGAGTGTAATTTACTCTCATCAGGGGTAGTCTGGTGGCTGTAATACGATATAGGTTGTAGCCCAGCTGTAGGGTGACGTTGCATAAGTATAGCACCAATACCCAATTTACTAGCATCAGTATGGATTTCCAAGTCTGCATTTGGGTCATACAGTGCTAATACAGGGCGGCTCGTCAACTTTTGTTTGAGTTCAGTAAAAGCACTCATCTGCGTTTCACCAAAATTCCACACCGAGTCTTTTTTTGTCAGTGAGGTTAGGGGTCTAGCTATGACTGAAAAGTTTTTAATAAAACGTCTAAAGTAGCTTGTCAGTCCAACGAATTGTCGCACCTCATGTACATTTGTCGGTACAGGAAAGTCATGCACAGCATTGATTTTACCTGATCCCGGTCGCACCCCCTCTGAACTAATCTCATAACCCAAATACTCAACGTGAGTCTGAAAGAAATGGCATTTACTCAAATTTAACGTGAGCTTAGCAGATCGTATCAACTGAAACACTTTCTCTAACTTATCCAAGCCTTCACTTATTGTTTTGGAGGCTACTAGCAAGTCATCCATATAAGCCAAAGCCAAATTTTGACCAAAACCTCTCAGCATTGCGTTAATAGTTCTCTGAAACACACTCGGAGCGTTGGCTAATCCAAACGGCATCCGGTTAAATTCATATAACCCGTCAGGGGTAACGAAAGCTGTAAGATGCCTACTTTCCTCATCCATTGGCACTTGGTAATATCCCGACGCTAAGTCGAGACTACAGAAATAAGTATTTCCTCCTAAACTGTCTAACTGATCCTCAATACGAGGCAGTGGATATTTATCTTTTAATGTCTTCCTGTTCAAGGCTCTATAATCTATGCATAAACGTTTTTCACCATTCTTCTTTTTAACTAATATCACTGGGCTTGAATAGGAAGACATACTTTCCCGTATAATATCGTTCGACAGCAGGTCATCAATTATTTTTGACAACTGTTCACGCTCAAGCTGCGACATTCTGTAAGGATTGTGTACTATAGGTACATTATCGCTCAAGGTTATGTGCATTTTTGTTAAGTCAGTTTTCCCTAGTTCGTTAAGATTTAATGCAAAACAATCCCTATACCTTTCTAGTAAATCATAGAATGCGTGCTCGTCAGTTTCATTCATTTTGATCCCTATTTTCACTTCATTCATTGGTAATGGTTGGTACTCTGTAACTTGTCTTACAGTGCATGTGCCTATGTATTCATTGCAGACTTCTTTATATTGATAACCTCGGGTAAGTAACTCATTAACTTTAAGATCTAGGGTATTATTTGATAAGTTGGTTATCATGATATATCCTTTGCCATTTTCAAATTTATAGATCCCTGGAAGCACTATGTATTCTATATTATCCACACTCTTTCTATGACTATATTGTATAAACAATCCACCTGAATAATTGCCCTCCACTTTGCCGTCAATTGGAGAAGTGGAATGTGGCATTATAGCGAAATTATCCTGAATGAATAGTTGTAACTTTTCGTTTTCACCCATAACCACAGGTTTTTGCATGAATATTAAATCTTCATTTGTTTTATAAACTATGACATGAGGCTTTTCAGTAAACGACTGTTCAACTAGTATGGGTGTTTGAAGATAATGGTCAGGTATGATTAAGACTTTGACCTCTGCTCTGACATTATCTACTTCTAAAGTCACTACTTTCTTACCTACAGGTTCAACGAATGAATTCCCAAAACCCTTCAGCAATGGTAAATCACTAATCTCCCAGTCTACAAGTAATTTTTTAGCCTCAGTTTCCCTCATCAGTGTGCCCCGGGCACCAAAATCAACATATGCCTCGCATTGTACCCCGTTGACAAAAATGATTTTAAAATACTTGTCATTGTCGCTTGTAGGGCTATCAGTATAAACGCAAAGTATTGTTTTATTATTTTCCTCATTTGAAATACGTTTCTGCCTATCAATATTACTGCCTGATCCAGTGTTTCTGCGACAATCTTTTGTCTCATGGCCTAACTTGAAGCAAAAGGTACATTTTTTTAGAGGTTTACTACATTTAATACTGATATGGCCCGTCTCGTTACAGTTAAAACATCGGGGTGACTGTGTGTTTACATCACTAGGTTTATTTTGACCTTGTACTAACTTATTTAATGGCATATTCCTATTACGCATAGGATTGTTTACATCGCTTTGAGAAACAGTTCGCAAATAATTTAATAATTGTTCTGGGTTTTCAAACCTACATGCACCGGCACTCATTCGTATAAATTTGTCATCAATACCATGGATTATGCATCCAATAGCCTTTTGTCCAGATATCTCACACTTATTTACTAATGCCATTTTGTCGTAGTAATAATTTTCTAATGGTTGTCCAACTCGGCAACGAAATTTCAACATAGTTGTCAAAAGATCACCATAATTCTCATTAGTAAGAAAAGCTGCCTTTAATTTCTCAGTCCATTCAGTCCAAGTAAACAGGACTGTTGGCAATCCTTTGTACCATTTATTTGCTAAGCCGCTTAATTTTGGTAAAGCATAGTGACAAGTTTGTCGGTCATCCCATCGGTATATCTGAGCACATTCGTTCACTTTAGACAGCCAAGTAAGTATAGTTTGACTGTTATCACTCGGATCAAACTCTGGCACCACACTATGCGAGACTGGGAAGTTATTAGATCCTAAAGAAAATGGTATCGGTGGTGTTTGAGTTCGATCATGGTGAGACCGCGAGCTTGTCCTATCTTTAGACTTATGACGATAACTATGTGAACGAGATGAATGACTTTTTGAACACTCTCTACGTTTCCGCTTATGTTTGTGCACCCTATCACAAGATTTATTTTTCAGTGAAGTGTCAGTACTTGTAGTTGACTTCCTCTTTCTTTTCTTGTCACGCTTTCTACTACGACTACGAGACCTTCCCATTTTCACTTTTATGACCTAAGTCATATACTAAAAAAAAACTACTATTTTGATCAAACAATACTTAAAACCAGTAATTCAGAGTGAAGTATAAAAGTGAACAATTATTGCTAAAACTGACAACTTTTCGAATATCTACAACAAATTGCAACTGTTATTTACACGTACTGATAAACAAAATAATATTTTCAACTCCTTTTTATAGTCCAATATCTTCAAAATTCGTTTAACACTTATTCCTTCACCATGAAGACATTCACAAGAAGCAAAACGTATATTATTAATCACTTGGTACGATTATGTTTGTTTGCCACTGAATTAAGAAGTAAGTCCCGATGACCAAAAAAAAACTGAACACTTGCATACGCCAAACACATCCAACATGCTCTTGTTAGTACATTCACGGTACGAAAGACGTAGCAAACACCATATCTTCTTAATATTGAGGGTTAGTTAGACGTCATAAAAAGTTTGTTCAAATAGGTTAGTACATATAAGACTTTCTCCAACTCCGATCTGTTAGTAAGCAATCACTTTCCTAAATGCCACAACACGACGAATACTGACGAAAATAAATGGAATTCTCTGACCTTAGTGTCCAATTTACAGAAATCTTGTCTTCCCGGCTAGGCGAGCGTGTCTTAGGCGGGCGTCGGTTTTAAGGGCAAAAGCAAGCTGCCCTGACACATCCCGGTTCTGATTTGTAGGCCCACCTTATGGGCCGTTCCATTTAGGATCCTTAGACTGTTTTAATAATAACACGTAGGTCTTCTTCAAGGATTTAATTAATTGATTACTTTTACAAAGTATGTTTTTCATAGCATAGCTTGACATGACAGTTCCATAGAAAAAGAAACAGGGTTGTCACAGATAACATAAATCAACATTGCGCGCCAAAAGTACTCTTTTGGTGGGTTAATGGATACTGTCACTATTAGAATTAATTTATGTTGGTACACCGTGTTAGCCATAGTATTTAATTAATCAGCTAGACAATCTATTTTGACTGATACTAAAAATGATATTTAGCCATTATAGTGTTATACATGTATACAGGTGTCTCAGCATACAAAAACGCTAACAAAAACCTGATGCGAAATATTAACCGCAAGGTGCGGAATCATGGCAAAGGTCAATAAATAGGTCGTGTTTTTTATTCACTTTAACGTTTTAAATGTACTTTATATTCTGTACATTAAGTCCCGTCGAGTTTCTTTTCGGTCATAATACTTCTTGGGCCAGAGGTAGGGTTAGAACCGGTGGTAGTTTTGGAACGAAATCCCTTATCGGACGGCTAGGCGAAAAAAAGTCACGTGACCGTCACGAAAAAGCGTCACGTCACGAAAACGCGACACCCATACGATTGAGAAACATGTAATGGAATGATATATAAAATAGAATAAAGTGAAGTGTAGTGAAAAGTGAAAGTGAGAAGTGACAAAGTGATAAAAGTGAAAAAAGCCGAGAACCTAAAAGTCAAAAATTTCGAAAATTTCAAAAATTTCAAAAATTTCGAAAATTTCAAAAATTTCAAAAATTTCAAAAAAATACAAAAAAGATTAAAGCCACAAAAATATGAAAGTCAAAAATGAAATAAAATGAAATGATATAACTTCGTTCCAAATTCCAACCGTGTTCCACGACACTCACGTATTTTATTTTTCTCTGACGTTCATTAGTGCATTGTAATGTACTTATATTGAAGAATAAATCTCTTGATCTACACCAATATAATAAATCCTCTGCAACCAGTAACGTAACATCAGTGTATTATCTGAGTGTTGTAAAAACGTATTAAAATTCATTACCTACGGTAACGTAATGGAAATCCGCCCCCCCCCTCCACCCCCCGACCGCCGGCGCAATAAGGTTGGTCATGGCGGTGTAATGGCGGTCATTCTAATGGTTTCAATGGATTTTTAATATGTGTGTAGGTAAAGCAGTGTATGCTTCTCTACATAATTAGGCCTTATTACGTAACAGTTACATAAACTACTATTTATCTCTTTTTAGGGTTCCGCAGTCAACTAGGGACCCTTATAGTTTCGCCATGTCTGTCCGCGGTCTAGCTCAGTTACCGTTCGCACTAGAAAGCTGAAATTTGGTGAGGCCTCATAAGAACTTTCAATAAAAGCTATATTGAATAAAATCAGTTCAGCCGTTTTTGAATTATCAGTCAAAAACGCATAGTGAAAGGAAGTGCCGGATAGTAAAATGACGTAAGCGCCGCCAAATATCCCTTAATAAACGACCTTTTGAACGGATGTTTTGTAACAGGGCGGCATCTACGAAACTACACTGAGCATCGCCCGACGTGCTCTTGGCCGGTTTTTTTTGCATTGTTATCCCGGAAATCACCCCTTAAGGATTACTAATTCCAATTCAATAAAATCCCTAGCCAGGTTATACGTAGCCTATAAAAATTCAACGTCTAAAAGGGGGGGGTAGCCACTACACTCGATTGAGTCAAATTTGCATGTCCCCCCTCCTCCAAGTGCACTTCAAATAAAAAAAAAACATTTCTACATTTGTGACCCCCCCCCCCCCCCCCAATTTCAACCGCGCCTGTTCTTACCTTTCATGCTTAGACTGATTTGACGGGAGGATCGATTTGGTTTGGATGATATTTGCCGTGGACATGAACATATAAATACAAAAGTGGTCCTGTATCGTCCGATATACACCTACTACTTATTTCGTTTAAATCATGCGAAAAAAAATAATAGGATAAAAAAAAGTATTTATTTTTGAGTGTAGTTTCATTTAGTGGTAATTGTAAAATATTTTATTAGGACTACTGTCCTCTAGCGTATCCATCTGTCAACTTTACTTCAAGTTCCGCCTCCAGGGGTAGCGGGAGCGAAATCAGGGGTGAATTAGCCGCTTACTGACAGACCGAATTCCACGCGGGCGGAGCCGCGGGCACAGCTAGTGTTCAATAAATAGGTAAGTAAGTAAGATATTTATTAAATGGTGTAGAGGTAGTGGTAGGGGTAGATATTTATTTACTATCCACTCGGTATTAAATACGTATACTAACATAAAACACCTGTACCTAATTGAATTTGTGTATTCGAATCAACCAAAGTCATCGTCAAAGTCTCATTGGCAAACTTAGTTAACATCTATAATGTCATTCTTATAAAAAAAAAATAGTGAACCTTTTCGTAACACCTCTGTAAGAAAACCAACATAATCCTTGTTTGTACTGCTACACCTAGCTCAGACCAAATACTGCAAAATATGTTTAATTTTCATCTTAGTAAAGCTAACATCGGAATAGCTAGGTATTGGCACGAACAGGTATGGCAAACCTCAAACCGAAACAAAGCCATTACACTTTAAACTTAATTGTACAGAGAATAGAGTCGAGTTTAAAGTAGAAGTGAAGTACAAACAAGTGGTATTCAAACACCGGACGGCCGTATTCGGTCACGGTCGGAGGGCGACCGTTATTGCGAATTGCGTGTGACCAACACTGCACTGCACCTGATATCGGTGCAATTCTCTACTTGGAATTTACACAGATTTTCGTGTGCCATCTCTTTTTTTATTACTCATAATATAAGGAGGATATGTAACTTCCCGGCCGAATGGAACATTTGGACTTGAATTTCGTGAGAAGAAAAGAATAGTTATGTATGTATAAGGAAGATACGTCGAGAAGAGATGGATATCGAATTAGGTTTCATTAATTTAGAATGCTACATACATACATCTTATGATAATTGTCCTAGTTAGGTATACCCAACCGTTAATGAACACACATTTCCTGACCGTCTCTGGTTAAGTAGGCGGAGAACACAGATTTAAATTTAAATGTTAAACTATGCTTAGGCGTGGCATAGTGAAATGTGTCAAAAATGACTACATTGCTTAGAACAGTGGTTTTTGACCTGAGAGTAATTATTCCCCCTGGGTTAAAATAGTTTTACCGTACTATCAAATCATTCAACTGATTGATCAACTGCCATAAAATTGTTTTACAGTTTGGCAGTGCAATTGCTATGTAGCCTATACATATATTATGTCCTTATGAAATAAACTATTAATATTAATAATTTGATGTTGGGGGTAAAATCGGATTACCATAAAGTTATAATATAAAGTATAGTTCACATAGAAATGGTACGCAATAAAATACGTAGCATTTTCAACTAAATTAAGACACGTGTATTTTAAGCGATAAAAATTAAATAATATTTGTTTATTTAATAGTATTTAATGAAATTTTACACATTTATTATTGTTACAAGCGAATTTACGGACTTTTTTTCTTGATGGATGTCATCATCTTCTGAACAAGACTTATTTCAACATTTTTAGCCTGTTGTTTCCACGTGGAACGCAGAGAATTGATGTCCTATACCCTTTTGCCTGTTTTGCTTCATATAGCTTTCATTATTACCCAGTAGTTTTCAATTGGACGAAACTGAGGACAGTTTGGAGGATTCATATCACGGGGTATAAAATCGATGTTATTTGAAGCATACTACTCCAAAACCCATTTCGAGTAGTAGCAGCTAGCCAAACCCCGCCATAATTTTACTAGGCCATAGTGCTTTTTAATAAAAGGCAAAAGTCGCTTTTGTAAGTACTCTTTCATGTAAACCTCGGACGTCATTGTTGATGATGTAATAAAAGTGTTGGTCTTAAGACCGCAACTGCAGATACTTGCTGTATCACATATTTCTTGGCATTTTTTTCAAGTTTTACAAACTTATATTTTTCCTCAACATTCCCTCTATCTTTGGTAATATAAAACTTGGTACTCGGTAGTTGATTAAAATATAGCTTGAAGTAAGTTTCATCCTTGAATTTTGTCAAAATTCGGTCGTCTAAGAGTCGAGCACGTGTTTTTGCTGTTTTGTTCTGTTTCACGGTTCGGTTTGGCTGTTATATGCCTTTATATCTCTTACCCAGCTCGAAGGCGTATAAGTCTTACAGTACTGCTTTTTTTAATATGCCAGATAGATCATAATCCGATATCCCTGGATTTTGTTTAATAGCCCTTAACACTTTTTTTACCAAGTACTTGTCCTTAGTGCCAGACCTTTGGTTGAGTTGGGGCTTTCTATCGAAAGACAAAAAACCCTGGTATTTTTTTAAGACCCTACATACCGTGGTTTTCGGTAAATTTAACGATTTAGCGATATTCGATCCGGACGAAGAGGGATTATCTAAGTATTTGTTCACTATCAATTTTCGTCTTTCAACTTCCATCGTCTAAAATTTCGAAATTCATAGACCTATCCGAATCAAACTTTTGGCGCTAAGACTTGAACATATTGACTTTGAATTGCGATCGTCATTTTTTTATTTTTGCCATCAAATATTTTTTTTACTTGCGACAACTGCGTGCCATTTCTATATGAACTATACTTTACACGATAAAATCCGGCCACGTAATAATTTTTTAATTGAATGTGCATTTTCAAGCAGCACTTTTTTTTAAATAATGTGGTTATCAAACGAAATAATAAAATTACAAACACAAATTAACGTTATAGGTTGTCTGTGACTTTGATCATTACATATTCCACAGTACCTATGTATACTTTTGGGCACTGTTTTCTGACAGTGTTTACCAAATTTTCCTGTTAATTAAAAATAATTTTAATGTTTAATTAGATAAACCAAATTATACCTCATTACAGCTAACATGTTTCTCGTTGTATTCACATTGAAATAGTTCTGAGTCAGTCGCCGGTTCTGAGGCGTTCTAACTACATATGGTGAATTTGACTTTTTGGCAAAAAAGGCCCCCATATAATAACTACTGTCAGTGGCTGGAGTAGAAAGTCTTCCTGACGACCTCAAGTAGAAAAGAGTTTCAAACAGGGTTTTTTTGGTAATATTACATTCTAATGAGCATAAAACAGCTTGTCAAAATATAAATACAATTCTGGCATTGTAGCAGGAAGCGAGTGAAGATTATCAAAAAGCGCTGGACAAAAAATTTAAGATATGATGGAATTATATTTCGCAAAAACTCTATATTATTCTATTTTTATTATAATTACAGATAATTAAAATAAAATAACTGTTTGCGTGCCCGGATTTTATCGTGTAAGTACAGTCATTATAGTTTATAGGGGTAACGGGACTGAAAAAGTTACTAACCACTGGTTTAGTATATACTAATCAAGATCAATCAATCCTGTTTTTAAATGTAACTGTCCGTAATTTTGAGTTTGCGCTATCCAGAATACTCCTTCTCCGTTAGTTATTCGCATGGCTATTAAGGATCTGTATGTTCCAAGGATGCTCTCGAGGTGCGTCAAATCTAATATTTGCAGTTACGGCACGTACTAGCAACTATATATTTACATACCTAATAGGTATTTTCATTCTTCTCTTCTCTACACTACTTTACACCTATATCGTCACTCAATTCCTCTCTGTTTCTCTTCCAACTTGGCTTAAAGACATTTTACGTTAACGCCGCCACGTAGCATTGTCTCCAACATTTTATGGCGTTCCAAGTTTGAAGAAGCACGCCTCAACTTAGGCGAAATCGAAAGCCGATATGAAATGAAAGTGACTGCCCATCGCCGAGCACGCGACACTGCGCAATAACGCAATTAAATCATTATCTATGTGTGGTAGTTCCGTGTTAAGACAGCATTTTTATCGTATTGAAGGCAGGGCTAGGAACCGGTTTTCGCAAAAAAACCCGAAATAACCCAATATATTTAATTATTTTATAGTCTTTACGTAGAACTCAATATTTTATTTATTAGGTAATGACTTCGAATTATAAGATTGTTCGATTAAATATAAAATAGTAAACGAAAGAACGTAAAAAACGGAAAAAATACCGGTATTTTAGTATGGAGAAAATACCGGTTTCCGAGCTCTGATTGAAAGATCATTAATTCATTAGTCCTACAATAGGGATTAGATAAAACCTATAGGATAACTGCCTTTTATCGACTGCGTCACTCTCGCACAAGTCGCACATACATAGACCAGCAGGTCTTAGCGTAAAACGACCTAAGATTCAATGATCGACGCAGATTTTGATATATGTAATCCCATCCTAGTCCTAGATCGTGGCTTGTAGTTGCAGAAGTTGCTAGTTGAAATGATCGATCGAAAGTCGTGTTGAGCTCATTTTGAACACCTCAACTGCTTCACTACTTCTGTTGCTGTCTGTCGCCTGGCACTGCACTTGAAGCATGCTTTATTATAAACTTCATGTTGTAAGTTATGGGAAACTATTTCTATAAATGCCAGACAGTGCCGTCATTTCTCAAAGCTTCTTTTCCTGACAGACGTTCTTTTGTCACCACTTGTGTGACGCAATCTCTATCGTATCATAGATTAATGATGATCGTATACCAGCCTAATAAAAGCGTTAGAATAGCGACCTTAAACCGTACACGCAAAGTTCTATATTGTGCAAATTTTAGATTCAGACACGCGATAGGAGATTTCTAAAGTTATCCTTGAGCTTGCAATTCCATTGTAATCGCAGTTCATCCGACTATGCAATACGTGATTCAATTGTTATTATGGCTAAAAGCATTAATCCCCGATGGATTTTTGAATTTTGAACTCTATAACAAACGGTGTAAAGTTGTTTTTGCATATGTTCAATTGATGTATGATTTCGTGTACAGAGATTGTGGATAGCGTTATCTTCAATCGTGTATTCGTTTAAAAATAAGTCGTTATGCAAGATATAAATCACAATAGCGTTGCCAAGAAACGTCAGGTGGAGTTCCCTCCAAAGTTCTCTTCAAATAGCATCCGTTTTGTCGTCCCACCATTGTAATGCATACTTATGTAGGTCCATACATACATGGTCATTATACCTAAAGCGTCCAACGTGTTTTCCTTTCAACATCAGTATATTTGCCTCTTTTTGGCCCTGATCAATTTGCTAATACCATTTGGCATTAAGTATGATATTTATTTTCCTGAATAAAATATTTATTTAGGATGCATAAACGCACCCATCAGCCAATATGACTATACGAATGGACAAATTAGTTGTTGGGAGAATTTTGTTCATATTTCTGATATTTTGGAACGTGACCAGAAAAAAGATGTTTTTATACAGACCGAAAATAACTTGGTTTGAATTGAATGTACAAAGTCCAAATAGATACGAAATGCCGGCAATATTATTTCTTTACGTATAATACGAGAGACTATAACGGCTTGTGACACCTCTAGATTTTCGTGCGCACTTAGCAGGGCTTTAAATTCCGGGATCTCAGTATTTACATACAGAAAGATCAAGTCCAAGTTCATAGGCTGTGGTGGCCGCTTATCATGAGACGCGCCGCACGCTTGGTTGGCAACGTGCCAAATAAAGAACTGGCATTAACAGCCAACTTATTGAATTGAACTTACCATGACTATGAGGCCACGAATCATCATTTCGCGAATCGCGATTATTGAAGTCACTGAACCCGCCACCATGACCTTTGATTTCTTGTTTGTAATCCTACTTACGCTATGTCATGTGATAACAATGAGCTGATTGAATGAACCTGAAGAATTACTTGGGTATACAAAACAAAATGCTTACCTTTTAACTCAATGTGGTTTTTATGAGTAAACCTGTTTCTTGCTTGTGGTGGTTTTGTTTTGCATTACATATTAACCTCTATCTCACCTATGGCAGATTTTTAATTATCTCTCGGAGACAGTATAAGCATTAAGTGTGAGAGGGTGTTTGTTAGTTTAATTGTGCCAAACAAATGTTTCCATTTATCTCCAAAACGGCTGTCTGACCGTTTAGACGATTAACCAGTATTTTATTTATCGTATGGTTACATGTCACTGGATATAGATAGGCATTTCTTCTTTCGGGTAGTAGTAATGAAAAAGCAGATGATGAAGAAAATCCAGTGAGTGCTGCGAGGGCCGGATGGGACAGTGCAACTGCCAAGTTTGTTACTCTTTTAGCACTACCCAGGGATCACGTGTAGGGTTGTCTAAGGTGTTTCCTACGGACGCAGAGTAACATTGATCCCCGATTAACCAGTGCTAACATAGGTTTAACTCAATATATGGTGCAGGCGCAGTCATCATTTTTTGTTTTTTAACTTGAAATCTAGTCGTGTTTGTAAAGGGTTAAAAAACAACGCATAATTGAGGTCCGGTTCACTCATTTTAAAGTAGTCGTGTCGTAGGTAATTTAAAATCAACGAAGAGGGCCACGGACCGGACCAGCTATGTACCGTTGAAGAAATTCCTTGGTGTGACATCACTGCGGTGGCGGGTCGCGTGATAAATTTAACATTTTTGTTTTAGATCCAGCTCAGTTTCGGCTGTGAACGAATGCCGAAAGCAGTTGTTCACGAAAAAAGACCGCCAGTTGGAAAATATTCCACCAATGAATGCTGCACTGCACCAGCATTTCCTGCGGGCAGTTATTCAAGCAGTTCATGTATGGGGTCAAATGTCACCGATCCAAAATATTCCAAGTTCGTCTGATTGGGGATGGACGAAAGTTAATGAGAGATGGGAACCTACATGGACTAGCTTGCCAGTAGCTGCCGAAGCCTGCATGGAAATGATTAGGTGCAGATGCAAAAAGAAATGAGCTGCTAGATGCAGGTGTTTTCAACAAAAATTGAAGTGCACCGAGTTGTGTGCTTGTGATGGAACATGTTACACATAAATATATGTACGAATCTCAGTATATATAATCAGATTAACAATAATATATGATTGTTAGTTTTATTTTGAACCAGTCAATTGAGATCATAAAACGGTTAGATTATTCACAATTCAAAATATAATATAACCACGTGTGTTATAACTAACGAACGTAAACACAGCTATAAACTAAGTAATATACAATGAAGCTAGTAGTTACATTACACAATCAAGCAATTATAAAATTTGTTTTTGGGGTCCTCATTTTATGAAGTAATAATATTTGGACGAGTCACTGTTCTAAACTTTTTTTTACGAAGTTGCGTTTCAAATTGTTCTAATATGTTATATGTTTTTTGAATGTACATAAATGTGGCTTTATAATCATTTTTTTTTTCATGCCCCAATCGTTGCATGTTTTTACGTAATCATTGCAGAAAGTTTTTTTTTTACTGAGATTTTTTGACTTCTGGCTGTATTTCATTTTTTTTCTATGAAAAGATGTTATTAATGTCACAAAAAATGATTGGCCATCCTCAGTTTATCCGAAAACGATACCAAACATGCCCTAGTATCTATAAATAAGATGATAGTAGGACCGAAAGAACGCGCGGCGGAACGAAACTTCACCCCCTCCTACCCCTCACCAGCGGGGCGTCCGCCCTTGGCTGCCGGGCGTTTTCAACTATAGTCCACCTAAGTAACAAGTGTGCCAAGGCTCATGCTTTAATGTCAAAAATATTGGTTCCCATACATCGATGTCCTATAAAGCTCTAACTAAAAAGCTTTATTTTAAGGAGTCTGAGTTTAATTTACATTCGTTCCACAACACGTAGTAAAAGTGCTCACCTGAATCTGACTGACAATAAGGAAAGCCGGACTTAGACGTTCCGCGATTGATATACATAGTTTATCTTACCTATGTGAGTTTGTAAACATTTTTTCACTTAGCATCCTTACTAGAGATAATTTCGTCCCAGTTTACTTTTATACAAAGAGAATGTAAAAATTAGTCTATGAACTTTTTGAGGCGCCAAGTTGTGCGGCCTCATACATTATGCGGTAACTAAAGCGCCATCTGAACCAGGGATGCCTACCGCATAATGTATGGGGCTATACCACAGATCTAGTATACTAAGATGGATTGACAACGATCTAAAGTGCGACGAAAACTGTAATGCAAGAGTGTGTGTAAATTGTCGATGTGGGCGTAAAAAATAGTGATGCCAAGTACAACAGGTCAATTATTTATCGATATTTGACTTTCTTATCGATAAGTTGCAACGGTAAATTTATATTCATGTTTTACACTAAAGGGCATATAAAAATTCTATGAAACTAAAACATATTTAGCTAAAAAAACTGGGTGGCGGTCATTAGCGGCACATAAAAAAAAACACCTCTATCTAGTTGTGATTAAGTGAATATTTTCTGAAATATTCGCTTCGAAAGTCAGAAAAGTTGAGTAGCCCCCCCCCCCCCCCCCCGTAACTTTTGAACCGTAAGTTCAAAAAATATGAAAAAATTTGAAGAGATGTGCCTTATCATATACTTTCAACGAAAATTGTTTTGAAGATTATCGGTTCAGCCATTTTTGAGTTATCTCCAAAAAACTTCTTCCATAGGCATCAGATACGACCTTTTCGTATTAGTTTGGTTCTTATTCCATTGAAGGGACGGAAGCCTCCTATGCGTGGTCCGACACGCACTTGGCCGGTTTTTATATTTATGGCTGTGATATAGGGACAGACTGGCATGACAAAGCTATAAGGATTCCATTTTTGCCATTTTGACTACGGAACCCTAAAAAGAGGATATAGATCGTGTCTTACAAATAAGTAAATGTAATAAATGAGCCCCTAAAATCGGATATTACAGTTTAAATTTACTATTTATCGTTTGTCCGAAAAGAGAAGTGTCGTGGTTTATATGAGAGCTCCTCCATTCTACGATACTTCTCTTTCCGAATAGGCTCTATCAAGCAAGATTCAAAACGGGTACAAAAATACAATAAGAACACAATTTAACATTTATACGTAATGAATGACATAATGTTAATACGAGATTTATTTATTTATTATAATTCTTTCGAAGCTATAATTATAATTTTCATATCGAACAGTTATCGATATTATGTCTCTACGATATTTTGTCAAACCCTAGCGTAAAATGACAATTTTGATTTTTACACAAAATAATCTTTAATATTAACTATTATGATTAAATATTCACATGCAGTATGAGAGACATTAATATTTAATGGTATCAAACGGTTATTTACATGATTTATTTGGCTAATTTGATAATGATGAATATCATATTTACCTGGGAAACGAGTGATTGCCTGGGTTTTTTATTTGTGTAGTTGTGTAATCCGGGACGCAACACGACACCATTCTTCTTTTGTTTCATTCCAGGTAAATGAACAGCGGATAATATTATATTTTTCAAGATTAAGGCGCTAGGCGCTGATTGTGGCCGAAAACTGTTACTTTCTAAGGGATATATCTCAATTACGGGTCATTCAAAAATTTTGAAAAAAATATATGTTATTTACCATTTCATGTACAACATTGTCAGCGTTTGAATAACTCGTGTAACGTATAGTTTCCCCGTTATGTAAATGTAACGAAATGTCGTGTTACGGTTAATTTTGCTTATATCTACTGAACGGCTCATTCGATTTAAAATATTGTTGAACTAAAAAATATGTACTACAGAACACTACAAACTCAACGTAGGATATTTAAATTGATTAAATTTTCTTAAACAACTTGATCATAATTCCACATTTCGTGTGTTATTAGCTCGAAAACGGCGTTGCTGGCAGTCGTGAGCTAGCTTTGAGACGAGGAGGCTGTGTCGCTCGTCGCTCCGTGCTTCCCTTGTACTACATATACTTGTGCTTCGCCCGTGAGCAATAATATCGGACTTACTGTGCCTAAAGACTAAATAACTGCAGAGGGTTCATGCGGTGCGGATATAACGTGTCTTCCCGGAATCAATAATGTATAGACGTTTTATCTTTTAAGATAATGTACTCGTATGCATGTTTATGTACGTTCGTATAAAAAGTGTATTTTATTTAGATTATAATACAAGTAAAAAACAAATGAAATAAAAATGGAGAAAAAACAAAAATCATGAATCTCACATTGCTCTGAAAACAAAGGGTTTAGCAGGCTAAGGAAGGACGTGTGGCCCCTGAGAGGAATAGTTGAATTAGTAAATGTCAATTGTTTTTCGCCTCATAACTAGTAATCACTCCAACTTTCAGCCCTCTATCTTGAACTGTCACAGAGATAATGTCAAAAATGTATTTTCTTAACATTTTTTTTCAAACTCATATATCTCCTAATCCATAGCAGCTAAAGCGTTGAAACAAAATCACAGCTACGTAGTTTGAGTGGGAGTATACCCTATATTTTTATTAATATTTTATACGTGAAAAATAAAAGAAATAAATGTCAATTTATTTTTTGACAGCTCTTTCCAACACGTTTTTTTGAAAGTACAATTATGAAAAAAATCATGTAAATTGCTTATAATATTAGCTACTAGCATACAAAAGATCAATTGATTATATTTGGTGTTGCACCAAAAACTGTAAAAAAAAACTAACGAAAGTATTCAAGTATCAAGAGTAGGCTTCTGAACTGAAAGTTCGTTTTTAAGTTTTATGTTTGTTGCCTAGCAACAAAGGGTGTATTGTTTTTAATTTGACGTATGACTGTCAAAAAAGGTTACTGAACTACTGCTGTGCTAGCATTTGTAACTAATTTTACTAACTACTAAATCAACGAAACGACGGATGTGCTATATGTTTATTATTTTATAAACAAAATTAATTGGTTTCATTATAGTACACGTATTAAATAGCATAACGAATTAAATAACTCATTAGAGCAGATATCACAATATAAATCACTTAGATAATGACTATCGTAATATTCGTCGTCCCAGGTATAGGACAATGTTATCCTGCAGTCATCGCAATATCCTTTTAACATAATATTTTCGTCAGAGAGCGATATCTCAATATCTGGTAAAGACTTTAAAAACAGTTGCTTCGCTATTAACCGTGGCAAGTTGAGCCCAAATATTTTTGATTTTATGATTTCCATCTGAAAGAATGTATACACATGAAGTTTTTGTTATATTTTTTATTTTATTTACATTTAAAACTTACTTTCGCCATTATGAAAAAATCGGACTCCTCTTCTACATAACGTGTTGTATATTCCCTTAAACAATTCACTATTATGTTAAATGTGCTAGCGTATAAATTGTATAATAGTATTGTATAATTTAAAGATAGCTCATACCTAATAAATCATAATGTCTAATGTTACTCGGAATCGACAAACGCTTAGTTTATACGTTTATAGTTTAACATATTAATAGCGAAGCAACTGTTTTTACAGTCTTTACCAGATATTGAGATATCGCTCTCTGACGAAAATATTATGTTAAAAGGATATTGCGATGACTGCAGGATAACATTGTCCTATACCTGGGACGACGAATATTACGATAGTCATTATCTAAGTGACTTATATTGTGATATCTGCTCTAATGAGTTATTTAATTCGTTATGTTAATACGTGTACTATAATGAAACCAATTAATTTTGTTTATAAAATATTAAACATATAGCACATCCGTCGTTTCGTTGATTTAACGGGTGATAACAAAAAAATGAGACTCATTTTCTTAAGACATAAAAATTAAACTATTTACGTAAACAAAATAGTTTGTTCATGATGTTGTGGCGATGTCTTAGAGGTTCTTTAATTTTGTTTATTTTATTTTTTCAAGAGCTTGTATTTGTAAAAAATGGTGTCTAAACAAGAAGCTATGCGAAAATCCCTTGTACTTTTTTATATTTCAAACTTAAACATGGACAAAAAACACTGTGTATGTCATTTTAGTAAAGGAAAATGTACCCGTATCTTGCTATTTGTAGAATTGTTACATCCCTGACTGTAGTTTACAGAAATGGTAGCGGGAGATTAGCAAACATAATGGCCAAGGGAAGACTGAACAAACAGAATTGCATCTTTAATGATGATGATTCCACCAGCCAACGAGTTGCCAAGAAAAATTTCAAGTTTTCCAACGGTACCTACATTTGTTGATGTTTAAAAAGATAGGTCTAGAATGCCGCTGGCAGATAAGATTACTAGAATACATAGATCAGCAAAAATAAATTTTATATCACAGTGTCGCTGGACGATTCGAAATCACACATGAAAATCATTAATTTTAGTCGTCGAGTGAAAATCCGATACCTCAAATTTTTTTCACAATGTGGCTGGATGCAAAATATTTTTTAGTCGTGTCGTAATTTAGTATTTAAACAATCGGAGAGCTGAAAATTTTACCCAGTTGATAAAAGGGATCAAGGTTATATGTGCACAAAAGGGAAAAACATGCCGTCCAACGATCTTGTTCGGACATTGTGTCTGAACTTTAACGAACAGCTGACCACGGGCCCTATTTTTATGTCCATTGATGGTTTTGTAAATAACTATTATGTGTGAATTGCCTAAGAACATCCAAAACTCAAAAAAGGTAGAGAAGATTATTTTTTTCGCCTCTGAAAGAATTCTCATTTTTTTGTTATCACCCGTTAGTAATAATAATAATAAAAAAAAAAAAAAAAAAAAAAAAAAAACAACAACCGCTGACAATGACAGACGTCTTGTAATCAAATTTTGCTAAAAATATATTTTTATACGTGTTATTTTGCCTAAACTTGGTCAAATTTAATTTAAAGTGATCCCTAATATAACCCCAAGATGTGGAATACCAACATACTCGAGTTGAAATGCAATTACGGATCACGAACGTACAAAACACAGCACGTTGACAGCTTGTGCTCAAACCTGATCTAGGCGAAACACGTATATGGTTGCATAGCATGATAACGAGAAGTCGGACAAAAGCGGAATCCACCAACGCACGCCCACCATCCGCGCCCGCCTCGTCAGTCTCCTCGCCATCGTTGTCGGGCGATAAGTACGCTACTGCGCCCGACACCAGCGAGTCGAGCGACGAGTGCGGGCCGCCGCCGCCGCCGCCACGACCACCTGCGCGACGGGGACGGCCACCGCTGCCGGCACGCTTGGGGCTTGCGGGACATCCTGCCCCGCCCAGGGCCCCCGCTGCCGGTGGTATAGTGCGTCGCATGCAATGGACTTCATCCATTAATGAGAACCCAAGTAGCAAAATTTGGCACTATAAAAGTCCTGAGAACATTTTAGAACGTGCTAATTAGTGTTCATGATTAGCACTATAATGGTGTCGTAAACCTTTACCTAACCCCAAATAGGCCCTAGTTTTATCACTGATTTATTCTATAAACATTACATAAAGGCTCTCACTGTGATAAATCAGCTCTATAATTGAAATGTCTGCAATGTTTATGTCACAATTAGGAACTATTAAAGTAACCAAAACATGTTTATAGTGCTAATTTGCGCCGTAAACAATTCCAGTGATATTTTTTATCACCAAGAGCCTCGTGTTGTTTGCTGTCGTCGTCGTGAGGTTATTTCACAAGAAATTAAACAAATATATTTGTAAGTCATTCGCCATGTCCCTTTAGTTCCTTAAAGTGACATATAAAGGTACATACTAAAAAACATTCGTGAACCGTAATTCTGCCGGTACTTGCACTTGCGAAAATAATTGTATTGACAAAATCATTATGCTGATTTCAAATTTGACAATGCGCCTTCATAATTTTACTGTTTTAATTAAATTTTAATTAATAAAATTAGGACTTGTCCCGACTGTGGCTGCTATAGTACACGTGGGCTCTAGTAGTGCTGCTAATGTGCTATCACTTTCAGAAAACGGCAGCCATATTTTAATGGATTTGGGTAGCCCTATAGCGATGTTGAGGGAGCATTTAAAAAGCTAAAACGTTATGTAATGGTCGTGCAAAGTCCTTTTATAGTGCAGATTGATCCTGTAATAGTGTTTGCGATACTGCTACAATACTAGTACTATAAAAGTTAATTCGACGCATTATTAGTGCATAATAGGTACATAAAAGTGTCAGTAAAGTGTCTATAGTATTAAATAGTACTATAATCGCTTTTTGCAAATCTATTACAGTGCAACACTTTAAAGATTCTTTTTTATGGTCCTTTAAGCGTTCTAAGAGCTAACTTATAGAACTAAATTGCTCTTTAATTTATAGAACCAAAACGCTCTATTAAAAACCTTTATAGTACAAGCAGTCACAATGGTTACCATTATAGACCTACTATATCACTGATTGGTGATAAAAGGCCTTAGTTATAGAAGCTTTTGTTACTTGGGAACGTCATGCGCGCCTATTATGGGGCTACAGAGGGGGGAACTAATCTGTGCGCGTATCGTGACCGGATACTTCCTCTGTTTCAGCTCCTTGAACCAACCATCAACGTGACTGCGCAACGACTATCGGATCAGGTCCGAGTCATCCAGCGGGATAAACGGTTGGATGACTCGACACTTGATCGGCTCCGCCTGGAGGCTCTCTCTGCTCACGCGGCCTCCATCTCGACGCGGGATCCGCCCGCCACGTCGCCGGATCCGATGCCCGCACCCGACCTGGCATCGGGGGCGCCGCGGGTTGATTCCAGTGTCGATGAGGAGGAGATCGCGAATCAGAGTGTGAGTAGTACAGCCAATGAGCAACTGAGGAGGACTTTGGAAGAGGTAATTACGCAGTATCGCTCCACAAACATCCCTAGGCCACGATTACCACGCTTACCTATGAATAGACGCAATCTAGCGCTAATGGGAGCCCTAAATGATTTGCTAGATCCATTCCTGCGGACTAGTAAAGACTTAGATGATACGCACTCGATCATGTACTGCGGGGCCATCGCGGCGTGCCGTGTTGCTCGAGTCAAGTTTCCGGACGCTGAACGTGCACCTAGGACCGCCGGGGGTATCCCCGCATGGCAGGTGCGGATCGAGCGTCGTATCAACTCATTTAGGACTCTCATTGCAAAGCTGATCTGCTTCAGGGGGGGCAATAACCGCCCCCGAGTAATGCGCTTTGTGCACCAGGCGTTCGCGGGGACGGATATCGAGCCCCGCGACTACATGGCCAATGTCATAGAGCGCATCGACTTTCTGAAGCAGAAAGTTTATGCATGGGCAAGCCGTATTCGCCGTTACAGAGAGCGTGTGGACCGATTCAAGCAGAATCGTCTTTTCCAAAGTGACCAAAGGAAGGTATACCGAAGGTGGGAGGAAACTGACCCCCGTGTGTCCGATATGCGACTGCCGGATGCTACTGCCATGACTGATTTCTGGCGTAGCATCTGGTCGGCGCCCGTTGAACACACGGAGGGCGAGTGGATGAGTGTTGTTGAACGTGGATGTGAGTCCATCGAACCAATGGGGGCTATCACCATCAGCCCCGCCGACGTAAGTTGTGCAATCCGTACGGCCCAGAACTGGAAAAGTCCTGGCCCGGATGGGTTGCACAACTTCTGGCTAAAATGGTTTCGATGCTCGCACTCGCGGCTGGCAACACAATTTCAACAAGCCCTTGAACTTGGCTCCCTCCCGCCTTCCTTAACAACTGGTGTAACCTTCCTGCTCTATAAGTCCGGTAGTACCACGGAAGCGAAGAACTACCGACCCATCACGTGCTTGCCTACGCTCTACAAGCTTCTTACATCCATTTTGAGAGCAAAAATAAACGCGCACATGGTCGCAAACAACATTTTGGTCTCCGCTCAAAATGGATGTAGGGTTGGGTCCCGTGGTACTAAAGAGCTCCTCCTCATAGACATGACCATTTGCCAAAGAGTCCGGCGGAACAGAGGGGCCCTCTCGTCCGCTTGGATTGACTACAAGAAGGCCTATGATTCGGTGCCTCATTCATGGCTGAAGAGGATCTTGGAGCTGTATAAAATTGATGCAGCTTTAAGATCCTTCCTTGGCGCGTGTATGAGGCAGTGGACCACAGTCCTTCGTCAACCAGGAGGCGGGGATGACACCCCTGGCCCGCAGGACTTTATAAGGATTGAGCGAGGAATATTTCAGGGCGACAGTCTGAGTCCCCTGTGGTTCTGCCTAGCTCTAAATCCGCTCAGCAATCTGCTGAAGGATTCGGGGCTAGGTTGCCGGCTTCGGAGAGAGGGTGAAGTCATATCTCACCTTCTGTACATGGACGATCTCAAATTATTTGCACCAAATAACCGAGACTTGTTGGAACTACTGAAGACCACTGAAGTGTTCAGTAGTTCCATCAAGATGGAGTTTGGTGTTGATAAATGTGCAGTTATGCATGTACAGCGGGGGAAAGTAGTAAATTCAACAAATCTACAGCTTTCTGAGACAATGACGTTCAGATCTATCTCTGAATCAGAAACCTACAAATACCTTGGTATGTCACAGTCTTTGGGCATTGAGGATGTGGGTATTAAACAGGCGTTGAAGGAGCGCTTCTTCGGTCGGCTGACAAAAGTACTTAATAGTCTTCTGTCAGGTGGCAACAAGGTGCGTGCCTTCAATGCCTGGGTGATGCCCCTACTCACATACTCCTTTGGCATACTAAGGTGGACACAGACCGAGCTGGATGCCCTGGATCGGAGAGTCCGTCTATTGCTCACCACACACCGTATGCTTCACCCGCGCTCGTCTGTTATGAGATTGTACATCCCACGGAAGTGTGGAGGTCGGGGCTTTTTAAACGCCAAAAATCTCCACAACCGTGAGGTGTACAATCTCAGGAATTATTTCCTTAACAACGAGTGTGAGATGCATCGTGATGTGGTGGCAGTAGATAAGGGTCTCACGCCGCTCTCCTTGGCAAACGAGAACTGGCGCAAACCTGTGGTGCTAAGCACCGAGGATCGCAGGGCGGTATGGAAGAGCAAGGAGCTACACGGGCGGTTCTACAGGGCCCTCACGGGACCCGACGTAGACCTGCTCGCGTCGGTGACCTGGTTACGATTCGGGGACCTCTTTGGAGAAACCGAAGGTTTTGCCTGTGCAATTGCGGACGAAGTTATCATGACGAATAACTACCGGAGATATATCCTGAAGGACGGTACGGTCGACATTTGTCGGGCATGCCGCCGTCCCGGAGAGTCACTCAGGCATATCATCTCCGGTTGTTCTCATCTTGCTAACGGCGAGTACTTGCACAGACATAACCTCGTAGCCAGGATTATACACCAACAGCTTGCTCTCCTATATGGTCTTGTGGACCACGAAGTGCCGTACTACAAGTACACACCTACACCAGTTCTCGAAAATGGTCGTGCCACGCTCTATTGGGATCGATCTATTATCACGGACAGGACTATTGTAGCCAATAAGCCTGATATCGTGGTAATAGATCGACCGCAACGCCGGGCCATGCTCGTCGACATCACCGTCCCATGTGACGAGAACCTCGTGAAGGCCGAGAAGGACAAGTCCAGCAAGTACCTAGACTTGACTCACGAGGTAACCGCCATGTGGGAGGTTGATTCGGCGATCATTGTACCGATAGTTGTTTCTGCGAACGGTCTCATAGCGAAGAGTCTAGACCAACATCTAGAGAGACTTTCGCTACGGGGTTGTGGTTGGATCAAGGGTCAGATTCAGAAGGCGGTTATCCTGGACACGGCGCGCATAGTCCGAAGGTTCCTCTCTCTGCGGCCCTGACCACCGGCAGCCTGGGCCTTGCTCCGTTGCCGGGGGCACCCTAGGTTAGGTTTTTTATAATGTTTTTATTGTTTTTGTATGTTTTAGATGTATTTTTATATTTTACTTTTGTAAAAATATTATAAAATGACCTAGCCTAAGAAAAAAGAATAATAAAGAGAATAATAATAATATATTCTTTATTGTGCACCATAAAATAGAAATAAACAAACAGAAGTTAGTAGTAGTTAGTAAAATTAGTTACAAATGCTAACACAGCAGTAGTTCAGTGACCTTTTTTGACAGTCATACGTCAAATTAAAAACAATACACCCTTTGTTGCTAGGCAACAAACATAAACCTTAAAAACGAACTTTCAGTTCAGAAGCCTACACTTGATACTTGAATACTTTCGTTAGTTTTTTTTTACAGTATCTTGCACCAAATATAATCAATTGATTTTTTGTACGCTAGTAGCTAATACTATAAGCAATTTACATGATTTTTTTCATAATTGTACTTTCAAAAAAACGTGTTGGAAAGAGCTGTCAAAAAATAAATTGACATTTATTTCTTTTATTTTTCACGTATTAAATATTAATAAAATTATAGGGTATACTCCCACTCAAACTACGTAGCTGGGATTTTGTTTCGATGCTTTAGCTGCTATGGATTAGGAGATATACGAGTTTGAAAAAAAAATTTAAGAAAATACATTTTTGACATTATCTCTGTGACAGTTCAAGATAGAGGGCTGAAAGTTGGAGTGATTACTAGTTATGAGGCGACAAACAATTGACATTTACCAATTCAACTATTCCTCACAGGGGCCACACGTCCTTCTTTAGCCTGCTAAACCCTTTGGTCATGTAAGTAAACTAAAATTATTATGTTTTAGTAGACGCATGCATCACGCAAAATAGGCATTAGTCGTCGAGTTGCGGAAATCTGCTAGTACTGCAATACAATAGACTAATAATTAATTTAATAAAAAACTCCAAAGAACCGAATTTATTTAAACATATTTATTTAAGAATACCTTGTTCTAAACGAATGTAATATGCGTTTTATTTTAAGATTAAACACAATCTTTAATGTTATACTTTATTCTAATTTCTCAAATCTAGAAATTGCGAAGTAAACTGCAAAGGATTGCAGATAAACCGGCCAAGAGAATATCGGGCTATGCTCAGTGTAGGGATCCGTAGTTGCCGGCCTGTTACAATACATCCAAAAGGTAGTCTATAAAGAAAAAAAGTGTGGCACTTACGTTATTTTACTATAGGCATAACTCAAAAACGGCTCAACCGATTTTATTCCATATAGTTTTTATTGAAAATACGTGATAAGTATTTCAATGGCCTCACTTACAGGAATTTTTCCAATTTTTTTGGACCCACGGTTCAAAAATCAAAGAGCATTTTAACTTTCGAAGCTATTATTTACGAAATTATTCGTTTTATCCAAAAGTTCTTTAAGGCATATTCTTCTTGAAAGACCTATCCAACAATGGGTTTCAGATACTTATTGTTTTACCACTTTGTAGGCGTAATTAAAACACATAATTACTCATACCAAATTTCAGTCTACTAACTATCACTGAGCAAAGCCTGATTGAGAATCTAATAAAAAATTGCTGATATTTAAGAGTTCAATGTATGTAAGAATAAAGGAAAAAAAGCTTTTTTTATACCACGACGCTGGCAAACAAGCATACGACCCGCCTGATTGAAAGCAGTTATAAAGCCTATGGACGCCTGCAACCCCAGAAGATTCACATGCGCGTTGCTTACCCTAAAAAAACTTTACTATGTCGGTGAAATGCAAATAAATAAAAATTTTATATTAATTATCAACACAAGTTAATAAATAAATTACTACTAAGGGTTAATACTACCTATCAAATATCTTTAAAAGACCGGCCAAGTTTGTATCGGACCATGTATAATGTAGGGTTCCGTAGAAAGTAGTTTCTTGGAGATAACTCAAAAATGGATGAACCGATAATATGTGAAATAATTTTCGTAGAAAATTAAGTACTAAGCCTTCTTGGTATTTTTTCATATTTTTTAGACTTACGGATTAAAAGTTAGATGGGGGCTATTATATTTAGACTTTCGAAGCAATTGTTTCTGAAAATATTGACTTAATAAAAAAGTTTTAAATATATATATATATTAAAGCCGTATCGTACAACATGTTCATATTTACAAAAAAAATATTTTTGACATTTAGTTTGGCATATGTATGTTTGGAGTGCCTCACCTAAAAGATTTTTTTATCAATTTAGCCAGAAAACTAAGTAGCGGCACATGAAACACACCTCTAGATAAAATTTCAGTAATATATGTTTTATAATAAAAATGGCTGTGACATACGGACGGACAGACGGACACGTTTAAAAAAACTTTTAAGGGTTCCGTTTTTACCATTTTGGCTATGGAACCCTAAGAAGTGTTTGCGCTGTGTTATATTTTAAAGATCTAAATTTAATGGGCTTACAGCTCTCATTTGTATGACGATTTCGTGCACAAATACCGCTCCTTACATGTGCATTTTTACTATTCGCAACAGGCTTAGTTTTGTTAATGTATCGTAATTAAGTGATTTTTTACGGTTAATATTTAAAATCGTAACAAAAAAATAACCATCTATTAAGCTCACTTGCACAGTAAAAAAAAATCCAAATTCACATGAAAACACCGCTTTGATGTGCATTCAGTTTTTTTTTGCTGTACTAGTCAGTATTTTTTTATTTTTTTCTGATATGCGGAATATTTTTAACCATATTTCGTAAATTCATAAATATTTTGGCGCTCACTGTACTTCAAATTAAAAATCTAGGTTTTAATTTTTTTACATAAAAATCTACTAATCGAGGTCGTTATTGTTATTAGTTATTACTTATCTTATTTAGTAGCATTCCTAAAAAATGTCACCGTAGTACTTAATCACAGTATTCAAATCACAAAACATCCACAAAAGGATTAGGTATGATTATTATAAATCTGCCCGCGCGCCTCTGAGTAAAGTCATATTCTTTGAACATTATTGCTGTGCATCGCCGCGGATTTACGCACGATCGCAATGAGAAGGGTACGCGGGTGGCGCGGGTAGAGAGCGCCCAAACGCTCAAGGACACTCCGGCGACAATCGTCTTAAATATGAGCACTCACGACGCAGGTGTTTAAGTGTAAAGAGAGACGTCAAAAGTCGTCCTGCTAGGAGACTGATCATGTATCTCTTTCGCACTCGCGGAATGTTCATATACGTGTTGGTTTCTCTTTTGCGCACTTCGTTTGTCTTTTAGCAAAGCGCCATTTTAGGTCTGTGGGCTATACAGCGTCATATAGTAACGCTATCAAACTTGAAGCCTCAAAATGTTCTTAGACTGTGCTCCTCTATATATACATTCTCTTTGCTTTTGTCTAAACCATGAAAATGTCTACTCCAAAATTAAAAATTAAATTAAATATTTATTTAATTCGGAAACTTTCCATATTATGTTAGTAAGTACAATTTTTATTATTAAACTTACCCTATTTATTTAGTTTTATTATTAAAAGCTCGTGAACTACACAGCTCGTCAATAACACAGTTTCGCGAGTCTCGTGTACCTGCGGTCTTGAGTCTATGGCCTCCTGACCTCAGTGTTGAATGTCTCCGGTTTAGCAAGCCCTGCCCTGCCTATAAAAACGGAATATGCTTATACATAAAGATGGCCTTAAAAGTTGCCCAATCAGTTCTTTCAACTTGTTTTTAATGTATTTTAATATTATTTTATACAATTTTACGATTTCTAAAATTTTACGATTTTCATACGTTAAAACGTATGAAATTCAAAAAAACAATGACACCATTCGATTTCTTACATTTTATCTTGAAATAAATTGTATAGCAACCATATACATACATAAACGTAATATTTTACCGTCAAAATAGCAATTTCATAATTTTTTCATACATTAAACAGGGCGACTATGCAACCGTGACGTCACTGTTGCATATAATTTTGTTAGGAGCGTTTTGAAAAACAAAAGCGAGTGACAGATTTTGAATCTCATTTCTGACCTTTGTGTTGCTTTGACGCAATTAGCCCCATATAGACATTTTATCCTTACAACAAAACGAATCGATTGATACCATGCATGAAATAAATTAATCATTCCTATTATAGTCGACGAGTAGAAAAATGTACTTTTCTTGCTTTACAACAGGCCTGTCCTGTATCATATCAATATCACACTCATCATCGATTTAAAAATATCGCATTCTGATACAACATGTTCTGAAAAGTTAGATATCTCCATGTTGACTTTAAAAACTTCCCCGACGTTTTCAATGAAATTATTAAAGCTTTTTTAAGATGACGAGAAATTCTTGGAAAAAACTTGAAATGAGTCTGAAACATACTTTCTACACAGTTCCGTAACCACATTTTTTTTTTCAGTACCTAAACGGCTTAAGTATCCCGATGATCCAGCACGGTGACAAGTTCGTCGCCGGCGCCGGCGCGGGCGTCACAGCAGTCACGCTCACGTACCCGCTCGACACGATACGCGCGCGGCTCGCGTTCCAGATCACGGGGGAGCACCGCTACACGGGCATCGCTCACGCCGCCTCAACCATGCTGCGCACGGTTAGTGTGATGCTTGTGACCTTTAATAATATTTTCACCTCACCAGCTTGAACAAGCCTACTTCCCTGTGAAATAACAGTGACGAAAGTCGAACTTTCGTCACTCCAGGGAGTGAGACAAAGTAGCTTTTTAATTTAGTGAAGGCCATGAACTGACACTTCACACTTCGGGGTCTATTACAAATTCGAAATACATATTTTAACCTGTAATATGTTCTCACTACTGAGGTGAAAAGTTGTATGTACCACACGAGAGCAGTTATTTTACATCTCGTGTTTTTGAGTCCCTCGCTACGCTCAAGATTCTAACTTAGAATCACTCGCTTCGCTCGTGATTCAATTATAGTATGTTTCGCTTACTCGGGACTCAAAATCAACACTCGCAAAAAAGACAACATTCCTCTCTTGTTGCACAAATAACTATTATACAATCGTGACATAATTAAGGTTTACACCAATGATAAATTCAACAATGTGTTTCCGTTCCAGGAGGGCGGTATCCGCGCGCTATACCGCGGCTTCGTGCCGACGCTGTGCGGGATGGTCCCCTACGCCGGCTTCAGTTTCTACTGCTTCGAGTCCCTCAAGTTCTTCTGCATGAAGTATCTGCCCACGTCGCTGTGTCGCAAGTGCGAGAGGAACACTGGTAAATAACTTTGGCTCTGGTAAAAAATTGTGGCTCTATCTACTACCGAAGAAGAGTGCTTGAGTGTTCTTTGTGCAACTGAGCGGGATGGTGCCGTGCGCTGGGTTCAGCTTCTATTACTTCGAGTCCGTCGAATTTATCTTATTGATAGATAAGTATGTTCGATGTTGTAATAAACATAATGTTCATTTTGTTAGCAAGAGTAAGCAAGAATCTCTCGCCGTGGGTTAAAAACCTAATCAAATACCGGTTCCGGAATACTAGATGATGCGCTATGTTTGTGATAGCCTCTCGCATCCATTCTTAAGCTGTTAAACACGCGTTAAAATTAGTTTTTCTACTCGTCTACTGTAATGCTTGAATTGAGATTGTGTAGACCGAACTACTAGCGCATACTTTCCGATAGAGCTTTTATGGTCGCATATTGTAGCATCGCCAACGATGGTACAAAGGATTTTCATACAATATTGTAACACTGTTGCACGAGCCCGCGCGGCCACGCCGCCGCCGCCGCGCGGGCTTGGGCACGATCTGCCGGGAGATTCAAGTTACTCTATTGTATAGAGTTGTAGAGGCAGCAGGTCTTTCGTCGAACTCAATTCTAACCGGCTTGCCTATATTGAGCACTCGTATTGCCTATATTGTATAAAATAGTGACATAATCAAGCTTTTAAATCTCGTACCTTACTTAGGCCACTCAGCAAGCTTCGTGGCCTAAACTCGGTACTCGACTGAAATGCTCTTAATTATGTCACGATTGTATAATAGTACATTATTGTCGAGGAGGTGAAGTATCACATTGATGGCTGAGTATTACGTTTAAACGGACGACCTTGGGAGTCCGTTTAATTTAATACGAAGCTTCACGCCGAGTCCAATATAGTGCTTTATTCAAAAATAATGCAAAACAGCCAACGTTGATGAACAACAAACAATACTGACATAAATAATATATTCAGGATAACTTCTAGGTTAAAAGAATGGCCACTACCATGAGCATCGAATTTCGATTCGAATCCTATAATTATCTCTATCTCCATCGCTTCTCATTTTGAGTGAGAGAGACAGATTTATTCGAAACTACAATTTTCTATGTTCGCGGTACATGCTCAGCTTTGCCGCCATTATATTATTTTATTAAAAAGTTTGAAGTGTATTTTTTTTCTGAATTTACCGTAAGCTATTTGAGATAACTAAAAAGTCGCGGTACCAACATTATAAATAACCAATACCGATGTTGTGTTTTGGCTGTTTAGGACCTTTGCCTTTATTTTTGTATGGCTGTTGAACTTTTTAAAAAGTTTGTACCTCGACAAAAATGGAATTTATGTCGCGAAATCGAGCCTGCAATTTCCGTAACTTTTTAATTTTTATTTGACCATAAACTAGGCATTTCGCCGCCTAGTTTTTAACCGTAAAAGTCAACCTTGGCGGACATTTTTGAATAAAATACTATTGTGGGCTGGAATAAAACATAAAGCTGAGAAGTTGTGGTGTATTGTTATTGTTTCCAGGCGGCCTGGTGTTGACGGTGCCCGGCAAGCTCCTGTGCGGCGGGCTGGCGGGCGCGGTGGCGCAGAGCGTGTCGTACCCGCTGGACGTGACGCGGCGCCGCATGCAGCTGGCCTGCATGGACCCCGCCACCGCGCAGTTCGGGTGAGTCAGCTCATTGCGACTTTATCGCGACGCACGTCGGTCGGTTCGTACAACTACTCCTGAAATATTTCGCCGCTCCACCTTGGAAATGCGCTCTTTATCCCCTTTAAAGCGGTGGGGAAAGACGCATTTTAACCACAAGTGGGGAAAGTAAATTTGTACAAGTTGTGACTTGTTTTTTGACGTTATCTGGCAGGATGGACATTTGGCTTCGATTTTCTGTATTTTATAGCTTGTATTTTTCCTGTGGTGGTGTGGTGAAAATTTTTGTATTAAACTCAGCAGCAAAGTTTGTTCACCCTCTCTTGCCTTGTACGCTCAAGATTCCATTTTGTGAACGTAGCTTAATTTTGGAATCTTTCGCTAACTAGCCTCTCAATAAAAGCATGAGAGGTTAAACATCAACTATGCCCCCTTGTATAATAAATAACTATTTCCCAAGTCACCTGCAATAATGTCTCTCACAACGAAGCACCCAAAAATATTTGATATACATACATTATGTCCTTAAAATGTCTGTAATTTTTGTTAATTATCTTATACATATATTTGTAATGGATTGTATTCTATCTCTAATGCCTCCTCTTTACATCGGCGGATGCATCAGCAGATTGTATTTGCGTCTCGTTCACTCGTTAACGAGTAAGAACGAGACGCAGATACAATCTGCTGATGCGTCCGCATAACATATGTTAGGTGCCGTAATTAACATATTTGTTACTAATTAAAACTGCTATATGAAGTAGATTAAACGCTGACAGGCATTTGTTTGGCTACATCTTAGAATATTTTTAGGGTAAACTGCCCTGTCATGCCTTTGGAACACATATTAAATTGTTTACATGCCATCTCGTATTCTCAGAGTCAATTCTAAATTCAAACAAATTTTCCAGTAGTCGTAACGCGTGGTGGAAAAGTAATATTAATAAGCTTCTCCATCGATGGTTGAAAGCTCCAATCTTATTTTAACGCTGCAGTGGTAAATTTCCTACAAAAATGGATGCCAATGATTGGATATTCTGGTAGTTCATTCTATTAACTAACATGCCACAATATTGCACTTAGCACAATAACTGTTTCTAACAGATTATGTTTCACTTCTTTAGATGAATGTTGTTAACATATATGAGGAACAAATTAATTAAGGTGAACATTTTGCTGGCCCAATATTACAGAGTTATATTATATGTTTCACTTTTATTCAATTGAAATTTGAACATTGTCATAGTGACACTAAGTCTTAATTTAATTACCCGGAAAATGTAACATGAACCTTGTAATATTGGGCCAGCGATTTGTAGACTGTATTGCAAAGAGTAATATCTACAAATCGTCTCTTGAATGTGTTCATATTTATATTTGTAAATGCACCTATATTCCCTTTAACAGTAGCACTGGTAATGGTGGCATATGGTAATGGTGAAATGTATTAATTAAATATTTT
Source organism: Pammene aurita (assembly GCA_947086415.1). Lineage (NCBI taxonomy): Eukaryota > Metazoa > Arthropoda > Insecta > Lepidoptera > Tortricidae > Pammene > Pammene aurita. The sequence goes on along the minus strand of OX352308.1, from coordinate 24,651,184 downwards.
ATGTATGTTTGCATGATTGCACATGGTGTTGGAAACCATACAGAAAGTGAGTATATAATTTTTATATTTATTTAACTAACATCTGCAACAATATCTGAACGAATACCTCAGAAATATTTGACACAATCTTATTTGTAGAGTCATAAGAGTGTCACATATTTTTTCGGCCTTGGTTTTGCAAGTAACTTGGGTAATGTGGTTAAAACCTATAGATAATCTACTTACCACAAAATGGTTTTCGCACAGGGATTGCGTCTTACGGCGCCATCTAGTTCAGTTGTCAAAAAGCGGCTCCAATACTGTTACATTCCACTTTACCATAGACATACTAGCCATAGACCTATCATGGTACTAATAATACCAAGATTGAACGGGATGGTCTTAATAAACTTTCAATAGGAATGACACAGAAGACGCTATTATCGTTGGTTCTTGTCATAGTCTCACATTGTGATTATTGCTTACTTCCAAAATGCCCTAAGTATAATGTAATATGTTACCGTCCACCGCTTTTTGAAGGGGAACAAAGAAACCGAGTTAATTATATAGGCTAGCTACGGTACGCGGTATGCTATCAGACATCTTAAAATGCGTTTCCAAATTAGTCGCGTTGCGTGTATTCTGACCTTCTCGAGTGTACGCGTGTTTCAGCTCTAGAGCTTTGAGCACTTTACGCATTTTAACCCTTTATATTATAACGCGGAGGGAATATATTTCTCACTATTATTTGATCTTTATTTCAAAGTGACAGGGTTCAATTTCGCACAATTTCTGACATTCTTATACCCGTTAAAGGATTATTATTTTATCTATGCAATTGTTATTGCGCTGTCTACTGTTAAATTTCCTACAATCGTCAGTTTCCAACTGCTGCCACCATTGAGAAATTTATTTACTTTTCAACCGACTTCAAGATTTCTAAGGAGGAGGTTATCAATTCGTCGGGATCTTTGTTTATGCTATTTTTTTATGTATGTTTACCGATTATTCGAACGACGGCTGGACCGATTTGAAAAATTATTTTTTTGTTTGAAAGAGTACTTCACAGTTGGTCCCATTGTAACCAGGTCAGGATCTGATGATGGGATCCTGGAGAAATCGAGGGAACTATTCAACTATTATAGGCACACCTAGTGATTTGAGTATTTTTTACAGCAGCTCGAGCATTTGCTCTTGGACCCTTCCAAGGCTAAGTGAAGTCGGTTCTTATTTGTTTAAAATTATTATTACATTTGTATCATGTCCCCACAGCACCGGCATGGTCCGAACCCTGACGCTGATCTACCGCGAGAACGGCATCGCGAGGGGGCTGTACCGCGGCATGAGCATCAACTACATCCGCGCCATCCCCATGGTGGCCACCTCCTTCTCCACATACGAGCTGATGAAGCAGCTGCTGCAGCTTGATACTGGCATGGAGGTCGCGTAAAACAACTTATACCACTGTAGGTATAGTTAGGCTGTCCTTCTACTGAGGCGGAAATTAGAGGCGTGTGGTAATCAACTAATAGGCTGCCTTTAAACTAAGGCAGGGATTTTTGAGCGGCGACGGTGCGGATAAAGGGGGGGGGGGACAGGGGTAATTGCCCCCCGCCCCCTGAAACGCGAACCTCGTATACTACGGGGGCCATAGGTGCGGACCGCAAGATTTTTTGGGAAGGTAATTGCCCCCCCTGAACGAAATCCTGATGCTATTGGTTGATTCCTGCACGTCTCTCATCTCCACCTCAGCGCAAAGGCAGCCTTAGCATTAATTTAATTCGACAGATGGAAGTTTTCTCAAGGACAGTACGGGATTCTTCAAAAAATGAGTGTACAGACCCAGTGTGTCGACGATGAGGGACCCTCTGTTCCTTTACCCGTCAACACAGTGATCCTTCTTTTCGTAAAGGGTCGGCAACGCGCACGTAACACCCCTGGAATTGCAGGCGTCTATAGGCAACGGTAACCAACTGACCGATTGCCATCACACGGAGCGGTATGCCTATTTGCCAACGACGACGATGACATCGGAATTGGTCTAACAGCCAAACGCAACTTTATTCCTATGTTGACGAAGGTACGTGTTGCAATATACAGGATGATTCATGAGACGTGAGCAGGCTTAACACTACGGATTCAGTTAATAATAAGCTATTGTTTGATATCAGTATTAGCGTGATAAGCGCAAAAAATTTTTTTTAATTGAAAATAAAATGTTTAAAATTATTTACGACACGCATGGTCACTCTTTATTATTAATATTTTCTTGTTAGAATATTCTCTTGTTTTTCTGTGATATGTGTCAAATTGATGTCTGGTTACTTTGGAAACATCGTATCTCACTTAACTTGACAATTATTTTTTTCATAATCAAAGTGCTGTCATGATTGTTACAGAGGTTTTATCTTTATTGATTTGTTTATGTAGGGTGACCATGATTACAGAGAACAAAATTTCTACGAAACAAAAAGGTAAAAAAATTTAAAGGCGCTATTGTTTCACTTAAAAATGATGGCGGCCGATTCATTATCGTTAACTCAGTGTGTAGGGTTGTTCCTGCTCACGTCTCATGAATCACCCTGTATAAGGCGGCTTTTGCTGACATCAACTATTTGGTGCTGACCGTACAGTTATCAACGATATCGACTGAGTCCGTATACAGTATGCAAATCTAAAAAATTTGCTAGTCTGTCACTCTGACCTCCGCCCATTAAAAGCTGCCAGATGCCCGGATCTAGCAATAAGGATAGTATAGCAATCTAACTAGACGGGTTTTGTTGCTCTCATTATTGTGTCATATTTGACGTAGCCAACTCTTAGTCCATTAGTGGATTCTGCAACTCTGGTTAACCTAAACCTGGTATTGCACTCCGCAAGGCTACGTTTTTTTTTAATACTACGAAGGTGGCATTTAAGCATACGGCTCGCCTGATGGTAAGCAGCTACCGTAGCATATGGATGCCTGCAACTGCCAGAGGCGTCACATGCGCGTTGCCGACCCTTTACGAAAAGGAGGATTCACTGTAACGGTAAACACTGTTGACGGGTAAAGGAACAAGAGGGTCCCTCATCGTCGACACACTGGGTCCTCTTTAAGCTCTTTAGTTAATATCACCCCAAAATTTAAATTTTGAGAATCAAAGCGGTGTCAGTGACGTAGTGATGGCTATACCTTGTTTTGTTCTACCATGCCTATTGCCTAGTACTTATATTATAACATAGACAATTAATGAATATGTCAGTCGACAGTCGTGTAGCCTAACTAGAACTATTCGTGTGTGGAAAATCCCGATGTACAGTCGCCATCAAATATATCGGAGCGGCCAAGGTACTTAAAAATATCTGAGCATGCACTTTATCGCCTTGACAATACAGGCGTTGTTTCGATATTTGTGCCCACCTTGACCGCTCCGATATATCTGATGGCGACTGTACCTGTATCTACCTAATTGGTAATCAAACTAAAAATAAACCTAAATATTACTTTTCAATCTAACGCTTAGGCAATAAGCACTTTCTTCAACCGAAGAGGCGCATTTCGTTTTTAAAGAAGTTTGGTTACCATTTAAACAAGTGAAGAAATTAGCACCCTATTGTTAGTGATTGAAGTTCTACTTAACACAAGGCGTTGATCATGCATGATATAAAACTTACACGCTCGCCTTTCACATCTGTAATTCATCTGATATAATTTTACCATTTTGCTTTTACAGAAACTTGACAAATGAAATGTCATAGACAGAGACATTAGTTGTTTTGATATATTCTAAAATTGAGACTGACTGAACCAGTTGTAAATACGGCTAAGATTACCATGGACTTCAGCATAATCTCGCCTATACTTAAACCTAGATAAATTAAGATAAAACAAAAAGTTTTGTAAAGACATTACTTAAGCTAGGCTAAGGAAGTGTCAATTGGACTTAATTATGTTACTTCTATGTATATTTGTATATTATGCATTAAGTTTAATCCCTGCTATGAAAAAGCTCTTTATTACTCCGACACAAAGTAGTCGATTCCTTCTGTAGTACAAATTACTCTCATTGCTAGGGCATTTACTCTTACGTATAAACACCCACGTGTTTTCGTATTATGTTTGTTTCTATAAAAGAGCACCTATGGCACAATAGAGAACATGCATGAAAAATATTTAATTGAATCTGTGGCATAAACACGTTCAACAACCCCAAACTAATATAAACAAGTGGAAATCCGTAATAATTTTTAACAGTTTTTTAAAGATATTGCGGTTTGAAAACGTAACATTTTAGGCATTTTTTTTTATACATCAAATGTATTTTCGAAACTGCAGTTCGATTACTTATGTCCTAACAAGAAAAAAATGTACGACAACTATATAGCTAAACGCATTTTTTCGTGCCTAAAATTACAAAAATCTTACAAAAACTTGTTCCATCCAAACAGTTTTCTGCAACTTTGTGAACGGTGACGTCACAATCTACACACTTTTTGTATGGGTCGTTTTGACGCGCGGCGCAGACGTCTAACGTATTTTCACATTTTTGACGTTTCAGGGCTATCATAGATAGTAGGTTTATTAGAGACATTTGAATCTACAGGGAAACAGAATGACGACTTCCAAAAAAATCATGCATATTCCTAATTCATCAGATCAGATGCCATTGATGTGTGGGCTATCTTTTAAAATCTTGTTAATCTCCTGCTACCCACTAAAAAAAAGGCCACAGGAATTTGAACCAATGATGTAGAAAAATGATGTGCTCAAAGGTTGACTGGAAGAGATAAGTCCGCCTTTGTACAAATATTATGTATTCTTTCTGTTGTATTTTTCTTTGTTGTACAATAAAGTATTATACTATTACTACTACTAGAAAATAAAGTCAAATTTATTTTGTTTTAGAATTATACATAAACCATAAATCCATTAAATTTACTTGAAATTCATTAAAGTAATGAGTTATTTAAGGGGGTATGTGGACCGACTGGAAGTAGGTAGGTACAGTCAGCAGCAGTACTAGCTCAGTAGATGAGGATTTCAAAATGACTCTTATTCTCTAAGCAATTAAGTCGTTGCAAGATAATTTTGAACACCTCAGCCGCTTAGCTACTCCTACTGTTGACTGTACATTTGTTGATACATATGTATTATTTTGTATTTTTAATTAGGTATATTTTAATAATTAAAAATGCCGACATTGTTTGTGTACAGTCAAGTGTAAACATATGGGTGTACACATCTTACTCAAAAATATGTTATTACAACGGAATAGTATCTTATTCCGTTGTAATAAGTGCGTATTTATGAGACGATTTTTTCGATACGTATTTTTGCACTTGCCTGTATATACGAGGTCCACTTAATTCATGACATTATAAACTAAAACATAGAGAATATAGAGGTGAGGTCTTTGGCGTTCAAAGGGCCAATAATAATTCATTCCTATAACGTTAAGAGAATATCTACATTCTGACAGTTGTTATTGTTAAGAATAATGTTTCATTTATTTTTGGACATGTATATTATTTATAGAAGTTGGTGTTAAGTTGTATATTTTATCGTTCGAAACTCGTAGGTGGGTCATACACAGATTTAGGTACAAGTCTTTCCTGTGGATGTAGTAAAATATAACGGTTTAAAGCCAAAGCATTTGTTAAAACTTAAACGTTATAAATATGTGCAACAATTATAAATTCATACAAACATTCATAGAAGCTGTCAACGATTGTCCACAGGAAAGACGAAATTTGATTTTTCTGCTATTCATTATCTAATAACGTATTGAACAATTTTGTGTCTAATTAAAATGTATCAATACCAAAGATGCGCAACAAGTACACGAGCCTCGACATAAAGCCGTTTATGAAAAAAAAAATATATTTTTTAAGTACCTATTCGTATGTTTCTTTCGTGAGTACCTTTAACAGACTCCTTATTATGATGCGTAAGCGAAGACTCCGCACCGCACATAGCTTTATTTAGCTTTTATTTTGGTTGCATTTTTATCAAGGATGATATAGACATGGATGGACAATATCCATACAAAATCGCGTTCTCTTATTTCAGGTTAAAGCAGTTTTTTTTTTCTCTGACGTTCATAAGTGCATTGTAATGTGCCTAAATTGAAGAATAAATATCTTTTATCTTTTTGTCGCTTAACGCTGACAGAATAACTCGACTTCAGACTCGACAGATGGCGCTGTGACACTGTGTACCGAAAACAGACATATAGCCTAAACGCGATTTTGTATAGGCATTGTCAATCCATGTCTTAATCATCCTTGATGCCTATAAAAAATCGCGTTTAGGCTATATGTCTGTTTTCGGTACACAGTGCCACAGCGCCATCTGTTGAGTTATTCTGTCAGCGTTAAGCGGCGAACTAAGTATTAGAAACTAGGATTTAGTGTCTGGTGTGACCGATAGATGACGCTAGTGCTTTAACCTGAAAAGAGAACGCGATTTTGTATGGGTATTGTCCATCCATGTCTATATCATCCTTGATTTCTATGTAGGTTCATTTATTTTTATATACCTAGTTGGTTACTAAGTTCTGTTACCAGATTTCTGACTGATAAAATAAAGTTTTAAATAAAAATTTCAAGTATTTTTTTAATAGCCTAATTTCTAATGAACATAATATGGTATAATAATATACAAAACTGATGAGAAATTTATTGAAAATCCTTGTAAAGCACAAGATTGCCTGAAGACGCAAACACGCGGTAAATTTAAGAAAATTACACTTTACAAAAGTGCATCAAATTAATATTGCACCTTTGTTTCGAAGGTTCCATTGCTTGTTTGTAAGAAACCTGTTTATTAGAGGTAGATATTACCATTTGAAACATTGCCTATTTTTATGTTTTGTAAAAAATACATAGATTTAGACTGCTGTGGAACAAGCAGACTTGCAACGTATAGTCTAGTATTTTATCAGATAGACCCACGTGAACTATACATATACCAAATTGAAGCTAAAGAATATAGCTACTGAATTGTGCAAGATGCGATGATGCGTCTTAAACGTGATTAAAAATAAATAGGATTTAAAATCAACACGAACGAGGAGTGTAATTTTGACGTATATTTTTCACGCCTATTTCCGGGTTAGTCCGCCTAGTTATACGATATAACAAAATGAACAAAAAAAATCCTAATAGTTATACTGAGCAGTATAACTAAACGGATTCGATTATTTTGGATCGAGTTCGTCCAATTAGTTATATTCTTAAATATACAAGCGTCTAATAAAATGTAATGCGATATTTTACGTTTTTACACATTTTTTTAACCCCCGACGCAAAGAGAGGGATGTTATAAGTTTAACGTGTCTGTCTGTGGTACCGTAGCTCCCAAACGGATTAACCGATTTTCGTTTAGTTTTTTTTTGGGTCATAGATAATTTTACTCCGAGTGTTCTTAGCCATGTTTCATGAAAATCTGTTCAGCCTTTTGAAGATCAACAGCTCTTTTCTAGTTGATGAGGGGATCTGACTAACTTCCTTATGTCCGATCGAATCGAAATTTGGTACCGTGTTACTTCAATGATATTGAAAGTTAAAAACCGGCCGAGTGCGTGTCGGACCACGCATAGGAGGGTTCCGTACCTTCAATGGAATAAGAACCAAACTAATACCAAAAGGTCGTAACTGATGCCTATGGAAGAAGTTTTTTGGAGATAACTCAAAAATGGCTGAACCGATAATGTTCAAAACAATTTTCGTAGAAAGTATATGATAAGGCGCATCTCTTCAAATTTTTTCATATTCTTTGAACTTACGGTTCAAAAGTTACGGGGGGGGGGGGGAGGGGGGTACACATTTTTTCTGACTTTCGAAGCGATTATTTCAGAAAATATTCACTTAATCACAAAATAGTCAAAGAAACCTCAATGTTATTTTGAAAGACCTATTTTTTTATTTAGTTACCTGTATGGAGCGCCCCCCTAAAAATATTTTTTTTTTCAAATTTAATTACATAACTAAGTAGCTGCATACAAAATACACCTTATGTGTAAATTTTATTCACATACGTCGTATAAAATGCCTGTGACATACGGACGGACAGACAGACAGACAGACATGACGAATCCATAAGGGTTCCGTTTTTTGCCATTTGTCTACGGAACCCAAAAAATGTGGTAAGGTCAACTCTAGTCTCTCAAAATGTAGGTAATACCTACTTTAAAAGGACAAAATAAAAGTAAAATTAAAGTTTTAAAAACTCCCCCGACACAAAAATCATGTAGCTGTTGTTGGAAAAATACTACACCTGTTTTTCTCACTTAGCAGTCCCCCGACGCGATGACGCTTGGAAAATAAAAATACTTGAACTTACATAATTACAGATTTTCATGAAACATGGCTAAGAACACTCGGGGTAAAATTATCTTATATCACATAAAAATTAAACGAAAATCGGTTCATCCGTTTGGAAGCTACGGTACCACAGACAGATACACAGACAGACACGTTAAACTTATCCCTCTCTTTTTGCGTCGGGGGTTAAAAAAATGTGTAAAAACGTAAAATATCGATACATTTTATTAGACGCTTGTGTATTTAAGAATATAACTAATTGGACGAACTCGATCCAAAATAATCGAATCCGTTTAGTTATACTGCTCAGTATAACTATTCGGATTTTTTTTGTTCATTTTGTTATATCGTATAACTAGTAGTATAACTAGGCGGACTAACCCCTATTTCCGAGTGTTATAAAGAATTCTGAAAAACTGCGACAATAATTTTCAATTCAGTATATTGTAATCTATTGACTATTAAATAAGCTTTTAAATGATATACATGAATAATTAAAATGTTGCTACCTATTCCTATTTATTTAGTGAAAACTCTAGTAACAGAACTAGTAACCGACTAGGTATAAAAATACATCGCGAACCGCACTACTAATTACTACCAAGTTGCGCACTAAAATATTGTCCATGTTGTGAGGATCATGTAAACACAGTGTATTTTGTTACCTGCGAGGTAGGTCATTGGAGAGGGCGTTAAAGAAAAATCTTAATATAATTAATTTTATTTATGATCTATTTCCTATCAACGGGCATAATACAGTTGCAAGAATAAAGTTACGTCTCCGGTTGTTCACATTATCATTTATTGAGTGAATACGACTCCAGGATTCTTTCTTATTAGTAGCGTATTTATTTGCAGTTCCCTCGAGTCCTTGATATATTTCAACACTCGGTTCTTACAAAATGTCATCATTATTGTAACAGATATTTATAAATTATATGCCGCTTGCAAGGAAAGCCTTATTGTAAATTTTATTTGAGCTCCGATTGGGGGAAATAACACAAAAAATTGCAGTCAAATCAACCTTATGCGTACAGTAATTAGGTTCTAAATGGTTTATTTCACTCAAACGAAGCTCCGCATCATACATACTCTTTTTTTGTATTTTTGGGTAATATAATTACTTTTTTTACCTACAACTTACATACTTAATACTTAGATCAACGAAACGTGTGGCTTCAGGTGACATTGGTGGGTAAAGTCTTTGTATAACTTTATAACACACGCGTTTCAATCAAAGTGCGATTTTAGAAGTACATAATAAATCATTAATCTTTCAAGCCGGGATCACAAATTAACCATGCCAAAGCTGCGACGAACAGTCCGTTACAAGACTGGGTCAAAATAATGGAAATATTTTTAGTATGTTTTTTGTAAATAAATTCTAAGTGAAAAGAAATGCCTCACTAAACGCTGAACGAGTGATCCGATGTCCTTCGACCGTGGGGTGGCTACCGAGAAGATCGAAATAAGAAAACAGTCTCCATCTCTATCACTGCAATATGGAAGTGACCGAGATGAAGATACATGAACGGTAGCCGCCTGCGCGGGCGCCGCCATCGGTGCACTCGGTCCGGACTCCGGGTGGAGCCGAACTGTACAATCACTCGATTTCAATACTTCACGCTTCCATCATATAAAAATGTTACCATTATAATTTAATATACTTACCTTGCCTTTATATAGTTGGAAATAAGTTGTTTCGGGAAATATTTGAAACTTATTTTTAAATAATAACAACCTACGTAATGCCTTGATCTTTAGGTATTTACAAGATTACCTAAATTGATTATAAAATGTTAAAACAAACTATTAAAGCTTCACGGTTGTGAAACAATTTTGTAGTAAATCATTAAATTCAAGCACTGTGGCACAACAAAAGGAGAATTTAGTAAATTAAACTCGAAAATGCATGACTCGCGTCCACGTTTCCTGGCAGAATGGCTCACTGGGCATGTTTTGAACATAATAAAAGTGCTACAGCTATTTATCTAAGGACTTAAGGGGTCACATATAAATATAACTCTACATACATTAAATAATTTGAAATGCCATTCTGTCAGAAAACTAGACTCGTTATTGTTTTCTTTTACGTATAACCCATCCAGTAGGCCGATTCAAAGAATTCTCGCCCACTAAACGGATTCCGATGGTGCCCAGGATATAAGAACGAGTTGACGTGAAAATTTGATTTAATCCAGTCTATGTGTAAAACAAAGTCCATAATATATTAAAATTTACTATCAAACAACTACATTCATTCAATAGTTCAAATATAAAAGTGTTCGCCTAAAAAACAAAAGATATAAAATGGACTTCACAGGATTTGATCTACAGTAACCTAGTTGCAAAATTATATAAACATACAGTATTATGTAGTGACACGGTGCGGTCTCAATGGGTCACAAGCATTAGGGTGAGGCGTGTCGTCGTCACCAGACTTATGGTGGTATGTCCATCCCTCGCGGCCGATGGTGACTGTCGGTGGCGAAATAAAACGACTGTGGTAGCAAACGCACGCTGTTTAATGAGGTCTAAGTGTCTGATACATGGGTGTACATACATCCGGACAGGTTATAATGAACATACCAGCATAAACTACCGCGAGGCGCCGAATAATTAGACACAAGTACAGGAATTATGCTACAACTAACGTCCGCGCGCCGGCTACGTCAGCTGACGCTCACGTGATGGCGCGCGGCTCGGGGACCGCCCGTCACCGACCAACTACTTCCAATAGAAATCGCTGCGGTTTGTATAACTGTTCATTATTAGAACAGACGTTTTTACACAAATTCCTATATAAAGTTTAGTATAGGAGTCGGCCGGTAACGGGAGGGGGGTGGGTGACGCGCGGGGGAGACACGGGGAACTAACACAAGGCGACTGCGGCGGGCGAGCGGGACACCGCTATATACGTGCATAGCGTTATCTAGCTTACACACAAAAGCGGACACCGTCTTACCTCGCCTTAAACGCAATAAACGTCAAATAGAACACTTAGAAACTTTAATTAAATCATATAATGCTCGGTTGTATTCATTATTTTATTAATAATAATGAATTATATAATATAATGATTTATTATATTATGGTGTATGTTTCCAATGGCAAGTTAAGGGCGAGACACGCGAGGAAACAATACTACCACGTTGCATGTGTGCATTGATTAATAGGGAAAATAACAGAAAGAAACGACATTCATGCAGTTAGTGACTTTTCTTTTAGCATTTCCATTCGACGTTATATTTGTAACAATTTTAAATGCCGAAGATTTTTGCAAGCGATTTATTTATGTATACTTTGCATTTAGGCAGGTAGATTTCTCATTTTTGATGTATCGCAGAAAAAATGAACCAACTCGCACTGAAAATATTGCATAATACTTAAACAGTAAAAAAAACATATAATTACTGCTATATATTGATCTAAGTTTCAGGGGCGAGATGATTCATCTCCTGCGATATCTGTCGTATTGTGTTAAGTTACAAGCCGTAAGTTGTCGCGCGTAAGTATCCAGACCGGCGCTTACGATCGGCCGCATCGACACCGATCGCCGGCGATAGTCTGGACACGTTCGGAATGGAGTCGCTCGTGTGCGTGTGTGTGTGTGTGTGTGCGTGTGTGTGTGTGTGTTCCCCGACAGTGCGGCGTCAGACGGAGGCGAGCCAGGAGGCGACGCGCGCGAGGCCCAGCAGGCGGCGCGCGGCGCGGGACACGTGCGCGCGCGCCGCCCGCCGCCCGCGCGCTCGCTTGGCCACGCCCCCGCCCCGCGCCGCCCCTCCCCCGGCCCCGCCCCCAAGGGACTGCTTGATGTGCGCCTCCGCTGTAACAAACACTACTATCAGCATTTTGTCCCTGAAAACTTCAAGCTAAGACGCTAGCTGCGAAAAACGTCCCCGAAGCCAGACTTCTCTCTACATAATTGCTTCCATAATTTGAAAACTCTACTTTCAATTGTTTCATTGAAATAGTTCATACACATACACCCTGATATATCTGCGTGGCAAAAAGTTTACCGATCACTAGTAACGACATGGATTAATTCTCAAATAATATGAACATAATAATTACTGATTTAACATTTACCCCCTAACTAAATATACAAAAAAAAATATAGACATCATTAATGCTTAATATGATTATTAATTATCGTAATAAAAACGAACTTCTTCGTCAGACACACGCATTTTGTTAGCGGGGCGGTAGCGGAGCGCGATGCTCGCGCTCGCAACACGCTCGCGGCCCGCCCCCGCCCCCGCCGCGCCCACAACACGCGCGCATCGCTCTCTCCAGAAGCAGTTATATATTGTTGTCTCCTTCTGACAGGCTGTTGCGACACGCTGGTGGGACGCTGCGTACAAGCGCGGATCGCGCTCGCGTCGCGCCCCGCTAACAAAACGCGCGTCTGACGGAGCCTTAAAACCAACTTTCGTCAGTGAAAAGTATAATAGTACATTACTGCAGAGGCCGTGAATTAAGGGATTTAAGGACGAGATTGCGGTAGACGAGCGGATAAAGCGAGTCCTTCAATCCCTGTTCCGGCCAAGGATTGTATAGTACTTTTCTCAAACAATATAAGAAAATATTATAATTAAAATAACTACTAAGTAATGAAGTAAATAAGTTTAAATTGCCGCCTTTTTTATTTTTTAAACTTGACATTTGACAAAGCTATTCGAGCACCACGTGTAACCGCTTATAAATTTAGTACCATAGATTTTGTTTTTTAATTTTAATGTTGCAAGTATACTTACAGAGAGAGTGGTCGTTGGCTGTATGTAATATTTCCTTTGTCAGTCTAACCTTAGTGAGCAAATTTAAAAAGTTAGAGCAGCGGACAATAATGTACGTTTCATACTAACTCCCTAAGCCTTGGCCTAAGGCCAGGAAGTAATGTAAGGAGCCATAAATGAGCAACTTCATGTCTTCATTTCGTGACATTAACGCATACATTTCGGAGTACGTTTGAGAAAAAATACTTACGTGCAGCCTACATGAAGTAATCCGGCGTTCGCCGTGTCACGTGCGGCTCCCCGCGCCGCGGGGCCGGGTCGAACTGGAGGCTGCAACACACACACACACACACGTCAGCACGAACACGACACAAACACACAAGTCGAACCACAAACAACGGGTCATAAACTTCAATATCCATTATATCGATTAAATCGATTAGAATTTGATCACCACGATCAAATTTGCGTCATCACTTTGCGCTTATAATCATTCGAAGATTGCGAATCTGGTAATACCGGTTTAATTTGAATAAATTATAGTTATATGTTAATGGTAATGATAGACATAAACTATTAATTTCCAAGTCCTACTATTCTCAGAATTTTTAATGAAAATTTGACATAAATAGATTATGCTTGTATTGACTGATTATTTGTATGTAAGAATTATACCTTTAATTTATTTTACATTAATACGCACATGACATTTAATTTTCGTGATTTAATATTAATTTAAACTCTTATGTATGGACTTAAAATACTATTAATGTAATTTAACTATATCTGCATTTAGACGTGTTAATTGGTATATGTATGTATACCTATCTACCTAATTTTAAGTTAGAATTTGTATGCCAATCGGCGAAACACAGTGTCCTTATATGCTTTATCGGGACATTGTGAATCAAAATCAAATCCTTCATTGTCAAAACAACATGTCAAAACTTATCCTATATATACAAATGTCATTAAATATAATACTACTACGTTTACAAGTAAATGAATAATATTGATGAATTTGTAGCGCGCTTTTAAACAGGCCACTAAATATCTGGATGAATCGAACAAGTCACAACCTGGGGGCTGGGGGGACAATCGTTTGTAGAAAACAAATCGAAACGCTATGCGTCTCTCTATCGCAATATCTAGTGGAAGAGTGAGCGTGTAGCGTTTCGTTTTCTGCAAACTATTGTCATCTTGGCTAAGCCCCCTGATCACTAGTTCCTAAAGTAAATTATATAATGTGTAATTTAAGAAACTCATATCATATACGAAAACAATGGTAAGAAAATTTAATGTAGATAACTCTATGTGCAGAAAAAAAACAATAGTTTAATAAGATATACACTACAGTACGGTCAGCTGCAGAGAAAAAGACCCCCCTCTGCATACAAAGTTTTACTTACATATCTGTTTTATCTACAAAATTACCCAATAACATTTATCAATATTAATAAACAGATACTTACAATGAGTACTTAAGCGCATCATCCAATTCCATAATGGCGGCTTGGTTACCACACCTGCAACAAGAACATTCGTCAGACCATTGTACAGACACGCGCGACAGACAAATATCGAGACAATGGACGCCAGTAAATGTTTGTAAATATTGTCGATTGAGAAATAAATCAAAGTAACGGATTCAGTAGACGCAGGTAAGTAATAAGTGTACTATGTAGTACAGATTAGAATAAACTTCAAACTGTTTGTAAACGAAAAGACCGATTTTATCCTCTAGTGGCCCAACATACAATAAAATTTGGCAGTGAAATTTGAATCTGTAGGTAAACAAAATAAGGATGGTCTAAAATCGAGCGAAGCAAAAGAAATGCAAGTAATGCAACTGTATTCCAATTTTCCAAGTAATTTTGTACTAAGCAGAAACAACTGCAAGCAAAATTTTTTTATTTCATAATTGATCCTCCATCACCAGCTGGTGGGCGCGCGAGACCAGCGTCAGGCCGTCGCTGTGGTTGAACGTTTCGGAGGTGTCCTGACACTCTTGACTCACCTATAGCAGTAGTTGGGCGCTGAGAATACAGTGACGACGTTCCGGTCGTGGCACCAGTTGTAGCCCTCCATCACCAGCTGGTGGGCGCGCGAGACCAGCGTCAGGCCGTTGCTGTGGTTGAACGTTTCGGAGGTGTCCTGACACTCTTGACTCACCTATAGCAGTAGTTGGGCGCTGAGAATACAGTGACGACGTTCCGGTCGTGGCACCAGTTGTAGCCCTCCATCACCAGCTGGTGGGCGCGCGAGACCAGCGTCAGGCCGTTGCTGTGGTTGAACGTTTCGGAGGTGTCCTGACACTCTTGACTCACCTATAGCAGTAGTTGGGCGCTGAGAATACAGTGACGACGTTCCGGTCGTGGCACCAGTTGTAGCCCTCCATCACCAGCTGGTGGGCGCGCGAGACCAGCGTCAGGCCGTCGCTGTGGTTGAACGTTTCGGGGGTGTCCTGACACTCCTGACTCACCTATAGCAGTAGTTGGGCGCTGAGAATATAGTGACGACGTTTCGGTCGTGGCACCAGTTGTAGCCCTCCATCACCAGCTGGTGGGCGCGCGAGACCAGCGTCAGGCCGTCGCTGTGGTTGAACGTTTCGGAGGTGTCCTGACACTCCTGACTCACCTATAGCAGTAGTTGGGCGCTGAGAATATAGTGACGACGTTTCGGTCGTGGCACCAGTTGTAGCCCTCCATCACCAGCTGGTGGGCGCGCGAGACCAGCGTCAGGCCGTTGCTGTGGTTGAACGTTTCGGGGGTGTCCTGACACTCTTGACTCACCTATAGCAGTAGTTGGGCGCTGAGAATACAGTGACGACGTTCCGGTCGTGGCACCAGTTGTAGCCCTCCATCACCAGCTGGTGGGCGCGCGAGACCAGCGTCAGGCCGTCGCTGTGGTTGAACGTTTCGGGGGTGTCCTGACACTCCTGACTCACCTATAGCAGTAGTTGGGCGCTGAGAATATAGTGACGACGTTTCGGTCGTGGCACCAGTTGTAGCCCTCCATCACCAGCTGGTGGGCGCGCGAGACCAGCGTCAGGCCGTCGCTGTGGTTGAACGTTTCGGAGGTGTCCTGACACTCCTGACTCACCTATAGCAGTAGTTGGGCGCTGAGAATACAGTGACGACGTTCCGGTCGTGGCACCAGTTGTAGCCCTCCATCACCAGCTGGTGGGCGCGCGAGACCAGCGTCAGGCCGTCGCTGTGGTTGAACGTTTCGGAGGTGTCCTGACACTCCTGACTCACCTATAGCAGTAGTTGGGCGCTGAGAATATAGTGACGACGTTTCGGTCGTGGCACCAGTTGTAGCCCTCCATCACCAGCTGGTGGGCGCGCGAGACCAGCGTCAGGCCGTCGCTGTGGTTGAACGTTTCGGAGGTGTCCTGACACTCCTGACTCACCTATAGCAGTAGTTGGGCGCTGAGAATACAGTGACGACGTTCCGGTCGTGGCACCAGTTGTAGCCCTCCATCACCAGCTGGTGGGCGCGCGAGACCAGCGTCAGGCCGTCGCTGTGGTTGAACGTTTCGGAGGTGTCCTGACACTCCTGACTCACCTATAGCAGTAGTTGGGCGCTGAGAATATAGTGACGACGTTTCGGTCGTGGCACCAGTTGTAGCCCTCCATCACCAGCTGGTGGGCGCGCGAGACCAGTGTCAGGCCGTCGCTGTGGTTGAACGTTTCGGAGGTGTCCTGACACTCCTGACTCACCTATAGCAGTAGTTGGGCGCTGAGAATATAGTGACGACGTTTCGGTCGTGGCACCAGTTGTAGCCCTCCATCACCAGCTGGTGGGCGCGCGAGACCAGCGTCAGGCCGTCGCTGTGGTTGAACGTTTCGGAGGTGTCCTGACACTCCTGACTCACCTATAGCAGTAGTTGGGCGCTGAGAATATAGTGACGACGTTTCGGTCGTGGCACCAGTTGTAGCCCTCCATCACCAGCTGGTGGGCGCGCGAGACCAGCGTCAGGCCGTCGCTGTGGTTGAACGTTTCGGAGGTGTCCTGACACTCCTGACTCACCTATAGCAGTAGTTGGGCGCTGAGAATATAGTGACGACGTTTCGGTCGTGGCACCAGTTGTAGCCCTCCATCACCAGCTGGTGGGCGCGCGAGACCAGCGTCAGGCCGTCGCTGTGGTTGAACGTTTCGGAGGTGTCCTGACACTCCTGACTCACCTATAGCAGTAGTTGGGCGCTGAGAATATAGTGACGACGTTTCGGTCGTGGCACCAGTTGTAGCCCTCCATCACCAGCTGGTGGGCGCGCGAGACCAGCGTCAGGCCGTCGCTGTGGTTGAACGTTTCGGAGGTGTCCTGACACTCCTGACTCACCTATAGCAGTAGTTGGGCGCTGAGAATATAGTGACGACGTTCCGATCGTGGCACCAGTTGTAGCCCTCCATCACCAGCTGGTGGGCGCGCGAGACCAGCGTCAGGCCGTCGCTGTGGTTGAACGTTTCGGAGGTGTCCTGACACTCCTGACTCACCTATAGCAGTAGTTGGGCGCTGAGAATATAGTGACGACGTTTCGGTCGTGGCACCAGTTGTAGCCCTCCATCACCAGCTGGTGGGCGCGCGAGACCAGCGTCAGGCCGTCGCTGTGGTTGAACGTTTCGGAGGTGTCCTGACACTCCTGACTCACCTATAGCAGTAGTTGGGCGCTGAGAATATAGTGACGACGTTTCGGTCGTGGCACCAGTTGTAGCCCTCCATCACCAGCTGGTGGGCGCGCGAGACCAGCGTCAGGCCGTCGCTGTGGTTGAACGTTTCGGAGGTGTCCTGACACTCCTGACTCACCTATAGCAGTAGTTGGGCGCTGAGAATATAGTGACGACGTTTCGGTCGTGGCACCAGTTGTAGCCCTCCATCACCAGCTGGTGGGCGCGCGAGACCAGCGTCAGGCCGTCGCTGTGGTTGAACGTTTCGGAGGTGTCCTGACACTCCTGACTCACCTATAGCAGTAGTTGGGCGCTGAGAATATAGTGACGACGTTTCGGTCGTGGCACCAGTTGTAGCCCTCCATCACCAGCTGGTGGGCGCGCGAGACCAGCGTCAGGCCGTCGCTGTGGTTGAACGTTTCGGAGGTGTCCTGACACTCCTGACTCACCTATAGCAGTAGTTGGGCGCTGAGAATACAGTGACGACGTTCCGGTCGTGGCACCAGTTGTAGCCCTCCATCACCAGCTGGTGGGCGCGCGAGACCAGCGTCAGGCCGTCGCTGTGGTTGAACGTTTCGGAGGTGTCCTGACACTCCTGACTCACCTATAGCAGTAGTTGGGCGCTGAGAATATAGTGACGACGTTCCGGTCGTGGCACCAGTTGTAGCCCTCCATCACCAGCTGGTGGGCGCGCGAGACCAGCGTCAGGCCGTCGCTGTGGTTGAACGTTTCGGAGGTGTCCTGACACTCCTGACTCACCTATAGCAGTAGTTGGGCGCTGAGAATATAGTGACGACGTTCCGGTCGTGGCACCAGTTGTAGCCCTCCATCACCAGCTGGTGGGCGCGCGAGACCAGCGTCAGGCCGTCGCTGTGGTTGAACGTTTCGGAGGTGTCCTGACACTCCTGACTCACCTATAGCAGTAGTTGGGCGCTGAGAATATAGTGA
Source organism: Pammene aurita (assembly GCA_947086415.1). Classification (NCBI taxonomy): domain Eukaryota; kingdom Metazoa; phylum Arthropoda; class Insecta; order Lepidoptera; family Tortricidae; genus Pammene; species Pammene aurita. The sequence continues at coordinate 24,632,546 of OX352308.1, read as the reverse complement.
CGACGTTCCGGTCGTGGCACCAGTTGTAGCCCTCCATCACCAGCTGGTGGGCGCGCGAGACCAGCGTCAGGCCGTCGCTGTGGTTGAACGTTTCGGAGGTGTCCTGACACTCCTGACTCACCTATAGCAGTAGTTGGGCGCTGAGAATATAGTGACGACGTTCCGGTCGTGGCACCAGTTGTAGCCCTCCATCACCAGCTGGTGGGCGCGCGAGACCAGCGTCAGGCCGTCGCTGTGGTTGAACGTTTCGGAGGTGTCCTGACACTCCTGACTCACCTATAGCAGTAGTTGGGCGCTGAGAATATAGTGACGACGTTCCGGTCGTGGCACCAGTTGTAGCCCTCCATCACCAGCTGGTGGGCGCGCGAGACCAGCGTCAGGCCGTCGCTGTGGTTGAACGTTTCGGAGGTGTCCTGACACTCCTGACTCACCTATAGCAGTAGTTGGGCGCTGAGAATATAGTGACGACGTTTCGGTCGTGGCACCAGTTGTAGCCCTCCATCACCAGCTGGTGGGCGCGCGAGACCAGCGTCAGGCCGTCGCTGTGGTTGAACGTTTCGGAGGTGTCCTGACACTCCTGACTCACCTATAGCAGTAGTTGGGCGCTGAGAATATAGTGACGACGTTTCGGTCGTGGCACCAGTTGTAGCCCTCCATCACCAGCTGGTGGGCGCGCGAGACCAGCGTCAGGCCGTCGCTGTGGTTGAACGTTTCGGAGGTGTCCTGACACTCCTGACTCACCTATAGCAGTAGTTGGGCGCTGAGAATATAGTGACGACGTTCCGGTCGTGGCACCAGTTGTAGCCCTCCATCACCAGCTGGTGGGCGCGCGAGACCAGCGTCAGGCCGTCGCTGTGGTTGAACGTTTCGGAGGTGTCCTGACACTCCTGACTCACCTATAGCAGTAGTTGGGCGCTGAGAATATAGTGACGACGTTCCGGTCGTGGCACCAGTTGTAGCCCTCCATCACCAGCTGGTGGGCGCGCGAGACCAGCGTCAGGCCGTTGCTGTGGTTGAACGTTTCGGAGATGTCCTGCCCGAACGTGTAGCCGGCGCCACGCGGCGATATGCCCCATCCACCTCTGCAAAATAACGATGCATTAGTATTTTTTTAATTATTCGTATTCTGGTGGAAAGTAAATCGATTCCCGGATCTGTGGAGAGCAATCGCCCGTTGCGAAATGCGGTTTCTATTATTAAGAATAGATGTGAACAAAAGGGTTGCTAAATGCAATTCCTATTGACATAAATGTGGAGAAAAAAAAAACAAGAATAAATCTAGACACACGGCAGTGTGTCCGCCAAGTTCGAGCAAAAAAAAGCGACACACCGGCCGTGGGTTATATTACACGAACCATTTCGGGCCAATTTCGACCACCCTATAACTCAAAACATATTTTATCTACGCATATGAAATTTCGAGTGTCTGTTGACAACCCCTTAATTGTCTAGAATACAAAATTTCATTATCCTACCTACCTATTATATACAAGTTTTAATAGAAAATTATATACTTGACACATTGCAGTCCAAAGGTGTCGATTGCATTCCTACGAGGGTTGCTACTTATATATCCGGAAACAAAAAAACAAACAAACGTACACGGCTGAAAATGGTTTTATTGTTTTTCAAAGTATTCCCCTTGATGATCTATGCACTTTTGCATTCGCGTGAACCAATTTTTAAAGCACTTCTGCCACTCCGCCTGAGGTACCTCCATAACGTGTTGTTTGAATGCGTCGACAGCATCTTCAGCGGTCGAAAATCGTTGACCGCGTAATTTATTCTTTATATTTGGAAATAAATAAAAATCGTTGGGTGCCAAGTCAGGGCTGTACGGCGGATGACCCGTTAATTCCACATTTTGACCCTCCAAAAATAGAGTTGTTTCGCGTGACGTATGACAGCTGGCATTGTCATGATGAAGAATGATTCTTCGTCGCTGGTTAGTTTTACGAATTTGTTCAAATACTTCCGGTAAGCAAATGGTCGTGTACCACTCTGAATTAACCGTTCTACGGTTTTCTAGTGGCACTGTAGCTACATGGCCATTAATACCGAAGAAGCAGGCCACCATTTGTTTCAATGTACTTTTTGCACGAGTAACTTTCGTAGGGTTCGGCTCATTTTGAAACACCCATACCGTTGATTGTTGCTTCGTTTCGGGATCGTATGCATAGATCCAGGATTCGTCACCTGTATAGATGTTATGAACGGCTTTTGAGTCACCACGGTTATATTTTTTTAACATTTTATTGCACCATTCGACGCGAGCATCTTTTTGCTCTTTTGTTAAGTTGTGGGGTATCCAACGCGAACAAATTTTTTTTACAGCCAAATAATTATGTAATATGCTATTAATGCTGGTCATAGAAATACCCAGAGTCGCCTCTATCTCGCAGTACGTAACATGTCGGTCGTCCATTATAAGTTTTCGCACAGCCTCGATATTTTGTTGTACAACGACCGATTTCGGGCGACCTGCCTTAACTTCGTCCGTAAGCATACTACGTCCACGATTGAACTCACTAAACCAGTGATACACAGTAGTTTTAGATGGGGCTTCATCACCAAAAGTTGAAGTTAGTTGATCTATGCACTGTTGTTGCGTTAAACCACGCCGAAAATCATAATAAATCATAGCACGAATATTTTCACGAGTGAGTTCCATTCTTGCTGCGAGATGACATTTAAAACCCGTCAAAAACAAAACACGAGCGTTAATAAGAAAGAAAAAATATACCGGCCAGTACTTAAAAAAGTTCAAATTTTACCATGGAGGTCAAATATGCTATTTAAGAAGATTGTAATCCCGGTTTCCGGATATATAAATAGCAGCCTATGTATAACTATTTATGATTTGAGGTATTTTTATGGAACTTGGTACTTATTCAGATCTCACTTCTTTTATAGGCGAAGCATTCCCATAGTATCGAACTTGGCAGCCTTTCACATTTATGTTTTTGATGGGATAAATCTTATAGAAGTAGTCCAATTTCAGTCGCGATTGAACTGGTCTTGCTCTTGACATAACGCATAATTACACGTTTACAGGATTTCCATTACGCATATGTATAAGGAAAACTAAACATTTATTTGAACAATTGCATGGTCTATTGCCGGTTCCCCTATGAAGGATGACGTAATTTTGGTTAGTATTGTTTATTTTTAATTATAGTATGTTGATGTATTTTATTTATAGGATACATTTAGATTGTATCCACATTTTTCGTCAATAAACAAGGCTTCTCATCTGACCCCAACAGTTCACTCTCTATTGTAGAGTCATTTGCTCATTTGTACATCAGAACAAATGACTACAATAGGGGGTCTCTGGAAGGGAGTGTCTGAGCATTTGACTCGCCAACAGGCTCATATAATGGACGCGGTTATCGGCGTGATAATCACACCAGGCGTCCGTATCTTTCTATAGATCGGTGTCGCAGTGATATTGTCTCTATCATGTTATTATTATGTCGATACCAGTTTTACACGTTCGGGGCGTTCGTTAAGCGATTGGAACCTATGTGTGTCTTAGGTGATAATTATAATGAGTCACTGTAGTGCAAATAAGTGCAGTGTTAATGAGACGAAGAATACTAAGATTTGTAATTATGATGCAATCGAGTGTCATCATGTTTCATATAGCAAAAGTCCTTAAAATTTGTAAATGTGTGGACAAGTTGAGGTGACACGAAAAAATGCTTAAAACAGTAACTGTCGAAACAATAAAAGCTAGCGTTGTTGTCTATTCCGAGCTGGTTGATCGTACATTAAGCTATAAGGCCAGGCATTAGGCATTAAGCCAGGAATTAAGTACCAAGAAACCAATGAATCTTGTAGAAACAATTAAGTTCAAAGGCCCAAGGTTAACGCAATAAAAATGTACTATCAACCATAATTAGCGATATCGCGAAAACAACTGCATTGTCAGGATCAACAAACTCATCATAAAAAATCAATAGCATAGGTGTTTTCATCACGCTATCTTATCAGCGAGGGTGAGACAAAACGATATAATCTCGAGGGCTTTATCATTGTTAATTAGTCCAGTTATGGCAGAAGAGGAATGCCTTGACTAATACTATTCCACTGACCATTCCATGTAGTTCCAATTTTTAAATATTGGCAGTGGAGTGTCACTCCATGAAAACATTTCAGTTTGAGAATATACCCAATATGTTTTTGCATAAGTGAGAAAGGGAAAACATGATTCTTAACGTCACCGTGAGGACTCAGTATAGTACTATGATTTACTCTGTGGTTTTGGAGACAGTCAGTGCTGCCAAAACTCACTCGAGCACGGCTCATGATTGTTCTTCACAGTGATTTCAAGATTTATGGCATACTCGTAGTCTAGCGAGCGAAAAAGAGAACGCACGATACGTTAGGCAGCGACAACATGATTCACCGATCTGCGAAACATTTTTTAGGCAGTGGGAAGTCTATACACACATAGTATTATCTATCGAGTGAAACAGTTTAGGAATGCCCAAGACAAAGACCTTCGAATTGCAAATCTAACCGAACAATATACGTTTTGATAACATTTGGCCTCCGAGTAATTCACCTAGAAACGTGTCAGAATCAGATTATATTTATCTAACATAGTCATGACAAGGATTGTGTTATCTGAATAGAAATATGACACCTTGAAACAGGAAAAATATGGCAAGTTTCATTGTCACTAGAACATTTACAAATTTATTGCATTGACTTAAAGTTAAAATCGAAAAATGATGCGAGATATAGCTATCAGAGGTATCAGAGTAAACAAATAGGTCCAGTTGAAGTTGGTCCCATTTGGGGTTCCAAAGACCATTTTGTGCCATAAATTGGGTTCGAAACATCATTCAAAACGTGTCATGTTTCTAGGTCCTATTTTCGGTTTGAGCTGTGGGTTATATATCAGTGATCTATCAGTTTTTAAGTAACAGAATAATGTTATATACCTAAGTGGATGAAGTAGGTATATGACATTCATGACAAATAATCAAAAAATACTAATTATTATACAAACCTTTGTTACGCAGTCTAGATTTTTTATAATGAATGCAGTTTCGCAAATGTTTCAACAGTTCAACACCCGGACCTAAATGTATAATAGTGAAGGTTCTCAATCTAACTGGTATAGAATTATCCCGACCTGGACCTGAATACGACCTGGATCTTCCTGTCCTCAGATTGAGAACGCAAACCCTATAGATTTTTATGAATATTAAGATTGGTTCGAGTCTTCTATAGTCTCACCTGTCGTCGGGGTCGCTCCACAGCAGGTCGCACATGGGGCCCTCGTGGGGCACCTCCTGCAGGCGGTCCAGGGCGCGGATGTGGTCCAGGGTGTCGATGGACGGGCTCAGACCGCCGTGGAGGCAGAAGATCTGGAATTACCTTGCATTTGTTTACTTGCTCTAGACATAACTTACAACCTGTGCTTATGGTAACTTTTTTGTAGCATAACTGTGAAATTCTTATTAGCATTGAGACGTAAATTGGTAGTTGAAAAATATCTCCTATTAGCAAGACTCTCTTTACTAGATCTACGAGTACATGCGTGAACGCTGTTTTTGTTGTCGCGAAAAGGTTCTTCATTAAGATGTTACTTATCAACACTATAAAAGTTTGCGGTTGAACTCATGGTGTTACTATCTTATTACTGAGAATCCAAAATAAGTAAAGGCCGTTGGATATAGGGCTGGTAGGCAGGTAACTTGAAATTATTATTGACAAATCTCATTTAGTATTTAGATTAGTAAGATGCAAATAGATTTTACAGAAATGTTGGCATTGAAATGTTGTGACAAGGCGAGAAACTAGGAAAGCCTTACATTCTCTGGATCTAGCAAAAGAAGGGCGGTTCTAAAGTTATGATTGGCAGTGTAAGGCGCTAAAATATGCTGGTATGGTGTCCATACCTGTCCGTCGACGAGCGCGGTGAGCGGCAGGAAGTCGAAGAGATCGGTGAAGTGCTTCCAGACGGAGGCGTTGCCGTACTTGCGCAGGCACTCGTCGTAGAAGCCGTACACTTGGGTGATCTGACGCGACTCGTGGTTGCCGCGCAGGATCGTTATTCTCTCCCGGTAGCGCACCTGCAACCAAGTTAAAAAGGTCACAAAAAAAGGTTAAAAAGGTAAAGCTCCTAGAGTGCCACGGCACATCTTATTATTTGTTGATACCTACCACATTCAACAATTTCTAATACAATTTATAGCTGAGTAATAAAAATGGATATTATTGAAGTAATTACAAAAAAATAAATTAAAAAATAAAATTATTTTCTCATCCGACAAAACGTATCTAACAGATTTTACAGCGGAAATAATAACTACCTTAAATAATGTTTATAAAAAGATATCACTTAATAATCACAGTATTAGCGGTGTATATGAAACGTCAATAACATAATAAATAAACATATTATTTGAATGACATCACTGCATGATAAACGACCGTTAAGAGCAGTCTAATATTGTCCACCTTTGTCCACATAAAGAGGTACGAGTATAATACAATTTTCACGCTCCGCGAACCAATAATAGGCACGCATTTGTACTTTTCATGTTCAATGTCATGCCTATCTTTTTATGAAAATCTACATAATTACATTGTCGATTCATCCACGCAGTGGGTCACCGCCTACTATATTTAAACGGTACGTCAAGTTCATTCATCGATCCGCCGCGTTAAGGTCCAACAGTCACGCTAAAATTACCTTAAGCTAATTTTAATCAACCCCAAAAGGAAAAAACAAAGGTGCGGTCAAACGTAAATAAACAATTTCGGGCGCTGAATGTAAATATACGAAAGTGTTTAAAACGAGATAAGGAGTGATGTCAACACGGCTATATGATATGAGATAAACGATAAGAAAGCGAGTTTCCTCTCACGTATGCCAAGAATGGTTGGTACAATGGGTATAATGCCCCCGGTATTATCAGAGAACAATGTTTTTTCTTCCTTTTAGTCCCAGTAACGGGTGACTCAGTTTGCCTGAACTAGCTTTACTTTGAGTGAACTTTGCACGCGACTTGCGTAACTTCGAACTTCGTGAATGCTAATTGAATAATCAAGAGCAAAGGACTGACCAGTGAGTCAGTCTCCGCATAAATAAATAAATATTAAGAATATACCTAATTGAGAATCGTAGCAAACAGAATCCTTATAGTTATAAATAATTAATATTTTTATAGAAAAGTACTCGTGACGATGGTATTTGCGGTTTCATTCACGTCCACATCATTTGAATATAAATGTGTATATATAAGTAATAAACATTAAAGGCCAAAAGAAAGGAATGATACAAAATTGAACGTTATGCCGGCCTCTAAGGGGGCGTCCATTAATCGCGTCATATTGTATAGGGCTGGGAGGGGGTCAAGAAAAAATCACCAATGATCACCACAGGGGGGAGGGGGGTCTGGACAGGAGGGGGTCAAGAAAAAATCACCAATGATCACCACAGAGGGGAGGGGGGTCTGGACACGCATCACGTGTAATTTTTTTGTTCCTTGTGCTATACTGTATTATGGCCAATAAAATAAAAATTATCAACTTTTAAATGAATCAATCTGTCAGAAGCAGAGTAAAATTGCACTAGCTATAATTGTTAATAATTTTTAATGGCATTTGACATATTATTTTGTGAAGTAGGCTTTTAGGGTTCCATAGCCAAAGTGACAATAACCCTTATAGTTTCGTTATGTCCGTCTGTCCGTCCGTCCGTCCGTATGTTACAGCCATTTCACTCGGAAACTATAAAACATATCTTAATAAATATTTTTTATAAGGGGTGTTTTTGTATGCTGCTACTTAGTTTTGTAGTAAATTTGCTGAAAAAGATATTTTAAGGAGGGGCACTACTCCGTACATGTAATTATTTGTCAAAAAAAATTTTTTTTACCATACATACATGATGCACATCACTGGATAGGTCTTTCAAAATAACGTTGAGGTCTCTTTGTTTTTTTTTTGTTTTTAGTGAATATTTTAAGAAAAAATCATCCCGTAAGTCTAAAAAACTTGTGTCCCTCCTGTCACTTTTGAACCGGACATCCAAGAAATATGAAAAAAATTGAGAACATTATCGGTTTAGGAATTATTGAGTTATCTCCTAAAACTCATTTCATACGCAGATACCTTTTGATATTAATTTTTCGATAGTAGGCACGAAACCGCGTGATCCGACACGCACTTGGCCGGTTTTTTTCTATTAACGATAATTTTATTATATATGTATACATGTAGTTTCATTCTTTTACCCTTTACGTGTACGTACGTTACGTAAGTAGGTTCACGTGTTAGAAAACTGTACTTACTTTAGTTAGCAAAAAATTACACGTCATATTGGACAGGGGGGGGAGGAGTCCTGAAAATATCACCAAAGATCACCATGGGGGAGGGGGGCTCGAAAAACAAGCCAAAAACGTATGACGCCATTAATGGACGCCCCCTAAAGGCGGACATCCACGCAAGGACGCACATTGCGCTAAACACAACTAATTAAAGTACACACACGCCTCAACGTTACCCAAGTTAGCAAAAAGGTCACATAAATGTCGAGAGCGTCTGGGAATAGTTGCAGTACAGCTGTTTGGTATACAAATGGCGTGAGAAAACAACGGGCGCGGTAAAAGAGTAAATAGAGGATGTAGTGACAACTGTTAGTTCAATTATAATCAAACATCGTTAAACGTAGTAAAGCGCGCGTCGAGACAGATTTATCCTGTGGTAGACTGTAGATAGTAGGTAGAAATTTTGAAGTAACAGTTTGTATTTGGTTTAATACAGACTATCACTTGTATAATACTTTCAGGGTTTTGTTTAAAAAAGCATTTGTTTTAAACTATTTTGATTGATTTTTATGCGTACCTATTATGACAAGATATTATCGATATTGTTGTACCTATAACATGTTTACCCTTAGGGGTGTTTGTTGTCCTGCTATTTTTAAAGGTTCTCGTTTTTAGAATTGCGATATTTTCCACATGTGATAATTTGGGAAATTTCTTACATTACGCAACTTGATGTCTGTTTATCATGTTTATTTGTTTCTATACCCAGTATTTAATCGTATTTGTAATGCTGGTATACCAGTATTGGGCCATATTACAAAATACCGATATTGCATTCGCTATTAACGTGTTAACTTAAAATCTTCTAATAAGAAGTGACGAAGATTACCGCAATCTGATTTCAAAAATGTTTTTTTTAAGGTGATACTAGTAGGTACCATCGGCAACACTGATGACTGGTCATTTATAGTCCTTACTACAACGGCATAAGGTCTACCGATGGCCGGTTAAGGGTGTTGCTGTTTGTACGGTCACATGTGAGAATCATTCACTTGACGTAATGAATATGGAAACAACAACGGACATCTGGCGTTCCCGCCTAACAGTGAAAACATGCGAAAACGAGAGTCGGTTTAATTATACAATATCGGGATTAATCAGTAACGTAATATATTAGCCTTGGTAACAATTGATTATGTTTTTAGTGATGTCATATGGTTTGCCTACCGCGCACTAAGAAAATCGAAATTTCGTTAGCTCCGTCTCTATCGCTCATGCATATTCGAAAGAGAGTGATGCAAACAGACGATTGAACGAATGAAGTGGTTCGCGGTTATTATTTATTTATTACTTACTGAACTAAAAATTGTAACATTACAGTTAAAATATTACAATATGACCAATATTGAACTAATAGATAAACAAAATAATTTTGGTCCACATTCACACATACAGCTCTATAACAATCTCTTCCATATGTCTATATCAAACTAAAATCTATGCGATCAAAATCATCAAATACTTGTATGTAAGAAAGGTAAAGTCAATATATGCCCGCGTATTTAGGGACAACTGCGCCTACCATAGATATCGTCGTAAATAAATAGTTACGGCCCTTTCACCGTGGCCGCACTTTTCACCAAGAAACTGAAAAGAAAGCCTTAACCTCATTATTTCCGGTGATACTTAACTTATCTAGAGTAGGCGCGGTTGTATCCTACAGTACAGGCAAACTTGACGCGACTGCCCGTACTTAATAGGTGAAGAGTCTTAAAGTGTATTCCTTTCTTTTAAAAACGTGAAACACGCGATGAGCTTCATACAAAATGGAAGTGATCAGTGACACTGACGTCATCGCTTAGGTAAATGGCCCTATTTCAGGTAGGGTGAACTCAACCGTACTGCGCGTATAAAACCAGCATCCTTTGAAGTATGGTTAATTCCGGTCTCTAGCGACATAACAGATTGGCGCGACATTTTGTAATACATATGTGATGGATCGCAAACAGTTGTGCTTTCTACCGTTGACGGACATCTCATATTATTAAACTTCCTTGGTCGGCCGGTAAACTGTTTAATATAATTAATAATATATTTTATTTATTTCCATTTAGGGTTAGATAATATAAACCTATAGAAAAACTATAGTTTTTTATTTATTTACCAATTCATAACTACCTACCTAGCCAATATTTGGAAGCGCGGCAAGATAAGATGCAATGTAGATGTGTAGCGATGATAACAGTGACGCAAAAGATAACTTTACAGTTTCCAAATATCTATATAAGTCTGGTATAACCTTATATAGATGTCATATACAAAAGAAAAAGTGACCTAGGCCTCTGGTGCCCAGGGTTGGGATCGAACCAGCGTCTTCTGCATTCGCAACACACACACGTGAAAATTCGACCGATGCCGCTGTGACCCGGGTAGCCTAGTGGTTAGGGCGTCTGCCGCGAATGCAGAAGACGCTGGTTCGATCCCAGCCCTGGGCACTGGAGGCCTAGGTCACTTTTTCCTTTGTATATGACGTCTATATAGGTTTATAATTTATATAGTAGTGTGTCTACTTAAAATAAACATATCAAAATATTTATTAAAATAATTTGATTTGTTCTTCAAGTCTGGTATAATTCAGATTACTAATTGGGTGTGATGTTATTTTGAGGAACTTATCTGAACGTCTCAGTTACGAACCAATTCGGATTTCAAGTTGAGATAAAAACGAACGAAATGCAAATTCCTAAAGCATAAAATACTTGACAACCTTGAGAACCTAAAAAAGTATGTTCATAAGTGAATACAATAACAACTTCTCACAAAATTAAATAGTTAGTAGTTATAACTACACACAAGTAAACTTAACCTTAAAAACCTAAACTACGTAGGTAGTTCCCCGGTTGGTGTCCGGGAACCGCCCGCCTATGAGGAAATGTTCCATCAGGTGGTGGAACACTTACCTTAAGTGCAACCAGCAATGTGACAGTCTCGACGCTGCAGTACCCGCGGTCCACGTAGTCCCCCATGAACAGGTAGTTGGTGTCCGGGGACCGTCCGCCGATGCGGAACAGCTCCATCAGGTCGTGGAACACTTACCTTAAGTGCAACCAGTAATGTGACAGTCTCGACGCTGTAGTACTCGCGGTCCACGTAGTCCCCCATGAACAGGTAGTTAGTGTCCGGGGACCGTCCGCCGATGCGCAACAGCTCCATCAGGTCGTGGAACACTTACCTTAAGTGCAACCAACAATGTGATAGTCTCGACGCTCTAGTACCCGCGATCCACGTAGTCCCCCATGAACAGGTAGTTGGTATCTGAGGACCGTCCGCCGATGCGCAACAGCTCCATCAGGTGGTGGAACACTTACCTTAAGTGCAACCAACAATGTGACAGTCTCGACGCTGTAGTACCCGCGGTCCACGTAGTCCCCCATGAACAGGTAGTTAGTGTCAGGGGACCATCCGCCGATGCGCAACAGCTCCATCAGGTAGTGGAACACTTACCTTAAGTGCAACCAGCAATGTGACAGTCTCGACGCTGTAGTACCCGCGGTCCACGTAGTCCCCCATGAACAGGTAGTTGGTGTCCGGGGACCGGCCGCCGATGCGGAACAATTCCATCAGGTCGTGGAACTGCCCGTGCACGTCGCCGCATACGGTAACGGGGCATTTCACCTCCTGGACGTTGGATTCCTTAGTCAGGATCTCTTTTGCCTGTAAAGGAAATAGATGTTGGGTAAAAATGGACATGGTTCCTTACGATTGCTACGATTCGTTGATGTTAAAATATACGAAAGATAAATAAACTATTTGTCCAGTTAGTCCTAGTAGTATTAGTAGTTAGTTAGTTTGACTTTCCGTGGGGATTGCCTATATTTGGAAATATGTTTACGAAACCATAGCCGACGTACAGTCACGAACCCGGATTGTTGATGAGCCATTTGCCATTGTTCGTAATTTAGCCGTGTTATGAATGACCGATGTTACTGACTAGCTGTCAACTGTCAGTTACATCGGTCATTTATTACACGGCTAAATTACGATACGAACAATGGCAAGTGTCTCAACAATCCGGGTTCGAGACTGTACACCGTGAGAGTTGCGGTTGGCCTCCGTGTGTGTATCCTAAATTACTGCATTTACTACACGAGTCGCAACAAACCGTACAAATCTGTGGCGACAAATCTTGTAAGGCCCGCGTGTCTAAGATGATTTTTATTGGATACAATATGTTTTATACACATGTTTAAATTATCATTCCAACTGACCCTACTAGTCTTTGTCACGCGACATATCCATTTCTTCTCTTTCTATTTTCTACGATACGAGAAAGTAGGGTTTTCGTGCCCCGCAAACAAAGTGTGTTAGCCTTGTCATGTTAGCCCTTCTGTAAGAAAACAGGGTTTTCTGATCTACCATAACGTGATAATCTGATAATGCTGTAAATGTAACAATACGAGAAAAGGCAAGTTATACAACTGGATTAGTCTATTTAGATTTGCAACGAAAACAAACCATTCACATCGATTATTGTTTAACGAGAACTACGACGTGCCTACTATCGTATTATTATACGATTTTAAGTGAAATTCTATGCTTTTCGGTTAGCGAAACGCAATTGGCAAGTTAATCAAATCAAAGTAGAGCATCAAACGTACGTTTGTTAATTTTTCGAATTAAACGAAGCGCATCGCGTGTCTTCGAGACATTATCATGTTCAAGTACAGATATCCCAGTAAAAGAATTTTAATTCGTTTTCAAGGGTACACCACGACCCTAGAGTTCACTGGCTTCAGAACATTAACCTCGGGGTGGTGGGTGAAACAAAAGCCCGATTATAGGTATATTGGATGACATCCGGAATCTCACCCTCCGGGGAACCATTTATTTCCAAGCTTCCGACAATTCGAATGCCATTATCATTATCATAAAATGAGGAATTGAGGACTGCGCGTTGTAATGTAACATCAATTCAAGTCTGGTCAATTCAATACCTAGCCAGTGTATCTAGACATTTGTTTTCAATAAAGCACACTTGGCTGATATTTATTATTTCTAGTACAAAGAAGCACACAAAAACATCTGAAATATCTGACTAATGTACGTTTACGATATAACCTTTTTTAAATTTAGACGAGCCTACGTAGCTCATGGACAGTCTCCATCATATATATCGGAGCGGCCAAGGTACTCAAAAATATCTGAACATGCACTTTATCGCCTTGAGAATAGAAGCGTTGTTCAGATATTTGTGACCACCTTGGCCACTCCGATATATTTGATGGCGACTGTACGAATGGACATAGGCATAATTTGAATGAAGAATCTTTTTCCAATAATTTACATCATCTAACAAGAACATGATGGTTGGTAGTTCAAACAGTAAGATTTTGCGCAAAAATAAACAATAGGATGAAGGAGCGGCCAAGGTACTCAAAAATATGTGAACATGCACTTTATCGTCTTGACAATAGAGGAGGATCTTGGCCGCTCCGATATATCTGATGGCAGCCGTACATGCTTGCTCATTTCAGGAATTTTGTAGTTTGAAACATTAGTTAATTGTTGACAGAATGTCTCAATGAAGACTGGCTCGACGAACATGGGGACATGAGGAACGTAGAAAGACTTAACCATCAAAATATATTTCTATAATATTCTCTGTATTGTGATTTTTAGTCAGCTTTTTATTGTAATATAAACTGAAAGCTACAAATTGGTTAGGTACCTAACTTGCAATGTTAGTTGGCGAGGACAATTACGCAAGTCGCGTGTAAACAAACTCAACTATATTGCAACCTTTTATGTATTTACAATTATCTTTAGGAAGGGGAAAATTATAAAATGGTTGATTCATAATAATAATTTTAATCAAAAAAGAACCGACTTCAGTTAGACTCCACCTATCCAAATGCAAATGCCCGAGCTGCTGGAAAAAATACTCGAATCCCTTAGGTGTGCCTATAATATTCGAAGAGTTTCCTCGATTTCTCCAGGATCCCATCATCAGATCCTGACCTGGTTACAATGGGACCAACTGTGAAGTATACTCTTTCAAGCAAAAAAAGAATTTTCCAAATCGGTCCAGCCGTCTTCGAATAATCGGTGTTCAGATCATACATAAAAAAAAAACATGCAAAAACAAAGATCCCGACGAATTGATAATCTCCTCCTTCGAAATCTTGAAGTCCGTTGACAACAGTGTGTGTGTACGCAAAAAAAAAGCAAATCGATGTACAGTTTAACCGTTTGGCACACGCATACTAGAGGTCGAAACAGCATTTTTGGCCCACAGTTCCTTAAAAGAATTCCCTAGGAGGGGAGTGCTGAGTCAGTTTTTTTTTTCAATTTTCTGCATTTTTTGAAATTGGGCTTATACACCGTCCACTACAAGGACTAGACGTTGGTATTTACCATGTGTGTTAGATAAGTACAAATCAAATTAATGTTAGCTAAAGAGTGCAATGCGGAACATGGGTAAATTGAATGTGATTAAATCGTCAAAATAGGTAATAAAATCACAATAACTGACAATTAGGTTTAATTACTCGAAAGCATTTTAAACTGTCTTACTAAATCCAGTTTTCATGTTTTAATTATATATCTGGTTTGCTACTAATACAATCCTCACCAAAGACACTTATCAAACATTTTGATTGTTGGCCAAAACAGCAATTGTTCAATTATTGTCAGTTCAGCGAGCTGATGTCAAATTAAGGTTACCACTTGAGCTGAGCAACTTGATTGCCTCAATTCAATCACTGCTCAACTCCAAGGTCAATTTATGAGATTATGAGACATTAGTTTTTATGTTATTTGTATAATTTTGTAAATATTTTTTTTTTCACTAATAAAGTACATAAAAGTATCAAAAAGAAGTATGTGAATAAGATAAGAATCACCTCAATTTTTTTATTATTTAATAGTAATAGTATAAATCAAAAGTGCCCTTTTGGCAGCCTGCAATTACACCTTAATCGATTGATACTTATATTGAATTTGGACAACAACTACAAATTAAGCTCCTGCCGCCAGAAGGGCCCTTTTGAATTAGATTACCACAATTACATAGATTTGATATATTTTCTGTACTGGTTTTCGGTATGGGGTGTTCAATAAAGAGTATTTGTATTGTATTGTAAAAACCATTTAAGGAAATCTAAACGGGAGAAGAAAAATTACACAAAACCCGTAAAGACACCTAGTATTTTTATAATGGTTATGCTATATTTATGAAATACATTATATGCATGTATGTTGCAATTGTTGCTAGTCTCATAGGTTAATGAAGGTGCCCTTCATTGTTTAATTTCTTTGTTCATTATCTGTGAATGCAGCCTATGCAATATTTTGACCATATTGTATGCACATGAGTATTCTAATATTCTTATCAACAATAGCGTTATCCTGCCACCACAGCACAGTGTGGGATTTTCGATCAGATTTGACTATTTTCATTGTTTAATTCATCGCATTAGTCTCGTCAAATAAAAGCTCAGAATAAAACTCCGAAATTTCTATCATGCGTAGTTTTGAAGATAATCAAAAACTTGAGAAATGTCCATAGAAAACATAGAAACGAAATTTATTATTTTACGTGCACCTTTTTTGTGTGATTCTAATTTAGATCTATTAAGGATATACTGGAGTATACATTTCGTCAAAATAAAGTTAAAATTTATAACTCTGGGTGGTGATATAATTTTTTTTAATATATTGAAAAACATTTTTTTGCTCGATAATCCTACAATTCTAGCATTTTATTTCTAAACGAAACTGTTATATGCTTAAGAGACGGTACTGAAAAAAAAATTTAATGAAAATAACGCAGGATTGCCGAGATATGCATTTTTTAATATTTGGGTCAGGGCTGTCACCTACAACTCCGGTGGTGTACCAAGATAGGTAACTGGGTACCTACATAGTTAGAATGTCTGGAAATCCAATGAATTATAATGAGTAATCTTAATTGTTTTGATATTTAAGAGGCTGACAACAGCAAAATTCCCTCCCTATCTTACGATTAGTATGGGAGCTCAATGAAAATTTTGCAAAATGATGAATTAAAAAAATAGTACGCATTAATTGAGAAATATAAAACAACGAAGTTTTTAGTATTAGTGCGGTGGAATTTTGTCCTTAGTTATAGACGTATAAGTCAAGAAACTAAAGACATACGACTGTTTAAAGCAAATTTTAAGATGAAACTTTGGAATTATTTTCTATCGAGCCGATTTTGTCCAATCGTATATCGGAATCAACGAATTTCTTTCAAATATAACGAATAATAACATATATATTTTTTAGTTTCTCAAAACAAGAGTAGTTATAGCTAAAAAACTGTTTGAGTAAAGTCAATTTGAAGATCATCGGGTGTTGTCAGCCTCTATTCAGTACATTAAGTATTTAGTAGATAAATTGTTACACCACAAGGGATGTGTTGTTATGTTACTAACTAACATATTCTTGCCTAAAAGCCTTAACTCTACAGCAGAACGAACGGCTATTATCAGCATCCAGCAGAATCCAGGAACAAATTGGGTACTTTCCTGGGTAAAAAAAATATAATTCTATTTAGTCCGTCAGTTAGGTTATCAAAAATATTGGACACGTATTTTTTATTTTGTCAATCAAAACGGAACTTTAACGGGCTATATCTTTACCAATTTTTGTTTGATTGACAAAATAAAAAATACGTGTCCAATATTTTTTGATAATGTAACTGACGGACTAAATATATTTTCTTAGGAAAGTAGCCAATTCTGGCGTTATGACAGAGAGCACCACACGAGGAAAATCAATAGGCAAATTACACTCCTAGATCTTTTCGGCGTGCGTTAGTCTTCTGATCCTTACATTTCACATTTATCCCTGAAAGACCGTTTAAGTAAACAAAAGCGTCAGCTTATTCCGGCAAAAGTTTTGGCCATTTTAAAACCAATCGAACCAAATTCTTCCATTGCAACAGAGGAGTCGGATTTGTCGGAATTGGAGTTAAACACGGACTTAATTTTCCCTACAGAAGAAATTATAATTCATTCGGATGATGATGATAATGATGTTAACGACTGAAGATTCTCATTCAACAGTTAAATTCAAATTTTCTGTTAAAAATTATATTACGGTATTATGTCTTAAAGTCAATCTTGACAACCATATTTCCATAGAAATCGGTAAAAAACTTAGAAATGTTATAAATCCTAAATCCCGCAAGATTAGCTTTTGAAAGTTTGAGAAATTATAGTTAACCATATTTTAAATACACATAATAAAAAATAAAACGCTAATATTGGTAAATATAGATGAAATAAAAAAAAATGTTTGAAAACTTTAGTAACTTCTAACTTTTAACTGAATGGCACTAAGATGCTGAATTTTTTGTACAATTAATGAGTATCTCTTAATAAAACTCAGAAATAAAAATTGGGACTATAGTGAGGGTACTTCAGTAATTATGCCAATAAACATGTTTTCTTAAGGTCATTGACCTATAATTATTTTTACTTGTTTTTAAAGTGGGTATTCCACTCATACATTAGTATGTTATTTAATCAAAAAAAAAAAAAAATGCAAAAAGATGATTGAAGGCATTGAGAATTTCGTCAGCTCAGTAACTGAACCCATAGCTTAATTGGTAAAGCGATATCGAGCCCCGGTAAGGCGTATCGATGTTTGTTCAAGTCAAACTGGGTTGATTTTTTTTTTTTTTTTTTTTTCAATGTTTCAATGTTTGTATTTGGTCATTGACCTAATCAACAAAAAAATATTATGCATTAACTACGCAAGATAATCATTTGGGAGTTTTACACTGGGATGCAGGATATTATAATGCATATTATAAAAATATAAAACGAGGGTGGTCAAAACTGATCGAAAATCCCACACTGTGCACAGTGGTATTTAGCTATGTTGGCATGTTTAGCACTAGCATACGGACAGGTGATGGCATTATTGAGCACAAACACTAATCGTCAGCAAATCCAATGTAAGATGTTATTTTACTTATTGGTTTTCTTAAAGGACTTTTATAAATGGCTTGTTGAAATAGAGGAAAACATGTTTTAAAGATGTCCACAACATACTTTTGCATGTCAATCCTTACACTTTACTTAATACCTATTTATAGTTGTTAATCAGTAGATGTACAATATATACCAGCAGTATATGCAAAGCAGTCATGTTAATTATACAATCATAACTGCTTAAGTTACACATAATCATAAAGCCCAACTCTAATCAAGATTGTTTACTTAACAAGTCTCCTATCATGTCATTGATTTCATTATTTAGATAACATGGGATTGTGCAAGTACCTTTAGCAGGGCCAATGGGTAAACTGGGGCATAACGCACATCCTGTTTGATAATTTATCTGGATACCATAATTTCCTATTTATATTTTATATCAAATGTGAATATGGACATATGGATGCCTAAAAATCATTCTACATAGAAAGCTTCTTTTAACAGTATTTCAACAGGCAGGGTGCTTGTGGGCTTAACGAGGCTTAACTGTAGCACTCAGCAAAACTGTTGACTTATTATGGTGGATATTACTTAAATATTATTATTCTAGTCTTTGTATGTGTTTAAAATATTAATTGCAGATGTAATAACAAATTGTTTCATGTTCACAAATGATGTCTCCTTAGATACTGAATTTGAGACAATTCATAATTCATACAATTCGGAGATCTATAGATAATCTTACAATTAATTGGTACACCAAGTCATGTTTCAGGAACCATACATGTTTTTCTGTTATCAAATTTTGTCTGACATAATAAACAGTCTTTATATAACTTATAATTGAAAGCAATAATCTAAGTCGTTTTCAATGTACTTAGACAGAGAAGCACTTCATGTAGTGAACTTACCTGTACTATATCTACCTACCCCCTTAATGACAAATTAATCAAAGATGACCAGACAGATACCTTATCAGAAAACTAAACAGAAAATCTATTTCGGTCCGCGAATTAACAAATACCCAGCATCATTTCCGCAGGTTGTCTAAAAATATCCTGTCCAATTAGGCTATAATGGCTATATTGCTCTAGAAGGATACATGGCTGGGTGTGGTGCCATAGATAGGTGTGCATCCTACGTCTTATCACTCGCGCGAGAAGCGGCGATGACCAGGCAACCCTCCGCAACTCTAAACACATAGTTAGTCCCCACGGATAGCCCCCGCTTCCACTAATGTCGGTATGCGTTATTGTAACTACTTCATGTAGGTATATGAATCATACAACATAAAGCCTCCGATCGAGTGTAAAACTTCACAATACTTCTAAAAACGTACGCAAAACAAAACCTTACACATAAAACATGACTAACTAAGTTACATTACCTTGTCGCATAACGTTTTGACTTGATTTTCTGTCAATTGCTTGCATTCGTTTAGCTGCTCTATCCATTGATCCAATTCCTTTAGCGCCGCCTTGTCCTCCATACTTTTGGTTTGTGAAATTAACGTACGAGACGTTAAATTAGGTTTAAAAAGTGTCTTATCTTTTAAGCGTACACAAAACCATGCGAATAAACTATTTTTCACTATACCGAGAAAATTGACTACGGCGGACACTTACAAAATGGCGTACCACTGGCGTGACGTCAGTTACTACGAACTAGCTATTCATACGTTTGAAAACGTTTCGACTACCGCATAATCTGTAAATTCTACTACTGCGCATAATCAATACTACTGATCAAGCTGCGTATTAATACTAAAGGATAACAAATTACGGGATAAGGATAATGAAAGGATATCCACTGCTGAACATAGGCCTCCCCTAACCTAAAGGCGGTAACTCACACATCTGCCGCAGGGGCAATATTGGAGTTGGGCCGTAATTGCCTCCTTAATTGTTATGTGTATAGGCAAGCAGGGGGCAATTTTTAGATTGGGCTTGCGGCAGGGCGGCAGGAGCGCAAAACCTTCCTAGCTCCCTAGATCGCATCTGCAACCCTGCGAGGTTGCCGTATGTGTAGCGCGATTGGGGCAATTTCTCTATCATTTTGTTGGCGACAACCGCGCGGAGTGCACATGACATGTGTCGTTTACAATGATAAAGAGCGTGAATTATGGATAATGGTGATTGACGTGTACAAAGGTCGACCCCACATATAGGATAAAAAAACAAATACCTTTTTTACCGAGAAATGAAACACCAAACTTACGAATTAATGTTTGAAATAAATCACGATCCCACAAAGCATGTCAACATTACTAAAAAAAACTTAAATTTGCGTAGGTACATCCTATAGGTACTTTGTGTATTTATTTTTATAGTTACTAGCTTTCTGCCCACGTCTTCATCTGCGTAGAATTCGTGTGCCTTCTGGAGCTATTATTTTTTCTGGGATAAAAAGTGTTATATTCCTCACTCTAAGCTACCTCTGGCGCCATTTTAGAGACGTGCGTTCAGCAAGGACGTTCACTCATAAACTGAACGGCAGGCGTGTGTGTAGAGAAATCCCAATATTGGCCCGACCGCCGTGCACCCGCTATTGCCCCTGCGGCAGGTGTGTGGTGTGAGTGGCCGCCTTAAAGGACACACGGTCCTGCGCCACCCGCATCCAGCGGACTCCTGGGCCAGTCTAAAACCGGTATTAGACATTGCAATTTGTAGGGCCCAATCTATTGTGTACCCTGCCTCTTCCTTCCCTCCTTCAGCCCCTTAAGGGCCCCAACTCTTATTACACCTCCCAATCTGACAGATTAGACCCTACAAATTGTAATGTTAAATACCGGTTAAGGGACGCAGCTATGCGTTAGAGGGAGCAAACGATATTGCGATGTCATTCCGTCGTATAGCTGCGTCCCTTAGACTGGCCCATGATGGCCCATGGTGTAGGTGCCTTTAGCGGACTCCTGCGAATTTTTCAGTTTAATTATCCATCGATTGATTTCGGTGCACCACTTGCACCTACTTAGACCGCAATGTATAGTTTTTGGTCAAAATTGCAATGATTGTAGACCTCATTAAAATGCACTCTAATCAAAAACCCTTGCCCTTGCCACTTTAATAAAAGTAGTAATATTAGTCTACGGTGCAATGTTGGATATTTCTACGTTTTGTATTTTTTAATGTTATTGTAATAGACAATACAAACTGTCACATAAAACAAAACATTACCTCAAGTATCGTTTTTAAGAAATAAAAAGAGTATTATTAGAACATACAACACAAAACATAATAAAGAAATATGAAATAGATTATTTTATTTTATTTCACCAAAAGAATCACCAATTATATTTTTACTATTTTTTACATTATCTGTGGCGACTGTGGCGTGTCTTATTTGCGCGATCTGTGGCAATCTGGCAATCAATCCAATCGATTCAATCGGTCTTTTTCTCTTCGCTTGCGTAGCTGAGTGTCGTCGTCCGGTACTCAGCCGTGAAAAAATATTAAAATGACTGAAACATTGAAACATAGAGGCAACCTTGTTGGCCACAATGGGTGGGTTACGCAAATTGCGACAAACCCTAAATACCCTGACATGATCCTGTCTTCTTCTCGAGGTAAGTGCTTTACTTAACCTAAATTCATATCTTTCATCCATGTTCATCTAACAAATCCTAGCATTTTTAAGTTAAATGTGTACTTTGTTTGCAATGTAAAGATATTTATTTGATGAATTTATTCATATTTCCTTCGTACATGATGACAAAAACCTTTGCCACGCGAATCCTGAGCGGCAAGCGGATATGGGGCTGATCTTAATTTCTTCACAACTAGCATGTGGCGTTGCCTAGACAAACTATTTTAATCTTTTTTTACATTTCAGACAAGACCCTCATCGTATGGAAACTGACCAGAGACGAGACCAACTACGGTCTGCCACAGAAGCGTCTCTACGGTCACTCTCACTTCATCTCTGACGTCGTGCTCTCGAGCGACGGCAACTACGCCCTGTCCGGATCTTGGGACAAGACCCTCCGCCTGTGGGATCTTGCCGCCGGCAAGACCACCCGTCGTTTCGAAGACCATACCAAGGTGTGATAAATGATAAAGTTAAACTGTTGTGTTCAAAGGTTTAGTGATAAGAGCCGATGCGCGGCAGAAGACTTAGTTTGCGCCTTTGCGAGGCAGAAGATTCGACCATGGTGTCTTAGCGAGACTACGCTGATATCTATTGTCAGTAAGTAGTAGTTGATAAGACCCCTTTTCATAAAACATATATATACCTTATGATAAAATATTGAGTCTTTAATTTGAGTAGAAACTAACCACATTTTTTATCACAGGATGTCCTGTCAGTGGCATTCTCTGTTGACAACAGACAGATTGTCTCTGGCTCCCGAGACAAGACCATCAAGCTGTGGAACACTCTCGCCGAGTGCAAGTACACAATCCAGGATGATGGCCACAGTGACTGGGTGTCATGCGTGCGCTTCTCCCCGAACCACGCTAACCCCATCATTGTGTCTGCTGGGTGGGATCGCACTGTCAAGGTAATTCTTAAGACTGTTTGAAATGATGTAATTTCAAACAGTGCGGATTTCCTTCTAAACATTCAGTGATTACAGTGTATCAACTTAAACTTCATCAATATTATTATTGGCAAATAAAAAAAAAAACATGCCACCTAAATCATGCTAATCATTTGTAAGTTTATCAGTGACCTTCAGCTGCTAATATATATATATATATATATATATATATATATATATATATATATAGATCCTTATTGAAACTTGGGAAAGATAATTTAATATCCTCAGTCTCATCTGGTAATTCGTGATAATGAGTTAATAATTTTCTATTTTGCATTAGGTCTGGCACCTTACCAACTGCAAGCTCAAGATCAACCACCTTGGCCACTCTGGCTACCTGAACACAGTGACCGTCTCCCCTGATGGCTCCCTCTGTGCCTCCGGTGGCAAGGACATGAAGGCCATGCTCTGGGACTTGAACGATGGCAAGCACCTGCACACCCTGGACCACAATGACATCATCACAGCCCTGTGCTTCTCGCCCAACAGATACTGGCTGTGCGCTGCCTATGGACCTTCCATCAAGATCTGGGTATGTATACATTTTCTTTATTGTGTTCAATCAATAATAATTATTTTTTAATTTCAATTTATTTATTCTTTTTGATAAGTAATACAATTTATAAAGAAAATAGCATAGTACTATAAGATACTAGTAAAAGTCTATTTGAAACTGCATTGAGTTTTTTTATCATGTGAAATTATTGTTCCAGTTGAAGATGTACTATGAAATATTAGTATTCATATTATTCATGTAGACACTGATGCTTATAGCATTCACAGCCTTTTGTTTCCTTTGGCCTGTGACATATGACGTCACTTACCGTCCGCGCATGTGTTATGTTATGATTGTTATGAAGTATGATTGCAGTACCTATTCAGTACATTAAATTAATAGATATTTGCCACTGTTATAACATGTATTTTAATTTGTGTATGATTGACATTGTTAAAATATGTAATTAATTTGGTTTTTATTTTGTTTAGGATCTGGAAAGCAAGGAGATGGTTGAGGAACTCCGCCCTGATGTGATCAACCCCACCAAGGCTGACCCACCCCAGTGTCTCTCCCTCGCGTGGTCCACTGACGGTCAGACCCTCTTTGCTGGATACTCTGACAACATCATCCGAGTATGGCAGGTGTCAGTCTCTGCCCGATAAAGTGGTTTCATTTATTTTATGCCTCTATATTCCAATATGAATGTCAAAAAATAAATGAAAGGACTGACTACATTTGTTTCCATTTCCATCCTTATCTAGTCTAGAAAAGATGTAGCGTTTGAGATAGTAATTTATTCTGAACCATTCCATTGTAATGTAATATCAAATTTACATTAAAATATGTGCTCTTTCAAAATAGCTTAGTACATTAGTGGTTACACAATACAACATTTGTAAATATAATTAATTGTATACTTAAGTTAGATGTTAATATAATTTATTACATAGAAACCCATTCATCCACTTATTTCTACCCCAAATATGCAAATTAGATTGAATCCAATTCAATCATGAACTAAATACATAGAATTAAAGAGGAAAACCATTTTCATCTAAAAGATGTGAACCATCAGTGACTTCTGTTGGTCCTTCTCCGACTTTGGTATGAATAATATATTTTAACAAATCTTCTGATTCTGGTTCCAATCCCAACTTGCTCAGAAAATCTTTACTTAGCTCATGCTGTTCGGAATTGAGCCCAGTTACAAAATTATCTGGTGTTGAAGAGGGAAAAACATATTTCACTAAAGAAATTACTTTTGGAACCTCTTCTTCAAGAAGGTAAAGACAAGCATTTGGGCCTGCATCAAATGTATAAGCAACTTTCACTCCACTGATCTCATTGTATTTGTGAATCACTTCAATTATTTTATGGGACACTTCAGTCATGTACACAAAAGGTGGATACGAGTCCAGGCAGACTGCATGAAACTGGTTGCTGTCTTTCATAGTTATTTCAGCAAACTTGGGAAAATTCTTTTCCTTTATAGCCTGGATAATACTGGCTGTTCGTTGTCGCACACAATGTTGAATACGGTGTTGGAGTAGTTCAGAAGTTTCAGCCGTGATTTTCATGCCTCTAGTTGAACTAGTCTTCTTTGCACTATCTCCAACAACGAGTATAAGTGCTCGCATTTCAGGCCAGTGGGAGGCTTCTGCAACTTGAGTTGCAATCGAATCTTTGCCAGAGGGCTCTGTTCCCGCGTGCCATTGTACGAAACCGCCGTAAACACTTCTACAAGCACTGCCAGATCCCAACCTTGCGACGCAGCTAACATCAGATTTCACTTTATAAAGTTTCGCTAATGCAGTTACTAAGCACGCGTATCCTGCTGCAGAGGACGCGAGTCCGGCCGCCGTAGGAAAATTATTCACAGAACACACATGAACCTTCCATGTTAAAAATTCGTCATCAACACTTTTCTCCCTAGCGGCTAAAGCTTTTATTCCTTCAAGACAATTGACTAGCCGCTTATTTGCGAAAGATTCCTTCTTGCCGTTGAGCCATATTTCGTCACTGGTAAGTTGCGGGCCGGCAAACACCGATGTTTTGGCGCACATTACACTTGTGTCCAAAGTAGCACTAACGGAATCATTTAACGGTAATATCAATTCCTCGTCGCGTTTACCCCAATATTTGATCACTGCGATATTAACAGGGGCAATAACAGTTTTTATATTACTCATTGTAGTGGAATATTGAAAGAAAGTTATTAACTTTGAAATTGTCTAATATTTAATTTTAAATACGTCTGCACTGGCGCGGAAATCCAGGGAATGAGCAAACGGAAAGTATTCGACCAACCAGCGAAGGCGTTTGAAGGCTACTTTTGACGTAAGCGAGATTGTTTGAGATCGTACTTTTAACGCTGTGTAGCTTTTGGACATCTCCGCGACGGAATCGACATGGCGGTACTGCGCTACACATTTCGCCGCGAAACATGAGCGAATTCGTGCAGCGTGGTTCCGGGTTATTAATATAAACTTGTAGCGCGGTAGGTACCGCGGAGATGTGCAAACTATTTAGTTTGCCCGGGGGGTTTTCTAATACGTACTTTAGACATTACAAATTGTAGGGCCCAATCTGTAAGGTTGGGCCCGTAGGGAGCTGAAGGAGGGAGAGGCAGGGTACACAACAGATTGGGCCCTACAAATTGCGATGTCTAATACCCGTTTTACTCTGATGTTTACCTCAGAGATGGCATTAATCGATTAATTTTTTTAGTTAACTAATCAATCGATTAAAAATATCAATCTTACTAATTTAGTTGCAATTAAATTAGTTGTGAGAATGTTCGACTAACAATTAAATTAGTTTTAGTTTCAATCGCCTAAATTTCACGGTTAAATCTATATTAAAACTCGGTAGTCACTCGTTTTGCATTTTTTAATTAAGTTGCAATATACTCCTATATAACTTGCAATATTTAACTAGGAGTAGGTATGTACATTGTATAGGTACTCGTATGTTGTAAGGTTGTGACAATGTTAGTTTGGGTGCAATCTTGCCACTTATTTTGAAGCAGATATCTTCAACCGATTGAGCTAAAATGATGTATACACTTTTAATTTGAAATGGTTGAATGACAGTTTAATGTTATGGCACCATCGAGCTGATCTGGTGGACTATAATAATACATGCACTAGAGTTCGGACTCGTTGATGTCCTCTGAACGCGTAAATGACGATTGTCAAAGGAATTCGGTTGGTTATAAAAGATCGTTATAAAAATATTTAATAAGTTACTGATTAGGGTTTATGTCTAAAATATTGAACATATTGTCATGAATAATTATAGATTTTAGGTGCTTAAGTTATTGCTTATTACGATGCTCAGACATTAGTACTCCAAATATAGGTAAAGGTTTAAGGACACAGACCCCAGGTATAAAGTAAGAAAGAGAACGATGTATGAAGAAAGGAAATCGTTACATGCACTTTATCGCTGTGACAATAAAAGCGTTGTTCCGATATTTCCCCACAGCTCCGATATATATGATGGTGACTGTACACAGTTCTTATTTACCCTTAGGTAAGAGAAATTCAATCCAATTTCAGAGAGATGCACTACTTAATTACTTACTTACATGATAGATAACAAAAAGTTTTTGACTAAAGTTTCATTTTTGTTACAAGCTTTATGACTATCCGAATTTGCGGGTTAAGGAGCTCTTAGTGCTGGAGCCCGCCTAACTGGAAATTTATCAAAATCCTAACCAATTGTCTTCCATATAGCGTTGTAGAGCCCATCTCGGAGATCATGAAAACATAAGTCTTAAAGGTCTTAAATGGCCATAAAGTATGTATGGCGTCAAGTTGAAAATACAATTTTTTGGCCTAAATTTATCAACGAGCCTACATACCAATTTTAAGACCATTCTGGTGGGCGCATAAGATTTTAAGATCATTTTGAGAAATAGTCGATTTCATAGAAAAAATTGCAAAAATTCGTTAAAAAAAATATTTAGCTGGCACAAACACAACTGCATGTTTATATTTAAGTGTCTAATAAGTAGTAATTAAAAATGCCTTAAAAGTATTCCGCAATAAGTCCAAAATTTGAGAAATTCGCCATAGCAGTACTTTAGTCACGGGGGTCTTAAAACACTAAAATTATTATTCATTTTAAACTTAGTGGCACAAAATATGATTTGAAAAGCCAGACGTAATGCCCATAGGCATTTTCTACCAGTCACTTAAAACTCTAAACTGATAAACGTCAAGTTATAGTGCTGGAGCCCGCCTAACTGGAAATTTATCAAAAAACTTAACAATTTCCACTTTCCATATAGCGTTGTAGAGCCTACCTCGGAGATCATGAAAACATAAGTCTTAAAGGTCTTAAATGGCCACAAGTATGTATGGCGTCAAGTTGAAAATAATTTTTTTTGGCCTAAATTTATCAACGAGCCTACCGCTCTAAATTTTGACAGTAGTTAAAGGACATGACTCCTTGGACATCAGTCGCTCATAACTCTAAACTGATAAGCGTCAAGTTGGGTGCATTGAGAATATATTACTGACTGAAAAATGACGTAAATTTATTTTAAATCCTACCGTTCCAAATATTTATAAACGGATTAGTCCACTTCAAATAACTTACATACCCATTTTAAGACCAATCCGGTGGGCCCTTGGTTGTGCCAACAAAATATTTTTTTTAACGAATTTATAGTAATTTGCTATTTTTTCTATGAAATCGACTATTTCTTAAAATGGTCTTAAAATTGGGATTTGGTTTGGTGAATGGGTCCTTTAACTACTGTCAAAATTTGGAGCGGTAGGCTCGTTGATAAATTTAGGCCAAAAAATTGTAACTTCAACTGGTCTTAAAATCTTATGCGCCCACCAGAATGGTCTTAAAATTGGTATGTAGGTTATTTGATGTGGGCTAAATAATGTGTCAAAATGTGGAGCGGTAGGCTCGTTGATAAATTTAGACCAAAAAATTGTATTTTCAACTTGACGCCATACATACTTATGGCCATTTAAGACCTTTAAGACTTATCTTTTCAAGATCTCCGAGATGGGCTCTACAACGCTATATGGAAGAAAATTGGTTAGGATTTTGATAAATTTCCAGTTAGGCGGGCTGCAGCACTATCTGACGAGCCCTAACATGACGAGTTGTAGCATTGCCATCCAAACTAAACGTTTGATATACAATTTTAGCTCATTTGGTTGGTATTATCAAAGAGAATAATAGTTAGCAAAGAGATCTCACTTCACAAATAATCAAAATATCGTAGGGAATAAGTACATGACCATTTTATTTTTATACATCCGTTAAGATGAGGACATCTTGTATTACTATGTTGAACTACACTGAACAGGAGTTCAGTCTGTCAACATAGTAATACCTAGGTTTTCCGTTCAATTTGCTTCTACCATTAGTCGATTACAAAATTTAGTTGTCCGAAATCAATCTGCAACTAATTTAATTGCAACTAAACTAGTTGCACTCTATACAACTAAGATTGATCATGATCAGTCGTCGTTTTCAACCGTCAGTCGCAATTAATTTTGTTAATCTCAATCGTTAGTCGATTACATTTTGCCCATCTCTGGTTGTGCCTTGCACAAAGAATTTAAAACGAAAAAGTAAAGTTCTAGGCAATTTGTGATTTAGAAGAAACGGTGCTAAGATATATTATATAAGAGTATGAAATTTTTACAAACAACTTCGGCTACTGTACTGGGACGTCTCGGCATTTCGATGGTTTTTTGATTTTGAGGGTTTGTTCCGCGATAACTTTAAAACGGTTTTCTGAACTTTATGAAATTTGTTGGGTTGTAGCAGAGATACATATAATTTCAGAGTTCGTATATGTAGGTCCCCTTCTTAAATTAATCCTAGTGCTAAAATGGATCAACTCTCCAAAAGAAAATTCCATCAACATAATTATCAGTAAAATTGGTGTACATGATAATAAAATAATGTACAAAAAATATTTTTTTATATTTTAATAAAACGCAAATTATTTATACTTTTCAAAGTTTTGAAAATTTGATTGATTTTTCGGGTGACACTACATTATCCGCACCGAGTGCCACCCATCTTATCTTATTTGGCTCGGGGTCCCATATGGATACACTTCGACCCAAAGGGATCTTTTGTGTAATTGCCCCCTAGTACACTTACTCAAGAGCTTTTTCAACTATCTCTGTGTTGGGTGATGGAGCTCAAGGGCAGTGCTTTGAGGTCCTCTGGATCTGGATAGCCGATTCCAAAGTCCCTCATTCTTTGTCTGGCAAGAGCGTGACATTCACACATTAAGTGTTTCATTGTTTCTTCCTCTTCGCCACACATTCTACAATCAGTATTATCTGACAGTCCCATTTTAGCCAGTACTCCTTTCACGGCGTAATGGCCTGTAAAAACTCCTGTTATGATTTGGAGCCTTTTTCTACTAAGTTTCCAAAGCTTTTGGCTCCAGCTTGAGTCAACTCTATGCATGAAGAGCTTTGAATGCCTTAGACCTGTCAAAATACCCTACGCTTGTTGGTGTTTATGTTTGGTTGGTCCTTTATGACCGTTGTTATGGTTCCCTTTGAGAGCCCCACAAATGGTTCCGGGCCTAAAAAGTTTTTTTTTTTTTTTTTTATACTACGACGGTGGCAAACAAGCATACGGCCTGCCTGATGGTAAGCAGCTACCGTAACCTATGGACGCCTGTAACTCCACAGGAGTCACATGCGCGTTGCCGACCCTTTACAAAAAGGAGGATTCACTGTGTTGACGGCTAAAGGACCAATAGGGTCCCTCATCGTCAACACACTGGGTCCTCTTTGAGCTCTTTGGCAACCTTACTCACCAGCAGGAACACAACACTATGAGTAGGGTCTAGTGCTATTTGGCTGTGGTTTTCTGTAAGGTGGAGGTACTTCCCCAGTCGGGCTCTGCTCCAGATTTGAGCGAGATGACATTCACTGAACGTGCCCTACCACACTAAGCGAGATGCCATTCGCAGTGCCCATACCTCTCTTTTTGGCATAGTTTAAGGACATACCCAAGTCCGGACGTAGTTTAAGGACATACCCCGGGTCCAAAAGTTATTCATAGAGCCCCTTCTAGCATTAGCATTTTCGTTGCCGATAAAGCCCTCGTGCCCTGGGATCCACATCAGTTGCACTTTGTTTTACTTTCAAGCCTGTTGAGGACTTGGATACCATTGAATATCAGTCTGGACTCCACTTTGGGCGCTATAACACCCGGGGCGGACCCCCCCCCCTCCCCCCCCCCTAGCTACGCTACTGATAACAAACCGCACTTATTCAATTGCAGTTGACAATTTAAATCTTCTGTGTGTCACGTGTGTATGTAATTATGTGTCAAAACGTGAGTTGTGACGTCCGACTCCCACGTTTTCCAAAGAGTTTTAGCCGCGAAACATCTGTCCAAATAATTTTGTATTTTTCCCATATTTAAAATCCGTTTCGAGGCAAAATATGACTTCTAGGGCAATGTTTGGTCAATACAGAACTTTATTGATGCGTTTAAAGAAATTGGAAATAACCCTAGGACCCTAGCTATTGGAATCACAGAGCACTCGATTGTAAACTAATTTTTTTTGGATTATGCAAAGGGTATTTGACATTGTGACCTAAGTTTCAATCACCACACCTCATATACAGGGTGAATCATGAGACGTGAGCAGGAACAACCCTACACACTTAGTTAACGATAATGAATCGGCCGCCATCATGTTTAAGTGAAACAATAACGCCTTTCTATTTTTTTATCGTTTTTGTGTCGTAGACATTTTATTCTCTGTCGTCATGGTCACCCCACATAAACAAATCAATAAAGATAAAACCTTTTTAACAATCACGACAGCACTTTGATTATGAAAAAAATAATTGTCAAATTAAGTGAGATACGATGTTTCCAAAGTAACCAGACATCAATTTGACACATATCACAGAAAAACAAGAGAATATCAGTACTCGACGAAGTGTTATTATTGTAGTGACCATGCGTGTCGTAAATAATTTTAAACTTTTTATTTTTACTTTCAATTTTTTTTGCGCTTATCACACTAATACTGATATCAAACCATAGCTTATTATTAACTGAATCCGTAGTGTTAAGTCTGCTCATGTCTCATGAATCAGCCTGTATAAAAGGAAAACATAAAATTTACTCTACTGATTTTTATTAAAAAAACAGATAAATAATATAATTATTAATTTAATTAACTACATATAACAAAATCGTAAGGTAGGCCATTTATGTAATTTCAACTCAGAATTAAAAGCTGTTTTGATCCTATTGGGATAAAAAAAAATTACCCATAAATATTTCCATACATTTTTCATTATGTTGTTTCGTTGTTCTGTTACCACCATAAGAAGTCTATGGAAAAACAACACTTGGGACACTTTTTTTCCTATTAAAATCAAACGACTCTTTTGAATCTGAGTGTTAACACTTTCGCAACCGGGCAAAAATTTGAACAATAGCCCAGAAACCGACGGAACCCGACAGGCGGGCTACGACGTGCAACGCAATGCCGCACGCCGCAAGCCCGGCATCTGAGCAAACATTACGAGTGCCTACCAGGCAGGTTCTCGGTAATCTAATCAATCACATAAAAATTTCAAAACAAAAAAAAAGTGGATATACTTAACTATAAATAAAATGCCCCAGGAGCTGCGCTTCAACTGGCCATCCGACTTGCTGCTGACCAGGTTACTTAACAAAGTAAATATTTATGTTGCTTAAACCAGAGAGTATATATGACATAGAGCAGCACTTTTTGAGGCTCCAAGTCTGAGGAACCGTCGCAACTCGCAAACAAACCAAAGTTACAGTATAATGTAAGGCAGAGAGTACAGCACCATCTTGTAGCGCTATCAATTACTAGATGGCAAAGTATTGTCCCCGTACATTATGCGGTAACATTGGCTTGCTCTCATTCAGATGGCGCTTCAGACTTATACTCTCTACTTAAACCTTAACAATCACAGATTAAAATTAACATGATCATAAATTATTTTAATTCACTGCAAAAGCACATGCTTTACAGAGCTCCCCCATCAGACTCACATTTTTGATCTCTTTAAAAGTGCTAGTTTGAAGTGCAGCTGGATTTTTCTTGATGAACTTTAGTGCTGCAGTTTTTAAATCTTCAGAGTTGGACATGTCTGCAACAACAAGTACCTCTAGAACATTATCTATGGTCAGTTGTTGTGCCAAAGCATGCTCTGACAAGTCTCGCAAACCTTTTAAGTCATATTTATCTGCATACATCAGCAAATTAAACCAATTGCTATTCTCCAAGTCCGTCACTGACCCTGTGTAGATGAACTCTAGAATGCACTGAAGGTCCTCCTTCATTACATCTAAAGTTACAAAGTTATTCTGACTCTCAGCAGTATCCTCTTTTAGCATAGCTTTGAATACTTCACTGTGCACCACTAACATTGCTTTGTGAACTTTAAATGCATCTCCATCTACTGATTTTATTGTAAAATCACACCCAATTGATTCTGAAAGGAGTGCTCCAAAATCGTGACTAGCTTTTACAGCATCAATTATTTCTTGGTTGATACCTTTGCCTTCTAAATAAGACAATGCAATGTACAACCTTTTATCTTTAAGTGAATCAACATCTTGTTCCGAAAAGCTGTAGGTGGTTACATAGTTCACGGATCTCTCTGGTGAATCAACAAACCTATGTTCTTTGGAGATTGATGAGAGGAATGCCTTGGCATTCTTTCTATCCAGTTTCAAGTCACTACCTTCATTGACTGCTATTTTGAATGAACCTTCATGAGTATTTCCCACAAATAAATGAAGTAGGAATATTGTGCCGACATTTTCAGCTTTGACCGTAAACGTGTAGTCATGCACGTCGTTGATATATGTGTTACCGATCTCGTAGAAGTTTGGACGATGTAATTTTTCATAGATCTTGTCTAGGGCCAGCCATCTCGCGTTACGCGTCTGACAGGTCCGGTTACGCCAGCAAATAACATCAGCGTCCTCCTGCTGAAAATACAGTATTGTAAACTTATTGCACAAACATAGACATTTGTTATGAATCATCTTGGGATTACCCAAAAGACAGAAATAGTCAAGTAATTGCTATTCATTAGTTTCATTACCGTAATTTCCATGGTATCTTCGTCCATATTTTCTACAGAGCTTTTCTTATTTGTATTTGATGGAGTGGAAGAGCTCATATTTTTTTAGGAAATGTAAATAATTAAATTCTACTACAACAAAAAACAAAACGGAGTCGTCAAACGCGCAAACAAACACACACACACGGCACAGTCACCGTCACAGAGTGTCACCGTCGCCCCGTCCCATCCGCAGGTCCGCACAGATACTGTGCTTTGATTAAATTGATTACTCAATGTTATGAAGCGTGGTATCATTAATATTTCGCAGCTCTATACTATAAGAAAATAAACTTATTTATTTAAATTTAGACAAAAATTAAGCCAAAAAAAGAGAGAAACATTTGAAATGCCAGAATCACTATACGACGTTTCATTTTTGGGTGAATTTCTTAGGTTTCTGAACATCCCCCCTAAGTCGACAGTTGATAACTGTATTTTTCTATATAATCGAACGAGCGAAGTGAGTTCTTACAAACAACTTCGGCTAATGGGACATCTCAGCATTTCGATGGCTTTTTGATTTTGAGAGTTTGTTCCGCGATAACTTTAGTAACGTTTTTCCAATCTGTATGAAATTTGTTGGGGTTGTAGCAGAGATACATATAATTTGTGAGTTCGTATATGAGCAGGATCGTTCAAGGGGTTGTGGAGCTAGAAGGCGAAAAAAAATCTTCAGAAGGGTCTTGTTATCTTGGTCATCTCGTTTGCAAGGATATCGCGAGTTCTGAATTCGAGGCGGACTACTAGTAATATATGTTGGATAAATAATAAAAATAACAAACGGTCGCAAAAGCTAGGGTCAAAGAGCTTACCGTGGGACTAGGTTGATTTGTGTAAGATTGTCCCATAATATTTATTATTATTTATTCATAAAAAGTCTGTGAACTGAAACCCAGTACAAAATTTTTAACATTTTGATCAAACATATATATTTTTTAAATACCTACATCATTTTACTGACCTTCTGGACATTCGTTCAGTAAGATTTCGGTTGAAAATATTCCCGAGAGTATAAAAAAATAACAAGATTAAATAATATAAATTTGTGTTAATAAAAATATGAGTGGGGATTGCGAACCATGTTGAGGAAAAGGCTAAACTAAATATTAATTAGACCATCGGATGACATGTAGTCTGGTGTTCGTCGTATGGGCTATAATTTACATATTTAAAATATTAACTATTCAATTTAAAGTAATTAAATAGTATGCGAATGAAAGCCGTGTAAAGTGTATTTTTTTATGTCAGCCATAGCCATGTCAGCACTTCAACACTTGTCAGCTGCGCCAGTGGCAGGTTTTGGAACTACAAATGTTTTTTTTTTTATTCGACGCTGCCATTTTCGTTTTGTGGCACGGCTAGGCGGCGGTTTTAGCGTAAAAAAATGTTGAAATATCTGGCATTTATATAAAAAAGTGTTTAGATCATTGTGATTTGTGTTTGTTCGGAGGTGAATCCTTGGATTACAAGTGACTTTTGCGCCAAGTAATTATTGACTTCCTCGAGTGGAAAGGGTGAGTACTTCCTTCAATATTTCGTGCCTTATAAGATATTTTTACATCTTCGCCCGAGTTATTTGGATTTGCTATTTAATATAGTCTAATTACGGATATTGATCAGCTTTGTTTATCAAGCGACGACTAATTTATTATGCGAAATAACTTCTCGGCAAAATGGGCGTTATGATGTGTGTAGGTTTATCATTGCTAAATTGTCACCACGCCTTTAGACGATGTATTCATTAATTTAGTCAATTCTTTATCTTAGAGTCATTTGGTGTAACACTGTGAATTGCGAATGAGAATAAATAAATAAATTCGGTGATTTTTTAATGATACTAATCTTTAGTATGAGTGGCAGCATAGAAAATTGTTTATGTGTCATTCTGAGCATAGTTTAAAATAAACAAAAACAAAATAAATTAACTTAACCCAGTTTATAAGTAAAAGGTTCTATAGTTTCTGTTCCAATCTGTTTAACAAAAAAATATAATATCTTCGCTATGTAGGGAGTCCCTGGGAGAGCCCCATATTATTTATGTTACCAATTTTACGGATCTCACTAGGCAAGTGTCAGTAAACTTGTTCATTTCACTAATAATGTAAATAATTCTAATTCAATTATGTACCTTTAATTGTACATATAAAACTATTCAAATATTTTGTGAATTACATACTGAACTAAATATAAAACTTAGTGTAATCTTTTTTTATGCTTGTAGAAATGTAGGGATGTTAACGAGTCTAAGGGTAAAACGAAAATAGTAAATATTGGTTAATTTTATTTTTAATGTAAGTTATTGTAAAAATCTACACAATCTGTTCAGAAAATATATATGGTTCCAAATTTAAGTTTTGGTAACCTACTAAAAGGTTTCCTAGTATCAAAAAGCTGAATGTAGTGAATTAGTCAGGATTACACTTCATTATTCAAAATTAGAAATTTTTAGATAGTGACTGACCAATCTTGATTATAAATTTTTTGGAATTAACTAAATAATTACTTAATGAGTAAACACCAAGTTTTGGATGTTACAAGACTTGTCTTCTTCTAATGAATCTTTAGTCATGGTGGCTTACACATCTGTTTACGATATTAAGAGCCACAGCACCATCTGTCGAGTCTAGAGTTATTCTGTCAGCGTTAAGTGACAAACAAAGTATTAGAAACTAGGATTTAGTGTCTGGTGTGACCGATAGATGACACTAGTGCTTTAACCTGAAATAAGGGAATGCGATTTTGTATGGATATTGTCCATCCATGTCTATATTATCCTTGATCCTTAGTATTATTTGATCGGTGCTAGCCCCAAATTAATTGCCTTGGTTGTCCATTTAGATAATCTTCAAAAACAGCGCTTGGCAGGGTTTCAAAGGAGCAATAGAATCAGAGAGCTAAAGTTTTTAGAATATTATACATACTAAGGTAGTGGTTCTAAATAGTGTTGGAGCAAAACTAATGTCACAAGACTCAATAATAGAAGGATTTGTTTGTCAGTGTCCATTAAGGCGGAATCAGACGGTTCATTTTTCGTTCATTTTTATGTTTCATTCCGCACCTTTTACCCGAAGTGACACGTCTGATCATAAAGTGAACCAAAAGTGCCGAACAATCACCCGAGGTTCACTCGGATGAATGTTCATCCGAGTGAACCGTCTGATTCCGCCTTTAGAAAGTATGAACAACTCTCATTTTCAGGCTTATAAGCTCAAAAAAAGAAAGAAAAAAAAGAAGATTTGACAATTGAAGAAGCCTGGAGAGCTGTGTCTTTAATCTCTAGCTCCCCATAGTCCTCATACTAATACAAATTAACTTCAAAGTATTTTCATAGGCATGATGAATTTTTTTCATGTGTGGTATCAATCAATTTGTTTTGTTATGACGATCAAATGTCTATAAGAGGCCAATTGCGTTTAAGCAACACAAAAGTCTGAAATGAGACTTGAAGTCAGAGATTTGCATTTGTTTCTCAAAACGCTCCTAACAAAATGACGTGCAAAAGTGACATCATGATCGAATAGCATATAGCTTTTCCATACTTAACAAAATGTTTACAGTATGGAAATTATGAAGTATCTATTTTTACAGTGAAATGTTGCGTTTATGTATATGGTTGCCATACAATTTATTTTACAGTAAAATGTTAAAAATCGAATGGTATCATTATTTTTTTAATTTTGTTCTTTACAAATCGTTAAATTTTGAAATTTTGAAGCCTTTGAACCATTTTAACCTTTTGACCGCCAAGCATTGAACAAAAATGACGCGCCACCGACGCCACGTAATCGCGTTTAGTCAAGCGAAATTGAACTTTGCGGAAGCCCGCGTAGGTCCCTATTGCATTACGAAGCCTGTCGGCTGTAGCCGTCGTTGGCGTCCTTGGCACAACTTTTTGATGTCGGCCACAGCCGACTGTGGCGGTCAATAGGTTAATAGAATTTTTTAATATTAACTTTTTTTTGATATACCTATTTATAATTTTGCATCAACTAAATTTTATTGCATAGTTCAAAGTGTGTCATCAACATCATCCCTATTGGAACAGAGTTGTATTTCTTTTGTTTTGTTTATAAGTGCATTGTAATGTGTCTAAATTGAAGAATAAATATCTTTTTTAGGGTTCCGTAGTCAACTAGGAACCCTTATAGTTTCGCCATGTCTGCCCATCCGTCCGTCCGTCCGTCCGTCCGCGGATAATCTCAGTGACCGTTAGCACTAGAAAGCTGAAATTTGGTACTAATATGTATATCAATCACGCCGACAAAGTGGTAAAATAAAAAGTGGATTTTTTTTATTTATTAGGGTACCTCCCCTATACGTAAAGTGGGGAGTGATTTTTTTTTTCATTTCAACCCTAACGTGTGATATATTGTTGGATAGGTATTTAAAAATGAATAGGGGTTTGCTAAAATCATTTTTCGATAATGTAAATATTTTCGGAAATAATCGCTCCAGAAGTAAAAAAATATGCGTCCCCCCCCCTCTAACTTTTGAACCATAAGTTTTAAAAATATGAAAAAAATCTCAAAAGTAGAACTTTATAAAAACTTTCTAGGAAAATTATTTTGAACTTGATAGGATGAATAGTTTTTGAAAAAAAATTACAAAATAATTTCTGAACTAAGTTTGTAATTTAACCGTATAAGCAGGTGTTTATTGTACCTGTAATTTCTACAAAATTACAATGAAATGACGTGCTTTCAAATAAAGTAAAAACGGTGAAAATCGGTTCACGCAATAAAGAATTATTCCATAAAAATCATCTTCTATACTTTAAGCTCGCGCGCAATAGTTTACTTAATTTGCCGATAGATGTCGCTGTACGCGGAACTCTCATATCATATCCTACATGGCGGTGTTATTAACTCTTAAGTGGGGACGCTTACTGTGACGGACGGAAAACTACGGAACCCTACACTGAGCGTGGCCCGACACGCTCTTGGCCGGTTTTTTTTTGCTTGATTTTATAACAAGATAAATTCCATCCTTATTTTTGTGCCTTTACATTCAAATTTCACTGCCAATTTTTATTGTATGGTGGGCTGGTAGCGGTAGTAGCTGGTAGAGGTTAAGTTTCGATATTCAGTATTACTAGGATAAAAATAGCATGTATCATCCATTTTAATGTGATTATGACCATGTATCATATCCTGTTTTATCATATGAGAGGAACTTGCCGTTGACTGGATTGGACACTAATACCTTTACCCATCCTGACTAATATATTTGTGCAAAAGTTTGTGCTATCAGCCAGGGTTATAAAAATGGTACACTCTTGAAATTTACTTCAATATGCATATTTATTTTTAAATATAGATAGGTTTTTTTATACGGAGTTTAGCAAAAGCATGTCAGTTAAAATCTATAATATTTAAATGTATCACTTTCAAAGGACACAACATCTGCATCTTACAATGATACTGTTGACATACTTTGACATGTAAATGTAAATGAAAGTTATTCAGATTTGCAATTTTAATCTGATTCTAATAGTTGTCACTTTTTCTTTCATTTAAATTTAGGTATTATGTAATATAATTTAATTAACACCTCATATTCTTTCAAACATACATAATGTATTACTTGACCCAAAAGCTCATAGTTAGTACACTCACAGTTTTGTAATACTTTGTTTACCATTACATAATAAGAATTTGGTATGTGTATACCAGATATAAGAAAATAAATATGTAAATAGAAATCTATGAAAAGTATGTAAACAGTGCTATTCATTATCTGAATTCATGAAAGAGAAGTCTATCTTCTCTGTACTGTACTACTTCCCCATTCTCTGACAAACTATTTAGGTCTCCCTCTGCTTTAAACCAAACACCACTCATCTTCAATTCAAATTCCATCAGTATTATGCCAGAATATTATTGACATAGCCATCTTAGCGTATTAACCAATTCATTTAATTGGGATGACTTGTTGCACTTGAATTTTGGTCTGTAATCAATGTAATGTAAGATGACTTATGCAGGTACGTAAAAGATTTCAAATAAAACAATGATTGTACAAATAATTATTTTAGTAATAAATCCATTTAAGCTTGACAACTTGAGTTATTTTCTACTTTCCTAGCCAATTGCACAAAGTGCAGATAATAATTTATCAATATATGTAGTCAAACTTCACTGGTTAGGTTATGAACTTATGAACCATAGAACTAGTCGCCTTTCTATCCTAAGCTGTATAATAAAACTCTACAAAGTCGAACCTTCGACTCCGTAAAACCCCGTACTTTTAAGGAATAATGAAACATATTCCCGCCCGCCTACAATAAAATAAACTACAAGGGGACTACCCCTACAGACACGTCATAGCCCCAAGTCCCAACGATATTCAATTTGTTTCATTTGCATTCCCTTCCAAATCGATATGACCAAAGAAGTCTTGATACCTATACTAGAAGTAGGCGATACCTATCCTAGAAGGCAGTTTTGACTCACGTTTCCGTTTCTGCAGCAGCTGTGGTGGTAAGTATGTATTGTATCTTTAGACTTAGAGCATAAGCATAGCATAGAGTTTTAAACTAGAGGCGTGTCTCCCAAGGGGGTGCTGATACTCAAAGACATGACAATACTATTCATAATCATAATACTCTATGGACAAGACTGTAAACACTGGCGTTTCTCTCCAGCTGCCCGGTGACAGTTTCACACTACATAAACGACGCGTGAACGACCATTCTCTTGCCACGGAATACGGAACCGCCGTACTTTAACGTAAAATGCCAATATGCACCGGCGCTTAGACCTGACTTTGCATACTAATGTGCCCATTACATGATTATGAATATTATGATGTGCTATATTGGTGCCACGTTCTCTCATTTACATAGGTGTATCGCCGGATATAACGAGCAGAAAACGTTAAAAGAATGTATGAACATTAAATAACTACTGTGATGCCTCATTGTCAATATTTAAATGAGATGGTAACATCCTTTTACCTATCGCATTTGCGATCGGAGACGACGCAGGCCAAAGGTTAACAATAACGATATTTACCGTTTAATTCATTTTGTAAATAACATCTCCCGATCCTCGTGTCCCTTTACATTATTTGACTTTTAAGATGATATTTTTGACATACTTATCTGTTTGGTTCGTCGACACATTAGGATTAGGGGAATAAAAAAAAATATATCTTGTAGATAAACTTTAATTAGCAAATGAACCGTAATAAGCGTTTGGAGCACTCGTAGAAAAAGTATTGTATACAATAGTGACATAATTAAGCTTTTCAATCTCGTAAACGACATGACATGGTATATATTGAGAGCAAATGATGCGTAGTGCAGTGGCAACGGGATAATGGCTCGCGGTATTTGAGCTCCCGAGGTGTTGCGAAACCGTCCTTGTGTAACCCGAACTGAGCCAACTTGAACTTTATTTTTTGCCCCCCTACCTCCCTCATTTTAGGTAGCGCAAGTACCTCTCACGTCTCTCAAAAAGGAGTCGCAAGTTGTCCCGCTATCGCCGTCGAGGTCTACTGGCTCCTCCGTTTGACTCGTGAGGCACCCACTCACCCACTCAGGTTTTTCCATTTGATGTAAATCTTTTACAAAAAAATACTTGCACTCTTAATTGAGGACCTTCTTTTTAAAAGTCAGCTTAAAATTTAATCATTAGTAAAAATAACCATCAATCCGTTAGTGGCACGATTTTTCTGTCCGACGCTTGGCGGTCAAAGGGTTAATTAAATCTGGAGCAGAGCCCGACTGCTGGGGTGGTATCTCCACCTTACAGAAAACCACCGCCAAATAGCGTACTCTACTCACATTGTTGTGTTGCCGGTGAGTAAGGTTGCCAAAGAGCTCAAAGAGGATGCATTGTGTTGAGGACGTGGCACCCTCTTGTCCCTTTTGCCGTAAATACAGTGAATCTTCCTTTTTATCTGGTCCGAAATGCGCATGTGACACCT
Organism: Pammene aurita; assembly: GCA_947086415.1. NCBI lineage: Eukaryota > Metazoa > Arthropoda > Insecta > Lepidoptera > Tortricidae > Pammene > Pammene aurita. The sequence continues at coordinate 24,591,189 of OX352308.1, read as the reverse complement.
CTAGAAGTGCAGGCGTCAATAGGCACGGTAGCTGCTTACCATCAGGCGCGCCGCCGTATGCTTCATTGCTAACGTCGTGGTATAAAAAAAGTGGGACCTTTCACTAAACTCGCCTACTTATAGTCGGTTTGGTTAGCGAGTTCAGAAAAACATCAATGGACAGAAAGAATTAGGTAAAATAACTCGTTTACACTGATTCCTTAAGAAGTCAACTTTTAATTAATAAATGAATTGTAAAAAGCATGTATTTTAGGTGTAATGTCCTGGACTGGCTGATTCTTCTCCGACAGCCAAACCGAGCCGTTTGTCCCGTTCTTGAACATTGCCACGAAAGCTGCTACAGCTGATTCAGCTCTGTGAAATACAATGCATAATTGTATTAGGAAATGATTAGGAATCTTGCATAAAGGCGTGTATAGTCGCCATCGGATATAGGAACGCATTGTCAAGGTGATAAAGTGCATGTTTCGATATTTTTGAGTACCTTGGCCGCTCCGATATTATATTTGATGGCGACTAACTATTTGGAAATCTTAGCGAAAGCATGAGACATTTAACAATAATGACACTGTATACCTAAACATCATACGGCTGTACTCACCAGACGCGGTCCGAGGGTGGGGGTCACATGGCACATGACCCCCCCCCCCCCCCTCCAAATCGTACACGTCAAATAGAAAAAATAATTTCTGACCCCCTCTAAAAATATTTCTGCATTAGTGACCCCCCAAAATTTCAGGATGCGACCGCGCCTGGTACTCACTTGTATTTAGTCACTACGCGCGATATGTTTCGGAGAGCTTAGCACGGTTAGCACAAGAGTGACGCGACAGTATCTCGCGCGCGAGATAGACTGCCCGCCTCTTTTTAAGTGATACAGTCAGAAAAGGACGGATAACTGTCGCGTCACTGTTGTGCTAACCGTGCAGGTCTCCATCAAGTGAGTACTTACAGCCGTTTCTGCCGTTTGATGTTTCTACAGTGTTAGTATGTCTCACGAAAGTTTAAAATCAATAATAATGACATTAACATTATATACTAGGGTACTATCTAACGACCATAAGGTACAGTAAAGTAAAGTAGAATTATATGCCTTGCATTGCAGCAACTTACTTTTGGATCGAGAAATCGTTTATGGTGTTTACAAAGTCTTCGCCATATTTTTCGTTGTACACCCTCTCAGTCAGGTTTTGCATGAGAGCCGTATCTGTTGCCCCAAAGCATATTGTAAGTACTCGTATTCCTGTCGTCTCTTCAAAGGGAGCTTGCTGAAAACAAATGGGTACATTTTGGTTCCTCGTGACTTTGTCACATAACATACACTTACCATCTGCACTAATGTCAGTTTTTCAATATGTTGATTATTGCAACCTAATATATAGTTACTATATTTTGCGTAAACCTGTTATTCTGATTTTATAAGAACATGACATGACACTGTCCTTAAAAGTATTTATACTATACTCTATGTCTTTAGGTATTTAAATAAAAGTAAACAAACAATTTTTACATTTTCGGGTAGTGATAACTTTTATTGGTTAACCAATCAAATACAAAACTGCCTGGATCTGTCACTTAACGACCTGGCTTTAACCAATATTATTTTATCGTGTAATGTTTTCATCTACCCTCAACTGGCTTAAGGAGCCATTTGAGGGTAGATCTTATTTACTTTTATTTAAATACCTAAAGATACAGAGTATAGAAGGGTTAATCATTCCGATACCAGGGTATCATCAACGATAGAGTAGTCTATAATGAAAAGAATTCGTAGCAAATTAAATAAATTCGTTGACCTACCGAAAGGCTTTGGCTGAAATGCAGCACAGCGGCTTTGGATCCGCAGTAGATTGGGGTGGACCTAGATGGGAAGAGAGCCGCTATGGACGCAACGTTTATGATGGTCCCGCCTGCTCCGCCTTCATCTTTTCGCATATGCTTGACTGCGCTCATCGTAAATGAAACCAGAACTTGCTGAAAAATATAAATAACGTAAAAATTTACTTTACGAAATCGAAATATACGTCAAGATTGATACCTAGTTGGTTACTAAGTTCTGTTACCAGATTTCTGACTGATAAAATATAAACAAAAGTTTGAAAATCAAAAATTATAGTAATTATTTAATAGCCTAATTTCTAATGAAAATAATATGGTATAATAATATACAAATCGGATAAGAAATTTATTGAAAATCCTTGTAAAGCACAAGATTGCCTGAAGACGCAAACACGCGGTAAATTTAAGAAAATTACACTTTACAAAAGTACATCGAATAAATATTTCACCTTTGTTTAGAAGGTTCCATTGCTTGTTTGTAAGAAAGCTGTTTATTAGAGGTAATTGCGTGACCACCATTTAATTTTCTCGCGATTTTATCCCACATTTGAAATATTGCCTTTTTTTAAGTTTTTCACAAAAGACATAGATTTAGACTGCTATGGAACAAGCAGACTTGCAATGTATAGTCTAGTATTTTATTCACATACATATACCAAATTGAAGCCAAAGAATATAGCTACCGAATTGTGTAAGACTGATGCGTCTTAAAGGTGATTAAAAATAAATAGACGCGTTTTACCTGAAATAAAACGCATATTAAAATACTTACCTCACTGGAAGCTTTATAATTGAGATAGCATATCTGTTTCCGTCGAATTATCACCAGCAAAGTGCTTTATTTGACTTTTGATTCCAACGACAGTGGCGACACCTGGCGGATCGCGCCATTTTACACAGGTAAAAAATGTCCGGTGATCGCTTTGTCATTGGCTCAATTACACCAGGCAGAAATGAAATGAAAGCTTCCAGTGAGGTAAGTATTTTAATATGCGTTTTATTTCAGGTAAAACGCGTCTATTAAATTACTTGACCGTCCCTGGAAGCTTTATAATTGAGACCTGTTTGTTATCGCCTGGTGCCGCCACTGCTAAGGTTGATACTCAAAAAACTAATGTAATGTAACGCCAATGTGATGGATTAGGATCTGGATGTACTAGTAATAAATTAAAATACAGAAATAGTAATTTCAACGAGTTAATTCTTTTACCAATTAAAATTTGTAATAACAATATATTGACTTTGCTTATAATATAAAGTTCAACGTTGCCTAAGTAATAACATTGAATACAACGCAAGTGCCTTAGTACAAATCAGATTTACAATCCTGCCTATATTATTTATTATAAATCACTAATCACTATACAGGATTAAATAATTGTGTGACATTTGTATTAGAAGTACTTGGTATTGCTACTTCTCTCCTATAAAATCGCTGAAAAGTGTTGGCTGATTGCAAATTTCGACGCGCTATAATTTCATGGAGGGAATGATTTTCCCACCAACTTTAAGAGGCCACAGCTGATCGGATGCTACCTGGAGCAACTGTTATGTTTGCTTCTTTAAACAATGTTTTAATCCAGTTAGCTAGATATAACCGTCCGTGAGGACGGTTGCTGTCTACAGAGTTACAAATAAATTTAACGATTTAGCAGAATTACGTCTTTCATTCAAAGGGGAAATAGTTCGTTCAATCCAAAAAATAGGATTTATTAGTGTTAGCCAACAGCTTCCAACCGGACTACCTGTAATTACCTGTGTCTATTTTTGAGCCAAATTGGGGTCAAAATATTATGCTTTCATTTGATCTTATACAATTTCCAGGGTCAATTGTTAGCAAGGTCAAATCATGTATGCGTCTACCAGAGCAAAGAAGTAGTAAAGTGGCTGTATGACGAGTTGTCTGAAAGATATTGTTTTCATCTACTGTATAATCAGTTAAAAAATCAGCCAGCTTACTAACATCCCAAACTGGAGGTTTAGGTACTTTCGGACACCTTAGAGAATATGCTTTACCAGAACATGTGAACTTAAGCAACTTGAAGTTTCAGTGTTACACAATATAGAAACTACTGTATTATTATGTTAAAGTATGGTATTATAAGATAATTTATCTATTAAATGTAAATCCGTTAAAAATTGTGCCAATTGTGATCCTGTGGGATTTTTTGGGTTTACATTTTTTGAACTGGACCAGGAGATCCAACGCTCCCAAGCTGTTTTGTAAGTTCTTAGACTTACTCCAAGAATTTTTAAAGCAATGATTGTTGATCCGTGTTCCAAGACTCTAGCGCCTCGGACCACCCCTACAATTCCAAACTTCGAGAATTATTTCCTCGACCTGAGGAGGCGGCAGCCCTGTCGCCGTGTTGACGAGATTTCTTTGTAGATTCCTCAGGGTTAGCGGCGCAGCTAGCGATCAAGCTTTCTCCTAACGAGGAACTTCTTTGAGAAATATCCCGGTCGACTCAAATGAGACAGGACTTTGGGTATCAGAAACGGTGGTGGAAATACCCACGCGAGAGGGTAATACCAAGGAGTGCTGAATGCATCGTGGTAAAGGGCTACAGGGTCTTTCAGGTCTCGGGTTACATAATTGTGTACCAGGTGGGCTGTTGCCGAGGCAAACAGATCTACCACCGGTATTCCCCACTTCGCAAACACTATGTCCACACAAGCCGGTAGTAAATGCCATTCCGGAGGAAGGCGATTACGCGATAGGTGATCGGCTTGACAATTGTTCTTGCCCGGTACATAGTGTACGCTGAAGTATATCTGATTTTGATCTAGGAGATCGAAGATCTGATGGGTTATGTTTACGAGGGCTACTGATTTGGACCCCCCTTCTTTCCTTAGATGGGCTACAGCTGTTCTGTTGTCGCATTGTATGAACATCGAACTGTGATGCAACAGGTGAGTGTAACCCTGAAGAACATGAAGGAGAGCTAACATTTCCTTCTGAGTGCAATGAAGATTCTGTTCTTCTCGTGACCAAGACCCCGAGAGAGCTAAGTCGTTCAACTGTGCCCTCCCAACCTTGATCCGACGCATCTGTCACTAGAAAATTGGTGGGGGGAGGATGATGCAGGGCCGTTGATGCCTTACCCACCAATTTAGTTCGTTCAATAAGCTTTGCGGTATCGGAAAAGGTTTGGTTGAGGGATCTTAGAAACAGGGAGTTTAGAAACATTAGGAGTCGTCGATGGCTGAGCCGAGCCCGCGGGACAACGAAACTGGCGAAATTCAGGGACCCTACTAGTCACTGGGTCTTTTTCAAGGTCAGTTTTCCTTTTACGAGAACCTGATTAAATTTTTGGCGTAATGTTATTACTTTTTCTGTTGGCTGTTGGTTAGTTGTTGTTTGGACAGTAGTTTTGACATAATCTTGGAGGACTCGTGCATTTTGATGCACAATTAAAAAGTCGTCCAAGTATACTAACATTCTGACATTGCACTGTTGTCGCAAGATTTGAGCTACCCAAAACGTTTTCGGAGCCGTGCTTAACCCAAACGGGAGACAGGACAATTTTAGCAATTCGCCGTTGTAAACTAGGCGCAGGAAGCGCCTGTGTATCTCGGCTACTTTCACATGGATGTACGCTTGGGATATGTCGACTTTGCACATCCAGTCGTTTGGTTGTAGGAAGTCGGGAATTCGATGTATGTTTATGATGTGAAAACGTTCGGCCAGTACCTGATCGTTTAGCGCTTTTAAGTTGAAAATTGGTCGAGCAGATCCGTCTGGTTTTGGCACAAGGAAAAGAGGAGAGTTGAAGCTCGGTGACGGCTGTGCTACCTCTAAAACACCTTGAGCTTTCATTGTGTGCACTATTGCAGACATCTCCTTTGACACAGCGGGTGTGAAAGGGGCCCGAATTCACATCGGGAAAAACCAGTGGGGGCTTTGAAAGGAATGGTATGCGGTATCGCATACCACTCTGATTAGATTTAATGTTATTTCTGGTGCTTCCATTTTCTCCCATTGCGTGTGGAAGTGCGCTAACTGGCCTGCTTGAAACGGTTCTGAGTCATGGTTTTTGCCGTTTTTGGTTACCTTTCTAACCTCTAGCGGCATTTCCTCATCCTCTATTACCTCCACGTTCGGGCCGCGAGCCTCGACAATGAAATGACCCTCTTCCACTTGTGTGGTAAGCGGTCTGATTGTTTGGAGGTTGATTTACCCATGGGTAATTTGGTTGTTGACAATTAGGGCAATGACATACACCCCGCGAGGGTGCATTGTGACAAGTTTGCATATGCGTGTTTTGCATGGGAAAGTACCCTGAGCTAGCATTGCATAGGATTCCACGCGATGGAATTGTAGGTTTCCTTAAGCCTTGCCCCCGCGAGGGTCGGCTGTTAGGCTGAGTATTTTGTTTAAGAGGCCAAATTTGGTTGTTGACAATTAGGGCAATGACATACACCCCGCGAGGGTGCATTGTGCCAAGTTTGCATATGCGTGTTTTGCATGGGAAAGTACCCTGAGCTAGCATTGCATAGAATTCCACGCGATGGAATTGTAAGTTTCCTTATGCCTTGCCCCCGCGAGGGGCGGCTGTTAGGCTGAGTTGCCAAAAAGCTTTTCGAACTCCCCCTGCTTTTTCAAGAGCTGATGTAAAAGGATTGGGATCAAAAATATTAGCTGTGGAAGGAGGAATCTTATTTAACAATGCCTTGACAAGTGGTTCTTTAATTTGGCTTGTAATTGAGTTTCTACGCATTTCAATAGCTTCGGCGCGGTGACCACAAACTATTTGTAAAAGATCAGAGGAAATCTTTTGTAGGTCGCCTTTTTGAAAAAGCTCATCGAACTTCATCATTCATCAATTCATCATAAGAAAAATTCATACTCTTTGCCCATGATAAAAGACTACGAAAACTATCTTTTACCGCTATATATGATTTATCAGCATAAGCTAGATGACGTAAGGTATCATACATTTTTACCTCTTCGTTTGTTTCCAGGTCTACGAAACCTGGGGTATGATTGTATAGTTTTTGTGTATATCTAACCTCAGATCATGCTGCGCTTCCCAAGCGCTGGACGTCAAGAAGCATTTTCAGAAAATGTTTTGAAGAATAGGGACAGATGGCTCTTTTAACTTCGTTTCAATATCAAAAGTGAAAGGCAAATTTGAATTTGCGTCTTGACTTTCAGCGTTAGGGCACGGAGCATCACTAACATCATCATTACCATCATACAATTCATCTCTGACAAAATTGACAAAATATCAGGGCAAGAAAGATTTTCATGTGAATTTACATGGCAAGTTCTATTTTCATAACAATTATTGTGGTCAGTAGTATTATCACTTATCATTGCATACCACTTGGGTCAGGCTGCGGCTCTGCAATAGAAATTTCTGAAATAGAAATAGTATTAATCAAAGTTCTAAATGGCACCTGATTGTATTTTTGTAACGAATTTTTTGACAAAAATACAATCAGAAGGTTCTACCTACAAAAAAAACACTATAGACTGGTTTTATGCACAAAAAACGTATTACGTAGTGGTCCGAACAGAAAATCTGTTAAAATGTATGATCACTTAAATATTTTAGTAATCGGGTACTTACATGTTTGATAAAACACTTGAACACCGAATATATTTTAAATAACACCTTGTATAAATCTATTTTTCACAATTTTATAATTGTAACGGTCAGAGGACCTGATTTGCTGTGCACGTGTTGCTTCGACGGGAAACTGATCGCCAATGACAAAGCGATCACCGGACATTTTTTACCTGTGTAAAATGGCGCGATCCGCCAGGTGTCGCCACTGTCGTTGGAATCAAAAGTCAAATAAAGCACTTTGCTGGTGATAATTCGACGGAAACAGATATGCTATCTCAATTATAAAGCTTCCAGTGACGGTCAAGTAATTTAATAGGATTTAAAATCAACGTGATCAAGGAGCGTAATTTTGACGTATATTTTTCACGCCTTTTTCCGAGTGTTATAAAGAATTCTGAAAAACTGCGACAATAATTTTCAATTCAATATATTGTAATCTATTGACTATTAAATAAGCTTTTAAATTATGTACATTAATAATAATAATTAAAATGTTGCTACCTATTCCTATTTATTTAGTGAAAACTCTAGTAACAGAACTTGGTAACCGACTAGATAGTCACAACCTTTTATCTGCACATTTATTTCTCCAAGTTCACTGTACCAGCGGTTAGCTAGTTAATCTCAAAGAGGCTTAATAACCCTTTGACCGCCAAAGCCGTTCAAACACGTCAACGAAAAGTCGTGCCTCAGCGCCATGACGTGATAAAACGTCCATGAGAGATCAAAATACTTCTTAATTAACAACCTTTATAGAAATATTTTTGTATATTTATTATAGCTGTACCATTCACCTATCTTTTTAGTTAAAATTTTATTCAAAATAACCCGTAACTCAAGAAAAAATTAAAAAATACCTCAATGCTATTTAAAAGAACAAAAAGGCACTGCCCTCCTCGCCGTTGACGGGTAATCACGTGAAGCGGCGTGACGTCACTTCGAAATAGTAATCACGTGAAGTGGCGTGACGTCACTTCGAAATAGTGTTGTTCGTTTGAAAGCAAAGTGGTCGATGTTGATTATTGTATAAACATTAACCAAACACTGTAATTATGAATGTTTTTCGCATTTTAAGTTTATTATATAATAAAACTAATTATTAAACTGTGATTCGTGTAGAAGATTAGTTTTAGGAACTACATATCGCAATGTTAAAAAAGGTATATATTTTAAATTTTTACTTTAATATATGCTTTATTAAAAAAGAAAAAGTTTTATTTAAGTCGTAATGGAATAAATACAATACGTGTTATAAGGGCCGTATTTAAAACCTAACCATCTGTATGTCGTTTCTTTTAATCTTATTGCTTCGCCGCATTCTTGTTAATCCTTAAACAATGATAAATACCACGACACGTGGGCTTTCTGTCCATTTCATTCATACCAAATCAGAGTTGGGCACACTTGATTAAAATCGGTGATTGATTACTAATCATCGCTGATTGAATAACCGCTGATTAAATCATAACACAAACCAATCAAGTAATTTCGCCATGAGTAAATCATTAACGACGGGCGCTGATTGAAACTAAAGTAACGCTAATCAACTAAGGCTAATCATGATTTGTTCAATGTGATTGACGAATATATGATTAGAATGTTCTTAAGCTGATTTATGTTATTACTAGAATAAAGCGTCTGTTCTGAATTTCACATATTGAATTAGATACCTATAAATATAAATAAAATAAAATAAAACCAAAAACCAAAACTCTAAAAACCAAAAACCAAATCCCAAAAACCAAATCCCAAAAACCAAAAACCCAAAACCAAAAACCAAACACCAAAAACCAAAACTCACTAAGTACCTAGGTACCGCCTCTGTTCCGTCAGGTTCCGAAAAAAGTGATGGAGCTAGTAGCTACGCAAAATCTAATCATATCATGTAATCAACTTAATCGTTCGTTTAACTAGCATTCTGTCTTACTAATGTAATCACTTCAGCTAATCATGAGTGAAGCTAAAAATCGACATGATTTACTCATGTCGGTGCTCAATCAAGTTGAAAAGCACATGATTGCATTCGTAAACATTTTTAACTTTAGTTTCAATCACGTTAATTTTTGCCCAACTCTGTACCAAATAAGTAAAAATAATGAAATGGTATTTTAGATAAAATGTCAACCAATATGAATGTTATCGGTGAGAGACCGAGTTTAAGTGAACAAAGAATATGTAATTATTAGGGATATACCAAGTTTCTTTAGGTACAAAAGAATGAAATGTGCGCGAGGTGTTTTTTAGGGTTCCGTACCTCGAAAGGAAAAAACGGAACCCTTATAGGATCACTTTGTTGTCCGTCTGTCTGTCTGTCTGTCTGTCTGTCAAGACAATTTTTCTCAGGAACGCGTGGAGGGATCAAGCTGAAATTTATACCAAATACTCAGGTCTATTGTCCCTTGAAGCTGTGAAAAAATCAAACTTAAAAGCCAACGCAATCAAAAGATACAGTCGTTTATGCTGCAAATTTTAGAGTTTTTCGGCCCCGTGCGGTGCGGTCCCGTGAACTCAGAAACTTGAAATTTGGCACGAAGCAACGTTATATAGCATAGACAATGGAAAAATTACAAAAAGTAGACATTTTTAGTAAAATCATACAAAAAAATATTTTTTTTAAATTTTAAACTTACTACCTTTTTCCTCGTAAACGCGTGGAGGTATTAAATTGAAATTTATGTCAAATACTCAGGGCTATAGGACCTTTCAGATGTAGCAAAACCAAACTTTTATGTCAACGCAATAAAGAAATAGCAATTTAAGTCGCATATTTTGAAACTGAGTACTTGCAAGAAACTCAAAACCTAAAGGGTACTTCCCGTAAACTCAGAAACTTGAAACTTGGCACGAAGAAACTTCATATAGCACAGGCAAAGCAAAAATTACGAAAAGTAGAAATTTTTAGTAAAATCATACAAAAAATATTTTTTTAAATTTTAAACTTACTACCTTTTTCCTCGTAAACGCGTAGAGGTATTAAATTGAAATTCATATCAAATACTCAGGTCTATAATACCTTTAAGTTGTAAAGGTTTGTACGGAACCCTCGGTGCGCGAGTCCGACTCGCACTTGGCCGGTCTTTTTTACCTACACACCCGTTCTGTCCGATGTTCATTAGCTTTTATCATAAAATTTATTAATTTGATGGTATTGTTAAACATTTTTTAAATCAAGTAAACAGTTAAAAAACCTAACGTATTTTCCTTCATACAGTTACACCACGGAAATATCGATACAGAAATGAATGAATATCTCTCACCCCCAACTCTAACATCTAAATATATAAAAGAAGAAACTGGCTGACTGACTGACTGACTGATTGACTGACTGACTGACTGACATATCAACGCACAGCCCAAACCGCTGGTTCTAGAGATTCCAAATTTGGCATGTAGGTTCCTTATAAGGTCTAGGGATGCACTAAGAAAGGATGTTTCAAAATTCACCCCCTAAGGGGGTAAAATGGGGGTCCAAAGTTTGTATGGCGAATCAAGATTTGTTAGACTATTTTATCTACACTCACATTGTAAGGCAATGGCTAGCATTACTACAACCGATTTTACTATGATAAGCTTTTTATGTGTGGCAGTAACGTAATTTTAACTTTACACGCTCAACTATTGATGTGTTATGAGTTTTGATAACATAATGTACACCTGCACCCTCCCGCGCATCCGCCGACAGCCCGACACGCGCCCGCGCGACCGCCGGCACAATCGAGTTGGCCATGGCGGTGCAATGGCGGCCATTCTATGGTTTCGGAATACGGCATTTAGGATAAATAATGTACGCAATTAGGCCTTAAAACACTCGTGTGATCTTATTATGAAATTCGCCTGCGGCTCATTTCATAAAACCACACTCATGTTTTAAGGACCCTTATTACGTAACAGTTACATAAACTACTATTATTCGAAACTTCACAGGAGTATTCCTAACTATAAATGAGTAAACACGTGTTTCAGTTTTTTTGAAAATTCAACCCCTAAAAGGGGCAAATGTGGTCACAAAGTCTGAAAATCAACATGGGTATCGTATCATTTTTGAGTACTTATAGTACGCGGGCGAAGCCGCGGGAAAAGGCTAGTTCATAATAAGTTACGGTGCCACCAGCGCCAAAGCCGTCATAACACGTCAGCGCGTGACGTTATCTATCACTTAAGTAGTGCTGTGGTTATATTGACAAAATAAAATAAAATTGTATATTAATTTTCATATTTTTGTAGTTGATTTTAGGTGTAAGAAAAATACGAAATGAATATTCTTTACTATTTTGATTTCTAAATATCTGAAGTGATTTTGCCTAGCTAAAATCCACTATTAGGCGGAAAGAAATGTTTCGTCGATATGTTGTTTTCCAATCACTACGGTATCTGAGTGCGCTCGTGCAAATTTCGCTCTGGCGCTGGTGGCACGATTTTTCTGTCCGATGCGTGGCGTTCAAAAGGTTAAAAATCTTGATTGATTAAATTACAAATACCGTACCCAGTTAACATCACAGGATTTTCTCCAAGTATCCGGCGAGTCGTTTAAAATTCCTGCATTATTGATCATCACGTCCAATTGTTTCACAGAATCCACAACTTGATTGAAACATTTTGTAATGCTGTCCTCGTCACCCACGTCGCATTGGTTAAATTTCACGCTGCCAGGATATGTTTTATTCAGTCGTTCAGCTGTTTCTTTTCCTTTCGCCTCTGCTATGTCAACTATCGTTACGTGCTAGATTAACAAAATTTAAGGTATTTTAGACAGTACTTAAATTTGTTTCATTCATTATGTAATTATCTATCTATATCATAAACCTAATTATCTGACGCTGGCAGTGAATTTGATCGAAATGTCTTTTCATTGAGTTCTAGTGAGAGGTATTAATTAATGTATTTGCGATAAATTAGCTAAAACGATTACATGTTTGGGTCCATTTCATGGTAAACTGTGTACTATGTTCTACATTTCTTTTGTTTTTACTGACTGCTGACTTTCGAAGCGATTATTTCAGAAAATATTCACTTAATCACAAAATAGTCAAAGAAACCTCAATGTTATTTTGAAAGACCTATCGATTGATGTATCACATGTTGATATTTGGTAAAAAATTTTTTTTTAAATTTAGTTAGGGAGCGTTCAAGTATTACGTAACGCAATTTTTGGAGATTTTTGACCCCCCCCTCCCCCCCATGTAACGCGCCGTAACGTTTTTCTGTACCCCCCTCCCCCCTAGTAAAACGTTACGTAACCACCAAGTGACCTTTTTTTACCTAAAAGTCACAATCATGTGGCGATAAGTACCGGAAAGTCGCTAAAATACCTTTGTAATTGTTAGATTTCCTTTATTCCTCGAAGCAGGGGAGGGGTAGGGCTACACGATAATGCGGTGCTGCATGCCCCCGTGCGTGACCTTGTCAGTGGCAGCAGCATCAATCGTCTTGGAGCAGCCAGGAACAAATTTCATGACCAATCGCGTCCCAGGCGATAACTTGTGAAGCGATTAAGGGCGATGTATAATGAAGCCTCGTGAAGGTCAGCAGCCGCTCCGTTGGTGGGTTGAGTACCGGCAGCTATTTCATCACTTTAAAAAAAACACGATTGAAAATTTATCAGATTATAGTTTATATGCTCTTACAGACATGAAAAATCGTCAGCCGGCTGTATCTAGGTGGAAAGACCGTCAGCTGATGCCCTGAAGATCGTATGTTCACGTGACCAGCTGACGGTCTTTTCACTGCAATACAGCTGACTGACGAATTTTTATATTTATAATAGGATATAAACTATCATCTGACAAAGTTTCAATCGAGACGCAATGACCATTTTTTTAATCGATTAAATGTCTTCCGTTCCTAAACCCAGCAACGGAGAGGCAGCTGACCTTCACGAGGCTTCATTACACGTCGCCCTTAATCACTTCACAAGTTGTCGCCTGGGACGCGATGACCAACGAAATTTGTTCCTGGCTTACGGTCTATCTTTCGTACCACAATCATTACTGTTGTTATGAGAGAAAATCTCACACATCACATAGAAAACAGTGTATTTTTAATATCAATATATAATTTCTAATATGACGATTGGAGTCTACGGAGACAGCCGAAGTATAACGAAGCCATCCGAATTGCGGTATATCTACAGCGCCGTTCTGAAGGGTTAAAAAAACAATGTTACGTAACGCGTAGTTCAAACCCCCCCTCCCACCCCTGTAACGTATCGTAACGTTATACAAGACCTCCCCCCAAATTCGTTACGTAATACTTGAACGCTCCCTTACCTGTATGGAGCGCCCCGCTAAAAATTTTTTTTTTTTCAAATTTAACTACATAACTAAGTAGCTGCATACAAAATACACCTTATGTGTAAATTTTATTCAGATACGTCGTATAGTTTCCGAGTAAAATGCCTGTGACATACGGACGGACAGACAGACAGACATGACGAATCCATAAGGGTTCCGTTTTTTGCCATTTGGCTACGGAACCCTAAAAAACGAAACCTTGACAGGATCACTTTGTTGTCTGTCTGTCTGTCGCGCGGAATACGTGGAAGTATCAAGTTGAAACTAACACCAAATACTTATGTCTGCGCGCTGCGGTCCCTCGAAGCTGTAAAAAAATCTTTTAATCAACGTAATTCAAACATACGGCCATTGTAGCCTTATTTTCCAATACTTCGTAGGGGTCTAAAACTTATAGAGTACGAGTAGGTACCTACTTAAATTCCACTTGCCACAACTATACCTCGAATCTATAAGTTGTACTAAAATATTGTGAGATTTGACTAACCACTCTTTCCCAATGTTTGATGAGGGGTTCTTTGGTAAGAAGAAGGTCTTAAAGCACAAGTAAAGGAAAAAATACGAATTAAGCTTGATTCACACAGAGCGCGGGCGCGGGCGGGCGCGTGACCAAGCGGGCCCGCGACGCTTTTGTATTCAGTAGTTTTATATGACCACCTTCACACACGCAGCGGGCGCGGGCGGTCGCTTGTTCGCAAAAAAGCGACCGCCCGCGCCCGCTGCGTGTGTGAAGGTGGTCATATAAAACTACTGAATACAAAAGCGTCGCGGGCCCGCTTGGTCACGCGCCCGCCCGCGCCCGCGCTCTGTGTGAATCAAGCTTAAGTTAATAGTTGTTCCATCACAAAAAATTGCCATGACAAATTTACAAAACGTACATGGTACACATACACCTAGAATCATGAATTTTGGCAAGAAGCCTTACAGCACAAGTAAAGCAAAAAGTCCGAAATTCGTTAATTTGTTGTTCAGTCAAGTGTAAAAATATGGGTGTACTCATGTTACTCAAAAATATGTCCCATAGTATCTTATTCCGTTGTAATAAGTGCGTAGTACCATATTAAATTTATGAGACGATTTTTTCGATACGTATTTTTGCACTTGACTGTTCCATCAGCATCACAATAAAAATGCTATTACAAACGTATTTACAGTTGGTAAACTAGTCACATCACACCTATGTCGATGTATGGAGACAACAGTTTTTTAACGGCAAAGTGAAAGTTGGTCCCTCCATCCAATATTTCTTTTTATTACAACAATGTTCGGTGATTCTTAAAATTGTGCGATGTCTCCATGTGTGTTTTTCATCATCTTACATAAAATATGCCTCTTTACTGATTACTGTGTTTTCTGATCAGTTCAGTTTTACTTAACATTTAGTACATAATTATTAATTACATATTAAAGTTTCGAAATACTTGTTGGTAAGCTAGTTCACACACTTAATGGTGAGTGAATGAAACGCGACTACCACATAAATAATAGGTATATACATATATTACTGCTGGCCTATAACATGATAATCCAATCCATCTGCCTCGTACGTTTCTGTTCATTGATTACCTAAGCATCCACAATTTTTCACTTGCACCTATGCTAGCACCGGAAAACAACATATATGGCAATAAACACGATTCTGCAAGTTGTGCAAAAAAAGTGCATTAAACCAACGGGCCGCTCTAGTTCGAGACGTATCAGAGCGATGTTCCATAATAACATACCGCGCGTGCGGAGAAAATGCCGGGACGAATAATATTAGCCAGGTCCATAAAAAAAGTGTGCATCAGCTTCACCTATTATAGACTAAGAGCTGGTCACGTCAGATATGACACAATAATGAGAGCAACAAAACCCGTCTAGTCCGATTGCAATACTATCTTTATTGCTAGAGCCGGGCATTTGGCAGCTTTTAATGAGTGGAGGTGGAGGTCAAAGTGACAGACTAGTATTTTTTTTTTCAGTTGGATAAAAGTACCTACTAACAAAATTGCTGAAGTTGTCTCAAAAGGACAGGGCCTATATTTTAACATTATAACAAATATTATTGCGAAAAAAAGAGATTTCGTTGCTCTCATTATTGTGTCATATCTGACGTAGCCTGTTCTCCTGCCATTAGAGGCGCTAGCGGATAACACGCAGTCGCGTGTATTCCACACATTAGTTAAGTTAATCTCTCAATATCTGGCCGATGGACAACTCAATCTATTAAATTTCTATCAATTTTGCCATCATCTTTGTCACATCCACTCTACGTTGCATTGTATTCGTTTGCAGATGGAAAGTGTCCAGACTGGAGTGCCTCACAAGATTTTGCTTATGATAGTAAATAAAATAATGTTGAGGACTTCGTTCTGTGATTTTTATGAGAGGATTATTCAAATACGCGTAAGCGATAATTATTATGTAATACCATGGTAATACCAAACCTACCGTACAAGGGCCTCAAGATACTACTATCAAAATTTCTATAATCTACTTGATTAAATGGACGCACTTAAAATTTTTACTGATAAGTGCAAGTTTATTGCAAAGATTATAGATAAGTCTGAATTACTTTTTTTGTAAACCAAGTAGGTAGTGAAGTTCCAATCCTATACTGTTTTTATTTTCTTGTTTGATTAGTTTGCTACATGATAATATAACTTCAGACATCGCGAGATATTGACCATGTAAATTTGTTGTTATGAGCTCCCGATATTTCTACACTGTTGCGTGCGCCATATTGAGCTTCACGTTCCCAGTAGTTTATTTTTTATTAATTGACTAGCTTCGTTTATTATATCAGTTTTTAACTCACTTAATACCAAGGCGTAAAGTCATGGGTACCTACATGTTTTATTGTCAAATTAAATGAATCCATATTTTCAGACGTTACCGTACCAGAATTTTATCCTCGTATACTTTTATCATTTCAACATCCTGTATGTTTTATAAACTACGTAGCCACATATTTGTCTAATTGCGTAATGAATTATATTTTTGTAACTTTGAATAATGGTGGTTAGTTTCACTTCGTTTCTAAATATTTTCCTGTACGGATTCAAGTAAATTCTGTACACTCGTATCGTATGTATTCTCGCATTACATTATAGCCGTTAAATGGCACTGACACGGGTGGGATCATTGTGGATCATTCGATTAGGGGACGAATGCGGTTAATTGAGGTGTCCGGTGTACCGTGCGACGCCTCAGCCAAATTCGTCAATGTCATAAGTAAAATGATCCGTAATTTGTCAAATATACATTAATATAGTATAAGTATTTCCTTGAGTAAGCCCGAAAAGGCAAGACATACTTAAGTTCTATTATATTTATGTACATTCCTCGCGCGTATGCCATGAATGGTAATTTACTGTATGACTTAAGACCAAATTGTCCTTTTAACTAGTTAACGTTTTATCGTTCTTTTCTATCAATCGAACATTGCATAATGAGGTCAATGAAACTCAATGAATACTAACATCGTTAAATGCATTAACTATTCCTCTAGAGGTACTAATTATGAAAATTATGAATATTCACAGCAATATCGGATTCTGGCACAAATGTTAACTGCCGGTAATGATGATAGATGATAGGATATTATTATTATTACCCACAATGTGCTTCCTTTAGTCTGAGAACGTTAAATAGCTTATTACAGCGTTATTATTATTTGCACTAGTACTGTTATGTATTATAGGCAATAAATAACTGTACCCAGCTTTCGGCAATTTGCCACGCATTTTCCAAATCGTTCATAATGTCAGCGTTATGAATGATATTGTCCAAGTTCTTTGTACCACTCCATTGAATAAATTACGGTTTCTATGACCTTCATTCGGCTCATTACTGACGTCAAGTGTAATAAACGTCACTTTTTAAGTCTTATATTTATTATAAACTTATAAACAATTGCCCTAAACTAAACAATTAACAATTTTCTCGGGTGTACACGTCTAGAGTCGTCATAATACTTCTTGGGTCAGAGGTGTAGGGTTAGAACCGGTAGTAGTTTTTTTCTCTTTGACGTTCATAGGTGCATTGTAATGTGCCTAAATTCTTCTTATTATATTATTTATGAGTTGAAGAATAAATACCTTTTAATCTTTTATAGGTGAGGTTTATTTTATAGGTGAAGCAATAGAATTCATCAGCTTTAACAATGACATATTATCTTCTAATAAGTAACACACATGAGTCATCTAACAAACAAATGATTTCAATGTAAGTTTCACTCAGAAGCGATCTTTATTGTTTATATTGGCTGATTGTGTCATTGTCTCAATCAATTGGTTTGTTGTTATTCGGGACGCTCGAATGGCACTGACATTTGGTGACTTGCCTGCCTTTCATTTCTGCCACGTACCTAACTTTATACTATTTAGGTACTTAGTACACGCCTTTAATAAACAACAAACCTGTTATAAAAATAAAAGTGAGTTTTAAAGTTAAATAAGCAATGCAAATTACTATTAATTTATGTAAAGACCGAAGACACTTTCTATTCATTAACAAAATCGGCAACATTTATAGTTAGACTAGAACGTCCGCCTGGTCTGCGATCATAGTACAGCTGCTGTCATACGCCATTTGCACACCTATTTAAAGTATAAAGTGCCTTAGCGAGCTCGTTGTTTAAATAAGCAACTGACTAGTTATCTGGCTGGATCCGTGGATAGTCGACCGCTGCATAGGAAGCTAAAGTAGGTCATCATCATAATATTCATAATACATGAGATGCATTGATTATGAGTTTAGTAATCCATGTATGATTTCTAGATTTTCTAGAGTAAAAATGTTATCTGCAGTTGCCTTGTAAAACAAGGTTAGGTATTAGGTTTTATTTTGCTTGTTTTATATGTATGATGAGCTCATTACAGTCATTACGTCGTAGCGTTAAATGTTAGACATAAACAGCCTTATAAGTGTGTTACCAACTACTTAGGTTGGTAGGTACAGGTTGATTCATAAGAGTGGACTCGATATTTTTACCTAATAATCAATATTTTCAAATTGACTCTGCGTCAATTCTTGTGTTTAGATCGACAGATAAAAAACACTGAACAAATATATCAAAACACAAATAACTTTATTATATTTAATATTTTAGATAAATAATAAAAACGCATTTAATTAATATATAACATACAATCGTGACCTCAATTATAACATTTTTTTATCATTCCTTGCCGCGCCGCGCCATTGCTATTTGACTGCTTTAGCTAATTGCGCTAAGATCCTCGTGGAATGGAATTTTAAGTGGCTGATTAATAATTATCTCACTCTTGTAGACCTTCTTACTTCTTATCTAGCTTGTCAAGAAAATTTAATAATTCGTGTTTGTCATCGCTTGACACACTATGGCTGCTCAACATTCTTGTTTACATCCCTTGTTTACTAAACTGAATTAACCGTTAGCGGGCGAATAGTAACAAAATAGTAGAGTTTCGATCACGGCACGCGAGCCGGAAGATGGCTAACTGGCGGGTAATTGGCGGGAGCAGCGGACAGCGGTGAAACCCCGGAAAACCGGGTGTAACTCCCACTCAGAAATTTTCCGGTAGTCGTTTTAGGCTCGGTAGTTAGGCGCGTAACTTACGTAACGCTCGTTAAAATCGTTAAATTAACATGTCGTTAAAGTAATT
The DNA here is from genome assembly GCA_947086415.1 of Pammene aurita. Taxonomy (NCBI): domain Eukaryota; kingdom Metazoa; phylum Arthropoda; class Insecta; order Lepidoptera; family Tortricidae; genus Pammene; species Pammene aurita. The sequence continues at coordinate 24,571,854 of OX352308.1, read as the reverse complement.
TTGAACATTTCTCGAGTTTTTGAGTAGGTAGTTGTTTCTACTAGTTACGTGTATAAGTTAAGGGGCTGACAACAGCTAAATTCCCTCCCTATCTAGACACACGGCAGTGTGTCCGCCAAGTTCGAGCAAAAAAAAGCGACACACCGGCCGTGGGTTATATTACACGAACCATTTCGGGTCAATTTCGACCACCCTATAACTCAAAACATATTTTATCTACGCATATGGAATTTCGAGTGTCTGTTGACATCCCCTTAATTGTCTAGAATACAAAATTTCATTATTCTACCTATAGCAGTTCTTGAGATATTGACGTCAGAAAATCGCTATTTTTACTATACACTCACTCACTGACTCATCAAAAACCTAGACCACTTCCAATGGTCGTACTGACTTGAAATTTGGCATGGAGATAGGTCTTAAGGTCAAAGTAAAGGGAAAAAATCTGAAAACGGCCAAGTGTGAGTCAGTTTTAAAAATAGCGAAGGTGTAACTTTGTTCTACTATGAAGTCATAATGAACCAAATGGGTCTATCTTCCAATGGTCGTACCGACCTGAAATTTGGCTCGAAGGTTTGTCTTTAGGTCGAAATAAAGTAAAAATCTGAAAACGGCCAAGTGTGAGTCAGTTTCGAAAACAACGAATGTGTAATTTTGTTCTACTATAAGTAGGTATGGAGTGGAAATGAGATAAGACTTATTTAAATTTAGGTACATACCAATTTAAGACAATACATGTTTGTCTTAAAGACAAGAACAATAAAATTGTTCACCACTCTGTGTGTGTCTGTTGCGGGAACCGAACCCACGATTTACGAGGTACAAAGTAGCTCACTAGGTACACTAGGTGCGCTAAATCAGTCAAACAAAAATGAAAAGACTATTTTTTCTCGCATAGTCTAAATAATTTCTAATTTTACAACTAATAAATCGCAGATTCAAGAACATGGAAATCATATATACTCGAAGATGGAATTATATATACTACTGCCCATCTCACCCTCCGATACGCCACGGGATGAGATGGGATGGTGCACTTCTAGGGCTACATAATAGGCCACCAATTATAATACCTACTGGTAGGTAGGTATTACCAAGTTATTAATTATCTATGTAGGTAGCGTACTTACAAACAGAATAAAGTACGTTATTGATGTATGTAATTATATGAGTAGGTACTAGACGTGTGCGCCGCGCCGGCGTGGCGTAGCCGCGCCGTGGGACCCACGCCGCCGCCGCCGCCGCGGATTTCAAAATCCACGCCGTTGGCCAAAATTTCAGAATTCGGCAAAAAATTGCCAATAACAATTACCGATGAAGGAAAGTCAGTTGAAAATTTTACAACGTATATTGACGAATTAAACCATGAAAACATCTACACATTGAAATATTTAGGGTTTGGTCAATTCTTTCTCTTTCGGTAGATTAATAAATGAGTATGATTAACCGCTCACCTAACAAATATGAAGTAGATGGCCTAATTAATAAGATTGGTAACGAAATAATACCACCTCTCTGCCATCAAAATTGTACCACCAACGAAATTATCCTGAGAACAGAAGTGTTTTCGGTGGCAGGATTGATCATTAATACTGAACGGTATGTTAGGACCTACTGCGAGTCAAAAAAGGATCTTCATCATCACTAGTCGTTCCCTCAGAGCTGAGGATCATGCCCTTCTGTTGAAGACTAGGTTCCTCCATAGGCTTCTATCCCTCGCTAAGCGCATGGCTCCTTGCGCATGGCACACGATCTTGCAGGGGGAGGGCCACTTAGTCTTGTGCCTCCAACTTTTCCCGTCATGATGATCCTGTCCAGGCTATCCGAGGAGCGTCGAGACAGGTGTCCGAAGTATGTGAGTATGTGGTCCTGGCACGTCGTAGACAACCGGCGTTTTATGCGTAGCTCCTCTAGTATGGACTGATTAGTGCGCATCGCAGTCCAAGGTATCCGTAAAAGCCGTCGCCAACACCACATCTTAAACGCGTCGATACGGCTTTTCAGATCTGCCTTGATAGTCCAAGTATCAGAGCCGTATAGGAAAATTGGAAACACCAGAGAACGCATAAGTCTAACAGTCTGCCTCTGTATGCCGCGATCTCTCCAGATCCTATCTAACCGAGTTATAGCACCCTTCGCTATTTGAATCCTCCGGATGATTTCACGTTCACAGCTACCATCGCTAGATATAAGTGAGCCGAGGTAGGTGAAGGCGCTGACGCATTCTAGGTCTTTCAGTTATAGGCTTCGTGTCGGAGACTGTTTCCGGTGTACGAACATTAACTTGGTTTTCGCATGGTTGACGTGAAGTCCTAATTCGATGCTCTCCGCTTCTATACGCCGGAACAAAAGACACATCTCCTCCTCATTGGAAGCCAACAGCGTTGTGTCGTCAACATAGCGTAGGTTGCAGATCGTTTTGCCGCCAATTGATATGCCACCGTCCCAGTTCTCGGTGACCTTACGTAAGATGTATTCGCCGTATATAATAAAGAGCCAATATACAGCCCTGTCTTACTCCTCTTTCCGGCTTGAACTGGACTGACAAGGTGTTCTCTCTAACAGTACTTTCGGCGTACAAGTTCTCAATAAGGTGAGCTAAATGATGTTCCATTCACGACATCTCTCGATGATCTGGCCCACGATGAAAATCTGCTCCCGTATCCCTCGCCCAGACACAGAGCCAGCCTGCTCTGCAGGTATTTGCCGCTCCAGGGACTTTGTCATTCGCGAATTCATGATGTAAAGAAATACTTTACTGGCATGCGATATAATAGACAAAGTTCTATCGTTGTCACATTTTAGCGCCGAGCCTTTGTTATGGAGAGGTATAACCATGGATTCAGTCCAGTCTCTCGGCCACTGGCCAGCTCTCCACGCTTCGCCACCTAGATTCTTTAGGAGACTAGCGCATATACCATCAGTACCCACGGTATTAACTTTCAGACGTCTGATAGCGTCTTCCACTTCGGAAATAAGTATGTCCGGCTGGAGTGGATGTATAGCGTCACTCCGCACTAAAAGATGTTCCGGAACTTCTCGATGGAGTTGTTCCGAATAGTCTCTCCATTTAGCCAACACTTTGCCCAGGTCTCATAATCCGCTATCTGCCAGCACCTAGGTTTGTAGTCGCGGGTGAGAAGTTTGACATTCTGGAACAAGTCTTTAGAATGGGCAGTTGCAGCGTGGTTTTCAATTTCGTCACAAAAAGCATGGATTGAATTATGCTTATCGCGTCTGCATGCCCTTTTCACGCAAGTGTGTAGCCTGGAATACTCCTTTCTTGTTATATCTGAGTTAAGGCCTTGTTCTTTGAGAGTCCTCTGTCGCTCAATAAGTTCCCAGGTAGTATCAGAAATCCAGGGTTTCCGTCTTGCTTGGCTCCCAGGAGTGAGGATGACTTCTTTCACTGTTTCGGACACAACCGCCTTGAAGCCATTCCATGTTGTATCTGTATCTTCAAAAGCATCCCTTATAACATCCTTTATCTTGGGAGGCAACCTTCTGGCGAGCTCCCGCAAGACAGACCGTCTAGGTTGCCACATTTCTTGGTAGCTGGCCTTGGTACACGCTTTAGATGGAGTTGGCTTTAAAAGGATCTTAATGTACTCGTATCACAATTATGAAAAACATCAACATAAATGCGATTTCCGAAAAATAGGCAGGACTCAAGCAAACGGCATTAGAAATCGTTTTATGTTCCTTGTTCCTAAAAAGTTTTTGATATTTAACAATTTTTTAATGCGAAACGTGAGCCTTGCGAGCGTAGCTAAAAGTGACCTTGACGCCGGCGTGGCGCAGCCACGCCGCCAAAAATTCCCGGCGCGCCGCCGCCGCGGATTTTTATGGCGGCGCACACGTCTAGTAGGTACATTTTATAGGTGTAGGGAGCCAGTTTATTTGTAAAAATCACCTATAAATAAATAGTAAAATAGAATTAGACGCTTAGTATAAAGGGTTATAGTATAAAGTACATACCTAAGTGGAATGAGACATTTCCTAAAGCAAAAGTGATAAAAAAATAATAAAGAACCTACATCTAACAAAAATAAATGAAATCCCATCAAAAACATAAATGTGAAAGGCTGCCAAGTTCAATACTATGGGAATGCTTCGCCTATAAAAGAAGTAAGATCTGAATAAGTACCAAGTTCCATAAAAACACCTCAAATCATAAATAGTTATAGGAATGCACACTTGATTTCCAGCAGTTTTTAAGGTACATTTTGAATAAGTATCACGTTACATAGAAATACCTAAAATTATAATAGAGAAACGCATACCGGTTTTTTTAGCAGTTTCCTGATAACATTTATTATTTTCAGTACTTTTTAATGATGTAACTTGGCAAGTTTTAATAGAAAATTATATACTTGACACATTGCAGTCCAAAGGTGTCGATTCATTGCATTGAAAAGGTGTGTGGTGTGTGAAAACTTGCCAAGTAACATCATTAAAAAGTACTGAAAATAATAAATGTTATCAGGAAACTGCTAAAAAAACCGGTGTGCGTTTCTCTGACTATTATAATTTTAGGTATTTCTATGTAACGTGATACTTATTCAAAATGTACCTTAAAAACTGCTGGAAATTAATAAAATAAAATAAAATAAATAATCAAGTAAAACAAAATTGTGGCGTTTTATGCTAGAGGCAAAATCAGTTCATAGGTGTAACGGTATTGAAAAGGTTAAGGACAATAGGGACCTCTGCTGAGACTCTCTCTGATGTGTTGATCGCCCGTAACTCAAAAACGATTTGAATTCACACACTTACAGCCACCAGCAACAGTATCCTAAAACAATGCCAGTTTAAATGTACCAAGTTCTCATGCGCCGTATATTGTTATTTCCAGTGATGGTAGTCCGGTAACCGAGTGCCGCAGCCATGCCGCTGCCGAAGCGATGCGTGGAGCCGGTCCACGTGTCGCGCGGCACTGTGCCCGAGCGGCTCGCCGTGCCGTCGGAGCTGGAGGCCGTCACCAACGGCACACTGGCCAACACTGTGAGGTACGTCATTCAAGCCACAATTGACTGGTTATCTGTAACCCTTGGACGTCAGGTCTTTCATGCAGTGATGATAGCCCGGTAAGCTTACGCTGCAACCATGCCGCTGCCGAAACGATACGTGGAGCCGGTCCACGTGTCGCGCGGCACTGTGCCCGAGCGGCTCGCCGTGCCGTCGGAGCTAGAGGCCGTCACCAACGGCACACTGGCCAACACTGTGAGGTACGTCATTCAAGCCACAATTGACTGGCTATCTGTAACCCTTGGACGTCAGGTCTTTCATGCAGTGATGATAGTCCGGTAAGCTTACGCTGCAGCCATGCCGCTGCCGAAACGATACGTGGAGCCGGTCCACATGTCGCGCGGCACTGTGCCCGAGCGGCTCGCCGTGCCGTCGGAGCTAGAGGCCGTCACCAACGGCACACTGGCCAACACTGTGAGGTACGTCATTCAAGCCACAATTGACTGGCTATCTGTAACCCTTGGACGTCAGAAGGTCTTTCATACAGTGATGATAGTCCGGTAAGCTACCGCCGCAGTCATGCCGCTGTCGAAACGACGCGTGGAGCCGGACCACGTGTCGCGCGGCACTGGGCCCGAGCGGCTCGCCGTGCCGTCGGAGCTGGAGGCCCTCACTAGCGGCACACTATCTAACACTATGAGGTACGTCATTCAAAGCCAAAAATTAATGTCTATCTGTAACCCTTGGACGTCAGGTCTTTCATGCAGTGATGGTAGTCCGGTATACACTCCGCAATGTGGGGTATGTCATTCAAGCCAGATAGCTAGTAGTATTTGTAACCCTCAGACGTCAGATCTTTTATGCAGTGTTCATAACAGTTTCGTCGGATTACGAGTTAAAGCGTCGAACAATAGCATGTTTCTGAATACAAATATGTCTGCATAACAACAACACTTCAGAGAAGGGTGAATTGGCATAGCCAAATTTATTTGAGCAGCCTGCATGAGACGAATTTCAGAATATCAAACTTGTGTTTAGAACAGAGCGTCCAAGCTCCATGGTTGTCATCATTGCTAGACAGTGCTAGTCATATTTGACGTTAATCAGTCCGGCCTATACTCCAGATAGTCCCTTTCCCTTTTGTGCGCTTTTATTCTTTAAGAGTGTCTCTACATCACAGCGTCGGCGACGCGACGTTGACGTAACGGAGACGCGACACAATTTCCCATAGGTCCGGTACCTTGGTACCTATATTTATAATTTCTTCGTTCTTTCCAGGCAACTGTCGTCACTATCGAAGCATGCAGAGGATATGTTCGGCGAGCTTACCCGGGAGGCGAGCAACCTCGCGGAGCGCACCAACGTGCTGCAGGCGCGGATAGATAGGCTCGCCATCAAGGTCACGCAGCTCGACTCGGGGGTGGAAGAAGGTATGGACCATGGTCTTTCCCCATAATCTTCGTTAAATTTACGTCGATTCTTAAATAGTTGTCCAGACTATAAAGGCTTATCTCAGCAATTAACTATCCCTGTTACGAGTGAAATGCCTCCGTTTAGTAATTAAGGTTTTACTTTTATAAGGGTGTTGAAAAATTTATATTTGCTTTCTTATACGTTTTTCATCAACTTGAAACTGTTTCTTCGTGAGAATTGACCCCATCTGACTCGTATGTGCTGCCATCGAGGCAGCTTTCGCGAGATTCTAATCTAATTCGCAAGCGAGATTCTAAAATTTCACCACTAATAAAATTCTTGAATTCTTCTTTTTCTAATTCCAGTATCCCTTCAAGACATCCAAATGCGCAAGGCCTTCCGTTCCTCGCGAACGTTCCAACAGCAACTATTCAGTCGCAACTCCATGCCGACCGCCATGTTGGCGACGTACGCTCGCTGCGACCGTCCGCCGCCGCTCGAGAGGCTCAACGAGTTCAGAGACGACGGCCGAGATGCGAGAAAGTTCTATACCGATCCGGATTACTTCTTCGAGCTGTGGAGGAGGGAAATGCTGCAAGATACGGAGCGGATCCAGCACGATCGCGGGAAGAAGGTAAGGCTTTCGGGTGAACCCGTACGCTTCGTACGTCAAACTTAATAAAAAATATATTAAACGAAGATTTGTTCTGTTTATAAACTACTTCAGGTGCTTTTAGGGACTCCCAACGGTCTGCGGACTACCGGTTAATAACCACTGTACAAAAATGTCAAAGGCTGTGTTTTATTTCGGTACCGTTGAAATGTAAAGTTCAGGCAATCGGCTGATTAGTAACGGTATATGTTTGTCATCAGGTGCGCCAGCCCCGCAGCGGCGGCGGCGCCGACGGGCGCGGCGCGCGGCGCGTGCGGCCGCCGCATTCTACACGCGAAAGGCAAAAGGTAAATCCCACTTCTGACTCAATTGCGGGCAGAGATAAATCCATATTGTTGTGTTATTGTGGTTTTCTACTCTGGTACTTTTATCTGTCAATTATATGGTCCCGCAAACGAATATAAAAGCATGTCTTATGCAATTTCAAAAAAGTCTATCAAGTCTTTTCTTCATAAAGACCCTAGGGTTATTATGTGATATAATGCAACTGCTAACAGAGGTGCTGTGAACCCAACAAATGAATATTTTTTTCTACTCCCGTTTATCTATCATTTATACATTCGTCATCATCTATATAAGGACATAGATAATATACTCGAAGAAAAGTCTATCTAGTCTATTCCCCAAAAAAACAACTTTTCAATAAAAAGCGCTAAAATAGAATCGCGTGTAGTCACGACTTTAGAAGAAAATAAATTACTGCCAACCTAAGAAACCTAAATAAACGTAGCGTTTTAAAAAAAAAACTTTAAAAAAGAAAAAATTAAAAGAACTACAGACATACTTTGTAGTTTTTACGTTTGCCATTCGTTTGTGGTGGCAAACTGCAAATTTTGAAAATAATATATTTTACGTCACACCTGGCCATAATGTGAGTTTTATCGCACGCTACGCGTACGGTAAAACTGGCATTATGGCCAGGTGGAGACGTAAAATTGTGTACTCACCACGGGCAGTAAAAAAGAAAGCCCTCTATCGCATATTTACAACCCTTGCCTGCGGCTCGGGTTACAAATACCTGCGATTTCGGGCTTTCTTTCTTTTACAGCCCTTGGTAAGTAATGTACTATTTATAAATCTCTGTCGCTTTTTGATAATTGATTAAATAACGACGGTGTGTGTTTGTGTTAGTATTGAAGTACTTGAAATACAGTGTTTTAAAAGGTGAAACTTAAATTATTGTTGATTATGTTGACAAAATAACTGCAATATCCATGAAGTGTTCAATTTCGCATTTTTTTTTAAACTGTGTAATCGTAGAAAAAGTATTGTATGCAACGTCGTATAAGTAGCTCAAAAAATGTTCGTGGCGTTTTTCTTAACAATTTTCGCCTCCGGCTGCGCCTACGGCTCAAATTGTTACCCACGCCACTCACCTTTTTTGACTCCTCTTATACAACTGTTGCATAAAATACTATTTTGCCCAGAAGTCTAAGAATGAATCGCGCTCCGCTGATATATTTTCAAATATTCTTTGATAGCAGTTGTTTGTTTATAAAGGATTATGTTTGTAGGCGGCGGCAGTGACGCGCGGCGAGCACATCATGGCGCCGGCGCAGCTGCGGCACTACAACATCGAGCCGCAGCCGCCGCCGCTGCAGACGCAGCTCTCGCAGCAGTCGATCCGACAGGAGTCCGTCTATGGTGAATATCGTTTGACAACGCTATTGGACCTACGAGCTAGGTCCAGACTGGGCGCGATGCCTTTTTAGCGAGATGCTCTTTCAGTATGGACGTGCGAAGATCCTGAATTCCTGACCGAGTAGGATAAACTTATTTCCCTAGCGCGCCATAACCGAACCAATTCGTGAATGATTGGCAGCGACGCATTTTAATTTCTGTAGATTGTAACGTTTCATGTTGCATACGGTGTTAACTAAAGATCGAAACCTTACTGCGGGCGGGCTCTATATTAAGATAATATTTTTATATGTTACAGCTACGAGCGTCACTGACGGCGGTTACCGCGTGGGCATGAATCGTCCGCCCTCGTCTCAGGCCGCACGACCCAACTCCATCGAGATTGAGAACCACCAGAACCGACAAACTAGGCTCACAGGCAACGGCCACGGTAAGTTTAACTAATGACGGCCAGACAAGGCATGGGCAAGTAGGCTACTGACGCCTCTGACGTCAATAGCCGTTCGTTCAAAAGCTATGAAACATCACACCTAGAACCCTTTTATAAACCTTTGTTATTGACGTAAATTTCGTCCGCAGTGATGGTGGACGAGAGTCCGTACGGCTCCGTGGAGCCCATCTACGGCGGCAGCCTGGCCGGCACGCCGCGCCGCCCGCGCCCCTCCGTGCCGCCGCCCGCGCCGCCCCAGGACTCGCCCAGCAACCACACGCCCACCAGGTGAGGGGGGGGGGGGGGAGTGTGTATACAGTGATGCCCATCTACGGCGGCAGCCTGGCCGGCACGCCGCGCCGCCCGCGCCCCTCCGTGCCGCCGCCCGCGCCCCTCCGTGCCGCCGCCCGCGCCGCCCCAGGACTCGCCCAGCAACCACACGCCCACCAGGTGAGGGGGGGGGAGTGTGTATACAGTGATGGTGGACGACACGTACGGCTCCGTGGAGCCCATCTACGGCGGCAGCCTGGCCGGCACGCCGCGCCGCCCGCGCCCCTCCGTGCCGCCGCCCGCGCCGCCCCAGGACTCGCCCAGCAACCACACGCCCACCAGGTGAGGGGGGGGGGGGGGAGTGTGTATACAGTGATGCCCATCTACGGCGGCAGCCTGGCCGGCACGCCGCGCCGCCCGCGCCCCTCCGTGCCGCCGCCCGCGCCGCCCCAGGACTCGCCCAGCAACCACACGCCCACCAGGTGAGGGGGGGGGAGTGTGTATACAGTGATGGTGGACGACACGTACGGCTCCGTGGAGCCCATCTACGGCGGCAGCCTGGCCGGCACGCCGCGCCGCCCGCGCCCCTCCGTGCCGCCGCCCGCGCCGCCCCAGGACTCGCCCAGCAACCACACGCCCACCAGGTGAGGGGGGGGGGGGGGAGTGTGTATACAGTGATGGTGGACGACACGTACGGCTCCGTGGAGCCCATCTACGGCGGCAGCCTGGCCGGCACGACGCGCCGCCCGCGCCGCTCCGTGACATGGCCTGTTATACTGCCGGTAAAGCTACTTAATAATTAGAGTGGCTTACTGAACTCAGTTTTTGTGGGCTGCGGGAAACCCCTGTATCCTGCGGTTAAAAATATTAAAAATAATGCTTAGCAGCCCTCGATTAATTATAAATCATCGGCGTGCCACGTGGCACTGAGAGTGTTAAATTAGTCACGTTTTGTCTTCAGATCGACATTACCGCCGCCGCCGCCGCCGCCGGAGGGCACGGGCGCGGCGTCGCCGCCCATGACGAACGGCGCGTCGCCCCCGCACCGCACCGCGCTCGACGCGCACCTCGACCACATGCACGCCGTCATCGGTGAGTACCAATATTTAACCTTAACAGAGCTTCAATTGATGGTGCTTGTATTATATCTTTGTAAAATTGAATTTTTGTTGAGACCCAACAATAACGAGTACTTCTATTTTAACTTCATTCAAATATCGTGTAAATTTGAAAGGATGGCTCTAATTTTAATTTTCACGCGGAAATAAATAGTCGTTTTTGATTTCGTATACACATATGCCATCGTCTTTTAACTCGATTCTAGAAAATCTAATTTAAAAATATGCTCCCTAGGCATGATGTCATCGGAAGAGCCCGGGTCCGGCGGCGGCGGCGGGGGTGGGGGCGGCGCGCCCCTGCCGCCGCCCGCGCCCCTGCCGCCGCCCGCGCCCGCCCTGCCGCTGGCGCCGGCGCCGTCGCCGCCGCCCGACGACCGGCCGCGCCCGCCCTCGCCCGGCTCGCTGCTGCGCGGCGCCTCCGCGCTCAAGCCCCCGCGCCCCGCCGCCGAGCCCAAGGAGGACCCACGATCCGATCTGCTCAAGGCTATTCGAGACGGTGAGTGCCGGTGCCCACTATAGTTATACTCCTTTAAAGACTTCGTCAGACTGCCCCGTTTTGTTAGCGGAACACGATGAGAGCAGCGCTCTCATCACACTCGCGGCCCGCCTGCACTGCGCTCACAACAGACGCGAATCGCTAACAAAACGCGGCAGTCTGACGGAGCCTTAAGAGGCCGCCCGTTGCTGTGTTGGGCCTCCGCGCTCGAACCCCCACGTCCTGTTGCCGAGTCGAAAGAGGACCCAAGATCCGACCTGCTCAAGGCTATCCGAGACGGTGAGTGCCGACCCTACTACCCCTTTAGGAATCTTAAGGTTTTCGAATTAGCATAATCACACCGAAGGACCGAAGACGCAACCCGACCAAAAATACAACAAGGGACAGGCAGGAGGATTTCACTGTGCCTTGGAGTAAGGCACAGTGAAATCCTTGTAGTCATCGAAGTACATACGTGCCTGGCCCACGCCCACCTCGCTGCTGCGCGGCGCCTCCGTGCTCAAACCGCCACGTCCTGCCGCGGAGCCAAAAGAGGACCCCACTCCGATCTGCTCCTGGATATAAATCCAGGACAGTGAATCCGCAATATACTTATGTTTACTCCTTTAGGAATCGCCAGGCTTGTTGGAGCCAGCAAATCGCACGCAACATGAGGGATCAAAGATGCAACTCGTGTTCGGATCATCGCAAACACACGTGTTCTGAATTAAATGTCTGTGTCTGACTTAGATAACTTAGGCACACAAATACTCTCACGATAACACCGCACTAGTCATAATCCTCACAGGCCACCAAGTTTGCCTATGCTCCTCTTAACCATTAGCTTCATTGATGAATCTTAGCACATCACGCCGTAGAGAAATCTCCTGGATTTATACTGATGTAATCTATCCACTGTCAGGGGGTGTCACTACGCAGTTTAGGTACATTTGGCCGGCGCGTCTTCTGGGCAGGCGTATGGCCGTGGGCTGCCGCTGTCGCTCGGCTCGCACGATAGTCGTGTCACGTGGCGCTCGCCTAAATTGAAAATACACAATGGCTTCGAAACCTAAACCTCTATTATAATCCGTATAGACCGTATATAATAGATGATCAAACGAACTTCTTGAAGTGAAGTTCGATCGATATTATATGAGTCACTTCATTTGAAGATATAAATTTATTTATTCCAATGTAGTATCCCTATTCTACAGGTAGCAATTCGCACATACTTAAAAGTAACCTTTTTGATTGTTGAAATTAAAAACATTCAAAGTTCAAACCGATTTCCGTTCATTCAGTTCCTTCCGCCCACCACTCATCGGCGCGCGGTAGCCATTTTGTTCCTCATTCTTTCAGAGTTAACTTTAACCAAAACTTATTTTGGGGTCTTTGGGTGGGAGGGACCTCGTATATCTTCAAATGAAGTGACTCATATAATATCGATCGAACTTCACTTCAAGAAGTTCGTTTGATCATCTATTATATTTTGTCACTTCATTTTTCAGATATAAATTTATTTATTCCAATGTAGATGTTCAGAGGTATATACAGTTTTGGTTAATATGCTTAAAGAAAACGACCCATTTTATTTTATATAATTTCTTTTTATTTCAAACTAAGAAAATATGTAACTTTCGTAACGATTCTGTAATGATCTAATTATCAGTATCAACCACTTAATTAAATTTTTATTAGTTAAGTTGACTTATTTACTACACAAACAGATCGAGCAAATTCAGACTGATCTATAACGGGTCTGTTATAGAACTTCGCAAACGTCAGCGAGGCATTAGACCAACCTGCGGTTTTTCTAATGACCTCTATACTAACACCGGCCGAGCTCGCCGCTGAGGTCGATGCATGCCTGGCACTATGTGGCACTCCACTTGCTGACAATACCTTTTTTATCCATTTACTAATCGTCTGTGCTGACGCAGCTTCATAAGGGCGTTTGCAGGTTAACAAGAGATTAGGTACAGTATCATCTCACATATTTTTTGTGGCGCGTAAGTAATCATTTAACGCAGTCGCGGGACAAATTGAAGGATCCTCTTTAAAGTAAGGAAGAAATAATACTGCCTGCTCTTTGTTGGGTGCTGAAGTTTTTGTAATATCAGTAATGAATATTTGAGCTCCCACCGGTAAATAAATATTGTTTATTTTAATTAATGAAAAGGTCTGAACACTATGGGCCGTACATAAGGCCAGTAATATTACTAATTTTTTTGTTAAATTATCGTGAGGAATTTTTTCATGGGGTACCCATTTCGATACGTGGTCTAAAACTTTTTGCGGGTCCCATGTACTGTTGTATTTGGGGGCTGTCGGTTTAAGCCGATATACGCCTTCTAATAATCGTTTTACTGATTCGTCAGATCCGATTTTGTTTGATCCTAACAAAAGAGACAACGCTGATCGGTGAGAGTTGATAGTACCGTAAGATGCGCCTTTATCAAACTGTTCAGACAAAAAAGACATTACATGTTTATTAGAACTCTCAAAAAAATCAACTTGATTAATCGAACAAAAATCCCACCAAAGTTTGAGGGAAGAGTTATATTGACTTATCGTATTGTCAGCTAGTGAGGCTATCATCAAGTTTATAGCGTTCGCCGTGTGTCCCTGCCGGGCGTAGGTTTCCCGCAACACCTGGCGACACCCAGGGTAAGTCTGAACAAGGGGTGATGACTCCTGAAAGGAGAATGTAACAGGTCCGAAAGAGATTATATCTGAAACTAATAAGCTTTTAAGGAGTGGATACCACGGCTGCGATGGCCATTGTAGAAATACGACTATGCTTGTTGCATTGTCTTCTATTATTTTTTGTATACATTTTAGCATTAACGAGAATGGAGGAAATGCATAAAAATAATATTCGCTCCAATTTACTGTAAAGGCATCAATGACAAAAGCCTCCGGGTCCCTTTTCCAAGATATGTAGTTCTGACATTTAGCATTGGTGCGAGACGCAAATAAATCAATTTGTGGTTGTCCTAATTTATTTACTATTTTTTTATATACTATTTCGGAAAGTTCCCATTCCGTATCAGGATTGATCTTTCTGGATTCTTCGTCCGCCTCAAAATTATCATACGTGTATTATATGATGCAAACAACCACAGGTTTCTTGCCTCGCACGTCCGTTAAGTGTGGATACTGAACGCCACCCATTCTATTTATGTAACTCAAAGCTGTTGTGTTGTCAACCCTTAACAATATTGCACAGTTGGTTAAATTTTGCACGAAGCTTTTCAGACCTAAGAAAATAGCTAATTATTCTAGATAATTGATATGATAAGATAATCACGTTCATCATCCCTCCAAAGTCCGTTAACACGATCATTGTCACATACCGCTCCCCAGCCGGTGGAAGAGGCGTCAGTATAGATTACTTTGTTATAATTTAGTGTCCTCATAGGGCAATTTTTGTGAAATATATTTTGAGCCCACCAAGCTAAGTCGCTAATGATCGATTTCGAAGGGGTAATTTTAGTTTCATAATCGTCAGTATTTTGCAACAACAAATACTTTTCTCGTTCCAAAATCTTAGTAAATAACCATCCATAGCGCACAGCAGGACAAGCAGCGACTAGCACACCTATAAGCTGTGCAAATTCTCGAATCGTGCATCTTGGTAAAGACATGAATTTGTGAACTAACTGTGTAATCTTATTTTGTTTGTCCGATGGTAGTGACAATGTCAAAGTGATACTATTGTACATAAAGCCTAGGAATTTACAAGTTTGTTTGGGTTTTAAACAGCTTTTTTCGTAATTAACGACAAATCCTAGGCAATTGAGTAATTTCGAGGTTTCCTCAACATTTTTAACACATTGTTTAAAAGAATTTCCAATACATAAAATGTCGTCAAGATATACGACCGATTTAAAGCCACGTGACCTAAGAAATGTAATAACTTCCCTCATTATTTTGCTAAAATTTCTGGGCGCTACTGAAAGTACATATGCTAAAGAGGTAAATTCATAAGTTAATATCTGAGATTCATTCTCTTCAAATTGGAAGCGTAAATACTTTCTATGTGATTTATGAATTGGTATTAGAAGATATGCTTCCTTAAGATCAATTGTGGCTAAAAAACCGTTCTTAGGAATAAGTTTAGAGGCAGTTCTGTGGTCCTCCATCTTAAAATGATCAGTTTTTATAAACTTACTAGCTGTGCCCGCGGCTCCGCCCGCGTGGAATTCGGTCTGTGTCAGTAAGCGGCTAATTCAACCCTAATTTCTCTCCTGCTCCCTGCGGGCGGAACGTGAAGTAAAGTTGATAGAGGACAGTAGTCCTGATAATTTTATTTAAATAATTTTTTTTACAATTACCACTAAATGAAACTACACTCAAAAATCAACACATTTTTTTGTCGTTATAATTTTTTTTGCCATGATTTAAACGACATAGAGTAGCAGGTGTATATCGGACGATACAGTACCACTTTTGTATTTAGACGTTCATGTCCACGGCAAATATCAGCCAAATCGATCCTCCCGTCAAATCAGTCTAAGCATGAAAGGTACGAACAGGTGCGGTTGAAGTTTGGGGGGGGGGGGTCACAAATGCAGAAATGATTTTTTGAGCGGGTCAGTAATGATTTCTTCTATTTGAGATGTACTAATCGAGTGTAGTGGCTACCCCCCCTTTTAGACGTTGAATTTTTATAGGCTACGTATAACCTGGCTGGGGATTTTCTTGAATTGGAATTAGTAATCCTTAAGGGGTGATTTTTGGGATAACAATGTACAAAAAACCGGCCAAGAGCATAATGTCGGGCGATGCTCAGTGTAGAGTTTCGTAGTTGCCGCCCTGTTACAAAACATCCGTTCAAAAGGTCGTTTATTAAGGGATATTTGGCGGCGCTTACGTCATTTTACTATCCAGCACTTCCTTTCACTATGCGTTTTTGACTGATAATTCAAAAACGGCTGAACCAATTTTATTCAATATAGTTTTTATTGAAAGTTCTTATCAGGCCTATCTTCCATTTTTTTTCTATTTTTTTGGACCCACGGTTCAAAGTTAGATGGAGGAGACGCCCTTTTTTAAACTTTCAGATCTAATATTTACGAAACTATCAGTTTCATCCAAAAAATGTATTAAAAGACCTCTATTCTTTTTTATAGACCTATTCAATAATACCCAACACGATAGGGTTGGAGCGAAAAAAAAATATTTTTTTAGTTTTTATTCTATTACTTTGGCGGCATGATTAATGCACATACTGATACCAAATTTCAGCTTTCTAGTGCGAATGGTCACTGAGCTAGACCGCGGACAGACAGACGGACGGACATGGCGAAACTATAAGGGTTCCTAGTTGACGACGGAACCTTAAAAAGAGATAAATAGTAGTTTATGTAACTGTTACGTAATAAGGCCTAATTACGTAGCATACACTGCTTTATCTACACACATATTAAAAATCCTAAATGACGTGTTCGGAAACCATTAGAATGACCGCCATTATACCGCCATGACAAACCTTATTGTAATAATATACTGGTTGCAATAATGGTGGTAATTACATACGGGTCCAGAACGCGGAATAGAGGATTTATGATATTGGTGTAGATCAAGATATTTATTCTTTAATGTAAGCACATTACAATGCACTAATGAACGTCAGAGAAAAAAAAATACGAACAAATTTATATTATTTTATTTTTGAAATCTTTGAACATTTAAAATTTTGGACATTTTGGAAATTTTTGAATTTTTTAAATTTCTTGATTTTTTTTTTTTTCGAAATTTTTGAATATTTGGAATTTTGGAAATTTTGGAAATTTTAGAAATATTTGAAATTTTTGAAATTTTTGACAATTTTACTGAAACATATTTTAGAAAAAAAGTCAACTTAAAATTAACTTATAATTTAAGAATTTAAAATCACATAAAAAGTCAACTTAGAACCTAGAATAATAGAATGTCAAATGAAAACTTTTTTTTTTAATAAGCCCACTCCGAATCGTACCCATTATTCCGTCGCATTTTCTCGCTGAACAGCAATGGAGACCTGCTGAACCAGATACAATCCCGAGCGAGGATCGCAGCCCCCCTCTCGAAAACGTGTTAATCCTTTATAAGGCAAAAGAGTGTCAGAAATTAGGCGAAATTGAACCCTATCACTTTGAAATAAAGTTCAAAAAATTGTTGGAAAAATATTCCCTCTGCCTTATAAAGGCTTAACTTTGCCGCAGACTCCGCCGCAGACTCCGCCGCTGAACCCGCACAACTGATGGAATGCCTTAAATGGGATGCAGCGTATGTGCTAACACAAGTTGCATCCCATAAAAGACAGCGCCCCATCCGCCACGGAATTAAAGTGACATTTTTGACATTTTCGACATATTTGACATTTTTTACTCTTAGGTCGACTTTTTTCACTTTGTCACTTCTCACTTTCACTTTTCACTACACTTCACTTCACTTCACTTCACTTTACTTCACTTTATTCTATTTTATATATATTTTTTAATTCATTCCATTTTACTGTTTCTCAATCGTATGGGTGTCGCGTTTTCGTGACGTGACGCTTTTTCGTGACTTTTTTCACGTCCGATAAGGAACTTCGTTCCAAAACTACCACCGGTTCTAACCCTACACCTGGCCCGAGAAGTATTATGACCGAAAAGAAACTCGACGGGGCTTATTTTTTTCAAAACAGTATTACATTATTAGATCTTAAAGATACAAAATAATGCGTAGTTCTTCAAGAAGACATATCAAAACAGCTTGAGAGACAGATAATGTACCTATTGTTTAATTATAAAGAAAAATAAATCCTAATCTGACTGCTTCACAAAACGTTTGATATGTTTTCCTACCTAAACGGTGTCCTATAAATGTTAGATGATTTTGTAGTAGTTTCTGGTTTGGGCCATGCATCTTTGTCCGTCATATATAGTCCTCGAACCTACAATAACCTTTTGACATTAATGACATTTTCAAATATTTCTTAAGAGCGGGTAAAGGTAAATTTAAATCATCGACGGGTAACTTGTTATAAATATGAACACCTTGACCAAAAAATTGCAAACTATTTCAATACCAAATTTCATCTAAATACGTAAAGCGGTCATTGGTTGTTTCTTCCCCATGTAAACTTCCACCCCTTTTGCATCCGCTTAAGGTATACTTTCTGAGATAAAACTATTTTATTTCCTTTTCCAGAGCTCAAATTATCTCCATACCAAATTTTATCTAAATCAATTCTGCGGTTAATAATTCCCTATACAAATTTCCACCTCCCTTTTCACCCCTTTAGGGTTAATTTTCGGGGTGAAAACTATCCTTTGTCCTTTCTTGAGACCCATACTTTCTCTATACCAAATTTCACCTTTATCAGTTCAGCGGTAAAAAAATCCTCACACCAACTTTCAACCCCCTTTTCACCCCCACAAGGGTTTATTTTCGGGATGAAAACTATTCTGTCGTTTCTCGGGACTCAAATTATCTCCATAGTAATTTCTATTAAAAATTCTCCATACAAACTTTCAACCCCTTTTTCACCCCCTCCAGGGTTGATTTTCGGGATGAAAACTATCTATTGTCCTTTCCCGGGACTCAAACTATCTCTATACAAAATTTCATCAAAATCCGTTCAGCCGTTTTCACGTGATGCGCGGTCAAATAAACAGACAAACAGATAAACAGACAAACAGATAAACAGACGAACAGACAAAAATTCTAAAAATTGTCGGAACGTGTTCTGTTATCGATTCTAAGTATCCCCAGCCAACTTTTTTTCGATTATCTTCCATGTACAGACTTTCGACCCTCTTCAGCTTTATTATATGTATAGAATAGATTAAGTGATTTAAGGTTAAGTATGAACCTTTTGCCTCCGTTTGACTTGGGCGCTAGAAAAACTTTTGATAAAAACTGGTCCGGCCGTGGAAGACATTCAGATATTGCCCCTAAGATTTTGAAGAGCATCAGACATTTCAAGTTTTTCTTGGTTTGTCCATGTCATATTTGGTACAACATTGTTAGTGACCTCCGTGTCAAACGGAATTCTGTATCCCTCGCGGATCCAGTTTAACACTGAGAAATTATTTGTTCAACCAACAATTGTAATAATAATGTATTCTTCCAGCATGAGGTACCCGAGTCAACGACGTGTCGAGTGGGCACGCGGTGTCGTCTTGCTGGACGGCTTCGCTTGAGCAGCAGGGGCCGTGTTCGCCCTGTGGTTGTGATAGTTGCCTTGGTAGTTGTAGGACGGTGTCCTCTTCGGGCCTCCCCGCGTCATCTTGATGAGCGGGTAGCGAGGAGGCCACGCCCAGTTTCCCCGGTGCTGCGGGGGACGAGCTGTGGAAGTTGACGGTACTGCCGGTCGAGGCGGAGGGTTCTTCTTTATCTGAAGCCCCTGTTTCTCAATAGCTTTACAAGCTTTTATCTTTTCCGGCAACTCATTTCCAAATAACGTTTCATCTCGGCTAGCGTCTTGGATAACATTTATGAATTGTTTGTCTAAACCAGGTGTTATAAATTTTATTCCCGTTGTCGTATTTGCATGGTGTAGATCACATAAAATTCTACAAGAGTCGCTTAAGAATTTAATCGCTTTTAGCTGGTCGTTCGTATTGATAAGCGCGTCCATGGCTCTGTTTACCGCAGTGATAACGGCGCCCAGTTGTTGCTGCATTAACCCTATTTTCTTATCTCGTGAACGTGCGGCTTCCGGAATAGCGGCCGAAATCTCAGCATTTAATTTAGGCGCCTGCAGCATTCTACAATTTTGAGGCGTAGGGTATTCTTTGACAAGTTTGTCTTTATCATCCTTTTGAACGCCTTTTTTTTTAATATAGGCGTCCATAATTGAGACAAGTTCTCGTGAATCTTTTCACCATATTCCGCAACCTCGTCAGTTTTTGCGCCTAGAGCCACTAGAATATCGGTATTCAACTCCGACATGGCTTGGTCTGCGTTTACGGCAACTACCAATTCCGTGGGATCCGGTTGTATGACAGGCTCAACGCACACTGGGGTCGGTGGGTCCTGTTCCAACGTCGGTGGATCCTCTTCAATAGGTATATTTTGTGGCGTATCTGTAATACGTAACTTTATAAAATATAATAACTACCAGGTACTAGGCCGCGGCGTAATTCCCATTTTTAGAGACAAAATTTTCTCATGTACTTAGTGGGTAGTTTGACAAATGCATTAAATTTTTAGTAACAACTAGGCCTTTGTTTCGTTACATGCATTGTTCGAACTTAACCTTCGTGTTCCTTCACGAGGAACCTCCAGGCGCGAACAGTTCCAAATAGGAACTTACTTTCCTTCGTGTTAATTCTCGATTAACCTCCAGGATGATATTTCCTTTGTGTTAGTTCTCGACTAACATCCAGAATATTCTTTTTATCGCAGGCCGTTAGGGGGGTAAATTACGTATACAATTCGTAAATAGAAATCATATTAACAAGAAGAATTCGAACACGTGGTACTTACTGTCATTTTCTTCGCCATCTGACGAGTCTGATGAAGAATAAATTATTCGTCGTTCCAATCTTCTTATTTTATGCCTATAAAATTCAATCTTTTCTTGAGCACTATGTTTCGGCATTGTGACGTGTGCTTGCCACCTCGCACAAATAAGGAATGAGGAACAAAATGGCTACCGCGCGCCGATGAGTGGTGGGCGGAAGGAACTGAATGAACGGAAATCGGTTTGAACTTTGAATGTTTTTAATTTCAACAATCAAAAAGGTTACTTTTAAGTATGTGGGAATTGCTACCTGTAGAATAGGGATACTACATTGGAATAAATAAATTTATATCTGAAAAATTAAGTGACAAAATATAATATATAATATTGGTTGCCCAAAAACAATATAAGGAATTGACCGATATATTTTCAAAGGAATACGGCCGTGGCATACCTACTTCCGTGAGAATCAAACATACGATTTTATGTTTACGACAGAAAAAAAATATGTTTACAGAATCAACGTTTGTAATTCCTACACATTTATCTTATTAATTAATCAGTAGATATAGGTACAAAAACTTGTCCAGTGACAACCCCGTGAGCTCGGTCATGGCCGTGGCATACCTACTTCCGTGAGAATCAAACATACGATTTTATGTTTACGACAGAAAAAAATTATGTTTACAGAATCAACGTTTGTAATTCCTACACATTTATCTTATTAATTAATCAGTAGATATAGGTACAAAAACTTGTCCAGTGACAACCCCGTGAGCTCGGTCATAAAATTGCGGCGCGCAAAGAAGAATCACGGTTCGTGCGCGGTATAACCAAGTTTCAATTTTGCTTGCAGGCGGCGAGTATAGGTATAATTTTATACTTAAATCTGACTTTTGTGAAGGAGTGAATTTTCTGTACGGTAGTACTATTAGTTATTCTGTGCCACTGTAACCAAACTCAATACACCTCAAATTGAGGAATTGGCTTGGCTTCGATGCCTGGCCTTGGCCTTGAATGAATAATTAAGTCACTTGGACTGTTCGCAGGCATAAAACTCCGCAAGGTAGACAAGCGCGGCGACGAGTCGGCGGGCCGCTACGACACGCTGCGCGGCGCGCCCGCCTTCCTGGACGTGGCCTCCATCCTCGCGCGACGCGTCGCCGTCGAGCTGTCCGACACCAGCTCCGGCGCAGACTCCGACTCCGACGACTCCGACCAGGTATGCGGATCCAAAAGGAAACATTCGCAGGTGAAACTTACCGATACAATACCTTTTTATTACTACGATGGATCAGTTATCGATCACAGTAGCGTATTGATGCCTGCAACTCCAGAGGTGCTACATACTCAAAGCAGCATTCACTGTGTTGACAATAGTGGCCGTCGTCGTCGACCCACTGCATCTTTGAGATCTGGTGACCTTACTGGCAGGAACACAACACTATGAGATAGTAGAGTCTAGTGATATTTGGCGGTTTGGTTTGGGTCGTTTTCAAAACGCCCTCACCAACACGGATAAATGTAGGGAAAATTTAAATTGACCATAGTCTATCACAAGTATTTTGTGCATAAAACATTTCATTACACCAAACTTAACGTTGCCAAGCAAATCTTACCTGAACATCACTAAGGTACAAACACTGGAATAAATGATGATGTTTTATGTGATTGCAGTGGACCACCGAATCCCGCGCGTGACCCCGGGCTTCGCCACGCCGCGAGCCGCGCCTGCACCGGCCCCTCGAGCCGTGCCCCGCCCCGGCGAAGCCCCGAGACAAGCCGCCCGCCCCCACCACCCCCTCCGCCATCACCGCCACCACCACCACCACCACCACCCCCGGCGTCAGCGTCGCCATCACCATCAAGCCCGGCGCACACACCAGCGTCCGCGAGCAGGCGCTCAAGATAGAGCACCCCGCGGGCGTCGCCAAACCGCCACCGAGAACCTCTTCCATCGACTCCACCAAGTCCAAGCTGGACGAGCAGAGCTACGTGAAGAACTCCTCATTCTTAAGCCGCGACATCCAAGCGCAAAAAACGAAGGAACCTGTTCATTTCCAAGTTAAACCTGAATCGCCGGTCGTGAAGGAGGCTCCGCCGGAAGCTGGTGCTGGTTCGCCTCCGCGGAAGGGCATCTTGTCGCCACCTAAGAAACAAGTCTCCGCTCCTAGGAATGATGTGCTGTCTCCTACGAAATCTGAAGTTGCGTCCCCACCGAAGAAAGTAGTTTCTCCGCCTAAAAAAGAAAATTCTCCTCCTGTTGCGACCTTCAAAATTAAGAGGAACGACGATCCGAAATCGATTATAAAGGAGACGAGTGTCGCTAAAGAGTCGCCGATGCCGTTGAAAACGGAGAAATTGTCGCTGGTTGATAACGGGGCTAATATAGAAAACAAAGTGAAAAAGGACGCGCACAATGATGTGGCTGGGGGCGGGGACGCGGGCAACGAGGAGTCCAACGGGGTCGGAGATAAAATTAAGAAGTTTGAGAAAGCCGCGGAAGACGCGAGCGTTCCGGCCGGCCGACTGTCGCGCGCCAGCTCCGTACGCGGCCGCGGCAGGAGCGACAGGCTCGGCTCCGACCCTAAGGAGGACCTCCCGCCTCCGGCCACACCATTTAAGGACAATGTGCATTTTGAACTAGGAAATGCGACTCTAGCGCGGCAGCAGAGTTTGTCCAAAAACAGCCCGCCATTGCCGAAATGGCCGCGCGACCAACCCGCGGAACCGATTAAGAAAACCGAGCCGCAAAAGATAATAAAGCCGGAATTCAAACCTATGCCTTCGTCCGTGGACGTGACGATTCGCTCGCCGAGCCTCGGCGCCAAGATCGCCGACCAGTTCCCCTCCCACGGCACCGCCTTCCGCAACGTCGCGCCCGAGCCCGACGTCGCCCGCGCCGTGCACAAGTTCGAGGACGCCCTCAACTCGAAGCCCTGCAAGGCCAAGCCGAAGGAGAAGTCGTACCAGATCAGCAAGGGCTCGAGCTACTTCACGCGCGGCTCCGAGGAGATATGGCTCGTGAAGAAGAAGGATATAGAGGAGATCGAGGAGCGCGTGCTGGACTCGTTCCGGCGCGCCGGCGGCAACGTGTGCCCGCGCGGCGAGGCGCTGCGCCCCGCGTCCGACGGCGGCGGCTTCTCGCACGCCACCATGGGCCGCAAGCGCCAGATGTACGCGCGCAGCGAGTCGCTCGACCCGCAGTGGGCCGGCGCTCGCGCCCAGACGCTCAAGCGGCAGACGTCGGTGGCGTGCACGTGCGGCCACGACAAGAAGACGCGCGCCAAGAGCGCCGGCGCCACCACCGCCGCCGCCGCCGCCGCCGCCGCCGCCGCCGAGCAGCCGCCGCGCCCGCGCAGCCGCTCGCACGCCGACGACCAGGCGCACGCGCTCGACAAGTACGAGACGCTCGTGTAGCATTACACCCGCTCGGACGCCGAGCGGCCCTAGTCGCCCGGCGCTCCATAGCGGCAGAGTACCCGCGTCGCCGACGCGTTGCATTATTACGCGGATACCACATTATTACCGGATCCGGAGGCCGCGCGAGCGTGACGGCGTTGTAGTGATGTCGCGCTCGCACGCCGGATGCGCTACCGATGTGGAGTCCGCCTCAGTGTTGACTGTAGCCCGCCCCGTTCCGTGCATGATATTTGTGATAGTGCGAGGTGCGATGAGAGTGAGGTGAGGTTCCTTGGTGCGTGAGCGTGTAATCGCGCTTTATAATCCGTTACATAAATATATGTGGTGTATTTAATCGGTATTGATATTATATGCGCCCCGGGCGGCGATTTATCGGCTAGTCTTATGAATGTTCTCGTAGAAATTGAAGCTGATTGAATTTAAGGGCAATTGAATATTTATTTCATTGTAAACCAAATATATATAGAATACATACATTTATGTATACATACACAATATAAAAAATATAGTACTGACGAAAATAGCTAGTATAGGTATATTAGTATTAAAAATAACTAATTATCTACTCTTACCTTTTACAATGTGGTGGTGGTGGTGGCCACCGCTGGGCAGAACTTCTGTTGAGATTTTAAAATTCGTTGCCTTGATATTGCCCTTGCAAATGTAGTTATTATTTTTCACAGTGCTAAAAGGGAAATATGCAATTTCATGAGAGGATCCTATTAAAGGCTTTGTTAAGTGAAAAATATAGAATTCTTATTAGAACATCACTTATTTCTAGATTTTTTTGATCATTTATTTTTTTGATTGTATCTTTTGCCAGTTACTATATTCGAACCTCGAGTTATTATGATTCAATTACGATATGTTTTGCGATTTAATAGTACTGTAATAGATATTGACTGAAAGCGAACTTTGCCCACCTGAGCACAATCTAATATAATGGTGCTTTGCTTGTTGAAAAGATTGTAACATTTCACTTGGACCTCTGACCATCTATTTTTATTAGCGGTTGTGAAATTACGTGTTGAGATTAGATTTTTAATTTATGAGAAGCAAGCTTTATCGAAACTCAAAGTTTACGTTTAACTGATACGAAGTTACTAGTCGATATGAATATGTAAAATCTATGTATTCATGAGATATATCTCTTACTCAGTATTTTCCTGATCAGCCTTTTATGTTCCATATTTTATACCTTCATCCCTTTATTTTGGTAACATATAGGTAGGGTATGTATACATAAGATTCCATTTTTAAAGTAAACTATGTACGATTTTGTATTTTCATATAATATGTGACCTGTATATGTAGTGCCAATTATATCAATTGTATATTTTGATCAACGTTAAATCAGTAACTTCCATTTTGTAATGAATTTTGTATTCATTTAGTGAAATGTACCAACGAGTTACACCAAAAATATGATTAGTGTGTGACACATTTCAATGTAATGGGGCCCCGAGGGTGCTGCGATATTGATGACGTGTCTTTCCTGTTTTAAATTCGTTATAGGCGGGAAATATCCTCATCAGTATGGATTGTAAATACAAATTATCCACATATAAATCACTGTGCCCTATTTTATGGGACTTGCAAAGAATCTCCGTGATTTTATCTTTTCCCGAAGCTTTTTACAACTGAATTAGTTTATCTGATTACTACTAAATAGTATATATACATTCCAAGTGTTTTGTTGCTCAGCATTCACTCTATACAGATATTTTATCATCTTAATATTAAAAAGAGCAACGAATGTGTACCAAATTTTTTCTAAGTAATGAATGTAGTGTAACTAGGTAGATATATTTTCCATTTTAAAATGTTAATATTTATGTTTTTTGTTACGACATTGGATTTAAGCTATTTTCGACATTAGAAAGCACCTAAATTCTTACCAAAACACTTCCCACATGGATACATCCTTGTGAAGGTCTATTTGTTGAAATCGGAGCAGCTTTGGTTCTTATGAATGTAATAAATGTTTCTAATAACTTTACGGCATTTTATCAAGCCGTTTTCTTTGATCATGTCTCAATGCGTTTATGGGGTACGAGCAACGCTCTGTAGAATAGATTAGTGTACTGTCTGTATGTATGATCACGATTACTACTAAGCTATGTAAATTGTAGCAGTAAGAAAATAAATAAAGCATGTTTTATATTATGTAGATTATGTAAACGCCTCTTTATTTTGCCAAATACTGGCAAGCGCTGATTATTTATTAGCATTTTTTCTTAAATGTTTATAATTTTAAGCTAAAGCAACAATGTCATTACGTCTAATAAGAAAATATTTTATAAATTGTTTATTTGCTAATATAATTTAAATTAAATTAATAGAAATTGGGTTTTATTTCCTCTCTTGTCTCATCTTTGCAATGTTAAAACCTTAGACTTATAAAACTTTATAAACAGTTTAGACAGGATGCAGTAGCTTCAGGGGGAAAGTCAGTATTTTTTCTAACCCCGAGGCAAAAGATGGGTGTTATATTATAACTTAAGTTTGACCGCTGTGTGTATCTGTCTGTTACTGGGCTGCGGCTGTGCTGAATGACACAGTTGAACCGAGTATGTGATCTTTTACGTTTTCGACGCCAACGACGAATATATCCGCACCGCAGGTTCAAACCTAAAGACTGATATATCCGCGTTAAGATACCATACCTACGTTTAACTCGACTCTTGGTTTGTCGTTGAAATTTGTCATGGCATCAAGGTTAAACTTTGACAGGTTTAATCAAAATCGGGTCAGCCGTTTAGGGGGTTTTCATTTTATTATTACAGTTTACACGTTTTTATTGCTGTGCCCGCCTAAAGGAGCAGAAGCGCTGTCCTAAATCATTTCATAGATCTATGATGGAATTATCGTTGAACGAGCGCGCGTAGCGAAGCAAGCTATTATATATGGCTCTCATATTTAAATTCACGCTGAAATAACGGTTACTAACCTTTCTGTGCGATTATTTTCGACCTTATTTTTTTTTAATTTGAGCTCTCGTAAGTCCCAAAATGGATTATGATGGTCTTGTCTTGTTAAACTGGTCAAACGTTGGCAAGAAAGTACCTATGGTTATAGTGTTTTTGTAAATCGCGAGTTACTTTCTTCTTCGAATTGAATTACTAGTTGGAGTTTGTTAAACTAGAAGGAGCAATAAGTATTTTGTAATGAACTGTTATTTCTATCGTAAATTTATAATACTTAATATTTACACGTTTACTTGTTACGTGCGTGTGCTTACCTGTACGTTTCCAATCCCGATATAGAAATAGGTAAAAGCTGATGGCAAACGGGTATATAGAAAAGCGACAGTTATTGTATTTCATTTTCGCGCTTATTTCAACTTGAAACGGAAATACTTTGTTTATGACCTACAAATACAGTGTTGCCACTATAATCTTCTTCTGTAAAAATAGACTAGTGTCACACAAAATTTATTTGCATACCTTTATTACCCCCGTATTAGACATTTAATACAATTTGTAAGGCCCTATCTGTCATATTCCCTCTGCCGAAAACATGACCATATTTATTGTATGGACTGACGCGGTTATTTGTACGTTACGTACGAATAGCCATACATTTGACGTTCCCGTGCCCCGCAAAAATCAGCAGACTTTTGTATAGAAAATGACAGACATGGCCGCTCCGGTTGGTTGAATTCTCTAAGGGCCATCAGCATCCTTACTAATTATATCGGCACCATCAGCACGGAATTTAGAAAATTTATAATAGTTCTGACAGACGGTGAGATTCGGTTCAAGCCGAACACGGACCGATAAGGACGCTGCTATTTGTTAGAGTGAGAGAGTTATATAATCTAAATATAGCTATATCACTCTAACCAGAGAGTTCTAAACCAGGAGAGGCCCTGAGTATTATTTCCCCTCTGTCAAAAGTATTGGCGGAAAATCTAGTACATCTATAAAAACTATTTCAATAATCGATGTCACGCCATTTTCGTCATCGCTGTCGATGGATAACAAGCTCCGTGAAAATGCCCTTATGCGCTGTTTTTGGATGTAAAAAAATGTTATATTTCATCTAGTTTACAAAAAGATGAAATACCATTTCAGATGTAAGTACAGTTTTACTTTATTTACCATTACTTTCGTAATAAAAGATTTAACCTAAATCGAAAATCAAGCTTCGTTTACAGAATCGATTCAAAGACAATCGTTTTCTTTCTGACGGGCAGTAACTATTTGACGTTTGACACTTCTCCATATTTAATGCGCTTAAGGATTGCTGTCTTCTATATTTTGTTTGAAAATACAATCAAAAATGATCCTTGGCTTTTTTGTTTGACATTTGCAAAGACTGCATCCAATAATGAACCATATGTTAACACTTGTACAGTCGACTATTTATTGCTCCATTTAGTGTTATGAAGTATAAAAATAATATGTCAAATATGTTTGGTGTTTTCAAGTCAAAGGTACATCTTTGTCGGTTGTCAATAAAGCGTTGCTGCCATAAAAATTCATTTAGAAATAAACTGTATTAACAACCGACAATGATGTACCTTTGACTTGAAAACTTCACATGCGTGCTACCTCGCCCCCCTCAGATTTTGGCAGACTTTTTTGTCTGGAAAGATGAGGCGAAGCGTACTCCATTTATAGAGCTTTATGACTCTAACAAATAGCAGCGTCCGTATCGGTCCATGGTCCGGCGCAAACCGAATCTCACCGTCTGTTATGGCCTCAATGAAATATTATAATTTTATTCTAAATTATTAACACTAGAGTTTGTCCGGAAAGAGAAGTGTCGTAGAATGTATGCGCTTCCATATAAACCACGATACTTCTCTTTCCGGACAAACTCTATACGAAGTCAAGAAGGACATTGCCAGTACGAAAACAGGCGAAAGTGAAGCGAGCATAGACAAGTCATGACATTTTTGTTGCATTCCTTCTTTCATTCTGAAAAGTTTGGAATACTGCTACTACTTGCTCTTACAAATGCCGATAATTTCTCGTGAAGTGTTTTTGTCAAGTTTCGGTATAGTTCATTTTGAAAAATATTTGTTATATTACGTTTGACCTAAAATACAAGTGGTGCAAGTTTCAGTGAGCTTCTACTAAAGATTTCCAAAATCTGGAAACGAAACCTATCGTTACACAGGAGTCGTTACGAAATTTTGCAAAATGACTTCAGCACTTTATTTAGAGCACTATCTGGACAGTCTTCAACATCTGCCGATAGAATTACAGAGGAATTTCAAGTTAATGCGAGACCTCGATGATAGGGCACACGGGTTAATGAGGACAATTGATCTTATGGCTGACGAGCTATTGCCCAATATTCCGAAAATGGACGAGGAAGTGAAGAAAGACAAGGTTAATACTATACAGGGCTTATTCAACAAGGCCAAGGAATACGGCGATGACAAAGTGCAGCTTGCAATACAGACTTACGAGTTGGTGGACAAACACATACGGCGCCTTGACTCCGACCTTGCTCGCTTCGAGTCGGAAATTCAAGAGAAAGTGATGAGTGCCCGTGCGGCGCAGCAAGCTGCCGCAGACCAGGAGCCGAACACCACCACTGTAAAGAAAGGCAGGAAGAAGCACAAGGGTAGTGAGAAGGCAGCTGCTACCACAGGTAAGAAAAAGCGCGTCGGAGCTTCCAGCGAGGATGACGCGGCCGCAACGGGCAGATCGGCAGCCAAAAAGAAGGCACAACGCAAAGGCGCTACTACAACAGCCAGTGCTGTCAAGGAACAAGAAGAAAATGCAGATCTAGACTCAGTTGCTGGCATGGCGCATCCCAGCGACGTGCTTGACATGCCTGTCGACCCTAACGAGCCTACTTACTGCCTCTGCCACCAAGTGTCATATGGAGAAATGATAGGTTGTGACAACCCTGACTGTCCTATTGAGTGGTTCCACTTTGCCTGTGTAGACCTCAAGATTAAGCCCAAAGGCAAGTGGTATTGCCCTAAGTGTACTCAGGACCGCAAGAAAAAATGATCCACGGTGAAACCTCCTGTCAAGCCCACTGACAAGACTGTGCCGGTAAAGAAAGAAGTGAAGTAACTTCAGTCTTACATTACCAAAAACTGTGTGAAAAATTAGATAGTAAATGGATTTATAGTAATATAAAACATATTAAATATAGGAGCATTGTGGTAACTGTATTTAGAACTACAATTTAAAATTTGCAAGCCTATTGATTTAATTTAAGTTGCTTTAGAGTCTTTTATTTTTATTTGATAATGAGTTAAGTATAGTTTTGTTTTTAAATATGCATAAATCATATAATTTCAGAACCAAACATGAATTGATTATGTACATTATTTTGGTGTATTTATTTTATACACATAACCATTATGAAATTAGATTAAAGATAATAATTGATAGATTATATTGTAGTTATGTTGCACAACATGTGAATTGTATACATTGTGAAAGGCAGTAACATTAAGCAGATGGTTTTAAAATATTAGGAGAGTTTTTGTATTAAAAAAATTATTTCATTATTTTTGGTATTCACATTTTCACTTGTGTAGAATTTAAAGAAAATATTCAATTCCGCCTGTACTTGAAAGAAAAAACTACCCATAAGTTACATAACCAGTCGTACGAAACTGGGTTATGTGTATTAAAAAGGATGTTAGGGACATTTACATGCCCAATAATTGATCAACTATGCAAATGTCTAAATTGCATAAATAATTATGGCATAAGTGTTTTGGGGCACGAGGCAAAATTGCTCCTGCCTCCCGTAAATCAAAAATTGACATGATAAATGTAACTTTAATCTGTCAAAATATAAGATTTATAAATGAATGAAATGAGAGGCCTTTTAATAGCCCTCTGGGCGGCCAGATAGTCTTGTCTAAGCATATCATATGATGTTTTATAAATGAAACAGTCAAATCATAATGTGAAAGTTTTGATTTGGTTATTCTAGAGAGAACATCTTTATTTGTATGTTGAATTACCTACCAATTTTACATTAGAAGCATATAAAATGTGTGAATCTCATTCTCAGCTCACATGTCTCTAAATTATACATTGATTGATGTCTAATCAAGTTGTAAAGAAATTTTGTATTGTAATATCTAGATTTCTAGAATATTTACCAATGTAATGTGAGAGGATCCTTTCCTATGTGATTTATCCTGTAATTGTAAAAAAAACAATATTTATATTATATTTATACATATATTGTATTAACAATCGGCACTAGATGGCACCACTTTCTACCTACGATACTTACATCAATGTTATTATGATTTTAAACATTAAAAGTAATGAATAATGACATGCATTATGGTGAATCATATTTTTTTACTTTTTTGGTTGCCTAACTAGCTAGGCCATTAACTCAATAAATATATAGTATTTACAGTATTCATGTTCACCAACACAGAAAATAATGTTTTCCAATGAATTATTTTTGCTTAAATACAATACATTATACCCAACCCAACATTTTTTGTAGACATTGTTGTTTGTTTTTGCTTTTAAAAAAATATCCCTGTAATTGGAACAGTACAAATATTAGAAACGATTTTTTACATGGAATTGTCAAGATTCAATGGCCAAGGTTAGCTATTTAAGTGGATTTAAATCCAAAGAGGAAAGTCGATAGGTAAATACATAATACATAATTATAATTGTTATATTAAGTAAGTTACAATAATGTTTTCAAATTAATTGCTGTAGATTAGAATAATTTGGTTGCTTTTTGATAGTTTATCACTAATTCTCTTGTTTTCTGAGAATTAAGTCATGACTACTATAGGTTTATAGTTAAATTATAAGGATTCTTATAGAGCAATAAAATATCACCATGGTGACTTAACTTAAGTTTATGACTGAATAATTATGTGCGTTATAAATTTTACAATTTCATGGTCACACAAAAACAATACAATATCAGCATTTCCAATATAGGTACATAAAATATTTTAAATTTACTTTTACTAGAAAAAAATGGCTTTATTTCATTAAGAATGTCAAATACAATAATTACAAATACAAAATAATACAAACAAGTCAAATTAACACTAAACTTAAAACTTACAATAACTTATTAAAATATTACATTCAAATCAAAATAACCAGAATCTTAAAATTTAAACCACAAAAATAAATACACAGTCCATGACAAACATGAAAAAGAAAAATGACAATGACTTTCATATAGGATAACTTATAATAAGAGGCCTAATTGAGAGACCCACCTTTTTAAAGCTTATGTACAGTCGCCATCAGATATATCGGAGCGGCCAAGGTGGTCACAAATATTTGAACAACGCCTCTATTGTTAAGGCGATAAATTGCATTATCAGATGTTTTTGAGTACCTTGGCTGCTCCGATATTTGATGGCGACTGTACATGGTACTTGTTTAAATTTATGAAATAACTGGAGTGCTCATAAGTTTTTTCCGTAACTTTCTGTTTTCTACTGTTTGGCTGGTTTTGGGGAATATAACACCACAATTTTTTTGTAAAAAAATCAAATTGAGTCATTCTGTTCTACATTCTGATTAGCAAAAAATCCTAAAAACAAAATGAAATTGTATAAGTTTTGTGACCAAATGTAGAGAGATTGTAATATTCTGGAGTCAATATGTTAAGTGATTTAATATAGGCATTTAGCAAGATTTATAGGACATCATGCATTGTTGAATATTCACTATATTTTATGATTCATAATTAATATATTAGAACATCATGCATTGAGTTGAATATTTAAATTAATGTTATCACATCACAGTTTACTATCTTCCAACTACCTTACCTAATGTAATCATTAATGTAATTCTTTAAAATTGTGGAAAAACATGGTTGATAGGACGACACCTAATCTACCAAGTCATAAGGTGACTCCTGGCTATTTCAGCTGTTTTTTTATTGAAACTTACTTCACTCTCGTTAGAGATACCTAGATCGTACTTATCAGAAAATATAATACATAGACAATATAGGAACGAATTCTATTATTAAACTTTTGTTACTAAGTTGCCTATGGGAAATATACGATACCTATACGGTCTACACGCATATAACACCTCTGGAGTTGCATATGCTACGGTAGCTGCTTACGACTAGGCGGGCTGTATGCTTGGTTGCCACCGTCGTGGTATAAAAAAAAATTTGTATGTATTAATAATTGAGAGTGCCGACAACAGATACCTTGCATCTTCTTTACCTTAACCCTTCGAAAATGTGTCAACAAATTCAACAATATCCATGGGTCACCTTATGCATGTACTTTAGCCGTAACAAACGGTGAGATTCGGTTCGGACCGGACCACCGACCGATAAGGACGCTGCTATTTGTTAGAGTGAGATAGCTATATAAGGCTATATACCTTCTCACTCTAACAAATAGAATCTCGCCGCCTGTTACGGCTTTTAGTTACACTTTATTACATTTTATAAACTAAAGCATGAAATATAAATGATAACAACTAATGTAAATAATTGTTTTGTTATTGCCATCATAAATAAATCATAATAAATATACCGTTTTTAAATTTAATGGGCATTAAAACGAGTTTAGTTAGTCCTCCCTAAGTAACGACATCAGATATGCAACTAAGAAGCACGCAACTAAGGAGTGGTCCTGAAATAAAGTAGCCGTGTACAATCTTGTGTAATTTTTAATTTAGTACTAATGTTGAAGCAATATATTTATTTTATTAATCCGTAGATGCAATACTAATAAATAAAAATACTATCATAGTAAAATATCATAAAATATGTGAGCATATTAGACGTGTGCGCCGCCATAAAAATCCGCGGCGGCGGCGCGTCGGGAATTTTCGGCGGCGTGGCTGCGCCACGCCGGCGTCAAGGTCACTTTTGCCTACGTCACGTTTCGCATTAAAAATATGTAAAATATCAAAAACTTTTTAGGAACAAGGAACATAAAACAATATTGAATGCTGTTTGCTTATTAAAGGATGTTTTTCTAGTACACTTCAGTCTTGCCTATTTTTCGGAAATCGCATTTATGTTGATGTTTCTCATAATTGTGATAAATTACCTTTTTTGACTCGCAGTAGGTCCAGACATACCGTTCAGTATTAAGGATCAATCCTGCCACCGAAAATACTCCTTTTTTCAGGCTAATTTAGTTGGTGATACAATTTTGGTGGCAGATTAATTATTTTCGTTACCAATCTTATTAATTAGTCAATTTACTTCATATTTATTTGGTGAGCGGTTAAATCATAGTCATTTATTAGTGTCCCGAAAGAGTAGTATCGAGAGAAAATTTTTGAACATAGATAGAGTGCCCCACGATGAATATTTTTAGTTTTAGAAGTCCGTAAAATTTTTGGACCGTCTAAATCAGGTGTCCCGTGTTATATGTTAGAACTCTCTGGTTAAGGTTGCTATGGGTTGTGTGGTATCGTTTCCGGCTAAAACAGACATGCAGAATTTATTTCTAATATTAAAAATGTAAAATTCTATATTTAAAAAAAAAATCTGCGGAGAGGAAAATCAGTCAGGAAAATATACTTTTGTAGAATCATCCTTTATTTAATGCAGTTTTGAAATATATACAATTTTAAGGGTTTTATTCAACAAAAACTACGTGAAAAATAAAATTTTCGTGTCGTGGTGTATATGTTTTCTCCATAGTAATTATCAAAAATCAATATGAACGTGAACTTCCGTAGTGTATTGAGCTTAAAATGTATTTATGCTGGTTTATTATTAGTATATTTTGCTCATAATAACTTCTACAATACGCAAATATAGAAAAAAAAGAATTCAAAAAACACGTTTTTCCTTACTAACTTAAACACAAATCGATTCTTTGTTCCATTTTTGCAGTTTGTACAAATTATTATGATTAATAATAAACAATATATACATTTAAGGTCAATACACTATGGACGTTCACGTTCACATTGATTTTAGATAATTACTATGGAGGAAACATGTACACCACGACGTGAAAGATTTTTTTCACGTACTTTTTGTTGAGGCCTTAAAATTGTATATATTTGAATACTGCATTTAATTTTCTTGCTTAATATATTTTATATACTTCAAAAGAATGATAATTATTAGTTATGTAACGTTCTAAAAAGATTTATTTTTCTGACTGATTTCCTCTCCGCAGAACATTTTTTGAAATTTGCATTTTACATTTTTAATATAAAAAAAAAATCAATTCTGCATGTCTGTTTTATACGAAAATAATACCACACAACCCCTAGCAGCCTTAACTTAACCAGAGAGTACTATATTGCATGGGACCCCTTATTTAGACGTGAAGGTTCAACAATTTTACGGACCTCGAAAACTAAAAATATTCAACGTGGGGCACTCTATCCATGTTCAAAATTTCACAACTTCTTCTTGATGTGCAAAATTTTTTCGATTTCAAGCTCTGCTAGAGAAGGAATTGACTAATTCAATCTGTAGATGTTTTTATGATTTAATTCGTCAATATACGTTGTTATTGTCGTTGTTTGTTTTTGCCGAATTCTGAAATTTTGGCCAGCGGCGTGGATTTTGAAATGCGCGGCGGCGGCGGCGGCGTGGGTCCCACGGCGCGGCTACGCCACGCCGGCGCGGCGCACATGTCTAGAGCATATATAAGTTTTCGCGTTTTTATTTCAACATACTTTGTAACTTTTTGAACAACATAATTATTATTACCAGCAAGGCAGTCTTAATACGTGACGGGGCCCTAGGGCACTTTGAGAATCAGGGGCCCTCAGGCGCTCATTAATTAACCGTATTTTAGGATAGTCAGGAAGACTCTAATCTAACCTCTGACAAAGATTTTTGCATGGGAGACAATTTTCTATAAAAAAAGGCAAATATATTTAATTAAAAATTCCATGTAACCTCAAAATGAAGCCAGATAAAAGAGTAACTATTGAAGAAAGACAATTTATTAAGGTATAAGATAGCTCATCAAATCAAACTAAGAAAAAAAACAATGTTTGTGAGAAACGCCTCAAAAATTCTGTCAGAAGACGCTGTTCAAAAAACTGTGTGTATGATGGAATACAGAAGGCGAAAACTTGCAAACGATGTTTCATTTAAATATGATTGTATTTATGTTTTGTATTAATGTAGGTATCTACAGATTATTTAAATATAGTCTGGCCAGCCAACGAACGCAGTAGCAATGTACAGCGAACAAAAGTATGACAACACTAAGAATCAGTGAAAAAAGCAGCAATGATCATCAAATTTTATGTTTTTAATCTTAATCGGTATTTCCGCCCCTTTCATTAGGTGACATTTACGGTGTGTAAAAAGGAGACGGATATATTTCGTCTGATCTGTCATCAACTGCAACAGATAATCTGGTTGAGGCAATTGACATATGCCTTAAAAATGAATTTAAAAATTGGGAACGTTGCACACTGGAACCCGCCCATACATCGCAGTGCTCAAAACTCAACTTTGCAATGAGGGTTTCCGCGATTGAGATTTCCACTAGATGGCAGCACCGTGACGACAGGTCTTTTTGGCAGTAGCTGTCAAAATCCACCAATCAAAAAATATATGGTTAAACATGATTGGTGGATTGTGACAGCTAGACCTGTCGCCACGGTGCTGCCATCTAGTGAAAAACTCGATCGCGGAAACCCTCATTGTGGGTATTTTGTACTCAAATTGAAATATATGCATAAACAGGGAAATATTGCACCTCATTGCAGAAAAATACCTTCATTATCAGTTATCATTACGTAGTTGCATTATGTCAAAGGTCTAGGATTTTGTATGTCACGTCAGTGGTAATTTGTATTGATTAACAAAATAGAGTTATTTCAAGTAATTGTAGTTGGTATAACTCAAAATCCGAATTGTCTTATCTTGATCAAGGTATGTAGATTATGTTTTACGTATTTTAAGTCCTAAAAGCACTTATTTGTTTGTGATAGTCCGACAAATAGTAACTTATATTGTAATTTAATAAAAATGGTCATATTTCCGATAATGGACACCATCTTTTGATAATTTTTAGGCATGATAGCTAAAAAAGTGATGATTATTAGGATTATTTATTCGAAAGTAAAAGATGTTGTCCAGTTTCCGAATACAGACCAAATTTTTTGCTCTGACTATTTGATCAGGCGTTTTTACTTTAGCGAAAATGTAACTTTTTCTCACTAAAACAATGGTTTAGTGCGTAATATTTTACCATTTTTACCTTAAGGTTATTTCTATACATTTCGACTGTTTCAGATGAAAAAAGTGATAATTTTTTTTTTCAACGCCGAGAATTGTGCAACACGATATTTAAAAGTAAATACAAAAGGTCTATAACGCGTTATCAGATACTAAATCTACTTTGAAATGTTTTTTATGCGAAGTTACTTCCAGTGAATTTAATTACTAAGACAAAGTACTACAGAAACCTGTTAGATCAGAATATTTATCATTTGCTATATCGGTTTTACATGCTTGGATTCGACTTTCCGAAGCTTTGTTACACATTGCATATAAATTAGAGATACGATCTTGGAGTGTTAACAAAATGCATAAATCAAAAGTTGATTAAAACAAAAAAGGGATCCACAAAGAGTTTAAAGAAAAACTTTAATAAATAAAAATTCAACCAAAACCATGTTTTGGCAATACTAATAATGGTAATGTGGCTCGAATTTTTTTCCAAAACTACGAAATATCAGCCGAAATTACTAAAATAGATGAAGGACTCATACGTCGCTTTTACATAATTTTACAAACAATTTCCAGTGGCTACAAGATCGATACGTGTAAATTCAAAACATACTTACAAAGCAAAGTTATATGTAAAACTGTACCCGTGGTGTCGCATGACACCTACTGTTCATAAAGTCCTTATTCAAGGAGAAGCAATAATATCTGAGCACTTGATCCCTATAGGCAATTAAGTGAAGAGGCCCAGGAAGCGATGAATAAGGACTTTAAAAACTATCGAGAGAGATTTAGTCGTAAAACTTCTAGAATCGACAACATGACAGAGACTCTTGGTTTCTTCAGTTCCCATCATCACCTGCACACGACCTCTGCCAAATATTAATACAAAAATATTTCACCCGGAAGCTGTTGACATGTTTATCGATGAATATGTAACGTCATCGTCATCATAGGAATATTTTATATTGTAATATAATGTAAACAATAATTATTATAAACACTACTTGACATTACGAATGTGAAATAGTACTTTTTTTTGCTTAATTTTACTTATTGTAGTTTTGAGTACAGCTATATATGGGCGGGTTCCAGTGTGCGTTGCAGGTGTTCTATCTCACTCGCGCTTAAGATGAGCGAGTGAAATGCACTAGAAACAAATTCAATGTGAATTGAAATGTTCGTCATGAAATACGGTGTCTTATCACAAAGGGTTGCCACATGTACGTATTTTGAATTTGCCGCGCGTTTCTACTGACAGAAATGGTTTGCCAGACTATATAAACACTGGTTCTAAATCGGCAAAAAAAAAAAAAACAGAAAAAGGCACGGCTACTTTTTTCCCGGACCACTCTTTATATTCGTAGTCCTTCACGTACTGTTTTTTACTAAGCTCACTAGTTTAGTTCTATGCACATACGGTCTTTATTATTTACTCTTGTCTTGTCTTAGAACACATGCTAGGTGTTAAGACTGCGTCGACCGTCCAGTGGCGCCCTCATTGGGGGGATTGTATTTCCTAATAAACTAATCAATTTATGTATAATCCCCCAATTTATGTATAGTCCTACTGTTTACGCAACTTTTGATCTTTGTCACGTAGTTTCGTTTTGCGTATATTTTTTGCTTCTTTACAATCATTACCTATTTAAACGGCAAATGGTGGCCTTTTTTTCCCTATAGATGATGAAGCATAAAGTAATATAATATAAAACTGTATCTCGTAGACCATTACTTGCGGAATTAGTAGGACTACAACTTAACATGATGAATTAATATGATTTTAATAGTTATAATGATGAATTATACATAAATTAATTCGTTTATTAAGAAATACTATCCCCCCAATGAGGGCGCCACTGGACGGTCGACGCAGTCTTAATATAGATATGGTGATGGTGAACCCTAGAGTCGAGTACCAAATATGTATGGTCAGACTAAAACAGCCTCGGGGAGGAAATATGCAGCAATCTGTATGATCTGTTATCCGTGTAATCAGACCCACTGATCGTTATCGAGGATGATTGTTTAATCGTGATTAGGCTGTCTAGTTAATAAATTGACACGGATCCATGTGTGTAATAACTTGTGACGAAACGGTAAGGACATGTTGTTGCTCTAGCCAGAGACTATAAATAATATAGACAGCCACAGTCTACGTTTTTAAGACCCAAGTTTGAAGCGCCATCTGGGCACGATTCGACATGGCATAACTGACAGCCGCTTGCGAGACAACTATGATATCACACTTTTGTGACAGTTGAAATCGGGGTGGAATCACTCAAGAGTGATATCTAAAATGGTGGCCATAGCCACAGACAAAACGCTCTAGCGAGACCTACTGATAGCTTGACAGTTAGGTGTGGACACGGGTGGACAGGATGGATATCACTCTATCCACTAGCGATACAAGTGTGACATCCACGTCTCACAGTTTGGCATGTCGAATCGAGGCCCTGGACGAGCGCAACCCAAAGTATGGATGGTACAAGAAGGATATAAATCTCTATGTTACAAAAGTGTCCGTCAAAAGGCGATAAACTGATGGCGCCACTATGATATTAAATTTGATTAAATTAATTTTGAAAATAAAAAAAATTAAATCCAAAATAATTATTTGCGGAGATGAAACACTCTGAATATTAATTTTATTTAGAAAGTCATATAAGTATTAAATATCGGTAATTCATTTCAAGTGCTGAACTATACCTAGCGCCACCCGGAGATATTTGGAACTATTGTTTAGTGCTTACCGCTGGACACTTTTTCGACCGTTTTCCTATAAGAGAGTTCCATCCTTCCTATACTGGTCTAAGAGCTGGCCACGTCAGATGTTACACAATAATGAGAGCAATGAAACCTGTCTAGATAGACTGCTTTACCATCCTTATTGCTAGATCCGGGCATCTGGCAGCTTTTAATGGGTGGATGTCAGAGTGACACACCAACAAAGTTTTTAAGTTGGAAAAAAGTAATACCAAAATAGGTAAAAAATTACAAAGCTGTGTAATTTATAGAGGACAGGGCCTATATTTTAACATAAGATTAAAAACCATTGTCTATTATTGCGGAAACAAAAACAGTAGGCGACTAACTAAAAATTGCATTTTACATCATTTGGCACTACTTTCCCCCAACAGAACCTTCTGGATATGATATAACCTAATTAATTACATAATTTCCCATAATATTTCATAAAACCCAGAACTCTAGGATTTGTTTTCTTCAAGTTATTTGCATTCTTTTACCTCCACCACTTTACAGCTGCCAGATGTCCGGATCTAGAAATAAGCATAGTATAGCAAACTAACTACATGGGTTTCGTTGCTCTCATTATTGTGTCATACATATCTGACGTGGCCAGCTCTCCGTCTATACCATCCATAACCCAAAGATACAAATATAGCAGGAGAAAATGACATTGCACTGCAGCGCCATCTCGTAACGAGTAGCGTACCGTATAACGCGTGTTGCTCTATTAAATTATATACTCTGCTCTAGCGAAGATATTTATCATTGTACCTGAAGGGAAACATGATTAACAGTATATTATGCTTTGATATTGGCAGAGAGTATATATATTAAATAGAAGCACACAGTCTTAAGAACTTTTTGAACCTCCAAGTCTGAGGCGCCATCTGAACGATAGCAAACCAAAGTTACCAACCACATAATGTAAGGAAACCGTGCAGCGCCATCTAGTAACGAGTAGGTATACTACGGTTCCACCGAAATTATGCGGTAACTTTGATTTGCTCTCGTTCAGATGGCGCTTCAGACTTGAGCATCAAATGCTCAGCGTCCAATGGCGTCCATATTCGAAGCGAAGTAGAGAGGTCAGTGAAAATAATTATTTTTTGGTTTGGGATCAAACCACGATCAAAGGCATTGGTGTGATAGCGACGTCTACTATGCGAGGATTAAAGTAACTTCTATGTAAAAGAGGACTAGGTAAAAGAAATAGAAACACAAGTAGTGATCGTTCCTCTACTCGCCCACAGATGGGGCAATACGAAGATTAATAAAGAAAAGACATTTGGAACGATATATTTATCTACTTTTTTTAAATTTGCTTTGCGTTTGCCATAGACTAAGGAATGCTGCTGAGACAAGTGAAGTAATTTGTAGGTTTGTAGGCTCCAATTTGTTAGTTGACGTAGATGGGTCTGCACTCGGTGCCACATACTGTAAAGTAGGTAGGTAGGAAGGTAGGTAAAGTGACTGAATTTTGTATGAAGTTAACGCTTAACGCTTAACTTTAGTTCCTAGCTATATGGGTACCGCATTATGTAGGTTTTATAGGTAGGTACACTGCTTAGCTATCGACTTCAGCTTTAATGTTTTACAGATTTAATATTTTCTTAATTTTAGCTAAGGGGGCGTCCATTAATCGCGTCATACGTTTTTGGCTTGTTT
The DNA here is from genome assembly GCA_947086415.1 of Pammene aurita. Lineage (NCBI taxonomy): Eukaryota > Metazoa > Arthropoda > Insecta > Lepidoptera > Tortricidae > Pammene > Pammene aurita. Next base: position 24,530,466 of record OX352308.1, on the reverse strand, counting down.
TAGACCCCCCCCTCCCCCATGGTGATCTTTGGTGATATTTTCAGGACCCCCCCCCCCCCTGTCCAATATGACGTGTAATTTTTTGCTAACTAAAGTAAGTACAGTTTTCCAACACGTGAACCTACGTAACGTACGGTACACGTAAAGGGTAAAAAAATGAAACATATAAAATAATATTATCTTTAATAGAAAAAAACCGGCCAAGAGCGTGTCGGGCCACGCTCACTGTAGGGTTCCGTAGTTTTCCGTCCGTCACAGTAAGTGTCCCCACTTAAGAGTTAAAATAACACTGCCATGTAGGATATGATATGAGCGTTCCACGTACAGCGACATCTATCGGCAAATTAAGTAAACTAGCGCGCGAGCATAAAGTATGGAAGATGATTTTTATGGGATAATTATTTATTGCGTGAACCGATTTTCACCGTTTTTACTTTATTTGAAAGCACGTCATTTAATTGTAATTTTGTAGAAATTACAGGTACAATAAACACCTGCTTATACGGTTAAATTACAAACTTAGTTCAGAAATTATTTTGTATTTTTTTTTCAAAAACTATTCATCCTATCAAGTTCAAAATAATTTTCCTAGAAAGTTTTTATAAAGTTCTACTTTTGAGATTTTTTTCATATTTTTAAAACTTATGGTTCAAAAGTTAGAGGGGGGGGGACGCATATTTTTTTACTTCTGGAGCGATTATTTCCGAAAATATTTACATTATCGAAAAATGATTTTAAAAAACCCCTATTCATTTTTAAATATCTATCCAATAATATATCACACGTTAGGGTTGAAATGAAAAAAAAAATCACTCCCCACTTTACGTATAGGGGAGGTACCCTAATAAAAAAATAATTTCCACTTTTTATTTTACCACTTTGTCGGCGTGATTGATATACATATTAGTACCAAATTTCAGCTTTCTAGTGCTAACGGTCACTGAGATTATCCGCGGACGGACGGACGGACGGACGGGCAGACATGGCGAAACTATAAGGGTTCCTAGTTGACTACGGAACCCTAAAAACCGGCCAAGTGCGTGTCGGACCACGCGGTTCGTACCTACTATCGAAAAAGTAATATCAAAAGTTCGTATCTGCGTATGAAATGAGTTTTTAGGAGATAACTCAATAATTCCTAAACCGATAATGTTTTCATTTTTTCATATTTTTTTGGATCTCCGGTTCAAGAGTGACAGGGGGGACACAAGTTTTTTAGACTTACGGGGTGATTTTTTTCTTAAAATATTCACTAAATAAAAAAAAATCAAATAGACCTCAATGTTATTTTTAAAGACCTATCGAGACATGACGATATTTAGTAAAAAAAAAATTTTGACAAATAATTACATGTATGGACCCCTCCATAAAATATCTTTTCAGCAAATATCTTTTACTACAAAACTAAGTAGCGGCATACAAAGACACACCTTATATTTAAATATTTATTAAGATACGTTTTATAGTTTCCGAGTAAAATGGCTGTGACATATGGACGGACGGACGGACAGACGGACATAACGAAACTATAAGGGTTACGTTTTTGCCACATTGGCTACGGAACCCTAAAAACCTACTTCACAAAATAATATGTCAAATGCCATTAAAAAAATTACAATCATAGTGATAATGCAATTTTACTCTGCTTTTGACAGATTGATTCATTTAAAAGTAGATAATTTTTATTTTATTGACCATAATACAGTATAGCACAAGGAACAAAAAAATTACACGTGATATGTGTCCAGACCCCCCTCCCCCCTGTGATGATCATTGGTGATTTTTTCTTGACCCCCTCCCCCCCTATACAATATGACGCGATTAATGGACGCCCCCTAAGTTACCTATATATTTAAAAAATAAACACAATTAAAGTTTTAGATTAAGTTACGGCATCCCATTAATCTTCCGACCGAGCATCTTTGCTAGCAATTCCACTCGGTCGCTAAAATCCGCAAGAAGGGCGGGACTCAAAAACCTGATTCGCGTGCAAGAACTTCGAAATTGCATCAGACGCGATGATAGGTGATTGACAGGGCTTGCATCAGCTGAGTGCGTATGCGTACACTTGTTTCATGCATTAAAGATCTTACTTCCAGGAAAAGGACTAATCTCCATTGATTTTACGCGAGAAATTAGACAGCTTTTGTATCTTGGTTTTGACTTGCTCGAAATACATATTCATAAAAAAAGCATGTTAAATTTTTGCTTCTAGGAACCTAACAAAAAGTAGATAAGTTCCGCCATCAAAAAGTAAGTTTGCTAATAGAAGATAAGCTTAAAATATAAATATGGCTGTCAGTAAAGCACACTCATAAGTTTCGTTGGTTTATTTGTGCTTATTATACATAGGTACATACGAGTTAGTAGATAGCTACTTATTTATGACATGTAAGTACACGAAGATAATATTATTTATAGATTAAATATCCGCCTCATAGTCATATTTCATGTCATAAGTTTAGTCCATTGATTGACAATTAATTTAAATATATGTACCTACTTTATTCATAGAATTAAAGATAAGAGAACAACAGACACAAAGAAAAAGTTACCGAGACTATGACTTGACTATCCCGGTTAAGAGTCAGGTAAAGTTTTTTTTCGATTTCGCTCAACTTCTTGATACAATTTTGCAGTAAGTAACTAACAAAACTTCAATGAGTTTGTATACATATTTTGAAATTTCAATTCTTTTAAACTGCATAAATAGAACACTTTTTGATTTTCTGTTTTATTTATAAATAACTCACCGTAATCTAACAACTGTTTCGCGATTTTTGATGGGAGAGGTGAAAAAAGTAATACTTTTATTGATTAAAATTAAGTTGAACTAGTACGTAAAATATATAAATACGTCGGAAAAAGAGTGGTACAATATTATATACGATTATATACGATAATCATTATAACTTTAAAACCTGCGTCTGGTTTCCTTTTGCGGCTATATCAAAGATACACGCAGTATAGTAGAGTATGTGACTAGTATAATTTGACCTTCATATTCGCAGTATTCATGTTTATTCAGTAGTCTTGCTTACGCTGGTCAAGTTTTAATGAAGCGCTTTGTCGGTCGATCGTCTGTCTACGGCAAAAGTCGGACTGCGTGACGCCTTTTACTGCCAGCTTTTGTGCGCCGACTGTGTTTCTGGATATTATAGTACTTCAATGACTTTAGATACATGTAAACAATGAAGAGTAGATAACACAATGCAAGTGTCAAGGTGTTGAACTTAGGTGACCTACGCTTCCTTCCCATTTTGATATTAATTGGGTGAGTAGCCCAATATCGTATACAGTTCAATAAGTGTAGAGGTGGTTGTGGAGATCCTTGCAGAAACCACCGCCCAGGAAGGGAATGAGAGGATGTACGGATTTATATGATTATGATGAAATGAATTAGGTTATAAAAGTTTTTGTTATTTTGCTAAAAACTCGATACATATTTTTTTAAATACTACAACGGTGGCTAACAAGCATTTGGCCCGCCTGATGGTAAGCAGCTACCGTAACCTATGGAGGCCTGCAACTCCAAAGGAGTCACATGCGCGTTGCCGACCCTTTACAAAAAGGAGGATTCACTGTGTTGACGGCTAAAGGAACAAGAAGGTCCCTCATCGTCAACACACTGGGTCCTCTTTGAGCTCTTTGGCAATCTTACTCACCAGCAGGAACACAACACTATGAATAGGGTCTAGTGCTATTTGGCTGTGGTTTATAAAAACTCTATATTGTTATAAACTCAATACATAACTCTACCGTTAACTCTATAATACCCAAGTCCTAAACGTACCAAATACGAATATCTAACTGTTAATTTTCTTTATTTAAGACATCACAGACAAAGGACAAACAACAATATATATAAAAAATTACACTATTTATTACCTAGACTAACTACCTAGCCCAGCCTACGGTGTTTAAATTATATGTATACATGTCCCCTATGTCACTGCCATTTGGCAAGGTGCCCATAAGGCTGGCTGCGTTACCTCGCTGAATGGCAATGCCAATGCGCTAAGCGAGGAACGAGCCAGCCCTCTGGTCACCGGTGGAGCGAATGAACATATAGGCAGAGATGTGCAAAATGGTTTAAAAAAGTATTTAAATACAAAATGCAAATACTTTCATGATTTACTATTTCAAATGCAAAATACAAAATACTTAGCAAATTTTTTATTTCAAATACTTACTAAATACAAAATAGGTATTTTCAAAATACTTTTTAAAATACAAATGCTTTTTAGAATTCCGTCGCTAAGATGAAAAAAAACGGAATCCTTATCTCGTCATGTCCGTCTGCCCGTGATCATATGTCATAGTCATAGCATAGCCATTTCAATCAATAAATATAGAGCAAATGTTAATCAAATTTTAACTAGAGGTGAGTTTTGTGTGCCACTAATTTGTTTTGTAGGTAAGTGGTTAAAATATTTTTTAGGGTCGGCACTCGATACATGTACATAATTAATGTTTTTTTTTCATGCTCTGATAGTGATCGAGTTATATATAATTATATGGATCCAAATATCATTCATTTTCGTTCCAGGGAATTTACTTTCCAAGTATGTATATTTTTTTTAGTTCCAATGCAATGTAAATTCGGTAGAAAAATAGATTGCTATTTAATACGATTTCCATTCTTATAAGCGCTGGTATTCTGGCGAAAAAACGTCCGACTTTCAATCTGAAGGTCTCGGGATCGAATCCCGACTTTGTACCACTGAGATTTTCAGAACTTATGTACGAATTATCGGTTGATATTTATCAGTCGCTTTTCGGTGAAGGAAAATATCCCGCGGAAACAGGAACTAATCTCAATAAGGCGTAGTTTCTCCGCTGGGTTGGAAGGTCAGATGGTAGTCGCTTTTGTAAAAACTAGTGTCTATGCCAATTCATGTGATTAGTTCGCCAAGCCGGGATAAACGCTAAGAGGATGATGATGTCCATACTTATCTTAACTCCCCATTTCAAAACAGACGACTAGTTACAAAATGACGAGATCATCAGGAATGAGTGCCTTTTTTCCCTTGGTTACGCGGTGTCCTGTCCTACCAATCACCCACGTAGGAGCAATATAACTATATTTAACCTGTTAAACCTACCCTTTCTACCAACATTATATTATATTACAAAAAAAAAGTATTTTGTATTTTCAAAATAGAGAATGTTTCCCAAAAAGTATTTCAAATAAAATACAAAATGCTTTTGTTAAAAAGGTATTTAAATACAAAATAGGAAATAGGTATTTTGCATTTTGTATGAGCATTTTCAATACAAGTATTTCAAATAAGTCACATCTCTGCATATAGGACAGCTTTTTGAAAAGATTAAGAGCCTCTGGCCCCCATGGCCCTAATGTCTCCACGGCAAACGCCGCAAATACGTATCTCTCGCGGGTTCTCGCTATAGGGTTGCGTATTTGCGTAATATCTAACTAATTTCAATGAGCACCTTTGTAATTCGTCGCAGTAGCATTCGGTTTTGTACTTCACTAATTCATTTATTTATTTTATTTTACTAATCAAATAATTTACACAAGTACAGGGCACTGCGAACTACAACTTCAAAAATCATAAATCATAAAACAAAAATTGAAAGCTAGTTTGATTTAGGAGCGACGTAAAGCTGCGAGGCTGCGTGGCTCCGTCAGGACGTGATCTGGCGCCTCTGTACTTGGTACACAATAGATGTACGTTGGAGTGTCTGAAAAATAAATAAAGAAATTACGCACAAGTCCTGATCTTAGTAGCAGTAGCTGCTACCAACCGTAAAACTGGGCGAAGCTCCCGGCGCGCTCATATCGCGAAGGGTAGTCCGAGACGCGCGCACGCGTCGACCGCGGTAAAATTAATAAAAAAAAGTTTTATAACGAGCCAGGATTTATTTTATTACCTGTGTAAAGATTTGAGTTGGAAAATATCTTATTAACGATGACAACGTTCATAAGGAAAATGTGGAAAAACCGTTCAAAACACAAAAGTGAGTATTGTGATAATTTATAAATAGGGTAACAATTTATTATTTGTTTATTTTACTTTATGGCACGTAAATATAAGTTTTTAAAGCATTTAGGCAATCTCTACCAGTCAACCATAAGGCCAAACAGAAATGCGTCAACGCGTGTGCAGTGAAAAACTGTGATCATATCTAACTGACTAGGATAATGCATAGTAATAATACCCCACTTAATCCTTACTGTACTTACTGGTCTTACTGTAACCTAATTAATCTTTTTTTTTTTCTAATCAGTTTTTTTATATATTACTTATCAATTTTAAAATGAAACCTAAATAAAAATAAGAAAAATAATAACAAACTTTAAAAAAATATAAATAATGCGGGAAAGCAGTATCACCACTTAACCTTAGTATAGGACAATAGTTGGTACATTACCGCCAGAATTAATAAAGGTCATTGTTTAAATATGCAAAACAGAGAGTAGGTAGGTATACGTATTGTACGCAAACGTAGCTCATAGGTACACCGACAAAACTAAGTCGGTGCATTTTAATATTTCTAATAGGTGTCTTTTGAGATTCGAGCGCTCGAATATGACATTTAAAACTCGAAATAAAACGAAGAGATGAGGTTTTTAAAATAACAGCGATAGTCATTTAAAATCATGATTATTTGTACTATTATTTCCATGCGTAAATAATGGCGACAAACTTTTGTGTGCGTTTATATTCGAGGTTAAATTCTTTGAATTCGAGCGCTCCATTGTCAAAAATCGCCCCTCTAGGCTTAGGCAAATGGATACTCATGAGTGGTTGGTGGGGCCGATCCTTTGGTTCATATTACGAACTTTGCCTTAAGTTTGACTGGTAGAGTATGCCTCTTGGTATTAAGACAGCCTTTTGTACAGCAAGATTTTCTTTTGTACAACTAAGTTAAGTTAAAAGAAATAAATAAACTTACTTTTAGAATATTTCAGATATATGTCGTTGTCATGTAAGCAATCAGCGGCGTTAACTTTGAACATCGAAATTCAATAATTGTTTATTTTATTTTTATTTTATTAGCCAATGATATTTACTATGGATGGGTTATACTCTAACAAAATGAGCACAAAAATACTTCCAGAGTTATTTCATAACCTAGCAACGATTCTGTTATGTTTATCTATTTTGATAATTATTAGGTACATCTTTGTCACTCTCATTGTTAGAAAACTACAGTTGGTCTCTTTCTCACGCGGATGACGGGAGCTCATTGGCACGTCCGCATCTCTCGCTTGCCGGTGCGCGACTAGCGACAATTGTTTTAATTCACTCTTTTTAAGTGCTTCTCTTTTGGAGCGTGCATAACCTATCTGTCATTATTATATATCACTATTAGCTTTTGCCCGCGGCTTCGCTCGCGTTAAATTCGGGGTAACACGGTTCCACTTTCCTGATGTAAAACACAGAAGAAAACTCGGAACAGAATATTATTTTAATACGCTACTGTAGACGATATTATTTGTCTTTATAGCTTATGCACGATTTTTTTGTTAGTCACAAATAGTCCGCATACCAATTTTTAGCTTTCTACCTTGAAAATTGCGGAATGCTCCATACAAACTTCCACTTCCCATTTTAAGAAAGTGGGGGGTTAGAAAGAGACAAAAAGTAGCCTATATCACTCTCCATCCCTTCAACTATCTCCACTTAAAAAATCACGTCAATTCGTCGCCCCGGTTTGCCGTGAAAGACGGACAAACAAACACACACATACACTTTCCCATTTATAATATTAGTATGGATACTTATTAGCCTGGTAGAGCAAAAGCTCGGCTCGGAAAAGGCCTCCCCTCTTTCCCGCCATTTTGTCCTATCCATCACCCACTCCTGCCATTCTTTACTATACCTGCCCAGTCCAGATCATCAAGAATTTAAATAAATCTTAACTCTGTACCTAATTGACACTGAGTCAGTTGTACTTATCGGTATAAGGTATCCTTCACCCATTTTGACCCCTTCTCACACCTTCAACGCAACTTTGTTTATATCTTAATTAAACGCACCCGTTATGGACCACGGCCCTGCGCTTATACAGCCAACTCGCTATCTCCGGGTGCAGGTTTCTCTCTAATTACTTAGGAATTAGGAGATCTCGCTAACTGCCGTACATGGCGTCTAGAAAAACTCATCCAGGCGGTTTCTGAACGCAACTTGACTTTGTAAAAGTGTATCCAACGCTTGCTTTATAAGAAGTGACTCTGGATTGGAAGGTGCGAAGTCAGCATTGTATATAAAACTAGAGCGTATGTGATCGATGCGTTATGAATTATGAAGTACTTAGATTCTTCGTAGAATCAATGTCGCTTGGCGCTTTCCTTAATTGTATTGCAAATAAACTGAAGCGAAGTTTATGGGAATGTTTTAGAAAGTGTAGGGGCTTAAAGCCTTTTTATGTCAGTCTTTTAACTAAAATAATATAGTCAAGGGTTAAAATATCGATGCGATAAATTTTCATCGGATTAAGGTTGTGTGCTTACAAATATTGTAGTCCAATAAATCGCATTGATGTTTTACATCTTGACTGTAGCTTAAGATTCGGATTGTTTTTTCTTCTATGAGGATTTCCTCATTGAAGATGTACGTAAACATAATTTTTGCGCTTGATTTTTCTCTTAGCATCAATAAGGAAAATATGAATAGTGGAAAAGTCAGGTATTTTGCATTATTCCATTTAACAGGCAATTTAGTGGTTTAATTTGTATGTGGACAATTTATTTGCCATAGCTACGCTAGTCGCTTGGCCACATCCGTTCTACGAAGGCAATACATTATTGATTAAACTACATTAAAAGAGAGATTGTTCACCAAGTTAAGTTCTTGCGGGGCGGCATTCCGACGAAACGGTAGCATTTTTGTGGTAAAAAATTAATGGAACAATCTAGGCGTAAGAAAGCGGCGCTTATTGGAAATAGTTCTTTACTTATATACTAGTGGTTGCAATATTCGTAGAGAAGTCGGAGCTAATTTACCGTTGCTGGTCTTCATGAGCTATACCAAATCTAACTTATATCAGTCATGCCGATGGAAATGGAACGGATGCTTCACCATTGACTGAAATTTTAGGATTTTATTTAACCTCTCTCCGTCTTTAGGTATAAGGTCCATAGACCGCTATCACCTTTGGGCGGGAGTGCCTGGATACCAGCTTGGGCCCTTTGACTCGGTACAAAGGCGCGCTGTGCGAAACTCACGAGCGATATTGAACGTTTAAGTCTAAGGAGAGACTTTGCCTCCTTATGTGTATTCTATATCGCGTGTACTATGGGTTGTGCTCTGAAGAACTGTTTGACATGATGCCCACGGCCGCTTTTTATCACCGCACCGCTCGCCGTCGGCAGGGTGTAAATCTTCACACCCTGGAGCCGAAAGGGTCGCGCACTGTGCGGTTTAAGAGGAAGTTTCTCCCGCGAACGCTCCGGCTGTGGAATGAACTCCCTGCCGAGGTTTTCTCAGTGGGCTACAGTATGAGGTTCTTCAAAAAAGGAATATCCTCTGGAGTTACAGGCGTCCATAGGCTGCAGTAGCTGCTTGCCATCAAGCGAGCCGTATACTACATAACCACGGTTGTGGTATAAAAAAACCATCCTGGCCTGGCTATGCCTGGCGGAAGCGCTGGTAGCCCGGCGGTAGAGGCGCTGGTAAGAAGTCCGACTTTTAATCAGGAGGTCTCGAGTTCAAACCCTGACTCGTACCACTGAGTTTGTCGAAACTTATGTACAGGCCTTAGTTTCTTCCTGGGTTGGAAGGTTAGATGGCAGAAGGTTGAATTGAGCCGTAACAAATCGGGGGAAACAAGAACACTAAAACAATTTTTTTTACTACGTCTGTTAAGCATGTTTTTATGTTTTCTCTAGATATACGTTCTATAAACATATCATAGATCTTTCCTAATACAAACATTATCTGGTGATAACATAAATATTGAAAGTTCATAATATTATGAATCCAATTGTTTGTTCGTAAAGTAAAACGCAATATCTTCATATGGGGCTTTTAACTAAATATTCATGATTATATGTCAGCCAAGGCCCCGGGTCCAATATTCACATATCAGAGTCTATTTCAGTCATATCAGTGAATATCTAGGCCACAGAGGATTGAGCGCAGGTCAGAGAGCAATATTAGGCGCAGTTTCAACGATCAGGCTTGCCGAGATTACTCTGTTAAGCTAATTAATAGAGATAAACAGCTGTTTTACTCGTGTTTTGTTATCTTATTACGTCTTTTATGCTTTTAATACCTACCGCTCTGTACCTATATAGCAATAATATTTTTAGGGAGCCGTAGTAAACATCAACAAGGAAGCAAGAAACAGATAAAGCCAAGGAAGTTTTAGATATATTAAAAAGGTTAAAACTCGCGTTTTTTAGTCATATTTGACTAAAGTTTTTTAAGTTAAAGTTTTTTGTCGAGCAATATTTTGCTCGACATGTTTCGTCTGGAAGTTTTGTGTTCAAACCTTATTAAGTGTTTATGATCCAGTAACTTTATACAGTCATCGTGTGCGTCAAATCCGGTAGATCTGTTTTTTTGGAGACTTGTTTGTGATGTTGGCCCAATAAATAATCCAAATTTGTGACCTCGAGCGCCGAACGCAATTTTGTCAAAAAACGAATAATCATTTTTTTTCGGATTTTGGCGATTATAACCCCTAAAGACTAGTTTTTGTCTTTTACCTTTAAAGACATTTTTAAAGTAGACTAAATTTGCTACAATGTAAGATGACTCTGTAGACCCAATAGTTTCCAAGATAAAGCTTTTCAAAATATGTAGAACCGTTTTTCTGAGAAGAGAAGGGGAAGGGGGAAAGGTTCTGGGGAAAACGGTTCTATTTTGAAAAGCTTTATCTCGGAAACTGTTGGTCTAGCTACAGAGACAATTAGGAACATGCATGATTTTTTTGGAAGACGTCATTCGATTCTATTTCCCTGTAGATTCAAATGTCTCTAATAAACCTACTATCTATGATAGCTCTGAAACGTCAAAAATGTGAAAATACGTTAGCCGTCTGCGCCGCGCGTCAAAACGCCCTATACAAAAAGTGTGAGGTTTGTGACGTCACCGACCACAAAGTTGCAGAAAACTGTTTGGAAGGAACAAGTTTTTGGAAGATTTTTGTAATTTTAGGCACGAAAAAATGCGTTTAGCTATATAGTTGTCATACATTTTTTTTCTTGTTAGAACATAAGTAATCGAACTAAAGTTTCGAAAATACATTTGAGGTATAAAAAAAAATGCCTATAATTTTATGTTTTTAAACCGCAATATCTTTAAAAAACTGTTAAAAATGATTACGGATTTCCACATATTTATATTAATTTGGGGTCGTTGAACGTGTTTATGGAACAAATTCAATTAAATATTTTTCACGCATGTTCTCTATTCTAGTCTTCTTTAAAAATTTCCTGAAGGTACTATCAAAAACCAGTGCTTTAGGGTCATAACCGCCAGTCTGAGACAAAAATAGATTTTCGATTTTTCACAAAGTCGAACTTTGCTTCTTTGCTTCAGTGCGCAATTGCGGAATTCAGTCGATCATCGACAAAAATCAGCCTGAGGTCGGAACAAAACCCAACTTCTGGCTTAATTTTGTTTGGGTAAAAATCTATAAATATATAAAAGAAGAAACTGACTGACTGACTGACATATCAACGCACAGCCCAAACCACTGGTTCTAGAGATTCCAAATTTGGCACGTAGGTTCCTTATAAGGTCTAGGGGTGCACTAAGAAAGGATTTTTCAAAATTCATCCCCTAAGGGGGTAAAATGGGGGTCCAAAGTTTGTATGGCGAATCAAGATTTGTTAGAATAAGAATTCGAAACTTCACAGGAGTATTCCTAACGATAAATGAGTAAACACGTGTTTCAGGTTTTTTGAAAATTCAACCCCTAATAGGGACAAATGTGATCACAAAGTCTGAAAATCAACATGGGTATCGTATCCTTTTTGAGTACTTATAGTACGCGGGCGAAGCCGCGGGAAAAGGCTAGTCAATAATAAAAAGCAAAATATTTTTATTTCGGATAAATATACATATCGGATTAGTTACAGTAAAAAGTACATACACCCTGTCCAATAAGTTTGGATACAATATGTTTCGCACTGGTATAAAATACCTGAAGCTCGAAATAAATAGTTCTATTTATAAAATTGAAATATATATTTACAGAGACAAGATACAGTAACGTCAAATGTCTATTACATTTCATTCATGGTTAAAACCAGAGAAATGGGATGACAAAGAATGCTTGTGAACGATCAAAAGTGTGGCAAAAAAATGAAATCCATGTATGTGTCTAAGGGTCGGTTGCACCAAACCGTCTATTAAGTTTACGTCATCGTTAAAAAAATCGTGTATGAAAAGGTTGACAGTTTTCTATGGGATGACAGCTCCGTCGCCATATTTAACGTTGATCAGTTAGCTAGTTATGCGTGGTGCAACCCACCCTAAATTGTCTATGTGAGCGTAAAATAGTGATGCCAAATACAACAGGTTAATTATCTATCGGTATTTGACTTTCTTATCGATACGTTCTAAAGGCCTCTACAGACGTAAGCGACTAGTCAAAGTAGTCAACTGCGACGTCAGTTGACATCCCCACTACCAACTTGACGTTTCATTTCACGCACATTTTCGACTAATATTATTACATTACCTAATAGTTAATGACTAATATGTTTTTTCTAAGCAAATTATATTCTTTAGTATTTAAAAAAAATTAAATAAACATAAATATTTATTATTAAATTAAAAATATTTCATAAAACGGAAAATGGAATTTCAAGTCGCCGGTCGAATGCGCATTCGATTGATCGCACGACCATTGTGACAGCTGACCTCTCATTCCAACTATATTTCTATTTCGTTCTAATCGTTTGACTAGTCGCTTGTAGGCACGGGACACACTTGAGCGGAATCCAGCCCAGCTATCATAAATCAAAATCAGCCGTAGCATAAAAGTCGGAAATTTCTTTACGGGAGCTGAGTTTTTGTATAGAGTTGACTATGGTAGCGAATTCCGCTAAATGTGTTGAGCGCCATATTTGAATGAAATAATACAAGTACTGCAAGGTAAAAAAATCTTTAATAATAAAAAAACCCGTTTAAACTGGATATAATAAGAACCTAATTTAATCTTCTTACGCAATGACGTAATGTGAATATAAGATTAATTTATTCATTGGATTTTTTGAAGCAATAATTATAATTTTCATATTGAACAGTTATCGATATAAGTCCCTAAAACGTTTTGTCAATCCCTAGGGTCGAATAAATGTTTCGGTTTTTACACAAAATAATCATGAATATTAACTATTTTGATAAAATATTAGCACACAGTATAAGAAATACTAATAATTAATTGTATCTAGTAAATACTTACACGATTTATTTTGCTAATTTGATAAAATATTGTTTCAAAGACATCGATCGGAATATCATGTAAACCTGTGAGAGGAGTAATTACTTGGGTTTTTCCTATGAGTAATAGTCCAATCTGGAACACAACACAACACCATGTTTCTCCTTTTTCATCCCAAGTTATTTTATTCACGATTGTTTTATATTTTCCATGCTAAAATATGAGCTGTCACGACGTGGGTACGTAAGCTAACTACCCAAATTCAAAAGCTGTCACTCCTTCAAAATGATCGTGTGTCTCTTTTGCACTCGTGGAATGTTCATATACGTGTTGGTTTCTCTTTTGCGCACTTCGTTTATCTTTTAGCGGCAAGCGCCATTTTATATCTATGGTTAAAACACGATGGAGCAATTTCGTAAAATAATTGTTACTAAATACTGTAGTGGCGAGTGCCCTAGTGACATATTCAAAGCGATGAAATCTCTTGGAATCAAACGTGATTTTGTTTATAAAACATTAAAACGAACGAACTTATTGTTTTTCTCTAGTCTCCACTACCCAAAGGTTGTCTGGAAGAAATCTCTCATTAGCGATAAGACCGCCTGTTGTTACCTCTACCTAAATTTATCTAATTGTAAAATTTGTGCTTGTAACTGTATGAGGTGTGCAATAAAGAGTATTTATTATTATTATTATTATTAAAACGATTCAAAGAGACCTCCTCAACGGAAGATCGTAGGAGATCGGGTCGGCCGCGATCAGCGAGAACAGATCGGGTAGTCAAAATTGTGAGGGAGCGAATTAGACGTAAAAACCATCGCTCCGTTCGAAAACTAGCAGCCGACTTGAATATTTCAAGAGGATCTGTCCATAACATTTTGAGACACGATCTCGGGTGTTATGCGTACAAGAAACGTAAAGTTCATGGACTTTCCCAGGCTTCTAAGCAGAAGAGGGCCGAGCGATCAAATACGATACTTTCGTGGCACGCTGGGGATGAGTTCGTTTTCTCAGATGAAAAACTGTTTGTTTTAGAGCAATCCCACAATGCTCAAAATGATCGGTTGTGGGCGGCCAAGATGGCAGATATTCAAGAGAATCAGAAATACGTTCCAAGATTTCAGGGTGCCCCCTCAGTAATGGTTTGGGGAGCAGTGTGTAAGCGGGGCAAACTTCCTTTGATATTCATCGACAAAGGTGATAAAATCAACGCTGAATATTACAAAACCGAAGTACTGGAGAAAGTTGTTGCTCCTAATTTGCAACGCATGTTTGGAGATGATTATTACATTTTTCAACAGGATGGAGCACCTTCCCATACCGCAAACAGCGTTCAAGCCTGGTGTAAGGCAAATTTAACCGATTTCTTACCCAAGAATGAATGGCCTCCCAGCTCTCCGGATCTCAATTGTTTGGATTTTTTTGTATGGTCGTATATGCTGTCTAAACTGAATAATTATAAAATATCAAATTTGGACAATTAAAAAAATATATCGAGCTTATTTGGGATGAAATGCCTATGGAAGCAGTGCGTGCCGCATGTGACGGGTTCGAGAAACGTTTAAGGCTGGTTCGGAAACTTAAAGGCGGAGTAATTCCAAAACAGTTATTGTAATAATTTGTTATTTGTTTCGTTTTAATATAATATACTTTTCATGTCATTTGGTATCGTGTAGTTATTTTTATGATATTTCATAGTTGTATCCAAATATATTGGACACGGTGTATATCAATGGTAGTACATAATACATCAATGATGGTAGTAGAAAACTTAAGCAGAAGCATAACTTATTGGTCGATTTTATACTTTCCCGTGGACGTGCATGGCACGGTAAAACTCTGTGGTTTCAATTTCATTAATAATGGGCAAGGCCGGTGAAAACTTTTTGTAGAGAGCGCTGTTCCAGATTCCATACAATAAAAGAAAAGGACACATACAATGAGAGGAAGAGACGGAAGATGAATGGTCCTGAACTAGTATGCAGCCATAAAGCTTTTCTTAGGCAAAAACCTTCCCTATGGCATTAATCTACAGCATTTTAATTTTAGTGTACTTCAATTTCGGAGCCGAGACAAAACATTGAGTCATTTTCGCGAAAATAAATAAATCGCGTCATACAAATTTAGCTTTTCTAAGGACCAATGTTGGAGATGTCACTTTGACAGTTGCTTTCCCCATTAGTCGAAAGTCTAGCTTTAGAATCTATGAATGAAACCATAGAGTTTTGCCGTGCCGTGGACGTCCACGGAAAAGTATAAAAGCGACCATTTACTTATTTATCTACCTAACTAAACAAAGCATTACAACAAAAATTCAGTCACCATAGACTAAATTAAGCCGGAAGTTGGGTTCTCTCAGACTTCCGGCTGATTTTTGAAGAACTGTGGCTGAAGTGTGGAGCGCCTTAGACAAGCAATAGAGCAATATTTGCTACTGTTGCAGCGGTAGGATTAGGTAATTATAGTTTTACATTTGTTTATGAACCAAAAGTAGTGAAATGCCTTTTTTCCAGCTGAAAATGAAATGGCTGATTAAAAATAACACGATTCATAACTGCAATTATATAGGTTAATTTACTATCTCAACTCTGCCTCGTGGCAGAGTCGTGGAGTCGTTGTACCTTGTAAGTGCCATCTACTTTCCGCAATAATTTATTTCATTCGATATCAAGTAAAAGTGCTGGTAACCTGGTAGGCGGTAAAAATGTTCTACGTATAAGCCACCCATAATAAAAAATCATTCGTCGACTTGCGTCTTCATCGGAGTTTGTATGCAGACGTAAGTATAGTTGACGTTAATACGTTACCGCTCCGATTTGATAGCATTTGAACTGTGATTCTAATTGCTAATTGTATTTAATAAATATCCACTTAATACGATAACATAATCTTAAGCATTATCCTATGACGTATTTGCAGCCGGTAGGTATTGGTATAAGTTAAATAAATAAATATGATGGGACAATCTTACACAAATCAATCTAGTCCCACAGTGTATTTGAAAATTTACAGTTTATTGTACGTAAAATGGCTGACCTCTCTTGCAAATTGGTTTATTTAACATAAATTCAATCCCCTACTACGGCGTTAATAGAAAATAAGTATTTCGTAAACCAAATATTGGTGGCCGCGGACAGACAGACAGACGAACATGACGAAACTATAAGGGTTCCTAGTTGACTACGGAACCCTAATAAAATGATGTAAACAAACAATAATATGTTGTCATGTGTCTTATGTATTTTTTGCCTAGAAACATTAGCCATATTTATTTACCTTATTTTATTTTTGTATTGACGTCGAATTTATGGAAACATGGATACTTATTAGGTAACTAACGCGATTCCCACCGGCTTGCCTAGTTTTCAGCAGTTGAGCGCTTTGTCAAGGCTCATAAAGTTAAGGAAAGCCAAATTAGCTCCGGCTTTTCTTTGAGTATTTTTGACTTACAATACTTACGCACGCAATATAATAAACAGTTTATTACTTAAAAAACAACTTAAAATTATTTCATTTAAAATGTTTTATTTTATAAACTGCGAGATTTGGTTAAAATGTCGGTGTTTTATTCATGAAAAGTACAAAGGGTAATTCAAAAAGATATTTACTGAATACGTACCAACCAAAACCATGTTGACTATGGATACAGTGAGTACCTAATTAAAAAAGGTCATTGACCAAATTACCATACTAATATTACCATATTACAATCACTTGGTTACCATATATTGTAAACTTTCAGTCAACTGCGAAATATATATCTTGGTATACATATAGGGAATCTTACAGTTTAGAAGAGTTCCATGGTTACGTTATTGTATAGGTCGTAAATATTGGCGAAGTTACGAGTAGGTGCAAGAGGGTCGCCAGCCGATGGCCCAGAGGGGGGGCAAGTTGATATAAATGGAGGGTGAAGAAAATATGAATTGTGTTGGGGGTACAACATTTGGCTACGATTTTATATTCTGGGGGGGGGGGGGGGGGTCTAGCTGCCCTTCCCTGGCCCCCCTTGGCGAAGCTGAGAATGGCGAACACATGCGATAGCCGACCAAATGCGTGTCTTACCACGCATAACGGAGGGTTCCGTACCTTCAATGGAAT
Organism: Pammene aurita; assembly: GCA_947086415.1. NCBI lineage: Eukaryota > Metazoa > Arthropoda > Insecta > Lepidoptera > Tortricidae > Pammene > Pammene aurita. The sequence continues at coordinate 24,512,997 of OX352308.1, read as the reverse complement.
AAGAACCAAAAGGTCGTGATGATGCAAATGGAAGGAGTTTTTAGAAGATAACAAAAAAATGGCTGAACCGATAATGTTCAAAATAATTTTCGTAGAAAGTATGTGATAAGGCGCATCTTCTCAATTTTTTTCATATTTTTTGGATGTACGGTTCAAAAGTTACAGGGGGGTCACAATTTTTCTGACTTTAGACGTGATTATTTATGAAAATATTTACTTAATCACAAAATGTTCAGAGAAACCTCCATGTTATTTTTAAAGACCTATTGATTAATGTGCAAGATGGGATGTTAACAAATGGTAAAAATAAAAAATAGTTACATGTATGGAGCGCCCCCCCCCTAAAAATATTTTTTCCTGCAATTTAACTACATAACTAAATAGCGGCATACAAAATACATCGTATGTCTAAATTTTATTAAAATATGTGTCATACTTTCCGAGTAAAATGGCTGTGACATACGGACGGCCCGACGGACAGACCAGACATGAAGAAACTCTAAGCGTTCCGTTTTTGCTATTTTGGCTACGGAACCCTAAAAAACAGTCCAGATATCTCTCAGAAGTTCAGTTCGTTAACTCGACAATTTGTGCAGCTGTATATTTATAATATAACCTTAAGCTACCTTAACCTAGCTTAATTTTACGGGAGGGGCCTATTCAAAGAATAAACATTTTATTTGATTTTACTTTCATTTGATATCAAACACGATTGAACCCGTCCATACTAAATGCAAAAACTTTGATAACAAAATAAAATGATAACGATAACACATCCGCGGTAGTTTGACCCAAAACTAGAGGCGGTATTAGGTGTCTTCGTAGGGTGTTGGCCGAGAGACTCGACTGCCCGATTACGAAGGTGTAAGTAGAAGTGGCTATTGGCAGAGCTAAGTAGCTATAATGCTTATACATGCTTGGTCTGACAATAGCCAATGTCTGCCGGTATAATTATTATTTTGTGTTTTAATGTTATGTGTACTTCTCCTAATTTTAATGTTCATTCTAATGTAGTGTTAATTATTGTTATTAATTATTATTTATAATTTTGTAACATTTATGGATCAATATGGGTTTGAAAGAAATGAATTTTATTTTATTTTTATGTTATTCATTTATTAGAATTCTGTCTTTTCGCTTCTGGTTTTGGTTCAAACTGTCGTTTGCTAATAACAACGTTAACCTATAATCTAAATATATAAAAGAAGAAACTGACTGACTGACTGACTGACATATCAACGCACAGCCCAAACCGCTGGTTCTAGAGATTCCAAATTTGGCACGTAGGGTCCTTATAAGGTCTAGGGGTGCACTAAGAAAGGATTTTTCAAAATTCATCCCCTAAGGGGGTAAAATGGGGGTCCAAAGTTTGTATGGCGAATCAAAATTTGTTAGATTATTTTATTCGAAACTTCACAGGAGTATTCCTAACGATAAATGAGTAAACACGTGTTTCAGGTTTTTTGAAAATTCAACAATTCAAATGGGTATCGTATCCTTTTTGAGTACTTATAGTACGCGAGCGAAGCCGCGGGAAAAAGCTAGTTTTCAATAAAATCATAATGCCACCGTAATTTCTGATCACCTGATCATTTTCTTGATTTACATGGCCACTCCTGTTTGCGAAACTAGATCGGCGTAATATCTAGTTAAATGCCTGGAAAATAGCGTTTGAAATTATCAGTAATAACCCTGACTACGTCCGCTTTATATGCTTGTCTATTACTATTAGTTAGGCAGAAAATAATTGTCAGAAGTACCTATTTCGAAGACATCTATTCGAATAGAAATATGAACTTTGGAATTTTGCCCATACCAACATATATTTCTAAAATCTTTTATACTTTATTGTCATTAGTCAATAGTATTTCAAGGTAAGGGCAATTGCCCCATAAAATCCACCCTAGATACTCGTACTACGGCCCTGCTAAGTAGGCATGCACTCGTATGCACATTACAAGCGAAAGATAACGCAAGTGAGAACGACCGTTTTATATATAAAAGGGAAATTAACATTTATGTATCAGCACTAATGGAGAAAGAGAGGTGTGATTTATTTAAGCGGGTCATCTACCGTCTTTATTATTAACTAGATATGAACTTGATTATATACTGGATGTATGACGGTGACTTGTTTATATAAAATTTAACAAACTAAAAACGGGTACAATACCAGGCCTATTTTATTATTAGTCATAGATAAGATTCAGATTAGACTTTACAGTTATTTTCCCTGTCCCGATCATTGAGTAACAGGAGATGACATCCCTAAGATTTGTCCCAAAAGTAGTAGTGAAAATCATTACAAATCTATACTATCTTTGATTTAGTCACAGCTGTCAACCGCCAAACATGGCGCACAAAATTTGTTCTGATGTCACATCAAGTAGAATACATAATAAATCAATGGTCCCGATACCTACCGTTTGTTTAGGGTATTTAAAACTCACTGTTTCAGTTGGTCAAATTTCGGAGCGGATAAGGTACTCAAAGATATCGGAACATGCACTTTTTCGGGTTGACAATAGAGGCGTTGTTCCGATACTTGTGAACACCTTGGCCGCTCCGATATATCTGATGGCGACTGTACAATCATCAGTAAAAGTGGCTAAGGCGGGATTCAAAATGGTCTTGAAAATAATGTCGTGTCAAGCTCTTTATGAACACCTCTCCCGCTTAGCTACTTCTGCTGCTGACCGTACGGTCAACCAATTCGATTCCTAGGCCACTGTAGAACCTTGTCGTAATGACAGTTGCCCGTGGATACACGTATAATCGTTACCTATTCCCTACCAAACTAGCTATTGTGACAAGGTTCTAGAGTGGCCTAGGAATCAAATTGGTTGACTGTACACCTACCAACAAGCCAAATACGTAAAACCGCTGAATCACAGAATAAGTAATAGTACAAGCTGAATGCAGATCTTCCTCCTAGCGTTTGTCCCAGCTTTTTGCTCTGTTAAGCCCGGGGGCTGCTCGGCAACCTAATCCCAGGAATTGGAGTAGGCACTAGTTTTTACGAAAGCGACTGCCACCTGACCTTTCAACCCAGATGGGAAACTAGGGCTTGTTGGGATTAGATCCGGTTTCCTCACGATGTTTTCCTTCACCGAAAAGCGACGGTAAATATCAAATGATATTTCGTAAATAAATCCCGAAAAACTCAATGGTACGAGCCGGGGAGTTGTTGAACCCGCGACCTTCCGATTGAAAGTCTTACCACCAGGCCACCAGCGCTTTACTTACAAGCTGAAAGCAGATCTTGCAGACTATTTGATTTATTTGCACGGACAATTCATTGTCGAAAGCTTCATTCTCATATTTTTAGCCAATTAGTCGGGAACAAAAGGAGTGTGTATTTTCAGTTTCATGACACTATTTTTAATGGCAATGCTCATTATCGATAAGAGTAGACTTGCGTGCCCTAAGGTTATGAATATGGCAGCCGGTGAAAGATCTGGCTCATTAAAGTTTTCTAGGGCCGCCACGCCCAGGCATTCCGGTTCGCCATGTTGAGAACATTGACACATCAACCTAGGCAGCTAAACTTGGAACTGAATGCTTGTCGAAACCTAGACATAGGTGGTGATTGCTAAATAGTAGCTTGTCGTGCAAAACGGGGCAATTTGGCAAGCTTAATTAAATTCAGTCATGCGGAGTATGAAATTAATATAAGGTTAGTGGAATTTACTTTGATCAGAACAAAGTAAAAAAAAACCGGCCAAGTGCGAGTCGGACTCGCACACCGAGGGTTCCGTACAAACCGGTAGGTATATAATACGGGTAGTAACTTTAAATTATCTATACATATAATAAAGCTGAAGAGGGTCGAAAGTCTGTACATGGAAGATAATCGAAAAAAAGTTGGCTGGGGATACTTAGAATCGATAACAGAACACGTTACAACAATTTTTAGAACTTTTGTCTGTTTGTCTGTTTGTCTGTTTATCTGTTTATCTGTTTATCTGTTTGTGTGTTTATTTGACCGCGCATCACGTGAAAACGGCTGAACGGATTTTGATGAAATTTTGTATAGAGATAGTTTGAGTCCCGGGTAAGGATAATATATAGTTTTAATCCCGAAAATCAACCCTGGTGGGGGTGAAAATGGGGTTGAAAGTTTGTATGGAGAATTTTTAACCGCTGAAACGATTTAGATAGAAATGAGTATGAAGATAATTTGAGTCTCGAGAAACGTCATAGGATAGTTTTCAAACCCTTGTGGGGGTGAAAAGGGGGTTGGAAGTTGGTATGAGGAATTTTTTACCGCTGAACTGATTTAGATGGAAATGTGTATAGAGATATTTAGTATGGGTCTCGAGAAAGGACAAAGGATAGTTTTTACCCCAAAATCAACCCTAAAGGGGTGAAAAGGGACTTGTAAAATTTGTATAGGGAATTATTAACCGCAGAATCGATTTAGATAAAATTTGGTATGGAGATAATTTGAGCTCTAGAAAAGGAAATGAAATAGTTTTATCTCGGAAATTATCCCTTAAGCGGGTGCAAAAAGTTTACATGGGGAAGAAACAACCAATAACCGCTGTACGTATTTAGATGAAATTTGGTATTGAAATAATTTGTAATTTTTTGGTCAAGGTGTTCATATTTATAACATGTTACCCGTCGATGCTTTAAATTTACCTTTACCCGCTCTTACGAAATATTTGAAAATGTCATGAATGTCAAAGGGTTATTCCAGGTTCGAGGACTATATTGACAGACAAAGATGCATGGCCCAAACCAAAAAACTACTACAAAATCATCTAACATTTATAGGACACCGTTTAGGTAGGAAAACATATCAAACGTTTTGTGAAGCAGTCAGATTAAGATTTATTTTTCTTTATAATTAAACAATGGGTACATTATCTGTCTCTCAAGCTGTTTTGATATGTCTTCTTGAAGAACTACGCATTATTTTGTATCTTTAAGATCTAATAATGTATTACTTACTGTTTTGAAAAAAATAAGTCCCGTCGAGTTTCTTTTCGGTCATAAATGTCATAATACTTGGGCCAGAGGTGTATGTAGGGTTAGAACCGGTGGTAGTTTTGGAACGAAGTTCCTTATCGGACGGTTCGCGGATGGGAGGCTAGGCGAAAAAAAGTCACGAAAAAGCGTCACGTCACGAAAACGCGACACCCATACGACTGAGAAACATGTAAAATGGAATGAAATAAAAAATATATAAAATAGAATCTTTATTCACTTTTGAAGTGAATTGAAGTGTAGTGAAAAAGTTAAAGTGAGAAGTGACAAAGTGATAAAAGTGAAAAAACTGTAAAAAGTCGGGAACCTAAAAGTAAACAATGGCAAAATTTTCAAAAAATTTCATGAATTTAAAAAAATTCAAAAATTTCAAAAATTTCAAAAATATCAAAAATTTCAAAAATTTCAAAAATTTCAAAAATTTCAAAAATTTCAAAAATTTCAAAAATTTTAAAAATTTCAAAAATTTCAAAAATTTCAAAAATTTCAAAAATTTCAAAAATTTCAAAAATTTCAAACATTTCAAAAATTTCAAAAATTTCAAAAATTTCAAAAATTTCAAATATTTCAAAAATTTCAAAAATTTTTAAAATTTTTAAAATTTCAATACTTTTATAAATTTCAACAATTTCAACAATTTCCAAAATTTCAAAAAATACGAAAAAAAATTCCAAAATTAAATTAAATTACATAACTTCGTTCCAATCGCGTGTTCCACGACACTCACGTATTTTATTTTTCTCTGACGTTAATTAGTGCAGTGTAATGTGCTTACATTGATAAATAAATATTTTGTTTTATCTGTGACAGTGTGGTAAAAACGTATGAAAATTCATTACCCCCGACCGCCGGCACGCCCGCCCCCCCTAGATTTTTAATATGTGTGTACGTAAAGCAGTGTATGCTTCTGTACATAATTAGGCCTTATTACGTAACAGTTACATAACTACTATTTATCTCTTTTTAGGGTTCCGTAGTCTACCCCTACTAGGAACCCTTATAGTTTCGCCATGTCCGTCCGTCTGTCCGCGGTCTAGCTCAGTTACTGTTCGCACTAGAACGCTGAAATTTGGTGAGGCCTGATAAGAACTCTCAATAAAAACTATCTATACATATACATATAATAAAGCTGAAGAGGGTCGAAAGTCTGTACATGGAAGATAATCGAAAAAAAGTTGGCTGGGGATACTTAGAATCGATAACAGAACACGTTACAACAATTTTTAGAATTTTTGTCTGTTTGTCTGTTTGTCTGTTTATCTGTTTGTCTGTTTATTTGACCGCGCATCACGTGAAAACGGCTGAACGGATTTTGATGAAATTTTGTATAGAGATAGTTTGAGTCCCGGGTAAGCGCCTGTTCTTACCTTTCATGCTTAGACTGATTTGACGGGGGGATCGATTTGGATGATATTTGCCGTGGACATGAACGTATAAATACAAAAGTGGTCCTGTATCGTCCGATATACACCTACTACTCTATGTCGTTTAAATCATGCCAAAAAAATAATATGATAAAAAAAGTATTCATTTTTGAGTGTACTTTCATTCAGTGGTAATTGTAAAATATTTTATTAGGACTACTGTCCTCTAGCGTCATCTGTCAACTTTACTTCAAGTTCCGCCTCCAGGGTAGCGGGAGAGAAATTAGGGGTGAATTAGCCGCTTACTGACACAGACCGAATTCCACGCGGGCGGAGCCGCGGGCACAGCTAGTTAAAATTTTTTTTATTATATGACGTAACAAAAAATTTACGGTTGTTTTTGCAATTTTTCCTTTATCTGTGCTATAAGACGTTGCTTTGCACCAAATTTCAAGATTCTGAGTTAACGGGAAGTACCCTGTAGGTTTTGATTCCCTTGCGAGTTTCGAAAATTTGCGGCATAAACGGCTGTATCTTTTGATTGCGTTGGCTTTGAAAGTTGATTTTTTCACAGCTCCAAGGGACAGTTGACCTCAGTATTTGATATAAATTTCAGCTTGATACCTCCAAGCGTTTCTGAGAAAAAGGGTCTTGACAGACGGGCGGACGGACGGACGGACGGACAACAAAGTGATCCTATAAGGGTTCCGTTTTTTCCTTTCGAGCTACGGAACCCTAAAAAGATCTACTAGATATTATTTTATTTATTACTTGTATTTTAGATAGCAATGTAACAGTTTCAGCTAGTCTACCTATTTCATTGGCTTGCACATTTAAAGATGATTCACGCTGTAACGTTCCGCGTCCTACACGAGTCTTCCGACACTTCCAATGTTTTCTATACAAAATGAAGTGTCGGAAGTGTCGTGTAGAACGCGGAACGTTACAGCGTGAATCATCCTTTAGACGTACCACTTCATCGAAAGTGACGTTCTGTAATTTATTGTTAGATGTTATCATTAGAGTAACCCCCTATAACAGTTATCTGTTATTGATTCTGACTGACTGGCCTTCTCTTTAAAATATACCTGAATCCATAGACATAAACAAAAAGGAAGATGAGTGACGTTCATAGTGAACAAAGTGTGGTCCAGCACCTACACACTTGTAAAATGTTACACCGCTATAATGTACGTGCATTATGGGCAAAAGAGATAAACCTATATAGTTAACACGGTTATGCAAGGGAGACGTCCATATTTTGCGCATTGCACAAAGTATGACTGAGAGACTCTGCCACACGACTAATTCAACATAGGTCCCGGAACCTATATTTGATGGCACACAATCGAGCGCCTGGTACCATATCTCCCTTTTTGTATAAATCAATGCCTGAATCACGTAAAGAGATTTGACTTTCTAGTGAACTAAGCGCCTGGTCAGGAACTTGTAGATTCAGCCTACAAGTTTCCGTAATTTGTTTAACAATACGTTGAAAATATAGTAATACTTAACCCATTTTTTCTTGGTTTATTCAGAACTGGAAGAATGGGCGCTAGCAGAATGCGAGGGTGAGAGCTGGTGGCGCGAGGCCCGGGAGTCAACCCGGAAGGACTCCTCGGTGGACGTCCGGTACGCCGGCATGGTGCCTGTCGAGCGAGCCGCCTCCGCTCCCGCTACCGCCATCGCTGTCCGCTCCGCTTTACACTCTGCCAAGAGTAAGTATTGCATCAGACCTTTTCCTGAATGTTGGTGCAGACTGCAGAGTGGCCCGAATGGAAAAGACGTAAAACTACACGACTCTATTCGACATGATAAACTGTGACACGATTTCCAAGCGAGATTACTTGTTTGACATATGTCAAAGTAGTTTCAGGATGTCGAATTCATGTCGAATTGGGTCCCGTACTTACTTCAAAGAAAGTTTCAAAGAAATTCAAATGGAAAATAGGGTAGTGACGAAAAGTCATCTGTCAATGGCAAACACACTTTGAATCTACTAATAATAGGAGAGCCCATAACACTGAACCTAGTACGATAAATCGCCTAGATGAGATAATATATACAATTAGACGCGTCTTTAATGGGGGAACACGAAATGCTGATGCTGCAATGCAAAAAAAGTGGTGGCCGATTTGAAATTTTTTTTTGAAAAAAATTAAAAAATCCGGTTTCTAGTACGATAAGTCTTCTAGACTGTCTTTGTTCCTCAAAGCAGGGGAGGGGTAGGGCTACACGATAATGCGGTGCTGCAAGCACCCGTGCGTGGCCTTGTCAGTGGCAGCAGCATCAAAAGATTGTAGATGTATGAAAAACCAAAGCGCCTGATCTTTTAAAATATAAAATCAAGGTTCAGTGTCATGGGCTCTCCTACGATAAAGGTCAGTATTAACTACAATGTCTGACATATTTACTTTACTCTTTGGTGATGTGATATTGTGGTATTGGAGTCTAAATAGGTATTCTAAGCCATCGCTAGTCTGGCAACTAAATATCATAATAAGATACGAAGATCTTATCTGGAGATCCCTACACAGGCTACACAACCACTAACTTTTCCAACTTATCAACAAACGTTCATCTTCCTTAATGTTGAAAAGTCTCCACAAGCGGCACATCTCTCAGCCATGAGGATACGCCAGAGAAGAAGAAGAATGTTAATTAGCGACCACCGCAGTTGGTGTTAGAGTAGGTTTCTAATCAGCAGCTTTTCGTTTCAGCATTAAACAAGAAATTGCAGCGAGTTAGCCTCGATATCAGTTCAAAGGGCATCGTGGTCACCGACGCCGACACTCAGGACAATGTGCTGAGCATATCCATATACAGGTAATTACTTAAAATAGATATGTATGTATGTAAACACTTTATTGTAAATAAACATAAAAGAACCGACTTCACTAGCATCCCAATTTCCAAAAGCAAATGCTCGAGCTGCTGTAAAAAAAAACATACTCAAATCACTATACGTATATAGTTGAAGAGTTCCCTTGATTTCTCCAGGGTCCCATCATCAGATCCTGACCTGGTTACAATGGGACCAACTGCGAAGTATACTCTTTTAACAACAAAAGAATTTTCTAAATCGGTTCAGCCGTCTTCGAATAATCGGTGAACATACATAAAAAAAATCGGCCAAGAGCGTGTCGGGCCACGCTCAGTGTATGGTTCCGTAGTTTTCCGTCCGTCACAGTAAGTGTCCCCACTTAAGAGTTAAAATAACACCGCCATGTAGGATATGATATGAGCGTTCCACGTACAGCGACATCTATCGGCAAATTATGTAAACTATTGCGCGCGAGCTTAAAGTATGGAAGATGATTTTTATGGGATAATTCTTTAATGCGTGAACCGATTTTCACCGTTATTACTTTATTTGAAAGCACGTCATTTTATTGTGATTTTGTAGAAATTACAGGTACAATAAACACCTGCTTATACGGTTAAATTACAAACTTAGTTCAGAAATTATTTAGTAATTTTTTTCAAAAACTATTTAACCTATCAAGTTCAAAATAATTTTCCCAGAAAGTCTTTATAAAGTCTACTTTTGAGATTTTTTTCATATTTTAAAATTTATGGTTCAAAAGTTAGAGGGTGGAGGACACATTTTTTTAACTTCAGGAGCGATTATTTCCGAAAATATTTACATTTATCAAAAAATGATTTTAGTAAACCCCTATTCATTTTTAAATACCTATCCAACAATATATCACACGTTAGGGTTGAAACGAAAAAAAAACCACTCCTTACTTTACGTATAGGGGAGGTACCCTAATAAAACATTTTTTTCCACTTTTTATTTTACTACTTTGTCGGCGTGATTGATATACATATTAGTACCAAATTTCAGCTTTATAGTGCTAACGGTCACTGAGATTATCCGCGGACGGACGGACGGACGGGCAGACATGGAGAAACTATCCTTATCCTGTATTCCCTAACCCTTGTTCCTAGTTGACTACGGAACCCTAACAAGTAAAAACAAAGATCCCGACGAATTGATAACCTCCTCCTTCGAAATCTTGAAGTCGGTTGAAAAGTAACAATACGAACATGATGAAATAAAAATCAACAAAGTACAAAGGCGAACTTATCCCTGTAAGGGATCTCTTCCAGTTAACATTTGAGCTATTGAGAGAAAAGTATAAGAGGTTATTTACTGGACTATTTATGGAGCAACTGTCTAATTTTCGGCACCATATCAACCGTTTGTACAAATTAAGTATAATCTTGCAATGGAGCCAGTCCAGTTATATAGTTTTGAGGCCGATTGTTCAGGAGCAGAGGTATTTCTGGTATTTCTCTTAAAATATAACCTACTAGCTGTGCCCGCGGCTCCGCCCGCGTGGAATGGAATCCTAAATGAAACTACACTCAAAAATGAATACTTTTTTTATCATATTTTTTTTGCATGATTTAAACGACATAGAGAGTAGTAGGGTGCATATGGGACGATACAGGACCACTTTTGTATTTATACGTTCATGTCCACGGCAAATATCATCCAAATCGATCCTCCCGTTAAATCAGTCTAAGCATGAAAGGTAAGAACAGGCGCGGTTGAAATGGGGGGGGGGGGGGGGGGGGGTCACAAATGCAGAAATGATTTTATTTCTATTTGTGAATTTTTATATACTACGTATAACCTGGCTGGGGATTTTCTTGAATTGGAATTAGTAATTCTTAAGGGGATCACCCCTCGGTTTTTTTTGCATTGTTATCCCGGAAAACAATGCAAAAAAAACCGGCCAAGAGCATGTCGGGCGATGCTCAGTGTAGAGTTTCGTAGATGCCGCCCTGTTACAAAACATCCGTTCAAAAGGTCGTTTATTAAGGGATATTTGGCGGCGCTTACGTCATTTTACTATTCAACACTACCTTTCACTATGCGTTTTTGACTGATAATTCAAAAACGGCTGAACCGATTTTATTCAATATAGTTTTTATTGAAAGTTCTTATCAGGCCTCACCAAATTTCAGCTTTCTAGTGCGAACAGTAACTGAGCAAGACCGCGGACAGACGGACGGACATGGCGAAACTATAAGGGTTCCTAGTTGACTACGGAACCCTAAAAAGAGATAAATAGTAGTTTATGTAACTGTTACGTAATAAGGCCTAATTATGTACAGAAGCATATAATACACTGCTTTACCTACACACATATTAAAAATCCATTGAAACCATTAGAATGACCGCCATTACACCGCCATGAACAATAAATTTTCATTACGTTACCGTAGGTAATGCATTTTCATACGTTTTTACCACACTGTCACAGATAATACACTGATGTTACGTTACTGGTTGTAATAATGGTGGTAATTACATACGGTTCCGAACGCGGAATAGAGGATTTATGACATTGGTGTAGATCAACTTATTTATTCTTCAATGTAAGCACATTACAATGCACTAATGAACGTCAGAGAATAATAAAATACGCGTGTCGTGGAACACTCGATTGGAACGAAGTTATGTTATATAATTTTTGACTTTTTCGTAAATTTTGTAGTTTTAGTTTTTTTTGTATTTTTTGGACATTTAGGAAATTTAGGAAATTTAGAAAATTTAGGAAAATTTAAATTAAATTATTGAAATTTTGGAAGCTTTTGAAATTTTGAAAAGGAGGATAGAGGATTTATGATATTGGTGTAGATCAAGATATTTATTCTTCAATGTAAGCACATTACAATGCACTAATGAACGTCGGATAAAAATAAAATACGTGAGTGTCGTGGAACACTCGATTGGAACGAAGTTATGTTATTTAATTTTAGACTTTTTCGTAAATTTTGTGGATTTAATTATTTTTGTTCTTTTGAAATTTTGGAAATTTTGGAAACTGGTAACTTTGGTAACTTTGGTAATTTTGGAAATTTTGGAAATGTTGGAAATGTTGGAAATTTTGGAAATTTTGGTAATTTTTGGAATTTTTTGGAAATTTTGGAAGCATTTGAAATTTTTGAAATTTAGAAATTTAGCCATATTTGACATTTTTGACTTTTTTTTACTTTTCGGTTCTCGAATTTATTCACTTAGTCACTTCTCACTTTCACTTTTCACTACACTTCACTTCACTTTATTCTATTTTATTTATTTTTATATTGTTCCATTTTACATGTTTCTCAATCGTATGGGTGTCGTGTTTTCGTGACGTCACGTATTTTCGTGACGGTCACGGGTCTTTTTTTCGCCTAGCCCCCCATCCGCGAACCGTCCAAGAAGGAACTTCGTTCCAAATCTACCACCGGTTCTAACCCTACACCTCTGGCCCAAGAAGTATTATGACCGAAAAGAAACTCGACGGGACTTATTTTTTTCAAAACAGTAATACCTACATTATTAGATCTTAAAGATACAAAATAATGCGTAGTTCTTCAAGAAGACATATCAAAACAGCTTGAGAGACAGATAATGTACCTATTGTTTAATTATAAAGAAAAATAAACCCTAATCTGCCTGCTTCACAAAACGTTTGATATGTTTTCCTACCTAAACGGTGTCCTATAAATGTTAGATGATTTAGTAGTAGTTTTTTTGGTTTGGGCCATGCATCTTTGTCCGTCATATATAGTCCTCGAACCTGCAATAACCCTTTGACATTCATGATATTTTCAAATATTTCTTAAGAGCGGGTAAAGGTAAATTTAAAGCATCGACGGGTAATGGATGTTATAAATAAATATGAACACCTTGACCAAAAAATTACAAATTATTTCAATACCAAATTTCATCTAAATACGTACAGCGGTTATTGGTTGCTTCTTCCCCATGTAAACTTCCACCCCTTTTGCATCCGCTTAAGGGATAATTTCCGAGATAAACAGACAAAAATTCTAAAAATTGTTGGAACGTGTTCTGTTATCGATTCCCAGCCAACTTTTTTTCGAATATATTCCATGAACAGACTTTCGACCCTCTTCAGCTTTATTATATGTATAGATAGTTTTTATTGAGAGTACCTTTCAGGCTTCAATTCCATTATTTTTCTCAAATTTTTTGGACCTACGTTTCGAAAGTAAGATGGGGGGGGGGGGGGGGCTTTTTTGAAGATGAAACTATTCTTTGTCCTTTCTCGAGATCCATACTATCTCTATACCAATTTTCATCTAAATCAGTTAAGCGGTAAAAAATTCCTCATACCAACTTCCAACCCCCTTTTCATCCCCACAAGGGTTTGAAAACTATCCTATGACGTTTCTCGAGACTCAAATTATCTCCATACTCATTTCTATCTAAATCGTTTCAGCGGTTAAAAATTCTCTATACAAACTTTCAACCCCATTTTCACCCCCACCAGGGTTGATTTTCGGGATTAAAACTATATATTATCCTTTCCCGGGACTCAAACTATCTCTATACCAAATTTTATCAAAATCCGTTCAGTCGTTTTCACGTGATGCGCGGTCAAATAAACAGACAAACAGATAAACAGACAAAAATTCTAAAAATTGTTGGAACGTGTTCTGTTATCGATTCTAAGTATCCCCAGCCAACTTTTTTTCGATTATCTTCCATGTACAGACTTTCGACCCTCTTCAGCTTTATTATACGTATTTATAGATAGATAGATAGATGTTGGTTAACCTAACCTTGGTTTGATATGTTTTCTTATAGAAAAATTCACAGATTTCGTGCCTCACACGACTATCGAGGACATTGGAAATGAATCTACGGAATTCGAAAAAATATTGTCGCTGAGCGACGAGAAAGTCGGGATAAGGGAAATGTTATAAAGAAAAATACGACGTTGAATGATAATTATTTTATTCTTAGATTAACATAAATATCCTCGACATAACGCCTGTGAACCAGAGTTGGGCAAAAATTAACGTGATTGAAACTAAAGTTAAAAATGAGAACGTTACTCATAATCATATGAACATGAATACGAATTCAATCATGAGCTTTCTAATCTGATTGACCACCGACATAAGTAAATCATGTCGATTTTTAGTTTCACTCATGATTAGCTGAAGTGATTACATTAGTAAGACAGAATGCTTAAACTAACGATTTAGTTGATTAGATGATTAGATTTTGCGTAGCTACTAGCTCCTTCACTATTTTCCCTGTCGAAACAGAGGCGGTACCTAGGAGAGTATAATATACATTTAGGATAAATGGCTATTTGTGACAATATTTCTAAAGGTATCATTTGGCGGTTGGCGCTTACGTCTTAAGTTGTAGGTATAGTGCAGATTCAATATTGAGCAATAAAAGCGTAAATGCCAGTGGCAAATGTTACCGTTACCAAAATATCGATAATTTTTTTGTTACTTCTTGGTATGAGTGCACAAATGAATGCTCCCATTTAACTTTGAAACGGCCTGTTCGGTTTTATTGCGGTTTTCGGCTACAGTTAAGGCAGCTATCACACAGCTGCGGTTTCCCTTTCTCATTTATTTTATTTATTTATTTAAACTTTATTGCACAGTATAAAATATACATTTACAAAAGGCGGACTTAATGCCGTAAGGCATTCTCTACCAGTCAACCTTTAGGCCAAACAGAGAAGCATCATTGGTGCAGGGTATGTAAAGAACACAGAACTAATAACTAAAAATAGCAAGAACGTTATCTAATGTAAATAAGCATTTTAATAAATATATATTAATAAGATATAAAATATACAAAGATAGTACAGCATATACGTAATAAATACAAATAAATAAATATATATAAATAAATTACCTGCTACTGAATTTACTATGAAGAGTTATCAAGAAGATATTTGCGGAGCTTGCGCTTGAACGTGAATTTTGTTTGAGCTTGACATATGCTGAGGGGAAGAGCATTCCAAAGGCGGATGGCATGTATGGTAAAAGAATTGGACATGGAAGTGGAATTGTGATCGGGCACAGAGAGGAGTAGCTTACTAGTGGTCCGAAGTTCGCAGCCAGGACGGGCAGTTACAAACCTAAATTTTGATCGCAAGTACTGGGGCGCAGCTGAGTCGTTTAAAATGGAGAACAGTGTACACAACATTTTAAGACTTCTGCGCCCTCGAATGCGAAGCCAGTGGAGCTTTGCTGAGCTCATTCTCATTCTCATTCTCATTCTCATTTAGGATAATGAAAATTTCTACATATGTATCTGGTTCAATATGTGAAATTCAGAACAAACGCCGTATTCTAGATTAGCGTTAATTTGGTTTCAATCAGCGCCCGTCGTTAATGATTTACTCATGGCGAAATTAATTGATTGTTTTGTGTTATGATTTAATCAGCGATTATTCAATCACCGATTTTAATCAAGTGTGCCCAACTCCGCTGTGAACAAACAAATTGAAAAATTTCCACACGCATATCGAAGTTTGAATAATTGTCGCCGTGGCGCCTAAGTATACATATTTCATTTTTAGATTAATAAGCAGGACATAATAATGTTCAAAGTACAAGAAAATTATTACATTACAAATCCGTAGTCAACTCGAGAAATGGTAGCCACATAGCTAAATATTTTTTAAGAAAAAAAAAACCGACTTCTTCAATGGGTGAAGCCGGTGAAGGATTATTGTAGATGGTGCACTCTATACAATGAAATAACTTGCTCAACAAACACAGCGAAGAGGACAAATCGTCAAACGTGAACTATGCGTCGTTGAAGAATTTCTTTCTCATTTTACATTTCACATGTTTATGGCATCAGCCGCAGTTCCACTTCATCAATATGTCACTGTTTTCAATGAAAATGCTTGATTTGTTGATTTAAATACAAAAATCACTTTATGTATGCCTTTCAGATTTGAGGAGTTCCTTCGATTCCTCATGTATCCCATCCTCAGAACTTGAGCTTGACGAAAATTTGTCCTGACAATCTAACTTGCTTCACAAACACATCGTAGAGGAGAAATCGCCAAACGTGAATTATGCGTCGTTGAAGAGTTCCGTTCTGATTATTATCAGCAGTTCCACTTCATCAAATGTCACTCTATATATATGTCTCTTTAGCGATAAGACCGCCAATTGTTTTGCCTCTGCTTTTTTGTTTGTGTCTTGTGTATACTTTGTGTCTATTATTTGAGGTGTGCAATAAAGAGTATTTATGTTTATGTTATGTTATGTCACTCTTTTGAATGAAAATGCTTGATTTGTTGATAAAAATACAAAAATCACTATGTGTTTGCCTTTAAGATTTGAGGAGTTCCCTCGATTCTTCATGGATCCCATCATCAGAACTTGAGCTTGACGAAAATTTGTCCTGACAATCTTACTTGCTTAACAAACACCGATGTGTGTTCGATAAGAGGAGGAATCGCCAAACGTGAACTATGCGTCGTTGAAGAGTTCCCGTCTGATCATCATCAGCAGTTCCGCTTAATCAAATGTCACTGTTTTGAATGAAAATGATTGATTTGTTGATAAAAATCACTACATGTATGCCATTAACATTTGAGGAGTTCCCTCGATTCCTCATGGATCCTCATCAGATTGGCAAAAACGGGACCAATATATACTTAAAATAAAAAAAAGAATTTTCAAAATCGGTTCAGATATGACGGAGTTATAGTAATAAACATAAAAAAAAAACAAAACAAAATAAAAAAACATACACGCCGAATTGCGAACCTCCTCTTTTGAAATCTTGAAGGCAATAAAAAAAAAATTTAGTGAAAAACGTCGTTCTGACTTTTTTCAAAAAGGTTAGGCTACAGG
This sequence comes from Pammene aurita, assembly GCA_947086415.1. NCBI lineage: Eukaryota > Metazoa > Arthropoda > Insecta > Lepidoptera > Tortricidae > Pammene > Pammene aurita. The sequence continues at coordinate 24,495,982 of OX352308.1, read as the reverse complement.
GCAGACCCTTAACCCGATCGTCTTTTTTTAAGGCTTAAATTGTAGCTGACTAAATTGCCCAGAGGAGTTCTTCTCAAATTTTTGATATCATTCTTCGTTCCAAAATATCGAACGCCAAAATCAAAAATTTGGAAAAAATTGATATTTGTTTTCACTATTCCGGTCATAACTTTTTTCTTTTTTGATTTTCTCGAAAAAATCTTTTTGCACCTTACAGCTCTCGTAAATATGAGTCTATAAGCCATTTTTGAATATCATACCTTTACAACTTTCCGAGGTATAAGGGCATCGCACTTTTTCGTGAAATCGGGGCCTATACTGGAACGAACGAAAAGACATTTCCAATGTCAAAACACATTTATATGTATTTTTAAGTTTTTATGTACTGTTGTTTTGAAAAAATAAGTCTCGCCGAGTTTCTTACCGGTCATAATTCTTCTCGGGTCAGAGGTGTAGGGTTAGAACCGGTGTAGTTTGTTTTGACATTGGAAATGTCTTTTCGTTCGTTCCAGTATAGGCCCCGATTTCACGAAAAAGTGCAATCCCCTTATACCTCGGAAAGTTGTTAAGATATGATATTCAAAAATGGTTCAAAAGACTCATATTTATGAGAGCTGTAAGGTGCAAAAAGAATTTTTCGAGAAAATCAAAAAAGAAAAAGTTATGGCTGGAATAGTGAAGAAAAAAAAAAACGCTGTTCCTTCTGCATATCAATGACATGCTGCAGATTAGCGGCATTCATTGTTATGCAGACGATAGTATGGGTGATGCCTACTACACCGGCCGAACCAACATTTCTCGGGAGAATGTCGTTGAGAGCCGGGACAAACTTGTGTTCAGACAACTTCAGAGTTGAGACTTCCCTTAAAGAAGTTTCAGAATGGGGTTGACTAAATTTAGTCCATTTTAACCCTACCAAGACACAGGTTTGCGCGTTTACCGCAAAAAAGCTTGCGTTTGTCGCTTCACCTCGTTTTGAGAGCACTTCCTTAACTGCCAGTGTCCGAATCCTTGGCGTCGACATTTCGAGTGAAGTCCAGTTCCGCGGCCATTTAGAGGGTAAGGCCAAGTTGGCCTCAAAAAAGCTCGGTGTGCTCAACAGATCGAGGCAGTATTTCACTCCGGCCCACCGCCTCCAGCTTTACAAGGCACAAGTACGCCCACATATGGAATACTGTTCTCGGATCTGTGGGCGGGAGCGCCCCAGTACCAACTTCTCCCTCTTGACCGCATCCAACGGAGAGCGACTCGAATTGTCGGCTGCCGGGATCTTACGGATCGGCTTGACTCCTTGGCGCTGCGTAGAGATGTAGCCTCGCTCTGCATCTTCTATCGCCTCTATCACGGAGAGTGCTCCGAGGAATTGTTCGGATTAATCCCTGCCGCCTCTTTCCGCCATCGTCCTACGGGGTGCGTAACGGTTCGTATAACAACTTTTGATATATTTTTAGTCGATATAACGATTAAGGGACATAATGTACTTTTGGTATAACAACATTTTGTATATTCTGAGAGCATCTAACTATCGTAAGGTATAATGAATTTCTAATATAATAAGTAATAATCTAACAGTCACATTGTATAAGGTATTTCAGATATAATTCTGTATGATATACCACTCATTTGGTCTAATGTAGTACTGGTATAATTTACAATTTTTACTACAATTACAAATACCTACTTTTGTAAACGTAAGGGCCTACATACCTTTGTAAAAGTGGGTTAGGTTAGGTTAGAACTGCGACCCCGCGAAAACAAACTGGCGCTAGAAAAATAGGTTAGGTTAGGTTAGAACTGCGACCCCGCGGAACCAAACTGGCGCTAGAAAAGTGGGTTAGGTTAGGTTAGAACTGCGACCCCGCGAAAACAAACTGGCGCTAGAAAAATAGGTTAGGTTAGGTTAGAAATGCGACCCCGCGGAACCAAACTGGCGCTAGAAAAGTGGGTTAGGTTAGGTTAGAACTGCGACCCTCTCTGGATTTATAAAGAAAACAATAGTTTCTAGAAGAGATATTTTATTTAAATACAAACATTGCTATTGCAAATGTAAATAATTCATTTTTTTAATTGTAAATTAGAAGCAATAGCTCGTAAAAACATGCATTCAGTATATTCATTTTTTTTTGCTAATATGTTATCAATCCTGTTTTGTTGTTGGACATACATTTTCTTCTTTTTCACCACCGGTTCACCATTAATAAGTTGTTCAATACTACCCAATATTGAGTTGCTTTCTTGCATTAACTCTGTGGCCAAGCAATAAAAACCAGGGTTCTTTTTATCAATTATTTGATTTATTCGATGGTGCCATGATTCAGCACTATTTTGAGTACGGGGTAGTTTTTTATCGGTCAGGAGTGCAACACTCCACAAAGATGGTGGGAATTTTGGACCTTTGTTGTCCTCACCAAGTATATAATCGTCGCTGAAATCATTAACAATATCTTCACTATCGGGGGATATTGTTTCCTTCCATTTCTGAAAATAGATGGGTATTTCCTTAGGGTCCAAAAAGGCCAAGGCTAATAAACACTTCATTTCGATACAGAAATTTGTGTTGGTTCCGTATAACGTAGCTTTTCCGGCGGATTGAATTCGTCTGTATATAATTTGTGCTAAATGAAAAAAACACCCGTTGATTGTTACATTATCAAAATGTTGCTTGACACTCTTCATAGGTGCCATTTCAAAATCCATAATAATATTCTCCACATTCATATCAATTTCATGCTCATAACAATAGTCCGTTATTAAATCGAACATTTTATTGTATGACAGTTTATCCTTGTGAGTGCACAAGGCAAACATAAGAGGATAAGTCTGTTTATTACCTTCGAATATATTGCCATGAACAACATAAAGTTGCAAAAAGTTTTCTGATGCTATCTTAAATGTTCCGTCCATAATCCATAACTTCGATTTGCCCAAATAAGACATCATTTTTTTGCTTGACATGATGATTACTCGCTTACACTTATGAAATATTTCATCAGCGATAACGAAGTTTTTATTATAAAATTGCAACTCTTCATGGCGAATCATAAAATATATATCTGTAGGTTCGTGAACAATCAGCGTCGTCTTCTATTTTTCTCGGTAAACAGTCTGTCTCAATGCAGATGTGGATGGCAATTGCGATAGTATAGTGTAATCATTGTTACTTTTTGCACTTTGAATTATTTGACGTTTTTTTTTCCGGGTTTGAGATTGATTCTGCTTTAATGGAATTAATAATTGCCATTTTATCCTTTCGGGCTGGATCATGGATCTCAGGATCATGAGTATGAGTATCACTAAAGCGCACCACTGTATGCAACTCTGTGTAAGGATCCAGCAAAGTGATTGCTCGCGTTTTACACTCGTACAGTTGTTTACGTTCACATATCCAATAACACCTGTTTTTAACTTGTCGATTTTTGTTATACGTATAACCATTTACGTACAGTTTTGAAAATCCCTTGGAACTTTTAATTAATTCGCACTTAACAGAATACATCTTCGCACAAAGTAATAATATCATTGACGTTTATTTTGCTTCAATATATTAACATCCAAAACCTACCTACAAAAACAAAAATAAAAACCCTCATGGACATGCGCATTTCTCGAGTCATTGCTATGACACTAACGTTAGGCGCTTTCACGAACTTAATAATTATGTAAATGAATTATTATTTTTTATATTTTTCAATACATTATACCATAAATACTTATACCGATACTTCATTATACGCAGTAAACGTTATATTCAATATGTATTATATCGACTGATCATTATATGCCATGAAAATATAACATTTGTTGTTATACCAAAAGTTTATTATGCCGTTTAAGTGAATATACTCTATGAAATTATACTAAAAATTGTTAGACGCCTTGAAAATATATCAAATGTTGTTATACGGATCATTACACACCCAGTCCTACGCGACAGCATCATCAATCATCATCACCACTTAGATGGTTGGCAGTCCTCAACTGTGCGTTTCTCGAGAAACTTCCTGCCTCGCACAACAAAACTGTGGAATGAACTGTCGTCTGCGGTATTTCCGGACCGATACGACCTTCAAACCTTCAAGAAAAGAGCGTATTCCCATCTTAAAGGCCGGCAACGCGCTTGTGACCCCTCTAGTGTTGCAGGCGTCCATGGGCGGCGTTAATTGCTTACCATCAGGCGATTCGTCTGCTCGTTTGCCTCCTATTTCACAAAAAAAAAAAAAGAAAACAATCAATTTTTTCCAAAATTTTGATTTTGGCGTTCGATATTTTGGAAACGAAGAATGATATCAAAAATTTGAGAAGAATTCCTCTAGACAATTTAGTCAGCTACAATTTAAGCCTAAAAGAAAGACGATAGGGTTAAGGGTCTGCCCTGTAGCCTAACCTTTTTGAAAAAAGTCAGAACGACATTTTTCAACTTAATTTTTTTTTACTGACTTCACTTTTACTGATTTCAAAAGAGGAGGTTCTCAATTCGGCGTGTATGTTTTTTTTATTTTATTTTTTTTTTCCTTTTTTTTATGTTTGTTACTCCATAACTCCGTCATGTCTGAACCGATTTTGAAAATTTATTTTTTGATTTTAAGTATATATTGGTCCCGTTTTTGTCAATCTGATGAGGATCCATGAGGAATCGAGGGAACTCCTCAAATCTTAAAGGCAAACACATAGTGATTTTTGTATTTTTATCAACAAATCAAGCATTTTCATTCAAAATAGTGACATTTGATGAAGTGGAACTGCTGATGATGATCAGAGCGGAACTCTTCAATGACGCATAGTTCACGTTTGGCGATTTGTCCTCTTCGCTGTGTTTGTTAAGCAAGTTAGATTATCAGGACAAATTTTCGTCAAGCTCAAGTTCTGATGATGGGATCCAGGAGGAATCGAGGAAACTTCTCAAAGGCATACATATTTACATAAAGTAATTTTTGTATTTAAATCAACAAATCAAGCATTTTCATTGAAAACAGTGACATATTGATGAAGTGGAACTGCGGCTGGTGCCATAAACATGTGAAATGTAAAATGAGAAAGGAATTCTTCAACGACGCATAGTTCACGTTTGACGATTTGTCCTCTTCGCTGTGTTTGTTAAGCAAGTTATTTCATTGTATAGAGTGCACCATCTACAATAATCCTTCGCCGGCTTCCCCCATTGAAGAAGTCGGTTTTTTTTTCTTAAAAATTATTTAGACTACCATTTCTCGAGTTGACTACGGATTTGTAATGTAATAATTTTCTTGTACTTTGAACATTATTATATCCTGCTTATTAATCTAAAAATGAAATATGTATACTTAGGCGCCACGGCGACAATTATTCAAACTTCGATATGCGTGTGGAATTTTTTCAATTTGGTTGTTCACAGCAGAGTTGGGCACACTTGATTAAAATCGGTGATTGATTACTAATCATCGCTGATTAAATCATAACACAAAACAATCAAGTAATTTCGCCATGAGTAAATCATTAACGACGGGCGCTGGTTGAAACTAAATTAACGCTAATCAACTAACTTGTTCAATGTGATAGACGAATGTATGATTAGAGTGTTCTTTTTTTATATATTATTACTAGATAAGGCGTTTGTTCTGAATTTCACATATTGAACCAGATACATATGTAGGAATTTTCAATACCTAAATGAAAATGAAAATGAGAATGAGAATGAGAATGAGAATGATAATGAGTATGAGAATGAGAATGAAAATGAAAAGCGCATGTGGAAACCGCAGCTGTGTGATAGCTGCCTTAACTGTAGCCGAAAACCGCAATAAAACCGAACAGGCCGTTTCAAAGTTAAATGGGAGCATTCTTTGTACACTCATACCAAAAAGTAACAAAAAAATTGTCGATATTTTAGTAAAGGTAACATTTTCCACTGGCATTTACGCTTTTTTTGAATCTGCACTATACAACTTAAGACGTAAGCGCCAACCGCCAAATGATACTTTTAGAAATATTGTCACAAATAGCCATTTATCCTAAATTTATATTATACTCACCTAGGTACCGCCTCTGTTTCGTCAGGGAAAAAAGTGAAGGAGCTAGTAGCTATGCAAAATCTAATCAAAATCTAATCATCTAATCAACTAAATCGTTAGTTTAACTAAGCATTCTGTCTTACTAATGTAATCACTTCAGCTAATCATGAGTGAAACTAAAAATCGACATGATTTACTCATGTCGGTGGTCAATCAGATTAGAAAGCTCATGATTGAATTCGTATTCATGTTCATATGATTATGAGTAACGTTCTCATTTTTAACTTTAGTTTCAATCACGTTAATTTTTGCCCAACTCTGGTTCACAGGCGTTATGTCAAGGATACTTATGTTAATCTAAGAATAAAATAATTATCATTCAACGTCGTAGTTTTATTTTATAACATTTTCCTTATCCCGACTTTCTCGTCGCTCAGCGACAATATTTTTTCGAATTCCGTAGATTCATTTCCAATGTGCTCGATAGTCGTGTGAGGCACGAAATCTGTGATTTTTTTTTCCTCTTTTACTTTGATAAACTATCTGACGTGTAAAAGTGCCCTTGTGGCCTACATTTATACTAATATTATAAATGGGAAAGTGTGTGTGTTTGTTTGTTTGTCCGTCTTTCACGGCAAAACGGGGCGACGAATTGACGTGATTTTTTAAGTGGAGATAGTTGAAGGGATGGAGAGTGACATAGGCTACATTTTGTCTCTTTCTAACCCCCCACTTCCCTAAAATGGGGTGTGGAAGTTTGTATGGAGCATTACGGGGGGCAAAGGGGAACCGTGTTAACCCGAATTTAACGCGAGCGAAGCTGCGGGCAAAAGCTACTGAATAAATGTTTGAGTTTGAGTTTGAGCCCAATTCTACAATCGAAAATTCACATCACTTTGAATCACTGTAGACAATAAAACTCGCTTATGACGATTTTGAATGAACCCAGCCAAAAACGCGTCTGACGGGAAAGCGTATTATGCGCGAAATCATATTAAGCGAGTTCTACTGTATGTGTCTAACATGTAGTGATCTCGTACCTATGTAACAAAAATGCTGGTGATCTGTTTAAAGGCATGGGTCGATCGTATTGTAATTATGAAAAACTAAACAAAAAATTTTTTGCGCGCCTTGAAAATTTGTTTTTGTATGGAGGGTCGGCCAGCTGGGTGACGTGTACCATACAAAAAAAAATTTTTTTCGCGGCCGACAAATGTATCTTTATCTTTTTCTTAGCCACAATACAATACCAGTTATGTACTCTTTTTAATTACACTCTGTATTGTATATCCACGTGGTACACTTTTGCCTTGTCGATTAAGCGTTCCTGTTCGAAATGTCGTTACAAGTTTTCTACGTATTTCCTATTCCTAATATAAATGCGTGTTATTAGGGACTGTCTTATCTAATTAAATGTAGCGCGAATAGTTAAAAATCTGAACGTGTGTGTATATACATATGTATGCATGTCCATCCGGTCAATAACATGGTAAGAATAATATGCGATAACCACAAGCTGAGATAATTAAGGAGTTCATTACTGTCTGTTTTTGATTTATGCAATCTTTTAATTACTCAGCATCCAGAGGCACCCGGCGATGTCTCTGAATTGACCCCGTTTCTGACTCGAAGTCCATTTCTGATTTAATACCCAACGTTTAAATAAATACGAGTAAATGATGGACATTCTAAACTTAAAAACAATCGAGTTGATTGACAAGCGCAAAATAAATTAGTATACATAAGTAATTATGATAAATATTAAGAAATCCTGAGGTATCTTTACGCTTAAGGTTCGGTAACGGCATGTGACATTCTCGAGTTGGAGGCGGGCCGTATGCTTGTTTCCCACCGTCGTGGTATAAAACTATAAAGCAAAGAACCGGCCAAGAGCATGTCGGGCCATGCTCAGTGTAGGGTTTCGTAGTTGCCGGCCTATTACAATACATCCGTTCAAAATGACGTTTATTAAGGAATATTTTGCGGCACTTACGTCATTTTACAATGTATCTTTTGAGTCATAACTCAAAAACGGCTCAACTGATTTTATCCAATAGGTAACGTTTTCATTGAAAGCACTTATGAGACCTAACTTCCATGAATTTTTCCAAATTTTTTTGGACCAACGGTTCAAAAGTTAACCCCGGGACGCCCTTTTTAGGGTTTCGTAGCCAAATGGCAAAAAACGGAACCCTTATGGATTCGTCATGTCTGTCTGTCTGTCTGTCCGTCTGTCTGTCCGTCCGTATGTCACAGGCATTTTACTCGGAAACTACAGGACGTAACTGAATAAAATTTACACATAAGGTGTATTTTGTATGCAGCTACTTAGTTATGTAGTTAAATTTGAAAAAAAAAAATATTTCTAGGGGGGCGCTCCATACAGGTAACAAATTAAAAAAAAAAATTTTTTACCAAATATCAACATATGACACATCAATCGATAGGTCTTTCAAAATAACATTGAGGTTTCTTTGACTATTTTGTGATTAAGTGAATATTTTCTGAAATAATCGCTTCGAAAATCAGAAAAGTTGTGTAGCCCCCCGTAACTTTTGTTTTGTAAAATTGTTTTGAACATTATCGGTTCAGCCATTTTTGAGTTATCTCCAAAAAACTTCTTCCATAGGCATCAGATACGATCTTTTTGTATTAGTTTGGTTCTTATTCCATTGAAGGTACGGAACCCTCCTATGCGTGGTCCGACACGCACTTGGCCGGTTTTTTAAACTTTCGGAGCTATTATTTACGAAAGTATTCGTTTTGTCCAAAAATTGTTTTTAAATAAGCGCAAAATGTATTATTAAGATTCCTTATTTTGTAAGAAATTTAAACTTATATTATTTTATTTCATACACAATCTTGTATTGTTTTTGAATAAAAAAATCTGAATCTGAATCTGAAAAACCCGTATTCTTTTTAAAGACCTATCCAACGATATCCTGCTACCATCCTACACGATAGGGTTGGAGCGAAAAAAAAAATCAACCCCTACTTCATGTCCCGTACACATGAAGTGGGGGGTGATTTAGGTACCTACCCCAAAATATAATAAGTTTTAGCGTGATTAAAACACATACTCATACCAATTTTCAGTTTTCTACTAATCACCATAACTGAGCCTGGGACGGACAGGCGGACAGACTGACGGACGGACAGACGGACATGGCGAAACTATAAGGGTTCCTAGTTGACCACGTAACCCTAGAACAAATAAATTATTAATAAAAATTAGAATTTTCATAACTAGGCCGGAAATGAAATAGGTACACTTGTAAGGTTTACATCACACGGATTTCAGCAGTTCTCTGAGGCTTTTCCTATACGTTTGCATTCGTTTTCCATACACGTACCGCCGCCGGTCGCTCCACTCGTTCAGCTCCTCTTGGCTCTTTTTACCATATAACTAAAGATGATCCTCATATTTTTTTAGGATCTCATACTGCTCAGCGGACGCGGCCAACGCGCGCGTATTTGCGGTGGTGGAGGGGCGAGGGTGTGAGCACGTCGCGCACGTGTTCTCGTGCCCGCGCAGCCGGCACGCGCGCGCGCTCGCGCTGGCCCTTGCGCACGCCTTTAATGACGCTTACCAGGTAAGATGCTGAGGTACTTTGAGAGTTGAGACTCAGCTTGGTGCAGTAGCGTAGCGATGGAGGAAGGCCATGGCGCGAGCGGTACATTTTCAACACAAAATTGTTATTTTAATTTTAGAGCGCACTATTCGCCAACAAACTGTCCTCAGTTTGGCGAAAAAAAAGGTGTATACCTACCATTCAAGTTTTGTCTTGAAAACAAAACCGATTTCAAGATTTCGAAGGAGGAGGTTCTCAATTTGTCGGGATCTTTATTCTTATTTTTTTATGTATGTTTACCGATTATTCGAAGACGGCTGAATTGACTTGAAAAATCCTTTTTTTTGGTTGAAACTTGACAGATTGTCCCATAGTCATCGGGTCAGGATTTGATGATGGGATCCTGGGGAAATCAAGGGAACTCTTCAAATATGGTATGCCTATCATATTTGAAGAGTTCCCTATACCTCACAATAGTGAGTATAGTGAGCATTTTTTACAGCAGCTCGGGGATTTGCTTTTGGAAAGATGGAGTAGGCTTAGTGAAGTCGGTTCTTTTTTATTTAAAATTATAATGTGCCTTTTCGGGGATGGTAATAATATCTTAGCCAACAGTGGCGGCAAATTGTCCTTCAGCCCTGATCAGCTAACCCCTGGTGCAGAAGACGCTACGCCCCTGCAGCCCGGTTGTTTGTTAATTCAAACTCAAAACGTTTATTGCAAACATATTACAAGTAATATGAACCCTGTAAGGGCACAGCAATGTAGTGCATAACAAAGCTATTTAATACTTAAACTTACAAATCTGCAGTAACTTAGTTATGATGAAGGCTAATCTCATCAACATGGGACTAATGTCACGTTAAACACATTTATATTACAAGTTTACGTTTATGATCTTTCAGGCATGGCAGAATAACCACCAAGGCAGCTCCTTACAGGGCAACGGCAAATGCTCATCACCTTGGGTAATAAAAAATAATTTATTAATTTTTTATAACTTCTTTTTCACGTGCACACGTTTTTGTCCAAAATTTGCATCTACCGTCATCCGCATACCACGGTCCAAGAATTTGAAAAAAATAGCGTAGGTACTCTTTAGTGTAGACATAGATATTCAATTAAATTCACTTTTTACCACGGGGTCAGGTGACCTAATTGTATCTACAATAACATTTTAACTAAGTAAAATGTCAAACAGAAGTATTCTGGTCCATTACATCGAACACACTAAATTCTAAAAATGTCGACTGTTTCAGGAGCGGTTTCCTCAAGAGTCTGATGAAGAAGAGTTGGAAGACGAGCAGTGGCAGGCTCAGGCTCCGTTGGTTACGTTCGCGTGAACTCTCACCTAAATTTAATTTTAATTGATAAGAACTATCATACCGCCATATAACGGCTATAACGCATTCCTAAGGGGCACCACACATTAGAGCGGAAGTCTTATGATTTTTTTTCATTCAATTCAGCTATTCATAGGCATTAAGGCCCTGTTACACTTTACTTTTTTAGTGTCCTAACTAGCGTCCTAATTAGGATCCTAACTAGTTTTCACAGTAAATTTACTTGCTAAATGCGGCTAGACTTGGCTAAATTTAGAAACTAAATCATTTAGGAAGCTAACTAGGACAAGTGTAACAAGCCTTTTAGCGGAAATTTATCTATGGTATCGGAAATTTGTCTATGGCCCCCTAAAAAATTTCAGCTACCATAGACAGACAAATTACCACCTTTTAGCTGAATAATTCTACTCTAATGTGTGGCGCCCCTAACAGCCGTGACGGCAATTGGGAAACTTCAATGGGGATAAAAACCCACAGATTAATGGTGAATTTAACCGCCATTGTGGAACCATTCCCTAACGTTTTTTGAGGTCTAGAGACGATATGGATTTAACTTTTCCAGACCATAAGTGCGCTTTCACATTATCCGATCCGATATCAGATGTCGGATCGGACCACGAAGAAGACACATAAAAATTATGTATTTCTATATCTTTTTCTTAAAATATCATGTCCATTGCTCAAAAGAAAGCACTAACGCAAAAAAGCGGACTTAATGCAATAGGGTACCTTACTCTTCAGCAACTTGTTTTTTCCTTAGGTCATCCAAAATGCAATATCAGATCGGACTACTGTCAATTCCAAATTCAAACTGATTTTTGAATGATTTTTGTGAGTGGCGGGGAAGAATATAAATATCAGGGTGCGTAGCCAACGTGTCAATCATTAATGCTCCGTAGCGAACGAAACGCAACTATCACTGTCACACTAATAGGGAAGAGTGATAGAGAGAGGTGACTACGATACGCTACCGACGTTGGCTACAATGGCTACGCACCCTGGCATCTATTCGACAAGCGCTCAATTTTGATGACTGTCCTAAATTAGAGTACCTATAATATTTTATGAACCCAAAATTTTGCCAAAATCTTAAGAACTGCGCCTACGTTCGATACCTACTCATATTTCTAAGTACAACAATACATTGATGTAATAATTTTGATGTAAATTTAGTAAGAATCAAACGTGATAAATGTTAAATACGTTTACGGCAATAATGGCTATAGAATTACTATAATAATACCTTTTAGATAAACTACATTCCATAAACATTCCTCATTTTCAACAGCTAACATTTTTATTAAAATAACTCATGATAATTATAGTAATTAAATGTAGGTATAGTTATATGTATATAATTAGCAAAACACACAAAATTATTGTTTAGAATTTATTACTATTATTTAAAAGTGTTAATATAAATATTTCGACTGATAATAAGAAAAATATTTTAGAATAAAGTTAATTAAAATACACTTCCTTTTGTTATTTTTCTGCACATGTGTCGTTAAGTGAGTTATTCTTTAAAGTTTAAAATATGATTTACCCCTTTGTGGCATGACATTCTGGAATTTACTGTAGACCCTACTGTAGTCACAGGCCCACTACGGAATGCAATGCCGGGATATTTGTATGAGCCGGTATTATGATTATGGGTGATTCCGGTATACGGATATTGGGCCACACAAAAATTACCGCTAATGCATTCCCCCGCTCGAACACTGACAACACTGACACCACGTGTTTGAAAAACTGTCTAATTAAGTATATGTAAAATAGGCAACAACTTTGTCAGTTTCAAACAATTTTATCCAGAGGGAGGTACGAGTAAGGAAGGTGTTGGGCGCCTGTAGGTAGTTACAATTTGTTTATTACGATAAATGCTATCATTTATTATGTACAATTGTGCATGATGTAGCTGTTCAAACACATCTAAGTGCCGTCACGAACGGCCGTTTTGCTGCTGAAATTTGAAGATCCGGCTCGAGGGACCACTGTTGGGGGCTTCTTTTCTAGGTTTTGTACTTGTAGGGATGCCTGCATGGATTTTAAATGATAACATATTAATTTAAAAAAATGGCTGTCGACGGCGGTTATTTCGATTCATCTGGCACTGGCTGAACAGCGCGGAGCGGGTCCGTGTCTAGGGGGAAGCCGAAGGCGCCTAGTGGTGGTTAATCATCGTGTGATCGAAGCAGTTCAGGTTTATGAGTGGCACTGGCTAAACAGCGCTAGCCGGCGGCGGCCGAGCGGGTCCGTCTCTAGGGGAAAGTGGCAGGCCCCTCCGCCGTGGTGGTTTATCATCGTGTGGTCGAAGCACTTCAGGTTTATGAGCGGCACTGGCTAAACAGCGCAAGCCGGCAGCCGCCGAGCGGGTCCGTGTCTAGGGGGAAGCGGAAGGCGCCTAGTGGTGGTTAATCATCGTGTGGTCGAAGCAGTTCAGGTTTATGAGCAGCACTGGCTAAACAGCGCCAGCCGGCAGCCGCCGAGCGGGTCCGTGTCTAGGGGGAAGCGGAAGGCGCCTAGTGGTGGTTAATCATCGTGTGGTCGAAGCAGTTCAGGTTTATGAGCGGCACTGGCTAAACAGCGCCAGCCGGCGGCGGCCGAGCGGGTCCATGTCTAGGGGGAAGTGGCAGGCCCCTCCGCCGTGGTGGTTTATCATCATGTAGTCGAAGCAGTTCAGGTTTATGAGCGGCACTGGCTAAACAGCGCCAGCCGGCAGCCGCCGAGCGGGTCCGTGTCTAGGGGGAAGCGGAAGGCGCCTAGTGGTGGTTAATCATCGTGTGGTCGAAGCAGTTCAGGTTTATGAGCGGCACTGGCTAAACAGCGCCAGCCGGCAGCCGCCGAGCGGGTCCGTGTCTAGGGGGAAGCGGAAGGCGCCTAGTGGTGGTTAATCATCGTGTGGTCGAAGCAGTTCAGGTTTATGAGCGGCACTGGCTAAACAGCGCCAGCCGGCGGCGGCCGAGCGGGTCCGTGTCTAGGGGAAAGTGGCAGGCCCCTCCGCCGTGGTGGTTTATCATCATGTAGTCGAAGCAGTTCAGGTTTATGAGCGGCACTGGCTAAACAGCGCCAGCCGGCAGCCGCCGAGCGGGTCCGTGTCTAGGGGGAAGCGGAAGGCGCCTAGTGGTGGTTAATCATCGTGTGGTCGAAGCAGTTCAGGTTTATGAGCGGCACTGGCTAAACAGCGCCAGCCGGCAGCCGCCGAGCGGGTCCGTGTCTAGGGGGAAGCGGAAGGCGCCTAGTGGTGGTTAATCATCGTGTGGTCGAAGCAGTTCAGGTTTATGAGCGGCACTGGCTAAACAGCGCCAGCCGGCGGCGGCCGAGCGGGTCCGTGTCTAGGGGGAAGTGGCAGGCCCCTCCGCCGTGGTGGTTTATCATCATGTAGTCGAAGCAGTTCAGATTTATGAGCTACACTGGCTAAACAGCGCCAGCCGGCAGCCGCCGAGCGGGTCCGTGTCTAGGGGGAAGCGGAAGGCGCCTAGTGGTGGTTAATCATCGTGTGGTCGAAGCAGTTCAGGTTTATGAGCGGCACTGGCTAAACAGCGCCAGCCGGCAGCCGCCGAGCGGGTCCGTGTCTAGGGGGAAGCGGAAGGCGCCTAGTGGTGGTTAATCATCGTGTGGTCGAAGCAGTTCAGGTTTATGAGCGGCACTGGCTAAACAGCGCCAGCCGGCGGCGGCCGAGCGGGTCCGTGTCTAGGGGGAAGTGGCAGGCCCCTCCGCCGTGGTGGTTAATCATCATGTAGTCGAAGCAGTTCGTTACGCCGTCGCCGTTGCAGTCCTGGAGTGATATTAATGTTAATGTAGAATGTTTCACAGTTAATCAAGAGGCACATTGAAATTTTAAATATGATGCCGATTTTTGGGCCGCCTGGCCGAATATAGTATTCACTATTGATATAACCACCAAATATATTTTTTATATATTGAAAAACTTTTAGATGAAACGGCAATTTCCTTTATTTTGGACCAAGCAGCACAGCCTGCTCACGAAAAGTAATATTTAAACACTTGATATAAAATACTTCGTGTGCATGCCAGTAGCACTAAATATGAGGAGGTGCGGGAGGGATTGATAGCCTTCTAAAGTTTGTCAAACAAATGCATATAAACACGCCATCGTCACTTGAATTCAACACGAATTAGACGAAAAAACAAAGCCACAAAAATTTAAGACACTAAATTCGACGTACGTCCATAAACTAAGATTGTCAATTAGAACGCCAGTGTAATCTTTTACGCATTAAGATTTGGATTATTTACTTACACACTTTTATTTGGTTCAAATCTTGGAAGTTAAATTTCAAACACTTCCCTGCGACTGAATGCCATGAATTTAGGTATAATTTCGTACTAACTAATCTAAAATATCTGATGATCCAGTCTTAAGGAGACCTAAGGAACGAGGAGGAAGCAATGCAACCATATATACATACTCAATACCAAGTTAGTGCTCACTATAAGCGTATCGACAAGCAGTTGATAGAAGACGTATAAAGTCAGCAATAAAAGTGTGTAAAATATAGATGCGATTAATTTGAATAAATTGTGTGTAAACCCAAACAAATAAGGTCGTGTTCATATATTTTCCAATAAATCGCGTCTATATTTTAGAACACTGCATGTACCAAAAATTTTTTTGGGGTTACTCGTTTAAATTAATTACCTTTCCAAACTTCGCCATGTAACCTTCGATGATCTTTATAGAGCAGTGGTAGTCTCTCGCGCAGTCTTCGAACGCTACAAAAAACGAACATACTCGTAATTACATATGACATCATTTATTTCTAAGTAATCCAAATACGTAAGGAGGTTGTGCTAAGGTTACCGGATGAAGGCTTTTCTTGATTTGAATATATATCATTATTTTACTGTAGCAGAAAACGTGTTAATTTGCAAATATTTAGTAATGAGTCTCGATCACACAACCCGACTACTACTTAATGCCTGAATATAAATAAAGTACTACCTATTATTTACTCGTACTTTACTTTCATATGGCCCTGATGCTATACAGTAAAATCAGTAGAAAGGGCCACAGTAGCCCTCCGTGCAGTGTGACATGATCCAAGTGTCTCTTACCTTCCTCCCTCGCCGGATCGTCGTCCGGCAGCGTGGGCTGGCGCGCGTCCACCCAGTACATCCTGGATATGTAGAAAGGGTCACAGTAGACCTCCGAGCAGTGTGACATGATCCAAGTATCTCTTACCTTCCTCCCTCGCCGTATCGTCGTCCGGCAGCGTGGGCTTGCCCGCGTCCACCCAGTACACCCTGGATATGTAGCAAGGGCCACAGTAGACCTCCGAGCAGTGTGACATGATCCAAGTATCTCTTACCTTCCTCCCTCGCCGGATCGTCGTCTGGCAGCGTGGGCTTGCCCGCGTCTACCCAGTACACCCTGGATATGTAGAAAGGGCCACAGTAACCCCCTGAGCAAGCGTGTGACGTGTTACACCCGGCTACGTGACAGAGGCATCGGATGCAGGCCTCGTTTAGGTTGGAGATGTACACACCTGAAGTTAGGGAATGATTAATGAAGTACATAAATAGGCAAAGAGAATGTATAAATAGTATAGGATAGTTAAGTGCAGCAAATCCTTTAAGTTTTTGTAAAATTCTGTTTGTAAATTTCTTCTTTGGTATTGGTAATAATATATATTTTTTTTTAATAAAGAGAGGAGTACCATCCAAGGACTTCACTAGATGGCGCTGTACGGCCCCGTACATTATGCGGTAACTCTGAAGCGCCATCTGAACCAGAGATATTGTATAATATATGTAGTTTGATAACTTGGAGCCACAAAATGTTCTAGAACAGTGCTCCTGTATTTACCAATACATTTTCTGTGATATAGGTGTACATATTTAATGTAGGTACAGTCACGAACTTTGTTCAGCCATTTACGGTTCAAGCTGTATTGTTTTGTTTAATGCTTTCTATGAAATGTCCAATGTAAAGTGGACCCTCAATGGCTCTACAATTAAAGTCCGTACCTAGGTTTATTAGTAGGCAGATCGTAATTGTAGCAAATTTTAGTTTTCAACCGACTTCAAGATTTCGAAGGAGGAGGTTCTCAGTTCGTCGGGATACTTTTGCTTTTTGTGTTTGCTATTTTTTTTTTATGTATGTTCATCGATTACTCGAAGACGGCTGGACCGATTTGGAAATTTTTTTTTTTGTCTGAAATAGTATATTTCACAGTTGGTCTCATAGTAACCAGGTCAGGATCTGATGATGGGATCCTGGATAAATTTAGGGAACTCTTCAAATTATAGTGAATTAAATATTTTTTACAGTAGCTCGGGCATTTTCTTTTGGAAAGGTGGAGACTAACTGAAGTCGGTTATTTTTTGTTTACAAATTATTATCCTTAATTTTGAATATTGTGTATTTTGTTTGTACCATGGTATGCAATGAACGTTTATCTTATCTTACCTATAGGTAGTTGAGTTGTTAACGTATGATTGATTCAGGCAAGTTAGACTCGGAACCTATTAAAATCATGCATGTAACTTGGAGATCTTATTTATTAGGTCCATGATCTAAACATCTGAGCAAAATGACAAGTCTCATTTCAGATTTCTGATTCTGATTCAAGTGCATTTAGAGTGTTTTCGAGACAAATTATCTGGATTATAGTCTAGTCGCATCTTATATTTTTATTGATATTCTAATTCTAGACCAAACCTGCTTTGCAATTCAGGTATAAATTTTTAAGCCAACTGTTTTAAATGTAGTTATATATTATACAGAAGATAAAGATAATTTTATTTGGCATATTTAACAATTAAACAATAATTTACAATTAAATTACATTAGGTCACAATATACCAAATTGGGTGCCGCTTAGCATTGACATTTGTCATGGCCATAGCGCTGGTTTTCAGGGCAACCATGTAAGACAAACAATTATTTATAGGTTGCTAAAATTCAATAAAGTAGACCAAAACGTATATAAGACTGTACTTACAGTAAAAATACCCTAAATAATAAGTAAAGAGTGGTCATCTAGGAGGAGGCTTTATTTTACCAGACAGTGCTGCTTCGACAATACTAAACAATACTTAGAAAGGACAAACAATCAAGTCATACTTAAAATAAAAGCTAAGTACATTATTTGTTGTTCGATCAGATATTTTTTAAGATTTACTTTGAAGTTGACTACTGATTTACTATTTCTAATGGGGGGCGGTAGATTATTCCAACTCTTGTTTCTTCTAAGAAAACTTAGCTAAACATATCATCATTAGATAGTTATATATCTTATCTTCATGACATTAAGCCGGATGCGGGGAAAATGTAAACAATATAACTTAATAATTAACGAGTATGGAAGTACTTACCGAGAGCATTTGAACATAACATAACAACCACAAAGCACAAATAACACAATCTCCTAAGATATAACTGCATTTTAATTAAGCTTAAGTATTAAACATTTCCTAGATGTGACGATTGTTCGACCATTTTAGATCCAGTTGACGCTTTACTGACTTCTTTCGACAAAAAAACTACATTAATATGTACGTTTGCTGATGAGTGGCATAAAAAACGGAATGGGTAAAAAGTGCTTTAGAAGCTGGCCTTCTGTATGTACGAGTACGTCACTGTCTTATGAAGACTAGCCAACAACTGTGGGTTTTGTCATTCTTATGTAATGTATTTATGTTATTATTGCATTGTTATCAGATTAGCACGACCTATTTATTCACCAAGTAAATAATAATATCTTCAACTTTATGACTGGTACTTGTAGGTACAGTCGCCATCGGATATATCAGAGCTGCCAAGGTGGTCACAAATATCTGAACAACACCTCTATCGTCAAAATGGTAAAGTGTAAGTATGTTTAGATATTTTTGAGTACCTTGACCGCTCCGATATATTTGATGGCGACTGTACTTATAAAGATACATAAGTACTATGACTATAACATACTAACGAAAGTACTTTTCACACTTTAAACGAGACGATAATGTCAACGTTAATACCTTCCATTCTTGACAGAGAAATCACTTCTATAGAACAGGATCTATTCAATCTGCCAGTGAAGCTAGGCGGTCTTGGCATTAACAATCCATTAAAAAACACTGAATATTATAAATCATCCGTTGAATCAAATAAATTACTAATTCACGCAATAAAAAATACAGAAAACCTGGACCTAATAGCCCATCATACTCATGCAACAGAAACCATGAGGGTAGCCAAATTGACGACACATTTGAACGAGAGTGATAGATGTAAAGATGTTTTATCCAAATTACCGAGTAAGATGCAAAGATGTGTCCAAAGAGTAGTTGAATCGAACTCTTCACAATGGCTGTCAATCATCCCTACCACCGCAAACAATACCGACCTTACTACCACCCAATTTAAAGATGCCCTTGCCTTGCGCTACGCTCACGAACCCGGCAATCTTCCTCAGGTTTGCGACGGATGCGGCGAAAATAATTTTGACCTAAATCATGCCCTAAACTGCAAAAAAGGCGGCTTGATTAAACAAGGCCATGATCAACATAGGGATGATTGCAAGAATTGGGCCGAACTAGCCTGGGGTAAAGGCACAGTTGAACCAATAATTAGTAATTAAACGAACTTACCTTAAGTGAAGTTTCATTACAATTATACGAGCTTTGTGATTCCGAATATTATAATAACTTGTAGTAGCTCGTCGCTTACGCCCTTTTTGTCACGATATGTTTAGAGCTGAAAAGACTCCTAAAAAAATAACACTTAGAAATACAACTCCAATACGTCAAGTGACACACGTCACTGTCAACTCCTACGCGCCAAACTCTCATTTAGTTCAGAGCACCGCTGAGATGTATAAAGAAATGTTTACCTCTCAATAGTCACTTGATTATTTTACAACATAGTACTGTAGTCTAGTATGGTACAGTACACTTATACTGGGTTTAGCTTATTGTAATCATTAAGCACGGGTGGGAGGGTTACTAATATTCGGAATCACAAAGCTCGTATAATTGTAATGAAACTTCACTTAAGGTAAGTTCGTTTAATTACTAATTATACTTCGCTTTGTGATTCCTTCATATTATAATAACTTGTAGATGTTCAGAGACTCGTAAAATAATCAGAACTAGATCCGCATATAAAACAGTATAGTTAACTAGAGAACATCAGAGAGAGAGAGAGATCTATCTGGTCCAAGGTATGAAACAATGCCAGGTTTAGTTTTTTATTTCTGGTCAATCAATGTAAGTTAGCTTTGTAGCATTAAAGTGAATTATAATAATTATTTACATATGGATTAACACTACACAACCGTGATAGCGATTGGGTTAAATTATATAATTATATGTTTGGTTTCAAAACAAATGAAATTAACATAATAATCTGTGGATCTTGACCTGATTGTGGACAAGAAAGTTTATAAATATTATTTATGTATGTTCAATCACAAAAGAAAATGTGATTTGTAATATTTAAACAACGAAAATAATAATAATTATTAGTATCATGACTTTTACATCTGATGAAAGTATACCTGCTCGGCACATGGTATCACTACAGAACCAAACAACCCAATACCTGTGACTGTGAAGATCCAATAATTAAAATATAAAATATTTTTAATAATATCGTATTTTAATAAGAATGATCTGTAGAATTCTAAGTAATGAAACAAGAAAAAAAAATCAAGTAGTTTCATTACGTTTTAAGGAATTCTTTTTGAAGAGGACCACACCTGTTAAGTCAATTTAGAGAAACCCCCTAAATAATTAAATACTTATATCTGTTTATGTGTCATGAAAGTATTGACAGTATATAATCATTATAATGAACCAAATCTTAATAGGACACAATCTTATACGAGTAGATGTAATATGACAAATAACAAATATATATATTTTTGTGACTATTACTATTATTATATTATGTTATGCAAACATAGTCAACATAGGTATAAATAGGCATGCCTTTATACAATGCAGCCCAATGTAGCAACCCAATGTGGAATGACCGCCAAGGGTTCAAAGCACTTCCTTGATAGTATTCTACCAATATATATAAAACACCGGTTCACAATATTAATTAAAATTACAAAATTCATTGCATAACTCTGCTACCAGACCAGAGATATTTTGGCTACCACTATAGGTACCTATATGCTGACATAGTATTATTTCAGGTAGTGCTTGAAGCATTTTGCTTTAACGTGCTTATATAAATTATTGAATCAATAAAAGCATAAAATACAGCATTATTACATCATTAAAAAATCGTTTCTATGGCACGTCAGCTAGGAGGCTCAGAGAATCCCAACTGTTTAGAGTCCATTCATTTACTTCCATATCTTTTGATACCAAATGGTGACAATGAGCTAAGTATGTCAAGTACCATCTTTCTTGAAACATCATGACAATAGATGTCAAAAATAGGTAAGATAAAGTAGGCATGTACATAAAATTTGTAATAGGTGGCATAGCCTTCAAGTAAAATATTAATGATTTGTTAACTGCATTATGTTATATTAATGATAATAAAATCAATAAGATGAGCAGGGAACTTATCTTACTGAGCAAAAATTTTGCTGTATAATTATACCTTTAATAATGATTAAAGGTTATAACTAGGTTTATAGACAATTAGACACCAAGTGCATCAATTTTGTGATAACCTTACTCATATAAAAGTGTGTGTTGAGTACACACAGAGTACCTATATCAGGATCGAGCATTAATTTACGCTAGGTATATAAACAAGAAACATATTTTTCTCACAACGGTATGCACTGCTTTTTACATTTCAAATAAGCATTTGACACATCAGTTTGCAATTTACTAGAACAAAGGTAATCCTTTACCTAAAGAAAAGGTTTTTATCTTTAACAGTCTACATATACTTAAACCTTTAAAAGCGGGCCTAGTCCGCCTAGCGGTTACGATTAGGTTTAATATTTATTTCAGTGAAAGAGTTTAATTGACAAATAGTTTAAACTAATAAGCGGTAAGCGTAATTTCCACTGAGTGTCATAATCCGTCAAAGATTTGCCACAACTGCCACAAGGGCATAGGCATATTAAACAAAACAAAAAATATATCATTGTAGTCGGGTATATAATGTTTCAAATTAAGCATGGCAATATTTTATTTTTCCCCCTTAGCTGATATGGAGTTCTGTTACATATCAAAATTTTAGCAAACAATGCCAAGTAGTTCAAGAGTAACAAAAAAAAAAACCATAAGCAGATTTAACAGAGAGTAACCATATGGTTACCTAATGATCATAGAGGGATTAAGTAACAGTTGCTTTTATCAAGCAGTTATTATGGCTTGTGCCAATAGGCAATTGTTTGTCTTTATAAGACAAAAAAATCGTTTTAAATGACTTTATATATTGTCAAATTTGATCCAATGTAAAATTATATTAAGTAGCTATGACCCACAAATACAGTGGTGTGGGCTCCATTACATATCAGCATGGTAAGGGAACCGAATAGTTATGCAATATACTTGCTAATATATGCAACGCAGAATACTTTTATATTAGATCCATTTAATTTAAGTATTGTTGTAGACTTTCTTAACACTGGTAGTTGTGTCTATATCGAGTCCGACACACCAAACATTAATCAGGCTTTCTGCTGTTGTTGATAGGTACTGAAAATGATACAATTGTAATAACATAATATTAGAGTAGTAGATAATAAATGCATCATGTTCTGTTTATTTTAACACAATTGCTGGATGTTGCTTTGAGTACTATCCAAATACGTGAACCAAGTTCTAACATAACTCTAACAGTGATGCATTTTTCTCTGTTAATTAGGCTAAAACATAATAATAGCCAGCAGTGCAACAATTGGTAAAATTTAACAACAGCTGGAATATTTAAAACCGAATGAATGTAATAATTATACAGCCTGGATTTTAAGTATGCCTGGAAATTAAGTAGTTGCAATAAACTCAAGTTTTTAGCATCATATAGAGCCAAAAATAGAGAATACATGGACGCATACAGTCAAATTATTACATCAGTAGAGCCTAGGAAAGCAGAACCACGCATGTTCCACTGCAATGCCATCATTGTTAATTTTTTGCTTTGAGTAGAGCCTAGAATAGCAATACCACAGAAGCATACAGTCTGAGTCTGACTCATAATCGATGGCAGCAATGTTTTCACTGTTAAATTTTTGCTTCGAGTAAAGCCTAGGAAAGCAGAACCACGCATATTCTACTGCAATACCATCATTGTTAATTTTTTGCTTTGAGTAGAGCCTAGAATAGCAATACCACAGAAGCATACAGTCTGACTCATAATCCTGGGCAGTAATGTCTTCACTGTTAAATATTTGCTTCGAGTAGAGCCTAGGATAGCAATACCACAGAAGCATACAGTCTGACTCATAATCCAGGGCAGCAACATCCTCACTGTTAAATTTTTGCTTCGAGTAGAGCCTAGGATAGCAATACCACAGAAGCATACAGTCTGACTCATAATCCAGGGCAGCAACGTCCTCACTGTTAAATTTTTGCTTCGAGTAGAGCCTAGGATAGCAATACCACAGAAGCATACAGTCATAATCCAGGGCAGCACGGCATAGCATGTACTGCCTTTATTTAAATTTTTTGACTGGTTTATAAACACAGATATAGACAATAATGCCATTATTGTAGATTTGTTTCAAGGGATAGGCTTAGCATAAATAAAAGTGCCATAAACTTTGTTGTTATGTTGTGCTTAATACAGCAGGATGCAAAAAATTTTGCTAAGTGATTTGGTTAATATTGTGAGTACCGCCTTGTTCAAATAAATATCCAGCGAGACCACAGCTGTCATAGCTTACATCAAGCATTGCTTTGATCAGTATACCGTGGATGTAAAACTGAATTATGAATAATCAGCCCAGTAGGGTCTTGATATGCATCATGACGGTTCATGCTATAATGATTCCATGCATCTTCATCACAATGACAATTACATCTGTATTTCGTATCCCAAGTATGTAAATTTTGTCAATATAAATCTCAAGACGCTTTTTCTTAAATATGTACATATTTCTTGTATTTTCATCAAGTGAGACTTAATGATTTACATCATTTTATTAAATAAATTTCTAATTTGGTTGCTCAGTTACATCATAGTATGCCATTGTACACTATGTATATGTGTTAAGAAAATTAAATAATGTAATTGTTCATGAATATAACATATTCGTACTGATTTATTGGACATTGATTTGGTTATTATTATCATTTAAAGTTCCAATTCTATCAGTTTAGTACAATATGGGACTTCTTATGCGTATTCTACATGCATGCCATTATTATTTTATTTTGCATTACTTACAAGAGACTAATCTAGGACTATTATTCATATGCTATATTTAAGCAGCAATGCATTTTGATTTTCAACTTTCAATCGGAAATTCATTTAAAATATGAATAAAAGAAAGAACTATAGCGCGTGACGTTAGGGCGATAGCACGAAGATGAGAGTTTGGCGCGTAGGAGTTGACAGTGACGTGTGTCACTTGACGTATTGGAGTTGTATTTCTAAGTGTTATTTTTTTAGGAGTCTTTTCAGCTCTAAACATATCGTGACAAAAAGGGCGTAAGCGACGAGCTACTACAAGTTATTATAATATGAAGGAATCACAAAGCGAAGTATAATGCGTGATGCAAGTGCTACACAGCCAGCCCTTATAGGAGACTTATTACTAAATAGCGTATGGAAACCTGCAAGGAAAGCGTTCTTCGACGTTCGCATTGTAAATGCTGATGCTTCCTCTTACAGCAGCCTTACATGGCAAAAAACAGCAGAAAAACACAGCCGAGAAAAACATCTAAAATATGACCGAGCCACGGAAGACTTAAGAGCCTCTTTTACACCTTTAGTAATCTCATGTGATGGAGCCTTAGGGACTGAGTATATGAGTTTTTTTAAAAAAACAGCATCCAAACTATCATCCAAATGGGAAAAACCATACTCTCAAATAATATTCTGGCTAAAAGTTAAAGTACAAATATCGGTCATTCGAGCAGTCTCCATGAGGGTGAGAGGCACTAGAAGACGCCTCAAGGTCTTCGAACGCGAAGACGGCGCCGGAATTCTATACTAAGCAAGATCTTACCCCCCCCCCCCCTTTTCCCCGTTAATACCATCATCGTCCATTTTTGTATATATATTTTTTTGTTTTGTATTTGTATTTTATTCTAATTAAGAAATTTTACACGAAAGGACCATAATTGATACAAGAACTTCGTTAATACTTTTTATTTAATATAAGTAGACCCCGTTATCGGAGGTGCAATTTGGTAGCTTCACATTTTTAGGGATGGGTAAAAATTTTTTTCAATACTAGCTGTATGTCGATATTTTTCCCGTGCCTTAATGAGAGTCTGAGGCTTTAATTAAACGTGTTTATTTTGTAAAACATGACTAATAAAAAAAAAACATTTATTTTCATAAATGACAATTTTCAATCTTAATTTTTTTTGGAGTTCAGGGTATTCTGCGAGTAGTGACTGCATTTTCAATATTATTAAATATTATATACGAATAAAATATGCTCGTAAATACAGCTTGACTATATATTGACGTAAATTATTTTCAGTATAGGTGGCCAGCTATTTTTCTACTGATAATGGTTTCTACTTCTGATGATAATGATTATCATGGGTGACAAAAAAAGCATGTAAAATTTTAGTCTATAAATTGTATACAAAACTAATTGCCAAGAAAAATGAAGAGTATCGATATCGACATCATAAATATTTTTACCCATCCCTGAGAATGTCTAGCTACCAAATTGCACCTCCGATAACGGGGTCTAAATATAAGGTACAGTTCTGAATGCTCGTCACTATCCCAGTAGATGTCATCTTTCAACTTAAGTCATTTAGTGTCAACTATTGGGCATTAGCGTGTCGAATCGTTAATTTACTCTAATATAATAATACTAGCTTTTGCCCGCGGCTTCGCTCGCGTTAAATTCGGGGTAAGAAACCATACAAACTTCCATCCCCCATTTTAGGGAAGTGGGGGGTTAGAAAGAGACAAAAAGTAGCCTATGTCACTCTCCGTCCCTTCAACTATCTCCACTTAAAAAATCACGTCAATTCGTCGCCCCGTTTTACCGTGAAAGACGGACTAACAAACAAACAAACACATACACTTTCCCATTTATAATATTAGTAAGTATGGATACTTGTTATAAATGCGTATCATAAATTGAACAAGTTCCTTTAGTGCTTAGAAAAAATGGAAAAGTAGAAAAACCAGATGTCGCTAGGCGTCCCCCTAAGACGCATATGGGATATAGTGGAGAAATTCGCAGCCATCAGGTGTGTCTCAGTAGCTCAGTTGGTCAGAGCGATGGGCGCATCCCAGAGTCGCGAGTTCGAGTCTCGCCTGAGGCAGTGGATTTTTCTACTTTTCCATTTTTTCTAAGCATTGTGGTATCGTTAGCAGACGTTCTGCTTACATAGGCTGCTATTTATATATCCGGAAACCGGGATTACAATCTTCTTAAATAGCATATTTGACCTCCATGGTAAAATTTGAACTTTTTTAAGTACTGGCCGGTATATTTTTTCTTTCTTATTAACGCTCGTGTTTTGTTTTTGACGGGTTTTAAATGTCATCTCGCAGCAAGAATGGAACTCACTCGTGAAAATATTCGTGCTATGATTTATTATGATTTTCGGCGTGGTTTAACGCAACAACAGTGCATAGATCAACTAACTTCAACTTTTGGTGATGAAGCCCCATCTAAAACTACTGTGTATCACTGGTTTAGTGAGTTCACTCGTGGACGTAGTATGCTTACGGACGAAGTTAAGGCAGGTCGCCCGAAATCGGTCGTTGTACAACAAAATATCGAGGCTGTGCGAAAACTTATAATGGACGACCGACATGTTACGTACTGCGAGATAGAGGCGACTCTGGGTATTTCTATGACCAGCATTAATAGCATATTACATAATTATTTGGCTGTAAAAAAAATTTGTTCGCGTTGGATACCCCACAACTTAACAAAAGAGCAAAAAGATGCTCGCGTCGAATGGTGCAATAAAATGTTAAAAAAATATAACCGTGGTGACTCAAAAGCCGTTTATAACATCTATACAGGTGACGAATCCTGGATCTATGCATACGATCCCGAAACGAAGCAACAATCAACGGTATGGGTGTTTCAAAATGAGCCGAACCCTACGAAAGTTACTCGTGCAAAAAGTACATTGAAACAAATGGTGGCCTGCTTCTTCGGTATTAATGGCCATGTAGCTACAGTGCCACTAGAAAACCGTAGAACGGTTAATTCAGAGTGGTACACGACCATTTGCTTACCGGAAGTATTTGAACAAATTCGTAAAACTAACCAGCGACGAAGAATCATTCTTCATCATGACAATGCCAGCTGTCATACGTCACGCGAAACAACTCTATTTTTGGAGGGTCAAAATGTGGAATTAACGGGTCATCCGCCGTACAGCCCTGACTTGGCACCCAATGATTTTTATTTATTTCCAAATATAAAGAATAAATTACGCGGTCAACGATTTTCGACCGCTGAAGATGCTGTCGACGCATTCAAACAACACGTTATGGAGGTACCTCAGGCGGAGTGGCAGAAGTGCTTTAAAAATTGGTTCACGCGAATGCAAAAGTGCATAGATCATCAAGGGGAATACTTTGAAAAACCATAAAACCATTTTCAGCCGTGTACGTTTGTTTGTTTTTTTGTTTCCGGATATATAAGTAGCAACCCTCGTAATACAAAATTAATTGAAGTTCCTTTAGAAATAAGTATTAGCAATGGTGAGTTTATGTTACAATATTTGACTAAAGTAGGTAGAACCTGGGTTCCAAATTAACCAGAAATTAAATCAATTCAATTAAAAATGGTAACAACATACGCGTCAGTATTAAAAAAAAATAACTTAACCTTCTTCCTGGATACCTAACCACTCAAACTCCTAAAAAAACCTCGTATCGGGTAGCCAATTCGTGCGTCATATTCTGATATTTAAATTAGTGCAGTCATTGAAGCGAAAAATACGGTCTTACCTCCGAATTTTTTTACTGTGAACCGATTTGCATGAAATTTTGGAATTAGGCGTATCTTACCCTTAACTTAAAATGATCTGAACTCCGCCTATTATTTTTAAGGGGTGTAAACAACCCCTTAATGGAAAAATTGACATTGAGCCATTTTATCGCTAGAAAACATGTCTAATAGTAAGTGGTGAAATTGTAAAGTATTTTCTAACATAATTACCTCATATTAAAATCATTTTCAACCCCTTGAAAATCTTACAACCCTTGCAAACAACCCCTAAATTGAAAAAATCACAAAAAAATACTTTGGTATGACATAAAAAGATGTAAGTATAGAGTAAGTAATATTTTATATTCTCTATAATAATTATCAAATTTTTAACCCCCTTTCAACCCTTGAAAACTACCCCTTGATAAAAAATTGTTAATTTTTTTTTTATAAAATGAAAAGGATTTAAATATTATTCGACACTCTCGAAAATGATTATCATATTCTTAAGCTTTTCTACCCTTAAAACTACCCCTAAATTAAAACAGTAAATATATATGATTACATATTTAAAAATATTATAGTCTATGGTTCGTTCTAGATTGATGAAATATGAAAGTCATCTACGATTCCGAATCGATCCATGACACTGAATAAAGTGTTATCCTTCTTCGCTTAGCCCAAAACTGTAACCTGCCGGTAGCGCAGGCGATGATGCGGACGCTGGGCCGCATGCGGTAGCGTCCCTAAAGGCCTAACACCTCCGGAGGTTGACATCGGAACAACGGCGAGCGGCATACGCGGGTTTCGTATTCCCTCTTAGGAGGTGTTTAGTTATGGTCTTTATAGACCACGTCGCGTCAAACTGATGGAAGCTGCATGACGGTGGCTCGCTGTTCCTGCGAGCAGGCTGTCGGCGACGCTGGCGCTCGACGTGCCGGTTGTCCAGCACGAGAGTTCAACGGGTACGCCGTGGGCCTGCGACAGCTGTAGGCCTGCCGTAGTGTAACCAGGTACCGAACCGTTAGCTAGCGCGGGATTCCGCAGCCGAGAATATACTGACCAATTGTAAGCACAAACCCTGTTTGTTATTAATTAGGGAGTTAAGATATAAAAGAAGTGTAGTGGAGGGGTATTTACTGCAAATGCTGAATATAAGTGTGGGATGTTTAATAAATCTTGTCGCACAACCTGGGATTTTCATTTTACAAAACCAAGAATCATTTCAATATATACACATTACAATAGTTGTGGGTCTCTATTATACTGCGTACTTTCACATTGCTCCAAATATTCACACTCCGAAATTTTCAGTTACTAAGTAGAAAAAAATATGATAAGTTTTTATCAGGTTTGTTTAGGACCATAACTCCTTCAATTTTCATGCTATCACAATTTATAAAAAACCATTGTAAAGGTAATTAAGAGAGCTACAACATCCTTCATTGCAATATATAGTAAAAAACCTTTTTCTAAAACGGTGAAGGGTTAAAGGGCTTAAGAGAGGCTGTGATTGCGCTGCCACGCGCTCTTTAAACAATCATATCTCCGTCAATTTTTGTTTGACAGAAAAAACAAAAGAACCAAATTGTTTGTCAGAAAAATACCAAAATTTTTAATCCATACACTTTTATACGTATCTGTCGTCATTTTTGAGATATTATGAAAAAAAGGTGGGTTTTTAAAAAATTTGAAATTTTGTTTTTTTTTAAATCGTGACTTTTTTGAAAAATATGTGTCCTGAAGCAGCCAAACTCATACTATCTATCAAACTCTTCATAATAAAGTTAATTCTAGGAGGAATATGATTAATTTTAATTTTGGTGGAAATGGCACTTATGAAACCCATTGATTTAAAAGAAAAAACATTAGATGCTCCCCTTATTTGCAATACAGCTCACTTATTTTACGTGCAAAAGACTTTTAATAGTGCTCATTTTGAAGCTTATTTTAAGCACTACAAAACCCTATTGTATTAGAATGCATAAAATGCATCTGCTCGCCGCTAGATGGCATTGACCACATCGATTAAATTTCAGACAAAATAAAAAACGGCTTTGATCTTTAATATCTAGCTTAATATTGCACTTAGAATACTTTGTAAAAACCAAATTGTTCATTGTTTTACCTGCTACAATTTTGTTTTTTATAAAATTTTCGATAAAACGTATATTTTTAGAGATATTTGCAAAAAACCGATGAAAAACGTGAAAAAATTGCGAATTTTCAATTGCCAATAACTTGAAAAGTATTGGATTTTTTGAAAAACTTTATACACAATTTTTTGCTTAAAATTAGGCCTTCTATCGATATCCGAGGTTATTTTGAAAAAAAAAAAATTCACCCCCGAGAAGGGGTGGCAACCACCCCCAGGGTGGTTGCGGAGTTCAAATCATTTTCACTTTTGAAGTTAAGGTACGGTTACGGTTCACAGTAAAAAAATTCGGAGCAATAATGCTTCAATGACTGCACTAAATGGCGGATACACGATTTTGATACTCTTCCGTTTCCTAGTATGAATAATTACGACTAAAGCATTTTCGCAACAGATCAACAGTATTAGTTTGTTAATACCACAACCATATACAAGATATCTCTATACTCCGCTTAGCGCGTTATTTCTTTGAAACCTAAGCTGCCAAAAGAAGGGGTGCGGGAGGGGAACTCGCAATGCTAGACAGGGAACGCGCGATTCTTCCGTGGAGCGTAAGAGAGAGTGAGACATTAATGGTTGCCATGGAGACGTACTGTTTACTGTCACTTCCAATATTAGTGTCTCACTATAGAGTGAAATTACCTCGAGCGTGGCAGCGGGGTCGCCCGGCTATGCGGGGTCTTGGGTTAATTAGTCTATGACGACAACACACGTGATATTGCGGGCCTTGTTGACAATGTTCTGCGAATCGAGACTATGTTTTATTCATGTTATGCCAGACTTTGCAATAATTAATAGAGCTACTTATATCCGCTTGTTAGAACAATACATTATTTGTGACAGTCCACATGAGGAGGTACCATTTAGCGGTCGGCGCTTACGCGTTATAGCTCGAATAAAATATTGAATCTATACAACGTTCCTACGACGTGAGAAAATAGTACCTTTTTGTGTAGCTGTAGACTATCACATTTAATATTAAAAATATTTATAACGGGTTTAAATTACGTGAGTAACCCGTTATAAATATTTTTAATATGTTAGAGTCTCACGAAAGTTTTATAGTTAATATCACATTTAATTTATTACAAACGATCGTTTTGAAATAATTAAGTATCTTTAAATTTTATTCATCTATACAAAGTCTAACAAAATATACTGGTGATCCGTTTAAGGGCATAATTGGTATCATATAATTATGAAAAAATATAACGCGCAAAAAAAAAAATTGTATGGATGGTTGGCCGGCTGAGACGACGCCGACGTCCCACACAAAAAAAAACTTTTCACGCTACTGTTCGGAAATGTGACAAAAGATGGTCAAAATCCAAGCTGGAAAGTAAGCATTTGCTGTAGCACCTGAACCACCACTACAGCAATGTTATTGTAGTGATGAAATGTCATTAGTTGGAAAGTATATTGTCCAGTTATGTCATTGCAGTCATTAAAAACATTAAATGGTCTTTTTGGCACAACTTTATGTTTCAAAAATAAAATAAGGTTGTTTATCGGGCCAACTACCTGTTTTAAAAAAAAAGAAACGTCAAAACCATTTATTCACCCTTAAGGCGTTTTTACTTTTTTAGCTGTTTGTGGTTTTCTATCAAAAACGCCTCTAAGTAATGAGTCGGTTTGAAGCAAACAACAGAAAAACGCTTGTTGAAAGTGAAAAAAAAAGTAAAAAGGCGGGAATGGAATACTGAATTGGATATTCTATTAAAGCATTTATATTATTATGACAAATGTTTTTTTTTTCCTCAAAGTAGTCGTGAAAAGCACTATGTAATATCTCGGCCGAAAGCGCTATAGGTGGACTCGTATCTTCGAGGGCCTCCCCTGGCGGGTCGGCCCTCGAACTAACTCGATCCATCTATAGTTTACTTTCAAGCCTCTACAACAATGTACTATTTTCGCATTGTAAAATTTATTCTCCTACTTTTCCTTAGTCGCAATACGATACCAATTATGCCCTTAAACGGGTTAAGTACCTGTATTATTGTTACATCCTGTATAGAGATATGTGGGCAAGTATAAAGTATAATAAAGGAATAAGGACATTGCAAGTAGCTACATTTAAGTACTCAATACCTTGTCTGTATGTGTCATTTTTGCGAACTACGCACAGACTATTGCATAGAATTAGATGATTGTATAGCAAGAGTTTATACCCCAGAGTAAGTGTTTTTATAGGTACTTTATGGTCTAAGAGGCGGCCGTTTGTCAACCCACTTCATCGGGTAGCAAGATTTGGTAAGTATAATATAGGTATATTAGGTATCTATACATATAATCTATACATACATTTAATAAACGCGTAGGGAGAAAAAAAAGTACATTAAAGATATTTGAGAAAAAATAATTCGAGGGTCTTAGAAATGTTGACTGAATGCATTTCAGTGATTTTTGGAATTTTTGTCTGTCTGTCTGTGAGTTTGTCCGCGCACTACGCAAAAACTACTACACAGAATTTGATGAAATTTTGTATAGTAACCGTTTATGCAACATTTAGAGTACCTAGTTTTAATTTCGCTTATTTAAGAAAAAATATTTTTCATATGTATAGTTCTCAAAAATTATTACAGGTGGCGTTGTATAGGTACCCAACAACCTATGTGTTTTAGTAGAGCTCTATTCTTTTTGAAATATCTATCCAACGATACCCCACAAGATAGGGTTGGAGCGAAAAAAAAATCACCCCCCACTTCAAGGAGGTATCCTAATAAAAAATATATTTCCAGTTTTTATTCTACCAATTTGTCGGCGTGATTAATGCATATACCTACTCATACTAATTTTCTGCTTTCTAGTATTCTAGTGCTAACGGTCACTGAGCTAGACCACAGACAGACGGACGGACGGACATGGCGAAGCTATAAGGGATACTATAGTTGACTACGGAACCTTAAAAATGGTCACCGACCCTAAATAAACGTAGAACATTTTGAATTACTAATGCACCCGACTTTAAGGTTTGAACTTTTGACCGAAAATCTCGTTTTACTTAAATCAGTTCAATACAGAAATGACAGCCTAAATAATATAAATCTTATTAGAAGTTCATTTGATAGTATTTATATGCTGCTAAAATATACACGGTTGCGATCACTCAAACCTGACGGTTCCTTGACCGGTTCCTAACGGTAATTAAACCAAAATTTAGGGTACCTGAAAATAAAATAAAATACCTAATCGAGTAGCAACATGAAGACCTAATGAGCCGACATTTATATTAGATCGCAAAAATCTCGATCTCGATCGAAAAAATACAGATAATTTCGTGAAAAAAGTATTTAAATTTTCTGTTAATTAGTATAATAAGTTTTTGTTGCTGATTGTTTGTTGGTTGTTGATTGTTGTTGTTGTATGGATACCTGTTTGTTTGAAATAAAGAAATTTTATTTATTTATTTATTTAATAGGTAGTCGTAGATATCAGGTAAATACAGTCGAGTTCCCCAATATAGTATATAGATACACACGTGCACACGGACGTTCAAAAATGTGTGTACACGAACTTAAGTCCATACAAATAAGGTTCAGTTCATATATTTTTGTACGTCCATGTGTACAGATATTGGAGAAGTTGACTGTACATCAAATATTTTCACGATTAAATATGGTAGGTAGGTAGTAGGAACCTATGAAGTCACAAACTGTTTATTTTAGCACAGACTATATAATATTCTTAGTAATGCTCGTAAAAGCTGATTGTGAAATACGAACCGCTAGAAACTGTTGTGAATTATTATAGTAGAAATGTGGTACATCGATTTTCGTTTGGTTTTTGTAATAGTAGGTAAGTTATAAGGAATTTTGTTTTAAATCAAAATACAGGTTTGAAGTGTTTAATTTGAAATGACACAAAAAAGGGGGTCAGTTATTATTAATTCTGTCGTATAAGGGAACTATACTCTAAATTTGTCGTTCCCCTCCCCCGCAAAACTCGGCAGACTTTTTTGTATCGGAAATGACAGACATGGCTACTCCATCCGGGTTGAATTCTCTAAGTTTTTTACAGTACCTACTTAATTAAATGTCTCCCGTTTCTCAACCTGTCAACGGATCGGCAGCTGACCTTCACGAGCTTCACAAGATATCATCCGGGACACGATGACCAACGTAATGGGCGCCTGGCCCGGGATTTATTTAAGAAAACCTGAATTCTACTAAAATATTTAATTTTTTAGCTATTATTAATACTGTCGAAAATAGAAGATACGACATTGAACATCAGTGCAAGTTAGAGTATGGTACGGACTTGAATGGCGTCTTGCGGCAGTTCCGGAGATCGGATGATTACGTCACAATATTGAAAATGAGGGTAAAGTACCGGAAGGAGGACGAAATTTACTTATTTTATTTATTCAAACTTTATTGCCCAAAAAAAACACAATCGTACAACAGCGGACTTTAAACGGAATTTTATTCAATAATATCAGTGAAAAGAGATATTAAATTTACAACGCGTGATATAGTTGAGATTTTTTAGTATGTTGTTAGGAATGGTTAGGGCAGTATTTGATAATATTTGCTACAACAAGTGTCTTGAGCTAGCCGAGAAATTCGCGAAAAACTGTCAACTTTGTGATATTTCCTGTATAAACTCAAAAACTGTTCATTTATTGATAAAGACTGCTATTGGAGTTTTAAAAAGCATTTAATTATCCATCGTTTAACTCACTCAACACTCAAATCTCTCTTTTATAGTTTCTGAGATAGGGCCTCTTGAATCATTGATAAAATAAAATAAAATACTTTATAGTTTATTAAGGTTTACGTTAGCTCCTCGAAACAGTTGCAGGTATTTGAACTAAATTGAATATTTCTAATCAGAATTGTTGTATATTATTTACCGACAATCGCTAAAAACAAATAAACTTGTACTTACTGCATTTTCAAAAGAATGAACCCGCTTTTATTCGATTTGTGTGTACTATTTCCATATCGCCACCTATTTATCTAGTTTAATATACTCGACGTAAGAGAGTCACAACTTATACGTATACTGACATTCACTTCGAGATACGGAATCGCATTGTATTTCTTGAGTCACCTTTGTTGGTGAAAGGAAGGAACACTGTTTTAATAAAATAGGGCCATTTGAGTCTCTGGAATTAAAATTAAAAAAAATTCTGGTCAATGTATCTCCAGTTTTTTGGAAATTAGCGCGCAAGTTGATTGTAATATTTATTAGTTTTTCTAAGCTATAAGTAGCCGTATGTAAAAAATAATGTAAAATATTTAAGGTAGACAAACTAATTCAGACTCAAATTGTGGCAAATTAAAGGGCCTTAATAATAGCCAAACTAACCTAATTAATAAACCTTATAATTTGTAAAATAAAAATAAAAATATAAAAAAATCTGTAGTTTTTAATGTATTGCTCAGCCAGCACAAATAACTAGTTGTAGCAAATATAGTTGTAAATAGTCTTAAATAGTTCCAAAAACATATCAAAAATCCAGAACTACATCACGCTGTTATTTTAGCAATTTTGATTGTTTAATTTCACGGCCCTATATAAATTATAAAAGCCGTCTTAATATGAATTAATCTACTATTCAGACCAATGACGCGTAGTTTTAGTGACCGCGAGGCAACCCGATGGCTCGCGGTATTTAAGCTCCTGAAGTGATGAGGAACCGCCCTGTGCTACCCGAACTGACCCAACTTGGACGGGAGCGGAAATAGAGAGGGGTGCAAAAAAATTTTTTTTATCGTGAGGCAACCGATTGAAACAGCGGTTGTCTGAAAGAATATACTCTGGTTATAAACAAAATTTTAATGCCATTCCTCCTGGTTGGACTGGTTTCCTGTACGAGCGAAGAAAAAAATAAAAATAAAGTTGCCAGGCAACCGCTTGAAAATTAGCATGCTCGTTCTTCATCACATACAGACACCGGAAGTCATTGCTTTAACTATACCCCATTGTTGCCGGCTATATTGCTTGAGTTGAGAATGTCAACTTATACTAATCAAGATAATCCTATCAAAAACATTGCATGTACGAAAATGCCAGTGTCGCAACCCAGTTCTTCTACCGCATAAAATATTGAAATCTAATGTAAAATCAAGCCGGTGTCCATATAACTCAATCCGCGCTAGAGTTTACTAACAAAATGTCACTGTGACCCTTTCAATATTAGATGTCTATATTTAATTTATGCCTATAATCCATAGAACGAGTTGGCAATAGAATAGATACGATATCTAGATCTTTTTGCTATATAATGTTTAAGAATAAACCGACTTCAATGGAAGAGGCGGGTGAAGGATTATTGTAGATAGATAGTGCACTCTTAGATTCCATATAATGAAATAACTTGCTTAACAAACACAGCGAAGAGGACAAATCGCCAAACGTGAACGTCGTTGAAGAGTTCCATTCTGATCATCGTCAGCAGTTCCACATCATCAAATGTCTTTTTTTTCAATGAAAATACTTGAATTTTTGATAAAAACACGAAAAATACTATAAGTATGCCTTTAAGATTTAAGGAGTTCCCTCGATTCCTCATGGATCCCATCACCAGAACTCAAGCTTGACAAAAAATTGTCTTGAAAATCTAACTTGCTTAACAAACACAGCGAAGAGGACAAATCACCAAGCGTGAACGTATGCGTCGTTGAACAGTCCCGTTCTGATCATCATCAGCAGTTCTACTTCATCCAAAAATACTATAAGTATGCCTTTGAGGTTTCAGGAGTTCCTCGATTCCTCATCGCCAAGCCTCTGTGTCACATATTCAATATCTCCCTTAAAAATAGCACCTATCCATCTCTTTGGAAGCTATCTCGAGTCACACCTATTCCGAAAACCGAAGAGTAGACGGATACCGCCCCATTGCCATCCTTAATTCGGCAGCTAAAACTTTAGAAAGCATTTTGCATAAATAAATAATATAAATATACTTACCGCCA
Organism: Pammene aurita; assembly: GCA_947086415.1. Taxonomy (NCBI): domain Eukaryota; kingdom Metazoa; phylum Arthropoda; class Insecta; order Lepidoptera; family Tortricidae; genus Pammene; species Pammene aurita. Next base: position 24,458,987 of record OX352308.1, on the reverse strand, counting down.
AATAGAACCCTACATCATGGAGCCACAAAAAAGTTCTTGACTGTGCGCGTCTATTTAATACATACTATAATCAGAGACTATACATATATAGATAGCCAGTCTAAGATCTTTTTTGAAGCTCTAACTCTGAAGCGCCATCTGAATAAGAATAATCTAAAGATACCCAAAATATAAAAGGAAACTACATTTGTACTGCAGTGCCATCTAGTAACGAGTAGCGTTACTACGGTACGCTACTCGTTACTAGATGGGGCTGCAGTGCAAAATAAATATATACTCTCTGCTATTATTAAGCTACTAGCGCCGTCTATTGTTTCACAAAAGCAAACGATTAACGTCACCAAAATAATAAAATACAGCTCCAGACTCGATGGCGCTGTGGAACCTAATACATAAGTTTAACCAGCAATTTGGAGAAATGCGATTTTGTATGGACACTGTCAATCCTCTTTGCATATATCATAATTGGCAAAGAGGTATATATAAATAGCACAGTCCACGTTTACCAGGTTTTGTGGTTGGCGCTGTGCGGCCGCATACATTATGCGGTAACTCTGAAGCGCCTTCTGAACCAGAGTTACCGAATAATGTATGCGGCCGTACAGCGCCATCTAGTAAAGCTATCAAACTTGGAGCCTCAGCGAGCGAGCAATGAGGGTAGGGTTTCCGCGATCAAGTTTTTCACTAGATGGCAGCACTGTGGCGAGAGGTCTAGCTGTCATAATTTACCAATCATGTTCAATCATTTTTTTTTATTGGTGGACTTTGTTTGACTGCTGCTGTCAAGAGACCTCTCGCCACGGTGCTGCTATCTAGTGAAAAACTCGATCGCAGAAACCCTCATTATATGTATGTTATATGTGGAGTTTTAACCTTATTTGTGAGCTGCAAGTTGCAAGGAACATCATAAAGCTTATCCGGAAATCCTTGTTCTGTTCCAGACAAAGGAATTTGATGTGTTTTTTACGGACATATTATATCAAGGTTACGAATGGAATTTGAATAAAATGAACCAGAAGATAATAGCTGACTTTGGCCTTGATGTGTCCACCCCAGTTACAGAAGTGACAACCACTACAAAATCTGGAAATGAGTAAGTATGGGTAACAGACAGCCATTTTCCTGTAGGGAAGATCAGTCCAAAACCTTCTTCATCGTATTCATTATCAAACGGCCTCCTAGCCCAGTCGGTAGTGACCCTGCCTACGAAGCAGGAGGTCCCGGGTTCGAATCCTGGTCAGGGCATTTGTTTGTGTGTTTAGCACAGATATTTGTTCCTGAATTATGGATGTCTCTATGTATTTAAGTATTTATCCATATTTATCTATTACATATATCGTCGTCTAGTACCCATAACACAAGCCTTATTGAGCTTACTGTGCTGTCCTATAATACTTATTTATAATATTTAAAAAAAACTTCATCGAGCCATATCCTAACGGATGTCGGCGATCACCATGCGAAAGTCCTCTCTGTTCTTTGCCACTCTACCCAGGGTGGCAGCGTCAGCAACACCGGCCCACAACCTTATATTACCGCACCATGATGTTCTGGGTCCTACCTCTACCTCTTTTTCCTTCTACTTTTTTAGGATTCCGTACCTCGAAAGGAAAAAACGGAACCCTTATAGGATCACTTTGTTGTCCGTCTGTCTGTCTGTCAAGACCATTTTTCTCAGGAACGCGTGGAGGTATCAAGCTGAAATTTATATCAAACTAGCTTTTGCCCGCGGCTTCGCTCGCGTTAAATTCGGGGTAACAAACCGTACAAACTTCCACCCCCCATTTTAGGGAAGTGGGGGATTAGAAAGAGACAAAAAGTAGCCTATTATGTCACTCTCCATCTACGAAGAGACAAAAAGTAGCCTATTATGTCACTCCCTTCAACTATCTCCACTTAAAAAATCACGTCAATTCGTCGCCCCGTTTTGCCGTGAACGACGGACAAACAAACAAACACACACATACACTTTCCCATTTATAATATTAGTATGGATACTGAGGTCTATTGTCCCTTGGAGCTGTGAAAAAATCAAACTTCTAAGCCAACGCAATCAAAAGATACGAGTACAGCCGTTTATGCCGCAAATTTTCGTAACTCGTAAGGGAATCAAAACCTACAGGGTACTTCCCGTGAATCTTGAAATTTGGTACGAAGCAACGTCTTTATAGCACAGATAAAGGAAAAATTGCGAAAACCGTAAATTTTTAGTTACATCATATAATAAAAATATTTTTCACTTCTCATGCTCAAAAAGTGTGATGGCATATTATGCATACCAAGGCGGACTACAGTAGTACATTTAGCCTCTAGGGCTAATATGTATACATATTTATGATTTACAAAACATTTTAAATTGACCAATCAGAACACTTCACCATATTACTCCACCAATCACAACACATATCGAAGTTATTCGGAACGCTAGATACTTTTTTCGTGCGTATACTGTGTAAATAATTTACCTTTACCTGTTAAGTCAATTTAGAGAAACCCCCTAAATAATTAAATACTTATATCTGTTTATGTGTCATGAAAGTATTGACAGTATATAATCATTATAATGAACCAAATCTTAATAGGACACAATCTTATACGAGTAGATGTAATATGACAAATAACAAATATATTTATTTTTGTGACTATTACTATTATTATATTATGTTATGAAAACATAGTCAACATAGGTATAAATAGGCATGCCTTTATACAATGCAGCCCAATGTAGCAACCCAATGCGGAATGACCGCCAAGGGTTCAAAGCACTTCCTTGATAGTATTCTACCAATATATATATAAAACACCGGTTCACAATATTAATTAAAATTACAAAATTCATTGCATAACTCTGCTAGCAGACCAGAGATATTTTGGCTACCACTATAGGTACCTATATGCTGACATAGTATTATTTCAGGTAGTGCTTGAAGCATTTTGCTTCAACGTGCTTATATAAATTATTGGATCAATAAAAGCATAAAATACAGCATTATTACATCATTAAAAAATCGTTTCTATGGCACGTCAGCTAGGAGGCTCAGAGAATCCCAACTGTTTAGAGTCCATTCATTTACTTCCATATCTTTTGATACCAAATGGTGGCAATGAGCTAAGTATGTCAAGTACCATCTTTCTTGAAACATCATGACAATAGATGTCAAAAATAGGTAAGATAAAGTAGGCATCTACACAAAATTTGTAATAGGTGGCATAGCCTTCAAGTAAAATATTAATGATTTGTTAACTGCATTATGTTATATTAATGATAATAAAATCAATAAGATGAGCAGGGAACTTATCTTACTGAGCAAAAATTTTGCCGTATAATTATACCTTTAATAATTATTAAAGGTTATAACTAGGTTTATAGACAATTAGACACCAAGTGCATCAATTTTGTGATAACCTTACTCATATAAAAGTGTGTGTTGAGTACACACAGAGTATATCAGGATCGAGCATTAATTTACGCTAGGTATATAAACAAGAAACATATTTTTCTCACAACGGTATGCACTGCTTTTTACATTTCAAATAAGCATTTGACACATCAGTTTGCAATTTACTAGAACAAAGGTAATCCTTTACCTAAAGAAAAGGTTTTTATCTTTAACAGTCTACATATACTTAAACCTTTAAAAGCGGGCCTAGTCCGCCTAGTGGTTACGATTAGGTTTAATATTTATTTCAGTTAAAGAGTTTAATTGACAAATAGTTTAAACTAATAAGCGGTAAGCGTAATTTCCACTGAGTGTCATTATCACAAGGGCATAGGCATATTAAACAAAACAAAAAATATATCATTGTAGTCGGGTATATAATGTTTCAAATTAAGCATGGCAATATTTTATTTTTCCCCCTTAGCTGATATGGAGTTCTGTTACATATCAAAATTTTAGCAAACAATGCCAAGTAGTTCAAGAGTAACAAAAAAAAAATCCAGAAGCCGATTTAACAGAGAGTAACCATATGGTTACCTAATGATCATAGAGGGATTAAGTAACAGTTGCTTTTATCAAGCAGTTGTTATGGCTTGTGCCAATAGGCAATTGTTTGTCTTTATAAGACAAAAAAATCGTTTTAAATGACTTTATATATTGTCAAATTTGATCCAATGTAAAATTATATTAAGTAGCTATGACCCACAAATACAGTGGTGTGGGCTCCATTACATATCAGCATGGTAAGGGAACCGAATAGTTATGCAATATACTTGCTAATATATGCAGCGCAGAATACTTTTATATTAGATCCATTTAATTTACGTATTGTTGTAGACTTTCTTAACACTGGTAGTTGTGTCTATATCGAGTCCGACACACCAAACATTAATCAGGCTTTCTGCTGTTGTTGATAGGTACTGAAAATGATACAATTGTAATAACATAATATTAGAGTAGTAGATAATAAATGCATCATGTTCTGTTTATTTTAACACAATTGCTGGATGTTGCTTTGAGTACTATCCAAATACGTGAACCAAGTTCTAACGTAACTCTAACAGTGATGCATTTTTGTCTGCTTAATTAGGCTAAAACATAATAATAGCCAGCAGTGCAACAATTGGTAAAATTTAACAACAGCTGGAATAAAACCGAATGAATGTAATAATTATACAGCCTGGATTTTAAGTATGCCGTTCGTTTGTGGAATTCTCTCCCTCTCAACATTAAACGCGCGCAATCTATTGGTAGCTTTAAATCGCAACTTAAGGAATACTATTTATCTCTTCCTTAGGTTTTTAAGTTGACACTGTTGTTTCTTATTGTGTGTATTATATATGTATATATGTACGTATATGTATGTTTATTTTGTATTTATTTAAGTATGTATATTCATATGAATGTGCTGTGTTATCTATTTCGTCTCTTTTGGTTCTATGCACCACCTACTGCTTATTGTTTTTCTCTAGTCTCCACTACCCAAAGGTTGTCTGGAAGAAATCGCTCATTAGCGATAAGACCGCCTGTTGTTACCTCTACCTAAATTTATCTAATTGTAAAATTTGTGCTTGTAACTGTATGAGGTGTGCAATAAAGAGTATTTATTATTATTATTATTATTATTATGCCTGGAAATTAAGTAGTTGCAATAAACTCAAGTTTTTAGCATCATATAGAGCCAAAAATAGAGAATACATGGACGCATACAGTCAAATTATTACATCAGTAGAGCCTAGGAAAGCAGAACCACGCATGTTCCACTGCAATTCCATCATTGTTAATTTTTTGCTTTGAGTAGAGCCTAGAATAGCAATACCACAGAAGCATACAGTCTGAGTCTGACTCATAATCGATGGCAGCAATGTTTTCACTGTTAAATTTTTGCTTCGAGTAAAGCCTAGGAAAGTAGAACCACGCATATTCTACTGCAATACCATCATTGTTAATTTTTTGCTTTGAGTAGAGCCTAGAATAGCAATACCACAGAAGCATACAGTCTGACTCATAATCCTGGGCAGTAATGTCTTCACTGTTAAATTTTTGCTTCGAGTAGAGCCTAGGACAGCAATACCACAGAAGCATACAGTCTGACTCATAATCCAGGGCAGCAACATCCTCACTGTTAAATTTTTGCTTCGAGTAGAGCCTAGGATAGCAATACCACAGAAGCATACAGTCTGACTCATAATCCAGGGCAGCAACATCCTCACTGTTAAATTTTTGCTTCGAGTAGAGCCTAGGATAGCAATACCACAGAAGCATACAGTCTGACTCATAATCCAGGGCAGCAACGTCCTCACTGTTAAATTTTTGCTTCGAGTAGAGCCTAGGATAGCAATACCACAGAAGCATACAGTCATAATCCAACGCAGCACGGCATAGCATGTACTGCCTTTATTTAAATTTTTTGACTGGTTTATAAACACAGATATAGACAATAATGCCATCATTGTAGATTTGTTTCAAGGGATAGGCTTAGCATAAATAAAAGTGCCATAAACTTTGTTGTTATGTTGTGCTTAATACAGCAGGATGCAAAAAATTTTGCTAAGTGATTTGGTTAATATTGTGAGTACCGCCTTGTTCAAATAAATATCCAGCGAGACCACAGCTGTCATAGGTTACATCCTTGCTTTGATCAGTATACCGTGGATGTAAAACTGAATTATGAATAATCAGCCCAGTAGGGTCTTGATATGCATCATGACGGTTCATGCTATAATGATTCCATGCATCTTCATCACAATGACAATTATATTTGTATTTCGTATCCCAAGTATGTAAATTTTGTCAAAATTATATCTGTATTTCGTATCCCAAGTATGTAAATTCTGTCAATATAAATTTCAAGACGCTTTTTCTTAAATATGTACATATTTCTTGTATTTTCATCAAGTGAGACTTAATGATTTACATCATTTTATTAAATAAATTTCTAATTTGGTTGCTCAGTTACATCATAAATAGTATGCCATTGTACACTATGTATATGTGTTAAGAAAATTAAATAATGTAATTGTGTAATACTTGTTCATGAATATAACATATTCTTACTGATTTATTGGACATTGATTTGGTTATTATTATCATTTAAAGTTCCAATTCTATCAGTTTAGTACAATATGGGATGGGATACAATATGCGTATTCTACATGCATGCCATTATTATTTTATTTTGCATTACTTACAAGAGACTAATCTAGGACTATTTAAGGGTTTATTACTCATTGAGCCTTTTAATATTTTATTTGTACATTTATATTATGTGACGGATATATGTACTACACGAAGATGTTGATGTTAACTCTTATAGAAAGTCACTTTCGTTTACGGTTCAACCAACATAACCTTAAAGTATAATCGACAAGAGAAGGTTACCTCTTTGACGTAATTTGTTTTACATAGTCCACCGTCTTGACATCATTCAAACCTTTAATAGTACATTCACAGTCGAAATTGCAGCTACTTTTGCTTATTTCGGCGTTTTCTTTCGTCGGCGTCGGCGTCCTTTGTCGGCATCTCCAATGTTTTCGTAATGCATTTTTCTTGCAATAAGTTAATTAGGAACCTGAAATACACTTTCCACCACTTCATATGCTATATTTAAGCAGCAATGCATTTTGATTTTCAACTTTCAATCGGAAATTCATTTAAAATATGAATAAAAGAAAGAACTATAGCGCGCTTTGAGTATAAACTCAAAGATAGCGCGTGACGTTAGGGCGATAGCACGAAGATGAGAGTTTGGCGCGTAGGAGTTGACAGTAACGTGTGTCACTTGACGTATTGGAGTTGTATTTCTAAGTGTTATTTTTTTAGGAGTCTTTTCAGCTCTAAACATATCGTGACAAAAAGGGCGTAAGCGACGAGCTACTACAAGTTATTATAATATGAAGGAATCACAAAGCGAAGTATAATTCGCAGTATTTATATTTTGTATCTATGTCAAAGAAGTTAAAAAAATTAAAAGACCGTCAAGTTAAACCATCATTTCACCTTAGTTTAGTTATTGTGCGTAAATAATAAGTATTTTTATCTTATTTTCTCGCAATCGAAGTGAAAAATAGTATGCTTACTCTGGTGTAAAAGCCACTCGAAAATAACCACCTCGTGGTGATTGGCCTACTTTAGACCCTTGTCAAACAATCTACTATTTAATAATTTTAAAATTATTACCCCTATATACCTACAGGTTTATACGGAACCCTCGGTGCGCGAGTCCGACTCGCACTTGGCCGGTTTTCTTCGATTATGTTTTTTAAGATTGCATATTTGTCTTTCCTATCTGTACTTATAAATATGTCCAAAATATGTTGTATTCCTTCTTTTAATTGTTAATACGACTTCTTTGGACTTTATAATTTTATCTAATACCGTATCATTGGATATTCTATCTACCCACGATATTCTTAGCAGTCCGAAACCAGTGGGGGTAAAATCGTGACATGGCACTATCGCTTCTTAAAAAACGAGTTTCAAGTTTACGTGTCCTTTGTACAGGCGCGGATACAGGGGGGGGGGGGGGGGGCAACAGGGGCAATTGCCCCCCCCCCCCCCCCCTGAAACGCAAACCTCGTATACTACGGGGCCCATAGGTGCGGACCGCGAGATTTTTTGTGAAGGAAAGTGCCCCCACCCGTGAACGAAATCTTGGAAAGTGCCCCCCCAGAACGAAATTCTGGAAAGTGCCCCCTCCTGAACGAAATCCTGGATCCGCGCCTGCCTTTGTAGTTACAGTGTACGAGAGGCAACCGGATGGCGCGCGGTATTTGAGCTCCCGAAGTGTTATGGAACCGCCCTGTGCAACCCGAATTGACCCACGTTGGACTTTGTTTTTCATCTCCCCCCCCTATTTTTTTTCCGGCTTACAACTCTGGCGGATCGATAACCGACCGGCCGGTGTGAATGGAAATTTGCATGCTCGTTCTTCATCACATACAGATACTGGAAATTAAGGAGGGGGAGGATGAAAAACAAAGTCCAACGTGGGCCAATTCGAGTTTCACAGGGCGGTTACACAACACGTCGTGAGATCAAATACCGCGAGGTTATCTGTGACCGCGAGTCATCCGGGTGCCTCGGTTAATTTGTCAACAAAAGTTGAATGGTATTCGTGTGTGCTTGCGGAAAATAATTAGAAAATAAGTTATCATATCAAGATTTGCTGTAATATTTCATCCAAATAAAAATTCTACCAATATTTCCAAAGGTATTTTATAATTAAGGTTGATCTAACGCCATTTAGATGTTTGTTGCATATTTTGCATAATCTGCTTTTGTGTTAAACCATACTATACGGGGTAAAAACTGGGCACAATTGTACCCAAAATACACGAAAAAGTGATGCTTGTGTACAGTCAGCAGCAAAAGTAGCTAAGAAGCTCATGTGTTCAAAATGACCTTCACGGGCTCTTATTATCTTAACAATAAAGTCGTGTCAAGCTCATTTTGAACACTTGAGCTGCTTAGCTACTTTTGCTGCTGACTGTACAACGTGTGAGACTTATACATATACAGATACATGTATACATATACATGTATCTGTATATGTATAAGTCTCACACGTTGTATATGTATACATGTATCTGTATATGTATAAGTCTCATACGTTGTACAGTCCTCCTACCTTATAATTTTTGGTATTAATAATAAAAGTTCAGTGCGCTTTTGCTTTGTACGGCGGGCTCTGCCCCCTAGCCTCCCTTTAACTCTTATCCTCTTTAACGTTATAAATGCTCTTTTTTCTCCCGTCTTAAACATTCAACCTAACCATTTGTGGAATGAATAGATATCTTTTTGTGTGTTCCTTCTTTGTGCGAGGGTTTCCGCCTCCGAGCTCCAGGTTCCACGCATATCGTGTAGTTAACTTTATAAATACTTGTTTTTCTCCTGTCTTAAATATACCACCTTATCAGCATTAAATATTTTGTATAAAAAATTAATCGGTCAGTGTCATTTTTCGTTGTACGGGGGGCTCCGCCCCTTGAGCCCCCGTTTCACGCATTTCACGTGGTTGACTTAATAAATACTCTTTTTTCTTCTGTCTTACATATTCAAACTAAACATAAAATTTTTGGTATGAAAATAAATCTTTTAGTGTGTTTTATCTTGGTGCGGGGGGCTCCACCTCCCGAGCCCCCCTTTAACCCTGATTACGTCTTTAACTTTATAAATACTTTTTTTGTGGCGTCTTTTTTTTATTTTTTGTTATGGGACTGACCAGCGATTGGCCCTAGTCTCACCTGATGGAAAGTGAAGACAGGGCCTAAGATGGAGCTTACCGGTTCAGTAATAGCCTATTCGCTCTTGCTTTAAAAATACCGAGATCGTATTTGTCAGGGAATACAGGTGGCGGGAGCGCATTCCATTCCTTGGTAGTCCGTAACAAAAAAGATGAAGCAAATCGTTTCGTGCAGACAAAGGGAATGCTAACAACGAACGGGTGCATTTGCTCCCCGCGCCTGGTAGTCCGATGATGGAAAGGGGAAGGTGGAATCAGGTCATGAAGTTCTTGTGCGCACTCCCCAAAACTATATCCGATAGAACACCGATAGACAAGCGACTCGACGGCGATGTTCCAGGCTCTGTAATTTTGACTTGACAGCTGGGTCATCGCCAAAAAGTCTATGAGCCCGGTGCTCTATGGCATCCAGGGTCGCCAGCTCATACTTGGCGGAACCGCTCCATAGGTGGCATAGGTGGCAACAGTATACACGAACGAACCTATGCTTTGTATAGGGTTAGAAGCTGATTCGGCGTGAAATATCGACCGAGTTTTTTGGCAGCAGTTTTAGCCCTGGACACGATAGCCAACCCGAAGTTTAAGTTGGATTTTAAACTTAGACCAAGAAGCTCAAGATGGTTGGTCACGGGAAGGGACACATTCTGGAAAGTGGGAGCGAAGGTGAACTGGCTCCGTTTTGCGGTGAATAAACACGCCTGAGTTTTGGTAGCGTTGAATCCAACCAAGTTAGCCTCGCCCCAATCGGACACGGCGTCCAAAGACAAGTTCATCCGCTCCACCATGGCCTCCCTGAGCGTTTCGTTATCACTTATACTAGCCCTCCAAAGAAGTGCCGCATCTCATCCCAGTCTGCTGACTTGCCCTTCCCCGAGCCCCCCTTCCGCGCATATCACGTGGTTAACTTTATAAATACTCTTTTTTCTCCCGTCTTAAATATTCAACCTTATAATTTTTGGCTTGCAAAGAAAATCCTTCAGTGTATTTTCTTTGTACGGGGGGGTCTGCCCCCCGAGACCCCCTTCCACGCATATCACGTGGTTGAGTTTATAAATACTCTTTTTTCTCCAGTCTTAAATATTGGTATGAAAAAAAATCGTTCAGTCTGTTTTTTCTTAGTGGGGCTCCACCTGTCGAGCCCCCCTTTCACCCTTATTACGGTGTTAACTTTATAAATACTCTTTTTTCTCGCGTCTTAAATATTGAACCTTATCATTTTTGGTATGAATAATAATCGTTCAGTGTACTTTTGCTTTGAACACCTTCGCCCTCGTCGTTAACTTTATAAATACTGGTTTTTCTCCCTTCTTAAACATTCAACCTAACAATTTTTTGGATTAAAAAAAATCATTCATTCATTCATCAAAAATTGACGTTTCATTAAACGCAGAAAATAAAGTTTTTACAAAGACAAATTACAAAAAACACTATTAGCATTATTTTGACTATAGCGCTCTCTATTAGCTGCATTCGAGATTAACAGGAACATCCTGCGCCATTAAGATTTTGAGTCAACTAATGTAGATATTTATAAAATAATTACGAAATCTAAAGTAAAAAAATACAAAAAGAATGTCATGTGTGAGGGACAGAACCTGACCTGAGACGTGTCATTATCCCAGCGAACTCACAACGGTCTTAAGCGCTATAGATCATCTCATCATGGCGCTTAAGTTCTTTTAATCTTAGCGAATTGAAAATGGTCTTAAGCGTCATGGATCTAAATGGCGCTTAAGGCCTTTATGCCGTTTCCACCATTTTGAAAAAATCCAAAAACGCGCAGACATAAATTTCGATTTTACTAACAAAACCTTTTAAGCAATTATCTTTAATACCAGAGAATAAATACGTTTCTAGAAAATATAATTCGTCAGGTGACAACCAAAACTCAGTAATTGCAATATAGTAGTTTATGTAACTGTTACGTAATAAAGCCTAATTACGTACAGTTGCATACACTGCTTTATCTACTCTCATATAAATGAAGTGTTCGGAAACCATAGAATGACCGCCATTGCACCGTCATGGCCAACTCGATTGTGCCGGCGGTCGGGCGGGCGCGTGCCGTTGGTCAGGAAGGAGCACAGGATTTACATTATGTTATCAAATTCGATGTTCGGAATTTGAAACTCATAACGTATCAATATATGAGCATGTAAAGTTAAAATTACGTTACTGCCACAGATAAAAAGCTTATCATAGTAAAATCGGTTGTGGTAATGCTAGCCATTGCCTACCGTTTTTGAACACGTTTTAGAGGACTTACAATGTGAGTGTAGATAAAAATTATTAAACTAAAACCAGCCTTGTTTTGTTACCAACATGGTTCATTACGGCTATAAACTTGTGGTAGTAGTGAGTGAGTTTTGGGTGTTACTCGATTATTGTAAACAATTATTTTCATATTTCAATTAAGATCCATTAAGGGTAAGCAGGAGTGTCTGTGTGGCAATTGTTGTTTAATTGGTATAGATTCGAACCATTACAGCAAGTATCTACATTATTACAGCCACAAACTCCGTATGCTGAAATCAAGATTTAACCTCCGTCGGCAAGCCTCGGGCGTAGCCGGAAGGATGTACCAGGAGACTATAGCCAACGTTCGCCGCATCGATAGGCATCCTAAGCTGAACCAATACCTTTCCGTGGCCCAGCGGAACCACTATAAAAGCGTAGGATTCCAGTATGTTGGGTATGTTTGCTGATGGTTTGTACTGTTTGTAGTTTTACTGAAGGATATCTATACAGGCTTCGGGTATGTATATGTATCTTATTAAAAAAACCGGCCAAGAGCATGTCGGACCATGCTCAGTGTAGGGTTCCAAACTGGCCCGTCACAATACATCAGCTCAAAAGGTCGTTTATACGTCCTTTTACTATGAAATGCCAACGTTTTCGATATCTTAAAAATGGTTGAACTGATTTTATTTAATATAGTTTTTATTAGGCCTACTTTCATAATTTTTTTATTTTTTTTAAACGTGCGCACTTTTTTAAACTTTCGGAGCTATTATTTACGGAACTATTATAATCCAGTAACTTTATACAATCATCGTGTGCGTCAAATCCCGTAGATCAGATTTTTTGCAAACTTGTTTGTGATGTTGACCCAATAAATAATCCAAGTTTGTGACCTCGAGCGCCGAACGCAACTTTGTCAAAAAACAAATAATCAGATTTGTTTCAGATTTTGGCGATTATAACCCTCAAAGACTAGTTTTTGACAGTACATTTTAAGACATTTTTAAAGTAGACTGAATTTGCTACAATATAGAACTGTCTCTGTAGACCCAATAGTTTCCAGGATAAAGCTTTTCAAAATAGAACCGTTTTTCCCAGAACCGTTTACTCTTTACCCTTCCCCTTCTCTTTTAAAAACTAGTCTTTAAGGGTTATAAATTCTAAAAAAAATTTTTTTATTTTTTTTGACTTAGTTGCGTTCGGCGCTCGAGGTCACAAACTTGGATTATTCATTGGGCCAACATCATAAACAACTCTGCAAAAAAATCAAAACTACCGGATTTGACGCACAGTACCCCGGTACCTTCAGGCGCCAAGGTTCCTGGATTACTAGCTTTATTCAGAAATTGCTTTGCGTGGCCGCTATATTTTTTTTTTAATTTACGACACTTGTGACTAATACTTATATTCATACTAAATTTCAGCTTTTCTAGTATATTGAGCTAGGCTGCGGACAGAGACGTACAGATGGACATGGCAAAATTATAAGAGTCCTAGTTGACAACGGAACAAAAAACGAATCGAACCAAAGTCATGCCACGCTAACGGACCTTGTAAACAAAATACGGAGCTCCCGTCATTAAAGTCATATTGTTAAAGCAATGGCAAGTAGTTACAATCCGGGTCGCGGTATTTTGAGCTCCCGAAGTATTGTGGAACCGCCCTGTGCAACCCGAGCTGGCCCACCCCACGATGGACTTTGTTTTTCATCTCCCCCCTTAATTTTTTTCCGGCTTTCAACTCTGGCGGATCGATAGCCAACCGGTCGGTGTGAATGTCAATTTGCATGCTCGTTCTTCATCACATACAGAGACTGGAAATTGATGGGGGGGGGGGGGGGAGGATGAAAAACAAAATCCAACGTGGGCCAATTCGGGTTGCACAGGGCGGTTACACAACACTTCGGGAGATCAAATACCACGAGGTATCCGGGTGCTTCGTAGACACTGAAACTACGCGCCATATTGCTCTGAATAATATATACCACATACTTACATTTGACGTTTATACTGTCTCTTCGCACTTTGCGCTTGCAACTTGTCGGTGCAGCTAATGTAGTCCGACTCTAGGATCCGATGCCACATAATATTTGGTGACGTAATACATAATTATAATATTGGTTTCTCATACGAACTATATGGAACAAATCGTTTAGACGTTCCATAAAGAGTACCTATCTAATTTGACTAGTCATTAAAATGTAGTCTTTTTGTAGCAGTAACTAATTAATAATTAAGTAATTGCTAGTGTAATACAGCTCAAGTAAGACTACATATGCCATATCTATTTGTACTAACGGGACTTCACCGCGTATATATTTTAAAATTACCTTCGACGTTTCGATGACGACATTGTCCCCGTGGTCCCGAAGAAAGACTGGCTCCAGTTGACATCAACATCTTCTAGCCGCGCGAGTTTTTCGAACTACCCGCACTTGGTCTTGATTATCAACTTGAATGTTTTGCACACTACGGATGTCACTCGGTCGACACACAACACTCACAATGTCCGGCTGGCGAACCGGCGGTATTCGTTGACGCCTACATTTACTAATGACAGGATTCCATGTCGATGAGTCCCGTAGTCCCGTTACTCGTAGTACAAATAGATACGTGTAAAAACCGTGAAAGTATAAATCAGTGTTACATATGCCATATTAGCGGCAAAATGAAACTTTGCTTTATAACTTTATGTTGGCACTAGGAATGAGGATCTGCAGTCCTATAAAAATGTAGGGGTCCTAGGCCGGTTTCAAAAACCGGCCAAGTGCATGTTGGACCACGCATAATAGAGGATTCCGTACCTTTTTTTTTTTTTTTCAAACTCAAACTCAAAACGTTTATTGCAAACATGGTTTGGGCGGAGGTTACCAAATTCGGAATAGATTTAATTCTGACTCATCCAGCTTCTTATTTAGTCAGGTTCCGAAAGCGTCCAACTCTTATGAGGTCGTGTTAGTAATAAGTTTAATACTGGTTATGTCAAATTCGCTAATGAATAAATTCTGAGAAAGTCAGATTCTAAGTAAGTTCAATTATAACTAAAACAAATTATGACTGCGTCAAATTAATAAAGCCTTTTCTGATGAGGTCAGATACTGCATACGTTTAATTAATTCATAGTCTATTTCTAATTTAGTTCGATTTTGATAACGTTAAACTCTCGTAAGTGACATTTCTAGTGTAAGTCAATTTCATAGTACGTCATGCGGATACACAGTCAACCACAATGATTTTGTAGCATGTTTTAACGAAAACTGAAATAACAGTATTTTCAACACAGTTGCTGAGAACGAGGTTCTCATGACATCAACTTTAGCAAATAATCCTAGGTATTAAACACGAGTGTATTTTTACCGTATTACAACCAACAATACCGTAATAAAATAACCTGATAAAGTGTTACTTTTTTATCAAAAAGGACATAGTATACAGACGAGGCGTTTTAATTTAGTCAGGTAGAGATTTTTTATTAATTAAGAATGGTTTTGTCTTCAACGTGACTATAAAAGAGGAAAGTGGGTGTCGTACTTTATATGTAAGTATAGTAAGTATCCGCACAAATTCTAAACAATTCTAACTTTTTTTTCCTAGCCAGTGTGTTGAAAAACGTCGTAAGAAAAACGTGTGCCTGATCGTTATACAGGGTGACTGGTAATTCGACCTATTCCTTGAAATGGGTTATTCTAGAGGTTATTTATAATATTTTTAGCCCAGTCAGCCAGGGGTCTAAATTCAGTGGTTTTCGAGTTATTCGAGTTTTTAGTGTTTTAAAAAAAAACGCCATCTTCCGGCCTTAAAATGGCAATTGTAAAAAAACTACATGAATTAGGATGGTTAATTATTTGTTTCCTGGTTAAAAAAAATTAAGACTTTAGAAATAAAAGGTAATGAATCACAAGCTATCGTATTTTTTTTAAGACGATTACCCTAAAAAAGTGTATTGCGCGTAGAAATAACAGAAACGGATTCCTAAATTCATAACCTTCCCGAAAAGGTACAAATGTTGACATGATTTACTAAATTATTGAAAATAATAATAATAATAATATACCTTTTACATCTAAAGTCTTAATTTTTTTGACATGATTTTTTTGTTTGAAGTAACCTTTTGTTCACTGGCTACCAGGAAACAAGTAATTAACCATCCTAATTCATATTTGTAGTTTGTAAACGCCGAAAGATGGCGTTTTTTTAAAAAACACTAAAAACTTGACTAACTCGAAAACCACTGAATTTAGACCCCTGGTTGACTGGGCTGATAACATTGTAAATAACCTCTAGAATAAGCCCTTTCAAGGAATAGGTCGAATTACCAGTCAGCCTGTATACACGGCTTTATACAGGTTGATTTTGGGGTCGTGATCCATGATATGTTTTTCAAACTCCACATACAAGTAGCATTTGAATGCCCTCTCACAGAAGAATACATGGTTTGGTTTTAGCCGTGCTTATAACTTTTATTACCTTTTCCATTGAAAATTACTTTGGAACTAAGTTTGACATTGACAGAGCTAGAGAAATATTGTTTTATCATAGGTTTGTATACAAATGGTCAGAACACTTACGATTAAGTCATTATAAATAGTATTGATATCATGTGTTATCTTATTTTCTAGCCAACTATACTTGTCCTTCGCAGAAGTCTTTTAACTTAGAAAATAACTAATTAAGACCTATCCTTATTAAGAATTCCCTCTAATTAGATTCAGCCATAGTAAAGAAATATACTTGATCACAATTTGTTTTAAAAATAAACATTTCTCGTTTGAATCTGTCGTTGTTCCAATCTGACCTACTAGGAAAAAACTCCCTGACCTACTGAGAATCTGACCTACCTAGAAAAAGATTAAATAAGAATTTGCTGAATATAGTATGAGAAATGTTCAGAAACTCCAAATCAAACCTAATAAAAACATGATCTACCCAGAAGCTGACTAAATAAGAAGCTGGAAGAGTCAGAATTAAACCTATTCCGAATTTGGTAACCTCCGCCCAAACCTTAATACCCTAATTATAATTAAGTATTTTTATACAAACTAATATTGCATTGAATAACATAATTTTTAAAACCTTAATTATAATGCAGTAATTTTTATACAAACTAATGATGTATTGTATACCTAGTTGTATACCTATCCTATACATATTGTACGTTTCTATTTATTTCAAGTCGTATCATCAAAAAACTCCTGCAGTGAATAATAGCTCTTATCCAACAAATACTTATGTAATGTAGTTTCAAATAATTTAGGATTTTCAGTACATTTAATTGTTTGAGGTATTTTGTTATATATTTTTATGCACATCATATGAGGACCTGAATGATATAAAGTAAGACTGGATGTACATAAAGCAAGATCGTTATTATGACGAAGGTTTAGTGGCTTTGCGTGACGGTCTTTAGCTTGTAAGAAAAGGTGACTGTGTGTTCTTGTAAACTTGCAAATTTCGAAAATGTATAAACACGCAAGTGTCAAGATTCCGAGATCTTTAAAATGAGTGCGGCAACTTTGGCGTTGTTTTATATTTACAAGAGTTCGGATACATTTTTTTTGACCTGTAAACAGATTATTTACATTTGTGCAAAGCAATATACCGTACCTGAACAAGGAGTGGGCATAGGCATAGTAGGCTGACATGGCGGTTTTTAAGTCTGTTGTTTTCTTTAATTCATACAAAGCATATGTGAATCTGGATAGTCTATTAATTAACTTTTGTATCTGGTCTTTCCAATTCAATGGAATAAGAACAAACTAATACCAAAAGGTAGGTTCTGCATATGGAAGAAGTTTTTTGGAGATGGCTCGAAACCTTCAAATTTCAAAAATAGTTGAAGCGATATTATTCACATCAATTTTCGTAGAAAGGCGCATCTTACTAAATGTTTTAGAGTGGATGGATATAATTTTTTAGACCTTCGAAAATTTTCACTCAATCAAAAAATGTTTAAATAAAATTCCGTTATTTTTAAAGAGCTATCTATCGATTCATGCGCCACATGTTATAAAAAAAAAATTTTGACAGCCCTTCATATTTCGCAAAATATTGGTCCTAGAAGTGTATGGATATGGTCTCATTCGATTCAACGCAAAAAAATACCGTAAACGGGGTGAGTAGGTTTCGCGGGGAGAGTTGGGTTATAAATGGGGAGAGAAGGTTTGAGAGGGGGGGTGAGAAGGAGTTTTAAGGCTACTGCTACAAAAATAATGTATTCCAATTCAAAATGGGGCTATAGTAATACGCATAATTAAAAAAATCGATCCAACAATCTTTCAAAATCACCTTTGTATGAAAAACCCTCTCACCCCAAATACGAGGCACTACGGGGTGAGGTGGGTTTTCCTCTTTATCGTCAAAGTTATGAAATGGAACTACCCAAAATAAAATACAAACTAAAATACAAACGTCCGAACCACTTATTATATACACCATTCAGTTTTCACATGTAAAAATAAAATTTTATCGAGGTTTGAAAGTCAAATTTCACCCAACTCACCCCATTTTACGGTACGTAGAATTCTCCCCCTCTTGCCTATAACCCCCCGATGAGGGTAGGACCCCTACATTTTGATAGGACTCGGCAGATCCGCTTCCTAGTGCATCTCTATAAACAAAATTTTATTGATGTACATATTTTGCCTCCAAAATATGCTATTTGAAGATAAGAAGTTTTTCACACTTTATTTTTTAACTTAGTTAAGCCATGATGGGGTTCCAAGGTTCCAGCGTACCATACTAATTAAGGGAAGTTAAAAAAAACTAATCTAGGCCTATTTTCAACAAATGGAGTGTACCAAAAATGCAAGAGGGATTTAGAGACAATGTTTTCACAAATGCAATAACACACTTACTTACGTACTTTTATTAAATGGCCGCTTTCATCAACTAAAGGTGCGACCACACCGCTGCTTAAAATACGGCGACGTTACGGAATCGCAGTGACGCATCGTATCCGCACCATTTTAATCGCATGCCCTCCACACCGCTGCTCAAAATACGCTGACGGTACGGAATCATGCCGTAAACGTCACGACTTTACCGCATGCTCTCCACACCGCTGCTCAAAATACGCAGACGCAACGCGTACGCCGTGACGTGTCTCATACGAAATATTTTTGACGCGAACCTTCCAAACAGTATTTTGAGCAGCGGTGTGGAGGGCATGCGATAAAAACGGTACGGATACGATGCGTCACTGCGATTCCGTAACGTCGCCGTATTTTAAGCAGCGGTGTGGAGGGCATGCGATAAAAACGGTACGGATACGATGCGTCACTGCGATTCCGTAACGTCGCCGTATTTTAAGCAGCGGTGTGGAGGGCATGCGATAAAAACGGTACGGATACGATGCGTCACTGCGATTCCGTAACGTCGCCGTATTTTAAGCAGCGGTGTGGAGGGCATGCGATAAAAACGGTACGGATACGATGCGTCACTGCGATTCCGTAACGTCGCCGTATTTTAAGCAGCGGTGTGGTCGCACCTTAACTTCTAGATTTGGAAGGAGGAGGTTCTCAATTCGTCGGGATCTTTGTTTTTGATTTTTTTTAATGTGTGTTCACCGATTATTCGAAGACGGCTGGGCCGATTTGGAAGTTTCTTTTCTTGTTTGAAAGAGTATACTTCACAGTTGGTCCCATTGGTCAGGAACTGATGATGGGATCCTGGAGAAACCGAGGAAGCTCTTCATATATTATAGGCACCTATAGTGAATACAGTATTTTTTGCAGTAGCTCGTGCATTTGCTCTTGGAAAGGTGGAGTAGGCTAAGTTAACTCGGTCCTTTTTTGTTCAAAATTAACCTTTACCGTGAATGTCCAAGGTAAAGTATAAATGCGGCCAATGTGTCCTATTCACCCGCCGATAGTAAACTCACCGCGTATTTCAGGGACATCATCCATACTGTGATTTTCGCGTTCGGTGGGAGTCTTGATAATGATGGGTCGAAGAGCAAATATGATAAACATGGCAGCACGGTCATGTCCTCGGGAGTGACTCAGTCGACACCCTCTACCACCAAACATGCGTTGAGACACACGGTACGTATCAGCAATATCAGCATGCTATATCTCTCATGTCATCTTACGACCGACCTGTAGGCCTATGATGGCAGAATTTATCCGCTGATAAAATCTGCCATCATAGGCCTACAGGACTTATATTATGAAATAGACGGAGAGCTAGCCACGTCAGATATGACACAATAATGAGAGCGAAGGTCCAAAAGGTTTTATCCCCCCATTTCACTCCAACGTACTTCATCAAATTATAGACAAAATAGCTTTCTGTGTCGCGCAGCTCGCCAGGTGAATATTTTGTCGAAGGATCTAGATATTGATATGTTTAATTGCTCAATCCCAAGTTTGAAGCGTAACCTAGCTAAACGGTGCTTCGAAAACTAACTAGTTACAGGTAGCGATTATGTTAAAATAATTATAATTATAGTGTAATAACCGGCCAAGTGCGAGTCGAACTCGTACAAACCTGTAGGTATATAGGGGTAGTAACTTTAAAATTATTAAAAATATTTTTATTATATGATGTAACTAAAAATTTATGGTTTTCGCAATTTTTCCTGTATCTCAATTTTTCCTGTATCTGTGTTATAAGACGTTGCTTCGTACCAAATTTCAAGATCCTGAGTTCACGGGAAGTACCCTGTAGGTTTTGATTCCCATGAGAGTTTTGAAAATTTGCGGAATTTTGCGGCATAAACGGCTGTACCTTTTGATTGCGTTGGCTTTTAAGTTTGACCAAAATCACATGAAGTCAAGGTAATGGGGAAAGCCGGTGAAAACTTTTTGTAGAGGGCGCTGTTCCAGATTTCATTCAAAGAGAGACAAAGACAAAAGATGAATGGTCCTTAACAATGTACTGAAACTAAATATAAACAGTCAGAATAAGGCTTTTTGTTAGGGAAAATTCTTCCCTGTCGCTTTATTCTACATTTTAATTTTAGAGTATTTCGGAAACCTGAGAATTTCCCTTACGGACCAATTCGAGACTTAGAGAATTCAACCAACCGGAGCGGCCATTGACAGGCGTTTCCCTCTGCCGAAAACATATGACCAGTGTTCATATTTATTGTATGGACTGACGTTTGTCTAAAGTGGCTATTTGTAGGTAGGTACGTTACGTACGAATAGCCATACATTTGCCGTTTCCCTCCCCCGCGAAAATCGACAGACTTTTTTGTATAATGACTGGTTGATTTCTTTAAGATGCGAAACGAAAAAGTGGGTATAATTTTCGCTAAAATAATTAAAAACTACTTGCCGCCATACGAGTTCAGCTTTTTTATGGACGATTGTTGGAAATGTCATTGTGACAGCTGCCTTCCCCATTCTTACACTTTTTTCCCTAACCGCAGTTGAACTTTAGTCTTTTAATAGGTGACTAGAAAAACCGTCCTCTAGAGAGCATAATATGGGGGGCAGTGTCCCACTCGCACTCGTTACAAAATTGACTCACGTTGACATTTTGCCTTGTTGTCATGTTGGCATTATTATCTGATGACGTCATTACTTCCTTAGTAAAAACGAGACACAGCTCGCTATGTTACCCTCTCTTTCAGCCTCACTTTGTGGCCGAAGAGGATCCTCCAGTTTAAAATTAAAACTTCATGCTTACGACCAAAGAGCTTAAAGCCCTGTTACACTTGTCCTAGTTAGCTTCCTAAATGATTTAGTTTCTAAATTTAGTCAAGTCTAACCCCATTTAGCAAGTAAATTTACTATTAGTAAAAAGTTAGGATCCTAATTAAGATGCTAGTTAGGACACTAAAAAAAGTAAAGTGTAACAGGGCTTTTAATTCTAATGTCTGCGTGTAGAACGAACATTTGAAGCAGAGAATGTGGCACAGAATGACGTCACGTGTTGTCGTCCATTTCAGCAGGTGGTTCTCTTGAAAGTAGCTCAACTGTTTTCAAGTTAATACAATTAGTTACAGCTATTTTCAAAAAAATCATCCTGAAATACATGACAAACGCACGGTAAAAAACGGAGCATGGGTGAGTAATTGATAATGATAATAAATGAAAAGGGGGGGAGGGTGAAAGGAGGTCGATAACCGCTGATATGGATATATTTTGAAGTAAATCGTCAATTACTGGCCATCTCATACCTACTAAAAATTAACTCCTTGCATCTCTACTAGCGATCCTTCAATAACTGGCCACGTTATATTAAAATGAATTATGTTTGTAGGGGAACAAAGTTCATTTTTTTTTAGGGTTCCGTACCTCGAAAGGAAAAAACGGAACCCTTATAGGATCACTTTGTTGTCCGTCTCACTGTCTGTCTGTCTGTCTGTCAAGACCATTTTCTCAGGAACGCGTGGAGGTATCAAGCTGAAATTTATATCAAATACGTCTATTGTGCCTTGGAGCTGTGAAAAAATCAAACTTAAAATCCAACGCAATCAAAAGATACAGTCGTTTATGCTGCAAATTTTAGTTTTTCGGCACTCGCAAAACCTACGGGGTACTTCCCGTGAATTCAGAATCTTGAAATTTGGTACAACGCAATGTCTTACAGCACAGATAAAGGAAAAATTGCGAAAACCTTAAACTTTTAGTTACATCATATAATAAAAATATTTTTAATAATTTTAAAGTTACTACCCCTATATACCTACAGGTTTGTACGGAACCCTCGGTGCGCGAGTCCGACTCGCACTTGGCCGGTTTTTTTGTATATGGGGGCCAGTTGTTGAAAGGTGGCCAGTAATTAGCGACTACCCTATTCGTTTTTATACACCTTATTATCCCTTAAAAGGAGGTAACGGGTGGGAGGAGGTAGTAGGTACATTATAGATGTAGTTTAGTCTCGTTACATATAAACACTGACCTTTATATATTTATTTCAATGCATATAAAGGAACATCAGATGTTGTTATTTCAAAACTACCCTTATTTTTCAGGTTGAACCGATAATCGAGCACGATGACAAAAAGAAGAATGGAGCACGTACGAAAGCTTACACCGAAAATTTACTTTTAAAATCGTGAATTTCAAGAATATGAATATATAAAACGGTAAAAGGTTGTTTGCAACAAATTCAATTATAAATAACTTGTAGATATATTGCAGACAAATTAGAGCGCCTTTAATACTTTAAAATAGTTCGGAAAATAAATGAGTGAAGTATAATATTTTCAAAAAGGAATAAAATCTTTAAAAGGAAACAGAATTCTGTAGTTTATTTATTTATTACGAAATCTTTAGCAGTCATATTCATATTTCAAATAAAATTAAAAATGATTCTGCAGTTAACTTATAAACAAGTGGAAAAGACTAGTAGATACAGCTTTGTATCCATTTTTAATGAAATATTACTATCGTTTCGTAACAATCCAAATATTATTTCAGATAAACCAGTATGTATTACGTCAATAAGTAATGGTATAGGTATCGGCCAAATTCATATATTGTATAAAAAAGTCTTATTTACAGCGTCTAATTAAAACTTTTACCTCTGTGTGTGTTATTCATTTGGCACGATGTGTTCTATTATTTTAAACACTAACCAGTTTATTCATAAACGTCTTACAAACCGCATTTAACTAATAATCGTATGTCCTTACACTTTGACAGTTGCGTTTGTCGGAAACAGACAAAATATAATTTTACTAAATTAGACTTTTAAGACGTTTATAATAAGTGAACATACAATTTAAATATAGGTAATGGTGTAGCATAATGTTTGAAAATTAATCTCATAAATGCTGCGCGGTAAAACAGGCTGCATGCCAATTTTATCGTGCACCTAAGTTCGATTCTATAATGAACCAAGAAACAATGTTTAAAAAGTTAATTGTCCATTTGTGTCTGCGTATAAACTCCGTCAATTCATAAATTTATGAAAAGTTTACCGGAGTTCTAACGCAGACATAAATTTGGATAATGTTCCAAAAGTTGTTAGATACTATTTTATCGATAATATTAAATTACAAGTGATCTTGTTCTCGTTCACCCCTGGTGCGCGGCGACAGCGGCTATGCACTGATTGAACACATTGACGTATTCGAAGGGCAGATCGCCGGAGCACCCGTAACCGCCTTTCTTGTGGATGGCCATATGGTCGTAGCAGTTTACTTGGCCGTCGCCGTTGCAGTCCTGTAACATTCATTTATTTAGTACCAGACCGGACGTAATAGGCAAGATGCAATATTTTAATTTTTGCTTTAATTTGAAAGAATTACATGTATAATAGACCACGAACGTGTTAAAAAATTAAAATACAATAATTTATAGTAAAAAATTGCTGCTACATACCGACAATTTAAATTTTCGCGCCTAAAAGTATCTACAGTTCTTGTGACGTCACTCATGTCTGTCAGTGTCACTCGCCATAGTCGTAGTATTTGTTCATCCTTGGTTCTATGGATGGTAGCAATTGCCCCCCCCCCCCCCTGAAACGCAAACCTCCCATACTACGGGGCCCATAGGTGGGGACCGCGAGATTTTTTGTGAAGGAAAGTGCCCCCCCCTGAACGAAAGAGGAAAAGTGCCCCCCCCCCCCTGAACGAAATCCTGGATCCGCGCCTGGATGGTAGAAGGTAAGCATGACAATATCTATGTAGCAAAGTGTCCGTCAAAAGGCGTTAAATTACGCCATATGAGATTGTCATCTTATATACCATAGTTGTCAAAACAGGAGTGACGTCACCAGACGATGATTGGTGTATTCAAATATGTTCCGTTTCACATTACTTCAAATCGTAATTATTGTTAGAAATTTGTATAAATTAAAGTAAAAACGTTTTAATAGCTATTATTTTATGTTTTTTCAACATTTTGAGTACAAAATAGTGGGTAATATTATAGCTGCATCTTCCCTATTCTGCGAACGGAAACTAACCCACACTAAATCCGCATTCTAATTTTGACGTTATGGTTAAGCAGTAAGATTCGATTTTCTACATTATTTTTGTGGGGTTGGTTCCCGTTTGCATAAATGTGTCCGTAATCAATTGCTGATCTTTTAAACTAGCAAAGGCTTCTAGCTTGCTAGACTAGAAGATGTAAAATCCCCGAAGCGGAAGAACCGATTTTGATAAGAAATGTTTCAGGCTAGAAAACCTGCTTTCAAATTAAAACAACCTCATTTCAATTGGTTTAACAGTTTTAGTGCTACGGTTCCCCAGACAGACAAACAGAGCGGGTAAACTTATAACACCCCTCATTTTGACGTGCACGTCGTTGTTGCCTGTTTTACGAAAGCTTGTAAAGTTCGTTTTCGTCCGTTCGTTGTTTGTCTTTTCAACCGACTTCAAGATTTCGAACGAGTAGGTTCTCAATTCGTCGGATCTTTGTTTTTGCTATTTTTATGTATGTTCACCGATTATTCGAAGATGGTTTTGACAGTTGGTCCCATTGTCACCAGGTCAGAGTCTGATGATGGGATCCTGGAGAAATCGAAGGAATTCCTCAAATATCATAGGCACACCTATTGCGATTTAAGTATTTTTTACAGTAGCTCGGGCATTTTCTTTTGGAAATGTAAGTGGAGTGTAAGTAAAGTTCTTTTCTGTTTAAAATTATTGACTACCTCGCTCTGGGTCGTACTTGGTCCAACAGGTCTCCATAGCAGTTCAGCGGGGGAATGCTGCAGGTAGGGGGGCTTTATTAAGTGTAGGTTAATTAACGTATATATTAATTTTATTTTATGGATTTGTACGATTTTTTTAATTGTATAGCTTTTTTTTCTTTTATTAATGGCTTTTACTTCTCGCCTATTTTAGCGATGAATTCTGCCAATGTCAGGGTGTACTTATGATTTTATTAGTTCTTGGTAAAATAAAATAAAAGCAAAGTTGTTCGGTTAAGGCTTTGTGGATTGTAAAGTGATAGCCTCCTTACAAACAAGTGGGTGGCCGAAACCCCGGATAACCGTTTGTTCAACTAAAGGGTGGTTAACGCGCGTTTTGGGACTAATTTTTCATTAGCTGCACACTTGTTCGTTAGGTCACATTGTATAGCTTATTATTGTTTAAAAATTTTGACATGTGATATGTATTATGTTAGGGCCGAATAAATAAATATATTTATAAAAAAATATTGACATATATGGTTGTTATAAAGCTTCCTTAAAACGCGCACTTAGTCTGGATCAACTTTTAGTGTCGTCCAAAAATCATGTGGTTCATCGTATAATGTAGACTTGTAATCGTAGATTGTATACTTTCCAATTCCGACCTGTATGGGTATGTTTTACCCATTGACGAGGCTGTTTTAATACTAGAGTAATATTGACTACCTACCGTACCTACTAAGTTGTAGGTCAAGCAACTTGATACGGAATACAGATTTACGGCCTTAGAGCATTAACATGAAGCCAAGGCCGGCCGCGATGATGTCAGTGCGCAGGCACTGCTAAATATTTAATGCAAGAAGCACTGTCATTGTCACGCTTATATTAATTCAGCCGACAACAACATTACACGCCCACCAAGCCTGGTACCTAATCGGTAAAAAAAATGGCATTGTCTATATTCGCAGGGCAAAAACGCAATGAATATTTTAGGAACGCTGAAAACTTAAGTTAAATTTTGCAGTCCTAGAATAGTTTTAAAATCAGGTATGTTACTCGTATAAGTAGAGAGCGGATTTGAAGTAGCGATTTCAATATTAATATGGATATAATATAACTGGTATATTTTATTATTTTTTCTACACACAAAAAGAATGTAACTTATCGGAATAAAAAAGTAAAAACCTTGTATAAAAACTCCTTTATTTAGAATAAAATACTTTTCTTTAAATGTAGTTTGTTGCAAAAATAACATTCATTTAATCTAATTATTAAGCTAAGATTGCGGTGTGCGGTGTAATAATAATAGACTGTAAGACCTTATATAAACAGCATGACATGTATTTAACAAATTGCACAAGTCATATCCATATTAATATTGAGATCGCTACTTCAAATCCGCTCTCTATAGTTATAACTTATAAGACAATGAGAAGTGGCGGGTTGTTCGTGTTTATCGGCTTAGCCTAGTTGAAATTATCATTTCTTAAATTATTTTATCATGGAGGATATCATGACCAATCTTTATGTTCATTAGTTTCATTAGGTAACGACAGCCATATTATGCCTTTGTATTTTAACGTTTACTAATTCCACAATTAAATTTAGCTAAGTAATGCAAATAATGGTTTAATTTAAATAATTAAATTTTCTAAAGGTTGATTTCTCATTATTAAGATTGATATAATTGTCCTTAATTCTTTAAGTGTTTGTAACGAAGTGGTTGTAAGTTTCACATGAACTATAAAATGGCGGCCACCGGCCACTATTATTAAGACCCGATACAAACATATGGGAGTTATATACGGAGAGCTAGCCACTAACGAAACCGCTCCAGTCAGTTTGCTTATACTATGCTCAGGGCCGGATTAACCATCCCGAGGGCCCCTAGGCAATTCAATTCATGGGCCCCTTTACAACAAAATAATGTAGTAATTTTTTTTAATACCACGACGGTGGCAATCAACCATACGGTCCGCCTGATGGTAAGCAGTTACCGTAGCCTATGGACGCCTGCAACTCCAGAGGATTCACATGTGCTAAAACTTAACTTTTATATTAACTCTCTTTATCTCTTTTCTTTTATTTTACTCTTAAAATGCATTTTTCTTAGAAAAAAGTGATCATTAAATGGGCTTAAAAGTGGTGAATCATTTAAATATTTTACAAGCTCGATTAATTTAACAATAATTTTACCCTTGCACATCCTTGCCGATATTTATTTTGTTTTATTAATATTTTATATTACCTACTGTAGGAAACATTTTTATTTTCCACAGTGCACACACGGGGCCCCTAGCGGCTCTAGCCGATAAATACAGATTTTCCAATTAATATTTAACTCTATGAAACAATTTCTTTTTCCATTGTTCACCCGCAGAACCCTTAGCCGACATTTACATATACAAATTTCCCAATTTAATTTTCACTTTAAAATTTTAATTTTTTTCTGTGTACGCGGGGCCCCTAGCCGATGCGGGGCCCCTAGGCAGTTGCCTACTCTGCCTAAAGGCTAATCCGGCTCTGACTATGCTTATTTCTAGATCTGGTCATCTAGCAGCTGTAAAGTGGTGGAGGTCGACGAATGCAAACCACTTCAAGAACACAAATCCTAGAGTTCTAGGTTTGATGCAATATTATGAGAAATTGTTTAAATAATTAGATTATATTATTGCCAAAAGTTTCTGTTGGGGATAGTAGTGCCAAATGACGTATAATGTAATTCATAGTTTGTCGCCTACTGTTTTTGTTTCCGTAATAATACGCAATGATATTTGTTCTAATGTTAAAATATAGGGCCTTCCCTTTATAACTGAGACAACTTCGGCAGTTTTTACCTATTTTAGTATTACTATTATCCAATTCAAAATGTTTGCTAGTATGTCACCCTGACCTCCACCCATTAAAAGCTGCCAGATGCCCGGATCTAGCAATAAGAATATTTTAGCAATCTAAACAGACTGGTTTTGTTTGTAGCTCTCATTATTGTATCATATCTAACGTAGCCAGCTCTTAGTCCATAAGTTTGACCGCTATGTATCTCTGTACCGCAGCGCTAAAACGGTTGAACCGATTTAAATGCGGTTTTTTATTTGAAAGTAGGTTTTCTAGTGAGTGTTCTTAGACATTTATCAAAATCGGTTACAAGCTTATGTCACAGTATTCACATGATAGTGGAGTGGTGGAACTGCTGGCATCATGGTAGAAGAAAACAAGGTATCGCCGTCACTGCGTCACAGACTCCACTTTGATTCTCAAACTTTAAATTTTGGGGCAATTTTAACTATGGATAATATGGATATGGCTTCGTGGATTCTGCATACTCTACAACTGCCCTGCACTTCTCAAGGTGGCCACCATCCACTGATATTTAACAATGTTAAAATTACCCAAAAATTTAAAGCTTGAGAATCGAAATGGTGTCTGTGACGCAGTGATAGCGATACCTTGTTTTCTTCTACCATCTATCTAGCAATAAGAATATTTTAGCAATCTAAACAGACTGGTTTTGTTTGTAGCTCTCATTATTGTATCATATCTAACGTAGCCAGCTCTTAGTCCATAAGTTTGACCGCTATGTATCTCTGTACCGCAGCGCTAAAACGGTTGAACCGATTTAAATGCGGTTTTTTATTTGAAAGTAGGTTTTCTAGTGAGTGTTCTTAGACATTTATCAAAATCGGTTACAAGCTTATGTCACAGTATTCACATGATAGTGGAGTGGTGGAAC
The DNA here is from genome assembly GCA_947086415.1 of Pammene aurita. Lineage (NCBI taxonomy): Eukaryota > Metazoa > Arthropoda > Insecta > Lepidoptera > Tortricidae > Pammene > Pammene aurita. The sequence continues at coordinate 24,429,797 of OX352308.1, read as the reverse complement.
TGCTGGCATCATGGTAGAAGAAAACAAGGTATCGCCGTCACTGCGTCACAGACTCCACTTTGATTCTCAAACTTTAAATTTTGGGGCAATTTTAACTATGGATAATATGGATATGGCTTCGTGGATTCTGCATACTCTACAACTGCCCTGCACTTCTCAAGGTGGCCACCATCCACTGATATTTAACAATGTTAAAATTACCCAAAAATTTAAAGCTTGAGAATCGAAATGGTGTCTGTGACGCAGTGATAGCGATACCTTGTTTTCTTCTACCATCTATCTAGCAATAAGAATATTTTAGCAATCTAAACAGACTGGTTTTGTTTGTAGCTCTCATTATTGTATCATATCTAACGTAGCCAGCTCTTAGTCCATAAGTTTGACCGCTATGTATCTCTGTACCGCAGCGCTAAAACGGTTGAACCGATTTAAATGCGGTTTTTTATTTGAAAGTAGGTTTTCTAGTGAGTGTTCTTAGACATTTATCAAAATCGGTTACAAGCTTATGTCACAGTATTCACATGATAGTGGAGTGGTGGAACTGCTGGCATCATGGTAGAAGAAAACAAGGTATCGCCGTCACTGCGTCACAGACTCCACTTTGATTCTCAAACTTTAAATTTTGGGGCAATTTTAACTATGGATAATATGGATATGGCTTCGTGGATTCTGCATACTCTACAACTGCCCTGCACTTCTCAAGGTGGCCACCATCCACTGATATTTAACAATGTTAAAATTACCCAAAAATTTAAAGCTTGAGAATCGAAATGGTGTCTGTGACGCAGTGATAGCGATACCTTGTTTTCTTCTACCATGTGATTTTATTTTTATTTTTATTTTTTTTATTTATTTCCAAACATATTACACAGTATTACAGTAGATACTAAGGCACTGTGGTATGCATACAATATTATTATTATATTAGAATATCATAGTTGAGCTAAATTATTTTATCTTTCTTCCTTCAGTGATTTAGTAAAATTACCTGTCCGAATCTCCTCATGTACCCCTGGACGGTCAGCGCCGCGCAGTACGGGTCCACAACACAGCTGCGGTACGCTGTAACACCAATTAAAATAATTATTAATTAATTAAGTGTAAAACTCAAGTGAAAACCTACGGATTACTCACGTTATTTAAGTCGATTTTTGCTCGACAAGTTTCGATCAATTTACGATGATTATTCATTATCACGAGCCTCTCGTAGCGAATTGATCGAAACATCGTCATAAGTTACGTGAGTAACGCGTTATAAATATTTTTAACAGATTACATACAAATGGGCAACGCTATCGTTATATTTATTAGGTGGGTTAGGTATAAAGGCTTCGTAGCACCATTACTCCTTCTGACTCAAATAACCTGTGACAAAATGAGGCAAATCATGTCTTACTGACATAGGATTGCTGAGCCATAAGACGATGTATCGGCACTATAGGGACCGTGCGCGTTGGGGGTCTGCCATCTTGCACCAACAGGGATATTTGCCCCCTCTCGTAAGCCTCGTGTACTACGGGAGCCATAAATAGTACGGACCGCAAGATTTTTTGTGGAGGATATTGCTCCCCCCGGAATGAAATCCTGGATCCGCGCCTGCATCTAGTCATTCTACTGTACTTACTGAAATCAGCTGTCATGGCCAAAGATAATGATGTTATACTATAAAATGACCAAATAGAAAATTATATTTTTAATGTTTTCACTTAAAATAAAAACTATTTCTATAAAACGGTTACCAGCTGATTCTAAATGTATATGTATAAATCAAGGCGTAAAAAAAATATTTCCTTCTTCCGAAATCGTCTTCCTTGATGCAGACCTTGATTGAAATGTTGATTGTTTTTTAATATTTTATTAACGTGAGTAAAAACTGTAATAAATAAAACGGAATGAGCACGGACGATACTTCGACCTTAGTAGGTATTTTTATTAAATCAACAGTATCTGCACTGTCTTAGACGTAGCAGATTTAACTTTTGACCTTTCCCGTGAACATTTTAATAAATTATTGTCTTATTTATAGGTATTTTATTACATTGTTAACGAATTCATATTAATTAATACAATTAACATAATAACAACACAATAACAGTTAATGTTGATAGTAGATTTGTTTTAGGTTGTACATTTACGGAGGATTAACATAAAGTTAAGTAAATGTATAAATAATACAGCAGAGCTGTAACCATACAGACACTATGTATCTATTTTAATTAACAACCGGCAGGTGCTTTTTGTAGGTAATTAATTGTTTTAAAAAAATGTCTTTAATTTTGTGTCAACAATGATAGGTGCGAATTGGGGTCTAACCGAAAACTGACAGTGGCTAGTGAAGCCAGTTTGAATTATTCAGTACGGTTAACCAATTTGATTTCTAGGCCACTGTAGAACCTTGTCCGTGGATACGTATAAACGTAACCTATTCGCTACCAAACTAGCTATTGTGACAACGTTCTAGAGTGGCCTAGGAATCAAATTGGTTGACTGTACATTTATCAAACAAGTATTAGTGGTCTCATTTGCATATCCACATTATCCACGTGTCACAGTTTGGCATGTCAAAAAGGGTCCAGAGCCGCGATTCGACATGGGATAACTGACAGTCGCTTGCGAGACAACTATGATATCACACTTTTGTGACAGTTGAAATCGGGGTGGAATTACTCAAGAGTGATATCTAAAATGGTGGCCATAGCCATAGACAAAACGCTCTAGCGAGACCTACTGACAGCTTCACAGTTAGGTGTGGACACGTGTGGACAGGATGGATATCACTCTATCCACTAGCGATACAAGTGTGACATCCACGTCTCACAGTTTGGCATGCCGAATCGAGCCCAGCATTTAAACTCGAAAACAGCATTTCAAATCTCACGGAAAGAATGTGAAAAAACTTGACACAAGTTTTGTATTGAAATCCCCATACTGTCAAATATGTATCAATTCTTTCCGTGAGATTTGAAATCGGGTCGATATTATCGTTATCTTACCGTCAGGGTGATCAGGCGCGAGATTGTTGATGGTGGGCTTGCCGGCGTCAGACCAATAAGCCCAGGTTATGCGGAACAGCCCGCAGGTGTCTCCCTCACAGGTCTGGGCCTGCTTGCAGCCCGAGATGGCCTGGCAGATGCAGCCGAGACACACCTCCGTCACAGGTTGCGCGGATTTGTCGCCGACGAGCTCCGCTGAAAAGAGTAAAATATGCTGTTAGATTACTACTTGGATATGGATGTTACTAAGTGGATATGGATATTAATAATTTGCTTTCAAATTAGGGCGTCTAATGTTTCTAAATGTATGTAATAATCCAAATCAAAGAGCCCTTTTGGCGGCGGGTGCTTACATTGGAGAATCGATAAAGGCGTTAGCGCCGGTCGCATTAAAGGACCTTTTGATTTCAATTATCACATAGGTACTTATAATAAGTACTTTTTGTCTCATTCGACGTTGACACCCTTGGTCCGTGGGGCCCTAGCGCTCTGAGTCTCTATAAAGACCTGTCGAAGAGGCTCAGAGATGCCACAGGAGACCGAAGAGCTGACAGCTATCTTGCTGAACTAATTAGTTTAGCAATCCAGAGAGGAAATGCTGCCTGCATCTTCGGGCACCATGTCGCAGGGGCCTCTTTTAGACATATTTCAGTTTTAGTTTAGTTTTATTTTATTTTTAGAGTTAATTATTTAGAATTTTAGTCTTTGATAGTTTTGATAGCTTTTTTTTTTAAATTACACTAGTACTAAACATGCTCCTTAACAAACCCTGGTAATAATAGACTACGTAGAAAGTATTTTAATTTTTTAAACGAACTGACTAAAAATTGAGAGAAGGATCTATCTAAGTATGCCAAAGCTTCATGGTGAAAATGTTACTCTTGGAACTTTACGGTTTTTCCGAAGATTTGTTTCACATTGTTAAAGTACTACCTATATAGCTTTACAACATTCTTAAAACTGTTTACCTGCTAAAGCCACTAGCCTTTAGGTAGCTTTAGCAGGTAAACAGTTTATATATTGGTATTTTTATTACGCGTCAATGTTCTCCCGAAATGCATGTTTTTATAAACTTAGCTTATTTAAGTATTCATTCCATGTTGCAGTTTGAGGATAATTAAATGCAAATGCATTAAAGCGACATTTACTCGTACGATAAATCCTGCAGAGTTCAAGGACTTCTTTGGCTCAATCACAACTTATCTAAACTTATACATACATATATGTGGTCGTGATCCGTTAATCCGATATCTTGTAAGGGATTACTAAATTATGAGCCTTTCCTGTTTTACTCTTGCGTAGCGACAGTCTCATAAGAGTTATTTAAGGACATGAAAAAGTTCGCTTAAACGAAGCTACATTTCGAAATCTCAAAAACAGTCTCAATCACTCAATATTAAAAATTTTACCTATGCCTAGGTAAAAACAGATATGTTACGAGTATAAGGTATCAAAGGGTATTCCATGCTTAGCTGATATATGGTAGACTTTGTCTTGTATAATTTGAGTGTCATAAAAATTAAAGATACTAACTAAGTGGTGTTAAAGTTGTAAATTATAAAGGGCTGCTTAAATAATCAACAAAACGTAAGCAAAGGCTCTAACTTATAATAAAAATTAGGTGATTATGACCGCTTATGCATTTCTAGGTCAAGACTCCGAGATAACATACTAATATGTAGTTATGTCTACGCTACTTACTAATTAAGTCATTAGTATAAACAGAGACTACATATACATATACTGGGTGTTGCCTGTAACACGAGCAATAAATTAAAACATAGATTCGACTCCTCAAACAATACAACTTTTGTTCAACAACTTTACAAAAAATTTTAGTCTTTAGATTGTCTCTTTTTTAAACAAATTAAATAGTATTTTAAAAGTACTTTAAAATCGGTTGGAGTTTGTTTGATGGAGCTTAGGGAGAAAGCTATTTTTTAGGGTTCCGTAGTCAACTAGGAACCCTTATAGTTTCGCCATGTTTGCCCGTCCGTCCGTCCGCGGATAATCTCAGTGACCGTTAGCACTAGAAAGCTGAAATTTGGTACTAGTATGTATATCAATCACGCCGACAAAGTGGTAAAATAAAAAGTGGAAAAAAAATGTTTTATTAGGGTACCTAAAGTGGGGAGTGATTTTTTTATAATGTAAATATTTTCGGAAATAATCGCTCCAGAAGTAAAAAAAAATGTGCCCCCCCCCCTCTAACTTTTGAACCATAAGTTTTAAAAATATGAAAAAAATCTCAAAAGTAGAACTTTATAAAAACTTTCTAGGAAAATTATTTTGAACTTGATAGGTTGAATAGTTTTTGAAAAAAAATTACAAAATCATTTCTGAACTAAGTTTGTAATTTAACCGTATAAGCAGGTGTTTATTGTACCTGTAATTTCTACAAAATCACAATGAAATGACGTGCTTTCAAATAAAGTAAAAACGGTGAAAATCGGTTCACGCAATAAAGAATTATCCCATAAAAATTATCTTCCATACTTTAAGCTCGCGCGCAATAGTTTACTTAATTTGCCGATAGATGTCGCTGTACGTGGAACGCTCATATCATATCATACATGGCGGTGTTATTTTAACTCTTAAGTGGGGACACTTACTGTGACGGACGGAAAACTACGGAACCCTACACTGAGCGTGGCCCGACACTTTCTTGGCCGGTTTTTTTATATCGTGAATATCAATACCCTTATTTTGTGAAACTGTAACATGCACATTTTAGAGAGGTATAGCAGATTACTACATTTTATCAAATAAGCAAGACCATAAAAGATTCCAAAAAAAAACAAAAGGCTAAACGAAAACGCGAGTGGAAAAATCGGAGTACCTATGTCATTAGTTACTGAATTGTCAAATGCTGAAATAAGACATGTTGCCTTATATTATAGCCAAATAGGCAGCGCCGGCCCGACCCCTCGATCAGAGTAGAGCGAAATCGGGTTTTGGCGCCCTTCGTTAGTAATGAAAATGAAAAAACCAGTAGTCCGCCTCGAACTGAGAACTCGCGATTTCCTTGCAAACGAGATGACCAATGTAACAAGACCCATCAGAAAATTTTTTTTCGCTTTCTAGCTCCATAACCCCTTGATCGATCCTGCTCAGATACGAACTCTCAAATTATATGTATCTCTGCTACAACCCCAACAAATTTCATGAAGATCAGAAAAACGTCCCAGTAGCCGAAGTTGTTTGTAAGAACTTCACTTCGCTTACGCTTGGCTCGTTCGATTAATCTGTCTTATCTAAGCGAAGGCTGTGTTTCCACCAGAGATGAGCGTGGATTTATCAGGCTTTATTTCGTGCCTTTTAAAATCAAAAGCAGTGATTAAAAAAATCATACTAACATTATAAATGCCAAAGTGTGTCTGTCTGTATGTTACCTCATGACGCTTAAACCGCTGAACCGATTTAGATGAAATTTGGTACGAAGATAGTTTGAGTCCCGGGGAAGGACATAGGATAGTTTTTATCCCAGAAATAATCGCTTAAGGGGGTGGAAGTTTGTATGAGATTGTTGCTCACTGTTGACTTAAAATATTCCTTAAATTAATCTTTGCTATTCTATTTTACCAAGGCGTTTTACTCATTCCTTATGGCGAATTTTAATCCCACACAGATGAAGTCGTGGCAAAAGCTAGTAGATAATAAAATATAATTTTGATAAACCCAAATTGGGTTAACCAATCGCTTAAAAAATTATAAAGTACGTAAATGTTTCGGCGCCTTTATCAGGTTTAATTTCGCACCTTTCAAAATTAAGTCAGTGATTTAAAAAACAATAAATAATTTTAACCATGATATAACCAATCGCTTAGAAAATTATAAAGAACGTTACGTTTTCGGCGCCTTTATTTAGCATCTTTCAAGATTAAAAGCAGTGAGTCATGCCTAAAAAATACTTGAAATAACAAAAATACCGAAAAATTTATAACTTACGTACGTATTCGGCGCCTTTAACAGTCTATATTTCGCGCCTTTTAATATCAAAAGCAGCGATTTAAACAATAAATTATAAGATGTAGTCCTGATAAACCCAATCCCTTAGAAAATTATAAAGAACGTAACTTTTTCGGCGCCTTTATTTCGCGTCTTTCAAGATTAAAAGCATAGTCATGCCTAAAAAAAATACTTGAAATAACAAAATTACCAAAAAAAATATAACAGTATGTTTTCGGCGCCTTTATCAGTCTATATTTCGCGCCTGTTAAAATTAAAAGCAGCGAATTAAAAAATAAATAATTAAATGTAATCCTGATAAACCCAATCCCTTAGAAAATTACAAAGAACGTAACTTTTTCGGCGCCTTTATTTCGCGCCTGTCAAGATTAAAAGCATCGAGTCACGCCTAAAAAATTACTTGAAATAACAAAAATACCAAATAAATTATAACCACGTTATCGGCGCCTTTATCAGTCTATATTTCGCCCCTTTTAAAATCAAAAGCAGCGATTTAAACATTAAATAATACAATGTAATCCCGATAAACCCAATCCCTTAGAAAATTATAAAGAACGTAACTTTTTCAGCGCCTTTTTATTCGCGCCTTTCAAGATTAAAAGCAGGGAGTCACGCCTAAAAAAAATGTTAAAATAACAAAAATATGAAAACATTATAACGTTTCTTTTTCGGCGCCTTTATCAGTCTATATTTCGCGTATTTTAAATTCAAAAGCATCGAATTAAAAAATAAATAATACAATGTAATCCTGATAAACCCAGCCCAGCCCCTTAGAAAATTTAAAGAACGTAACATTTTCGGCGCCTTTATTTCGCGCCTTTCAAGATCAGCGCAAGCAGAAGAAGAGAGAAAAGCAGCGAGTCGCGCCTAAAAATAATGATTGAAATGACAAAAAAAACAACAAAATTATATACAAAAAACCGTGAACCGAACGAACGCGCAACTCCAAGCCTACATATTCTGCGCCCGCGCAACACTTGCACTCGCGTCTTTTAAAACTTTTTTTGCTCATTTGCCATTTTGGCGCCCCCCTTGCCATCCGGCGCCTAGAGCGGCCGCTCCACTCGCTCTACCCTCGGTCCGGCCCTGCTGAAATAGGGATTCATATATGTTATAATTTGTACAATTACTATTCTCATTCTGTCAGGCAATAGGACTAATTTAACAAAAGTTAACAAGCACGCAAAAAGTGCTAACTGTATGTTCATTTTTAAGTTTTTATAAAACTACATTCAAATTCCCAGGGTTTTCCTTAAAAATATATTTTAGGTTATTTTATTGACGTATATTCTCAGTACTGGTAAGTTCCGGCTCGTAAACTACTGGGCTATTACTGCCCATTACGCCATAAGTGCGATATAATTTGAACACGATTGTTCTTTACAAGTCTTAGATTAGTGTAAAGATAGTTGAAACATTAGCGTGTTTAGATAAAAACTGAGGAAACGGAAATGGAGCGGCGATTACTTGGCAACTTATGTGTAACCAGATTTTTTTTAACATGATTGTGATTTGTATTAAGTACAATGAGCAGTAGTAGCTGAACGGATGATTTGTTCAAAATAACTTTGGTATCAAGATGACAAGAGCATTTCAAGACCCGGACTGGAATCTTGAAATGCTCTGGATGGAAAGAAAATAGACAAGAAACTACTGGATAGCATCTTTTTTAGGGTTCCGTAAGCAAAATGGCAAAAACGGAATCCTTATAGTTTCGTCATTATAAAATTTTTGTAATCTATATTTTTGTGGTGTTTGAAGTTACATTACTGTTTTATATTTCTACTGGTTATCTTTAACAAATCATAGTTACGATGCGCCATAAGAAGTTGTACCTACACCTGCATATAAAATTTTACATTCCATGCAACTATCCGAGAAAGGACTGCTCGACTGGTTTAATCTTCAATAAATAAGCAATGGATTGTTTATTATTCATAATGTTTACTGCCCCAATAAGTATGCGGAAGGTCGGCTTTATATTTCAGGTACACGTACGAGTAACGTCTCTGTTTCCAGACAATTATACAAATCATTTATTTTACCGATAAACATCATATCATATAGATCGAAAGTACTTATCAGCCTCATCTATCGCTAGGAACTCTCGATCGTAAATAACATAATAAGTGTTATTGTAAATAAAATATATGTACTTAGGTATAATATCATTATTGTTTAGTCGCCGATTTATTCTAGTGTCAATAATCATTTAACATACCTTATATTTAATTTGACCCAAATTAACGTTTTTGACATTTATTCAACTTCCACAAGGCATATTTTACTGTCAGAGATCAGCCTGAAGCGTGAGTTTTTAAGTCTTTAAAAATCGGTAGCTAGGAGAAAAGTAACCTCCCCGTCCCTTACTTATATCGTTATGAGTTTTTTTTTTCTTGTCCTAGCCTAGGCTATATTTACGGAGCAGAAGCCCAGCACCGGGTCTACTTTACCAGTGGTATAGTAGACCCGGTGCTGGGCCGAAAAAATACATAACGTGGTATAATACCACGATAAGTATTTTGCGAAAATAACAGTCAATATCGTTGATTCTCAAGAGATAGCATGCGGTCAAACGAGTCCTAGACCGGTCGCGTTCGGTGACGTTCGGGAAGGTTGACGTGACATACCAATGTCAGGGTTCACCGTCCAATAAATACGCGGATGTTTTTTTCATATGGAAAATACGTTGATGACATGTTCTGCAGGTTTCAAGGCGCTTGCAACATGTAGGTTGTTTTGAGAGGAACCCGATTTTTTTTTATTTAACCATATGGTTTAAGTCGCTCCTGCATTGTAATTGTAAAGCCATGGCCGCCAACCGAGCGCCATGCACACAACAAATATTATAATTTTCTGACACTTTCCTCATCCGAGCAAAACAAATATAAATAAACAAATTCGTGTCAAGTGCCCGATGACAGAGGTCAAGAGTGCGAACTTGTTACGCAAGATAAACATGTGGGATGTCAGCCTGGTGGATCCGTGCAAGTACCTACATTTTCATACCAAAAAAGTGTCTGCGGATTTTTAGAGTAGGTATTCAGGGTTTATTGTTATAACTTTTAGGTTATAAATATTTTGATAATACAGTATTAGGTAGGTAGCTCATTTAAAAGGATATTGAATGACTCGCATTTATGAGCGATTTTGTGATATATTTAGCAAACATGCAGATATATCGCGCTCTTAATCCCTCGAAAGCGGTGGGGAAAAACGCATTTTATTTTATCCACATGTGGGGAAAGTAATTTGGTGCAAGTTTTGACTTGATTTTTCACGTTATCTGGCAGAATGGACTAAAGATATGATTTTTAATCGTATAACGCGAAGACCACACCTCAAGTAGATTATAAGTTTAGTTAACCTCGAGACAGCTAGATGGCGCTAGTAGGCCTCGAAACTAATGTAGACATTATATGGAATTTACCTTTTTTCTTAGTTTTAAACATTGCAGAACAGTATGTAACGTCTAGATAAAATGTTTCGAATGTATTCATACTGCGTTACAAGCAAGAAACTGTTATTTATTTATTTATTTTATTTGGGGCATCAACAGCAATACAACAAATAATACAAAACTTAAATAACAGAGAAAAAGCCAATAATAGATGACCACAAATATTATGTTATGTTAGCAAAATATAGTTTTCCCAATTTACCGCTAGATGTCGCTGTACCTAGCGCATACTAAACGTACATCGCGGTGTTAAGATTTTTCTTGTCACAAGGACCCGATGTCGTGAACATTGTAATTATGAGTAGAAATTATACTTCGCTTTGTGATTCCTTCATATTATAATAACTTGTAGTAGCTCGTCGCTTACGCCCTTTTTGTCACGATATGTTTAGAGCTGAAAAGACTCCTAAAAAAATAACACTTAGAAATACAACTCCAATACGTCAAGTGACACACGTCACTGTCAACTCCTACGCGCCAAACTCTCATCTTCGTGCTATCGCCCTAACGTCACGCGCTATAGTTCTTTCTTTTATTCATATTTTAAATGAATTTCCGATTGAAAGTTGAAAATCAAAATGCATTGCTGCTTAAATATAGCATATGAAGTGGTGGAAAGTGTATTTCAGGTTCCTAATTAACTTATTGCAAGAAAAATGCATTACGAAAACATTGGAGATGCCGACAAAGGACGCCGACGCCGACGAAAGAAAACGCCGAAATAAGCAAAAGTAGCTGCAATTTCGACTGTGAATGTACTATTAAAGGTTTGAATGATGTCAAGACGGTGGACTATGTAAAACAAATGACGTCAAAGAGGTAACCTTCTCTTGTTGATTATACTTTAAGGTTATGTTGGTTGAACCGTAAACGAAAGTGACTTTCTATAAGAGTTAACATCAACATCTTCGTGTAGTACATATATCCGTCACATGATATAAAAGTACAAATAAAACATTAAAAGGCTCAATGAGTAATAAACCCTTAAATAGTCCTAGATTAGTCTCTTGTAAGTAATGCAAAATAAAATAATAATGGCCTGCATGTAGAATACGCATAAGAAGTCCCATATTCTACTAAACTGATAGAATTGGAAATTTAAATGATAATAATAACCAAATCAATGTCCAATAAATCAGTAAGAATATGTTATATTCATGAACAAGTATTACACAATTACATTATTTAATTTTCTTAACACATATACATAGTGTACAATGGCATACTATGATGTAACTGAGCAACCAAATTAGAAATTTATTTAATAAAATGATGTAAATCATTAAGTCTCACTTGATGAAAATACAAGAAATATGTACATATTTAAGAAAAAGCGTCTTGAGATTTATATTGACAAAATTTACATACTTGGGATACGAAATACAGATATAATTGTCATTGTGATGAAGATGCATGGAATCATTATAGCATGAACCGTCATGATGCATATCAAGACCCTACTGGGCTGATTATTCATAATTCAGTTTTACATCCACGGTATACTGATCAAAGCAATGCTTGATGTTACCTATGACAGCTGTGGTCTCGCTGGATATTTATTTGAACAAGGCGGTACTCACAATATTAACCAAATCACTTAGCAAAATTTTTTGCATCCTGCTGTATTAAGCACAACATAACAACAAAGTTTATGGCACTTTTATTTATGTTAAGCCTATCCCTTGAAACAAATCTACAATGATGGCATTATTGTCTATATCTGTGTTTATAAACCAGTCAAAAAATTTAAATAAAGGCAGTACATGCTATGCCGTGCAGCCCTGGATTATGACTGTATGCTTCTGTGGTATTGCTATCCTAGGCTCTACTCGAAGCAAAAATTTAACAGTGAGGACGTTGCTGCCCTGGATTATGAGTCAGACTGTATGCTTCTGTGGTATTGCTATCCTAGGCTCTACTCGAAGCAAAAATTTAACAGTGAGGATGTTGCTGCCCTGGATTATGAGTCAGACTGTATGCTTCTGTGGTATTGCTATCCTAGGCTCTACTCGAAGCAAAAATTTAACAGTGAGGATGTTGCTGCCCTGGATTATGAGTCAGACTGTATGCTTCTGTGGTATTGCTATCCTAGGCTCTACTCGAAGCAAAAATTTAACAGTGAAGACATTACTGCCCAGGATTATGAGTCAGACTGTATGCTTCTGTGGTATTGCTATTCTAGGCTCTACTCAAAGCAAAAAATTAACAATGATGGTATTGCAGTAGAATATGCGTGGTTCTGCTTTCCTAGGCTTTACTCGAAGCAAAAATTTAACCGTGAAAACATTGCTGCCATCGATTATGAGTCAGACTCAGACTGTATGCTTCTGTGGTATTGCTATTCTAGGCTCTACTCAAAGCAAAAAATTAACAATGATGGTATTGCAGTAGAATATGCGTGGTTCTGCTTTCCTAGGCTTTACTCGAAGCAAAAATTTAACAGTGAAAACATTGCTGCCATCGATTATGAGTCAGACTCAGACTGTATGCTTCTGTGGTATTGCTATTCTAGGCTCTACTCAAAGCAAAAAATTAACAATGATGGCATTGCAGTGGAACATGCGTGGTTCTGCTTTCCTAGGCTCTACTGATGTAATAATTTGACTGTATGCGTCCATGTATTCTCTATTTTTGGCTCTATATGATGCTAAAAACTTGAGTTTATTGCAACTACTTAATTTCCAGGCATTCTTAAAATCCAGGCTTTATAATTATTACATTCATTCGGTTTTATTCCAGCTGTTGTTAAATTTTACCAATTGTTGCACTGCTGGCTATTATTATGTTGTAGCCTAATTAACAGAGAAAAATGCATCACTGTTAGAGTTACGTTAGAACTTGGTTCACGTATTTGGATAGTACTCAAAGCAACATCTAGCAATTGTGTTAAAATAAACAGAACATGATGCATTTATTATCTACTACTCTAATATTATGTTATTACAATTGTATCATTTTCAGTACCTATCAACAACAGCAGAAAGCCTGATTAATGTTTGGTGTGTCGGACTCGATATAGACACAACTACCAGTGTTAAGAAAGTCTACAACAATACTTAAATTAAATGGATCTAATATAAAAGTATTCTGCGCTGCATATATTAGCAAGTATATTGCATAACTATTCGGTTCCCTTACCATGCTGATATGTAATGGAGCCCACACCACTGTATTTGTGGGTCATAGCTACTTAATATAATTTTACATTGGATCAAATTTGACAATATATAAAGTCATTTAAAACGATTTTTTTGTCTTATAAAGACAAACAATTGCCTATTGGCACAAGCCATAACAACTGCTTGATAAAAGCAACTGTTACTTAATCCCTCTATGATCATTAGGTAACCATATGGTTACTCTCTGTTAAATCTGCTTATGGTTTTTTTTTTTTTTTTGTTACTCTTGAACTACTTGGCATTGTTTGCTAAAATTTTGATATGTAACAGAACTCCATATCAGCTAAGGGGGAAAAATAAAATATTGCCATGCTTAATTTGAAACATTATATACCCGACTACAATGATATATTTTTTGTTTTGTTTAATATGCCTATGCCCTTGTGGCAGTTGTGGCACATCTTTGACGGATTATGACACTCAGTGGAAATTACGCTTACTGCTTATTAGTTTAAACTATTTGTCAATTAAACTCTTTAACTGAAATAAATATTAAACCTAATCGTAACCACTAGGCGGACTAGGCCCGCTTTTAAAGGTTTAAGTATATGTAGACTGTTAAAGATAAAAACCTTTTCTTTAGGTAAAGGATTACCTTTGTTCTAGTAAATTGCAAATTGATGTGTCAAATGCTTATTTGAAATGTAAAAAGCAGTGCATACCCAGCAAACATTTTTGGTAAAAATAACGATTAAACCACCTATTATAGGTCGCAAATCTGACAGTGACCAAAATGAGTTACCTCGAATCGACGTGGATTCCACGTGGAATCCACCAAAGTGGGGAAAAAAAGCACGTGCCGGCTACGTCGATTCCACGTAATTTTAGTAATTGCGACCTAATGGTTACTACATAGGTAATGTTTGCGACGTGGATTGAACGTCGCCACGACGTGTCATGTGGTTGCAATGTACTAAATTGGTAAGACTTACCATTTTTCAACATGATTTCAACGTGTTTTTTACCATTTAATTACCCAGACAGGTTTATTTTTTATGAGATATCATGCAGAGAAAGAGACAAATATATTACGAGAGTATTATCTTTTCGCTCACAAACAAAATGTCTAACTAAAAATCAATCTTAAGTTTTGCAACGAGAATGGCGGCCATTACTTGGCGTAAAATAATTATCTAGTTGGATTACGCAGGAATTATACGATGAAATCTTGTGCGCTGAAAATTTTCTCGTGCAGTATGTTAGGTTTTTATTCAAAACTACTAATGGGCTTTCGAAATACTTAAGTATTACTTTTTTTTAAGCTCATAAGTAGTATGTATTGCTTGTAATTGGGGTTCGTAAATTTGAGTTCGGTGTTTGTAAATATAATAAATTGACTTTATATACTCGTATTTTTTCATATAAATGATAATAAAAGTACCGTTAGATTTTATTGTTCTAGCTATTACAACGTACCTAAATTATGTAATTTGCAATAACACGTCCTAATTATAACAAATCAAAATGTCGGCTCGACTAAGTTAAAATTTACTTAAAAATACGACGTACTAGTATTTAAGTAAATTTTACGTAATATATACTTAATTCTGCGACCTAATGGTGCAGAGTAACCGTTCATGGTCGAAGCGACCGCCATCACAACGTCACTTTGACCGCGAGGCGAGCGCAATCGTATTCAGTATTTACACATTTGCGGATTAACACATTTGCCGCCAGTAGGCTATTCAAATTTTGTCGCCCCTTTTGACCTCTGCATTTCGATACCCTACACGGACAAACGAAGGTGGAAGAAAATATTGTAGAATTAAAAAACCCAAAAAATATATTCTTTGTTTAAAAAATATATCTTATGAAAAATTAAGAACTGATTACATTAATTCTAAACCTGTCCAGTAAATTTTCTAAACTAATAACATTAGTTCTAAACCAGTTTAGTAAATTTTCTGAACTTCTAAATAATGTAATCTATGAAATCAATAAATACTTACATACAGCAGCATACGAATTTCTAGTAAGCTTACTGATATTTAACATCATTGGATTCCAAATATTACTGCACAGTTTCTAAACAATTGGTATTCTCATCATAAATATTAAACTATATAAGAATACTTGTACAAATTTTTGATAAATGGTTGACAAAAAAAAAATTGTAAATTTACTAACCCGGTTTGTAATTTTCTGTGTTTCCAGTAAGTAAAGTTTGGTAACTTGAGAAATATTATTTTTGCTGAAGCTTAATTATTATTGCTAGTATTGCTACATTTTATTCCTGATTCAACATTAGAATCTAAATATCACTGTTTTTAAAATAGATAATCATTTTCAGTATAATATTTTTCTCCGTGTAGTTCATAATCATATTAATTAGTTTGTCAATGAAATTGCAACTTGCATGGAATAGTACGAATTGTGTACTAAATTGGTAAATATTTTTTATTGGACTTATAGTTTAAAAACAATACGAACAATATTCTTATTAAATTATCTGTTAACAATCTGCATGGTGATCATGATCACAATAAAATCAATTCAGTTATAAAACTTTTACATGACCTTTTTGCGCGATTTTATATCCGCAAAATCGTCAATTATATCGTCGTATGTAATTTTGTTCATTAGTTCTGACTCTATGCACAAAAGAGCTAAGGTATTTAGCTTTTTTTGGCATAATGTAGATCGTAGATAGTTTTTCACCCACTTTAAGCAAGAAAAGCTTCTCTCACCCGAACAATTTGTCGCTGGTGTACACAGAGCCATGCGAACTGCTATATCCAAGTTTGGATAAATGTTCTCCAAATTCTGATTTCGCAGAAACGATGATAGACTTTTTAATGATCCAGAATCTAGTTTTAACAAAATTCTTTCAGAAGAAAGGTGGCCTTGAAAGTGTACACATTCCTGAACTAGGCTAAATCATTAGGATACATTTTTTTCAAAAAAATTGCTTTATCCGTAAGGGTCGATGTTGAAAACTCACTTATTTTAATTTTCTCGTTAAATCCGTAGTAGGCCTCCTGTCGTTTTTCTAACTCGGACACGAGTCTTATCTACGGGGACGAGAAACGTGTTAATCCTGAAAGTTTCACTCGCAGTCATTCTAATTTCTTCATCAGGTGTTTCATCAATCATTTTTTTTTCTTTTCGGTTGTCTTTTTCCGATATATGTTGTGTAATGCTTCGATACGCTTAATTCCATCGACTTTTCTTCGAAATACTTGAAGTTTTCTCGTTCAGCTAAGAAAAACTTACAGTTTACTGTTTCCGGTCCGGCTTCCAACTCTGATGGTTCGATAACTGCCCGGCCTGGGCGGATGGTAATTTGTTTCCGGTGTCTGTATGTGATGAAGAACAAGCATGCTAATTTTCAAGCGGTTGCCTGACAATTGTTTTTTTTTTTTTTCTTTGCTCTCGTGCAGGTAACCAGTCCAACCAGGAGGGATGGCATTAAAATTTTGTTATATAACCAGGGTACAGGGTCTTTCAGGCAACCGCTGTTTCAATCGGTTGCCTCAAGATATTTTCATTTACACATCCCCCGTATTTCCGCTTCAGTCCAAGTTAGGTCAGTTCGGGTTGCACAGGGCGGTTCCTCATCACTTCAGGAGCTTAAATACCGTGAGCCATCCGGTTGCCTCGCGGTCACTGAAATTACGCGTCATGGATTTAACTATTTATAAATTGTCGTAAATAAAGTTCCAAAGGTGGTTTTCCACTTCCATAGTAATTTGCTGCAAACATCGGCTTTATATTTGGCATGTCATACATTGTATATTGCCATAGCAATAGGCCACACTTCGGAAGCAGTACTGTTAAAAAGAGACATACCGTCTACGTTGAACATCAACTTAATAGGAACTTAAATCCATATCTGACAAAGTTTTTTGTAAACAATTGCTTTGATACCAAAACTTGCCTTGGCCCATAGGCTCTATAAAGATATCGTCAGTTTTTAAAAGTGTTCGTCCATCTTTTGGCAATTTAAATCCGTAAAACTAACAAGTCTATGTAAAATTGCCAATGGTTGCAGTGACATGGCGGATATGCACTTTGATTCGCTTAAAACATTTATAAAAAGTGTGCGAAAATGTTTTTTTCTCAAACATGCTCGGAAATGTTCCTGTTACGTTAGTAATTAGAGACCAGTAGGGACTCTATTCCAAGGCAGGTTCAGCGCGACGTACGTAAAGGATTTTCATACAACATTAAATCACTCAGCCAGTAACTGAAGCACTAAACAAGTAATTTTATTTCCTTACATGTTTGAGAAAAGCACTATACATGCTTCGACCGTAATCAGCTTACCTGGCTTCGTATTGTAGCCGTCCTCGTCTTCGACTCGGACGGCTACTAAATACTCAGCCAGGAAAGCTTACTTACTGGTCTCTGCAGTAATGTACTATTACAACATTAAGCCAAGTTACCATTTACTGGTGTTTAATAGTACATTACTGCAGAGACCAGTAAGTAAGCTTTCCTGGCTGAGTATTTAGTAGCCGTCCGAGTCGAAGACGAGGACGGCTACAATACGAAGCCAGGTAAGCTGATTACGGTCGAAGCATGTATAGTGCTTTTCTCAAACATGTAAGGAAATAAAATTACTTGTTTAGTGCTTCAGTTACTGGCTGAGTGATTTAATGTTGTATGAAAATCCTTTACGTACGTCGCGCTGAACCTGCCTTGGAATAGAGTCCCTACTGGTCTCTAATTACTAACGTAACAGGAACATTTCCGAGCATGTTTGAGAAAAATAAATAAATGAAAAGATATATTATTATCCTTAAGTAAAAACTAAAAATATACTTTTTTGTTTTGTTTGTTTTTTATGTTACACATAGTTGTTTACATCCAAATTATTTTGCATGCGGTGTTTACCTATAAGTAATTGTGACATTATTCTTTAAGTAGGTTAGCTTTTAAAATGTAAACATGTATCGATGTCAACAATTGTTGGAAAACCTTAATAAATAAAAAAAATTAAAAAAGTCGTTTAGAGATGAGTTGGTGGGTTTAAGCTGTACTGTCCATTTTCTTAGGTCTTCCATAAGTTTTATTGATTTTATATTAAAGCAGTCTTCATTTCTAATGTACTCATCTCCAGAGTCTTTACTTTCCGATTCTTTGTTTGCACCGATTTCATTGCCATCTCTCATCTCATCTACATTATCAGATATTTGATTTTCTAATTCAATATTATAGGAATGCATATAATCAAGATCTTTGCTTGTGTGTATTATTGAAACGGTATCAGTATCAGTAGATTGACACAAAGTTGGATATCCATGCAAACTGGATTTAGAAGTTAATTCACACTTTTGTTCTTTTAATAATTCACTTTGAATTTTCATATTATCCTAATACTTCCTGTGACTACTGGAAAATCTATATTTTTTTTGTCTTTGGCCATTGTAAATCCAACACTACTGTTGGTTTAAAAACGAAATAACTATTGGGTAAACACGTCCTATTTCACCAAGAAATGACTTATATGTAAGTAAAACAAACTTGACCTGAAGTCGCCTCGCAAACTTCAACTTATTAGTTATTTTTTAAGGTTAATTTGACTATTAGGTAATCTAAATGAAACCTTATGGTATTTTTAGTACCTTACAAGTGTTTTTAACTTTATAGTCTCAATTTGGTATCTATGGAAGGTAATATTTACTACGAAATTGGTAGCAAAAGCTACTTAAATCGTCGACCTAAAGGTCCTCACTATAAGAACAAATTACGTCGCATATACACCTAATATGCACCTACAAGTATATATTAACTATTGGTCAAGTTTAGAAGTTAATTTTACCTTATATTTTGCTCATTCTCAACCCTTAAGTTTCTGACCTTATAGTGAATTGATTAAGGGAAATTTACGTTTTAATGGCTCTATATTTTTACCCGGAAGTATAAATGTACGATATGTGAATTTATGTGGTGCGTATGATGTAATTTTTACCTAAATTAGTAATATATTCTAGAGCCTGGGGTAAAGTACTTAGAATGTTTGCTGGGTACCGTTGTGAGAAAAATATGTTTCTTGTTTATATACCTAGCGTAAATTAATGCTCGATCCTGATATACTCTGTGTGTACTCAACACACACTTTTATATGAGTAAGGTTATCACAAAATTGATGCACTTGGTGTCTAATTGTCTATAAACCTAGTTATAACCTTTAATAATTATTAAAGGTATAATTATACAGCAAAATTTTTGCTCAGTAAGATAAGTTCCCTGCTCATCTTATTGATTTTATTATCATTAATATAACATAATGCAGTTAACAAATCATTAATATTTTACTTGAAGGCTATGCCACCTATTACAAATTTTGTGTACATGCCTACTTTATCTTACCTATTTTTGACATCTATTGTCATGATGTTTCAAGAAAGATGGTACATACTTGACATACTTAGCTCATCGTCACCATTTGGTATCAAAAGATATGGAAGTAAGTGAATGGACTCTAAACAGTTGGGATTCTCTGAGCCTCCTAGCTGACGTGCCATAGAAACGATTTTTTAATGATGTAATAATGCTGTATTTTATGCTTTTATTAATTCAATAATTTATATAAGCACGTTAAAGCAAAATGCTTCAAGCACTACCTGAAATAATACTATGTCAGCATATAGGTACCTATAGTGGTAGCCAAAATATCTCTGGTCTGGTAGCAGAGTTATGCAATGAATTTTGTAATTTTAATTAATATTGTGAACCGGTGTTTTATATATATTGGTAGAATACTTATCAAGGAAGTGCTTTGAACCCTTGGCGGTCATTCCGCATTGGGTTGCTACATTGGGCTGCATTGTATAAAGGCATGCCTATTTATACCTATGTTGACTATGTTTGCATAACATAATATAATAATAGTAATAGTCACAAAAATAAATATTTTGTGTCACAAATGCAGAAATGATTTTTTTCTATTTTAGGTGCACTTGGAGGGGGGGGGGTCCATGACCCATGCAAATTTAACTCAATCGAGTGTAGTGGCTACCCCCCCCCCCTTTTAGACGTTGAATTTTTATAGGCTACGTATAACCTGGCTGGGGATTTTCTAGAATTGGAATTAGTAATCCTTAATTGGGTGATTTCCGGGATAACAATGAAAAAAAAACCGGCCAAGAGCATGTCGGGCGATGCTCAGTGTAGAGTTACGTAGATGCTGCCCTGTTACAAAACATCCGTTCTAAAGGTCGTTTATTTGGCGGCGCTTACGTCAGTTTACTATTCGGCACTTCCTTTCACTATGCGTTTTTGACTAATAATTCAAAAACGGCTGAACCGATTTTATTCAATATAGTTTTTATTGAAAGTTCTTATCAGGCCTCACCAAATTTCAGCTTTCTAGTGCGAACGGTAACTGAGCTAGACCGCGGACAGACGGACGGACATGGCGATGTAACTATTACGTAATAAGGCCAAATTATGTACAGAAGCATACACTGCTTTACCTACACACATTAAAAATCCATTGAAACCATTAGAATGACCACCATTACACCGCCATGACCAATATTATTGCGCCGGCGGTCGGGGGGGCGGATTTTCATTACGTTACCGTAGGTAATGAACTTTCATACGTTTTTACCACACTGTCACAGATAATACACTGATGTTACGTTATTGGTTGCAATAATGTTGGTAATTAATTACATACGGTTCCGAACGCGGAATAGAGGATTTATGATATTGGTGTAGATCAAGATATTTATTCGTCAATGTAAGCACATTACAATGCACTAATGAACGTCAGAGAAAAATAAAATACGTGAGTGTCGTGGAAAGTGTGTGAATCAAGTGCGATTGGAACGAAGTTATGCTACTTAATTTTATTTCATTTTTTACTTTCTCGTAAATTTTGTAGTTTTAATTTTTTTTGCATTTTTTAAAAATTTTGGAAATTTTGGAAATAGTGGAAATTTTGGAAATAGTGGAAAATTTGGAAATTTTGGAAATTTTGAAAGTTTTGGAAATTTTGTGAAATTTGGAAAATTTGGAAATTATAGAAAATTTGGAAATTTTGGAAATTTTGGAAATTTTGGAAATTTTGGAAATTTTGGAAATTTTGGAAATTTTGGAAATTTTGGAAATTTTGGAAATTTTGGAAATTTTGGAGATTTTGGAAATTTTGGAAATTTAGAAATTTTAATTTTTTTACATTTTCGACATTTTTAAAATTCTCGACTTTTTTCAATCCTCATACCACCTTCCAACCCCCTTTTCACCCCCACAAGGGTTTGAAAACTATCCTATGACGTTTCTCGAGACTCAAATTATCTCCATACTCATTTCTATCTAAATCGTTTCAGCGATTAAAAATTCTCCATACAAACTTTCAACCCCATTTTCACCCCCACCAGGGTTGATTTTCGGGATTAAAACTATATATTATCCTTTCCCAGGACTCAAACTATATCTATCAAAAATTTCATCAAAATCCGTTCAGCCGTTTTCACGTGATGCGCGGTCAAATAAACAGACAAACAGATAAACAGATAAACAGATAAACAGATAAACAGACAAACAGATAAACAGACAAAAATTCTAAAAATTGTTGGAACGTGTTCTGTTATCGATTAAGTATCCCCAGACAACTTTTTTTCGATTATCTTCCATGTACAGACTTTCGACCCTCTTCAGCTTTATTATATGTATAGATCACATTTTCTTTTGTGATTGAACATACATAAATAATATTTATAAACTTTCTTGTCCACAATCAGGTCAAGATCCACAGATTATTATGTTAATTTCATTTGTTTTGAAACCAAACATATAATTATATAATTTAACCCAATCGCTATCACGGTTGTGTAGTGTTAATCCATATGTAAATAATTATTATAATTCACTTTAATGCTACAAAGCTAACTTACGTTGATTGACCAGAAATAAAAAACTAAACCTGGCATTGTTTCATACCTTGGATCAGATAGATCTCTCTCTCTCTGATGTTCTCTAGTTAACTATACTGTTTTATATGCGGATCTAGTTCTGATTATTATACGAGTCTCTGAACATCTACAAGTTATTATAATATGAAGGAATCACAAAGCGAAGTATAATTAGTAATTAAACGAACTTACCTTAAGTGAAGTTCCATTACAATTATACGAGCTTTGTGATTCCGAATATTAGTAACCCTCCCACCCGTGCTTAATGATTACAATAAGCTAAACCCAGTATAAGTGTACTGTACCATACTAGACTACAGTACTATGTTGTAAAATAATCAAGTGACTATTGAGAGGTAAACATTTCTTTATACATCTCAGCGGTGCTCTGAACTAAGTGAGAGTTTGGCGCGTAGGAGTTGACAGTGACGTGTGTCACTTGACGTATTGGAGTTGTATTTCTAAGTGTTATTTTTTTAGGAGTCTTTTCAGCTCTAAACAATCGTGACAAAAAGGGCGTAAGCGACGAGCTACTACAAGTTATTATAATATTCGGAATCACAAAGCTCGTATAATTGTAATGGAACTTCACTTAAGGTAAGTTCGTTTAATTACTAATTATTGTGTCCTTGCGACCTTGGTGGACCAAATAGTATAAGTATTACCTCAGCATACGTATAACCTCATACCTACGTATATACGTATTACCTCAGTGCTCGGCGGTTGTCCTTGGACGCTGTTCGGCCTTTGGGACTACTTATCAACCCTATTGTGATTAACGCCGACTGGAGAATAAACATCTGTAGATAAAACTGCTCCTTGTTTGCTTCGTCTCACCGCACGCCCCACCTCAACCAAGGACGATACCTTACAATCATATATTTTTGAAAGCATTAATTTGGCTTCGATTTTTTATATTTAATAGCTTTATATTTTTCTTGTGCCGGTGTGGTGAACATTTTTGTATTAAACTCGGCAGCAAAGTTTTTTCAACCTCTCTTGCCTTGAGGCCCTCGTACGCTCAAGATTCCATTTTTTGAACATCTCGCTACACTCGTGGCTCAGTTTTGGAATTTTTCGCTGGCCCGGGTCTCAATAAAGGCCCGAGAGCTTAAACATCAACTTTGCCCCCTGGTATAATAAATAACTATTACCCGTCTACATGTGAATTAAGTAAAGCCAGTTTGTTACGAATAAACTTAGGTACTCAGCGAAATTCAGCTCGGAATTCAGTCGATCATAGACAAAAATCAGCCAGGAGGATATTTGTCTATGGTAACGGAATTTTTGTATGGAGCCTAATATGTTGGATGTTTCTGCCTTCTGGCTGGTTTTTGATTATGAATTTTAAGATCATCTGGATTCCGAGCTGAATTTCGCTTAATATATGTTGCGCCCTAATATGCCTTACCGGAGTTACGATCGCTTTACCAATTAAGATAGTAATCAAGCCGACGAAATAAGACTATTTTCTATTAACAAGTGCTATTAAGTCTAATTATCTAACAATATCCAATAACCGTTACATACTAGGTAATTAATAAAACGCCTATAACAGGAAATTAACTTTCAATCAACATCCCATTATAAGAAGATGCCTTTGTCAGTTGCCTATGGTCAGTGAAGCTGTTAATAAAAAGAGCTAAGTGTTGTATATAAGCCATTTTAGTATCATGCGTATTCTGTGAGATTTATTCGTTATTTGTTGATAGATAGCATCTATCAACATGATATTTTGCGGAAGAATCATGTTTCGTATCGTAATTAATTAATATTCTAAGGCCGACTGGTCGTCAACAGTTCTAATAATATTTAATAAATTTATTCAGATGGAATTAGAATTCGTTTTGACCTGAACCGAGATGGTGCGATTTATTATTTAATAGTTAATATTAATTATAAAATTTAGATTCCATTTAAATAATAATAATAATAAATAAATATTTGGGGACAATCTTACACAAATCAACCTAGTCCCAAACTAAGCAAAGCTTGTACTATGGGTACTAGGCGACGATATACATACTTATATAGATAAATATATACTTAGATACATTAGGAAACACCCATAACTCAGGAACAAATATTCGTGATAAACACACAAATAAATGCCTTTACCAGGATTTGAACCCGGGACCTCCTGCTACATAGGCAGGGTCACTACCGACTGGGCTAGGAGGCCGTTATTTAATGAATATATTAGTATATTGGAAAACATGACATGAATAATTACAAGAACAATATCTTGGTATATTGTTGGCCAGATGTTTTAAATCTGTCCATTTATTTTAAACCTGCTTATGTCAGCAAAACATAATTATTGTATTACCAGTTTACAGTTTTAGTATTTTTGACACTCCACCATTTAACGTTAATTACGATCGATTGCTAAAAATCATCTGTCACCGTTAAAACGTTTACTAAAATTCATTGTATGAGATGTTTCATATTTCCCTGCTGAGTTACGTTAATCAGTCTGTCAATTGTGGTCAGTGCTTCAAACCCGTATAACTTTGGTAGTTATCATAGTATAACTAATTGTTTTTTCAATGCCCGAATATGTTAGAGCGGTTTCGCACTACGTCCGATCCGAATCCGATCCGAACCCGTAAAAATATGGATGGAAAAATCGGATCGGACGTAGTGCGAAACCGCTCTTACTCTTCGCAATATTCTGACATCTTTAAAAAATCTGACATACAGACTCTACTCTACCAATGTTCCCTAAATGTTTAGGTAAGCATTTAAAGATATATGAAATAAGGTATCACTATAAACAAAAAAATACTTACAAACATCAGCAGCACAGGCGGCAACCAGAAACAATATGGCACTGAACTTCATCACGGCTGACGCCATAGCGACGGAAATAAAAACAAAAACTTATTAAAAAACTTAATTTAAGCGTCGGTTGTTCCCGCGCTTCTGCAACAGACTGGCATTGGTCATGGCCTTACAGCTGCTTATATGGACGGCCGGCTGATTCATAATGTTCCGTGGAAATTGTACGAAAGCTTCAGAATATTGAGCTACTTATGAGATGGTTATGGTTTTCCTCGATGTGAGTTCATCGATTTCTCAGCAAGTATATATGGAAAATTCACAAGCTTGATGTATGTCTCAATCCCTTTGGGACTGCAATCCGTAGGTATCATTTGATTTAGATATCAGCAGTAGGAAAGGAGTATTCTGCTCTAAAAAAATCCAATGAAACGTATGTACTTACTTAAAATACGATTACTGTAATTTAATTAATTTTTAATTTCAAACTCTGCATGTATATTTGTAAATTGGTATATTTATATACTTAACTACCTAGTTTTAAGTTTGAATTTGTATGCCAAAGGGCGAAACCCAATTACCTATGATTACAAATAAATGGATTGAATTGAATTGAATTGAGGATAAATCAAAGGTATGCGCAGATGGCGCCGTAATCGCAAAAAAACCAGCCAGTTGCGTGTCGGACCACGCATAATGGAGGGTTCCGTAGCCTCTATGGCATAAGAACCAAAGTAATGCCAAAAGGTCGTATCTGATGCCTATGGAAGAACTCAAAAATGGCTATCCCCATAATGTTCAAAATAATTTTCGTAGAAAGTATATAATAACGCGCATCTTGTCAATTTTTTTCATATTTTATTTTACGGACGTACCTACGGTTCAAAAGTAACTTTTGACGCTATTTTTTTCCGACTTCCGAAGCGATTATTTCTGAAAATATTCACTTAATCACAAAATGTTAAAATAAACCTCAATATTAAAGACCTATTGATTGATGTGCAATAATATGTTGATTTTTCTTTTTTTTTTTATACTACGACGGTGGCAAACAAGCATACGGCCTGCCTGATGGTAAGCAGCTACCATAACCTATGGACGCCTGTAACTCCACAGGAGTCACATGCGCGTTGCCGACCCTTTACAAAAAGGAGGATTCACTGTGTTGACGGCTAAAGGAACAATAGGGTCCCTCATCGTCAACACACTGGGTCCTCTTTGAGCTCTTTGGCAACCTTACTCACCAGCAGGAACACAACACTATGAGTAGGGTCTAGTGCTATTTGGCTGTGGTTTTCTGTAAGGTGGAGGTACTTCCCCAGTCGGGCTCTGCTCCAGATTTGAGCGAGATGACATTCACTGAACGTGCCCTACCACACTAAGCGAGATGCCATTCGCAGTGCCCATACCTCTCTTTTTTGCATAGTTTAAGGACATACCCAAGTCCGGACGTAGTTTAAGGACATACCCCGGGTCCGGGTTGATATTTGGTAATAAAAATTATTTGAAATTTAGTTACATGTATGGAGCGTCCCCCCCTGAAAATATTTTTTTTCTGCAATTTCACTACATAACTAAATAGCGGCATACAAAATACACCTCATGTATAAATTTTATCAAGATACGTCTTATAGTTTCAGAGTATAATGGCTGTGACATACGGACGGACAGACGGTCATGACGAAATTATAAGGGTTCCGTTTTTGCCATTTTGGCTACGGAACCCTAAAAAAACCATGGCCTATAGTCTTGAGTCTGTTGTAAATGGTTCCAAAATCCCGATAAATTAAACCATTACTCTGTGGGTTTTTATCCTCATTTCTTTGATTTATTACAAAATACACTGAACTGCTTCGTAAACCTAATTGCAAGACGAAGGCGGCCTTAGGGGGTGGCGAATGATGACATAAAGTCCTTATTGGTAATTAGTATTCATTTTTTTTGTTGTAATTTAAATTGAATTTTTGGGACATATTATTTTAATTTTATTCAACTTGTTAATGCAATTTTTGCAATCAAAATTGACCGTGTAATGTAGCTAATAAATTTAATTATTTTATATTATATTGTAATTTATTATTTATTTAATTAAGTGGACATTAACTTTATATAACATTAACTGTAAATGTAACTATCTGATGTATTTTATCTTACAAGCGTTTTGGTGTCAACTGTAATAAACAAAAAGTGAAAGTTATGTATCTACTTATATTATTTATTAGTTTAGTTTCCAGTCCAATGATGTAAGATTTGCGATTTTTTTTCTATTTATCACGAAGCCTTTAAAAAACGTCTTTGCGTCGTTAACTCGTTACTAAGGTACTTATCAGCATTAGATTAGAATATGCAAATTTTCATAACGATCTACATACTACAACAATCATTGTAATGGTAATATTTCTTGGCATTTTGGAACTGGGATTTCCCAGTGTAAACGACGCCTTTGATTTGTTGTATGTTGTATCCTAAAAGATCCGTAATTTTGATGGACAGCGTGCTATTGAGTCAAAGTCAGAGTTCCTTGGTCACGAGTTTTGTGCAGTTTATTTCTTTTTTTTCACATTTCCGGAGATATTAATAACCTACTTACCTAATTATATTACAGTGACATTGATGAATATATTGTGTTAATCCATACAAATATTATAAATGGGAAAGTGTATGTGTGTGTTTGTTTGTCCGTCTTTCACGGCAAAACGGGGCGACGAATTGACGTGATTTTTTAAGTGGAGATAGTTGAAGGGATGGACAGTGACATAGGCTACTTTTTGTCTCTTTCTAACCCCCCACTTCCCTAAAATGGGGGGTGGAAGTTTAAATGGTTTGTTACCCCGAATTTAACGCGAGCGAAGCTGCGGGTAAAATGCGGGCTAGTTTTACATAAATCTCACGATCCTTGATGATAAATCAGTAAGACTTATTTATAGGCAATTCCCGTGGGATACGCCTGTCCAGTGTTGCCACATACACATATATAAGTTTTAAATGGCTATAACTATCGTTTGACAGTGGAGGACTATTATTAGCCGTATGAAGGCGAGAAACCGGTCAGCTAAGAGTTGCCGTATTAAATTTAAAAACTTAGAGCCTAGCTTAGTGCGTGGAGGTCGTAATTGCCTTTAAAGGGACTAATAGGAGTTTCGATAGCGATTTCGAAAATGATTTTTTCTATTCCTCGACTATGCTGGAATTAAGACTTTGTAGACCGAACTACTAATGCATACTTTTCGATGGAGCTTTTATGGTTGCGAATTAATTTTCATACAATATTATACAATGGTCGGGGAGGAGGACCGTCCTCCTCCCCGACCGCCGGTACGATCCAGCGGGAGATCGAATATACTTAATTTTATAGAGGGAACAGGTTGTATTGTAAGGCATTCGTCGAACTCAATTCTTACCGGCTTGCCTATTTTGAGCACTCGTAGAAAAAGTATTGTATACAAGCACATATTAAAACAGTGACATAATTAAGCTTTTCAATCTCCTACCTTACTTAGGCCACTCAGCCTAGTTACGTGGCCTAAACACGGTACTCGACTGAAAAGCTCTTTATTATGTCACGATTGTATAAAATACAATTTTTTTATGCAATTAAACCATTGGTTAAAGGTCATCCTCTCGAAGGTCTCCGGTCCTTTCTCCTTTTCTTGCAAAATGGTTAGCGCTAAAAATGATGTCCTGTTAAATTCCGGTAAGTAAATAATTAAATGACTGTACAACAATTAAACCGCAAGGAACTTAGATCACTCGAATTAATTACTTAAACCCGCGAGTTTATGCCGAATACAAACAAAGGAAAACAAACAATTTAACTCAAAAGATGCTCTTTTACTGGTGACCGTTACATAATTAATAAAAATCGATAGTTTATTTTGTAGGGTTCCGTACCGAAATGGTAAAAAGGAACCCTTATGGTGCGACTCTGTCTGTCTGTCACAAAGCCAATTTTCTCCGAAACTATTAGACCGAATGAGCTGAAATTTTGTACACATATGTAAGTCAGCGACCCAAAGGCAGGCATGTAACGCCAATCTATAAATTTTCTATTTATAGGGGCGGGGAGGATAAATGAGAAAAAAATAATTGCAAAATATATTGTGTGGTATATGAATTAAATAAAAGGGCTTAATATGAGAATCTCAAATATATTTTTTGTATAATTTTACTTTCATTTGTACGAGTATTGGACTTTATCGACAACACAACGTTACAGTTACGGAACCCTATATGCATGACTACGGCTTTTTCCAAGGCAAATTTTCCAAACTCCAGACAAGACAATGCAATTTATTCACGAAAATACGTCTTGCTCTACAATGTTTCAGTGTATTATCATAGGTACCTATTACCTAATAATAATATCTACGTAATAGTAAAAGACAAAGGTTATTACGCTAACTATTAAGATAAATTAGTTTGGTTATTATCGCTAACAACGTCATAGAGAGAACCATTATTCCATCATCCATCAGCATCACCATGTCATATATATACATAAATGGTACTTAAGTACGAACATAAACCATTAGTATTTTTCATGAAACAAGTATTCAATCAAAAAATCTTTATTTATAGTTCGCACTTAATCCATTATATCTATATACAATAGAGACATAATCAAGCTTTTCAATCTCGTACCTTACTTAGGCCATTCAGCAAGGTTCGTGGCCTAAACACGGTACTCGACTGAAAATCTCTTAATTATGTCACGATTGTATAAAATACTATAAAGCAATAATTTATTCTTAATGATGCGTATGGCTATCTTTACGACGAAAATGCGTCTTTTATATACACCTATGATACGATTATCTCATTTTGATAAGCGCAGAGTGCTTACTATACGGCTAGCCATCGATTCGCCACGGTTAAGCCTCAGCATATCGGCAGCGGGAAATTTCCCCGCTTCTCGTGGGAACGCGCGCTCGATGTCTCCCTCCAGCGGAAACATCGCTAACGACATGCTGGGAATAATCTCCGGGCTGCTTTCTTTGTAACTAATCCAAGAAACTTTTACACTTAATATGTCATTTTCTTCATCATCTGCTTTCCCACTACTACTACCACAGAGAAGAAAAGCCTATTTATACCCAGTGATATGCAGCCATACGGTAAAAAAAAACTTAATATATCTATGAACTAATCTTAGCAAGATAATTTTTACATTGCACGATCCGATATCGAATGTCGGATGGGCCAAGAAAAAAGGCAGCTGCCAGAAAGTCCCTTCTGACATTATTAGCCATTCATTTATATGGCTTTGACTTTCGTAAAGGAAATGAGATAATTAAGAAAAGCTAGTTATTCTTCATTTTCTCATTTTCATTGTGAATTAGATAAAGATAAATACAAAAAATAGCAATTGACCCTAACTCAATTTGCACATCCACGAAGCTAGATTTATTTATGATAGGGATGATGACTCATGTTGAAATTTGAAATTAGTTGAATGGATGCAAAATGATCAATATATCCTAATAAAGTGAAAATTAAAGAAATCTGTAGAAATAGTTCAAAGTTTCAAAATTTAACGATTTTTTAAATGTACAAAATTAAAAAAAAACAACACCACCAACACCATTAGATTTCTCATATATTACTGTAAAATAAATTGTACGGTAAATATATACATAAACGCAATATTTCACTGTCAAAATAACAATTTCATATTTTTTCCATACTTTCAAGTCTTTCAACAGGGCGACTATACAATCGTGACGTCACTGTTGCATATCATTTTGTTAGGACCGTTTTGAGAAACAAAAGCGAGTGTCAGATTTTGAATCTCATTCCTGACTTTTGTGTTGCTTTAACGCAATTGGCTCCATATAGACATTTGATCCTCACAACACAACGAATCGATTGATACCACACATGAAAACAATTCATCATGCCTATTATATATAACCAACTCAAGCTATTTACCTACAGACGAGTTATCATAAAGGGCGTTAATATAGCTTTATTAGGAATCTTGGCCGTAGTCTACATTCCTCTCTTACATTAATTAGTGTAGTGGCACAGAGTGCATCTTCACATAATTAGCCAGTTTACCTTACTTAGAAATATAAATATGTATAATTATGATAATCATGCCAAGACCTTAGAAATAAAGTTAGAATGCACGCATTAGATCTTGAGTTGAGTAGGTATGTAAAATCTTATAACGAAAGTACTTCAAAGCTTTGCAAAAGAGCTGATTATTTTCAAATTCATACATTCTTTAAAAAGCTAATTGTAATTACTTCACACTCATATTTAAATGTATAAAGTTAATGAATTATTTTTAAAAGTAATAGGCGCGGATCCAGGATTTCATTCAGGGGGGGGCAACGGCCCCCGTAGTATACAATACAAGGCTTGGTTGTCAGGGGGGGGAGGGCATTTGCCCCTGTTGCCCACCCCCCCCCCCTGTATTCGCGCCTGCGTAGTATAGTTTTAATGTTAATGACCATGTTAGCATGAAATCATATAATAACGAACTAAATTAATAGAGCAACCGGATTCCTTGAGAATGCGTAGTTTACGACTAAATATCTAATTACTTACCAACTGTTAATTTAAAACGAAATTACGGTTGAACTTATTAAGGCTATCGGTATCCGTATCCGTAATTGTTTGTTAATTAGTGATAAATCGCTATTAGTCTTTTATTTCCAATTTCTAAATAAATACAGTATCTAGTAAATATATACCCGAGTTTCGGGTGCTCCGACCTCTTATAATGAATCAAAGGACTTCTTAAAACTAACGCGCACTTGCTAGTACATATTAGCGAAAGAGATATACATTTATGCACACGAAGTTTTACTGTTATGTTAAGGTGATTATGTTAAACTGCTTGATTCGATATATCACAGATGTCGATGCAAAAAGTCGTGATGGATTATGCTAATCAATATATCGTGGAGGATGCGGTTAGCGGTATCATTTGATTGTCAATATGAATTTATGTAAATCTCTTACATATCCGGAATGGGAGCTGGTATTTTTTATTGTCTTATGTTAATACCTAAGTCATTATGCGATAAATTCTGTAGGTAAGTAGGTGTGTAGTGTTTAGTTTCTAATCGTATGTAAGCTAGACCTGTTGGTTCGAGCAGAGAGTAGTACCTATTAAAGCAGACCAAAGGTACCGCATAATGGTCAACGGCCTTCTAGCCCAGTCGGTAGTGACCCTGCCTACGAAACAGGAGGTCCAGGGTTCGAATCCTGGTCAGGGCATTTATTTGTGTGTTTATCACAGAGTGTTCCTGAGTTATGGGTGTTTTCTACGTATTTAAGTATTTATACATATTTATCTATTATACAGGGTGATTCATGAGACGTGAGCAGGCTTAATACTACGGATTCAGTTAAAAATAAGCTATTGTTTGATATCAGTATTAGTGTGATAAGCGCAAAAAATTTTTTTTAAATAAAAATAAAATGTTTGAAATTATTTACGACACGCATGGTCACTCTACAATTAGAATACTCCGTCGAGTACTGATATTCTCTTGTTTTTCTGTGATATGTGTCAAATTGATGTCTGGTTACTTTTGAAACATCGTATCTCACTTAATTTTTATTTTTTATTTTTCATGATCAAAGTGCTGTCATGATTGTCAAAGAGGTTTTATCTTTATTGATTTGTTTATGTGGGGTGACCATGATTACAGAGAATAAAATTTCTATGAAACAAAAAGGTTAAAAAAAATTGAAAGGCGTTATTGTTTCACTTAAACATGATGGCGGTCGATTCATTATCGTTAACTAAGTGTGTAGGGTTGTTCCTGCTCACGTCTCATGAATCATCCTGTATATATCGTCGTCTAGTACCCATAACACAAGCCTTATTGAGCTTACTGTGGGCCTAGGTCGATTTGTGTAAGATTGTCCTATAATATTTATTTATTATTATTAATGTAGGGGAACCGTAGTAACGCTACTCGTTACTAGAAGGCGCTGCACGGTTCGCCTACATTATACGGTAACTTTGGTTTGCTCTCGTTCAGATGGCGCTTCAAACTTGGAGCCTCAAAAAGTTCTTAGACTGTATGCGTCTGATTAATACATACTCTCTGATTAGAGGGATATTAGCTACATATATTCACAGATCTGTTAATCACGCGTGTGTGGCCCCATTGAAGTTGCAAATGCCTTTAGGCTGCGGTGGTCGCTTAACATCATGCATCGTCTGGCCGCGCGCTTGTTTGCCATCCTTGTGGTATCAATAAAAAAAGTTTTTTTTAATACCACGACGGTGGCAAACAAGCATAAGGCCCGCCTGATGGTAAGCAGCTACCGTAACCTATGGACGCCTGCAACTCCAAAGGAGTCACATGCGCGTTGCCGACCCTTTACAAAAAGGAGGATTCACTGTGTTGACGGCTAAAGGAACAAGAAGGTCCCTTATCGGCAACACACTGGGTCCTCTTTGAGCTCTTTGGCAACCTTACTCACCAGCAGGAACACAACACTATGAGTAGGGTCTAGTGCTATTTGGCTGTGGTTTTCTGTAAGGTGGAGGGTACTTCCCCAGTCGGGCTCTGCTCCAGATTTGAGCGAGATGATATTCGCTGAACGTGCCCTACCACACTTAGCGAGATGCTGCCATTCGCAGTGCCCATACCTCTCTTTTAGGCGTAGTTTAAGGACATACCCAAGTCCGGACGTAGTTTAAGGAAATACCCCGGGTCCGGGTGTGTAATATACATAGGTAATTAAAATAAGAAATATTAAAAGTTAAATATCTAAGTATTCTAAAGTTCAACTAAGTATGTAGTGTCCGCATACCATTTAGGCCGAGAGACAATAGCAATGCGTTCATAGTCTTGCCTTGGGATAGTTGCTTATGACTTATGACGCATCTGGTCCCTAATATAAGCTGCGTCTCAAGTGCAGCGATTAGCGGAGCGATGAGCAACCCTTGTAATTTTTTCGGTGTGATGAGAGAAAGCCTCTGCACGGCTGTGCTACGTACTCGTACTCCTTAAACTTTATTTTAGGTAGGTTAGAAGAGTGTGTGTTACTTAGCTAGTAAAATATATAAATAATATCCTTAATTCCTTGAATATGTCAGAATAAAAAAATAAGTTAATGACATTATTAATCAATGTTATTATTTCCTTGCAGATTATTTTAAAGATAGTTTAGAATGAAATATGATATTTAACCAATTAAGTAACTATTTTATTTAGTATTCTGATTATAAAACTTTCGTGAGATTCTAACATATTAAAAAATAACCCGTTATAAATATTTTTTTAAATATTTCTATTCTGATTATATAATAGTAGATTGTACACCAAGGGGATAAAGCACTGTTTTATGTCACGGGCGCAATATTGAATCCTGAACGTAACGAAGGACTCCAGATTTTACTCCCGAGCGCAGCGAGGGGGTTATGAGTTAGTTCCCGAGCGAAGCGAGGGAATTAAGACTGAGTCCTGAGTGCAGTGAGGGGTTCAAGCGCGCCCGTGACAAAAACAGCTTTATCCCCGAGGAGTATACTCTACTTTTCTCACCTCTTGCGAGACAATAAAATAGCTAAGGCTACTAGAAACGGATTTTTATTAAAGTAAATCAAAAGTAAAAACCGGCCAAGTGCGTGTCGGACCACACATAGCAGGATTCCGTACCTTCAATGGAATAAGAACCAAACTAATACCAAAAGGTCGTATCTGATGCCTATGGAAGAAGTTTTTTGGAAATAACTCAAAAATGGCTAAACCGATAATGTTAAAAAAAATGTTCGTAGAAAGTATATGACAAGGCGCATCTCCTCAAAATTTTTCATATTTTTTGGATTTACGATTCAAAAGTTACAGGGGGGGACACAATTTTTCTGACTTTTGAAGCGATTATTTCACAAAATATTCACTTAATCACAAAATGGTCAAAAAACCTCAATGTTATTTTTAAAGACCTATCGATTTATGTGTCACATGTTGATATTTAGTAAAAAAAATAAAAAATAATGTTGTTATATGTATGCCCCCCCCCTAAATTTTTTTTTTTTTTCAAATTTAACTACATGACTAAGTAGCGGCATACAAAATACACCTTATGTGTAAATTTTATTCAGATACATCGTATAGTTTCCGAGTAAAATGGCTGGGACATACGGATGGACAGACATACAGACAGACATGACGAATCCATAAGGGTTCTGTTTTTTGCCATTTGGCTACGGAACCCTAAAAATTTATTCTTGATACATTAGTCCATTTTATTCGAATTGTATCTCCAATTTTTATAGAACCTGCAGTTTTACTCCGTATACTGCAGCGTCTTATGACACTCGCGGTATTTGTTTTAGGTATTTAAAAAAGGTGGCCAGCACGATTTTCCAAATAAATTCGATTTTCAAATCAGTTCGACGCGGCGGCGCGGGCCCCGGCTGGCGTCGCGGGGCTGTGCACCGTGCGGACTTTACCAAATTAGACTTTAAGCACATAACAATAAGAACTATGGGAAGTGAAATCACATTATTAACCAGCGGGTTATAATGAGATTTAGTACAACATTATAACCCGGCTAAAGCCAAGGGCTATAATGATTTGCTTTCGGTGAGGTTTGCATAATATATAATTTGGCATTGTCGAGCAGGTGGTGTGAAAATAAATATTTGCCTTGCCTTGACACATTTATTTTAAGGTTCATATATTTAGTATAATGTCGAACTGCCGTAGCTTTAATATTACAATGTGTAGATTAGAGATGTGCAAGTTGCGGAATCTTTCCAAATAATTGGAAATGTTCTCAGAAATTTCCCGAAAATTTCATATGAAATATAGGAAATTGGAAATTTAAGAAATGGAAAGTTTCAAATCCCATACAAAATTGTGAGAATTTTCCGAAATTTTCATATGTGGAAAATTTCGCAATTTTGGAAACTTTCCAACGGCACATCAGTAGTGTAGATTGTGCAAGATAGGATAGATAGGTAGGTACCCTATTGTCTAGGATTAAGTTCAACTTTTTTGTACGCCTGATGGCAAAATATAGTGACTAATGTAACTATGTATAAATTTTCCACCATTGTAATTACCTATATGTATTTACAAATAAATCTTACTTACTTACTGTTACAAAAGCAATGAGTGATGTTCCTGCCTCCTTCATATCTCACTCCCTCTTGACTTGATAATACAGTTTTTTTTTGTAAATGACGAAAAAAGTAAGTACAGAAAGATGACATTGGTTTTGATTCTGCCAAACGCTTTATTTAAAGCTTTAGAAGCCGCCAGTCTTGCTACACAGAATCGGTGACATTCACGTTATATGTTCGGGTTGGTTTGAGTGGGCGGTAAATAGGTACAATAACGCGGTAAGCACCTTTGTACCAGGTAGTCTCGGGTTCCATGTGGAGGAACATTCAGATTTTTAAAATCTGATAACGTTTTAATATTAAATAATTTAACTGTATTAATAAAGAAAGGCACCTTGGGTTAATTACGCGAGCACCTCAAAAAATATATTTTTTTCTACTCGTCGACTAAGCTGCTTGAATTGAGATTGTGTAGTCCGAACTACTAGCTCATACTTTTCGATAGAGCTTTTATGGTCGCATTTTGTAGCATCGCCGACGATGGTACAAAGGATTTTCATACAATATTGTAACACTGTTGTCCTGCTCGCCGACCGCCGGTGTCCTCCTTCCCGACCGCCGGCACAATCCACCGGGAGATAGAACTTACTCAATTGTTTAGAGGCAGCAGGTCTTTCGTCGAACTCAATTCTTACCGGCTTGCCTATATTGAGCAATCGTAGAAAAAGTATTGTATACAATACATAACCAAGCTTTTCAATCTCGTACCTTACTTAGGCCACTCAGCAAGCTTCGTGGCCTAAACACGGTACTCGACGGAAAAGCTCTTAATTATGTCACGATTGTATAAAATACCATTTTAGGGCCAGGAAATTTTTAACATTTATAATTTAGCTTAACTTACATACGGTTTGAACGCGGAATAGAGGATTTATGATATTGGTGTAGATAAATATCTTTATTTTCAGTAAAAGCACTTTTCTTGTTTGCTGCATTGCATCTCTCATACTTAGCTGTAGATATCTAATACAGTGTTTAATTAGCAAGTTGTCACATGATTTAACACGAATTTTTCTATACTATTTTGGAGAGGGAGGTAGGGGAAGATATAATTTCGGTATCGAGTCGCCGAGGGGGTTCTATTAATGACTCGAACTTGCAAAATTCTTGCCCTCCGAATTATAGACAATGTTTTTCATAAAAATTTTGGAACAACATGATAATTTTAAGACAAAAAAGTTATTAAGTAGTAGGTAACAGGCCCATAACTCCCTAAGGCCTAGGCAATAAAGTATGACTAGCCTCCACCGACCGCCTATTGAGTTTCGATTGCAATCATTAATACATCAATGTTGCCAATAGCGGACCTGGGGCTCTTTTATGATGTAATCGGGAAAGAGCTACGTTTTAAGGAAAAATAGTTTCCTAGCTAGAAATAACAAGACTCATATTTTTTAATAGCTAAATTCACAAAAACTGGGCCCGTATTTCTATGAAAATGTAGACAGATACAAACCTCGCGCCAGCTTTCATGAATCAACTTGTATGCTTGCTGTACTACTGCTGGCGATGGTATTCGCAGATATCGTATTGAATGAAGTTCATGGCCGATTAAAAACTTGATCTGGAGTGCGATTTTTGAATCTCACCAAGTGACTAATTCTCACCGATGTGAGTGATTTCCGAAAGTAAATCACTCACATCGGTGAGAATTAGTCACTTGGTGAGATTCAAAAATCGCACTCCTGCAGTAAGATATTCGACGGTCCTTTATAAGTTGATTGACCTTTAAGTTGGACTGCCTGCTCATCCAAATGCTTCAATGATTGAGTAGAAGATCATCATAATGCACAATATTTTGGTAACGTCTATATTAGAAATGTTAGAAATCAAATCAGTTTTAAACCACCCTAGTAGTATATAGAGAAACTAATTGTGGTAAAGCTAGCGCCATCTATTATGGAGTAGCCTTAATTATTTAACTGTTACATGATATTGACCGTCCCGTGTAGTACCTGTTGTTATAAATCGGTAGAAATCATTGTATATATTTGTTTATGCAATAATTCTGTTTTGTTGTTTTTACATATGTTTTTTTATTAAAATAAAATATTTCAATATCATCCCACCAAAAACACAGCAGTCCAGCAGACACCAGATTCAATAACCAGTTATTGAATCAACGTTTCCCAAGTGGCAATTTTCCATCGTCAATGGGTAGCGGTTCTGGCGACAGATTGGTGCAATGGTGTCATGGAGCACCTGGTTTTGTACCCTTGTGTACCCTTCAACGGCCAAGTGACACAACATTAACTATAATAATAAAGAAATCGCAGTAAGGAACCTTAGACTTGGCACGACTTTGTCTAGATTTCATTACTTTTTAGAGATAAACAAGCAGCTCCATCGAGACTTGGCTAGTTTTTTACAGAATGTTTTTGGTGGGAGTTCACTTCTTTTTGTAGAAACGTGGGCTTATTGATTTATTTAGACGACAGCGACAGTCAGCGCCATCTAGCGACGTGTGCGCGTATCACCGCCACTCTTAGTCCAATGCATTATATTTTGACCAAAATTTGTTTTCTAATCAGGGTCACCAGGTACTCCAGATCTTCGATTATCCTAGTTTTTATAGTTTTCCCTTTATGTGGCCATTAAACCCTAATTCTGTACCAAATTTCAGCTCTCTGAGTTTATGGGAAGTACTAGTTCTATTTTTATGATCATGAGTGAGTGAGTGTCATAAATGCGAAACTTTGCTTTCGCTTAACTTCGGAACTAAATGACCTACAGACTTGAAATTTTGGATTTTAAGTATGTGATTATAGCTTATTACTGGATGACGAAAATTTCTGCGTTCTGGTCTTATCCAGAGGTTCTCAAATAGGGGCCTGAAAATGCGGCGAAATGGTTCCAGTAAAGGATGGTACGGCAGTGTTTGCTTCGCGCTCGACTTGGCGGGGGCACTGCCGTGCCCCCAGATTCGACACCATTGACACAGGTTGACACTGAATCTATCTTTACTGAATCGATGACGTATATGACGTTATAAACACGTTCAGATATATGATTTAGAAGTATTAAGTTATAGGTATCATAACAATATTATTTAAAGTCAGGAAAGTAGTATAACTGTGATAAAAAGCCGTTACTATCTCAAAAATTGATAATTTATTACATTCAGCTTAAAATTGCCTTGTATCAAAATATTTAGATTGCAAAAAAAAAATTGCTGAATAATTTGGAGTGATAATTAAACGCACCTGCAACTTCATTCCAGTGTGACACTTCATTTTGTACATTGTACTTCACTTCAGTCAGTGTTGAATGAAACCGTGGAGAATTCGTGTAGATTTTTTATATAAAGACTAACCTAATTAGATAAATGAAGTGATCTTATTTTAATTTAGGAGTAATCAATACGGGTAATGCCTTAATACAATATATTTTCTTCCAACATTACGCACATACAAACGTGAAACTTCATGTTCAGGTTACTTGGCCCTGATCTAGGAAAAAAAATACTTAAATTAAACACCCAAAGGTGTTTTTTCGCTGATATAACTATTCTCAGTTCATATATTTCAGTGCTCGAGTAAAGGATCTTTATTTAGTGCGTATGATCAAGGTTATTTATAGAATTTCAAGCTTGGGTCTAGATTTTAATACTTATCTTAACATAAACACCGTTATCTGCCTATTGAATACTACATAAACCTCTTCAGAGTGTTCTATTTGCTGAAGTATTTATAATACCTATTTCATAGTGTCCAGAATTAGGTTAACATTAGTCAAAAAACTAGTAGGTATAGTAGCTATTTTTAACGAATATGATAATGAAATCATTTATAGGGTAAAAAAGGAAACCCTACAGGTGCGACTGTCTGTCTGTTAAACATATTTTTTATTAACAGGGCCATAATGCGTCCAGTGCTATTTGTGGCACTCCTTTGCTGCGGGGTGCTCGCTGCTCGGGCATACGAGGACTCAAACCTAGAGGATGATGATTTTGCAGAGTTTGAGCAGTTTGATGCGGAGGATGACCTTCCAGGAGGTGACCAGGGTTTTGAAGGTAGTAAATAGAGTCATTGTTCTGATTAAGTGATTATTATAGTAAGGAAGGTAGAGGATTGGGCACTCGGGAGGTTACACAATAATAGTCACAGTACAAAACAAGAATAACAGATGTGCTACAAGAAATACCAACTTAAATGGAGATGGACAGGACACCTACTAAGAAGTACACTTATTATTCGTAACTGAGTTGCTCATTAAAATACAACATATTAGATTCTAATTAGTATTTTGTGTTACACGTATTTTGTAACATGTTGTCACAAACTGTGTTTTGTTTTCAGATTTCAATAGTGTAGAGAAAGAGGCTCCCGCTCAGAAGCCAAAACAGGCTTCAAACGAAGAGTTTGAGGCCGAAGTTGAGACTGAAGATGAAATCATTGTTGAGGTACTTACATAATTATCTAAAACTGGGCGCGTTTTATTACTAACAAAAGATATGTCTTTTCTCAATAAAATAATATGTATTTTATTGCATAGAACATAATTATTAGTGTCCGACCGATACATGTTTTTTGCCGAAACCGATACCGAAACAGAAGGTTCGGCTCTGAATCCAGTATTGGCTGAAACAGAAACTTTTATGGACATGTTTAAATCGTACATATTTCAGTTACATATTGATATTTGGTAAAAATATTTTTTTCCGCAATTTAACTACATAACTAAATAGCGGCATACAATATACACCTTATGTCTTAATTTTATTAAGATACGTTTTATAGTTTCCGAGTAAAATGGCTGTGACATACGGACGGACGGACAGACGGGCATGAACAAACTATAGGGGTCCGTTTTTGCCATTTTGGCTACGGAACCCTAAAAACGTTGACAGAACTTATGGATAGATTAAGTACAATGTTGAAAGTTTCGGCGCGGCTGAAAGGTTCAGCCGTTTTTTGGCCGAAACACGTTGGCCGTAAGCCGCAACTGGCCGAAACCGAACCATCGGTCGGACACTTAATACTTATATATATTAGTATATATTTACATAAAACTAAAATACACAAAATAATTAAATACCTACTTATTTATCTTAACAACGTTTGCCATAATATTATAATATTTATTTTATTTTTATTCACCCATGCCTTAAAGTATACACAGAAATCCTAGTTTGTCTTGTAAGTCTTGTAACATAGACACTTGAAACTAGGGATTGCAATTGCTGGATCCAGCAGCCAGCAATCCAGCTGGTTTCAGCGCTTTTTTCGGTGTGCTGGATCCAGCACCGAACGCTGGATCCAGCACTGCGGATCCGCCAGTAATAGATTACCAAATTATGGTCCAAAAACCTACATTGTTAGCACCGTATTAGGTAAAAACCAAGCAAGAATTGATTTAATTTATGTATTCGAAAGCTAAATTCTCACAAAAGTTTCGGTTCAATAGTCAAATTCAATTGTTTTATTAGCTCTGTGATCCATGTGATTCATAACAAATATACTACTACATGTAAAACTTTGACACTTTTCAATTAATTATGGTAAAGTAACTTACAATTTGACATAAGAATTAGATGTAGGAAAGCAGCGTCTTCATACTCTTCATTAAACATAGTTGAATGAATTATAACCATATTAAAAAACACACTAAGTGGGAAAAAAAATCACATGTAGGTGGGTGGCGAAGTATTATGTTATATCCGTATAAATAACTACTTATGTCCTTGCTCAAATAGTCAAACACCAATACAAGATAGGATGCTGCAAGTCCAAGCCGAAACGCTTAGAGGAGCTATTGGTCTGTAAAGAAGTATGAGTAAGGTAGGTAGAAATGAAGTCTTCGATGCTTGTGTGCTTTACTTATTCCATTCTTAATATACCTATTATAGCGAGTTATACGATGTACACACCTTGTCATTTAACGCGTTCTTGCATAGGCCGTGTTGAAGTATTCAGAGTAACTTAAGAGTCCGGTAACGATTTGAAAACGAAAATCGCTAATAATTACATTTTATCGGATATTTTAAAGCCTTGTTGGTGCAAAAAAAATACTTGTAGTCTAAATATATATATTATTTATTATGGGTCGTTCCCGCGTTTCGTGCAAATCGGTGATATTCTCTTGATTTGTAATTTTTATCTCGTATAGTAACCTCTTTGGTGTTTATGAAGTGTGGATCCATTGATTAACATTTTTATGGGAAAGGCACCGTTTTAACCTTATTACTTTATATTTAATTAGACTTCTGGTAATGAACTACGCGCCGGTAATGAAATATGCTGAGATGGTAATGATTGAAAAAGGAAAGAAATGAAAATGCCATTGGATGGTAATTTTTCCAATGGAATGTAATGAAACAAACTCATGAAATCAAAAATAAAAACTGTATTTATTGAAAAAACACCATTCTTAAAATTTGTAACATTAAAAATAAGTGTCTAAAGCACTGCGCACAGACAATCAAGCTGACTTGGCTAGCACATAATCTTAACATTTGTTTGCTCCGAGATTAACGAGCATATCTTATTGTATGGTTTATTTGTTTCCAAATTTAAGAGGCTTAATTAACCAAAAACGATTTCTGCTTTGATTAAAATTGCATTAATAGGACCACAAGAAGGCTTGTTAATCACGTTAACCGGACCGGATACATGTGTTTTTAAGCGTGTTTGATCGTGTAATAAACTAAACAAAATTATTTTCAATAGTTTTA
The DNA here is from genome assembly GCA_947086415.1 of Pammene aurita. NCBI lineage: Eukaryota > Metazoa > Arthropoda > Insecta > Lepidoptera > Tortricidae > Pammene > Pammene aurita. The sequence continues at coordinate 24,386,780 of OX352308.1, read as the reverse complement.
TTATTAAAAAAACACAGATAAATCAAATAAACTTATCACCCCATCAAATTATTCATCATCATCATCACAATTATTCTTTGGACAACATAATTATTTCAATAGTTTTATTATTTAAAAAAAAAACAAAGATAAACCAAAACAACTTATCAACATAATTATTTTCAATAGTTTTATAATTAAAAAAAACAAAGATAAATCAAATAAACTTATCACCCCATCAAATGTTGTACGCAATAAAATCCGAGCATGTATATGCTGGCTCATTTTTAAAAATACTTATAATTTTGAAGCAGCTCAGATTTTTTATATTTATAACATTATGACATCATCAGATTATTCCAATGATATTTGCTTAATAATGACAACTATAAACCAGCTCATGCGTGTCCGAATTCTTTCGCGTATCTACCTATAGGTTTTTATGATTAAAATCTTAAAGTAATTAGATATTTTAATATTCTTCTTATTTCTCGCCTGAGTTTGGCAAATTTTCAAACAATTCTGCCCGCGTAAATCTAATTACACTCACTTCTATGTATTTAATACAAATAAATGTAATTAGAATTATGTGGGTAGTATCGTTTAAAACATTTGTCTGATTATTAAAATGATTATATATAAATACAAACAAAATTAAGTTTTAATCAGTCTTTGATCAGTCTACAATTTTAAATATTACAATTGTTAATTGCTAATTATAGCTAATTGGAGAATTTCTTAAATTATAGATTTGGTCAATGTTTAAAAACAATACTGCCGCTATATAATTGTAAGTAGTTGACACTCACTAATTGTATAATAGAGACCTAGGTTATCCAGAACTTGTCACGCAGAGTAGCTGTGTACAAACGAGTGTAATTAGTTAGTTCTAAGCAGTCTTTTTTAAACATTTGCTGAATTATTTGGACTACATATAAAGCAAAAAATAAATAAGTATTCATCAGTCTTACATCAGAATTATTTTTAAATCGTTACAGTATTTGAAAGGAGCAATTTAATCAACTTATTACGTAACAATATATTATAGTAGGCAGTATTGCTCTAAACCTTTGTGAAATTGTTTATATGAAATATGGAGAGACCAAACAAAGTCTTGATTAGTATATCAAGTCCCGGGTTCAAATCCTGGTAAGGGCATTTATTTGTGTGTTTATCACGAATATTTGTTCCTGAGTTATGGGTGTTTCCTATGTATCTAAGTATATATTTATCTATATAAGTATGTATATCGTCGCCTAGTACCCATAGTACAAGCTTTGCTTAGTTTGGGACTAGGTTGATTTGTGTAAGATTGTCCCCAAATATTTATTTATTTATTTATTAGACCAGACTATAATTTTAAATACCTAAACAAGTAAGAATGAACGTAATCAACTTTTTCTAAATTATGATGAAATTTCTCATAAAAGCAATCGTTTTCAGGATTCAGGAGTGTTGTGTAAACCTGCTATTTAAATTTTAAATTAGGCAATTTTTTAAAACTATACTGCCCACGTCGATTAATTTCTGGCATTTGCAAAGTACACAGTATACGGAATTCATATACTGTGTCTTCATCGACATTTGTAGGCCATGAAAACGTATTAGCCTTGAATGAAGATTTCTTTAAAAAATGTATTGTGTAGGACGTGATGTCTGAGCAATCTTGAATTCTACCTATATATGCGTATACTTGAGTCTTTACTTGATATTTTACAACTACCAAATCACCAACCTTAAGCCCTTGGCGCTGATGTACCATGTTTTCCTTATTGTCACCATTCTCTGAAGTCTGTATTTGATTTTGCTCCTCATTTGTTTGATCATTTCCATCATCTATAGTATCATTTTTAGTATCCGTTGTAAAAAAATCCTGCTCACTAGTACCGGATTGATGGAATGCTCTAGGTTTTAGATAAAATTTAGAGTTCTGCCAATCAAATTTAACGTTTGACAATATTGTGACTTTAGGATATTCTGCCGTTTTATTTATGGGTTCTGGTATCTCATTTATTGTATTAGGTGAATCTATTTTGCTTGTCTCCAAAAAAGTCTGGTCATCAATTTGGTCGAGGAGTGCAGCATCATCTGTATTAATAATGTTTCGAATGGTCGGGGAGTCCAAATTCAGATCATAAGTGTTGTCGTTGAGTATAGGTAGCTTTTCTGTATTTGTTTCATTAAACTTCGGAATTTCAGGTATGTCGTTTTCTGACAATGAATCCAGACCTGGCACCTCGTTATTCAATCTTTCAACATTAGAAGATTCGTCTGTCATAGTTTCTCTTCTAAGTGTAGTCTGCATGCTGTCGACCCCTACACCAAGAACTCCTAAGTGTCTGTTATGGCGACAAGGAATAAAACTGCACTCGCACTCAAAGCAGCTGAGCTTTCTAAAAGCAATTGTGTGCGGTAGTGAATGGCACCATAATGCCTGTGAACAAAAAGTGATTATTAATTTTTGAAAAACACAAAATCAATTAAAAAAAACATATAAAATAGCATTTTATTAGTGACCTGGTGAACGTTCATCGTTCCCTTAAACGTTGGGATATTGCGCGAAAATTTCGTCTGCAATATGATTTCTTCTTCTATGATCATTATTTTTATGCTGCGAACACTTTGACTTATGACTTGGATAAAATTCTCGAACGAGCCAACGTCTCCGCCACGCACTACAAATTTATCTGCAGCTTGTTTAACAGTTGCCCCAATACCATCCGGAGCTCCTTTGCCATGTCCAGCTTCTAGGTAATTCCATGTTACTCTTTGAATATCCGTTATATGTTGCTTGAATTGTGTCATCATATAAAATATAAATTTGTTTCGGTACTGACTGGTAGGTGAGTCGGATAAGAAATGTATTACCTTTAACGAAGGTACAATTCCTTTTGCCATGTTAATTACTGGTATCAAGTGCGCCCAGATTGAAGTTGCATCATGTTGCAAACACTTACTGACAGTACAAAATGATTGTAAGTTGGGTTTTTCTTTTGGTTGAATCTTGTAGTACAAAACACCCGTGTGTAGTGATACCTGTCCCCTGCTTCCGCCAAAGTGAAACGACTGAATTTCGGCATTGTATTTTAATGGATAATTTTCACTAAAGTCTATGTGAATAAGGATCTCATCTGTTTTTAGAGTTTTCTGCAATTTCTTGATCGAGGCATACTGAAGAGCAATATTCTTGGCATGTAACATAAACTTAGGCAGTGTTGTCTCTTCAAAATTTTGAATTATATTGCGTGGATATTCTTCTAAATCCTTTTTAATCGTTACATTTGTCGTTTTTTCTTGTCCTTGTTTATCTTTATAACTCTGTTTTTCGACTATCCATTGTTTATATTCTATTTTGTCCTCGTTATTAAATTCCTGATAATGAATAACATTTTTAGCACACTGCGGACAAGTCCTATTTAAACAATTTTCTTTTGTCGCCTCGCAGCACATGCTTTTAAGAATCTCTGAACTTGAACCTTCTTTAGTAATGGTTGCTTTTTTTAAAGATTCCATTATCAAATCTACATTGCAGTGTAGTTTGCATAAACATGTATCAGTTTTTTTAGGATTAACAACCCAAGCTGGTCTGTATCTACAAAATGTAGAGTAGCCTACTTTTCCTTCTTCTTTACAAAATTTCTCGTGCAATTTTAACATGTCATCTCTTAGAAATCGTTTTTGATGTTTAATTCCTTTGAATTTAACGTATTCTTTTTTGCCTGCAGCTATTGAAGTGTTAGAATCGTCTTTAAGGAATGTTCTAATTCTCTCTGGTAATGTGTTTTGGGTTTTTGGTCTATGAGTAGGTGTCCTACATGAAAAAGGCACTAGACTAAGCACTTGATACTTTTTCATTTGGTCTCTATTTTTCACAATTCGATTCACAAAAGGCTTTTGCTTTTTCTTGTCCAGTGTTTTGTATTCTTCTTTAAGATTTTTTGATACTGCCTCAGCAAATATCATTTTTTTCTTTATTTCTTCTCTTTTATCACTCTGCACGTCTGTTACTAATTCATCGACCCTTTTCTCTATGGAGTCTTCGACTTTTTTGGTATCATTTTTCTTGTTTATTGATTTATCTGTTATTTTATTAAGATCAGCCTTTAATGCATTTATCTCTGATTTCAGTTGTTTTACTATTTTGTTATGTTTGTATCGCAATCGTCTAATGTGTTGTTTAGTGTTTATAACTTTACGAGATGGCTGTGGAGTGTTATTTTGTGGTGTCAGCAATGGGTCACGCTCCTCTCTTATGTCTTCAATTACATTTTCTGTCATTTCTATGTCACTAGCGGGCGGTGAATTTTCTAATAAAATTCGTTCAATTTTTTGTTGTTCTTTTTTTTTCTTTAAATATCTTAAACTATTTGTCCGCCATCGCTTCCTTTGTTCTCTTTGATTACGAGGTGTCATTTCTTTCATGCTATTAATTTTTTTTTGTTCTTTTCTTAACAAGTATCTTTTTCTTTCTTTTTCTTTTTGTATCGCATATAATTCAGGGTCATTTTTTAAATTCGTGTATTTATCTTTTTTACGCTGCCTATCTTTTGCTAGTCTGTCTTCTTGACTCATTGTTTTCTTTGTCTTGGCCATTTTAACCCTAAAATGTATAAATAATTTTAATAAATTGGTCTCAAATTTATTTTAGGAAAACACTTACAGTTACTTTACTAAAATATATAATGGTATAAAAAATGCTCAGACATACTGAGGTCCCAAAGAAATTCATAAAGACGAAATTTAACGGCCTCCTAGCCTAGTCAGTAGTGACCCTGTCTATGAAGCAGGAGGTCCCGGGTTCGAATCCTGGTCAGGGCATTTATTTGTGTGTTCATCACGGATATTTGTTCCTGAGTTATGGATGTTTTCTATGTATTTAAGTATTTATCTATATCTATCTAATATATATGTATATCGTCGCCTAGTACAACACAAGCTTTTTTGAGCTTACTGTGGGACTAGGTTGATTTGTGTAAGATTGCCCCATAATATTTATAAAACAAAAAAAAATTTTTTTTTTTTCAAATTTGGAGTAAAAAAAAAAATGTTTTTTATTGCCTGCTTCGGTCACTACCAACCAAAAATTTTAATTATTATAATAGAAAGTAATAACTGCAAGATTAGGCATTTTATCACTACAATATTATACGATATATTCAGGTAAAGAATACCGTAATTCTAGCATGAAATTGAGAATACTATAAATTCGAACTTTTAAAATATACTAGGTATTTTAAATTAAAACGCGTTACCTTGTAAACAGATGACTGCCAAACGTGAGGTACCGCCCTATATTATATTTCGATGAATTCTAGAACCACGATATTAACTTAATGTCCCAAGTTCCGTTACAAAACAAAACACACATTTGGTTGGTGACATTTCATCTAATAAAAACGTAATATTTAGCAAAATATAGCTTCATTTTCGTTAATTTCTTTTAATGTATAATCTCGAACATAATTATCATTACCTTCTTAATCCATTCATTACCTTCCTTTCTAAAATTGGAAGGAAAAGAAATGAATGAAACAGATATGAATGAAGTTTTAGAAGTTTTGGCTGCCTAAGTCGATTGATATCTGACCTTGAATTTCCAGAATAAGCCACGTGCAAGGCAACTCAAAAACACATATAATAGGTATAATTACAACGTATTACACTTAGTACTTACTGTATAAATCGCTGGATGGCGATGAACTAAAACTCGTACCACACTCCTTTTCGACACCAGAGAATCTACGAAAGTTCGCCAATAGCGACACACGGGCATACCCTGCGGTAGCAAGAGGCCAACTGAGCCACGAACGATATATTTTACCGACGGTAGCCGCTATACACCGTCTCTATATACCGAAATATAGGTAATCTTTTTCTCGCGGCGGTAATGAAGAAATTGTTGGAACCATACACTTATATGGCTGTAAAAATTTTGTTGATAATAACCAGATGCTAATATTATATGATTAAAATCTTAACTTAATTAGTTGTTGATTGGACAAACAATGAGGATTCTATTTCTAGTTTTTTGAGGTCAAATTTTAAGCTAAAGTTATACCTTCACGTGTTTCATGTAGAGATGAATGAAAAAAGGGGGTATTAATTACACATATACAGAAAACTAAGACCTTTTACCATTTGCTTTATGTTGATAAATATACCTTAGACCCTATCTAATAACATTGCATTAAGAGATACTCTATAACATCACAAGATTTTTGGAAAATCTCATATAATACCGATTTGCACGAAACGCGGGAACGACCCTTATCCGAAAACTCAATTCTTGCAGAGCTTGTTTAGTGAGGACGTTGTTTCGAGCAAGCTTGTCGCTTGATTTTTTATTATTACATGTTATGCTTCTCCATATATTTTATATTATCTGATTCAACCATAAAGCCAAGTTTATTTTTGCAATAAAATTTTTATGAAATACCTTAATACATTCCCAAAAATACCACCTAAACTTCAGCAATTTATCTTAAAATTACTCTAGGTAAACATACTCTTACTTAAAAATATGTATGAAAATGAAGAAGAACTATTCCTCAAACGACTCGTTTTGCAACGTATTTATATAATTTACATACTAGTTCAACATCATCTTAATCAATAAAAATCTTAGTCTTTTCACCTTTCCAAGCAAATATCGCGAAACAGATTTTAGATTATGGTGAATTATTTATAAATGAAATATAAAATCAAAAGAAGTGTTCCACTTATGCAGTATAAAAATAAATTATCTTTCAATGTGTTAGTAAATTAATAGTAGTCTTATTAGTTACTGTAAAATAATATCTAAAAGTTGAGCGAAAAAAAAACTTTATCGGACTCTTAACACCTATTTTTTCCCTTTCAAGACAAGTTAAAGTACGACAAACGAAGGGAATGAACACGTTTATATTGTAGTAAGACTCCCATAGAGAAAAATAATGGCATTTTTAATGTAAAAAATTGGATTACAAGTAAAAAAAATATAGGTGCTGGATCCGCGCTGGATCCAGCTGGATTTATGTCAATCCAGCAAAAATCCAGCTGGATTGAAAATGGTGCTGGATTGCAATCCCTACTTGAAACATACTTTTGGTAATGTAAGAAAAGTGGTTAGAAAAATTATGTTATTATTCTAACATTGTAATACATCATTGCTTTATAGGTAGGTACACGATGAATTTGAGGAACCCGACAGATTTTAACCATAAATTCCTGATCATAATTGGAGACTAAAATGTCGTATAAACTTTTCTGGAATCGGCCTAGTTTCAGAGTTACTACCAATTAAATACAAAAAAACATTTTTTATTGTGACTCAGTGCAAAACGCCTTTTTGATGGCGATTTCACCCTTTATGGGGTCTAGTCTAGACATTCTTATTGACAGATATCAAAGTGCCAAGGAATACTTTACGTAAACTATTTTTTACAAAAAAAAAGTACTAATTTATTTTAATCGACAGTTTTACCAATAGCATTTATGTTTTTATGTTCAAAAGCATTTAAAAAATCGGAAAACAACAAAAAAACTATTTTTTTTTGGCGTAGTTGACCTAAATTCATAAAACATTCATTACCCTTTATGACCTCAGGAATTTATGGTTAAAATCTGTCGAGTTACTCAGATTCACCGTGTATGAGTATAAAGCTGTGACATTGTGTGTTAAGGTACAGTCGCGGAATGAAAAGGTTTATCACTTTTCGATCTTAAGTCGTAGACATAGAGTTGAAAAGTGAAAAACCTTTTCATTCCGCGACTATACATACTGAAGACCTATAAATATAGTATTGAACATGTCCTTGCTTTGAGGTAATCAATTACTTAATTGGTTTTGCGAATTTGTTCACTAATTCGTTTTAACTTTGGCAACAAATTAGGCATCGCTTTTATTTGACAACCAAGGCTTACTCAAGGGGTCGGCCCTACCATTAGGTTAAAATTTTTAAAAGATGTTGTTTTCAAAGGGTTTTTCATTGTGTGATAAGGAGAAAATGGTACAAATAATTATAATTATTATATTATTATCAGGGATCGAATTTTAGGGTGCAACACGGGTTGAATTATCTCAAAAATTAGGCTAATATTGATAATCCTCACGATTTTAGGATCCAGGTTGCTTACATTAAATACATTTCAATAACATTTTATAATTTAAATCAACTATTTTCATATAATATGTGTATCTATTCCGCCGTGTTGCACCTTAAAATCCGATCACTGATACTTTACAATTTATCGGGCCCGATCTGTCGTGTACCCTTCCTCTCCCTTACCCTCCCTCTACTCCCTAAGAGTCTTACCTTATACTACACCTCTTTATTCGGTTCGGCAGATCGGGCCTTAGAAATTGCAATAATACCGGTTTTAGTTATGTAAGAAAGCATGATAAAATATTGCGGTATTACATGTTCATACCTGTAAAATAACTAATGTGCCCTTTTTTATTTAGAGGTATATTCCAAAACTTGCTTATTTGTTGTCAGGATGAAGATAACGAGTTTGAACACTTCCAAGACCCGGAAGAGTTTGAAGGGTTCCAGGACAGTGTGCCGAGGAACACAGACCAGCCAAAGATTACCATTTCTAAGGTTAGTTTGTATTTTGTTTCTATTGCTTTCTTGATAGTGCAATAAATCTAATATGATACAAAAGTTTTCTTCAAAACTGCATTGAATCTAATACTAGTACTTATTTCAAGTTTTTACACAGTAAACAATATACGGATACAAAACTTCGTAGGCATATCGCATACAGGCCTGCGACTTTGTTTGGAAAGCTTTCAAGAAATCCTTTCTAGTGGAGTTCCACAAACATTTGTGCGTGGAGGGATTTGTGACTTTTTTAAACAAATGTTTTGATATTTTAAATATTAACTTGTCAGGCTCGCGGCGTATCTTCTCGGGTAAGCAGAACGGTAAAGGTTTCTAGGTAGTTCTGTTACCAAAGGTGAATTGGCTCAGTTGAAATAGTAAAAACTATACTAAACTCTGTAACCTAATTAAAGCCCAAAAATATAACCTCATTCGCTTACTTTTAGCTTGTTTCTCTGAATAAAAGTAAATGAAATTGCTGTCATATGTACATCAGAGGATAAAAATACCTGTAAATATATCATATTAATGTGGTTTATTTTTAAAAATACCACAAATATAGTACGATTTTTTTCGGAATTGTCGGTAGAACTCCTTGTTAAGATTCCGACATGTTAAAAAAAATACCACTACACGAAACCGGTGAATGGTTTAGGTTATGTTTTTGGAGTTACAGAGTATATAAGTAGAGCAGGGGCACTTCGTGTTGACCAGCGGACACCAACTTTGTACTGTGATTATTTAGGATACCATATAGTACAAACAGCAACACTCTTAACTGTACATCAGTGGACCTTATTACAAAAGGCATAAGGTCCACCGATTGGCAGTTAACAGTGTGGGCGATGGTACCATGAGCTCGATTACTATGTGTGCTAGAAGACATTTGTGTTTTAAGCTAATTTATTTCTGTGTGACTGTTTTTAATGCTTGTTTTAATTAAATAAATAAATAAATATTATAGGACAATCTTACACAAATCAACCTAGTCCCACGGTAAGCTCAATAAGGCTTGTGTTGTGGGTACTAGATATATATAATTGATAGATATATATATAAATACTTAAATACATAGAAAACATCCATAACTCAGGAACAAATATCCGTGATGAACACACAAATAAATGCCCTGACCAGGATTCGAACCCGGGACCTCCTGCTTCATAGGCAGGGTCACTACCGACTAGGCTAGGAGGCCGTTCAATTATTATGATGTACAGGAATAATACTTAAAAAGCTTGAATCAATTAGCTTTAACTTTTAGTGCTAATATTTTTTTTAATGCTGCACAATAGAGGAATACAAAACACAATCTTACTAAGTAATCTTGTCATACAGACCTCATAATACTCTCATAATCATGAACACATTAAATAATGTTTAAAACAGGTCACTCACATAATTGTAATCGAATTTCACTAAATATGTTTCGATCGATATTGTGTCCTCGCTATAGGAAATTGAGTGTGGACGTGCCTCGCCCCAAGCATTGCGGCCGCACGTGCTTTTGCCTCGGCCGAGACACGTCCACACTAGCCGAGCTGCCTCGCAAGGCGGTGCCTCAGGTGTGGGAAGTATTTTCTAGCAATAAAAAAAATATAAAAAAAGCACGCAGACTTGTTTAGCGTCATTCGACCGAAATTACATGAGTGACCCGTTATAAATATTATTTAACAAGAAACTTCATTTTTCCATGTGTGCTATCAACTACCTGAGGCTATAAAACAGACTCCCGATGGCAATGGCGTCCAATGATTACACTTCGTGTCTATTCAGGTCCCCATCATGGTGCGGCCCCGCTGGGACGCGTACTGGTTGGAGGGCGCGCTCTGCTGCCTGCTGGCCGGCTACGCGCTGGCGTACGCCGTCGGCCGTGCAAAGAATACCTCTATAGCTACTAACTTCCTTAAGCTGCACAAGCCGTTGTTAGACGACAACTTTACATTAGTCGGTGAGTGAACTGGACATTATGTGACTCACTTTGTGAGTGACCCAATCGCTGATTAATTCTAAGCGTGTGACCCGTCACAGTCCGTGAGTGACCGATACAGTGAGTGGCTGGTATACTAGTGGGTTCAGACACGCGTACTGGTAGGAGGGCGCGCTCTGCTGCCTGCTGGCCGGCTACGCGCTGGCGTACGCCGTCGGCCGTGCGAAGAATACCTCTATAGCTACTAACTTCCTTAAGCTGCACAAGCCGTTGTTAGACGACAATTTTACATTAGTCGGTGAGTGAACTGGACAGTATGTGACCCAATCGGTGATTAATTCTAAGTATGTGACCCGTCACAGTCCGTGAGTGACCGGTACAGTGAATGGCTGGTATACTAGTGGGTTCAGACGCGCGTACTGGTTGGAGGGCGCGCTCTGCTGCCTGCTGGCCGGCTACGCGCTGACGTACGCCGTCGGTCGTGAGAAGAATACCTCTATAGCTACTAACTTCCTTAAGCTGCACAAGCCGTTATTAGACGACAATTTTACATTAGTCGGTGAGTGAACTGGACAGTATGTGACCCAATCGGTGATTAATTCTAAGTATGTGATCCGTCACAGTCCGTGAGTGACCGGTACAGTGAATGGCTGGTATACTAGTGGGTTCAGACGCGCGTACTGGTTGGAGGGCGCGCTCTGCTGCCTGCTGGCCGGCTACGCGCTGACGTACGCCGTCGGTCGTGAGAAGAATACCTCTATAGCTACTAACTTCCTTAAGCTGCACAAGCCGTTGTTAGACGACAACTTTACATTAGTCGGTGAGTGAACTGGACAGTATGTGACTCAGTTTGGGAGTGACCCAATCGGTGATTAATTCCAAGTGTGTGACCCGTCACCGTCCGTGAGTGACCTATACAGTGAGTGGCTGGTATACTAGTGGGTTCAGACACGCGTACTGGTAGGAGGGCGCGCTCTGCTGCCTGCTGGCCGGCTACGCGCTGACGTACGCCGTCGGTCGTGCGAAGAATACCTCTATAGCTACTAACTTCCTTAAGCTGCACAAGCCGTTGTTAGACGACAACTTTACATTAGTCGGTGAGTGAACTGGACAGTATGTGACTCAGTTTGGGAGTGACCCAATCGGTGATTAATTCTAAGTGTGTGACCCGTCACCGTCCGTGAGTGACCGATACAGTGAGTGGCTGGTATACTAGTGGGTTCAGACGCGCGTACTGGTTGGAGGGCGCGCTCTGCTGCCTGCTGGCCGGCTACGCGCTGGCGTACGCCGTCGGTCGTGCGAAGAATACCTCTATAGCCACTAACTTCCTTAAACTGCACAAGCCGTTGTTAGACGACAACTTTACATTAGTCGGTGAGTGAACTGGACATTATGTGACTCACTTTGTGAGTGACCCAATCGGGGATTAATTCTAAGTGTGTGACCCGTCACAGTCTGTGAGTGACCGTTACAGTGAATGGCTGGTATACTAGTGGGTTCAGACACGCGTACTGGTTGGAGGGCGCGCTCTGCTGCCTGCTGGCCGGCTACGCGCTGACGTACGCCGTCGGTCGTGCGAAGAATACTTCTATAGCTATTAACTTCCTTAAGCTCACAAGTCGTTTTTAGACGACAACTTTACATTAGTCGGTGAGTGAACTGGACAGTATGTGACTCAGTTTGTGAGTGACCCAATCGGTGATTAATTCTAAGTGTGTGACCCGTCACAGTCTGTGAGTGACCAGTACAGTGAATGGCTGGTATACTAGTGGGTTCAGACACGCGTACTGGTTGGAGGGCGCGCTCTGCTGCCTGCTGGCCGGCTTGGCGCTGACGTACGCCGTCGGTCGTGCGAAGAATACCTCTATAGCTATTAACTTCCTTAAGCTCACAAGTCGTTTTTAGACGACAACTTTACATTAGTCGGTGAGTGAACTGGACAGTATGTGACTCAGTTTGTGAGTGACCCAATCGGTGATTAATTCTAAGTGTGTGGCCCGTCACAGTCCGTGAGTGACTGATATTCGTACAGTGAATGGCTGGTATACCAATGGGTTCAGACACGCATACTGGTTGGATGGCGCGCTCCGCTGCCTGCTGGCCGGCTACGCGCTGGCTTAAGCCGTCGGCCGTGCTAGAAATACCTCCATCGCTACCAACTTCCTTAAGCTGGACAAACCGTTAGACATCTTTCCAAAATTTAAGTTTATAGACGGAACGTGAGAGCACCAGTAGTAGATTGTACAACAAGTGCATAAAACGTACGATTTCACGCGAGGCGTTTATCCATTCGAGCGAGCTTGCGAGCGAGGATTGATATAAAGTCGAGTTTAAAATGGGTTTTATGGACGAGGGTTACACTCTAATTTTCACTTCAATTGCGAGGAAATTATTTATGGGTAATCGTAAAACAATTTCAACTTGTAACAAAAATATTACAATGAAAACAAATATGGTTACCACCAATTAATTTTTTAATGTTTTTTTTTTTAATTTTCAACATGTGAATTTAGACATAGATACTTGTTTTCTGCCAAGTCATAAAAACATTTCGGGGCATTTCTAAACTATTATCAACTCCTATTTTATTTGATGTCATTTATTTAATTATAGAAAACACGCAATTCAAATAATTATAGCAAGAATATAATAAAAGAACAAGTTTCAGTATTCTACGAAATTTTACTGCTCAATTAAATTGTGCAGTATATTTTGACTCCGTTTGGCTGTTGAGCCACATTCTATTGTAGACTCTACCGCTTCGTTTGGGATTCAATACACGCCCTCGCCGTAAATATTTCATTTTGCTCCCTTGTTAAACAATCTACTAATTTTCTACTCGACGACTGTAATGCTTGAATTGTGATTGTGTAGACCGAACTACTAGCGCATACTTTCCGATAGAGCTTTTATGGTCGCATATTGTGACATCGCCAACGATGGCACAAAGGATTTTCATACAATATTATAACACTGTTGCACGAGCCCGCGCGGCCACGCCGCCATCGCGCGTCGCCGGGGAGGGGCCCGGCACGATCTGCCGGGAGATTGAACTTACTCTATTGTATCGAACTCTATTCTTACCGGCTTGCCTATATTGAGCACTCGTAGAAAAACTATTGTATACAACAGTGACATAATCAAGCTTTTCAATCTCGTACCTTACTTAGGCCACTCAGCAAGCTTCGTGGCCTAAACACGGTACTCGACTGAAAAGCTCTTAATTACGTCACGATTGTATAATAGTAGTTTATGCAACAGTTGTATAAGAGGGGTCAAAAAAGGTGAGTGGCGTGGGTAACAATTTTCGCCTAGGCGAAAATTGTTAAGAAAAACGCCACCAACATTTTTTTACCTACTTATACGACGTTGCATACAATACTTTTTCTACGAATACACTTACTTTTACATAAAATGCGAAATTGAAAACTTCATGGATATCGCAGTTATTTTGTCAACATAATCAACAATCGTTTAAGTTTTACCTTTTAAAACACTATTTTTCAATAATACTAACATTACTAACACAAATACACACCGTCGTTATTTGATCAATTATTAAAGAGCTACAGAGATTAGTAAAAAATACTTAAATTACTTTCAAAGTTTGCAATTCGCCCCAACAAACGAACGGGAAACGTAAAAAAACTACGAAGTAGTTGGTGTGGTTCCTTTAATTTTTTCTTTTTTAAAGTTTTTTTTTCTAAAAACTCTTGCGTTTATTTAGGTTTCTTAGGTTGGCAGTAATTTATTTTTTCTACTCCTGTACTTTTATCTGTCATTTATACATTCGTCAACACCTTTATAAGAACATAGATAATACACTCGATGAATTCTATCTAGTCTATTCCCCAAAATAACACTTGTTCTATAAAAGCGCCAAAATAGTATCGCGAAATCGCGTGCAAACACGACTATTAATATAAAATAAATAACTGCCAACCTAAGAAACCTAAATAAACGTAGCGTTTTTAGAAAAAAAAAACATTAAAAAAAGAAAATACAAAAGAACCACAGACCTACTTCGTAGTTTTTTACGTTTCCCGTTCGTTTGTTGGGGCGAATTGCAAACTTTGAAAGTAATTTAGGTATTTTACTAATCTCTGTAGCTCTTTAATAATTGATCAAATAACGACGGTGTATTTGTGTTAGTAATGTTAGTATTATTGAGAAATAGTGTTTTAAAACGTAAAACTTAAATGATTGTTGATTATGTTGACAAAATAACTGCGATATCCATGAAGATTTCAATTTCGCATTTTATGTAAAAGTAAGTGTATTCGTAGAAAAAGTATTGTATGCAACGTCGTATAAGTAGGTAAAAAAATGTTCGTGGCGTTTTTCTTAACAATTTTCGCCTACGGATCAAATTGTTACCCACGCCACTCACCTTTTTTGACCCTCTTATACAACTGTTGCATAAACTACTATTATATTAACAGTCGTGTTTGCACGCGATTCCGCGATACTATTTTGGCGCTTTTATTGAACAAGTGTTATTTTGGGGAATAGACTAGATAGACTTTTCATCGAGTGTATTATCTATGTTCTTATAAAGGTGTTGACGAATGTATAAATGACAGATAAAAGTACATGAGTAGAAAAAATACTATTGTAGTCCTTCTACCACATGTATTTTGTGATTGCCAGGTGAGACGGGTAGCGACGTGGTGTGCGCGGGCGAGGAGCGCGGCTGGCGGCGCGAGGCGGAGCACTGCTTCACCATGTGGTGCAGCGGCCGCGTGTGCTGCGAGGGCATGCTGCTCACTTTGAAACTCATTAAAGTAAGACAGATTTTTTTTTCAACAGACTTCAAGAATTCGAAGAAAGAGGTTAACAATTCGTCGGGATCTTTGTTTTTGCTATTTTTTTATTATAATTTTATGTATGTTCACCGATTATTCGAAGACGGCTGGACTGTTTGGAAATTTATTTTTTTGTTTGAAAGAGTTCGTCCCATTGTAACCAGGTCAGGATCTGATGATGGGATCCTGGAGAAATCGAGGGAACTCTTCAACTTTTATAGTGATTTAAGTATTTTTTACAGCAACTCGAGCATTTGCTTTTGGAAAGGTGGAGTTTAAGTGAAGTTGGTTCTTTTTTGTTTAAAATTATTAACATGTCAATTAATGACGCAGATCTTCTGGCTATTTGTCGAGCTCTTAAGTAGCTAGTTGGACATAAAAAAAATTAGACGTACATATGTATCTTTTATGTAGGTTCGATTCAGATTAAACAACTAGAGTCGGCGCGCGCGTTACTAGAGTTGAAGTAATTTGAATCTTGTACAGTCAAGTGTAAAAATATGGGTGTACTCATCTTACTCAAAAATATGTCCCAGTATCTTAAAAACTTGCTAATTGACAAACACTAGTTTGTTTTTTGGCACCCTACATACGTATATATACATTACTATACATGGATTTAACATATTAACATATTTATACAGAATGAGACTTAAGTTGGCGTGTTTATCCCCAATAAAGAATTGATAGAAGATATTTGTTTCAGCGTCAAGACCTCGTGCACGTGATCGTGGGCACGTTCAGGAAAACGCCGGACACACTGCAGGCGCGCATCGAGCTGGGCAAGGACGACAGCGACCCGTTCGTGCTCTGTATAGCTCAGAAAAAGATCGCCACCCGTCTGTCTAAGGAGATGCAGGACTTGGTACGTGTACTTGCCTGAGCTTTTTTGCGTTGAATTCCTCCTATTTAGGGTTCCGTACCTCGTGAGGAAAAAACGGAACCCTTATAGGATCACTTTGTTGTCCGTCCGTCCGTCTGTCAAGACCCTTTTTCTCAGGAACGCGTGGAGGTATCAAGCTGAAATTTATATCAAATACTCAGGTCTACTGTCCCTTGGAGCTGTGAAAAAATCAAACTTCTAAGCCAACGCAATCAAAAGATACAGCCGTTTATGCCACAAATTATCGAAACTCGCAAGGGAATCAAAACCTACAGGGTACTTCCCGTGAACTCAGAATCTTGAAATTTGGTACGAAGCAACGTCTTATAGCACAGATAAAGGAAAAATTGCGAAAACCACATTTTTAGTTACATTATATAATAAAAATATTTTTAATAATGTTAAAGTTACTACCCCTTTCCTCACTAACGCGTAGCTATGACTCGATTGTCGTGATGGGTGAACTTTTACTTATATACCTACAGGTTGTTTGCACGGAACCCTCGGTGCGCCAGTCCGACTCACACTTGGCCGCTTTTTTTTGATCTCCTTATGGGTTGATTTTCGTGATAAATTTATATTATGGCCTGTCCTTCCCTGGCTCAAACTGTCTCCATACCTAATTTAATTTAAATCAGTGTAACGGTTCAAGCATGAAGAGATAACGAGGTTGCTTTCATATCACTACATAGTATAAAACAAAGTCGCTTTCCGCTGTCTGTCTGTCCCTATGTATGCTTAAATCTTTAAAACTTTGTAACGGATTTTGATGCGGTTTCTTTATATAGATAGAATGATTCAAGAGGACGGTTTATATTTATAATACTTGCATAACATGGTAGAGAAACACTGATAATTTTAGATGTTTCTAATGTGATTTCTAAACACAATTTTTTGCGCTTACATTGCAAACGCTGGCTGAACCCTACGAGATAGATTAAAATAATGTACTACAGTATTATACACCTTAAAAAGGTCTACAAAAAAGTCCGCGATGGTATATGTCTATCTCTTAGGAATAACCCACAATAACCATTTTTTATCCCGTGCGAAGCCGGGGCGGGTCACCAGTTTAATATATTGTAAGGACTGTATTGTAGCATTTTCTTAACCCGTATCTTTATGTGTTAGAGCGTGTTCTGCCCGGAGCGGCGGCCGGGCGACAAGCACGGCCTGCCCTCCTCCCTGTCCGTCATGTCGGAGACCGGCGAGGCCACCGCCGCCATCTTGGACGCTCGAGTGACAGCTGCTCTAACGCAGTACCACGAGTACATACAGTACATACACATATCCGACAAGTACGCGGGCGTCAAGCAGATGGAGTGAGTATACTGTTGTTATTGTGATACTGTAAATGTCGACTGGAATCGTGGAAGTCCTGGCGTTATTCCGCCATTCTGTGCAGCGATCAAATACCGGCTTTTGCAAAAACCACAAATTAGCCCAATGTTTTGAAATACTTTATGGTCGCAATGTAGGTAGGACTCAAATAGTTATTTAGCTAAGGACTCAGTATTATTACATCCCATTATTAACTACTGAACCAAAGAATGGAAAGTAAGGTATGAACCGGCAGGTGTTTTCGTATCGTGAAATCCGGTATCCGATCATCGAGTGTGATTCAGGCTAGACCTAGATTTGGGGCGATTTTGGAGACTTAAAATCTCAAACAGAAATTTAGTTTGGCCGTTCTCAGCGACATTTTGATGAAAGGGTTTAGCAGGCTAAGGAAGGACGTGTGGCCCCTGTGAGGAATAGTTGAATTGGTAAATGTCAATTGTTTATCGCCTCATAACTAGTAATCACTCCAACTTTCAGCCCTCTATCTTGAACTGTCACAGAGATAATGTCAAAAATGTATTTTTTTTTTTAAATTTTTCGAACTCGTATATCTCCTAATCCATAGCACCTAAAGCATTGAAACAAAATCACAGCTACGTAGTTTGAGTGGGAGTATACCCTATAATTTTATTAATATTTTATACGTGAAAAATAAAAGAAATAAATGTCAATTTATTTTTTGACAGCTCTTTCCAACACGTTTTTTCGAAAGTACAATTATGAAAAAAATCATATAAATTGCTTATAGTATTAGTTACTAGCATACAAAAACTCAATTGATTATATTTGGTGCAACATACTGTAAAAAAAAAACTAACGAAAGTATTCAAGTATCAAGAGTAGGCTTCTGAACTGAAACTTCGTTTTTAAGTTTTTTGTTTGTTGCCTAGCAACAAAGGGTGTATTGTTTTTAATTTGACGTATGACTGTCAAAAAAGGTCACTGAACTACTGCTGTGTTAGCATTTGTAACTAATTTTACTAACTACTAAATCAACGAAACGACGGATGTGCTATATGTTTATTATTTTATAAACAAAATTAATTGGTTTCATTATAGTACACGTATTAACATAACGAAATAAATAACTCATTAGAGCAGATATCACAATATAAGTCACTTAGATAATGACTATCGTAATATTCGTCATCCCAGGTATAGGACAATGTTATCCTGCAGTCATCGCAATATCCTTTTAACATAATATTTTCGTCAGAGAGCGATATCTCAATATCTGGTAAAGACTGTAAAAACAGTTGCTTCGCTATTAACCGTGGCAAGTTGAGCCGAAATATTTTTGATTTTATGATTTCCATCTGAAAGAATGTATATACATGAAGTTTCTGTTTTATTTTATTTACATTTAAAGCTTACTCTCGCCATTATGGAAAAATCGGACTCCTCTTCTACATAACGTGTTGTATATTCCCTTAAACAATCCACTATTATGTTAAATGTGCTAGCGTATAAACTAAGCGTTTGTCGATTCCGAGTAACATAACATTAGACATTATGATTTATTAGGTATGAGCTATCTTTAAATTATACAATACTATTATACAATTTATACGCTAGCACATTTAACATAATAGTGAATTGTTTAAGGGAATATACAACACGTTATGTAGAAGAGGAGTCCGATTTTTCCATAATGGCGAAAGTAAGTTTTAAATGTAAATGAGTTTTGCCGCACGCTACGCGTACGGTAAAACTCGCATTATGGCCAGATGGAGACGTAAAATTTTGTACTCACCACGGGCAGTAAAAAAGGAAGCCCTCTATCGCATATTTACAACCCTCGCCTGCGGCTCGGGTCACAAATACCTGCGATTTCGGGCTTTCTTTCTTTTACAGTCCTTGGTAAGTAATGTACTATTATAAAATAATAAACATATAGCACATCCGTCGTTTCGTTGATTTAGTAGTTAGTAAAATTAGTTACAAATGCTAACACAGCAGTAGTTCAGTGACCTTTTTTGACAGTCATACGTCAAATTAAAAACAATACACCCTTTGCTGCTAGGCAACAAACATAAAACTTAAAAACGAACTTTCAGTTCAGAAGCCTACTCTTGATACTTGAATACTTTCGTTAGTTTTTTTTTTTACAGTATGTTGCACCAAATATAATCAATTGATTTTTTGTATGCTAGTAGGTAATACTATAAGCAATTTACATGATTTTTTTCAAAATTGTACTTTCAAAAAAACGTGTTGGAAAGAGCTGTCAAAAAATAAATTGACATTTATTTCTTTTATTTTTCACGTATAAAATATTAATAAAATTATAGGGTATTCTCCCACTCAAACTACGTAGCTGTGATTTTGTTTCAACGCTTTAGCTGCTATGGATTAGGAGATATACGAGTTTGAAAAAAAATGTTAAAAAAATACATTTTTGACATTATCTCTGAGACAGTTCAAGATAGAGGGCTGAAAGTTGGAGTGATTACTAGTTATGAGGCGACAAACAATTGACATTTACCAATTCAACTGTTCCTCACAGGGGCCACACGTCCTTCCTTAGCCTGCTAAACCCTTTAACGTTTTTCGAGCATTATTAATACATTTAAATAACAACTACAATTGTATTTTAAGAGGATTAACAAATGTTTCTTTTCACGTCGGTTTTCGAGAAAACATTGTGACAGTGTCCTTTTTTTTTATCAAAGACAGTGTTAAGTTTTACCACTCTTGTCACGGTGTTTTGAAAATATATGTTTATTTTAAAATATATACTAGCAAGATGAATTATTGACAGATAGTTTTGTATTAATTAGATAGAATAGAAAATAGATGTCATATACTTCAGAAAAAGTGACCAAACCCTCCGGTGTCCGAGGCCAGATTTGAACTGGCGTCTTCAGCTTTCGCGGCTTCGCGGGTTTAGATAGAATAGATTTGGACACTTGTTTCCTTTAAAAACATTTTTATACATTTTCAAACTGGACTGGACCAATATGTTCTAGTGACGTATCCCTAACTTTCGGGCGCAGAAAAGGCATGTTTTATTATTCTGTATGTTTTTGACCCCTCATTTTTTCCTTCAGAGAGTCTGCAGCGACGAAACCTCCCGACACTGAACGTGTCCTCATAGTTCAGGTGGCGCTGGGACCGGACGGCGGTGGTGCGGAGGTCAGACCTCTGCTGCTTCTCATCTTCCATCTGTTGGAGAAGGTCAAACGCACCCGGCTTAGCAAGGAGGTGAGTGCTGTCATATTTTCATGTACGAGTATATTGGTAACCACAATACAGGCTTTGCCTAATGTGGATACCACTGTATCTCGACTCTGCTAATCATAAATTAAGAAACCTTCATTGTATGATGCCCTATATTGGGAAATAAATTATTTTTTCACGCTACTGTTCGGAAATGTGACAAAAGATGGTCAAAATCCAAGCTGGAAAGTAAGCATTTGCTGTAGCACCTGAACCACCACTACAGCAATGTTATTGTAGCGATGAAATGTCATTAGTTGGAAAGTATATTGTCCAGTTATGTCATTGCAGTCATTAAAAACATTAAAAGGTCATTTTTGGCACAACTTTATGTTTCAAAAATAAAATAAGGTTGTTTATCGGGCCAACTACCTGTTTAAAAAAAAAAGAAACGTCAAAACCATTCATTCGCCCTTAAGGCGTTTTTACCTTTTTAGCCGTTTGTGGTTTTCCATCAAAAACGCCTCTAAGTAATGAGTCGGTTTGTAGCAAACAACAGAAAAACGCTTCTTGAAAGTGAAAAAAAAAAGTAAAAAGGCGGGAATGAAATACTGAATTGGATATTCAATTAAACCATTTATATTATTATGACAAATGTTTTTTTTTTATTTCCTCACAGTAGTCGTGAAAAGCACTATGTAATATCTCGGCCGAAAGCGCTATAGGTGGACTCGTATCTACGAGGGCCTCCCATGGCGGGTAGGCCCTCGAACTAACTCGATCCACCTATAGCTTACTTTCAAGCCTCTACAACAATGTACTATTATTCTTATTTATATTGGACCCGAGTTTGCCCTTAAACTACGAATGTCGTCTCGCCAAGTGTGGTAGAGCACAGCTCAGTCAATGTCATCCTGCTTAAATCTGGAGCAGAGACCGACTGAGGAAGAAGTTTAGCTTATGTTCTTGTTTGTTTTCTGTATTAAATGAATACAGCTGAATGAATGAAAAAATATTTACAAGTGAAAAAAATGTTCTCTATAAATTAATTTTGTATTAAGCAGAAACGTCTACAAGCGAAAATTTAAATTTTATAATTGAAAGAAAAATGGAAAATTGACCGCGTCGAGCAGGATGCGAACTTGCGACCTTTCGGAACACCGGTCCGATCGCTCTGACCAACTGAGCCATCGACGCTTACTCAACCTCGGTGAACAGTTGGTCAGAGCGATCGGACCGGTGTTCCGAAAGGTCGCAAGTTCGAATCTTGCTCGACGCGGTGAATTTTTCAAATTTTCTTTCAATTATAAAATTGAGATGTTTACTATAATTGTTAATTTGAACAGGCATTGGCGAAATGCGAGAAGCGTCGTCAGAAAGTGGCCGAGGCGTGGCTGCGCGGCGCGCACGCGGCCCGCCAGGAGCAGGCGGCGCAGCGGCGCGAGGAGAAACGCAAGCAGGAGAAGGAGAAAATACTGGCCGTGAGTATACGGAGCACGGAGCGCCCTTCTACCCCACCAGTGCCACCGAGCATGACGTTACGACGTAATAGTATTTTACGTCACACCTGGCCATAAAGTGAGTTTTACCGCACGTTTCGCGTCCGGTAAAACTCGCATTATGACCAGGTGGAGCGTAAAATTGTGTACTCACCACGGGCAGTAAAAAAGAAAGCCCTCTATCACATATTTACAACCCTCGCCTGCGGCTCGGGTCACAAATACCTGCGATTTCGGGCTTTCTTTCTTTTACAGTCCTTGGTAAGTAATGTACTCTATAAAATCTACACCAATATCATAAATCCTCTATTCCGCGTTCGGAAACCGTATGTAATTACCACCATTATTGCAACCAGTAACGTAACATCTCTGACAGTGTGGTAAAAACGTATGAAAATCCATTACCCACGGTAACGTTACCAAGATCCGCGCTCTCCCCGACCGCCGGCACGCGCCCGCGCGACCGCCGACACAGTCGAGTTGGTCATGGCGGTGCAATGGCGGTCATTCTACTGGTTTCCGAACACTTCATTTAGGATTTATAATATGTGTGTAGATAAAGCAGTGTATGCAACTGTACGTAAATAGGCCTTATTACGTAACAGTTACATAAACTACTATTGTGGGCTCCATACTAGGGCTGGGTTCCGAATCACGCTCAGAGCGCGCTCGCGATTGGGCCGATTCACGCTCATAGCGCTTACATGAGATGTGGTGACCACAGGGCGGACACGTCATACTACAAAACTCGTTGCACACGCTTCAATATGTGGGTGCGTCTTAGGCACTGGTCCCACCGCGGGCGAGTAACGATGAGCTATCGGCGATTTTCTCGCCCAAGAAACGAACAAAAGATAATCGTTCCCGTGTAAATAAAAGAGAGAGATGTATATTTATAGTTCATCGCAGTGTGAACAGCCAGTGTTGAACTATAAATATATATCAGTCTCTTTTATTTACAAGGAAGCGATTATCTTTTGTTCGTTTCTTGGGCTAGAAAATAGCCGATAGCTCATAGCTTACTCGCTCGCGGTGGGACCAGTGTCTTAGGGCATTGTTTCCGCTGTCGCCAATGACGTTTGACATACACCGCCATTTTGCTTTTTATCGATGCGCTGCCAAACTGACGGATTAGCCTACTAGTTCCCTACCACCCGGCCGCCGCGGGGTGAGGTAATTCCGATTGGGGCGGGGCGGAGCGTGGCCATTTTGTAGGAAATACTATTATTTATTATGTGGTTGTGACGACATTGATGACGTCATAGGCGGCACTCACGGTGCTCATACTCCCAGGGGTAAGCACCTTGAGCGCTAACGTCAAGTTGACGTTTGACACGTTGGCTGTGTTCCGAATCACGCTCAGACCGCTCATGACCGGTTCCTAAAACCGGTAACATTACATCACTCACGCGGCCTTGAGTGAGTTGAGGACGCTAACTGACCGACCGTCAGCACTGTAAACATTGTTAGCGTGATTCGGAACAACCTAAAATTCAATCACCATAGACGAATTACCCCGTTCCGGCTGCTTTTTGTCTATGGTCGACTGAATTCCGCTCAAGTGTGTGGGGCCCCTAAGACGGTCATGAAACAAAGATAACTATCATAATGATCATAAATGACATTTTTGAAAGCAAATTGTATCTAATCAATATATATATTTTAACGGCCTCCTAGCCTAGTCGGTAGTGACCCTGCCTACGAAGCTGGAGGTCCTAAGGTGCTGGCGGTTCCTCGAGGTCCTCAAATGTCAAATAGTGTGGACAATAAAAAGGGGACCTCTAATCAACATACACACCAAATTTCAAAACTGACCGGCGGATTTCGATTTTTGTCGTATTTTGATTGTGTTAATGGGCCTAGGTCGATTTTTGTAAAATTGTCCTATAATATTTGTTTATTTATTTAATATTTATTGTGTATTGGCAGGAGGACGACCCAGAAAAGCAGCGGCGCTGGGAGCTGAAGGAGCAGAAACGCCAACAGAAACGCAAGACCCCCAAAATGAAGCAACTCAAAGTCAAGGCGCTGTAGGCGGGTTGCTATTTAATTTTAAGATACAATACTCAAGTCAGATTTTCTGTATGATTCTAGCAAATCAGGAATACACGGGATTGTCTTCAGTTGTAAACACAGATTATCTAAAAATTTGTTACTATAAAAGTTTATTTTTCATTGACAAAAGTGTTAAAAAACAGAAAAATAATCATCGACATAAAAGGCATAAATAAACGAAATAAACATGCGTTTGTACGGGCCAGCTTCCGGAATGCTCTTAGATGGGAAAAGTAATGCGTAACGTATGCGGAATGAAATCTGGACAAAGTTTTGAAGACGTAAAAAGTAAGTGAAGAAATAAACTCAAATTTTATATAAATGCGAATTGAAAGCTTATACATCTGTTAATTAATTCCGTACTTTTTTTTTTTTTAATGGGCAATGGATTCATTATCTTAAAATTATGGTTAATCGAGGAGAACAACGTCGCGAAACAGTATGCAATTTCTACAGTATTAATTCCCTATGGCTGAAAGCGAAGACCGTGGAAAATGTTGTGGAAAAGGGATAGAGCTAAAGAGCTATTTATAATATTTTTGCGTCCTTTTTCTTTACAAAAATTGCCACAAGAAGGCCTGGTTCAGGGAAACATTCCAGCATTAGCCAGTTTGCTGAGAGAGATCGATTAAAGAAAATGACAGCCCGCCGAGTCACAAAATCTTATAGAGAACTCGGGAAGGCGTTCAAATGTGGCAGTAAAACTGTTTTAAAATATCTTGAAGACATTAGTATCAGTTAACAATTAAGAAAAGTTACGCCCATCGTCTCCAAAAATTAAAAAAAAAATAACCGAAAATACGGCCACGTCGTTTGGTCAAAAAATGTAAAAACACGTGTTTTTTCATTTTTGGATTTTTTGAATGACTAATATTATGTTGTTTAAAATAGAAAATCGTGTCAAGTTAACTATTATTTTGAGAAGACCAATAATCTTACGGTCAAGAATGTGAAAAATGTCAAGTATACGAATCTTCCTTAAAAAGTTATCCGATGGAAGATAAATTTAGATCTTAAAAAATCTGTACATTGTTGTTGGCGACAGCGATGGACATAAACTACCACAACTTTCGTTTGAAACCTCGCATTGATGTAAACTTACTCTGGCGTTTAATGTGATTAAATACATTATTAAAAACCATGAAATATTATAAAATTAACTATGTTATATTTATTTTATAAGAAATTGAATGTTGTCCAGATTTCATTCCGCATACGTTAATATCGTAGCCGCGAATAATTCGACAACTGAAGTTACCGTTTAAAAACTTAGTTTATCGGATAAGGCTGCCTTTCCACTGAGGCGCAGACAAACGGGTTGATTCTCACACGTCTCTTCTCGTCTCCGCCTCAATGAATAGGCAGCCTAATAGGTACAGTCAGCAACGAAAAAAGATTACAAAAGTAACATAAATTTTGCCTCAAACCTTCGAGAAAGAAAGGAGGTACAAATTCAAAAAAGATTTACTGAAAATATGGCTCGTGAAAATTTGTAACCAGAGAAAGTACCGCACGAGTCGTTCTAGCGGCAGCATTATGAGGCCGTTCTTTTGGGCTGATTGTGTATCCCTGGTATTATTTGATCGGTGCCTCAAACAAGTAAAAGAGGCGCTGTTCAGTAACTTATATAATATTTATATGTCTAGCCTTTTGTAATCTTGTTTCGTTCGGCAACTTTCGTTGCTGACTGTACGTAAAGCGCCATATATTAAAACTCAAATTCGTGGCTAAAATATTGAGCATTTATTATCTCTAGTAGGTATGTGAGGCATATAGTGCAAATGGCAATGAACAAAACAGACACGTTTTCAAGATTAAAAAATTCAGTGTACTTCAGTCCTCCATGCAGCATCTCTTCTAGTATTTGCTATAATAAAATGACTGAGTTTGATCTTGAGTACTGCTATTTCCAGCGAGTCAAATCTGCAACCTCTAACCGTGATCTTTACGCCCGCTTTGCCATTTCGATCAGAAAGCCGTTTGCAATATTAACAAACCGAATCAAAATAACATTGCATTAGAATATTTTTAATATTTCCTATACCTACTATCGAATTTTGCATATAAATAAAGATGATAAATATCCATTGTCGATATCATTATTAACGAAACCGATTGTACTGGTATTGTGAATTATACAAACAACAAAACGTACTGTATCTTTCATTGCACGAGTTAGAATGTAAAACATATTCAAAAGCGATGTAGTTAGTACTTTCTCGGAATAAGCATTGAATTTACTTCGACGGTATCGTAAGGGCGCCCAAAATATCATCAAAGGCGCCTTAATAGGAGCAAAGCAATTTGAACCATGTACCTACACAGTAACGTACGAGAAATGGGCCACATATCCAAAACGGGATTAGTTTAATATTATTAGTGTAGGAATGGAACGTAAGGAGATAGAGTGGAACGGAACGGAAGTGTGAGAGAAGGATGACAAGCGGTGCGAAAGGGACGGGGAGAATGATTTCAATGGTGGACGGTTGCGAGTGTGCTGAAGTTAAATCTGTTTGTTAAAAATAGTTATCATTGTTCAAATAAAACAAGTCTTCATAAATCTTGGTTTTTATTGCGAGGCATATCATAATCCCACATTAGTGTGTTGTCATGGAAACCTATACTGTCGGACGTTTTCAACTAATAATATTAGTCTAATACCGTTCCGGAGGCCCCAGATGGATTTTACATTTAAATAGTCGCGGAAAGCGTAGTGCTGTAATTTAAATACGGTATCTGTAATAATAATAATAAATATTCTTTATTGTGCACCACATGAAAAAGAGGAAAATATACAGCGATACAGTGATAAATCTATGTACTATATATATGTAGAGGGTTCAAATTCCTTTGGCGCACCGGCTGTTTGATGTGAATTGTATATTATTGTGTCTCTTATAATATGGGTTAATTAATAGCGTATTATAAAACAAGTGAATAACGAATTTGTAATCATTATTGTAATTTTAGTTCTATCATTTTTTTTATTAAATCAAGTCATAGACATAATTTTATAGAATTAGTAAGAGTTGTTTTGAGTTGAAATGGCAAATCGGTTTGTGTAGTATTGTGAAGTGTTTCGCTCGAAACACGAGTATTACTGATGTGATGTGTCAAATGCAATATTTTTTTTAAAGTACAGTCGGCTACGGAAGCCGCTAGTAACAATTACTTTTACTTGAAATGTACGTAACCCCATCAGCACGATATCTATAAAAGTGTAAAGTCGACTACAAACAGATGTATCCAGTTTTGGACCGTATTATAACGCAATAAGGTGAAAAAGTGGATACATTTCTTTGTCGACTGTACTAATCTAGGGGATTTTGTGGCTGACTCGACATTTTTGTTATTTATTTACCTCTTAAGTGTTACTTACCTACTCAGTGAGCTCGATTAAATGAATTTAAGTTGCAATTATATTGTTTTTTCTTTTTGTATTTTTACCCGCCTTATGAAGTCTGGGAGAAGAGAACCTATAGTACTATCTTAACTCTATTCATCCTTTTCAACCGACTTCAAGATTTCGAAGGAGGAGGTTATCAATTTGTCGGGATCTTTGTTTTTGCTATTTTTTTATGTATGTTTACCGATTCTTCGAAGACGGCTGGACCGATTCGGTTCTTTTCTTTTCTTTTTTGTTTGAAAGAGTATACTTCACAGTTGGTCCCATTGTAACCAGGTCAGGATCTGATTATGGGATCCTGGAGAAATCGAGGGAAATCTTCAACTATTATAGGCACACCTATAGTGATTTGAGTATTTTTTACAGCAGCTTGAGCATTTGCTTTTGGAAAGGTGGAGGCTAAGTGAAGTCGGTTCTTTTTTGTTTAAAATTATTTTAACAACTAATGTCTGCCAAACTACGGAAGCACCTATAGGTATAGTGAAAAATGTTTTACCACAGGCCAGGCGAAAATCAATCTTAAATCAATGGCATAAACACTGATATGGAAAAAAAACTTACTACATCATGTCATGGGTACGTCACCAATAGAAGTAGCGCTCATTAGGAGATATGTGACCCGGCTGTGCAGTAACTCGTCAGAGATACCGGTGGCTGTTTTGAGATGTGTAAAATACTCGCTACTGAGTATTTTACACATCCTAGTATTGATACTATCGAGTCCAAAGCGGTGTCTACATCAAATGCGGCAATATCTAGCGAACATGTATGGTGGTGATGCCTCGCGCGGACGTCTGAAAATATGGATACATTTAATATGACAAAGACATGTTTTTATTTTATTTTATTTTATTTATTAGGCACACCAGACAGACAACATTCCATACATTAATAGAAAATTACATGTAAGGTAGGTTTTTTATAACAATGCTATCCAAAATAGGCATGCACAGCACAGATAAAATTGTTATACATACGAGCAAAAACTATCCTAAAACTGAAACTACGAGTATACCTACTTACTAAATTAACTATAGATGAGTGTTTTAAGCAAGTGCTAAATTGTGTTATTAAAAAATATTTAGGTGTGATGGCCAAGAGCATACACGACCTGCCCCCTGAATACCTCAAGCCGTGAGTCAAAAATGTCAATTTGTCTATTTTTTGATACCAAATCATTGTACTGACGACACATTCTAACGATCGGATTGTAGAAAGATGTGTAATTTCTGTAGACTTGAAGGGAAAAAGTGTTAGGAGCTCGGGTTCTGAATCGAGGGGTATTAAATGTGACTAGGGATAATAAACTAGGAGAGTCAATTTTGTGATGGAGAAGTTTGTGAAGAAACAGAAATCCAGAATGAGACGGCGTGACTGAAGGGATGTAATGCAAAGAGTATGTAGTCGCTGTTCATAACTATGGCGCATGAGATCACGTTTGTACCTGTAAGATATATGCTTAAGGCATTTTCTTTGTATCCGTTCTATGTTGTTAGAGTGTACAGAGTAATAAGGCAACCAGACTACGCGCCCATACTCGAGTATACTACGAACTAGACTCTGAAATAGGTATAGTAGACTGCTAGGTTTTTTGAAGTCTCTGGTAACACGAAGGATGAAACCAAGCATTTGGTTGGCTTTTTTAGTGATGTTCTCATAATGGTACCTAAAGTTCAGTTGTTCATCGAACCAAATGCCAAGATCCTTTGCAACCGTCTTACGCTCTAGTTTCTGGCCGGCCAGTTCATAGTCATAGTAAATTTTCTGTTTTTTTGTTAGAAAAGGATATTACAAAACATTTACTGACATTTAGAAACATTCGATTAACATTACACCAATCAGAAATAGTAATTAAATCTTTTTGAAGCTGAGTACAATCATCAATGTTGTTTATTCTCATGTACACTTTCAAGTCGTCCGCATAAAACAGTGACGGACACGAGAGTTTCACCGCCAAATCATTTATGAAGACTAAAAACAGCAACGGTCCCAAATGCGACCCTTGTGGCACTCCAGATGATATGAGCGCAGGAGCGGAAAGAAAACCATTGATAGCAACAAGTTGACTCCTTTTATTCAAGTAGGAACAGATCCATCTGTACAAACTGCCGTGAATACCGTAGAACGCAAGTTTATGGCAAAGTATCTTATGATCTACTTTGTCGAAGGCCTTCGAGAAGTCGGTATAGATTGAATCAACCTGTCCTCTTTTCGCAAAACTGGCACACAAATAGTTTTTATATTCCAAAAGATTTGTGATGGTAGACTTATTTTTAAAAAAACCGTGTTGTTTATCTGAGAATAGTTTTTTAAAATGATTATAGAGATGTATGTATATTAAAGATTCAAAAAGTTTTGCTATACATGATATGATACTTATGGGCCTATAATTTTCGCAACAAGTCTTATCATCGGATTTGTGAATAGGGACAACGTAAGCAGTCTTCCACATTGAAGGGAACGTTCCAGTCGTTATGGACTTATTAAACAATAAACACAGTGGAAGACTAAGTTCTTTCGCACAGGAAATAATGAACGATGGAGGAATACCGTCTGGGCCTGCACCCTTATATTTGTCTAATGATTTAATTTTTTCTATGATAGTTTCTGATGAAATATAAATGCCGCTCAGTGATTCATTACTTATGATTTCCAACGAGGAGATAGCGGCGCTAGACGGAAGAGTTGTAGGAGGTTCAAAAACAGAACTAAAATATGCCGAGAAGAGATTACATATTGCCGATCCATCGGAAGCAGACAGATTGCCATGAGTCATCCTCTTTGGTACCGTTGAAAAGCCCTTTTTGTGTTTTACGTACCGCCAGAAAGCCTTAACATCATCATGGAGTGCATCTTCTACAGACGACATAAAAACCTTGTAGCACCTAGATATCATTGTTTTACTTTTTTTGCGCAAAATTGAGAAAGCGTCATAATCGCGTGGATTACCATATTTTTTATATAATTTGTGAAATCTATGTTTTTCTGCTAGGCAGCGTTTTAATGTATTGTTGTACCAAAGTGGGAAGTTAAGATTCGATCTTTTCTTATATAAGGGAGTGTATCTCTCAATGATGTCAAAGAGCGTCTCGTAGAACAATTTAGTGCATACATTCACATCAGATGACTTAAACAGTCCGTTCCAATCTACCAATAGCAGATCTCTGCGAATCTTGGAAATCTCACACTTATTAAAATTAAACCTTTTTGTACTGTTGATAGCCATATTACGGCCCGTTTGAAACTGCGGAATATCTATTATGATAGATGGATGATGGTCGTCCTGCCTTGTCATTGGTTCAGCACCATAAACCTTTGCATCAATGACGGTAGACAAAACGAGGTCTAAGAAGCGCCCATTTTTATTAGGTATGCTATTTAACTGTTTTAGACCGCACAGGGAAATAAAATCCGATAATAAATGTGCTTTGCGATCTTGAGGACAATGTGGGACCAATTCATTTGAAACAGTTGAGTGCAACCATGTTAGATTAATTGTGTTAAAGTCTCCGATGAATAAAAAGTTATCTCTGTCAGAAGCATTAAGCAGAATATTCTGGCAATTAAAATAAAAAGATTCTAAAATGTTGAGAGGTAAGTCAGGAGGCAGATAGCATACGCATATGTTTAGAGTGTTACATGTATTATTATGAGGCAATATTGTTAGCCAGATATCCTCCGCTGCCGTTTCCCAGGATTCATGGCGGACCGCGGTAAATTTCTTTTTAACAGCTATGAGAGCCCCTCCCCCTTCGACCTTTTTTGACAGAGAGGTATCACGGTCACGTCTGAAAACATTGTACCGGTGGTCAAAAATCTCGCCATCGTACACACTTTTATTTAAATTTGTTGCTGTTAGACATATCAAGTCATAATTACAATTTAACATATTTAGATAAAATTCAGGTAACTTAGATCTAATTCTATTCACGTTTTGATAAAACAAAAATGTCATATTGAAAAGAAGAAGAAAAAAAAAACAATAATTACATGTACCCAAACAAGCAAACATTGAGAAAAAGAATAAAATGTTATAGATATAATATATATATTTTTTTTCTTGAATAAAGGAGTGCTAAATACACATGGTGATTTAGTATAGTAAATAATAAGTAACCTATATACATTGTAACATATTAAATTAACGCACTAACATCTTTAAAATTCCATCTGTAAATACAAACACATAGGCGTTCAAACCCGACAAGACCTAAACGAGGCAAAAAAAAAAAAAAAAAAGGTAAACAAGGTAATTATACTGAATAGCAGTGAAACTGGGTCTGTTTATCTGGAGATTATTATACGAGTATACCTACCTGCTGAATGCTTTCACAGGTCTCGAGTGCAATTATAATGAGCATATATTGTTACCAAATAAATCAGCAGCTGCAAATTTGACTAGCTTGTCGCATGTATCCAAGACTACGCCTTGGTAGAGTTGTCACTACATTTTTTTGTCACATTTTTATCCATATCTTCAGACGTGACTGTACGTACAGTCAGCATCAGAAGTAACTACGCAAACGAAGACGTCAAAGGTCCTTTTTAAAAGGGAATAACAGCTTTTGACGTCTTCGATTGCGTAGTTACTTTTGATGCTGACTATACGTACGCAGTACGCGGTAAAGCGCAAAACACACTTAGCGGAATGCTACTGTCAAACGACATAAATCAGATGATTTGTCTGTGATATGGGTAGCTGAATCCCGCTCGGATGTGTTGCGCCTAATCTGGACATGGCTTAACCCTTTGACCGCCAAAGACGTCAAATCACGCACGTAATATCACGTCCAAAATAAAAACCGGTTTGCCTTGCACGTTCGCGCAAATATATACGACTATAAGTTACTCTATGGCGCTGAAGGCACGATTTTTCCGTCCGACGCTTGGCGGTCCAAGGGTAAAGGCGCTTTGTCTATGGCCTCCACATTAAACTTCAGCTACCAAAGACAATTGTCTAAGCTATGAATTAATGAATTCAGAACTGAATCCAGATCAAGTTTGTGAAGCGCCTAAGGGTCTTAGCTATTTATTCTGTGAGTGAAGTACAAATAGACACTCACAATATGCAATAGCAGTTTACGATAAATGTTTGTAAAGGGTCTGGCCGGACCGCCATAGCAAAATCGCCCCTGGCTGGATTTGAGATATTATTATGCAAGATTATTCGTTTTATTAATACATATACTTTTGGTGAATATTATGCCTTAAATGATTACCGTTTGCGAAAAAAAAATAAAAAATTAGTTTTTTTTTTTTTTTTTAAACCACGTATCCGATTGACTTGTGCTTTGGATATTTTATAGATATATTAGCGATACATCAAATTAAAAAAAATAACTTCCTGACTTTTTTTTAAGTGCATAATTTTTTGAGTTTAAGTTTAAAAAAATTTTTTTAACTACATATGAGTTAGCGACACCCACCATATTTTCATATATATCCGCATTTTAATACTCTATTATATATATTTTTATCAAAAATATTGGTTTGGATCAACAACTTAAAAAAAATTTTTTTTCATAAACAGGGTGGACCAAATTTAACCTTAGTATTGTGTAACACCGGAAGTGGCCCTTTTTTCCTCAATTGAAACTGGTTATTATTAAAAAAAAAAACAAAAATAAGAATGATTTTTTTTCTTGAACTGGTGGGGAATCGAAGCAGACATATATAGCAAAAAAACTAAGTTCAGTTTTATGGTACATACGTTCAAATCTAATCTGCTCATTTAACAATTATAGGTATGTAACTTTACATTCTCTTAATTCTTTCTCCAGTAGGGTAGTCAGTATATGGTTGAGCAAAAAAAATACTGAAGAGCTTTCATATACTTACTAGCTTTGTTACTTTTTATAGTGATTTGTATTGATAGTGTGGTAAAACTTTTAACGAACCAGTTCTAAACTCTATTAAAACTTAATGTATATTTATCCAGCTTAAGTATAGTTTTAGCCAAGCTATTTTTTATTGTATTATGATTTCTTTAGCACTGCTTTTTGAGTTATAAGCCCTATTTCAGTGTAAATAAATAAAATAGACCTAGACATAACCATTACTTTATTTCACATAACATATCATCATAAATTCCCATCCACACGTTTAGAGAAAATCTTTGTTGGTTAGCTCCTTCTTTTGATTTCTTTGGATTTTGACCTTTGGGAGCCCAAAAGTGAAGATTGTGATAGTTTGTTATCCCATCACGGTCGAGATTGGATTCGTCCGTCCACAAAATTCTCTTCAGGTACTCAGGATCTTCAATATCCAAATTGATTAAAAATCTGCAGAAATCTATTCTTCTTGCTGGGTCTCCCTCTTCAATAGCATGTACTGGAGCGTAGTGATATGGATACTGCCGAGCTGAGTGCAGGGTAAACCACACCTTCCACTGAGGCATACCGAGCCGGTTAGCGACTATTCTCGTCGAAGTAGTCCCGTCTGCCCGGAAGCACTGTAGGATTTCTTCTTCTTCAGCAGGATCGTAACGTCGAGCTTATAAACTGAGGGACTCGTTTCTGTAATTTGTACGCAAAGTGTAGTACCTTTTTTTAAGTTATGCTTGTAAATGTAAAAACAAATTGGAGAAAATCCGAAAACTTGTAATTTTAAATCCTTTTCTTTGTAAAATTTTGGCAAGTTTAGGCATGTTTTTTTACTTAACGTAATCACTGGTTCATCAGCTATTAGACAAATGCTTTTTTTGCACCAAATTAAAGTAGTTTATTCACAATTGTTAGTTTTAGGTCGAGAGGCGGATGTTTAAAAAAAAAAACTTGAATAACTTGAAAACCAATGAGTTTTGACCCCTAGTTGACTGGACTTAAATCATTGCAACTGATCTATAGAATAACCCCTTTCAGGGAATACGGCGAATTTCCAATCATCCTGTATGTATCCGAATTATGTATTCGTAATTATGTATTGTAAGGGTTATAATATACAAATAACTTATTTTGACAGTGTTGATCCAAACCAATATTTTTGATAAAAATATATATAATATATAATAGAGTATAAAAATGCGAATATTATATGAAAATATGGTAGGTGTCGCTAACTCATATGTAGTAAAAAAAAAATGAAACTAAAACTCAAAAAATTATGTACTTTAAAAAAAGACAGGAAGTTATTTTTTTTAAATTTGATGTATCCCTAATATTAGAGAATGCTGACTCCAAACACGACTAAAATAAAAAATAGCTTGGCTAAAACTATACTTAAGCTGGATAAATATACATTAAGTTTTAATAGAGTTTAGAACTGGTTCGTTAAAAGTTTTACCACACTATCAATACAAATCACTATTAAAAAGTAACAAAGCTAGTAAGTATATGGAAGCTCTTCAGTATTTTTTTTGCTCAAACTAATACTGAGTACCCTACTGGAGTACCATAAAACTGAACTTAGTATTTTTGCTATATATGTCTGCTTCGATTCCCCACCAGTGCAAGAAAATTAAAAAAAAATCATTCTTAATTTATGTTTTTTTTAAATATTATTATTTAAAAAAAACATAAATTAAGAATGATTTTTTTTTTCAGTTTCAATTGAGGAAAAAAGGGCCACTTCCGGTGTTACACAATACTAAGGTTACATTTGGTCCACCATGTTTATGAAACATTTTTTTTTTTAAGTTGATGATCCAAACCAATATTTTTGATAAAAATATATATAATAGAGTATAAAAATGCGGATATTATATGAAAATATGGTGGCTGTCGCTAACTCATATGTAGTAAAAAAATATTTTAAAAACTTAAACTCAAAAAATTATGTACTTAAAAAAAGTCATCCAGTTATTTTTTTTTATTTTGATGTATCCCTAATATATCTATAAAATATCCAAAGAACAAGTCAATCGGATACGTGGTTTTAAAGAAAAAAATAAAAACTAAATTTCTTTTTTTTTTAATTTTTTCGCAAACGGTAATCATTTACGACATAATATTCACCAAAAGTATATGTATTAATAAAACGAATAATCGTGCATAACAATATCTCAAATCCAGCCAGGGGCGATTTTGCTATGGCGGTCCGGCCAGACCCTTTCAATAATTCAAATAAAAATGCATAGGTATACATTTTAAAGCAATATTTATTCAAATATTAAATAAGAAAAAAATAACAAAATTTGTTAACAAAGTTAAGTATTTCTAAGTCACAAAAGCAATGTGGGTTAGATCTTAATATAGAAATATTCACACAAGTTTATGCCTTAGCTATTTATAAAAGATTGTGTAACAAAATGAGATCTACACAGTCTTAAAATATAACCTCTTCTTTGTTAAAATAATTTAGATATTAAATTCTTTATCTCATCTAAACAACAAAGTACCAGCCTGGAAGAATGAAAGATGGTTTACTCGTAAGTTATAGAATAGAATGCTCTTAATTTAAAACATATTTCTTTTCAATCCATAATGTTAAATTTAAAGTTCCTTATAACTTCATACTTCATGACATAAGCATAAAAGTAGATCATGAAAAGTGTGGCCTAAAATGTACTATATTTGTACTTATCAGTTAGCCCAATGGTCATTATCACAATGCTTTCATTTATTAATAAAAGACTGAATTATGACATAAGGGCAGTGGAGATATAAAACTAAACAAAATATGTTATGTATGTTCACAAAATAAAATAAAATTTACAAAATCCTTCTCACTAACTGTGATCAAAACACTTGGTTACTTATGATCTAATCAGATTGTTTAGATACTACTTTGATTAACACATTCAGTGCCACCTAGTGCTACGCGCTACGCTCGTAGCCCGTAGCCACGTATTTGTCGTAAGTAGCGCGTAGCAGCTACGAAGACAGAACCCGACAGTCAGGTTCTCGGCCCTGAATGTGTTAAAGTATATGCCAAAAAATAAAATTCTATAGATTTAACACTACACCGAACCTCTTATTATAATTAAACAAGCTGCAAGTGCATGGTATGGGATGTGCGTCTGTGACTTAGAAAGAACACAAAATATTTGTTCTTAACAACTCTCATAGGTGGTACTTCTTATTAAAGGTAACCATAAACTGTTAGGATACATCACAAACTCCCAAAGTCAACAAACTCCATAACTTTTATCAAAACAATTACCTAAAATTGGATACAAAATAATTTACATTTCATATCCCTATAATTTGTACCCATTCCAATTTTTTGAGCAATTTTAGTTAAATGCTTAGGAGAGAGGACTCAAACAGACTTCCTTGACAATATAATTAACTCACTGAGGCAATACCATGCAAAATTAACCAATTACACCAAGAAATTACTAGGAACATCAACATACAACACCCACTACTCGTCCATACTCATACAAATACACTGAAAATACAATTTAACATTAAACTTGCATCACATCATACTACTTGTAAATACTATTAGCTACCCGCCGTCATTCCAACTTAGTTTATATTATAATAAAGTGGTGTCACACTATAACGTGGAGGAGAGGTTCGTCATTCATCAACTTGAAGTTTCTGAATGCGCGTTGACACTCCGTCCAGTTCTGGGGTATCTGGAGTAGGCTGGGGTTCCATGGAGATATTGAGGTTCTCGAGGGACTGGCAGCGCTTCGCGGGGCACTTGGTGCTCTCGAACGTGCTACATCCACTAGTAGAAGGCTCCAGAAGGGTGTTTAAGTAGTCGCGGCCGCTCTCGGCCATGTCGGTGGCGATCGCGTCAGAGTTCTCGCTCTTCGTTCTATGCCGCATCGGCAACACGTAAGGGCACAATCTGTTTTTGTTCGCGACTCGCTTCATACAATACCCCACGGTGACATTAGAGACGTAGCGCGTGTTCAGTCGCATCATACCGTAATTAGATTTGGACTCGTGTAAGTAGTCCCGCCGCGCCTCCGTTATAGCGCTCAGCATGCCCAAATCGTGGAGCGCCTTATCCAAGTTGTCCAAATTCATGTGGCAGCGAGGATTCTGCAAACGACGCAGCAACAATACCAAGGCTGTTCGTGACAAGGTTATCTTGTGTCCCAGCTATGCACTTTTACATACACTTTTGTTAATTTCTTTGTATATCATACTGTTTTTCAGTTTGGTTCAATGGACTGACATATGCATTTATTTATTTTTTTAACAAAATAAACATCACAAAAAAGTCATAATAAATAATGACTAAATGACAATAAAAAGGCAATGTTGCAAGTATTCAGAGGTTAAACAATAGGGTAGGGTTACCCTACTTTCTTCATTTCAGAAGCGCACAAAACGAGCAAAGAAATTAGATCATTCTGAAAAAATGGGCTAAATTATAAAAAGAATACTTGCTAATATATATTAATATTCCAAGAGAATGGGGAAGGCCGGTGAAAACTTTTTGTAGAGGGCGCTGTTCCAGATTTCATCATGAAGTTAAATACAATCTGGAGGTCATACTTCGACCACAAAGTGAGGCCGAAAGAGAGGGTAATGTGGGGGGCTGCATCTCATTCTAAGTAGAGTGACCATATGTACTATGATGTATGTGGGATTGGGATAGTATGAAGATAAATATAAAATAAAATATGCTTGTCGTCTAGTAAGTATTGTCCAGAAAGAGAAGTCTCATAGTTCATATGGGAACTTATACATTCTACTGACTTAAGTAGCTGGCCACTTCAGATACGTTGGCGCAGTAGTGAGAGCAGAGAACCCCTCTAATTAGTTTACTATTTTAAACTTATTGCTAGATCCGGGCATCTGGCAGCTATTTATCGGAGGACGTCAGAGTGACAGGCCAGCAAAATATTTCAGTTAATAGGTAAAAACTGTCGAAGCCTATCGCTAATATAATAATAAAAAAACCGGCCAAGAGCGTGCCGGGCCACGCTCAGTGTAGGGTTCAGTAGTTTTCCGTCCGTCACAGTAACTGTCCCCACTTAAGAGTTAAAATAACACCGCCATGTAAGATATGATATGAGCGTTCCACGTACAGCGACATCTACCGGCAAATTAAGTAAACTATTGCGCGCGAGCTTAAAGTATGGAAGATGATTTTTATGTGATAATTCTTTATTGCGTGAACTGATTTTCACCGTTTTTAGGGTTCCGTAGTCAACTAGGAACCCTTACAGTTTCGCCATGTCTGCCCGTCCGTCCGTCCGTCCGTCCGCGGATAATCTCAGTGACCGTTAGCACTAGAAAGCTGAAATTTGGTACTAATATGTATATCAATCACGCCGACAAAGTGGTAAAATAAAAAGTGAAAAAATTTTTTTTATTAGGGTACCTCCCCTATACGTAAAGTGGGGAGTGATTTTTTTTTCATTTCAACCCTAACGTGTGATATATTATTGGATAGGTATTTAAAAATGAATTGGGGTTTCCTAAAATCATTTTTCGATAATGTAAATATTTTCGGAAATAATCGCTCCAGAAGTAAAAAAATATGCGTCCCCCCCCCTCTAACTTTTGAACCATAAGTTTTAAAAATATGAAAAAAATCTCAAAGGTAGAACTTTATGAAAACTTTCTTGGAAAATTATTTTGAACTTGATAGGATGAATAGTTTTTGAAAAAAAAATACAAAATAATTTCTGAACTAAGTTTGTAATTTAACCGTATAAGCAGGTGTTTATTGTACCTGTAATTTCTACAAAATTACAATGAAATGACGTGCTTTCAAATAAAGTAAAAACGGTGAAAATCGGTTCACGCAATAAAGAATTATCCCATAAAAATCATCTTCCATACTTTATGCTCGCGCGCAATAGTTTACTCAATTTGCCGATAGATGTCGCTGTACATGGAACTCTCATATCATATCGTACATGGCGGTGTTATTAACTCTTAAGTGGGGACACTTACTGTGACGGACGGAAAACTACGGAACCCTACAGTGAGCGTGGCCCGACACGCTCTTGGCCGGTTTTTTACTTTATTTGAAAGCACGTCATTTCATTGTGATTTTGTAGAAATTACAGGTACAATAAACAGGTTAAATTACAAACTTAGTTCAGAAATTATTTTGTAATTTTTTTTCAAAAACTATTCAACCTATCAAGTTCAAAATAATTTTCCTAAAAAGTTTTTATAAAGTTCTACTTTAGAGATTTTTTCATATTTTTAAAACTTATGGTTCAAAAGTTAGAGGGGGGGGGACACATTTTTTTTTTTACTTCTGGAGCGATTATTTCCGAAAATATTTACATTATCAAAAAATGATTTTACTAAATCCCTATTCATTTTTAAATACCTATCCAACAATATATCACACGTTAGGTTTGAAATGAAAAAAAACAATCACATCCCAATTTACGTATAGGGGAGGTACCCTAATAAAATAAAAAATCCACTTTTTATTTTACCACTTTGTCGGCGTGATTGATATACATATTAGTACCAAATTTCAGCTTTCTAGTGCTAACGGTCACTGAGATTATCCGCGGACGGACGGACGGACGCACAGACATAGCGAAACTATAAGGGTTCCTAGTTGACTACGGAACCCTAAAAAGTAAAAACATTGCATATCGCTACAGAAAAAAAACAGTAGGTAGGCGACAAACAATACATTAACGTAACATCATTTTGCACTATTTTCCCCCAACAGAAACTCCTGAAAATGATATAATCTTATTAATTACATGATACTGCACTGCATCAAACCTAGAACTGTAAGATATTTATTTCTTAGAACTCGTTTGCATAACACCGATAAACAATTGCCAGATGTCCGCGTCTTAAAATAGGGGATAGTTAGTGTAGCAAACTAAAACTAAGTAAGTACAGGGGGTTCGTGGCTCTAAGAGGCCTTATTCCCAAAATGCGCGTAATTTGCGAAATGCATCATTTTCTTCGGAGGTTATAGCGAAAATGCTTTGTGTTTTTAAATTAACTTTTAATGCATATAAAAGTCCGTTCCTTTATCTAGACGGCCATGGAAAAAAAAATACATTTTTGAGAAAAAAACCTGAAAAACATGGCTTCTCTTGGCAGGCCTCTTCAGAGTTTGCAGTTAGACGTCTGGTTTTTTTTTCAGATTACTCAAATAAAGGGAACCTTTCTTATAACATTTGAATACAATTCAATTCAGTATATCATGTTCAAGACGGCCATGGTAAGAAAAATTGAAGATTCATCTTGGATAATAGACAAAATACCTTCTGAATATTGCAATTTTTTTAATGAAAACAGGTTTACATTTAATTTTTTTCACGGAAGTCCTATAAATATTCTGCCCTAAATATATAAATATATTAAAGTTCAGCTATAGATCTACCACGAAAAAAAAAATCATTACTGTAACGCAAAATTTAAATAAAGTGTAATTTTTTGAAGATGACTCTAAATCGGTTAAAAACTTGACAAAACACATCGCGCCGTCGTCTCTGGCTCAGTATGGAACGAGAGCTCACAGACGACGGACCTGTGCTAAATCGTCCTACGCGCATTACGTAAGTTTGCCAGCTAGATACACTAAGAGGCCACTAAAACGGGTAACCTTGTATGAAATCCCCAACACGTAGTGACCTGTTTCCATTGCCCTATAGTTGCGAGAAGTGCGATGGAATTATAAAGATCCTTGAAATAAAAGATTGAAATATTTACTTTACTATAATATTATTATAGTACATTACTTACCAAGGACTGTAAAAGAAAGAAAGCCCGAAATCGCAGGTATTTGTAACCCGAGCCGCAGGTATTTGTAACCCGAGCCGCAGGCGAGGGTTGTAAATATGCGATAGAGGGCTTTCTTTTTTACTGCCCGTGGTGAGTACACAATTAGCGTAGCGTGCGGTAAAACTCACATTATGGCCAGGTGTGACGTAAAATGATTTTTTATTTGAAAACTAGACAATTTTGTCAATATCGTCATGGTAATCATTTTAAAAACAAAGATGGCGGTCATACACTTTACGGTAAAAACCGTTATGGTAGTCATTTCCGATTAATTCAGGGGTAGATTTCGGAAAAAAGGACGGTTTTAAAATCAAAGATAGCGGAAACGTAAAATTCTGTCAAAATCGTCATGGTAGTCATTTCCGACTAATTCGGGTAAGCAGATATCGAAAATAATGTCTATTTTGAAATCCAAGATGGCGGTCATACACTTTTTTTGTAAAAATCGTTATGATACTCATTTCCGATTAATTCAGGGGTGTAGATTTCGAAAAAAAGGACGGTTTTAAAATCAAAGATGGCGGAAACGGAAAATTTTGACAAAATCGTCATGGTAGTCATTTCCGACTAATTTGGGTGTGCAGATTTCGAAAAATATGTCTATTTTGAAATCCAAGATGGCGGTCATACACTCTTTTTGTAAAAATCGTTATGATAGTCATTTCCGATTAATTCAGGGGTGTAGCTTTCGGAAAAAAGGACGGTTTTAAAATCAAAGATGGCGGAAACGGAAAATTTTAACAAAATCGTCATGGTAGTCATTTCCGACTAATTAGGGTGTACGGATTTCGAAAATCATGTCTATTTAGAAATCCAAGATGGCGGTCAAACACTTTATGGTAAAAATCGTTATAGTAGTCATATCCGATTAATTCAGGGGTGTAGATTTCGGAAAAAAGGACGGTTTTAAAATCAAAGATGGTGGAAACGGAAAATTTTGACATAATCGTCATGGTAGTCATTTCCGACTAATCCGGGTGTGCAGATTTCGAACATAATGTCTATTTAGAAATCCAAGATGGCGGTCAAACACTTTTTTGGTAAAAATCGTTATGGTAGTAATTTTCGATTAATTCAGGGGTGTAGATTTTGAAAATAAGGACCGTTTTAAAATCAAAGATGGCGGAAATGGAAAATTCTGTCAAAATCGTCATGGTAGTCATTTCCGACTAATTCGGGTAAGCAGATATCGAAAATAATGTTTATTTTGAAATCCAAGATGGCGGGCATACACTTTTTTGGTAAAAATCCTTATGGTAGTCATTTCCGATTAATTCAGGGGTCTAGCTTTCGGAAAAAAGGACGGTTTTAAAATCAAAGATGGCGGAAACGGAAAATTCCGTCAAAATCGTCATAGTAGTCATTTCCGACTAATTCGGGTAAGCAGATATCGAAAATAATGTCTATTTTGAAATCCAAGATGGCGGGTCATACACTTTTTTTGTAAAAATCGTTATGGTAGTCATTTTCGATTAATTCAGGGGTGTAGATTTCGAAAATAAGGTCCGTTTTAAAATCAAAGATGGCGGAAACGGAAAATTCTGTCAAAATCGTCATGGTAGTCATTTCCGACTAATTCGGGTAAGCAGATATCGAAAAAAATGTCTATTTTGAAATCCAAATGGCGGTCATACACTTTTTTTGTAAAAATCGTTAAATTTGTCATGGTAGTCATTTTCGACTAATTTGGGTGTGTAGATTTCGAAAATAATGTCTATTTTGAAATCCAAGATGGCGGTCATACACTTTTTTTGTAAAAATCGTTATGGTAGTCATTTCCGATTAATTCAGGGGTGTAGCTTTCGAAAAAAAGGACGGTTTTAAAATCAAAGATGGCGGAAACGGAAAATTTTGACAAAATCGTCATGGTAGTCATTTCCGACTAATTAGGGTGTACGGATTTCGAAAATCATGTCTATTTAGAAATCCAAGATGGCGGTCAAACACTTAATGGTAAAAATCGTTATGGTAGTCATATCCGATTAATTCAGGGGTTTAGATTTCGGAAAAAAGGACGGTTTTAAAATCAAAGATGGCGGAAACGGAAAATTTTGTCATAATCGTCATGGTAGTCATTTCCGACTAATCCGGGTGTGCAGATTTCGAACATAATGTCTATTTAGAAATCCAAGATGGCGGTCAAACACTTTTTGGTAAAAATCGTTATGGTAGTAATTTTCGATTAATTCAGGGGTGTAGATTTCGAAAATAAGGACCGTTTTAAAATCAAAGATGGTGGAAATAAAAAATTTTCAAATTCGTCATGGAAGTCGTTTTCGACTATTTCGGTAACTGTAGATTTTGAAAATAATGTCTATTTTGAAATCCAAGATGGCGATCACACACTTTACTTGTTATTTTAGCCATTTTCGATTAATTCAGGCGTGTAGATTTCAAAAACAAAGTCCGTTTCAAAATCCAAGAGGGCAGAAATGGTCATTCATTTATAAAAATCGTTGTTATTCAGATATGTCGATTTCAAAAACAAATTCTGTTTTAAAATTCAAGACGGCGGCCATATACTTTTTTGTATCCCCAATTGAATCGAAAATGACTACCATAACGATTATCTAGAAAAAAGTGTATGGCCGCCATCTTGGAATTTAAAACAGACCCTTTTCTCGAAATCTAAACACCTGAATCAGTTGAACAAGATTACCATGAAGATTTTCACAAAAAGGTCATCACTGCTATCTCATATTTTAAAACAGTGTTTATTATCGGAATTTACATTGCCGAATTAATCAACAGCGACTACTATAACGATTTTTACTAAAATTGTATGACTGCCATTTTGGATTTTAAAACAGACATTATTTTCTAAATCTACACACGTGAATTAGTAAAAATGACTACCATGACGATTTTTACAATAATTGTCCTTTAACACCCATATTGGATCTCAAATCAGTCCTTATATCGAAATCTACACCCCTCAATTAATCACAAGCGACTACCATAAAATTGTTTTAGAAAAAAAAGTGTATGGCCGCCATCTTGGATTTTAAAATATACATTATTTTCGAAAACTACACAGTACACACCCAAATGAGACAAAAAAGACTATTATAACGAATTTAATAAAATTGTCCATTTCAGCCATCTTGAATTTTAAAACGGTGTCTATTTTCGAAATTTAAATCCCCAAATTAATCTAAAACGACACTCATTCGATTTTCACCAAATAAGTGTGCGAGAGCTATCTTGGATTCAAAAACGGTCTTTATTTTCGAAATCTACTTCCCTGAATTAATCGAAAATGACTACCATAACGATTTTTACCAAAAAAGTGTTTAACCGCCATCTTTGATTTCTAAATAAACATTATTTTCGAAATCTGCACCCCGAATTAGTCGGGAATGACTACCATGACGATTTTGACAATTTTTTCCGTTTCCGTCATCTTTGATTTTAAAACGGTCCTTATTTTCGAAATCTACACCCCTGAATTAATTGAAAACGACTAACATGATGATTTTTACCAAAAAAGT
This sequence comes from Pammene aurita, assembly GCA_947086415.1. NCBI lineage: Eukaryota > Metazoa > Arthropoda > Insecta > Lepidoptera > Tortricidae > Pammene > Pammene aurita. Next base: position 24,342,025 of record OX352308.1, on the reverse strand, counting down.
GTATGACCGCGGTCTTGGATTTCAAAATAGACATCATTTTAGAAATCTGCACACCCTAATTGGTCGAAAATGACTACCATGACGATTTTGGCAAAATTTACCATTTCTGCCATCTTGAATTTTAAAACGGTCTTTATTTTTGAAATATACATCCCTGCAGTAGTCGAAAATGACTACTGTAACGATTTTTACCAAAAAGGTGTATGACCTCCATCTTGGATTTCAAAATAGACATTATTTTCGATATCTGCTTACCCGAATTAGTCAAAAATGACAATGACTACCATGACGATTTTTAAAATAATTGTCCTTTAACATCCATCTTGGATCTCAAATCAGTCCTTATATCGAAATCTACAACCCTGAATTAATTAAAAACGACTTACATGATGATTTTTACTTAAAAAGCGTATGACCGCGGTCTTGGATTTCAAAATAGACATCATTTTAGAAATCTGCACACCCTAATTAGACGAAAATGACTACCATGACGATTTTGACAAAATTTACCATTTCTGCCATCTTGAATTTTAAAACGGTCTTTATTTTTGTAATATACATCCCTGCATTAGTCGAAAATGACTACTATAACGATTTTTACCAAAAAGGTGTATGACCGCCATCTTGGATTTCAAAATAGACAATATTGTCGATGTCTGCTTACCCGAATTAGTCAAAAATGACTACCATGACGATTTTGACAGAATTTTCCGTTTTCGCCATCTTTGAATTTAAAACGGTCCTTATTTTCGAAATTACACCCCTGAATTAATCGAAAACGACTAACATGATGATTTTTACCAAAAAAGTGTATGATCGCGGTCTTGGATTTCAAAATAGACATCATTTTTTAAATCTGCACACCCTAATTAGTCGAAAATGACTACCATGACGATTTTGACAAAAATTATCCATTTCCGCCATCTTGGATTTTAAAATTGTCTTTATTTTCGAAATCTACATCCCCAAATTAATGGAAAATGACTACCATAACGATTTTTACTAAAAATGTGTATGACCGCCATCTTGTAATTTAAAAATAGACACTATTTTCGAAATCTGCACACCCTAATTAGTCGGAAATGACTACCATGACGATTTTGACAACATTTTCCGTTTCCGCCATCTTTAATTTTAAAACGGATATTATTTTCGAAATCTACACCCCCTAATTAATCGAAAACGACTACCATGACGATTTCTCAGAAAAAAGAGTATATCCGCCATCTTGGATTTTAAAACAGACATAATTTTCGAAATTTACACCCACTAATTAGCAGAAAATGACTACCGTGCCGATTTTTCAGAATAATGTGTATCTTTTTTTTTTCATCAATTTCTTTGGGACAAAAAACAGTAACACACGAGATTTTGGCTAATAGTAACAATACAAAAATTACAAAGTGTGAGACCAACGACAATATCCACAGATTTGGGATTGATCTTGGATTTTAAAACAGACATAATTTTCAAAATCGACATCCCGTAAGTAGCCGAAAATCACTCCCATTACAATTTTTCTGAAAAAAAAATTATAATCTCCATCTTTGATTTTAAAACAGACATAATTTTCGAAATCTACATCCCCTAATGAGCCGAAAATGACTACCATGACGATTTAACAAAAAAGTATATTTCCGCCATCTTGGATTTTAAAACAGACATAATTTTCGACATCTACACCCTCTAAGTAGCCGAAAATGACTACCATGACGATTTTTCAGAATTAAGTGTATAACCGCCATTTTGGATTTTAAAACGGACATAATTTTCGAAATCTTCACCCCTTAATTAGACGAAAAGGACTACCATGACGATTTTTCTGAATAAAGTATATAACCGCCATCTTTGATTTAAAAACGGACATCATTTTCGTAATCTACACACCCGAAGTAGTCGAAATTGGCTACCATGACCATTTTTACAAAAAAAATAAATCAGCCATATTGGAATAAGAAAAAAAAAAAAACTACCTATGTATGTATAAGTAATAGATTATTTCCTACCGAATAAAGGCATATTGAAGGAGGGTAAAAATGAAACATAAGTGTAAAAAACAGTCTAGGTACAATACTAAACAAACCTAATTTTCGAAATTCGAAATTTATTATACTTTTAATTCGAAAAGTATCTCCAACAGTCCCTACTACATACTTTAATTAGTAGTATCTTCCATATAAAAGAAAATAAATAGCCTGTGTAACTTATGCGTAAAAAGAATTTTACTTGTAATTGAAGTTGAAAACGATCAAGATCGTTCGATCGTCGGTCATTGCCAGCGGACGCGTACTGAGCGCTACCGCCATCTATCGAGTAAGATTTCGTGAAATTGAGGAACGTTCATGGGAATAAGGCCTCTGGCCTCCTAGCCTAGTCGGTAGTGACCCTGCCTATGAAGCAGGAGGTCGCGGGTTCGAATCCTGGTCAGGGCATTTATTTGTGTGTTTATCACGGATATTTGTTCCTGAGTTATGGATGTTTTCTATGTATTTAAGTATTTATATGTATATATCTATTACATATATATCGTCGTCTAGTACCCACAACACAAGCCTTATTGAGCTTACTGTGGGACTAGGTTGATTTGTGTAAGATTGTCCCATAATATTTATTTATTTATTTATTATACTGCCACTACTACAATTTTTTTATGGCCTTGTGCCATTTTAGGACCCTTTCGAAAGGGCCTAAAAAGACCCGCGGGCCACTCCTGTCCTGTGTAAGTAATACTTAGGAACAGACCATGTACTTATGTACATTTCTGTAAAAACAACAAAACCGACCCGCAGCTTGCCGACATCATAGTCACCCTATTGTTTGACAATCTTAACTTGTTGTTAAATCGTAAAATTGAATGATTGTGGATTACCGATTTACCGGTGAAAGGAAAGTCTACTTTACTGTAAAGTCTCACCCCTGCACCCTTTTACGCAACATATCTTGACCATTTTTACTTAAAAATGTTGTTACGAAATGTTCTTGAGCTGAGCGGCGTCATTTGAAATAATATCAGTGACATATTATGTCAGTGATGGGACTGATGGGATGGGGATACCAGACCGTATTTTAAATATTGCAAAACTTACTACTGTCTGCAATATTAATTGCAATTATTTAATTTAATGAATCCATACTAATATTATAAATGGGAAAGTGTATGTGTGTGTTTGTTTGTTTGTTTGTCCGTCTTTCACGGCAAAACGGAGCGACGAATTGACGTGATTTTTTAAGTGGAGATAGTTGAAGGGATGGAGAGTGATATAGGCTACTTTTTGTCTCTTTCTAACCCCCCACTTCCCTAAAATGGGAGGTGGAAGTTTGTATGGAGCATTCCGCAATTTTCAAGGTAGAAAGCTAAAAATTGGTATGCGGACTATTTGTGACTAACAAAAAAATCGTGCATAAGCTATAAAGACAAATAATATCGTCTACAGTAGCGTATTAAAATAATATTCTGTGCCGAGTTCTCTTCTGTGTTTTAAATCGGGAAAGGGGAACCGTGTTACCCAGACTAACGCGAGCGAAGCCGCGGGCAAAAGCTAGTGAATAATATTTACGTCGTAAAAAATTCAAAGCAGCTAAAAGGGAACAAAGTATTAATTCAAATCTTGCAATAAATTATTATACGAGTAAGTAGGAAGTAACTTCTAGTGTGTTACTAAAATAAATGTATATAAATAAAACAACATTGGTAAGTTTCATAAGTTGGCAGCATTGTGCGAGCGAGACACCGCCCCGTACATTATGCTCTCTATCGGACCGTTTTTATTACTTTTTACTAGTGAACGACTGTTTTGCTCGGTAATAAGGTTCAACTGTGGTTAGGGAAATATAGTAAAAGTACTATCCGGATTGTCTTCTGATCCGTAAAGAGAAGTGTCGTAGAATATATGAGGTCCCATTAATTAACTATTAACTACTCCCAGCTTTGAGAATTTAACCAACCGGAGTCGCCATTGACAGGCATTCCCTCTGCCGAAAACGTATGACCAGTGGTCATACACATGTATGGACTGACGTTTATCTGACGTGGCTATTTGTACGTTACGTACGAATAGCCATACATTTGACGTTCCCCTCCCCCGCAAAAATCGGCAGACTTATTTTTTGTGTATAAATGACAGACATGGCTACTCCATCCGGGTTGAATTCTCTAAGACTCCCAGCTATTAACCCTTTAACCGCCATAGTCTGATATATGTGACAAAATGACAACGTTAATGACACTTTTGTCGCGAACGCTTGTCTGTATGGGAAGGTATTGTAACTACAGTGGTAGAGTAAATAAAAAGTATGACAAGGGGTTGCGATGGATTGAGATAAAGATGTTTGAATCTTACCTTTATCTCCTTCTCTATGCCGTGGGTTCCAACTGCTCTCGCACTCGGAGAGCTCGCTTGATTCGCAGTATGGGCCACGCCTGCAGGGTTTCAGCACACCACCTGTGGTTTTGAGTGATCTATGATTTAACCATTATCACTACTGAGCATCTCGGGATATCTTAATGGGAGTTAACAGAGCTACTATTTCTAGATAACATAATAGGATCTAAGTAAGTTACAGATGTCAAATAAGTACAGTAGGTCAGTAATGTCATGGAGACTGTATTGTCACATTGTCAGTAGTCCAAGAGATCACACACCTTCATTAAACTGTCGAGGCATTAACGCCACACGGGCTGCCGATTCCTTTGGCCTCATCAGGCTCCGTCGAGGCATTAACGCCACAAGGGGCTGCCGATTCCTTTGGCCTCATCAGGCACCGTCGAGGCATTAACGCCACACCGGGCTGCCGATTCTTTTGGCCTCGTCAGGCACCTTCGAGGCATCAACGCCACATGGGGCTGCCGATACTGTCGGGCTTGGGCTGTCGAGGCATTAACGCCACAAGGGGCTGCCGAATCCTTAACGCCGAACTGGGTTTAGACTGTTAAGGCATTAACGCCACACGGGCTGCCGATATACACTTGTCTCATCTCTTCCTAGACTCCGCGAGGAGATACGTTAACGATTAAACTATAGGGACAATCATTATATTTACCATGGAGGGTCTTTGATATCAGGTCATGAGACAAGTGGCAAGATGGATAAGTTACGTTACGAGGTCAGATTACATGGTCACAATATAGAATGAAACAAATTATAAAAGAATACTCAGCTTAAGGGAAACCAGCCCATGTGGTTTCCTGCTTCGTAGGATGAGTCTGCACCTCATTGCCAGAGATGTGACTTATTTGAAATAATTGTATTTAAAATGCAAATACAAAATGCAAAACCTAGTCTGGCAAACCATTTCTGTCAGTAGAAACGCGCGGCAAATTCAAAATATGTACATGTGGCAACCCTTTGTGATGAGACACCGTATTTCATGACGAACATTTAAATTCACATTGAATTTGCTTCTAGTACATTACACTCTCTCATCTTAAGCGCGAGTGAGATAGAACTCCTGCAACGTTCCCAATTAAATTTAAATTCACTTTTAAGGCATATGTCAATTGCCTCAACCAGATTATCTGTGGCAGTTGATGTCAGATCAGACGAAATATATCCGTCTCCGTTTTACACACCGTAAATGTCACCTAATGAAAGGGGCGGAAATACCAACTAAAATTAAAAACATAAAATTTGATGATCATTGCTGCTTTTTTCACTGATTATTAGTGTTGTCATACTTTTGTTTGCTGTACATTGCTACTGCGTTCGTTGGCTGGCCAGACTATATTTCCTATTTTGTATTTAAATACCTTTTTAACAAAAGCATTTTGTATTTTATTTGAAATACTTTTTGGGACCCATTTTCTATTTTGAAAATACAAAATACTTTTTTTTTGTAATTAATAAAATGTTGGTAGAAAGGGTAGGTTTAACAGGTTATAGTTATATTGCTCCTACGTGGGTAGGACAGGACACCGCGTAACCAAGGGAAAAAAGGCACTCATTCCTGACTATATCGTCATTTTTGTAACTAGTCGTCTGTTTGTAACTAGTCCTGAAATGGAGAGTTAAGATAAGTATGGAAATCAGCACCCTTAGCGTTTGTCCCGCCTTGGCGAACTAATCTAGTACACTAGTAGACACTAGTTTTTACAAAAGCGACTACCATCTGACCTTCTAACTCAGAGGAGAAACTATGCCTTATTGGGATTAGTTCCGGTTTCCGCGGGATGTTTTCTTCATCCGTTTTTTCCATCTTGACGACGGAATTCTAAAAAGCATTTGTATTTTTAAAAAGTATTTTGAAAGTACCTATTTTGTATTTAGTATTTTAAATACAATTTTGCTAAGTATTTTGTATTTTGCATTTGAAATAGTAAATCATGAAAGTATTTGCATTTTGTATTTAAATACTTTTTCTAAACCATTTTGCACATCTCTGCTCATTGCACGAACACACTTCACTGTTCCGCTCGTTACGGCGGCAAAGACTGACTGCCTCGTTAGCTACGTGTCCGGAAATGGCGCTGACCATCGACACGTCTACCATAGACTAGATCTGATTTGCTTTCCATAGATACGCTTACCATAGATTTGATGTGGTCTACTTACCATAGATACGCTACTCCCTGGTAGGGTTGCCAGCGGTGAATTATTGATGGAAGACGTCATCGCGGTGCCTAGCACTCGCGACAACTTTCGTAAATTATGACAGAGTTCAAAACTGATAGTTCAATTTTTGACATACGGCGATTAAAAGGTTAACCATGACACTTCTCTTTCCGGACAAACTCTACCTATTTCTAAACAAAAAACGGCTGGTGAGGTCAAGAGAAAGTAGAAATTAGTATAAAGTAAGTTTTTGACAATTATTTGTCTGAATGACAAACAATTGTCATATTTTTATCAAGTTCAGTCAGAATGCACCAATAATATATTATTACTAAACACAATTTACATAATGGCGGAAATACTAAAAGAATGGCTGACGGAGAGGCTGCAACGGCAGATTGTTTGGAAAGCTGAAGAATTTGGTAACATGATGAAAAATGGACATGTCATCGCAGGCGTTCTGCTCAGCTACAATGTTATAAATGAGGAGAAACATTACCTCATCAGGTCTAGTAACGCCGCAGCAGACATCGAGAACAACTGGAATTATTTAAAGGAATGGTTACGTGAACTGCAAATCAACTTGACCGCAACTGATCTTACGAACGTGAAGGAAGGTATAGGAACCACTTTATTAAGGCTGTTCTACCAGCTTTTCCTTCATTTGGAGAAAATGGACCGTATTGATTTTATTAAACGCGAAAGAAAAATGGTTTCCAGTTTGGTAAAAAAAATGGACACTAGATTCAAGGTTGATAAGATTGACGAAAAAGAGGAGCCGACAGTTGATTTCTTGTCAAAACCTTTACTGAACGAGAAGCACTTTATTGAGTGGCAGAGAAAGAAATCCGAAGAAGTGAAAGAGACGTTTGATTATTTACGTCATAAATATGTAAAAACACTGCAGAATATAGAAGAAAAAAAGACACCATGTTATTATCACACATCAAAACCGAAAAAACTTTCTGAAAAAGATAGGAATGATATGGAAATCTTTTCAAACAGATTTCCATGTAAATCCAAAAATTATACATATGAAGAACTTGTTGAGATGGAAAATAAAGCTGCTGAAGAAAGTAAAGCACTGGTGGATTCTGAATGGGCTCAAAATTACATGGACAATCTTTATACTAGAATACATAAGAAATCGGACTCCGAGGAATTCCAAAGACAAATGACAAACGCATTGAGCACCTCAATGTGGAGCGAGACAGTTAATGAAGAAGAGACTAATCTTGATACTGAACTCGCTAAAAAAGTTTTGAAATTGTCGCAGTTTGAAAAGCAAATGTGTACGCAAATAATGGAGACTAAGCAACAAGCCCGCAATTTGTTTCAAAACAGAGTTAAAGCTGAAAAAGAGTTTGCTGAACAAAGAAAACAACAATTTGAACAGTATCTTGACAATATTAAAGAACAAATCAATTCAGCCTTAGATGAAATAGGTTTTGAGAAATCTCGACAAAATATGCTGCATAAGAAACTATATGCAGAAAAAATGAAAAGAAAAAGACAACATTATTATGAGATTTGTTATGAAACTATGCTATCAATAGTTGATTATGCTACTAGGTATGCTTATTTCAAAAAACTTATTGGCGATGATATCCCAGAACACTACATTCATGAATGGAAAATGCTTTATTTTAAAAAGCAACCTATTTTTGAAATATTGGAACCAACGGAGGATCTTTTAAACGAAACTGCTCTTGAAGAGGAAGTGCTTCCAGAAGTTGAAGAAATAATTAGATTAGAATTGGACAGGCAAGAGGCAATGAACGATGGTGAATTCATGGAGTATCATAATTATACTGGTCCTTGGAACTTGGACCATTTGATACCTAATTTTGACCCAGAGTCCGAGGAAAGAAAGTTTGAATACCTCGGCACTCGCGTACTAGGTCACGTTGTCTATACATTACTGGAGATAAAGTACCCTTACCCTCCACCTAGACCCCCTGCCGATTTGCCCCAGTTTACATCCAAAGCTCTTTTGCGTAACCTACCTGACAGAGCCATAACCATTGCGATGCAGGCATTACTGGACTATAGAGCCATTCATGTCGTTCGAATCGAGGCAGCTATTAACTACTGTCTAAAACAATTTAAGACTGAAATGGTTGGGTGCACAGATATTGAATTATCATTTGATAAATTTCTCAACGCTGCACAAGAAGACCCTGAACGAGAGCTGATCAAGTTAATGAAATCGGATGATGAAGCTACGAGTAAAAATCTAGAGCCCCTTCCGGTCGTTGGTGCTCCACCTCCTAATACTAAACAAACACAAACGCCAAAGACAATTCCTGAGGAAGAAATTGTATTATCTACCGCAGCAGATTTAGGACAGTATGCCTATCAAGCTCTAAGCGGTGGTAATGCATTAACAGATTATTTGTTGGCTGCTATGATTGTGGAATACATAAAAGCCCAAGATGAAATAAAGGGATTTGTTATAATTAACTACCCTAATTCATATCTAGCGGCACAGGTTCTAGAGGAAGCTTTTTCCGGCCAAGCACCTCCAGGCGAGGAAAGTTTAGCCGATAAAGATGACATTTACCTAGAAGAAGCCATCGCGAGTCATCGCAAAGTTGAAAAAGATCAATTTAAGGAGATACGTAGATCAAAGCTAGTTAATAATCCTCATAAAAGAGATAAAGAAAATCCATTTGAAAGCTACTTTACCTGTTACATCCAATTAAAAGAAACAGAAGATATTCTTCAAGAACTCGTTATTTGGGATTTAACTAAAGAAAATTCCGAACTTATAGACAGATTTTATTCCATTTTGGGAATTAATTACAGCATGTACTACGAGGTCATAGAAAAAGATTTTTTGGCACAAATCTGCAAATACATAATTGGTGAATATATTGCCTCTGAGACGTCATGCTTTGATATATTATTTGGTGAAAATGTATTGAATGACCTTAATTTTCCATCTACCACTGACAAAAGAACAAAATCAAAAATATTTAAGCCCGAGACAGCCGGAGGCAAATCAAAAAGCCGATTAGCAGGACAATCAAAAATCAGCCAACCAAGACTTTCATTATCACAAGCAGGTCTGAATGTAGTCAAAGATCCTTCCTCTGAGCAAATTTTACAAGAAGACACTTTAATTGCGGTTGAAGTTGAACATGCTGAAGTAGAATACGAAAATGATGAACTGACAGAAGAAGTGACAGTTTTAGCCGGAGAGGAAGATTGGTACTACGCCAAAATTCCTATTACACAAACCATTGGAACAGCGTTAGCTACATGTTGGGAGGAAGTGGAAAAGATATATCTAAATGACATGAAACAGCTGTTCTTTGCTATTCGCCTGCAGATGAATTGTTTGGCAGTTTACGCCAGGTTCATAAAAGATAAAATGACACAAATTATCACACTGCCGTCAAACAAACAGGATATCGTAAGCCAATTTCAAAATGAGTATAATGAATTTGAAGATGATTGGAGAACTGTCGGTGTCGCAAAAAACGAATGGCACTGTAGAGTGAAAGATTTACAGAGGAAACTGTATCATATTTGCGATGAAAGGAAAATAAACGCGGAACAACAAAGACGTGATCTTATCATTGATAATTGGGCAATGGAAGAGCTAACTGCGATGGCAAATTCGTACATATCATGTATGCAAGCAGAAATAAATAGGTAAGACCAAAAAAAATCCAGTCAATCCCTTACCTACTAGCAAGCGCGCATTTTTAGGTTTTTCATGTTTCTTAATAGGTACGGCTGTTTATTTCAAACCGAAACGTTCATATCAAATACTAAGTAAGTTTGAAGCGAGGACAACCGATTGGACAAAGCTTTTGTTCATCGGTTGACCATTCGCTCTCGGTTGTAAACACCTTGAAACGGTCTACAGACGTAAGCATCTAGTCAACGGTGACGTCATTTGACGTCCATACTCCCAACTTGACGTTTATTGACGCCCGTTTTCAACTAATATTAACATATTACCAAATAAATAGTTAATAACTGATAAACTGCCTCCTAGCCCAGTCGGTAGTGACCCTGCCTACGAAGCAGGAGGTCCCGGATTCAAATCCTGGTAAGGGCATTTATTTGTGTGTTTATCACTAATATTTGTTCCTGAGTTATGTGTGTTTCCTATGTATCTACATATATATTTATCTATATAAGTATGTATGTCGTCACCTAGTACCCATAGTACTAAAATGAAGTACAGTTCAATGAGGTTAAAAGTGTATTTAACTTGATAGGTCTGTCCAGCACCAGGTTACAAATCGAAAAGAGAACGAGTAATGAACAACTACCCTTTTTATTAACATTCTCCCCACCAACATTCGGGACTAGTGAATGTTGCTGGTTTACAAAATAATACTACCCACTTATAACTTAAGATACATTTATACGATTGGACTTGATTACAGCCTAGTAAATATATTATATGGCTGGACATATCCTATCTTTTTGAGATGACATACTAAAAAAACCTATATTTTAACGAATCACAACATTCGGCCATCAGACTTTGTGCAACCTCCTGGTGCACTTAAAACATAAAATAAAACACAAATACCTATATTATATATAATCACAACATTCGGTTTCAAAAATAAATTTTCTTATCCTAGAAACTCTTGTTACATATTTAATTTTAATTCCTCTGTAAGGAGCATTGGAATATTGGATAATATTTTGCTTACATACATTATAAATCAGTTTTAATAATTATTTACAACAGTAACATTATCTACACAATTAACCATTTATAAAACTCAAAAACCCTGTCAGAATTATCTACTTTCAACAAACACAAATGGCAAAAGGATGTACCGTGTCAAACAATTATCATTATCAACATCATTCTGGATATGACAGACGCTATATGATTAACGCCATTAATATCTCGGCCAATAAATGTGAAAAACTATTGTTTTGTTATTACAGAAACTGATCAAAAGAAACAACTCTTAAGTAAAATATATAAACATTGCTGGTTTTATTTCAATATCTACATTCTCGAATCTCTACCCACAATTTACCTGCGTCTTTTATTTAGCACTCAATTTTACCAGTGAAATACTAACTTGGCTGGCATAGGTATTTACTTTTACCGGTCTACTGAAATAACATTACAATATTGTGCCAAGATATTGGCACACCATTAACTTGCTACTGTACTTTATTTTTATTAAATCTCCTAATTGCGTCTCGAGATATATTATTATATACACAGTACTTTTGGTATTGGTATCATTCACCGTTGTAATGAAGAAATACTTTGTCAAAACTAGTATAAAACAGTTGCCCTAAGTGCAGCAATTTCTCACACTAGAATTGTCATTTTATTTCTCATTCCGTTTTACTAAATATAGTTGACAACTATTATATCGATTTACCATATATCATTTCGCGTACTTATGTAATTTAATTCACTGTTAATGTTATCCTACCTCACATGATTTTCAACAACAACATTATTTCAGGTATAAATGATTTAGAAAGTCATTACCTAACTGGTAAAATCGTTTAGGCATATTCAATTATTATCAAATAGGTTCACATCAGTAGTGACAAGAAATAGATTTAAATAATTGACCCTAAAAATAAGATCAAATGTGTTCCTCTGCTTGAAACTATTTAAAAACGAACAAAAATGTAACTTAATAAAATTTGGGGAATTCTCAACATCACGGAAACATCTCTCATAATCACTTCATATTATCAAATTGTTTCGACTTTTCATACACATGATTAATTTGACTGATTAATGCACTACTCTATTCTACATATTTATAATAGACTGCTAGGGACCCGCTAGTCTGTATAGTTCGTGAATTTTGTCTATATTATTAGGTTGATGACGTTTCTGGACTGATAAGACCTTCCAAAGATACTCAACCTAGGCCCTTCCACGGGTGTTCCATTTCCTATTTTTTTTAAGCACGTCACCTATGGATAAAACATAGGCATACGTAGCCTGCTCACGGGAATATTACTGAACCCCTTTTTATAAGTTCCCTTATATCTCTACCGATTATATAAAAAACGCGATTAGTTATTGTAACCGCATACGTCATAGTACTCTAAATATTCGTTAATTTAACTCCGTAATTTACGCATAGTCAGCCTAAATGATAGAGTTGAAACTTTTTACAGTTCCGTTGGTATCGTACTTACAGTATACTTTTTACTATAATTTGATTGCATAGGTACATTATATCAGTAGGTAGTAGCAACACACTTGGTTTCGGGGTATAGTATATGTCAATTTAAAGTATAATAGAGAAGCATACATAGTCCATTCTTATCAGTAGAAGAAATTCAAACGATTTTAAACTTCAAAACCATAAATGTATGTTAATTACTGTTTAGCTTATTTGTGGTAGTAGAAGCTCCCGTGGTTACGAACAGTTAAATTAATTAAACAACATCAGTATACTATAACCTTCACGTATTACTAGAAACTTCAGTGGTTTCAACACTTTCAACATTATCGGCTTACATAGCTTATTGTATTTAATAAAAGAATACTCAAATGGTTTCAATCTGCAAATCCATAAGTAACAGGCTTACATAGCCTATATGTATATACTAGAAGAAACCCACATGGTTTAAAACTGGGAATTCATAAGTAACAGGCTTACATAGCCTACATGTATTTACTAGAAGAAACCCACATGGTTTAAAACTGCGAATTCATAAGTAACAGGTTTACATAGCCTACATGTATGTACTAGAAGAAACCCATATGGTTTAAAACTGCGAATTCATAAGTAACAGGCTTACATAGCCTACATGTATTTACTAGAAGAAACCCACATGGTTTAAAACTGCGAATTCATAAGTAACAAGCTAACATAGCCTACATGTATTTAGTGCAAGAAACTCACATGTTTAAAACTGCAAATTTAACATAGCCAGTACTAATAGTTACTGGCATACATAACCTCAACGTGGTATGTAACGTAATTCACATACCTGTAGCTAGATATTAAATAATTTATATTAATTTAAGTTGGAGGCCGGACAAATAAACAATAATAAAAACATCATTTAAGTTCATAAAGGTGACTTAAACTCTCATGGTATACAAAACCTTTTATTAAAGCTATAGACTAATAAAATCTAAACCTCAGCACAGGACCGTAGCCCGAGCGCTCACAAGGGACCTCTACGCTTTCTGGTTGACTTGACAATTAGTTGTCAATCAGTGAAATGTTTGTAAATAAGAGTTTTATTCAACAAATCGAGTAGTAACAACAAACGTTTGTAGTGTTTACTAGTGCCGTCCATATTACGTACCTAAAGTAAGTGCATTAAAATATATCGTTATCCCGTAATAACGTGAGAGACAAATTCCCCATCTTTTTTTACGGAGTCCATCCAAAAGCACCATCTCATCAGCATATTACGGCTGATACTCCGGCATAAAGGCCCTTTACCCCCGGTACCCCTTCGTTCGAAGACTGGACACCGCAAAGACAATATATATAGTGTTACATAATACTTTTTTTATGTGTTTTTTTTTATAATCTTTACCTTTTTATCCTAATTTTAATTAGTTTTAAAAGTTAGTCTAAGTTTTTATATTGTACATATATTTTACCTCTCGTTGATGTCCCTTTCCTGCCCTACTCCAGTTACTGCGTCATCGGAAAACTATGTCCGCTGCCCCGAATGTCTGGAACCGCGGTTTTTCAAAGGCCCCAGAGGCCTCAAAATTCACATTACCAGAAAACATCGCCAGAATCTCAGTCAACCGACACCCTGTGCGGCGCCACGGCTCGGTTCCTCAGCGCCCGCCCAATCGCAGGTACCTAACCCAGACATACCGTTTTGGAAAACCCTCAGCGATTTAAAAAATACACGGCCAGTTTTAAAACGGATCCCACGGGGTGCCCGCATTTCTGTCGCTAAATTTCTATGTAATTTAATAACCGCAATTAAATCAGACAATTCACCTGCTAACTGGGAAAAATTATTAACCTTTTCTTATCACGTGCTGCACATTTTACCGGATCAAAATTCTAAATCTTTAACCAATTTAGTCAAGGACAATTGCCTTTCTTATTCTTCGCTTCCCGAAGCTGAATACAGACCTAGACCATTGAGTAATAATTTGTTTAAAAAAGTAGAAACCAAAGTTTCCGACGGCGACATTAAAGGGGCCGCCCGCCTACTTTTTTCCGATGATGCGGTTGCCCCCGCAAATTCAGAAACTCTAACAGCACTTCTGGCTAAACATCCACCTTCGGACGTGAATCTTCGCCTTCCCGAACCCCCACAACCTGACGATCCTACCCTCACCACCACTACCGAGGCCATCTTCGCAGCCATTATGTCTTTTCCTAATGGTTCCGCAGGCGGGCTCGATGGACTGGCACCGCAGCATCTGAAAGATCTTCTCTATTGCGGATGTGGCGACACAAAAGAAATTGTCTTAAAAAGCCTGACCGCCTTAATTAATATAATGCTGGCTGGCAAAGTACCTGAAGCAATCACAGATATCCTGTACGGAGCGAATTTATGCGCTCTCCAAAAGAAAGACGGTGGCATTCGCCCCATCGCAGTGGGCACTACATTTCGCCGTCTCGCCGCCAAAATTGCTTGCCGCTCTATACTCGGAGACCTAAGTGCGGAATTACAACCTGTGCAGCTAGGATTCGGGTCTAAGAGTGGCTGCGAAGCCGCCGTCCACACCGTGCGTACATACCTCGAGCATCAGTCGGGAGAAGTTGTTTTGAAGGTGGATGTATCGAACGCCTTCAATTCCGTAGACAGGGGCGCCTTGTTGTCACATATTAAAGAAAAAATCCCCACAACATACCAATTTTTGTGGCAATGCTACAGTTCACCATCCAAACTGTTGTACAAAACAAATGTTTTCGATTCTTCTGTAGGCTGTCAACAAGGCGACCCTTTAGGTCCAGCAATTTTCAGTCTCGCGATTCATCCCTCTATTAAAGATCTAAATTCAAAATTAAACATTTGGTACTTGGACAATGGCACCCTGGGTGGTGATGCGACTACAGTTTTAAATGATCTCGAAACTTTAATCGCCAGTTTTGGTAGTATTGGTCTCTCACTCAACTATTCAAAATGTGAACTCTACGTCACAGATTCATGTTTAGATAAAGACCGAACAACAGAATTATTTAAACAATTAGCTCCCGGCATTAAGATCGTAGATAAAGAGTCGCTTCACCTCCTAGGCTGCCCTATTTTTGATCAATCCTTTGAAAATTTTATTAATGTTAAAATTCAAAATTTTAAAGCAACCTCACATCGTTTAAACAAAATTAACATGCATTCGGCTTACGCGATCATGAAACACTGTCTCTTCGTTCCAAAATTTACCTATATTCTTCGCGGGTCCCACCTTTGGAAACACCCTATATTGCTTTTAAATTTGGATTCTATAATTTTGGACACCCTCACTTCCGTATTTAACATATCTTTTGGCGAGTTAACATGGACCCAGGCCACCCTACCCATTAGGTTTGGCGGCCTGGGTATCCGCAAAATTTCGAGTATAGCTCTTCCTGCTTTCTTGGCCTCGGTTCATGGCGCTCAGATCCTCATTGGGAAAATTTTAGCCCCATCCATTGGGGTCCTAGAGGCTGCGCACTGTGCCGAGGCCAAGAACGTATGGTCACTCACATGCCCTACCACAGACTTTCCGGATAACCTCGGTTCGCAGAGGCAATGGGACGAGCCCCTCTGCAGACTGACAAGGAACCAGCTCCTGGAATTAGCAACCAGTCCGATAGACCGGGCTCGTCTCATTGCGCCAGCTGAATGGGAGGCTGGTCTGTGGCTGCAGGCACTTCCATCTACAACGATTGGAACATTGCTGGACAACACCACTTTCCGTCTGGCCACATGTCTAAGGATAGGGGCATCGACTAACTTACCGCACCGCTGTATATGCGGGGTAATGGTGAACAATCTTGGTCACCACGGCCTGTCATGTCAGCGAAGCGCAGGCAGGATCCCACGACATGCTAGCATTAACGACGTCATCCGTCGGGCCCTTGTCAGCGCCAAGGTGCCTGCGATCCTTGAGCCAAACGGACTGATGATAGAGGATAGCAAGCGGCCCGACGGGATGACGCTGGTGCCCTGGAGTATGGGTAGGCCGCTTGTATGGGACGCTACGTGTGTAGATACCTTGGCGCCGACCCATATCCCGGGCACCAAAGTTGCTGCTGGTGCAGCTGCGTCCGAGGCTGAAATCCTCAAACGTCGCAAATATGCTACCCTAGGAGGGAGTTACTTATTTGCGGCGTTTGGGGTAGAAACCCTTGGACCGTGGGGTCCAAATGCACGACGCCTCTATAAGGAAATATCGACCCGACTTATAGAGGCGTCTGGTGACCAGAGGGCTGGTCACTATTTCGCCCAGCGGATAAGCATTGCTATCCAGCGGGGCAATGCGGCCAGCCTTCTGGGCACCCTACCCAGAGACAGCGGTGCGGACCTCGGCCAAATTTTTTATTTATAAGTTTTATATATTCATTATGTCCCATAATAATTTATTATAAGTTTTTTTTTTAATGTTTTTATTTTCTTTGTAAATTGTTTTGCGAAAATAAATGATATTTAAACCTTAGATAGAACAAACTCACATGGTTTGTGCTACAAAAATGTATTCGAGTTTGACTCATGCTTCATACGTAATTATCCACAGTGTATTTATAATAATTACCATCAAAATTTAAGTTATTTACTCCAGTTTTAGTATTTTCAGCGTGGACACATGCAACATTCTACAAGTATAAGCATTATGCGAATTACAGTTTGCAGCGCCTCTGAAAAATTACCATATGAATAAATAAATAAAATACTTGACTCTGTAAATACTTATTGCCACTTAAATTTTCCGTTACGTATAATGCCCTAAGTATTTAAGTATTGCAAGAACAAGGGCGCTCTGATATAAATAATCTGTATTTGATCGCAAATTGCCCCAGTAACACAACATAACACACTACTTTGTGTTTGTAATTGAGTGTTTAATCCACACTCTTAAAATATGTAGCTCCAAAATGCATAACATACTTCCAGATTATTTACTACACAAGAACTAGACTACAAATGTGCCCTCATACGAACCTAAACTCTAGATTCACAGCAACTCTGCGTAGATTAGGTACCGGAGTTCTACCTTATTATACTAATCACTTGGTCACTCTTAACGGCCGTTACGATATGTGAATTATTACTGTTGCAAATAAAACATGATCACAACTTCTTTTAATACTGAATTTATTTAAATGTCAATCGTTATCGGATATTTTTTTTGTACCCTATGTCAACTGCAAGAGGGAATGCGTATTATAATCATACTTTTATTTTATTTTATTGTTTACCGGTAATTATTATTCCATATATGCTAAAACGTACCTAGCATTAAAAACGCATGAAACATTTTCACTCATTGGTCAAATCATAAATTCATACGGAAACATACCCGTTACCCGCACTTTTATATATGTTGTAATATTTTCATCTCCGTGATTTGTATCACACATCAACTATCCATACTTTAAATTATGTTTTAGAAATCGAACGTTCGTAATTCAATCATTGGAAAATGAAAATCTTTAACCATTTACCGTCAATAACCGACTTTTATTATTTTACTGAACTTCCAACAATTGATAAGTTTTGTCTCGTATAATCAAAGAAACAATAGTTTTCATCTATACTTAGTCAGATAATTCATGTGTTATGTTATGAACGTGTCCTCTATATTGGAATTCATAATAGTTAACAACATAATGTACTTACATGCCTCGAACAACTATGTACCTTCTGTGGGCTTTCGTGGATGATACTCACTTCTGAATTAAAATGAAGTACAGTTCAATGAGGTTAAAAGTGTATTTATCTTGATAGGTCTGTCCAGCACCAGGTTACAAATCGAAAAGAGAACGAGAAATGAACAACTACCCTTTTTATTAACATTCTCCCCACCAACATTCGGGACTAGCGAATGTTGCTGGTTTACAAAAGAATACTACCCACTTATAACTTAAGATACATTTATACGATTGGACTTGATTTCAGCCTAGTAAATATATTATATGGCTGGACATTTCCTATCTTTTTGAGATGACATACTAAAAAAACCTATATTTTAACAAATCACAACAGTACAAGCTTTGCTTAGTTTGGGACTAGGTTGATTTGTGTAAGATTGTCCCCAAATATTTGTTTTTATTAATTTTATTTTTGTAAGCAAATTATATTGTTTAGTTTTTTTAAATGAAATTTGTAAATAAACAAAATTATTTCAAATATTTAGTAAAACGGAATACCTAATCTCAAGTCGACGGTTGAATGCGCATTCGATTGACCTCTAGTTCTAACTATAGTTCCATCTCGTTCTAATCGTTTGACATATCACTTACGTCTGTAGAGCGCTTAAGTTAGCTTCTAAAGCCTTGTCGTAATTTAAAAGTTGATTATCAATAATTTGTGACATTATTTAGGGAAAGGTATCATTTGGCGGCCGACGCTTACGCTTTTATTGCTCGAACGCAATATTGAATCTATAGGTACCCATAACGCACGTCGTAAACACCGGCCGCCAAACGGTACCTTTACCGAAATAATGTCACATATATCAGTTTTAATCATCTTAACTGGGCATAAAGTGTGATTACCACTAATACATTTTTTTTTCTTTTCTAGGTCAGTATTGACCTTTCAAGCTCTTCATGACTTCTTCTTTGCTCAACTTAAACGACTGCCTCCGAACGAAAGACTAACCAGTAAAGAATTAACTAAAATAAACTATGATTTATCAGACGACACCTCATTAACTAAGAAACCCAGCGGAGAAGACAAAGTGTTCCGGCAGTTAAAAGCAGCTTATCTTGAGCTACAGCTTAAAAACATCAAAATAGAATATAGCAACAATCCATTTAATCCAATTTTGGATAATAACGCCAAGTTTGCGTTAAAAGTCATTAAAGACACTAATGATTCATATCGCTCACTCATTAGTAAAGAATATAGTGAACTTGCTAAGCTGATATCAGTACCCAAGAAAAAAGAAGAAACGGGTTCCGTACAATCAGAAACATCAGAGGATGTTTTCAAGGCTAATGCACTAAAATGTATTGACGAATGGACAATGGGCATTAATGGAGAAATGTACAGAGCCAGTCTACGCATACTAGCCCTCCAATATAAGTGCTACCAGGACATGAAGTTATTCAATGATATAATTCACAAAACCTTTATGCTAGTGCAGGACGAGATTGACATGTATTATTTGAACGAAATTAAATCCGTAGATCGTCTATGCAAATATGTTCAGCTAGCTGTCGAGGAAAGTCGGAAAATTCCAGAAAGTCTCATTTTGGAACAAGACACATTCATCATTGATCCAAATCTCTTGCAGATTCCGCCCACGATACCGCCTTCTGAACCAGCTATTGACGACTACGTCACTGACATTGATTTTAAAGTCGCTCAATTAGAGCGGTTGAGGTCACAATTTAAGATTGTCGCTCCAACAGGAATCGCACTACAGCAGGCATTTATATACCTTTTACAAGACTTTGTAATCTTTGGCCAAGAAACATGCGATGGCTCTCTCGTACCAGAAGTGTGGAAGCGATTAGATCCAGAACAAGTGCCTAAATTGGTATTTCAAATGTTCGGAGATACTGCTTACGTTGATTGGAGAGATTTGTTGATTTATTGCGCAAATGTAAGATTTCCATCTGTTGAAGAACTACTCGACTTGCGTCACAATTTACGTTGTATTGATACGGATTCAACTGAGCTTATCCAAAAAGAAGGCTTCAAAGCGGTAGAACTATGGTTCGAACGAGACTTTGATAAACAAGATCCAAGTGCGCAGCTAAGGTGCGACTTAATTAAAGATTTCTTATTCAGTCTTTTTGAAACCTCAAAAGATAAGATGAACTATTCAGCATTCCTTTTATCTTTATGCAAAAGTCCCGATCCCATTGAGGGTTTTGCTGCAGCGTTGTCCGTGGCGGTCGGAAAAAAGGTTTGTTACGTGTATGAGGATTGCAATGAAGTCGTTTGCGATTTGATCAAACAGAAAAAGTATCGAGATGCATGCCGCGCCTGCGCACTAGAGTGCACCAATCATCTCCTTGATAAGGTAATTGCTAATGTTATCGATACATGCGAGGGCACTACTATAATAGAGTTACAGTATGAACCTGTAGTTGAGGACAAAAAAGGTAAGAAAGGAAAAGGATCAGCCCCAAAACTAAAGAAAGGTGAACAGACATCGCAAAGCGCTCGCATGTCCAAAGAAAGAGACTCAACCGTAGCGTTTAAAAGCAAAGTGCAGTCGGCGGTTGAAGTCCGAAGCACGTACATCTGTCCACCTTGCCAAGAGGATGAGACAGTGGACGATAAACCACAGGAGCCAGTAGTTGAAGAGGAACAAAAAGTAGAGCCGCCCGTGGAAGATCCCGATCTAGCCTATGCTGTTAGCCAGAATGTGATCTGGAATGTGCTACAGATTTGCTTACCTTGGCATTTCTCTCTGCTCCCTGAAGAAAAAGTAACACCTTATGTGAGTCAAGTAGAGGAGATAATTAGGCGGCTCGAAGTTGAGACGGATAACGGAGACATCTATGTCTGTCACTTTTTAAAGGAACCGTTAATTTGCAAATTATTGCACAGGGTGAAAAAATTCACAGCGCTGAGCTTGGTTGAAGAAGTGCGTCAAGTAATATTGTAATACCTACCGTTATAGGTAGGTAATATACAGTCACCGGCAATAGTATCCTCCTACATGAAGGCCGCAAAAATATGTGACCCGCTTTTATTTGTAGGGCCATAAGAACGTGTCACATATTTTTGCGGCCTTCGTATAGGAAGATACTATTGCTGGTGACTGTACTATAAAGTAGATTTAGAATTTGAAATATTATACTTTGAGTTATGGATATGAAATATATTTTAAACTACTTGCAAGCAATGTACGTACCCATCTGCATCTGCTATTAACGTACTTACAAACTTGTGATTTGGTAAAGTGAGACCAATATAAGATTGCCTCTACTTACACTAATTATGGGCATATATACTGTTTATTACTGCTGTTGCTCTTGTTTTGAATACATTACACAAAGTTACTTCCTGGGCATTTTCATTTGTAGGTACTATTTTTTTTTTTTATACCACGACGGTGGCAAACAAGCATACGGCCCGCCTGATGGTACAGCTACCGTAACCTATGGACGCCTGCAACTCCAAAGGAGTCACATGCGCGTTGCCGACCCTTTACAAAAAGGAGGATTCACTGTGTTGACGATTCACTATCTACATACTCGTATAAATGCGTATGTCCCGCCGACTGACTGACTGATCCACGCAGAGTCGAAAGTGCAAAATTGCAGATAGGGTTACCTACTCGTACATATTTATAATGTGTACAAGCAATAATAAAAATAAGAAACGATTTAGAAAATATTAACCTTTGAGGAGTAAAAAGGCGGTTAAAAGTTTGTATGGGTAGGGTTTAAAATATTAAATTAGAGACTTGGAACTTCGTACGTTTAGGTACTGCTAATTAAAAAATAATAAAAGTAATTTCAGCGTTTTTTTTTATTAAACCCTTAACGGGGTTAAAAAGGAGTGGAAAGTTTGAACAGAGATTTTTTTTTATACCAAACATCATATTTTAAATGAAATAGGGAATGCAACTCTGTACGAGGTTGAGGAGCCGTTTACTAATACGCGGACGAAGTCGCGGGGTGGTAGGTTTAATTTAGCAATTCCGCTTAATTAATAACTTGCAAATAATACTACACCTTTACATTATTATCACAACAAATTGATAACCTTTTAACGAAACCCTTATTATAAGACCGTTTGATCCCTAAGTTTTGCTAAAAAGTATGTACCAAGATATTCTGGTTTTAATTGTATTGTTTAATAATATCAGTGTGAAACTTCCCCAAATTTCAGATTTGCGCATTCAGCTAATCACTGTAATTTATTATCAGGCCTTTGCTCTGCAGGAACAAATTACGGAAATGTAAAATTATCTTGTCGGGGGTATTTGAGATTGGATTTCTCTTGTAATGTTAATCCGGGGTTGAGTATTGTTTTACTGCAATAATAATAATACTAATTTAAGGGCGGGAATGCTGAGAATATTTGTAGCTATAAATAAGGCTACTTACCTATTGATGACCGACTTCAAAAAATGAGGTGCTTAGAGGTTACCTTGCCAATTGCCATATCGATATTTCATTAAATCTAAATTAATTTTGTATTAAGCAGAAACGTCTGCAAGCGATAATTTCAATTTATAATTGAAAGAAAAATGGAAAAACCCCATGACGTAAGCAATGAAGGAACCGATGGAAAGATTCACCGAGGTTGAGTAAGCGTCGATGGCTCAGTTGGTCAGAGCGGTCGGACCGGTGTTCCGAAAGGTCGCAAGTTTGAATCTTGCTCGACGCGGTGAATATTTCCATTTTTCTTTCAATTCTAAAATTTCAAAATCTATCTATAAAATATCGTATGTACAGTCAAGTGCAAAAATACGTATCGAAAAAATCGTCTCATAAATATGGTACTACGCACTTATTACAACGGAATAAGATACTATGGGACATATTTTTGAGTAAGATGAGTACACCCATATTTTTACACTTGACTGTACCTATTCATTTTTTACGAACAATATTGTAGACGGAGAGCTGGCCACGTCAGATATGACACAATAACGAGAGCAACGGAACCCCTCTAGTCAGTTTGCTATACTATGCTTATTTCTAGATACGGACATCTGGCAGCTGTAAAGTGGTGGAGGTCAAATAATGCAAATAACTTGAAGAAAACAAATCCTGGAGTTCTGGGTTTGATGCGATATTGTTGGAAATTATATAATTTATTAGATTATGTCATATCCAGAAGTTTCTGTTGGGGGAAAGTAGTGCCAAATAATGTTTAGTGCAGTTTTTAGTTAGTCGCCTACTGTTTTTGTTTCCTCAATAATAGACAATTGTTTTTAATCTAATGTTAAAATATAGGCCCTGTCCTCTATAAATCACACAGCATTGGCAGTTTTACCTATTTTGGTATTACTTTTTTCCAACTTAAAAACTTTGTTGGTCTGTCACTCTGACCTCCACCCATTAAAAGCTGCCAGATGCCCGGATCTAGCAATAAGAATGGTAAAACAGTCTAATTAGACAGGTATCATTGTTCTCATTATTGTGTCATATCTGACGTGGCCAGCTCTTAGACCATTGGTCACGTTGTTGATATGTAGAGATTTTTAGTAAAACTCAAAATAAATAAACTGATGAATTATTTTTTTAATATACAGTTGTAACAAAAATAGTGGTGACCCGTTTAAGGGCATAACTGGTATCGTATTGAAACCAAGAAAAAGTAGGAAAAAAAATTCTTAGATGTGATAATAGTAGTTTACGTCACACCTGGCCATAATGTGAGTTTTACCGCTCGCTACGCTTACGGTAAAACTCGCATTATGGCCAGGTGGGGACGTAAAATTGTGTACTCACCACGGGCAGTAAAAAAGAAAGCCCTCTATCGCATATTTACAACCCTCGCCTGCGGCTCGGGTCCCAAATACCTGCGATTTCGGGCTTTCTTTTTTTTACAGCCCTAGGTAAGTAATGTACTATTATGTAACTGTTACGTAATAAGGGTCCTTAAAACATGAGTGTGGTTTTATGGTGGAACTAAGCCAAAATTATCGCCCATAGCGATTTTCCGCAACGCGCATTTCAATACCAGGCCATCGATTTCCACTGGTTTAAAGAGCGCGGACAGAGTTCTAAGCCGAAGTACAGTCGTCGTACTTAGTCGTCATCAGATACTCGTAGTACTAGGCCAATAAGCTTACTAATATCGGAATGAGCATTATACACTTGATAAGAGAGGCGGCTTAGATATTTATAAGCACATTGGCTGCTCCGATATACAATGTGTAACAAAAATGCTGGTGATCCGCTTAAAGGCATAATTAGTATCGTTTTCTAAGTTATGAAAAAATAAGAAATAGTAGTTTATGTAACTGTTACGTAATAAGGGTCCTTAAAATATGAGTGTGGTTTTATGAAACGAGCCGCAGGTGAGTTTCATAATAAGATCACACGAGTGTTTTAAGGCCTAATTACGTACAGTTGCATACACTGCTTTATCTACACTCATATTATTTATCTAAAATGCCGTATTCGGAAGTAGTATAGATTCACCGTTTCTACCACATGGATTTCCCACCACCAAAACAATGGTTTTTCGGGATTATGGTGGTTTTTCGGGGCTATGAAACCTAAAAAAAAAAAAAAAGTTTGGTATGTTTTAGTACGTTTAGCCCCCCATTTAGATCGATTGCACTAGGTCTCAACAGTGCTCGGAGCCTCCTTCAGCACTTAGGCACTCCGCTAATTAAACAATACACGCTCTTCGACACCACAATAGAACCCTTGCTCACCTTTTTCTATTGTCTCTATTGTTAGACTCGGCGACATCGTATTGTTACCGAGCTCGGTAGAGGCATACTCCTACGTTGTAGTTTGTTCTTTACGTATTTGCAATAGGTTTTATAATTGCTTAATTGGTTACTCCTTATGAAAGACTAGGTATACTACCATAGTTTAGGTATAGTTTTGGTGGTGGGAAATCAATGGGGTAGATACGGTCATATGTCATATAACTTAACGAGATTTTTAATGATCTAACAAGCCCCGCGAACTGACACAATTAAATTACCCTTTATTAGTCTGGACTGGAGTAGGTATCAAATTTATACCTAAAGTAATTAATTCACATTTCGCGAATATATATGCAAATTTCAACGTATCTATATGTGTTACAGCACAATATGAAACTTCTGGTATATGTTTCAACCCCATAAATTTTAGTTATTTAGTATCTATTCGTTTTCAGTTTTTGCCTAAAATTTATTATTTTATGCAAATCCAATTTTTGAAATATTATTTTAATGATTCTAGATTTGTGTTGTCTTAATTTTTTTTGGGTAAATTATTTTATGCAAATCCAATTTTTGAAATATTATTTTATTCATTCTAGATTATTTCTAGTCTAGATATTTGTGTTGTCTTATTTTTTTTTTGAACTCGTAAATAACTTTGGTATATGTGACAACCGACTGCTATTTATTGGTGGACAATAAACATGACTGTGTTTTGAACAAGTTTCAACCTGTAAGTATGCTATACGTTTCCGTAAAGGAAGTTCCCATTATTTATTATAATATATAGATCTTTTGTTAATGTAGGATTCGGTGTGTGATTTATTGCATTCTTGTTTATACCAGTTAGGTGGGGCGGTGCGATGTTTAAAGACTCCTTTGGTGATCTAATTTAAAGTCGCAATTTCTACTATTAGTTTTTTCTTGATGCTGTCGGCTTGAGAACTTTACCTTTTTTACTAGATGTCCTTTGAAGAAGGTAATAATTTACTTTTTATTCGTTTCTGAGAAATATATAAATCAATCATCGGGTTTGAAGTCACACGCGATTTTAATAGAAAGTAAATGCACAAAAGATCTGTCGTTTAAATTCTTTAGAATTCTTTTGATAAGTTAATCTTTTGTTAGAAAACATTCCGCTGCAAACAAAAATTTACCTGTCCCCGAAATCCTGTTTAAACTCGTCGCTACCTACCTAGGTGGTCCTCTGTCCTCACCAGCCGTGACCTTTTTTTCAACACAAATTCATATAAAAAGGCTGAGGCTGTGGGTAACTTTATATAGTACCTTCGGATCTCCAGTTCAGTTAAGAGCTCTCAGTTTCTACGCTTTGAAGTTTTAACGAAGACTATTCATAATGGATGTAAGTATTTAAATAGTATTACTCTATAATTATTGCATTAAAAAATTTATGTGTTGTGTGTATGTTTTAAGTCTTTAATATTAATTATGAATTTTGTTTCAGTTTTCCGACAACACTTTCAAAAACTTTTACGTTGATGAAAATGAAGACGAAGCAAGTGATGAAGAGGGGACGCTGGCTTTCAAAGTGAAGCAAGCTATTGCGAAGAAGCGTCAATCAAATAATATTGATGGCTTTTTTGAAAGGCCTAAGAAGAAGACAAAAGTGTATAAGAAATCTTCAACGGTCTCCAAAAAAGAAGAAGACGGTGTTTCATATCTCACTTCGGGTCAGGACGATGGGGCATATGCATCACACCTCATAAAGGTCGAAGTATACGACATGAATAAAATACGAAACGTTGGACCTCTGGACCACTGGAAACACTGTGACTATCGTGTTAAATATTATGCTAACGAAGGTGACTCACATGAACAAAGTGCTCGGGATGTTATATTTAATATAACGAAAGAACTATCATCTAAAACCAAATGTGTAAAATATTTTATAGAGACTGATAAGGGTGATAAAAAATAGTTTTAATCAGTGCTTTATTTATAACTAGAATAAGTTCCTTTATTTTTTCACTTATAAAAAATGTTTACTTTCTTTCTTGTTTTATTGTATATTAATGTTATTACTCATTTATTGAACATGTTTAATATTAGATGTAGTTTTAACTGCTTATTTTGTGTTTCTTTCTCCGTCACTGCATTTGTCTTAGGTAGTAGGAATATTTTGTAATTATATTTGTAAGAAATAAAATAAAACCCAATTTATTTTCATAACACATTGTTTTAATTCACAAAAACTGATTTAAACATATTCCTTAAAACTAAATCATTACACAAAGAATTATCAGAAAACAGACATAAAAACTCAGACATTTTTTTCCCTTGAAGCTTAAAATAAAGATAAACTAAACAGTATTCTCCACAAACTGAAGTAAAATAATTCTGAAGTGATTGATGGTTATAAAACCATCTCTTAGAGTTTCTATTTAAAAATAACCTGTGATAACCAGTAGGCTTTCGACCAAAAGAGTCAAAGTATTCACCATATCCATTCACATCAATGTGCATTGCAATCCAATGAGAACCGGGCTTTGAATCAGGATCCAGATTGCTTATAATAAAAGTAGGTAGATTAACCCAAACAGGAATCCGGTTTGCAGCAAAAACATTTGACTTAAACCTCGGGTTTATTTTATTCATACAAAATTGTATTTCATTCGAATCCATAATAATAATAAATCTAAAAAAGTAAACACTGGTGGTTTTACAGACAATGTTTAAGTGGTAATGATAAAATTGAGTGAATGCATTGTATTTATTTAATTACTAACTATTATAATCTACAGTGATATCACGATTTTTATTTATTTCAATTATGTTATCAAATTCAGCATACACAATACAGTTGATAGTAGTACTTAAAGTTGAATCAAAACGAACTTCGATTCGAACACTTCCGTGTCTTACAAGATTCCAGTGTGAAGTTGAACTTGCAGATAAATCAGGAGTCAAATCGAAACATAATAAAGAATAACCACCCACATAGTTTGATCTGCTTATAGCATTACCTTCGTTATGGAAATGAATACCAGTTCCAGAAAACAAAGTATGATATGCAGTTGCTATTAAACCCGGAGAGTTAAATGAGGGTTGCAAAGTTTTAGAAGGAATTTCATGACCATCTACGTACAAACTAAATGAATTCATATGAAAATGTTGAAAATTGAAGGGATTTATAGCTAAATTACCATTAAACCCAGAGTTTGAAACGAATCCAATAATACATCTTTTAGGGACTTGCCCGAGAAATATATTATCCAACGTTTTACCTTGTATACCTGCGGGTAATGTCAGAACCTTAACTTCTGCCCTTGTTATCGGATATTTCGCAGTTGTTGATGCTAATACTTTTTGATGAGCTAACAATACACTAGGATTTATTCTTGCTCTTCTGATAATGAGACTGGCATCTGTTATTTGTACTTTAAATTTACCATCCTTATGACAAATTGATTAAATGTTTCTTTCAAACGGACTAATTTAACTCTCATTTCTACACCATTAATTAGAAATTTCTCCTGGTTAAACATATCACCATGTAAATGACCAATCATTTCAACTTCCTTGCTTTCCTTAACAAAGTCCATTCTTTCGTGAAACCCTTTATTAGTCGAGTCAACGGCGTCCATATAGTTGGGGGTATCTTCATACCACAATCCACAAGTCAGATGAGATTTTTTGGCTGCTGAACCATAATTAAGCAGATTTTCCATGTAGGCTCGGTAAGCATAAGTGTTGTTTGGAGGTGATATAAGCTTCTGATTTAAATAAATGTCTAGTTGGCTAAACAGGGAATGTAACCAATTGTTTACCGGTGCAACATTTGCATCAGGTTTTATTTTTGTACCATCTTGATTCAATATTTTGGCATTTATATGCAACAAAGTGTGTGATAGATCAATGTAGTCATCACCTGACCCAGGAACTTGAAACTCAATAGGACCATCGTCACTTAGAGATGAAATTGGTTTGTAATGAATCCACTGGCCACTTTCAATGCTTGTTTGAGTTGATGGTAAAGCAAATAAGTCTAACTCAGATTTGGCGCACTCACAAGAATGACTATGTAAGAATGACATTTTTTAATTTGAAAATATATCTTCAATATTGTTTTTCCTATATTTTTTACCTCCTCTTCGGTGCGATGCTTTTAAGTTAATGAATGGTCCACGTCTTTTTGTGGACGTTTTATACCCAGACCCCGACATCAAAGAATCAATTTTTTCATCTGCTTTTCTTTTTAAGTTGGCGCTTGCTTCATTGAACCGAGATCTAATAGAACTATCAATTGGTCGTGAATTTACCATATCGGATAAAAGACCGATTCCTGCATCTAAAGTTTCTTTTCCCACTGTTTTAAGACCACTAGATAATAATGGTAGCACAGACCTAAAAAGACCACCCAAGAAACTCCCGATCCCATGTCCTCGTTGATATGGTACCCCTTTATAAACTATTCCTATACCCGTACCAGCTTGGTGTGAATAGTAATGTTCATATGGGCAAGACGTAGATGATCTTTTATAATTCATTTTACCCGTTGAAAGTGTAGCTTCACGCAAGAAGATCCAAACTGGAATGGTATTCTAGCTCCAGTAGTTGTCCTTATATCTATTTCTATAGTATCGAATTCTCTTCGTAATACGGGTACATAGTGAGCAGGTGAGAAAATATGTGTTTTGTAAGCACCATAGATAAATTTAGTTGGGTCTAACGGTATTATTCTCAGTAATGATGTAATTACATCTCCCACCACTTGTGGATGAATGATATCAGTATAAACAAATATTTGTGAGGGTAAACCTAAGTATAAATTTGCAGGATGTTATCCAATTGACATTTCTTTTAAATTTGATCTTGGTCGAAATCCTAATTGTAGACTTAATATGGGTGTTGTTGTGACTGAGACTATTTCTTTATCTGTTGATATCCCCACCATTTTTGTAATTTTATCATATCTAAACTTAACTTTGCTTTTTAGCTGTGGGTTTTCATTGAATGCATCAAGAAAATGATCAAGACTATCATACGAAGTAGCTGGTATGTGAGTTTTTGAATCAACGATTTTATCCGTCTTGTCTGCAGGTCCTCGAACTTTCTTTTTAATATAAATGGTATTTTCATGTTCTTGAACATTGTACATGGAGCATGGGTATTGAAATTCTACTAAACCCACGACCCATTCTCCTTCCAATTTAATGGTTTTAGGTAATTTTGTTAAAAAGTACGCAGTTGTATTATCATTGTAATATTCCGATGAGCTATTGCTCAACAAAGTTAAGTAAAAACTGTTTTCACTCATATTGTTTCTAAACTTGATGACGGTATCCAGGAATTAAATTTATTAGGATAACCTCGCCACTTCACGAACACTTCCTTTCTGCCACCAATACGGCGCGAGCGTATTATTTTATCAATTTTATATTTGATGGAGGGGTGGTGAGTTACTTTTTGTAATTCTTTAGAATAAAATGTACCAATTATTGGTTCACCTTCCAAATCTCTTAAAGTATAAACAACCCACGGAGACCTATTGATAACTGATTCAATCACAAATATTTCATCACTCCAATTGGTTTCATAACCCTTTTGGAATATATGTTTATATTTAGTTATCCTAACATGGTCACCTACATTTAGCCTTGCATTTTCTAAAGAAGGTTCTTTATCATTTTTTCTTTCATATAAGTTACACCAAACAGTCCTTATATTACTAGAGTTAACATCAACTGGACGCATTTTTATGCTGGAATGATAGCTATGGTTATATGAATAAAGCAGATCTTGTAATATATTAGTGTAATTGTAAGTATTCTTATGAGTAAAATAACGCCACATTTTAGTTCTTTGAAACCTTTCAACTATGCTAGCTTTAATGTCTGGGTTGTTAGTTGTATAATAATTTATGTTCTTACTTTTAAAATAATCTCTCACCATCTTTGAAACAAATTCTGTACCCTTATCAGATTGACTATGTCTAGGGGTTGCATTTGCTTCCGTGAATATGCTTTCAAAACACGTTTTAACCGTTTCAGCATCCTTCTTTTTCATAAGTCTCGCAAATGCATATTTGCTAAATACATCAATAACACAAAGAATGTATTTATACCCATCGTTGTATTGACTATAGGTACGCATATCACTTAGATCAGCTTGCCATAGTTCATTGTAGTTTGACAGGATGTATTTGTTACGCGAGAAACGTTTATGAACAGGTTTATGTAGAGTGTACGCTTCTTGGGACTGCAACCATTTTTTCACTTCCTCTCTATTCATTTGACCTTTCATTTCCTTCATAACATTATTGAAACTACTATATCCAGCCGGGTTTGATATATCGTAATATATTCTATTTATGTCTAATAAGGAGTCCATCTTTCCCAATCAACTTTCTTTTGAGACCTCGTTTTTGGCTTAGTAGATAGAGGAGTAGATGCGTTTTTTCTTTAATTGATAGGTTGTGCTCGCTAATAGAAGCCTGTGAAGTGTTAGCTTCAGGTTTAGATTGAATTTTATTAATAAATTCTAAAGTCTCGGGGTTACCAATACATGACGATGGAACTTTTATATCATTTAAAAGACGAGCGAAATCCTCCCATCCCACTGGTTTTGAGCGTTTAAGCGGTCTAAGCACATCGCCTAACAAATCGAGAATATTGCTATTTGGTATTGTCTGACTGTTTATAACTACTTCACCGTTCTCCTTCTACCAAATTTTAGGTCTATTCAGAACAATGTTTTGCAGTAGCGTCTGACTTTTTGTCCTGTACGATTTAGGTATAACATCTATAATATAGGATGGAGAATATCGTTTAGGTAATTTTACCTTTGATACACCAGGAGGTGTGGCATGAACATCTTCTTTCGGCACATGTGAATTTGCGTCTCCGCTTAAGTTCTGAGTAAATGATTCCTCCTTTCGGATACTTTCCTCTTTTTTTACATTTTCCTCCTTTTTGTTAACTTTCGAAGCAACGTTGTAGTTATCGTTAGTAAGGTAGTTCACTTCATCCATCACTATTGGTAATTTAAATGGTCTTCGATCTGCCTCAGCAAAATGTAAAAATCGTTGTAGTGCTTGACAATATAATGCCCACTTTTCACGATTATTTATTTTTCTTCTAAGAATTGTTTGCATTTCTCCATCCAGACGGGATGATAAATTTTCCACCTGATTTTCACTTTTTTTAAGTCTTTCAATAAATTCAGGTTCTACTAACAACATTTTCTTTGTATTCTCCATTGTATCTAAGATAAGGAATTTACCAATGCACTTAAAACTGCACCTAAAATTATTGGTAAAAATGCACCCCCTTTCTGAATAATAACGGTTTTTCTAAGCTTATTTTTGCCTTTTGAAACTAGTTTTCGTAATGTTTCCTTATATTTTTTTAATTTAGATTTTTCTTTGTTATCTAAAGGAATTTTACCCTTTAGAACGTTATAGATACATTCACAAATGATGTTGATCTCATCTTCATCGCACGATTTAAGCAAAGCAGTGCGATATTTTGGTTTAAGTAAATGCAGGGCTTCCAGTAAATGTTTATAGGTGCTTACTCGAGAATGCATCATTTAGAACTGACTGAAACTTGATGATCCTTGTTATATTTAAATCCTTTCTTTGGGATATACACTGTGCAATGGCCATCAAATGGAAATATTTTAGTTTTAAAACGACACATGTCATCTGTGTTTTATTTTAGATCAATCATAAGATAGCCGTGAGCGTTTTTAGTAGCATCCTTGTAAGCTTCGTCAACGAACTTTGAGTTTTCTGGGCATACTTGACGAGACAAATAACGTATTTGTATTTTATCTCTAGGATTCTTAAAAAACACTAAATAACTTGTATTCAAAGACATATCACGTTGACCTTTACCCTTAAGAAATATATTTTGAGTAATATAAAACAGGCTTAAATTTCTGTGGTGACTACCTTTTGTAAAAATATCAACCAGTCGCCCATTTGATTCCCGCATTAAATCATCTATTATAAGTAATTTGGGATTCAGTCCATCAAACATTGACATATCAGGTATTCCTTGACTATAAATCACATTTTCTAGATTATATAGGGGTTGCATTTCATCATAACACCAAATCACTTCATCAAACTCAACATTACATAATTCTTTCGAATGTTCAAGAAAACTTGTAACAAATTTAGTTTTTCCACAACCACTCGGACCAGCTACAATAGTGGTGAAGGGGTGGTAAAAATGAATCATTATGAATTAACGTGAGGAGTGTGTTGTTATGAAAAGGAATTAATTTCAAATGACAATGTTTTTTAAAGTTTCTCCTTTTATCAAGAACATTTATTAAAAATAACACATAACAAAAAAAATTTACACAAGATAATTTTAACTTCTAAACTAAATCATACAATTTACAAAAATTATACACATTGCACAAAAAATAAATACATTTCATTGAATATTCTGTGTAAATTAAATAAATTTTAAAGTACACCATGAGGAATTTTATAATGACCCCACGCAAGAGTATCAATATAATTTCCTAACAAATATCGTTTCGTGTCATTACGGGAAAGCGTTATTTTGGTAATTTTCTGTGTAAATAAAATTTGTTTTATTGATTTGAAACGTAACATTGTATCATATTTAATTTTTTTCTTAAATAAAAATTTTTTTAAACTATCAAGATCATACGTTTCCGTTACACATTTATTGACACCTTTAGCTTTAGCTTTAATTTATTTATTTTGTACATCTATGGCGAACATTTTGGAACGCAAACCACTAAATTCCTTAAATATTTCCCCATTGTTTTCATCTTTGAAAACACCAAGTTGCTTTTTATTTACCAGAGGGAAACCATACACGTTGTCCTCTGGGTATTCAGAAGTATCAAAATATAAATTAAGATCTGATTTTATGTCATCATAAAAGTCCTCTGTGAATATTTGATATAGTAAACTATCAGTATCTGTGTAAAGCAATTTCAAATTATTTTGATATTTGGATTTCATATAGTCGTAATGAAATTGATACATCAAAGTTTTAGAAAGATCTAAAATGCAAAAACCTAGGTAAATTGGTTTGTTGTATAAAACTTTAGTTTTTTTCATTTGAACAGCTACTAAATCATGTGAAAAAACAGATAAACTATGAAATTCAGGTTTCGCAATTAAAGATTGAACTCCTTGAGATTTCCCACGATTTTCCCAGTGATTTAATTATTTGATGTTTGCTCGTTTCATTACATTCTCCATAGTTTTACCAAACACTGAATTGTTCATGAGTTTGAAAAAATCTTTTTCGAATTTAGAAGATGCTTGGGATGGCATGTAGGTATTTAAATCTATGTAACTTTTTAACCATGGGGATTGCTCAAATTTTAATATTCTATGGATTTTAAGCAATTTTAATCCTTTTTGTAAACTTTTTTTTTTTTTTACGGGTAGGTGAATAAAACGAACCACATCACTGTTCACATATTTTATTAGAAAAAATAGAATTAAAAGTAATTTGGATAACTTGAAACAATAAAATTGATGGTTAGATAATATAGTTTACCTACCAGTAGTATTCAAGCATTTCTCCAGGAAGTTACATTGATTTTTGCACTTTCACCTACTTCAACTGTCAACATCAACACACTATGTCGGACATCAACTCAATCCAAGGATCAATTGCGGAGCTCACTAAAACCTTCAATGCCAGGATGGCTGAGATGCAGAGTAATTTGGACAAAGCGGGCTCAAGCAACCCTGGGAGCGGTATTGAGGCAGTAGCGGCGGACTTCACTAGCTTCAAAGCATTTGTTTTGGACTCTCTCAATATACTCCAGAAGCAGGTGGAGCTCATCGCTCAACAGGTCGATCAAATAGAAATGCGATCTCGACGCAAGATGCTGGTCATCCATGGTGTTCCGGAGGCTGACAAAGAGGACACAACGGCCCTTGTAGTTGAACAGCTCAAAGCTGTTAAGGCTGACGTGACTGCAAATGACATAAGGCGCAGCCACCGACTTGGCCGTCGCAGAGGCAGCAAACCCAGGGCTATTGTGGTGAAGTTCTGTGAGACAGCCGTCCGTGATAAAGTGTGGTTTGGTAAGGTGGCATTGAAAGGCTCCGGCGTAACGATAGCCGAGTTCTTGACCAAATCACGTCAGCAGACCTTCATGGCAGCTCGGGAGCGGTTTGGCGTCAGAAGATGTTGGACCTGGGACGGCGTTGTTCATGTCTTGGATGCGAGCGACGTGCGCAGGCGTGTGGTGAGCCTTGCAGAGCTTAAGGCGATCTCGGATGCGCCAGAGCAGCCTGTGACTCCGACCCCAAGCGTAGATGCTCCTCCCAAGGCAGATAATTGCAGCAAAGCCGAGAAACCGGAGAAACAGATAAAGCCCAGACGTGCGGCTGCCAAATTGAAGCCTTAGTATGTACATAGTGTAGCTTTCTTCTGTATTTGTTCGGGTTATACTGCTTGACGCTTTTCTATTTCGACGTGTAATCACTGTTATTTGTTGTATACCCTCTTTAATAGTCTCCCGTAAATATTATAAATTAATTCTAATAACTTCATTGCTAACTTTAAATGTCACTTTGCCAAGTTCCAACTGACATTGACAGTTGACATGTGTGCTGACGGATGGCAGGTATAGTGTTGCCAACTGTTAAATTGCGGTCCGCTTTACCAAGTTAAATATTTCCTTATTAAATTACGTTCCGTTTTTCTTAGTTAATTATTTCCTTAGTTTTGTGATATAACTTAATGCCTGTCGAATCTGAAGCCAACATGTATTTTTAAATTGAACTTCCGTTTCTTTATAAGTGTATTTCTTTCTTTATTTGCTGCTGGCGGGTAGATTGTGGAGTTTTTGTTTAGTTTTTACTGTATATATTTTTATATTTATTGAATATTAGTATACACTTATTATATACTTATTATATTTTTAACTTTATATATATTTTTCAGATGCCTTTCAGTGATAACAGTGATCAGTATTTATCTTTTTCCTCCTTAGATAGTGTAAGTGAAGACAGTTTCCATAGTTTGCCTCCTTCGCTTCACGACATTCTGGAATCTCAGTTTAATGATGTACCTAAAAATTTTAACGTTGTGCATTTAAATGCGCAAAGTATTCCTGCACATTACAGCGATATGTTACTCTCTTTTGACATTAAGAACATTCATGCTATTTTAATTTCCGAATCGTGGCTCAGACCAGCTTTGCCTTCAACGTCTTACTCTTTACCTGGTTTCAATTTAATTCGGCACGACCGCCTTGGAAGAGGTGGCGGTGGAGTTGCGATTTACCTTCGTTCTTACATCCCCTATTCAATTGTTAATGTATCTGCCAGCTCTTCTACTTCTGATGCCGCAGAGTATATGTTTCTCGACGTTTCCCTCTCTCATTCCAAACTTTTACTTGGCGTTTTTTATTCCCCTCCCTTCACGTTAATTACTTTGATTCTCTTGAGAAACTTCTCGAGGACCTTATGCCTTCTTATAATCATCACATTCTTATGGGAGATCTAAATACGTGTCTTCTGAAGGATGACAGTCGATCCCGGCGCCTTAAATCCCTGGTAGATGCATGCAATCTAACTATTCTCCCTTCAGACGCCACACACTATTTTCCAAATTGCTCGCCTTCTCTTCTTGATTTAACTTTAGTTTCTTCGACTTCTCATGTGTCTAAATTTGGACAATACTCCGCGGATGCCTTCTCATATCATGATCTGCTCTATCTCTCTTACAAAATTCGTCCTCCCAAATCTAAATCAAAAATTCTTTTGCAGCGCAATTTTAGTGGATTAAAAGTGGAAAAGCTTCGAGATGACGCTTTAACAATCGATTGGAGCAGTATCGCTCGAGCGGGTTCGGTAGACGATCAAGTTTCTCTCTTTAATTCGCTCCTCATACAACTTTATGACGCTCATGCTCCTGTTCGTGCAATAAAAGTCAAGCATCTCCCTGCTCCTTGGCTCACTGAGGATATTAAAGCCCTTATAGAGAGGAAGAATCAATCTAAATCTAAGTATAAGGCTAACAACTCTGAGAAAAATAAACTTAAATATCATACCCTGCGCAATCGCTGTAGCACTATATGTCGAGATGCTCAGAGGCGTCATATTCACAGTTCTGTTGAAGATGGAAATCCAGCCAAAGTGTGGAAATTTTTGAAAGGTCTCGGAGTTGGCAAATCTCAACAGGCAACCAATTTAAACAATATTAGCGTTGACCAGCTTAACCAGCATTTTTCATCGTCCACCTGTTTCAGTGGTCCTAAGAAATCTAACTCACTTCATCATCTTTCATCACTTCCTGCCTTAGATTTCTCTTCTTTCTATTTTAGCCATTTCTGTGAGAGTGATGTTAGGAAGGGTATATTGAATATCACTTCTAACGCCGTTGGTGTTGACTGTGTTAGCCGAAATATGATACTCCCTCTCCTTGATTTGTTTGTTCCTATTATAACCGGTATTCTGAATTTTTCCATTTCATCAAGTACTTTTCCCAGTCTGTGGAAGGATGCCAATATTATTCCTTTACCCAAAAAATCCAACCCCAGTTCCTTCTCTGACTATCGCCCCATCTCCATTCTTCCTTTCCTATCCAAAGTCCTCGAACGGCTAGTGCATCAGCAACTAACTTCCTTCCTGAATAGAAATGACCTCCTAAACCCATTTCAATCTGGTTTTCGTCCGGGCCATAGTACTACCTCGGCTCTTGTCAAGGTTACCGATGACATCCGTTTGGGTATGAATGACCAGAAGCTTACAGTTCTTGCACTTCTAGATTTCAGTAATGCCTTTAACACGGTCGATTTTGACATTTTGCTCGCGTTCTTACAGTCTCTTAACATATCGGCTGCAGCGATTGACTGGTTCCGCAGCTATTTGGTTGGTCGTCGGCAAAGAATAAAACTAGATTCTTCGTGTTCTTCCTGGTGCAGCACATCAGCTGGTGTTCCACAGGGTGGTGTGCTGTCTCCTCTTTTATTTTCTATCTTCATTAATTCCATAACTCTTGATCTCTCCTCTTCGTATCACCTCTATGCCGACGACCTTCAAATATATTCGCAGGGTATGCATAGCGATCTCAATTCAGTTTTCAATTCAGTAGAAGCCACGAATCTTGATCTGCTCCGCATATCAAATTGGAGTCAAAATTACGGTTTAAAAGTAAACCCCCTAAAGTCACAGGTAATTGTGATGGGTAGCGCTAAACAAATCTCCAAAATTGACTTTCTCAGGCTCCCTCCGATAGTCTTCGATGGTATCCAAATTCCTTTTTCCAACCAAGTGAAAAATCTTGGCGTAATCATGGATCGTTGTCTATCATGGGTGCCTCAGGTGAATGAAGTGAGCAGGAAGATGTTTGCTGCCATAGGGTCTCTCAGACGGCTCCGGAATTTCCTGCCAAATGCTACTAAAATTGCGCTTGCTCAGTCGTTACTTCTCCCCATTCTTGATTATGCAGATATCTCCTATTTAGACCTAACCGAGGAGCAACTTAATAAGCTTGAGCGTATTCAAAATGCCTGCATTCGGTTCATTTTCGGATTACGCAAATTCGACCATGTTTCTAGTTTTCGTTCTCAACTCAAATGGCTCCCTATCCGTCACCGCCGTAACTCTCACATACTTTCTTTACTCTTTTCTATACTTTTTAACCCTGCAACTCCCCGCTACCTCAAAGAGCGTTTCTCTTATCTTAATTCTATTAGATCCTCTCAAAAATTGCTCCTAAAAGTGCCATCTTCATCTTCCAAATTTTATAATTGCTCATTTACGTTCCAGGCCGTTCGTTTGTGGAATTCTCTCCCTCTCAACATTAAACGCGCGCAATCTATTGGTAGCTTTAAATCGCAACTTAAGGAATACTATTTATCTCTTCCTTAGGTTTTTAAGTTGACACTGTTGTTTCTTATTGTGTGTATTATATATGTATATATGTACGTATATGTATGTTTATTTTGTATTTATTTAACTCTTTTGTTTCTATGCACCACCTACTGCTTATTGTTTTTCTCTAGTCTCCACTACCCAAAGGTTGTCTGGAAGAAATCGCTCATTAGCGATAAGACCGCCTGTTGTTACCTCTACCTAAATTTATCTAATTGTAAAATTTGTGCTTGTAACTGTATGAGGTGTGCAATAAAGAGTATTTATTATTATTATTTGTTTAAGATTTCTGTAATGAATGTCATAGTTTGTTTTCTTGTTTAGATTTGGTATTAATTTTTTTGCTTTAGAATTACCTAAACATACATTTTCGGGACAGAATGGTAGATCCGAATGATAATCATGTAATTCTTTAGGGTACTCAATGTCTACTTCTAAGATAAAGCCATGATCAGCATCATCTGCAATATTAAAATTCGTCTCTACATTCACCCATTCAAATTTACCTGTAGGAAGAGGTTGAGACATAGCCCATCCATACAAGTTATTTGCATCTAAATATACAAGAAGACGGTTGGTTTGATTCATAGTTTGACATATATTTATTGTTAGCTTTTGCATGTCTGTGGCTGCATTGGGATATACCTCCTCGAATATTTTTTGCTATGAAAGCAGTTTTATCAATATCCGTCAAAAGTTCAAGTTTTATTTTTGTAACTTTTA
Organism: Pammene aurita; assembly: GCA_947086415.1. NCBI lineage: Eukaryota > Metazoa > Arthropoda > Insecta > Lepidoptera > Tortricidae > Pammene > Pammene aurita. The sequence continues at coordinate 24,302,439 of OX352308.1, read as the reverse complement.
ACATAGCATCCCAACTCAATCCTAGGGCAGTGTAATAATGAGCTGGATCCAAACCGTAGGTCTTAACACATACATTTCTAAAAATTTCAAATACATCAGTTAGTAGCAAAACATCTGTTTTCAGATATAAATCTGAATAGTCCCCCATATTTTGACAATTAAAGTGATTCCACACACCCACAGCATGTTCATAATCTTCATCTGAAATGTGGCTATTATTCAGAGAACTATAAAATAAATCCTTACGAGGAAGGGCGGTAAGGTTTAAACTATCAAATGATGTCATGTATTCATATGGGTACACACCCTTACGTATCAAGCGCTTATAGTCTTCTTCACTTGGAAAATTTAATTTTAGTTCATTGAATTGGTTTGTTGTTAAGTTTTTAGCTAATTTTTCAAGACTACTAGACATGAATTTAAGGGAATCAACGAATCTTAATTTCACTGTACGGTTATTCACTTTTAACATTTTGGAAAAGGAAATATATTTTTCTTTGTTCTGTGGGATTAGTTCTATATCACCATCTTCAAAATTAAGCCCATGTACTATAACGTTACTGTCATAGTTGCTTAAGTTATGAAAAAACACAGGTACAAAGTTGTGGGGTCTGTACTTTTAATTGCAAAGTGAATGTGCAACGCCTTCGTAAACACCGGTATGCCAGTTATAGGAAACGCAGGAATCCTCGTTTAAACATGTACTACAAATGAAACAGACTTTGCTGTTTGCAATGTGTTCTTTATTTAAAGTTGTTAAGGGTAATGGGGGCTTGGAAAATGTATTATTTTTACAAATCATGTTTAATACATTTCATAAACGTTTGACCACAGTTCTCCCCTTTGTATGTTCTATAAATTGATAACTTGTCATCATATGCACATTTAATATAGTATCCAAAACTATAAACTTGATGTTTCTGAATGTTAATGGTTGAGGAACGCTTGTCTATACGTCTGCGTTTACGTTTGATTTTATCATCCACATAATCATCATCATCTCCATAATCTTTATCACTGTCAGGTGTTGGAGAGTGACTATTATCTTTAGTGGTTTGTTCATTAGATTGTTCTGACTGAATAGGACTTAAAAATGCCTCAAAATCTGCATACACAACAAAAGGAACTCGTAATTTACGCTCGTAATTATTGAAATTAAGTTGACTTGAAGAAGTCATTTTGTCAAACCAATCTTTCCTTTTATCCTCTTCAGAGGGTAAATTGGTACATATATGAAAACAATCGTTCTTTTGATGCTCTACTAAATTCTGATTAGATGAAAAAATTGACAAACAACCATCACATATATTAACAGCATGTTGTGATTTATTTATTTGAGCGGATACTAATCGAGATAAATTGTTGATTAGACAATAGTGTCCTCTATTCCCCTTTGTTATATATAACAAATTAAAATGTTTTGTTTTTTTACATTTTGTAATGTGTAAAGGACCAACAATATCATGACTTTTATTTTGTGAATTATACTCCAAACCAAACACGTTAATACTTAAATCATTTAACTTTTCAAATTTCTGAATATCAGTAAACTTGATAGGAATAGGAATGTCACCAAACTTCAATTTCTCCTTGTATTTGACATAACAGTTCACCATATTAGCGTGATTGTTTTTCTTTGGTGGATATAAACCCGAAAGCAATGCCCAACGGAAACATTCATGATCATTGTTTTTGATGTTTATTACTGCTCTTTTGTTTGTTATATCACGTGGTAATTCAATATATGAAGAACCACGCAATGGTTTATATTTATTAACATTAACGTCTAAGTGGTTTATGTTTACCAAACTCCATCCACTATCTTTTCTTTCAAAGTTTGTTAATCTCTCTGTTATTTCATTTACGAGGGATGTGAAAAATAAATCTTTATCACTGCTCACATTAAAAAGTTGATTGTGTAATTGAAAATCAAATGTATTTCTTAGCTGTTTGGTATCCTGACAAAAATTTGCATTTAAAATAAAATGAACTTTTAAAGCACAATGATCTGCAACTGATCGATTTAATAAAGTGAAAATTGTATCTTTATTTTTTTCTAAAAACGATTCGGGGGTTTCAAAGGGTTGGTAATCATTTTTATTACTTGATATTCTGTACGTAGCAACCCTGTTTCGGAATGCATTTTCAATTAGCTGAACGTTGATTAATTCGCTGTCTGAACTAAGAACATTGTTTTTGTGGTTATTGCTTTTCAAATGGTTTGCTAAATATCTTTTTACCACATACACATGGCACACAGAACATTCAATTTTGTCATTATTTTTTGTGCTTACGTCAATACAGCAAGCTTGTGTTGTAGAAGTTGATGCTGAATCACTGCTAGTTGAAGGTTGACTCTTCTTTGTTGATGCCTTAGACACAGGATCCGTAGTTGCCATTGCTATTCCGCCTCCAACTTGTTGGGATCTAAAGAAATAAAATAAAATATCACAAAAAATATAATTACATCATTACTTATAATATGATTACCAGAAACAAAGATTAATAATAAATACAAAATACTAACTTGTATATTTCTTACAATGCAAACAATACGCCTGCATTGGTAGGACTCCGTCTACTACATCAGTAGTTGATATATGAATATCCTGTGTTTGATTCCTATGACCCTCACATGGGGTATAATATGGTTTAATATCTTGATCTTCGAAAATTGAATCAGGTAATAAGCCATCAATAAACCACAATCGGATGTGTCTATGAAATTTCTGGATTATTAACTTTTTGCTAAAACTTGCTATCTCGCTACGTTCTAATTTAGGCTCAAGATAAAATGCCATGTTGCAAAACTGAATCACACAACACCACAGGTACAAAACACTGAAACTTCAATTTGCTATAGATAATTTTAAAACTGGGGACCCACTTTTATACCACTATCCCCTCCGTATCCATAAGTCAGGTAAGGAAACATGTAACAACAGGTTTCAACTTAGATCACCCACCCCAACAAGATGCAAGGTAGAAAAAAAATGTATAATTAATTAAATATTTAAACAGATTGATTAACTTACATTTCATATTTTTGTTGACTTAGAGATTCACACAAATTATATTTCTTGGTCTTCAAAATATTCCTTCTCCGCGTCTTCACATAATTGAAGAAGTTTAACATCACAATTATCGTTTCCAATCGACATGCTATACATATAGATAAAAAATCAGGATAGCATAAGTTTTTTATACTTTGAAATTTAAAGTGTTCCTTCAAATTCTATCTCTGATTAGTAAAAATTAAGAAATTTATTTACTTAATCGTAATTGAACACGTGATTTGCAGCTCACTTCGTTTCTAAAATTTACCCTCCAGCCTCAGCCTTTTTATATGAATTTGTGCTGAAAAAAGGTCACGGCTGGTGGGGACAGAGGACCACCTAGGTAGGTAGCGACGAGTTTAAACAGGATTTCGGGGACAGGTAAATTTTTGTTTGCAGCGGAATGTTTTCTAACAAAAGATTAAATTATCAAAAGAATTCTAAAGAATTTAAACGACAGATCTTTTGTGCATTTACTTTCTATTAAAATCGCGTGTGACTTCAAACCCGATGATTCATTTATATATTTCTCAGAAACGAATAAAAAGTAAATTATTACCTTCTTCAAAGGACATCTAGTAAAAAAGGTAAAGTTCTCAAGCCGACAGCATCAAGAAAAAACTAATAGTAGAAATTGCGACTTTAAATTAGAGCACCAAAGGAGTCTTTAAACATCGCACCGCCCCACCTAACTGGTATAAACAAGAATGCAATAAATCACACACCGAATCCTACATTAACAAAAGATCTATATATTATAATAAATAATGGGAACTTCCTTTACGGAAACGTATAGCATACTTACAGGTTGAAACTTGTTCAAAACACAGTCATGTTTATTGTCCACCAATAAATAGCAGTCGGTTGTCACATATACCAAAGTTATTTACGAGTTCAAAAAAAAAATAAGACAACACAAATATCTAGACTAGAAATAATCTAGAATGAATAAAATAATATTTCAAAAATTGGATTTGCATAAAATAATTTACCCAAAAAAAATTAAGACAACACAAATATATAAACACAAATCTAGAATCAATAAAATAATATTTCAAAAATTGGATTTGCATAAAATAATAAATTTTAGGCAAAAACTGAAAACGAATAGATACTAAATAACTAAAATTGATGGGGTTGAAACATATACCAGAAGTTTCATATTGTGCTGTAACACATATAGATACGTTGAAATTTGCATATATATTCGCGAAATGTGAATTAATTACTTTAGGTATAAATTTGATACCTACTCCAGTCCAGACTAATAAAGGGTAATGTAATTGTGTCAGTTCGCGGGGCTTGTTAGATCATTAAAAATCTCGTTAAGTTATATGACCGTTTCTACCCCATTGATTTCCCACCACCAAAACTATACCTAAAACTATGGAAACTTTAGGTAGTATACCTAGTCTTTCATAAGGAGTAACCAATTAAGCAATTATAAAACCTGTTGCAAATACGTAAAGAACAAACTGCAACGTAGGAGTATGCCTCTACCGAGCTCGGTAACAATGCGATGTCGCCGAGTCGAGCTAACAATAGAGACAATAGAAAAAGGTGAGCAAGGGTTCTATTGTGGTGTCGAAGAGCGTGTATTGTTTAATTAGCGGAGGGCCTAAGTGCTGAAGGAGGCTCCGGGCACTGTTGAGGCTATGGTTGAGACCTAGTGCAATCGATCTAAATGGGGGGCTAAACGTACTAAAACATACCAAACTTTTTTTTTTTTTTTAGGTTTCATAGCCCCGAAAAACCACCATAATCCCGAAAAACCATTGTTTTGGTGGTGGGAAATCCATGTGGTAGAAACGGTGAATCTATACTACTTTCGGAAACCATAGAATGGCCGTCATTGCACCGCCATGGCCAACTCGATTGTGCCGGCGGTCGGGGAGGCGCGTGTCGGGCTGTCGGCGGATGCGCGGGAGGGTGCAGGTGCACATCAGTAATTGAGCATGAAAAGTTAAAATTACGTTACTGCCACGGATAAAAAGCTTATCATAGTAAAATCGGTCGTGGTAATGCTAGCCATTGCCTACTGTTTTCGAACACGTTTTAGAGAACTTACAATATGAGTGTAGATAAAAAAAATTGTTTTCTATGGGACACGTAATCTTAGCCGGCTGACCTTCCATAGAAAACCACTTTTTTCGCGTGAAAATTTTTTTTCTTAATTTTCCATAATTAGAATACGATACAAATTATGCCCTTAAGTGGATCACTAGCATTTATGTTACATCTTGTATACAGTAATAAATAAATAATAAATATTTTCGGACAATCTTACAAAAATCGACCAAGCCCCACCGGAAGCCCAAAAATGCTTTGTGCGTGTGGTTAGGGTACTAGGCGATAGGTAGGATGGATGGTGTGATGGTGAGTCCAATTGTATATAATTATAAACAAATAAGAACCGGCCTAACTTAGACTCAACCTTTCCAAAAGGAAATGCCCGAGCTACTGTAAAAAAAATATCACTATAGGTGTGCCTATACCTACTATTTGAAGAGTTCCCTCGATTTCTCAAGGAACCCATCATCAGATCCTGAACCCCTTACAACGGGACCTACTATGACGTATACACTTTCAAACTAAAAAATAATTTTCCAAAATGGTCCAGCCGTCTTCGAATAATCGGTACTTATATAAAAAAACACATATAGAAAAAAACATAAATAAAAAAAATAGCAAAAACAAAGATCCCGACGAATTGAGAAATCTTGAAGTCGGTTGAAAATGGACTTAATGCCTTTTTTTGCTGAAATGAAAACAATTTTTAAAAGGCTACATACATTATCGCGTATAGATTAAGTTTTATCGTAAGATACTGTTGTAAAATCGAGCTGAGCCCATCTTAATTAATTGCCCTGTTGATCAATTCGATCATAATTTTAAAATTCTTGGAAGACTTACAAAAGAATTCGTCAACAAAATTCTTCGTCTCCAACAGTCAACATCTGATTGTTACATTTTACAATTTTAGTTTACAGCTGAACGTCGCCATGGGCACACTCAACTACTCCTTGGCACCTCTGGTCCCTGTTCGGAAAATATCGCCTATTCTATTATTGAAGCCTAGAAGTAAGTTGGGTTCCTATTGAAATATTCTTACAAGCTTTTAAGAGTATACAGGTGTAACAAAAATACTGATAACGTGTACTTATTATGAAAAAGTAAGAAAAAAAATCACACAAAATTTTTTTTGAGGGACGACAAAAAAATTTTTTTTGCGTCGAAAAAATGTTTTCCTCTACTTTTTCTTACTCGCAATACCCCACTATTTACTTATTTATGAAAAATCTTAAAATGTTTTCGTAATTTTTAGAATGTATGTATGTGTGCATCACGTTATTGCACATAATAAGTAGGTATAACATAAAAACAACAGTAACATATACAAAAGATATAGTTACTCAGATTCAGATTTGTAACGCTTTATTTTCATTTTGTATGGACCGTTACCGAAGTGACACACAAATTTTGTATGGAAAACTGGGAACACTTGTATATTTAATTAGATAATAGTCCTCGTGATTCTGACTAGAAGAAAAAACTTTTTTGTAAATTATCCGATACGGTATTACCGTCGCCATCAAATATATCCGAGCGGCTACGGTTAAAAATATCTTTATTTGTGACCACCTTGGCCGCTCCGATATATCCGACGGTGACTATACCTACCAATTTTCAGGATACAACCGGCTACCCAGCAACCTACACGATTGCATCGACAGCCCTTCGCCGAAAACCGTCGTCTGCCGTCCATTCTTCGTACTGTTGCTCATTGTAACGCTAGTGTTCTACTGCTATCGTATTAACGGCTTGGACTTGTATCATATGACGAATATAGGCAAAATTATATTAAACAGGACGCATATTGTTCAACAGACTAACGGTAAGTTTGTATAAGAATAATAATTTTAAACAAAAAAGAACCGACTTCACTTAGCATCCACCTTTCCAACTAAACAGCAAATACTCGAGCTGCTGTAAAAAATACTCAAATCACTATAGGCGTGCCTATAATAGTTAAAGAGTTCCCTCGATTTCGCCATGATCCCATCATCAGATCCTGACCTGGTTACAATGGGACCAACTGTGAAGTATACTCTTTCAAACAAAAAAAGAATTTTCCAAATCGTTCCAGCCGTCTTCGAATAACCGGTGAAAATACATAAAAAAATTGCAAAAAAAAACAAAGATCCCGACGAATTGATAACCTCCTCCTTGGAAATCTTGAAGTCGGTTGAAAACGTGATAACTTATGTTTTGTATAGGTATATACAGGTGTAACAAAAATATTGGTGATCGGTTTAAGGGTACAACTGGTATCATATTGGTGATCGGTTTAAGGGTACAACTGGTATCATATTGGTGATCGGTTTAAGGGTACAACTGGTATCATATTGGTGATCGGTTTAAGGGTACAACTGGTATCATATTGGTGATCGGTTTAAGGGTACAACTGGTATCATATTGGTGATCGGTTTAAGGGTACAACTGGTATCATATTGGTGATCGGTTTAAGGGTACAACTGGTATCATATTGGTGATCGGTTTAAGGGTACAACTGGTATCATATTGCTACTAAGAAAATAAGGAGAACATTGTTTTGGACGCGAAAAAATTATTTCTTGTTATGGAATATGGACCCGTCGTCCTATCCTAGCCGGCCAACCCTCAATACAATAGTAGTTTATGTAACTGTTACGTAATAAGGGTCCTTAAAACATGAGTGTAGTTTTCAGTGTTTGTATTTGATTGAATAACATACGATCACATGAGTGTTTTAAGGCCTAATTACGTACAGTTGCATACACTGCTTTATCTACACTCATATTATTTATTATAAATGCCGTATTCGGACATCATAGAATGGCCGCCATTGCACCGCCGTGGCCATCTCGATTGTGTCGGCGTGGCCAACTCGATTGTGTCAGCGCTCGCGCGGGACCAATCGAGTTGGTCATGGCGGTAACATTATGTTATCAAATTCGATGTTCCAAATTTGAAACTCATTGCTTAACAATATTTGAGCATGCAAAGTTAAAATTACGTTACTGCCGCAGATAAGAAGCTTATCATAGTTAAATCGTTTGTTGTAATGCTTGTCATTGTCTACGGTTTTTGAACGCATTTTAGAGTACTTACAGTATGAGTGTAGATAAAACCATTATATTTTCTTAGTTTTTCGTCATTAGAATACGATACCTATTATGTCCTTAAACGGATATCCAGCATTTTTGTTACATCTTAAATGTATTAGGAATATGTTATATATATATAAACGTAAAAGTCCTGACTGACTGACTGACTGACTGATTGACTGACTCACTTAAATCAACGCCCAGCCCGAACCGTTGGACCTAAAGAGCTGATTTTTTCACAATAGGTTGTTTTTATAACGTTAGTATCCACTAAGAAGGGGTTTTTCAAAATTCATCCCCTAAGGGGGTAAAAAGGGGGTTGAAAGTTTGTATGGATGGGGTTTAAAATTTTGAGTTATAAATTTTAAACTTCGTACGTTTACTAATAATTAAAAAACAATAAAAGTAATTTCAGCGTTTTTTTTAAATTCAACCTCTAACAGGGTAAAAAAGGGGTTGAAAGTTTGTATAGCTATAAGTATAAATAGATTAAGAAGATGGTTCTGGGATTAACAAAAGTTAGTTAAGAAGATAAAATTGGATATGAAACTCTGTATGAGGAACCGTATTATACGCGGACGAAGTCGCGGGCGGAAATATCCTAACTTATAAGTATATAAGATGTAACAGAAATATTATTTTACAGGTAGTGATATAAGTATGGAAATGATTGCTGACGCAACTAGAGGTAATTAAACAATACCAGAGTATCTTATTAATATTTAATCGGTAACATGAACTAAAGATTTGCTCAATGATATACATAAAGTGTAGAAAAAATCTTTGGGACCTGAAGGAGAACTAATTTAGGTAGTACCTTAAATCTTCAAAATAGTTTATTTTACGTAAAGAAACACATTCTTTTACCGTACATAACAATATCTAATAAAACACAATTCAACATTGAGATACCCTCATCATGGAGCATTGGAAAGTTTTAGGCTAATGATGATGATGATGATTTTAAGATCTGCATGTTCGTACGTAAAAGATATTGGCTTAAGTTGTGGTTAGCTATTATTAGATAAGCATCAACCTCAATTGTAACATAGATTTAAGAGCATGTAATATGTATAATCATTTATCTGTTGGTTATCCTAAATAAATAAATAAATAAATGATGACCTACTTACAATGTCTGTTAAAATAAATCCCACCAAAAACATAAATGTGAATTTGTAATAGCAAAAATGAATTTTAGTGTCTACATATTTTATACAAAATGTAATTATATCCCATCAAAAACATAAATGTGAAATGAGAGCCAAGTTCTTCAGCTTCTTGATATTTTACAGAGATGAGTTTGGAAAACTTCAAGAAAATCAGAAATAAAACAGGTAAATCATTATCATTTCTCATATTTATTATCCGTGAATATTATGCTTAATTTTATGCTATAATTAAATGCAGAATTGTTTATAAGAAACCAAAGATGCAGTGATATACAAGATATCTCTATACTCCGCTTAGCGCGTTATTTCTTTGAAACCTAAGCTGCCAAAATGAAGGGGTGCCCTGTCTAGCATTGCGTGTTCCCCCGCAATGCTAGACAGGGAACGCGCGATTCTTCCGTGGGGCGTAAGAGAGAGGTTGCCATGGAGACGTACTAAGTTTACTGTCACTTCCAATAATTAGTGTCTCACTATAGAGTGAAATTACTTCGAGCGTGGCAGCGGGGGTCGCCCGGCTATGCGGGGTGTTGGGTTAATTAGTCTATGGATGCAGGCTATAAAACTTACGGACTAGATCCTTATTCATAAACGTCTTTCAGGCCTTAATTAGTTAATTCATGTTTTATCTGTTTCTAACAAACACAACTGTCAAAATGACAGATAAGGACAAAACATAAATTAACTAATTGAGGAATGAAAGACGTTTATGAATAAGGAGGTAAGTTTGCAAAAAGAGTTTCATTCTAGTTAACAATTTCTGCCAGTATTTTTCGGTCAAGAATAAATAATGTCCAAAAGTAGCTACTTATGTTTAGTTAATGTCGTTTCTTAAGTTGCCCACCTATTGCGAAGCTATGCGCAGATGGCGCTGTTTTCATTTATAAAATGACCATATTCTTGGATGTATCTAATCTATACAGAATATACAAAAAACCGGCCAAGAGCGTGTCGGGCCACGCTCAGTGTAGGGTTCCGTAGTTTTCCGTCCGTCACAGTATGTGTCCCCACTTAAGAGTTAAAATAACACCGCCATGTAGGATATGATATGAGCGTTCCACGTACAGCGACATCTATCGGCAAATTAAGTAAACTATTGCGCGCGAGCTATAAAGTATGGAAGATGTTTTATATGGGATAATTCTTTATTGCGTGAACCGATTTTCACCGTTTTTACTTTATTTGAAAGCACGTCATTTCATTGTGATTTTGTAGAAATTACAGGTACAATAAACACCTGCTTATACGGTTAAATTACCAACTTAGTACAGAAATTATTTTTTTCAAAAACTATTCAACCTATCAAGTTCATAATAATTTTCCTAGAAAGTTTTTATAAAGTTCTACTTTTGAGATTTTTTCAATATTTTTAAAACTTATGGTTCAAAAGTTAGAGGGGGGGGGGGCACATTTTTTTTACTTCTGGAGCGATTATTTCCGAAAATATTTACATTATCAAAGAATAATTTATGAAACCTATTCATTTTTAAATACCTATCCAACAATATATAACACGTTAGGGTTGAAATAAAAAAAAATCACTCCCAGTTCACGTACCTATAGGGGAGGTACCCAAATACAATTTTTTTTTCAACTTTTTATTTTAACACATTGTCGGCGTGATTGATATACATATTAGTACCAAATTTCAGCTTTCTAGTGCTAATGGTCACTAAGATTATCCGCGGACGGACGGACGGACGGGCAGACATGGCGAAACTATAAGGGTTCCTAGTTGACTACGGAACCCTAAAAAGTGGAAGTATAAAGTTTAAAAAACTCGACCGCGGTATGAATTCGCATGTAATTTTTAACACCATTTTGTATCACTCCCACATACCCCCCAGATGGACCTTCCCCGGGTCCGGGGGATGATGCGTTAATACATTCCCCTCTACGACAACAAAGACAAAGGCTGCAAGGCGTGCTACATACATAAATGTGCAGTACAGGGAAAAACCCACTTTGTCGATATGGAGTTATTAGTAATATGCTAAAACTGTACAAAAAATATACACTATATGTTAATGAAAGAGTGAAGTGTCCATGTAAACCACATATTCTCTCGAAAAACATAACCCTCCCTCGGCAGTTGGAAAAATTATAATCTGTGGGTTATTGTTGGTTAATGTTGGCCTCATTCGGATCTATTTATTTTCAGGCGGTGGCCCCAACAGTGCTGAAATATTTGATGATGCAACTGAAGGTAAGTGAGTCAATTCAGTGTTGTTCCTGTCGAATTTTGGGGTTGCCGTGTTTTAAGTCGTAATTTGCCGTAAGTATCTAAAGAATATTAAAAAAATATTGCCGTAATCATATACAGGGTGATTCATGAGACGTGAGCAGGCTTAACACTACGGATTCAGTTAAAAATAAGCTATTGTTTGATATCAGTATTAGTGTGATAGGCGCAAATATTTTTTTTTAAATAAAAATAAAACGTTTGAAATTATTTACGACACGCATGGTCACTCTACAATTTAGAATACTCCGTCGAGTACTGATATTATCTTGTTTTTCAGTGATATGTGTCAAATTGATGTCTGGTTACTTTTGAAACATCGTATCTCACTTAATTTTTATTTTTATTTTTCATAATCAAAGTGCTGTCATGATTGTCAAAGAGGTTTTATCTTTATTGATTTGTTTATGTGGGGTGACCATGATTACAGAGAATAAAATTTCTACGAAACAAAAGGGTTAAAAAAAATTTAAAGGCGTTATTGTTTCACTTAAACATGATGGCGGTCGATTCATTATCGTTAACTTAGTGTGTAGGGTTGTTCCTGCTCACGTCTCATGAATCACCCTGTATATAAATATACAGCGTATATAAGATACAACAGCGATGGGACGGCTGCCGTACGCAGTAATTTTGGCTGTGGTTGTCGTATATTTATTTATTACTTATTTATTTAATCTTTATTGCACAATACAAGAAAGTACAAATGGCGGACTTAATGCCTTAAGGCATTTATCATATCCGGAACAACACTACACTATTAAGTATAGGTATGTCATATTATACTGATATGTCTCTGGCAGATCGATCTAATCATGTATATTGGGAATCGAGCACAAATCTAGATGTGTCTGCTATTGTTTTTTGAGCGTTCGAAATCAAAGAAATTAAGGTGGAAAATGATCGCTACATGGTCGCCATTATTTTCGCGTCAAATTAGTAGGGTACCACTGTTTGCTGTTTCAACCTGTCCGTTTTTTTGTTATAGTCTGGCAAACCATTTCTGTCAGTAGAAACGCGCGGCAAATTCAAAATACGTACATGTGGCAACCCTTTGTGATGTGACACCGTATTTCATGACGAACATTTCAATTCACATTGAATTTGTTTCTAGTGCATTTCACTCTCTCATCTTAAGCGCGAGTGAGATAGAACTCCTGCAACGCTCCCAATTAAATTTAAATAAATTTTTAAGGCATATGTCAATTGCCTCAACCAGATTATCTGTTGCAGTTGATGACAGATCAGACGAAATATATCCGTCTCCTTTTTACACACCGTAAATGTCACCTAATGAAAGGGGCGGAAATCCCAACTAAAATTAAAAACATACAATTTGATGATCATTGCTGCTTTTTTCACTCATTCTTAGTGTTGTCATACTTTTGTTCGCTGTACATTGCTACTGCGTTCGTTGGCTGGCCAGACTATATCTAACTCACTGTCAATTAACATACTGTTCTCTATTCTGGTCGAAACAGTAGGTACTCGTACCGTCACCTGCAATAGTATCTTTCTCAACGAAGGCCGGAAAAATATCTGACACAATCTTACAGACGGAGAGCTAGCCACGTCAGATATGACTAGACCCCGGACATTTGTCGCGATGACGTCACACTATAGGGTAATATGAGGTTTGAATGGAACGGTGTTAATTAATATGAAAATTTTACGGTTTCTAACCGAATACATTTTAATTAAAAATGTGCAGTGAATTGAAAAATATGATTTTGAAATATGATATGACACAATAATGAGAGGGACGAAACCACTCTCATTAGTTTGCTATACTAAGCTTATTTCTAGATCCGGACACCTGGCAGCTGTAAAGTGGTGGAGGTCAAAGAATGCAAACCACTTTAAGAATACAAATCCTAGAGTTCTGGTTTTGATGCAGTATTATGAGAAATTATATAAATAATTAGATAATATCATTGCCAAAACTTTCAGATGGAGGAAAGTAGTTCAAAACGACGTACAATGTAATTCATAGTTTGTCGCCTACTGTATATGTTTTTTTCAACACACCTGCTCGTAACGAGGTTCTTATTCCACCGCTTTTATGCTCATAATCCTAGATATTAAACACGCGTGCATTTCACAATAATTATCCAACTAGTGGAATAATTTAATAATCCGATCAAGTGATGTTTGTACTCTAGAACCAAGTTGTACGTACGCAGACGAATCGTTGTAATTTAGTCGGGTATTACCTTTACTTTTTTAGGGTTCCGTAGTCAACTAGGAACCCTTATAGTTTCGCCATGTCTGCCCGTCCGTCCGTCCGTCCGTCCGCGGATAATCTCAGTGACCGTTAGCACTAGAAAGCTGAAATTTGGTACTAATATGTATATCAATCACGCCGACAAAGTGGTAAAATAAAAAGTGGAATTTTTTTTTATTAGGGTCCCTCCCCTATACGTAAAGTGGGGAGTGATTTTTTTTTTCATTTCAACCCAACGTGTGATATATTGTTGGATAGGTATTTAAAAATGAATAGGGGTTTACTAAAATCATTTTTCGATAATGTAAATATTTTCGGAAATAATCGCTCCAGAAGTAAAAAAATATGCGTCCCCACCCCCCCTCTAACTTTTGAACCATAAGTTTTAAAAATATGAAAAAAATCTCAAAAGTAGAACTTTATAAAAAATTTCTAGGAAAATTATTTTGAACTTGATAGGATGAATAATTTTTGAAAAAAAAATTACAAAATAATTTCTGAACTAAGTTTGTAATTTAACCGTATAAGCAGGTGTTTATTGTACCTGTAATTTCTACAAAATTACAATGAAATGACGTGCTTTCAAATAAAGTAAAAGCGGTGAAAATCGGTTCACGCAATAAAGAATTATTCCATAAAAATCATCTTCCATACTTTAAACTCGCGCGCAATAGTTTACTTAATTTGCCGATAGATGTCGCTGTACGTGAAACTCTCATATCATATCCTACATGGCGGTGTTATTAACTCTTAAGTGGGGACACTTACTGTGACGGACGGAAAACTACGGAACCCTACACTGAGCGTGGCCCGACACGCTCTTGGCCGGTGTTTTTGACTCTTTATGAGTTTACATTCTAAAAGTAAGTTAAGTTTTTCCTGTTTATTATTGTTTTCTTTTTTCTCTTGTTTTGATTAGGATATTCTTACTTTGGGGATGTGATCGTGGCGTCAATGCGCCGTGTCGTCAAATGGTTGCAACGGAAGACCAGCGCTGGACCTGCCGGCATTTAACGCTGAGTTGCGACCATTTCGTGGCAATTAATGTTTCGGGTTGTATATGTTATTGTTTATTATGTTTTTTGTAATTGTCATGAATAAATCTTTCATTTATTCATTCATTCATTCATAAAAAAGTAAATATATTAAAAATATACACATTTACGATAGAATACAAATGATACAATCCTGATTGTGAATAAGAATCATTTCAACTTATTATATTACTCGTAATACACAATAAATTACGTTTTAAACACGAATTGTCTGTTTTAATATTGGCTGTTTGGCATTATACGTCCGCGCCTTTGCCTCAAGCTGCACGCACATCCAAAAAAGAAAATTGCGCGCCATTTATCAAGTTAACCTCAAATCATTGTTTATTTGTTAGATTTTTCTCGTCGTGTTTTATTAATTTAAACAAATTATATTTTCAATGAATAAGAAGACAACTTTAGCGTTAATTTAACCTCTGGATATATTTCAAAATTGTGATACATACTAGTAAAATGTCATCATAAAAATCTAGTGAAAAATACGTAAGAAAAAATACTATAATTTATTGCACAATAAATGTGAAGTCTTTAATTTTATGAAATGATTTTAAAAAGAGTTCCAGATACTCAATAACATCACAAAAAAGGTTAGTTAAATTTAATTATCTTAGGTTCGTAAGTACCTCTATCCTGTAAACCTTCTGACAATTAATGTACTTACCAAAAGTTATTAATTTATACTATTCTGTTATTTCCTCGCAAGTGTGTTGCAAAACGTCGTATGAAACGCGTGTGCTTGATCATTACATAAGCTCAGCTTCCTTATGCGCACTCACATGCGTTCGTGCGCACAAT
The DNA here is from genome assembly GCA_947086415.1 of Pammene aurita. Lineage (NCBI taxonomy): Eukaryota > Metazoa > Arthropoda > Insecta > Lepidoptera > Tortricidae > Pammene > Pammene aurita. Next base: position 24,286,751 of record OX352308.1, on the reverse strand, counting down.
ATCGCTTCGTATGTAATGATCAACTTAGCACACTTGTATCATAATGTACTATTGTTCTAATGTTAAAATCTAGGCCCTGACCTTATACCTGAGACAAATTCGGAAGTTTTTACCTATTTTGGTATTACAATTTAAAAGCTGCTAGATAGTATAGCAATCTAACCAACGGGTTTTGTTGCTCTCATTATTGTGTCATATGAAATAATGGACTAAGAGCTGGTCACGTCAGATATGACTCACATCTGGTCCATTATTTGTAGGGCCCTAAGAGTAGAGCGTGTCAGATATGCAGCCTTCGTTGAGGGCAGGGCCCTGATTCGACATGGCATAACTGACAGTCACTTGCGAGACAACTATGATATCAGTGACAGTTGAAATTTGGGGTGGAATCACTCAAGAGTGATATCTAAAATGGTGCCCATAGCCATAGACAAAACGCTCTAGCGAGATTTACAGACAGCTTGACAGTTAGGTGTGGACAGATGGATATTACTCTATCCACTAGCGATACAAGTGTGACATCCACGTTTCACAGTTTGGCATGTCGAATCACGGCCCAGGTACTTTAGTTATTATAACTTGATTTGGCATATCTACAACCAAGAGAGTATCTTCACTCTCTGCTAGAACTAAACCAACCAGTTATTTTTAAGTTTTTGTTCTAAGTAAAATCGCAATTTCATGTGATGTTTTTTTTTACAGATACGGGTTTGGATAATATTACGATCGCGAATAAAACTGGTAATTATAATATTCGGAAAAGTCTTACACAAGTCGACTTAGTTCCACAGTTAGCTCAATAAGATTATGCAGACTGAGTCACGGCTTCGTGTGCGTAGACGTGCACGTTCCACTGCATTGTAAAATAAGAATTCTCATAAGACATGTCACACCGCACGCGCCCGCGCACGTCACGCACCGTCACGCAAGCGATGTGCACGGGCCTTTGGGTACTGTGAGTGCATTGTCCGAGATACAAAATAGTCAGAAATTGATAAATACTTAAAGTACACCGTAACTCAAAAACAAATATTCCTAATGAAAAAACCACCACAAATAAATGCCCTTACCGGAGTTCTAACCCAGGACCTCCAGCTTCAGCGGCAGGTTCCTGACAGATATCCTTTCACCAACTTCCTCGGCTTTGAATACTACCCTATACGTAATTGTCCTCTATAGAGAAAAGTGATTGGTCAAAGTTTTTGATACCCTTCCTCCCCTGAGTAAAAAAAATACCAGAATGAATTATACTCCTTTCGTAAAGAGAAGTAAGAACATGGTCAATAGCCGTCCCCCTCTAAGTCGTGCTAGGAGTCGCCTAATAAGACTTGTATAGTTTTATCTTTCACGGTACGGACGGTATTACGGTTGTTGGGGCAGTGTAGGTAGAAAATGTGAATTCACAAAATACTTATTAAAAAAAACGTTATTACAGATATTTTACCTCGTGGACTGCCGGTATGTGAGATAAACGCTGCGTATAAAAAAGGTGAGCATTTACTTAAATATGTAAAATACCAATTCGAAAACTTTCTGTTGCTATCTGATAAATTGATAGTACCTACAGACTCGGACTTTACAGTTCAAGCTATATTTTTTGTTTAATTCTTAGTTCAATGTGGCTAATTCCGTCATAAGGACTATTCCGCGTATCATCGTTTTTCTCGAACAACGAATAAAATTGATAATTTCATCGACAAAGCCGTGATTGCTTTTAGTTTCCGCGATCAAAAACAAATGCCTTTTATTCCTACGATTGAAAATCAAAGAATATACGCTCGTGGACGGAATAGTCCCTATGACGGAATTAGCCACTTTGACCTTACTCTATAAAATTTTCAATGTAAAGTGAACAATAAAGGGCTCAACAATTAAAGTCCGTGACCTTACAAGGTGGGCCCGTATAGCTAACCAGACACTGTCAGTAATAATGTCATTATTTCTGTACCCGTCCTTTTCTATGTATATGAATAATGAAAAAGGATGAGTATTACTGACAGTGTCTGGGCCGCGATTCGAAAAATAAATACACACACTGGACAGACACAGCTCCAACCCAACTCAAACCAACTCAACTCAACGCTATAACGACATTGACATTTGCTATTCGAAAATATTTTCATTCAACATTGGTCACACATTGGTCTCACATTGGTCCAATGTGTGACCAATGTTGAATGAAAATCTGTTCGAATAGCAAATGTCAATGTCGTTATAGCGTTGAGGTGAATTGGGTTGAATTGGGTTGGAGCTGTGTCTGTCCAGTGTGTGTGTTTATTTTTCGAATCGCGGCCCTGGTCAGCTTATAACGCGCAAACTCTCTATTGTAAAGCTACTAAAGCCCCGTGAAGGGCAGCGGAAGAATATTGATGTAAGTAGGTATACGGTCAGCAAAAGAAGGTAAGCGGATGAAGTGTTCAAAATTATATTGACACGACTTTACGTACTTACCAACATGTACGTAACTTACCTATGGCAGGATACTAGAGTTGAATTGAAAACATTTAAGACATGCCTTTGGTTTAAAAAAAAAAATCACTGCCGTAGCTTATCAAACTGAAATACTCCTAGATAAGGAGACCAGACCACCATAAGCTAATGAACTAAGAGCTGGCCACGTCAGATATGACACAACCAACGAAACCCATCTAGTAAGATTGCAATACTATCATTATTGCTAGATCCGGACATCTGGCAGCTTTTAATGCGTGGAGGTCAGAGTAACAGACTATCAAAATTTTTCATTTCAAACAAAGTAGTACCAAAGTAAGTAAAAACTGCGAAAGTTATTTTATTTATGGAGGGGGCTTATATTTTATCATTAGAACAAAAAACATTGCGTATTATCACGGAAACAGAAACAGTAGGCGACAAACTATGAATTGCATTATACGAGTACGTCGTTTTGGAATACTTTGCCCCATCAGAAAGTTTTGGCAATGATATAATCTAATTATTTATATAATTTCTCATAATACAGCTTCAAAACCAGAACTCTACGATTTGTATTCTTAAAGTGGTTTGCATTCTTTGACCTCCACCACTTTACAGCTGCCAGATGTCCGGATCTAGAAATAAGCATAGTATAGCAAACTAACGAGAGGGGTTTCGTCACTCTCATTATTGTGTCATATCTGACGTGACTAGCTCTCCGTCTACATGAGGTTTTAGCTCGTTCTAGCGCTCACACGTGTGCATTGCTGGTTTGTGGAGAGCACAGAAGAGGTTAAATTTCTATATATACACCAGGTTTTGTCTTTTTATTTTTTTTAACTATTTCTGTATTTTTAGCAGGCAATGTAACCATAAACTACAACGTGACTCAGGAAGCGGCGTTCGTGTCGAATCCTCTAATAAAGTTGGGTGGCTATTACAAGCCTTCCAAATGCCAGACGAGGCATAAGATTGCCATTCTAGTTCCTTACAGGTAAATTGCGTCAACGTTGTGTTATAATGGTGGGTCATTCTCAAAAAATTGGCACCGCCACCTGTCAATAGATTTTTGTTGGTACTTTTGTTTAATGGTGCTCCCACACCAGCTGTTATAAATGTTACTTATATAACAAAGTGTAACAAGGATAATGGTGCTCCCACAACAGCTGTTATAAATGTTATATAACAAGGATAAGGCTAAGGCACTTTGTTGTTAATGAAAGATAGTTGCTGTTATATAACATTTATAACAGCTGGTGTGGGAACACCATTAGGCTAAGTAGCACTATGTTGTTAAAGAAAGATAGTTGCTGTTACATAACATTTATAACAGCTGGTCAAAGCACCAAAAACTATACATCATCGTTATAAAGAAACAATCAATACATGTAGTAAGACACTTTTTACGCAGAGGCCAAATGCTTTGAAATAGATTAATTGAAAACGAATTCCAAATAAAAATTTGCAATTAACTTTTGTCGCTCTTCTTCTGTGTCCCAGTACGAGCTATTCACGTTTCTTCAAACCACACAAATTTTTGCCCTAACGTAATTTTTTTACATATTTATTAATAAAAAAAAAAAATTTTTGCATTTTCTATGAAACATTTTTTTATTATCATTGCGTTACAAATTTTTGAGAAAATTAAATGCTGTAACGCCGTATTCTAATTTTAAAATACATTAAAAACAATCTATATCAATCATAGCTCCAACACACAACAAATTTAATAATCAACCAATATTGAAGTTGTATTGGAGTTGCGTCGGAATAATTTTCAAGCAAATTCTGTTGTTTTTGATTCAGACGTTTATGCGCTAGCTGTATTGCGTTGTTAATGCATTGGAGTTGTATTGAAGTTGGATGGTGTCTATACGTGTTTTAAAGTTCGATTACGGCCCCTAGTTGTGCCAGTATTAGTAACTTAGTTAAGTCTTTTACGTCACACCTGGCCATAATGTGAGTTTTATCGCACGCTACGCGTACGGTAAAACTCGCATTATGGCCAGGTGGAGACGTAAAATTGTGTACTCACCACGGGCAGTAAAAAAGAAAGCCCTCTATCGCATATTTACAAATATCTGCGATTTCGGGCTTTCTTTATTTTACAGTCCTTGGTAAGTAAAGTACTATTATATCTGGGGGTCTAGCCAAGTAGCACTCGTTTATCGACAACTCCAATCTAAATGTGACAATATGCATCGAGAGGTACCATTTGGCGACAGGTGTCTACGCTACGTCATACATTGTACAGAATTCGATATTGGATTCAAGCGATATTGTTTCAACAATCAAGAAACTTAGCTTAGTTTTAAGCGAGTAGTTTGTAAGATACTCATAACATAACATACATATTTACGTACAAGATAAATATTGTAACAACTAAACTAAAACATTTTTTTGGTAATAAAAAAAACCGTAAGGGCCGGCGGTCAAATGTGTAGAATGTCACAAATTTAAATATGAAATAATGTATGGAAATGATAGTGATAACTTTCATTCGCATCTGTTATTTCGATACATCATTTCATTAGCGTTATTCGTTATGGATATACCATTGCCATCTTGGTTAGGCTCATCATATTATAATCTTTATCTACACTCATATTGTAAGTTCTTTAAAACGTGTTCGAAAACGGTAGGCAATGACTAGCATTACCACGACCGATTTTACTATAATAAGCTTTTTATCCGTGGCAGTAACGTAATTTTAACTTTTCATGCTCAATTATTGATGTGCTATGAGTTTTGATAACATAATGTACACCTGCACCCTCCCGCGCATCCGCCGACAGCCCGACACGCGCCCGCGCGACCGCCGGCACAATCGAGTTGGCCATGGCGGTGCAATGGCGGCCATTCTATGATTTCGGAATACGGCATTTTGGATAAATAATATGAGTGTAGATAAAGCAGTGTATGCAACTGTACGTAATTAGGCCTTAAAACACTCATGTGATCGTATGTTATTCAATCAAATACAAACACTGAAAACATTGAAAAAATAATCAACCCAGCAGGATTTGAACCTCGCATCGATACGCCTTACCGGGGCTCGATCGCTTTACCAATTAAGCTATGGGTTCAGTTACTGAGTTGACGAAATTCTCAATGCCTTCAATCATCTTTGTGCATTTATTTTTACATCGACTTTATAGCAGCCGTAAGCGACATCTAGGTGCTAACTACTAGAGTTAGATACCCTTCCCGCCGACCCTTTTACAAGTGTCACAACGGAAATAATAGATGGCGCTGCTATCAACTCATAATTATTTTACATGTTTTTTTAAAGTGGGGCATCCCACTCATACAATAGTATGCTATTCAATCAAATACAAACACTGAAAACATTGAAAAAATAATCAACCCAGCAGGATTTGAACCTCGCATCGATACGCCTTACCGGGGCTCGATCGCTTTACCAATTAAGCTATGGGTTCAGTTACTGAGTTGACGAAATTCTCAATGCCTTCAATCATCTTTTTGCATTTATTTTTACATCGACTTTATAGCAGCCGTAAGCGACATCTAGGTGCTAACTACTAGAGTTAGATACCCTTCCCGCCGACCCTTTTACAAGTGTCACAACGGAAATAATAGATGGCGCTGCTATCAACTCATAATTATTTTACATGTTTTTTTAAAGTGGGGCATTCCACTCATACAATAGTATGTTATTCAATCAAATACAAACACTGAAAACATTGAAAAAATAATCAACCCAGCAGGATTTGAACCTCGCATCGATACGCCTTGCCGGGGCTCGATCGCTTTACCAATTAACTAACTCTAGTAGTTAGCACCTAGATGTCGCTTACGGCTGCTATAAAGTCGATGTAAAAATAAATGCAAAAAGATGATTGAAGGCATTGAGAATTTCGTCAACTCAGTAACTGAACCCATAGCTTAATCATCATGTTTTAATACTCATGTTTTAAGGACCCTTATTACGTAACAGTTACATAAACTACTATTATAGCGATTGTCCCGGCATTGCCCGGCAGGCTCGAGTCTAGGGTTCGATCGGCAACTTGATCCCGGGAACTGGTCTAATGAGGGTTTCCACGATCGAGTTTTCCACTAGATGGCAGCACCGTGGCGAGAGGTCTAGCTGTCATAATCCACCAATCATGTTCAATCAGGGCTTAATTGTAACCGGTATTTTGCTCCATACTAAAATACCGGGTTTTTTTCGTTCTTTCGTTTACTATTTCATATTTAATCGGAAAATCTTACAATCGGCTTACGGTCGGCGGGGGTGAGCTATTTGCCTTATAATTTGACATGTCTTACGTCATAATATAAGGCAAATAGCTCACCCCCGCCGACCTCTGCTTACAATATAAAGTCATAACCTAAAAACAATATTGAGTTCTACGTAAAAACCATAAAATATGTAAACATATTGGGTTATTTCGGGGTTTTTTTGCGAAAACCGGTTACAAGCCCTGTGTTCAATCATATTTTTTTTGATTTGTCGATTTTGACAGCTGCTGTCATTAAGAACTCTCGCCACGGTGCTGCCATCTAGTGAAAATCTCGATCGCGGAACCCCTCATTGGGTAAAATTAATATTTTCAGGCATCGTGAAGAAAATTTGGCTATATTCCTTACAAACATCCACCAATTCCTGATGAATCAACAAATAGAGTATCGAATATATATTATCGAACAAAGTGGTAAGTTTTCATTTAAATTATCAGTTTCACGAAAGTCACATTTTGCAGTTTACGTAGTATGTATTAGAACTTCCTAGTTTACCTCTTTCAGTCACTATTTTATAGCAGAGACTATAAATATTATAGACAGTCACAGTCTTAGAGCCCTGTTACACTTTACTTTTTTAGTGTCCTATCTAGCATCCTTATTAGGATCCTAACTTTTTTCAATAGTAAATTGACTTGGTAAATGCGATTAGACTTGACTAAAGGAGGGTGGGCAAATTGGTCTATATGACCAATTAAGTCAAGCGATATGTCACTGGATAGCTTATTCTAAGTTCTAAAACTTTTACTATGACAGATACCCCCAAATCTTGTATCGCTCTACAGATTATGAAGGTTTTATAACTGTCGATGATATGTGTCATGTTTTTGTTTTTATGCGTTTTCATGTTTTTTTTGTGTTATTCTGGTTCATTTATCTTATCACACAGCGATTCGAGATTTTCCGCCATACAAAAAGTTGTAGAATATGAAAAAAACCTTTCCAATGATATATGGCTTGTCATTATAGGTTTCTAGGCTAGAGTCCATACAAATCTGCCCATCCTCCTTTAGAAACTAAATCATTTAGGAAGCTAACTAGGACAAGTGTAACAGGGCTTTAAGAACTTTTTGAGGCCCAAAACTGAAGCGCCATCTGGACGAGAGCAACCCATAGATACAAAAATAGTACGGGGAAATGACAGCGCTGCAGCGGCAACTAGCGTTACTACGGTACGTTACTCGTTACCAGATGGCGCTGCAGCGCAATGTCATTTCACCTTACTATTTTTGTACAGTCACCATCAAATATATCGGAGCGACGAAGGTAGTCAAAAATATCTGAACATGCACTTTATCGCCTTGACAATAGAGGCGTTGTTCAGATATTTGTGACCACCTTGACCGCTCCGATATATCTGATGGCGACTGTATTTTTGGGTTGCTTTCGTCCAAGATGGCGCTACAGACTTGGGCCTCAAAAAGTTCTATGACTGTGGCGGTATATATTATTTATGGTCTCTGTTTATAGGTAGTATTATTGCGAACACGTTGTGACTTGTCGGGGGGATCGAAGGGCACTAGAGAAAATACTATTGTAGGCAGTGTTGTTCTTGTTGAATTTTGGGGTTGCCGTATTCCGAGGCGTAATTTGCCGTATCCCTATACAAATTCTTGAAATAATTGCCGCTGAATTGCCGTATCCAGAAAATTGGCGAAAACGTGTCTAAAAAAATGTATGGAGATACGGCAATGGGACCGCTGCCGTGTGCCGTAATTTTGACTGTAATGCCCCTGAATTGCCGTATATTACGGCAATTACCGTATCCGGAACAACACTGATTGTAGGTAATATCTATTATACACCGTGGGCCGAAATAACTCGAAACACTTTATTAGGTATTGAACTGAATTAGTATGATAGCATTCGATTTATCAGAATGACTTTGTGTAGCGATCGTATGAATTGTATAAGGCGAGGTATATCCATGTTGAATTGTGTTTTTTATTTAATTTGGTTAATATACAGGATGTAACAAAAATACTGGTGATCCGTTTAAGGGCATAATTGGTATCATATTGCGGCTAAGAAAAAATAGGAAAAAGTTATTTTGGAAAAACCATTTTTTTTTCTTAAGGGGCTCCACACGTTTTTTTATCGATTTTTGACCAGTTTTGAGTCGATATTCCAACATTTTCACTACAGATATAATTATAAGGCAAACGACTATCGGTTCTTGAATTTTTTATCTCTATTCTGTACAGCCGGATCTTGAAATAAATGAGCCGTTATATTATTTCATGATTTTTTAAATATGATCTAAAAAACACTTTTATCGATATTCAAATGGTTTAAATAATCTTACATAGGTATACGTAACCTACATATTAGTGTTCCTCTTTAACGTCTTTAAAAACTGTAGAGAGATTTTAATTTTAAACTAATTAACGCAAAAGTTATGACCAGAAAACCACTTTTTTGGCCTAAAACTGATGTCAAATATCTCGAAGACAATGAATATTGAAGTAAATATAGGATTCTATATTGTTAAAAGCCGTTACTGGTAAATGATAAGCTATAAAAATCATTAGAAAACTAAGGGAATCATATCGAAGGTCATTGGCGCCAGGGAGCCCCTTAATTTTTCATAATTAAAATACGATACCAATTATGCCCTTAACGGATCACCAGTATTTCTGTTACTCTTTGTTTAATATTTCTAAAATATTACACTTTTAGATTATAGATAATTATAGGTCTAATATAATGTTTGTTCGACTGAAAACCGAATTGAAAATACCGTAATGACCCCAAAATACATTTCAAAGAAAAATATGTTATATCTATAAAACTCTCACTTATAATTAAACAAGAGTAGGGTTTGTAATATACCGTCGGCTGCATTGTTTATGTTAATGTAAATTCGTAGCAATTTCAAAATACAGTCCGTAGCACGTCGTTGCTCCGGCGCCTGTTTCAATATATTTATGCTACGCAGCTGGCAGCCAGCTACGGGCTACGTGGAAGGAAAGCGAAATAAAATATCGATACTACAATGCTTTCCAAACTTAGAAAATGCTCGATCTTTGAACATTTTCATTGAAATATTTTAATTTTAATCGGTGTTCCGTTCCGGCCCTTTGTTGGTCGCATTTCAACAATATGTTTTCAGCTCTGATTTTCGCTATTTTGTCAAATCCTACGTTTGCCACGTTTCTATTCTATAAACTTTCAACATTGGCTGAGGATCTATAATTGGTTTGATGTTTTACATGTTACGAGTAGGTACTATACTTTTGGGGTTTAAACTCATTTATATAGTACTACATCTTGTCGGTACTTTATGAGTTAATCTTATTTTATATTAACTGCATTACCGTTTTCATTTCACCTGAATTGCTTATAGCTATGTAAAGCCTGACCAGAAATATATGATTATTGTCAAGAGGGCGCTATTATTTTCATTTATATGGCAACAGTTCAGTATAGTCATAGAACGTATTATTCTCTATGGTATGGTGACATCTTGATTTGTTTACCTGTCAGCTCTGATGTTAATTTGAAAATGTTTCACTGCAAAATAGTTTATCTTTCCAAGCGTATTATTTACAGCAGTTTATTACTTACACTATTTACAATGTTTCGCTCTTGACTATGAATCATTTTGTGATTTTTTTGTCGTTTAATATTTAATATTCAACACTTTACTAGTATTTAAATAAATCGTCACAATGACACTGACAAAAGTGACATGCCCTCACACATGCATATCATTCTGTCATTAAAATTATGGCCAGTGCAAGAAATTAGTTCAAATAAAATTCCACAACATGGCGCATAATCATAATAATATATTTCTGGTCAGGCTTTACTTATTACACGGGTAGGAGCGACATGAATTTTGATTGATGTCAGATTGAGATCAAAGTTCTAATACCACTCCAGCTGGCACTCTGACTGGAATGAGAATTACCTGCCTCGCTGACACTCAGCTATCTAAATCGCACTCCGCATACATTACTTACTGTTTGTATTGTACTATGTAATGTTGATTAACAATTGACAATCGTCTCGTCATGTCTTCTGTCTTCTTACTTCGCTCAGGCCGATTATGTCCTATTAAGTATGTTCTAGAATGGTACAAAATTGACCATGGAAAGAAATGGAGCATGCCTTTACCAAGCTACACAGACTTGTTGTCGATGTCAATCATGTCAATATTAGATTGAATATATATTTAAATGTACTATTAAATTTAAACTTTCGTGATACATACGAACGCCATAAAATATAACGGTTACACTCACGTCTCCTTTGTCACTTCGCGCGACATGTTTCGGAGAGCTTAGGTCTACATCTTCAAGCAAAAGTGCTATTCGAACCGGTCCGTTGCTCGCTACTGCGACTTTATTTATTTTATTTATCGTATGGCTACATGTCACTGGATATAGATAGGCATTTCTTCTCTGGGGTAGTAGTAGTGGGAAAGCAGATTATGAAGAAAATGCAGTGAGTGCTGCGATGTCCAGATGGGACTAGGCAGCTGTCAAGTTTGTTACTCTTTTAGCACCACCTAGGGATCACGTGTAGGGTTGTCTAAGGTGTTTCCTACGAACGCAGAGTAACATTGATCCCTGCTACTGCGACTATAACTATAACCATTATATTTTAGTCTTTAAATGTACTGTTAAACTTGTCTGAATAAAGGCTTTATTTATTAGGAACGGAGAAGTTCAACAAAGGTCGTCTCCTCAACGCCGGTTTCGACCAGATTAAGGACTACTGGGAATGCTTCATTTTCCACGACGTGGACTTACTGCCATTGGATCATAGGATCCTCTACACGTGCCCCTCGTATCCGAGATACATGAGCACTAAGGTCTACGAAAACGACAAGTGAGTTCTAGATCTCTATGTATTCCTAGATGGATCTCCCTAGGATCTACCTGAAGTTATGTATGGAATGGATAATGGACTCTTCAAATAAAGTAAGCTACGGTTGGATAAAATGAGGTTTTGAAATCGATGGCACATTTTTAAGAATTTGATTTTAAAACGCGTTACGTAACGTACTTTTAGGGTAAAAACACCAAACACCATTTTAACTAGTGCGGTGCTATGGGAGGTGTTCCTAGCCTTTTAGTACCTACTTTGTTTACACACTTGTTCGAAAATGCGTTAGATATGTCCGATTAAGCTGAATATACCTACGCAAGTGAATCTTTAAGCAAATCAAATTATTTTGTTAAATGTTATTTAATCAAATACAAACATTGAAACATTGAAAAAATAATCAACCCAGTTTGACTTGAACAAACATCGATACGCCTTACCGGGGCTCGATATCGCTTTACCAATTAAGCTATGGGTTCAGTTACTGAGCTGACGAAATTCTCAATGCCTTCAATCATCTTTTTGCATTTATTTTTTACATCGACTTTATAGCAGCCGTAAGCGACATCTAGGTGCCAACTACTACAGTTAGCTACCCTTCCCGCCGACTCTTTTAACAAGTGTCACAACGGAAATAACAGATGGCGCCTGCTATCAACTCATAATTATATTTGATTAAATAACATACTAATGTATGAGTGGAATACCCACTTTAAAAAAACAAGTAAAATATTTTGTTAAATATTTTTTTATTTGCAATTTTTTATATGACTATTTTTTTTGTAGTTTATACCTACGCAGCTTTAGAGACATGCAATGCAATGACATAGCTGACCATTTAGACTTTAGAGCGAAGGTGGTCATAGGAATCTGTAATAATATAATGCAATGGAGTCTAGGATCTTTAAGAGCAGCTGGGGACTGTACAAAGAAAAACCGGCCAAGTGCGTGTCGGACCATGCATAATGGAGAGTTCCGTAGCTTCAATGAAATAAGAACCAAACTAATGCCAAAAGGTCGTATCTAACGCCTATGGGAGTAGTTTTTTGGAAATAACTCAAAAATGGCTGGACCAATAATGTTCAAAACAATTTTCATAGAAAGTATATGATAACGCGCATCTACTCAAATTTTTTGGACTTAGGGTTCAAAAGTTACATGCTAGTTTTCCGACTTTTTGGCTACGGAACCCTAAAAAGTGACAACAAAACGCATGTTTAAAATTAATCTGACAAAGATATATACCAAAACATATGTAACAAAAATGCAGGTGTCCGTTTAAGGGCATAACTGGTATCGTATTCTAATTATTAACAAATAAGAAAAAAATTATTTTCGTGCAAAAAAAAATTCCGGTCCGGCTGGGATGACTATACAAAAATAGTACATTGTTGTAGGGGCTTGAAAGTAAGCTATAGGTGGATCGAGTTAGTTCGAGGGCCTACCCGCCAGGGGAGGCCCTCGAAGATACGAGTCCACCTATAGCGCTTTCGGCCGAGATATTACATAGTGCTTTTCACGACTACTGTGAGGAAATAAAAAAAAACATTTGTCATAATAATATAAATGCTTTAATTGAATATCCAATTCAGTATTTCATTCCCGCCTTTTTACTTTTTTTTTTCACTTTCAAGAAGCGTTTTTCTGTTGTTTGCTACAAACCGACTCATTACTTAGAGGCGTTTTTGATGGAAAACCACAAACGGCTAAAAAGGTAAAAACGCCTTAAGGGTGAATGAATGGTTTTGACGTTTCTTTTTTTTTTAACAGGTAGTTGGCCCGATAAACAACCTTATTTTATTTTTGAAACATAAAGTTGTGCCAAAGAAAGACCTTTTAATGTTTTTAATGAATGCAATGACATAACTGGTTCAGTGTCACGGTAGGCTTGCATCAGGGTTCGGCTCTAAGCCCCTACCTCTTCCTGCTTAGTGTCACGGTAGGCTTGCATCAGGGTTCGGCTCTAAGCCCCTACCTCTTCCTGCTTATTATGGACGCTCTGTCGTCGGACATACAGGAAGAGGCACCCTGGTGTATGCTTTTCGCCGATGACATTGTCCTTGTGGGTGAAGACGGACTCGAGGTACAGAGCAGACTCGAGAAGTGGCGGCAAAGACTGGAGAGTGTTGGCCTGAAGATCAGCAGATCGAAAACAGAACACATGTTCTGCTATTTCGGCGGTCTCTCCAGTTCTGCAGCCATAGAACTCGATGGCGTTTTATTGCCGATCTGCTCCGACTTCAAATACCTCGGTTCGCTCGTGCAGTGCGATGGCGATATTGACCGGGACGTCAAAAACCGGATTAGCGTAGGATGGATGAAATGGCGACAGGTCACGGGAATCATTTGCGACGCCCGAATGCCCCTTCGCCTGAAGGGGATAATCTATAAATCCATTATAAGACCTGTCGTCATGTATGGATCAGAGTGTTGGGCCCTAAAGGTGACGGATGAAAAGAGATTGCATGCAACGGAGATGAGAATGTTAAGGTGGATGTGTGGAGTGACGAGAATGGATCGGATAAGGAATGAATATATAAGAGGAAGCCTGAAAGTCGCACCCATAACTGACAAATTAAGGGCTAATCGCCTAGCGTGGTACGGGCATGTTATGCGGAGGGATGAAAGTCATGTTACGAGAAAGGTATTAAGAATGAATGTGGAAGGATATAGGAGAAGAGGCAAACCTAGGAAAAGGTGGATGGACTGTGTGAGAGATGATATGAAAAGAAAGGATGTGAGTGATGAGATGACGGGTGATAGAGAGGTGTGGAAGAAAAAGACACGCTGCGCCGACCCCAAGTAAATGGGATAAGGGCAAGAGGATGATGCAATGACATAACTGGACAATTTACTTTCCAACTAATGACATTTCATCGCTACAATAACATTGCTGTAGTGGTGGTTCAGGTGCTACAGCAAATGCTAACTTTCCAGCTTGGATTTTGACCATCTTTTGTCACATTTCCGAACAGTAGCGTGAAAAAGGCTTTTTCGCGTTCACAAAAATTTCCTTCTACTTTTTCGTAGTTGCAACACCATACCAATTATGACCTCAAACGGATAACCACTATTTCTGTTACATCCTGTATATTATCTTTATATTTACAGAATTATCAAATTAACCCAATTCTTTGGAGGCGTGACAGCAATGACTGACCAACACTTTATGACCGTTAACGGTTACTCCAACAGATTTTGGGGATGGGGCGGCGAAGACAATGACATGTATTGGAGGTGAGTATAGTATATCTGCAACAATATACATATAGTGCAATGAAGCGCGAAAAATTAAAAAAATTGGGTGCTTTGGCTCTTGCCAGATATTATTGAAGATCAAAGTACCTACGTACGTTTTAATTGTCTGTCAAGAAAATTATGTCGCCAGGTATACTTTATAAGTCACCGGCCTCCTAGCCTAGTCGGTGACCCTGCCTACGAAGCAGGAGGTCCCGGGTTCGAATCCTGGTCAGGGCATTTATTTGTGTGTTTATCACGGATATTTGTTTCTGAGTTATGGATATTTTCTATGTATTATATGTGTACATCTATTATATATATCGTCGCCTAGTATACCCATAACACAAGCCTTATTGAGCTTACTGTAGGACTAGGTTGATTTGTGTAAGATTGTCCAATAATATTTATTTATTATTTATTCTGTAAAATATAACGGTTACATTCATGTCTCTTTGACGAAGCGTCTCGTCACGTCTCGAACTCGTAAGTGTAACCGTTATATTTTATATAGTTAATATGTCTCACGAAACTTTTACTTCATTTGAAAACCGACATCGTCATGAGATTCATGAGTTACTTTAGAATTTGAAATTAGACATGAAAATATCTAACACCGCGCGCTGTCCGTTTCGTCATCCGGCGTAGTTTAAAAAAAATATTTAAAATTATAATTACTTAGGCAACAAAAACAACAATGTCTTTATATAGTTAATACTTGGTTCATAAAATTCAAAATAATCTTACTTCACTACGTTTCGATACCATACTGTCTCATTTTACCACTGAACCAAGTCACCACATTAAAAAAAATCTGAAACTAAATCCATATTTTCAGGATACGAATAGCGAAACTGCCTATAATGAAATATAATAAGGATATTGCACGTTATATTATGTTACCGCACACCGCGCCGGAGAAGAATCCGAAAAGGTAAGTATACTTACCAGATAATAATTATTTGTAAGTATCTCTCTTCTAAATTTGCTTCTAGGGATTGCCGTACCGGTGCCTTTTTCAGAACCGGTACTGAGATTTCTGGTACTGGCTCGGAACCGGGAAATCCCGGTTCTTCGGTATTTTTTCGGTACTGAGATATTTTTTGGAAGTTTTGTAATTTCGTTTCAATATACTTAATGAAATTTTATTCCTAAATTCGCTATTATTCCTCGCGTATGTTTTTTTTCTTTATGGGTTGCTATTCAAACCGCTCTTTTACAGTTATAGATTTTCTTTTGGTCATATTTTCAATGGTTTTAGAATAAAAATACTATACTTACAACCTGTTATGTCCGTAAGTAACTGAAAATTGGGAAAGTAGAAAATACATCTAAATATATAAAAGAAGAAACTGACTGACTGACTGATTGACTGACTGACTGACTGACTGACTGACTGACATATCAACGCACAGCCCAAACCATGGTTCTAGAGATTCCAAATTTGGCACGTAGGTTCCTTATAAGGTCTAGGGATGCACTAAGAAAGGATTTTTCAAAATTCACCCCCTAAGGGGGTAAAATGGGGGTCCAAAATTTGTATGGCGAATCAAGATTTGATAGACTATTTTATTCGAAACTTCACAGGAGTATTCCTAGCGATTAATGAGTAAAAACGTGTTTCAGGTTTTTTTTAAATTCAACCCCTAAAAGGGGTAAATGTGGTCACAAAGTCTGAAAATCAACATGGGTATCGTTTTCTTTTTGAGTACTTATAGTACGCGGGCGAGGCCGCGGGAAAAGGCTAGTAACACATAATAAAGAAAGTTTAAAGGCGAATTTATCCCTAAGTTACTGTTGGTCGATCGGAGTCTCATTGCAGAATTTGAACAGGTAAGGGTTGTATTTTTTCTCGGACCAGTATATACCGAAAGTCCGGTGGAGGAAGCGGTTCATCGTAACTTGAAATCTGCGCGAGATATCTTCTGTGACCCTCCACGTCTCGTACCCATATAGCAACACGGTCTTTACACGGTAAACCGTTTGATCGGAATATTCTGAACTTTCCATATCAGTTTGCTTGGGGCGAAGCTGTGCGTAGGATGCTCTTGGTTTGGCGATTCTCGAACCGACGTCCTCTCCGGCTCCTCCAGTCTTCGACACAACATTTCCACATCCTCTGTGCCAATAAGCAACGGTTAAGATACTTGTCGCGCTGCACCAAATTTCCTGGGTCTTCCAAGTGTTCACTTCCCGTCTTCATTTCTTCTCTTCAAATATCGTCAAATTTGGCTTGCATATCAGCTCATGTGTGGCTTAGCAGAAAAAGGTCATCAGCACAGTCCAAATCTTCTAAAATGTTAAGAGGTCCCAGTCCATGCCGCGGCGCTATGATTTCGTGTAATGCAAGCATACGGCCATCAAGGGCAACATGAAAAAGGAGAGAGCCCTTTTTGCACACCCGCTTTAACTAGAATATCCTCCGAAAATCCTGCGTCACGCACACTACAAGAATATTTCTTGTAGACTGCGTTTATGAGGTTGGAATTTTTTGTGAACACCAATTTCATGCAGATCCAAGCCCACCTTAGCGTACCCTCTGCCATTCAGTACCCTTTTCTAGTAAATATGATCCGTAGTGTGTTGACTCGAAAGCTGCCTTGATTAATGTAATCATTTTAAGCCGGGTCTTGAGTTAATGGAGTTAAAATTAAAAGCTTTTGACATATACCAAAGGACTTTAAAAACATCTACAAAACAATATCTACACAAGTACACATAGAGATACCGTCACGTAACACGTGACGTGACACTAACACTATACACGTTAATATATAAGAAGCAACCGAACGAAGAGTAATGTGATGGGATAAAAATTGAAGGAAAAATGATAGTTAGGATTTAAAATAATATACCTAGTTAGTCAATCGCATTGAAGACGAATTTATGCCTAATGGAATCTATTCTGGATAAACTTTCTGACACGAAAAAACGAGCACTCGAGCGCTCAATTTTCACGAAAACTAAAACAAAAACCTCCATTTGGCTCTCAGTCATACCGACAAGGACTTATCGCCACTATAGAATTTAGAGACGCACTGGCACTGCAATACCACAGAACACCTGTCTCCATGCCCAAATCATGTGATGGCTACGGCAGTAATGACTTCAACGTCGACCACGCCCTCTGCTGTTGTTTGTGCTGGTGGTTTAATAACACACCCGCACATCGAAATTAGAGATTATTTTGTGAGCTATGCCAGCACGCTTGGGGGAACGTGGTCAAAGAACCTATCATCACCAAAGTCGATGGAGTCTTCGCTCCGCAAATGTCAACCGTCATCATACATCTCGGTGAAGCCATCGCTGACCGGTGGAATTGATCATCTAGTGTAGTAATGGGCTGGCTAAGATCTAAAATTATGATTTCGATAATCCGAGCCACCAGCATGTGTATCCGTGGGACACGGCACAGATCCAAATCCATCCAACATTTCTTCGGTTTCAATGACGGTGCGGCCCTACCCAACCCGTTTACCTCTACCCTGTACCAGCGACGTTTCCTTGTTGTTGGCCATTTCTGTTTTTGATAATTTTAAATTTTTCATAAATAAATGAGATAAACTGTCAATCGCATTGATGTATCACAAAAAATTGCAACAAACAATTATCCATACAATTTCGATTCAAATGTAATTAATTTAACAATAATATCACTGGAAATTTTCACACTACGTGTAAAATATTTGCCTTCCTCCCCAGTACCGAAAAGAACCGAGAACCGGGATTTTCATTGTTCGGTACCGGTTCTGACTGAGCTGTAAATTTGTACCGAAAGTACCGGGAAATCCCGGGAGCAATCCCTATTTGCTTCACATTTACACAATACTTGCGTACTTCGAGTTACAAGTACGTAATATTGGGCAATACGAAAATCGCTCTTTTTCTAAAGGATTATACCTCTAGCAACATAATGCCACCTACATTACCTAGCTTTACACGCTGTATAATTTTGTTAGATAAAAAAGTCTTCCACTAAATAAATACCTATGCTGTTTTAACCATAGATTTATATAATTCTTCAGATGGAGTATTGCTAACAACAGTTTGTGATTCCATACTGAGCCAGTGAAACGTGGTTACGCACTACACAAACATACGCACAGAAATAATGAGCTGCTCCCCCGACAGTCGTGTCCAAACGTCTATGCAGTCAAGTGCTGTTAAAAAATAATTGAAATATGCCGTCGTGCGTTGTCAAATGCTGCAGAAATGCCACCGGTCGAAAGAAAAAAACGGATGGGATAACTTTTCTCTGTCAAGTAAACAATTCATTGCGTAATCATATTAAAAATCAGTAAATTCGTAAACTATTAACTTCACGGTAGCGGCGTTGCCATGTGGTTGAATCGGGAAACTTCCCGAACGAAAGGGGATCTATAATCGCCGCGATATGTTGTCAATACGATATTGACGTCCCCACTCCTAACTAGATGTTTTATTCCACGCACGTTTTCAACGAATATTAACACGTTACCCAATAGTGAATAACTTTTATGCTTATGTGAGCAAATTATTCTTTATTATTTTTTTATTTTTCCAAATTTCTTAAAAACTTCGTAAAACAAAAAGCCCATATCTAATCTTAGATTGAACGCGCGAAGTTATGTCACCACTACTGATCTGTCAAACTTTCATCTCATTCTAACTATCGCTCCCTCTCACGGTTGACTAGTCGCTTCAGTAATCGACTGGTCAAGCGATAGAACGAGATGGAACTATAGTTAAAATAAGAGGTCAGCTCTTAAGTCAAACCGATTGTGTTGATCGATCGATGAGCAATTTTAACCAACTTAAAAAAAGGAGGTTCTCAGTTTGACCTGTATGTTTGTATGTATGTTTGTTCGCGATTATCTTGCGTTTGGCTGAATC
Organism: Pammene aurita; assembly: GCA_947086415.1. Taxonomy (NCBI): domain Eukaryota; kingdom Metazoa; phylum Arthropoda; class Insecta; order Lepidoptera; family Tortricidae; genus Pammene; species Pammene aurita. The sequence goes on along the minus strand of OX352308.1, from coordinate 24,267,110 downwards.
GATTTTGATGCAGTTTTCAAAAAGTTTTTGTTACATTCTAAATAAGATTTAGTATAAAATAAGGCGTCGTTCATTGATTACGTAAGACATTTTTTGTCAGAGACCCCCTTCCGTTCCTACGTTAGAGAAATAATAATAATAATAATCCTCCTGTCTACAGTAGAAGTAAGACATGGTCAATTCCCCTCCCTCCTAAATCGTGTTACGTAATAAATGAACACGTAATAACACTTTTAGTTGTGTTCGTCTTAGCGAGCGCACTGTCGTGCCTCCAGAATAAAAAGGTATAAAGCATGCTTAAAATAATAGTATTGGGACAACAAGAGAGGCCACCACACTCAACAGTAGTCGTGTACTTTTAATAAATAGTATTTTTTTTTTTTTAATTTTACCTTTTAGTTTTACTCTTCAGAAATATATTTCAACAAATTAATTAAAACAGGTGCTTATTAATTCTATTTTACCATATATAATAAATATAATAATAATCTATTTTTTTTTAATTAAAAAATACTGTATTCTTAATCGGGAAAATTTGTATTACATGACAACACTCGTTTGGACACACACATTCAAACCAGACGCCATCTTGCGTCACAGTTTGTTGTACAAGCATGCTCCATCCTTTTAATTTATTCATTCAAGGTTTTAACAAGACCTTTTTTCTTGACTACCGAAGGAGCGTATGTTTTTCGAGAGTATGTATGTATCTAGTTATGAATATTTCTTTGGCGCGCCCAGCACACAATCTACAATCAGTATCTTCGTCGCTTAACTTCGAACTCGGGTAAATCCATTGGACCCTCTCAGCAAATATCTACCCTATTACCTTTTCTTAATACCAACATCGCATAATCTGACAGATGGATTTACCCGAATTTGAAGTTAAGCGACTCCTATAATTATGGATGGTACAAGAAGGATATAAATCTCTATATATGCTACAAAAATGTCCGTCAAAAGGCGATAAACTGATGGCGCCACAGTGATATTAAATTTGATTAAATTAATTTTGATATGAAAAAATCAAATCCATACATATTTACAAAATAATTATTTGCGGACAAGAAAAACACTCTGAATATTAATTTTATTTAGAATGTCATATAAGTATTGAATATCGGTAATTCATTTCAAATGCTGAACTATACCTAGCGCCACCCGGAGATATTTGGAACTATTGTTTAGTGCTTACCGCTGGACACTTTTTCGACCGTTTTCCTATAAGAGAGATCGATCCTCCTTGTACCATCCATACCTATAATACAGCCTACAATCGTTTGACGAATTACGTCTTGTGAGGTATCATTTGTTTTCGTCTCATTTTCATATCATGCATGCAACCGTCTGGTTTTTTAATCTTTCTGATTGGACTTGTTTAGTAAAACGCCACGAGGTCTATTAAATGGACATTTTCTTTTTTCCAGATATGATATATTAAACAAGTATTCAAAATCACGAGCCCAGTACATAGAAGACGGGATATCCACACTCAAGTACACGGTTGTATTCAAGAAGCTGTACTCTCTCTTCACGCATATTGTAGTGGACGTTAACCCTTATAAAGATACTGTTAATTAAAATGTTGTTTAAATTAGCATTCCAACCAAAAATAGAAAGCAATGCTAGAGCACTTTATAGAAAAGTAGTCTACTAGGCTACTTTCTTATGAAGTCAAATCATCTACTCTTTAGGAAAAGTCAAAGCGATTTGTTACTATGGAGTTTATACGGGACACTAATATTTTGATGTCATAATACTATATGATAATAGTACATAACTTACCAAGGACTGTAAAAGAAAGAAGGGCTTTTTTTTTACCGCCCGTGGTGAGTACACAATTTTACGTCTCCACCTGGCCATAATGCGAGTTTTACCATACGCGTAGCGTGCCGTAAAACTCACATTATGGCCAGGTGTGACGTAATAGTACATTACTTACCTAGGGCTGTAAAAAAAAGAAAGCCCGAAATCGCAGGTATTTGGGACCCGAGCCGCAGGCGAGGGTTGTAAATATGCGATAGAGGGCTTTCTTTTTGACTGCCCGTGGTGAGTACACAATTTTACGTCCCCACCTGGCCATAATGCGAGTTTTACCGTAAGCGTAGCGAGCGGTAAAACTCACATTATGGCCAGGTGTGACGTAAATACATTTATCTACACCAATATCATAAATCCTCTATTCCGCGTTCGGAAACCGTATGTAATTACCACCATTATTGCATGGTTGCAATAATGGTGGTAATTACATACGGTTTCCGTTACTGGTGTAACGTAACATCAGTGTATTATCTGTGACAGTGTGGCAAAAACGTATGAAAATTCATTACCTACGGTAACGTAATAAAAAACCCGCGCCCGCCCAACCGCCGGCACAATCGAGTTGGTCATGGCGGTGCAATGCTAATGGTTTCCGAACACATCATTTAGGATTTATAATATGTGTTGAGATAAAGCAGTGTATGCAACTGTACCTACGTAATTAGGCCTTATTACATTTAAAGGTACATCACTGTCGGTTGTTAATTAAATGTTAATAGAGTTTATTTCTAAATGATTTTTTATGGCGGTAACGCCTTATTGAACCGACAATGATGTAAGTAGGTTTGGCTTGAAAACGCAAATAATGATTTAATTACTGCCCAACGTGGGTTACATTTCTATTCCGAAGGTAATGTTATGCAAATTCAATTATTACAGCTTTAGCATTGTATGCACATTCACCAGGTTATAGTATTTAAATCCATATTACCGCAGTCTATTATTAATTCAGTTCAATATCCGGGGAATTCTATTATTGACTGAACAATTTACATTTCGATATTAGTTATAATGTAATCTGCTGTTGCTACTGTTCGCATTAGGTACACTTACCGGCAATAGTACCTTCCTACATGAAGGCCGCAATAATATGTGGACACGCTCTTATTGGTAGGGCCATAAGTGCGTGTCACATATTTTTGCGGCCTTCGTGTAGGAGAAGATATACAACTCGTATTGCCAGTGACTACTAAAATAGGTAAGCACAATTGCTTTGCTCGCAAAATTTCTGGGGAAAATTAAAAAGAAAGGTTTATCTTAGTTCTTTGTTTTTGTCCTCAGAAAGTTACAGAGAGTTACTTAAAGCTAATAGGTAAATGCTTTACCGACATTATTTTGCTCCATTGTTCCTCTCTTCAGAAGGTTACGAAAAGTTACAGAAAGTTATGCCGTCAGAAAGTTACGGAAAGGTAGATGTAAGTAATGTAAGTGCTTTACTAGCACTATTTTGGCGTGCTTATACCCCAACTGTCATAAACCAGCGTTGGTTCAGTCAGCAGCAGAAGTAGCTTAGCGGGTAGGGTATTGAAAATGAGCTGGAAACGGCTTTATTATTATTAGAATAAGAGCGTGACACGATCATTTTGGACACATCACCCGCTTAGCTACTTCTGCTGATAACTGTACCTACTGCTTGTATGGTATACCAATCACGAAATGCTCCCATATCTGGCATGGCGAGAACCGCGGGTATTCCAGTTTTTATAATAAAAGAGTACCGGGTGCACCAGAGAAATGGGATGACAAAGAATGCTTGTCAACGATCAAAAGTACAGCAAAAAAATTAAATTCATGTATGTGTCTAAATTGTCTATGTGAGCGTAAAATAGTGATGCCAAATACAACAGGTTAATTATCTATCGGTATTTGACTTTCTTATAGATACGTTCTAAAGGCCTCTACATACGTAAGCGACTAGTCAAAGTTAGTCAACTATGACGTCAATTGACATCAACTTGGCGTTTCATTTCACGCACATTTTCGACTAATATTAATACATTACCTGATAGTTAATAACTAAGATGTTTGTTCTAAGTAAGTTATAATATTTAGTATAAAAAAAATGTAAATAAACAAAATTATTTCCTAAAATAATTTCAAATATTTCATAAAACGGAATTTCAAGTCACAGGTCGAATGCGCATTCGATTGATCGCACGACCATTTTGATAGCTGACCTCTCATTCCAACTATATTTCTATCTCGTTCTAATCGTTTGACTAGTCGCTTGTAGGCGCGGCACACACTTGAGCGGAATCCAGCTATCATAAATAAAAATCAGCCGCAGCATAAAAGTCGGAAATTTCTTTACGGGAGCTGAATTTTTGTATGGAGCCCATGGCCAATATTCAGCCCTATTTCCGTTTTCGGGTGCTTTTTGACTATGTTAGCGAATTCCGCTAAATGTGTTGAGCGCCATATTTAAATGAAATAATACAAGTACTGCAAGGTAAAAAAATCTTTAATAATAAAAAACCCGTTTAAAACTGGATATAATAAGAACCTAATTTAATCTTCTTACGTAATGACGTAATGTGAATATAAGATTAATTTATTCATTGGATTTTTTTGAAGCAATAATTATAATTTTCATATTGAACAGTTATCGATATAAGTCCCTAAAACGTTTTGTCAATCCCTAGCGTCGAATAAAAGTTTCGGTTTCTATACAAAATAATCATGAATATTAAGCTTTGTCCCTTTCTGCTGGATTATTCTATACAAAATAGGTACTAGCATTGGGTTCGCTGACACCAGTCGTAGAACTACAATATTGAGAATAACCTGGAGAAAGGGACGGCGTTTCAACGTAAAGTTGGCCGCATTTAGATAGATAGATCGTTTTCTACAAATGATTGTCATCTAGACGGAGAGCTAGCCACGTCAGATATATAACCCCTCTCGTCCGTTTGCCATACTATGCTTATTTCTAGATCCGGACATCTGGCAGCTGTAAAGTGGTGGAGGTCAAAGGATGCAAACGACTTTAAGATTACAAATTCTAGACATCTGGTTTTGATGCAGTATTATGAGAAATTATATGAATAATTAGATTATATCATTGCCAAAAGTTTCTGATGAGAAAAAGTAGTCCAAAAACACGTATAATGTTATTCATAATTTGTCGCCTACTGTTTCTGTTTCCGAAATAATACGCCATGTACCATCAGGTTCAAAATTGCATGGTCAATTTATCAATGAATTCATTCATAAATTGGCCATGCAATTCTGAACCCGATAGTACCTATTTGTTCCAATGTTAAAATATAGGATCTGTCCTCTATAAATAACACAGCTTCGGCAGTTATTACCTATTTTTGTATTAATTTTTTAGGAAAGGAACGCTTGCAGTAAGTAGCGAGCGTACCTACACATTTTCACAGTAAAGTTACCTACTTCAAATTACACTTTACAATTACTTAGGTACTATTTTATTTTAATTAATCAGCGGAACGAGTGAAATCAAAACAAAACGCAAGTTGTTTTGTTTTGTTCAATCTAATTAAAACTTACCTAACTGTCAGTATCGGACTAGGGACAACTGGCAAACAGCTGAGGCATACTGGAAACAACAGCAATAGCATAAAATTGCTTCCAGAATTTTAATTAAGGTTAGTGACCGCAGTGTGACTGTTATCAGTGCAAACGTAGAAGTGTTAACAATAAATTGATAGAGAAATAAGTACCTATATCATTAACAGTGGATAGGTATTTCATTTACTTCTCTGTACTTAAGGCGCTCTACTGACCTCGCAATTAATCACCTGCGATTTTCAATACATTGCAGTTTTTCATCCATCGATTGATTTCGTTGCACTTATCTAGTCTAGACGGTGACGTATTGAAATCGCCTGCTATTTTAGCGTCAAAATTGCGCCGAGTATACCTATAGACCTCTTAAAGAAGCGCCACAAACTTATCTAAATTCGGCATACACACCTACCTACATGAAAAGCTCAGCACAGTTTTGAATATTTTCTATGCACTCCATTTTCAAAACAATAGTATGTAGTCAGAGAGTTTTAAACCAGGAGAGGCCTTAGGTATCATTTCCCCTCTGTCAATGGTATTGGCAGAAAATCTAGTACATCTATAAAAACTATTTCAATAATCGATGTCACGCACTTTCGTCATCGCTGTCGATGGATAACAAGCTCCGTGAAAATGCCCTTATGCGCTGTTTTTGGATGTAAAAAATGTTATAACATATCTTTATGTAAACTAGACGAAATATATTTCGTCTAGTTTACATAAAGATGAAATACCATTTCAGATGTAAGTAAAGTTTTACTTTATTTATTATTACTTTCGTAATAAAAGATTTAACGTATATCGAAAATCAAGCTTCGTTTACAGAATCGATTCAAAGACAATCGTTTTCTTTCTGACGGGCAGTAACTATTTGACGTTTGACATTTCTCCATATTTAACGCGCTTAAGGATTGCTGTCTTCTATATTTTGTTAGAAAATACAATCAAAAATAATCCTTGACTTTTTTGTTTGACATTTGCAAAGACTGCATCCAATAATTAACCATATGTTAACGCATGTACAGTCGACTATCTATTGCTCTATTTAGTGTTATGAAGCGTTGCTGCCATAAAAATTCATTTAGAAATAAACTGTATTAACAACCGACAATGATGTACTATCGGGTTCAGAATTGCATGACCAATTTATGAATGAATTCATTGATAAATTGACCATGCAATTTTGAACCTGATGGTACCTTTGACTAGAAAACATCACATGCGTGCTACCTCGCCCCCCTCAGATTTTGGCAGACTTTTTTGTTTGGAAAGATGTGGCGAAGCGTACTCCATTGTCTGCCGATTTTTGCGGGGGAGGGGAACGTCAAATGTATGCCTATTCGTACGTAACATACAAATAGCCACGTCACATAAACGTCAGTCCATACAATAGATATGACCGCTGGTCATATGTTTTCGGCAGAGGGGAACGCCTGTTAATGGCCGCTCCGTTTGGTTGAATTCTCTAAGTATGTAGTATTCAAAACATGTTGTACGTATTCGGACAATGTGTCGTTAAGTACCTAAGGTTTAAAAAGTTAAGAAAAAAAACGATTTTTAACTGCTGCTTCAGTTCGTTCTCCACATAAAGTGAACCATGCTTGAAACGGAACGCTAAGATTCAAAGTTGCCATACTCATCTTTTCCTGAAATTCAGGAAATTACCGACTAATGGAGTCACTGAAAAAACTCGAAAATTAAAGAAATCATTATCAGACAGGGTGAAGTATGAGGTTCTTCAAAAAATTGCAAATTCAAAATTCAAATTTATTTATTGCATGAAAATTAACACTGACAGTTATACCTTACGTGCTAATCTGTATTTATACTTATGTTCTAACATGCTCTTTATACAATTATACATCTAGGTAATTGCGCCCATTGGTGCAATGAGTATATATATATATATATAAAAAGGAGTGAATAGATTCCTAAAGGGTAGGCAGCGCGCATGTGAATCCTCTGGGGTTGCAGGCGTCCATAGGCTATGGTAACTGCTTACCATCAGGTGCGCCGTATGCTTGTTTGCTACCGTCGTAGTATAAAAAAAAAGAACAAAGATGTGATATGTTATCCACGCTTAGAATTTAGCTCAGAATAAGCCGCACATATACATACTTATATTAGAAATTGAGTAAACATAGAAACAGTAGTTGCCAACCTGTTCTAAAATGTTCAATTTAAACACACTGCAAGCACACCAACAAACGATTAGTTAACATGATTAAGAGTTCACATTTGTGAATAAATAATAACAATTTGCAGATTAAATAATCCAACACAACAATCCAAATACAATTTCGTTTTGATTATCACGTTAGAGATAGGTAGGTACGTGAAAATTTAAAAACTGACAGTGACGCATGTACTTTTTAAAAAAGAAACTTAACGTCTAGTTTTTTTATCAGTATTCACGTAAATTATTTAATTCACAATATATGCACTTATTAATAAAATTTCGTAAATAAAATTTCTTATAGACGATATTTAATGGCTTTATTATATAATACTAAATAATAAAACAATTGTCTTAGGTGATGGTAAAAGATTTGTTGGACTACGAGGTGGCTTTTGTTGTTGTATGCCAATCGGGCCTGCCTCTGCTTGCTCCATAACTCTCCAACCAATCGCAAAATAATAGAACAAGCAAATATGTTTACTTAAATAAGAATCACAATAAGCTTTAAACATTAAAACTATCCAGATATGGCTGAGAGATACGAATGACAGATGACGCGAGAAAATATTTAAAAATCTAACCATCCGTCTCAAACCTCTTCTTCTATAGGTTTTTTATTGTGCAACATTTACAAGAACATTAAAAATAAAACATTTCGAGCAAATAACTACTATCAAAATATTGTTAACTACTCAATATAACATTTACAAATGCATAGGCATGGCTTTACTATAAATACAAATATATTTAAGTATGTTTAATGACGGCGTAGGCACTTTGACAGTTGTGACATGTATCTTGCCTGATAAAGAACCCTGTACATCGTTCTGTCAACTTTTTCCTAATCTCAAATAAAATGAAGTATAGAAAAAAAAATCAAGTGTAGTTGCAGATAGAGATGTATCTCTATAAAATGAATCCTGGCGGCGCCGCGGCGCCAATGCATTAAAAAAGTAATAGTACTAATAGTGCGTGTCGAACTCATGCCCGTAGAATTTCGTACGTGACACAATTTTATTGAATGAAAGAGTCACTTGACCATAGCCTTCTACCTATCCTACAGGTAAATAATTAGATGGTAAGTAGTTAGCGAATGAAAAAAAATCGCTTTTACCTGAATAACTCTGACTAATACATAATTATTTTAAAAAATGAGATTATTACAACAAGCCCTTTCGTTTGAAATGTCACTGAATACCTCAGTACCTACTTAGGTGACATTTTTTTAAATTAACTATTGTACGGTCAACCAATTTGATTCCTTGGCCACAGTAGAACCTTGTCGTAATGACAGTTGCCCGTGGATACGTATAAACGTAACCTATTCGCTACCAAACTAGCTATTGTGACAAGGTTCTAGAGTGGCTTAGGAATCAAATTGGTTGACTATACCTAATGTAAGAGGTACCTAGAGTAGGTAACTAGGTAGGTAGAAAACTAAATAAAAAAGGATCCCATACAAGTAACGTTTTTTTTCCTTAACACGTTGAAGGACAGAACGCCTGTAGGCGTTGATCTTCGAAAAAATGATACGACAGTACGCCTCTCGACGTTCATAATTTGGCTTGTAAAAAATCACTACGCCCCTCGACGTATTATTTTTCATACTAACACTAGGTAAGGCATATTGTAGTGTCACGGCAGAAGCAATTTGTACTTTCATTCTGTCATAACATAACGTTCAAAAACTTCATCAAAAAAATGTCGTAAACGCACACATTGACAGAATTTTTCGCCACCATTACGCACACTACGCCTGTAGACGTCAACACTGCATACAATCTGCCGAGTAGTGTGCGGCTAGCAACGGCCGAGTTGTTCGTGCGTGATTTGGTGGACAGACGAAATGTAACAGGTCATTAAATGTAAACTGTTCCGTATTTTAGTTGTGTTTTTGGTAAATATTATAAAATCAATAGAAGCATTTTTACATAAAGTAAGTAAAGTTGTGCATATATATATTTGAAGCGTAAAAACAATGTTTTAACTGAAGCATCACTTTTTTTAGATGGCGAATCGTGAGTCGTACGAGAAGCACCAAGAAAAACTACAAACTCTATTTTATGAGGTTTTTTCATCTGATTCCAGCCAAGAACCTTTATCTGATGACGGGGAATTTGCATCAGATAAAGATTATGAACCCTCTGATGTGGAACCTACCAGTTCTGAAGACGCCTATGGACGTACTGACACATTATATGTATGTACTTACTATGCAATGTGACAGTACGCCTATAGGCAATGTATGAAATATTTTAGTGACACAGCACGAACATAATGTATGCTAGTAGTGTCCATCAACGTGTTAAGAGCTCTTTGACTCAGTGGTAACGAAATCGCACACTTAACAATTTGTCGTATCAAAATGTCCCATTTCCCATTAAAACAAAGGGAAAGGCAACTGTCAAAGTGACATTTCCAAAAATTGGTCCTTAAAAAAAGCTAAATTTGTGTAGCGAGAAGTAGTGTTTATTTATTTTATATAAATGACTCAATGTTTTGTCTGGAATTACTTTGAAATAGAAATCCATCGGTTTCTTAAATACCTTAAAATTAAAATACGGTAGATTAGGGAAGGATTTTGCCTATGGAAAGCATTTTGACTGTATACTAGCGTATACGGTTTTCGACCATTGTTAAAGACCATTCACTTTCTGCCTCTTTCTCTCATTTTATGGATACTGGAAGAGCGCCCTCTACAATAAGTTTTTACCCGCCTTCGCCATTAACAAAATGTATTAACAAACACAGGATAAGTTATTAAGATTCAAATATGACTCAAAAATTCCGTATGCCTTATTAAAATACTCCTTGGTGTATGCTCTAAAACAGCGAAATGCTCCATTTTTCTCCAAAATGGTGAAATGTACGATAATAATCTGGCAACATTATTTGGTTTCTGATTTTCGCCATCTGACACATACGTCACGTCAGTTGAATGGTCACTGCGGTTTGCGGCAAATGATCGCGGAGTTGGGATTTACGGATTTGTAATTCCACCGCAGTTCGTAATTTTTTCGTTTTCCAAGATCTTTGTGTACTGATTGTGTAATAACTAATCGCGGAGTGTGGAAATTTATGCTAAATTTTCAAAATAGCGCAATGGAAAGCCTCTAAAATGTGCTAGTGCTGTTTTGTTATACAAGACAAGTTTTTGTGTGCGAATTTTTTTCTGTTTCGGCGCAACATCTGAGGAAAAACCCCGTCACAAATATAAGGTGAGTTAGAATATGAAATAATTGCATTAAATATTGGTTAGAAGACTGAAAGTCTAATAAGAAAAGCGTTGTTCTAATTTTAGAATACATTTGCAATTACCATGTGAGAATGGCATATTGTTTACAATCTCTTAGATTTAGGATGAGAAAATACAAGGACATTAAGAAATTTAATGAAGCAAAGTTCGTTGTGTACTGTACCTGCTGCAATGTCTTTTATGTCATAGATGTAAACAAATATTTTTAAATAATATGCGTTTTGTTTTTAACAAGAATTCTAAAACCAAATGGAGTGCACTTGAGGATATACAGTTGCATGATTACAGATTGTCTTTTGCATTAAAATATAGTTTTTCTTATATATAAACATTCCATTTATTTTGAAAGGAGAGGATTTGTTTATTTTTAAATTTTATATCCTAAAAGGCATTCTAATCTGCGCATTCTCTTGATGGAACTTTTCAGTTAAAGAACTGATTACAGAGCCAGTCATATTGAAATGACCTCTACTTCCAATAGACACTATAAGGATGCATTCCATTACTACTGACCCCTGAAACCCAATTATGCACTTAACAATACCAAGTCAGTTTTCCTATTACATCATAGCAAAATTGACCATAACATTGCAGAAAGTAAATCTTGTCTTACATTAACAATAGTAAAGCAGAAAACTTTTGGCTGTCACAGATTTTGTTTTTAATGCAGAGCAAAGGTCAAGCTTTATTCACATTTTTAAATTTTTTTAAATTATCTTCAGCATAAAAGTATACTTTTGATGATGATGAAATGTAATGTTTACTATGTGTGTGTTACTTATATAAAGGCCTGTTTCACAATGTACAAGTAAAGTCCTGAATAAGCTACTTGCCACTTATATGACGAATAAAGTCATCATTGGGCGTTTCACAATCTTCAAATAAGCTTAACTGGTAGATAAAGTGCTAAGTTTTAAAAGTAGTTTTGTCTGGCAGTTAATTTATTTGTTAATTAGCTATCCAATACTTTACTTGGACTTCACTTAACTTCTATGATTCCTCGATCATCATTAACTGATAAAACATAATTAAAATAATAGGTGAAAGTACTTGATTACAGTAACCGTTGAGGTAAGCAAGGATACTTCAGCATTATTGAATAACAGCTGTAGCTGAACTGAAAAATGGTACAACTCCCATACAAGTTGTATGATACTTACACCGTTTTTTTTACAAGAACCACCGTAAATCTGTTGATAGTGTTATCGGAGAGTAAACAAACCAGTGTAGATTTAGTGTCAATACTGTTTATCTTATCTGTAGATTTTTACATCTGTTTCTTTGATCATTGCCTTATCTGTATTTTTACAATCTGTTGAAATCGGGACTCTTCCATGCACTTAAGTAAATCTTCCTTTTTGTCGGACTCCTTTTTGTGAGAAAGACAGAGAAAGGTACATTTTATCTCTGTTTCGATCTCACGAGAAATTATCTGACAAGAAAGATAGATATATAGGAATTCAGGCCTTTAGGGGCAATGTCTAATTTTAGTCAAAAGCTAAATATGTCTAAAAGTACAATTATTACAGAAATGGCGAAGCGAGTGAGGTATTCAAATTCCATATAATTAAATATTAATAGTCTTAATTATTTATGTAGTAAGGTGGGAAAACCAATCTAAAAGGTATGTACAGTACACTAAGGTTGGTTTTTGCATGCCATTGCAATTACACTAAAATCAAAATCAGTTTTTTCCAAGACACACAAGCACTTTGTTTTTATCATTGCGGTAACCGATGTTGATTGTTGACAATAATATGTGGACGAGTTTAGTAAAAGGGACTTTGTCGATTTACAAGGACAATTCATTCTCACTTGTATATTGTGTAGTTTTAGGAAGTACTTATAACTATATCAACATAGTGGACCCTTTTTCCTGGACTGCCACATTATTGAAAAAGATAGTGTAACCCTTGATAGTCTAGCTTATCAGACAGGACATTGTTACGTTTTTATTGTTAGCGGACACATATTCACTGAATGACACAGTTAGCTTCCTTATCAGAGTATCCATGTATCATTATGGCTGAAATACAATTTTATTTAATAATAGGTCATAATATACTTTCATTTAATTTATGCAATGATGAGGTGTTAACAGTTCTTTGAATAATCTTTTAGTTTAAGGGAATAAAGAAATAAGGAAATTTTCTAACATTTAGTCAAAAATTAAATACCGAATTTTTAATTAATTTTTACTTTACAACTTATTCTTGTTAAACAATTAAAAATTAGCTGTTACAATGGATTGCCCTTGGATAAAATGTAGACATCAGAAATATCGCTAACCCCTGAATGTTTAAGTAATTTGTACTTTATAGTTATTCAATAAGACATGAATTCCCTTGTGCCAATTATCAACGGATTGTTTCTTGAATGACAATTGCATTAAGCATTGTTTTACTAGTCATAACTTTGTAAGGAGTTATGAAAGATAAACAGTATAATGTATATTTGTTATCTTAAGACAAAACACAGTTGCACTTGTTTACATACAAATATGTTAAATATGTTTCTGTTTATTCTGTAAAGGATTATGTAAAGTATCTTGTTTAAGTTAAGCCATTATGTATTGACGAGAGTAAATAAATATACAAAAAAACTTAAAACTTCCGAAAATAATATTAATAAAAAAACAATTGATTTGGTGTGTCCTCACATAAAAAGTGTCCGGACACTCACTTTTTAAACCCCCCCGGACGGCTTCCAAACTAGGACAAATCCGGGGAAACCCGGACGGATGGCAGCCCTAAGTACAAGGCACCATCTAATTAAGCTGTCAAATTTAAGGGAAGATTTTTTTTCTAAGACTACACCGCAATATAACAATCAAATTTTGACATATACAAAGGAAAAAGTGACCTCGGCCTCCGGTGCCCAGGGCTGGGAACGAACCAGCGTTTTCTGCATTCGCGGCAGACGCCTTTACCACTTCGCCACCCGGATCACAGCTGCACCGGTCGAATTTCACCGGTCGGTCCGGTGCAGCTGTGACCCGGGTGGCGAAGTGGTAAATGCGTCTGCCGCGAATGCAGAAGACGCTGGTTCGTTCCCAGCCCTGGGCACCGGAGGCCGAGGTCACTTTTTCCTTTGTATATGACATCTATATAAGTTTATGATTTATATATAGTAGTGTGTCTACTTAAAAAATAAACAAATCAAAATATTTATTAAAAATAATTTGATTTGTTCTTCAGTAATAACATTTTACTTGTCTTTTACTTAACGACATGGTTTATATCTCCAAGTGTTAAACACATGGTTCCTATCCTGGGGATAATTACGAGTACCTACTCCCTCTCAGCTTTTCTGTGGGTATAATGGCGAAACTAAGGTTAAATAGTAGATTGTTAACCAAGGGTTGAAAGTGACCCATCTCACCTGAGATATTTCGAGCCAATAGTTCGAGGGTGAAATGGATAATTTCACCCGAGTTAAACACTGCTTTTCATTTCGATTGTGAGGAAAGAACAATACTATACGCACATTTTATAAAACAGTTATATAAAGAATAATCTATAAAAATGTTAAGTAAAATTTGAAAAAGACAAATTCATTGTTTTGCCCGTGGTCTGAGAGGAGAGCATCCGGGTGGGCACCGGCTCAATCCACAATTGACACAGCTAATTACTTTCCACCCTAGGGATGAACAAGCAATTTTCCACCCGGCTATCTACCCAGGAAAATAAAACTTTCCGAGCAGGAGAGATGAAAACAGAATTGTAGTGTTTACTTTCAAATCGTTTTCTAATTTAGCCTGGACTGCCAGGGAAAAAGGACCAACTTTGTCGATGAATTTATTAGTAGGTACTTCTTTAAACTACTACACCATAAATGATATATATTGTGTAGTAGTATCTCTGAAATAATGAGGTGTCCATGTAAATCTACAAATTGCTCCGTTTCACCAAACTCGTCCTTATTTTAGGATCTACGATAATCGTTTTTTTGTATTATGTATGTTTTTTCAATTCGCCTTGTATCTGAACTAAATTTCCCGTGACTAATTTCTGCATCAATTAAACCTTCAAGAGAGGAGCGTACTCCCATCTTAAGGCCGGCAATGCGCTTGTGACCCCCCTGGTGTTGCGGGCGTCCATGGGTGGCGGTAATTGTTTGCCATCAGGCGATTCGAAGTTAGAATAATCGTGCAATTATCCTTTATATTTGAAAATGAATCGACCTTATTGCATTATAGGGATTGCTAATAAGAAGAAAACCTAGTACTAAGAACAAAAATGGATAGCAGTTTTGCGGTTTAAAACATAAATTACCCTCGAAATGACACATTTAAAGCCTATCGCGCACTATTAAAAATACTGTCACTTAAGTGGTTTGAAAGGGCGAAAGGGTTAAAGAGGGTTAAACGTACGCGAAATAAATCTAGATAAGGATAAAACTTTTTAAGCTCCTAATGGATGTTACGTTTTAAGAATATCTACTTTAAAGTTATGATTAATACTCATATTTCGTAGATAACTAAATTATATTTGCATGTTTTTATTACAGTGGGGGGGGGGGGGGGGGGGCTATTTATTTAAGAAACAATCTCAATCTTATTTTTGGATTTATTAATTTTTTTCATTCATATCATATATGAACGGCCTCCTAGCCCAGTCGGTAGTGACCCTGCCTACGAAGCAGGAGGTCCCGGGTTCGAATCCTGGTCAGGGCATTTATTTGTATGTTTAGCACAGATAATGTTCCTGAGTTATGGATGTTTTCTATGTATTTAAGTATTTATACATCAATGATTTATCTATTATATATATCGTCGTCTAGTACCCATAACACAAGCCTTATTGAGCTTACTGTGGGCCTAGGTCGATTTGTGTAAGATTGTTCTATAAAAAAATATATTATTTATTATTGTCGTCTCGCTACTGCTGTTACCTAGAATATAAATACTGACACATAAACAATCACACTTTTCAAATTTGTGATCCAGAACCACTTTTTCTGACTAGTATTTGATCAAAACAGAATTAGTTAAATTTTCCTTGTATATCGAAACAGAATTAGTTTTTTTTTTCAAGAAGTTAATCTGAAACTAAGTACTGCCTCTACTTTTAATCTGTGTACTGTATGTACTGTTCTATTCTATTGAGATAAAGAGTATTTGTATTGTATTGTACTTATATCATGGTCACCCTATGACTTTTGACGTACGCTGTTGGGAGAAGGGACAAGACGTCACATTGAGAGGGTGACCAAATTGTATCCAAAAAAGTTTTTATTTCACATATCATTAGGTTTATCCTTAAATTCTGTATTATGTCTCGTTCTCTTGCCCTACGACCCCAAAATCACCCCAGTATTTATACTAGGATTGAGTTACGCCAGTTACGGTATCAGGGTCGCTATGCTACAGCAAAAATCGAAATTAGAAAAATGATCTCTACATGGACTTTTCAATGCCAAAATGTTGCCCTGCTATTATAATTTCATATACATTTGACGTTTAGGGGGCTGACAACATCTAAATTCCCTCCCTAACTTTTTCAGCGCGAGTGAAAGAGAAACACTGTGTTACGATTAGTATGGGAGCTCATTGCAAATATTGCAAGATATTGAAAAAAAAAACACTACGTATTAATTGAGAAATATAAAATAACGAAGGTTTTAGTATTAGTGTGGTGGAATTACGTCCTTAGTTACAGACGTATACGTTAAGAAACTAAAGACATACAACTGTTTAAAGCAAATTTTAAGATGTAACTTTGGAATTATTTTCTATCGAGACGATTTCGTCCAATCGTGTATCGGAATTAACGAAGTTCTTCCAAATATAACGAATAAAATTTTTTTTTTACTTTCTCAAAACAAGTAGTTATAGCTAAAAAACTATTTGAGTAAAGTCAATTTGAAGGTCATCGGGTGTTGTCAGCCTCTTAAGCTGTTGTGCTTGCAACGTTGGTGCAATGTGCGTGCTCGCTCTGGCTGTACATACCTGCCTCTCTATTTTCGCTGTTGCATATTCGAAGACAGAGAAGCAAATTATAGACGAACGAACGGCGTGGTACGCTTTGCGGTAGGTATCAGGCCAGGTTTGCTACAAGTTCGTATCAGTTTCGTTACAGTATTACCAATACTGATATGCTGCCCGCACTTGTTTAAAACAAAAAAAAAGTTCACGAAACGGCTTACAATTTTTCTACAACAGTTCTTCTGCCAAACCACAGTGTGGTTTGTTGGCAGACGAGGCTCCAGTTTACAAATTCTATAGTAAGCTATATATATATTACATTATATTTCCACCACCACCAACAAAACAGTTACATCCGACTGACCATTGATAGACCCTATCCCAATGTAATAAGGTCCAGAAACGGTCACACATAAAATACTATTTCTTTATAATATGTAAATCTAATGCTAATGTTAATACAGATGCAGTAAAATGAAGGTTTGGTTACCCTTTTTAAATATTTTTAATATGTTAGTCTCACGAGATAATAGACACACACGAGTTAAACAGCGTGATAATGTGAAACGGTGTCTCTCAATCGCGCGGTGAATTGACATTTGTTGTATATCGTAGATAAACCTCATCCATCATATACCCGAAGTTTCGTAGCAAATCTTTTGTTTTGCCAACGATCCGCTCTGGCCTATAACCGCGAACCACTTCGTTCGTCGAATCGTTTATTTGCATCACTCTCTTTCGAATATGCAAGAGCGATAGAAACGATAGATGAAGAGCGAAATGTCGATTTACGAACTTCGCGGTAGCGCAGGTTTCGCGTCGAAATGTGTAGCGCGGTACCTCGGCGTTAAAACTCACTTTGCTCCGAACGTCGCACAATACTTTTTTTTTTCTTGTCTTTATTTTCCTTAACAAATATTCTTTTTTTCCAGCCATCCCTTGAGGCTCCCTCTCCCTTCTCGCCCTCCCGCAATGGCCTTCAAATTGAAGCTTTTCACCCTTATCCTATTTATCCTACTAGCCAGCTTCTTATCGTACATCTATATGTATGTTTTTGAGAAATTAGATAAAAAATACAATGTTTCCAAGTTGTGCTTGTTTACTTTACGATAGATCCTGCGTTAGTAGGTATTTGTTTTGTTAAATTGTTAATGCAATGAAATTAAGTGTTTGGTTTTGTACTAGCAAAATGGAGTTTTTGTTAATAAAGCTATTTATTTTTTGACATATGTTGTTAAATTATAATTTGGGGACATACTAAATAATATATTGACACGGGTCGTGAAAGAAAGGTCAGACAAACCTGTGTCAAACGTCAGAAAAAGCTCAATAAATTAGTTAGTTAACGGTATGTATGTCAAAGATATGTTTACACATTTCGCCTATGGTGCAAAAGATGTAAACATATTTTTGACGTCAACTGTACATAGCAGCTTCGAACCGGACCGAAGTTACGCTACTCACAAATGTTGGACGTGAACTTACTAGTTTCCAGAGCTTTCGTCAGCTTCCCGAAGTTCCCGCATAAATTCTCGTGTGCGGATAGCTCCATCAACAAGTCGTTTGACTGGTTGTACCCGACCTAATCCTAATTTTATATCGATTGCAATGAAGACCTAAAGGGACTACCGTTACGTGTCTATCATATTGCGGCGCCTAGTAGTAGTTAGGATGCTGAATAAGTAACCTAAACCTCCTTAGGCTGTTACACCTTTGTAACAGCTTTTATAGGGCTTGAGAGATTTTCTACCTACGTCGTACTTACGACATACATACTTATGTATGTAGGTCCTTTAGTGCTGCCAAGGTAAAATAAAACAAGGTATCGCCATCTCTACGTCACAGCACAGACTGTGATTCTCAATAGTGGATGTGGCCACCTTGCGGAGTGCATGCAGGGTCAGGTTCACCAGAGTTGAAGAGTAATACGCAGAATCCCCATCCAAGTTTTAGAATCAAAGTGATGTCTGCAGTCGTTAAAGATAATTTAGTAGTACTTACTTATAAATAATATATCGCCAGGCTTTATAGTAAGTATATTATACATACCTTGTTGTCTTCTACCGTGAGGTCCACGAGTGCTGCAAATCGGTAGTTTTTGCGTAAATCTGATAGGATGACTCCTTTAATGACTTAAGTAGTTCACCTTTGTTCTTTGGAGAGCGGTAGGTGTACAGGGTTTCCTGAAGATAGAATAGTCAGTAAATCATGTAAATTAAACTGCGTCTTTGTTCATGAAGTTTACGTAACAAACAATGATCATTATATGATCTGATTTGCATAATTAGTATTGCATAGCTGTGTCAGCAGTAAAAATAGCTAAGCTAGCTAAGAGCAGGTACAAATGATTTATTTGCTCTACTGAACTTCTTAGTTTCTTGTTGGGGTCAAAACCCTGGGGCCATGGGGGCCAAGTGCGCGTCGCCTCTACGCAAGATTTCGGCGCCTCTGGTTACCGGGGCTGACCACTATTTTGGCTAATGGATCAGCGTAACTATCCACCGCGGTAATGCGGCCAGCCTTCTGGGCACTCTACCTAGTGACAGAGACCTGGTAGATTTTTAATTTATAATTTTTCATCAGAAATCGTGTTTTTACAGACATTTTAGTTTAGTTTAGTGAAGAAATTCTATTCGTTTACAATGTCTCAAAAATACAGTAAGTTTTCATCAAACTCTTACGCGCTCATATTCAGACCTATAACCTTTCGAAATCATTTGACTCGCCGTGAATACGCAAACAAAGATAAACCTAATAATCCTAATATGACGGAAAGGACAAATAAAAGCAAAAGTAATCGGTGCGTTAGCTCGGAATCACGTACGCAATCATTAACGCCCTTTGCACGTTTCGTCAATATTGTGGCTGAAGCATCCTTGTGCTAGATACAACCAGGGTTGCCAAATAACATGTAAAATAATTTTAAACAAAAAAGAACCGACTTCACATAGCCTCCACCTTTCCAAAAGCAAATGCTCGAGCTGCTGTAAAAATACTCAAATCACTATAGGTGTGCCTATAATAGTTGAAGAGTTGCCTCGACATCTCCAGAATCCCATCATCAGAACCTGACGTAATGATAATGAGACCAACTGTCATTTACAGTCGCCATCAAATATATGGGAGCGGCCAAGGTATTTAAAAATATCATGCACTCTATCGCCTTGAGAATATAGGCGTTGTTCAGATATTTGTGACCTTGGCCGCTCCGATATATTTCATGGCGACTGTACCTATGTATAACCTTTCAAACAATAAAGATTTTTCCAAATCGGTCCAGCCGTCTTCAAATAATCGGTGAACATACATAAAAAGCAAACACAAAGATCCCGATTAATTAAGGCGCTAGGCGCTGATGGTGGCCGAAAACTGTTACTTTCTAAGCGATATATCTCAATAACGGGTCATTCAATAATTTTGAAAAAAATATATGTTATTTACCATTTCATGTACAACATTGTCAACGTTTGAATAACTCGTGTAACGTATAGTTTCTCCGTTATGTAAATGTAACGAAATGTCGTTTTACGGTTAATTTTGCTTATATCTACTGAACGGCTCATTCGATTTAAAATATTGTTGAACTAAAAAATATGTACTATAGAACACTACAAACTCAACGTTGGATATTTAAATTGATTAAATTTTCTTAAACAACTTGATCATAATTCCACATTTCGTGCGTTATTAGCTCGAAAACGGCGTTGCTGGCAGTCGTGAGCTAGCTTTGAGACGAGGAGGCTGTGTCGCTCGTCGCTCCGTGCTTCCCTTGTACTACATATACTTGTGCTTGGCCCGTGAGCAATAATATCGGACTTACTGTGCCTAAAGACTAAATAACTGCAGAGGGTTCATGCGGTGCGGATATAACGTGTCTTCCCGGAATCAATAATGTATAGACGTTTTATCTTTTAAGATAATGTACTCGTATGCATGTACGTTCGTATAAAAAGTGTATTTTATTTAGATCATAATACAAGTAAAAAACAAATGAAATAAAAATGGAGAAAAAACAAAAATCATGAATCTCACATTGCTCTGAAAACAAATTTGGTCATGTAAGTAAACTTAAATTATTATGTTTTAGTAGACGCATGCATCACGCAAAATAGGCATTAGTCGTCGAGTTGCGGAAATCTGCTAGTGCTGCAATACAATACACTAATGATTAATTTAATAAAAAACTCTAAAGAACCGAATTTATTTAAACATATTTATTTAAGAATACCGTGTTCTAAACGAATGTAATATGCGTTTTATTTTAAGATTAAACACAATCTTTAATGTTATACTTTATACTAATTCCTCAAATCTAGAAATTGCGAAGTAAACTGCAAAGGATTGCAGATAAACCGGCCAAGAGAATATCGGGCTATGCTCAGTGTAGGGATCCGTAGTTGCCGGCCTGTTACAATACATCCATTCAAAAGGTAGTCTATAAAGAAATATTTTGTGGCACTTACGTTATTTTACTATAGGCGTAACTCAAAAACGGCTCAACCGATTGTATTCCATATAGTTTTTATTGAAAATACGTGATAAGTATTTCAATGGCCTCACTTCCAGGAATTTTCCCAATTTTTTTGGACCCACGGTTCAAAAATCAAAGAGCATTTTAACTTTCGAAGCTATTATTTACGAAAGTATTCGTTTTATCCAAAAGTTGTTTAAGGCATATTCTTCTTGAAAGACCTATCCAACAATGGGTTTCAGATACTTATTGTTTTACCACTTTGTAGGCGTAATTAAAACTCATACCAAATTTCAGTCTACTAACTATCACTGAGCAAAGCATGATTGAGAATCTAATAAAAAATTTATGATATTTAAGAGTTCAATGTATGCAAGAATAAAGGAAATAAAGCTTTTTTTTATACCACGACGCTGGCAAACAAGCATACGACCCGCCTGCAACCTCATAAGATTCACATGCGCGTTGACTACCCTAAAAAAACTTTACTATGTCGGTGAAATGCAAATAAATACAAATTTTATATTAATTGTCAACAAAAGTGAATAAATAAATTACTACTAAGGGTTAATACTACCTATCAAATATCTTTAAAAGACCGGCCAAGTTTGTATCGGACCATGTATAATGTAGGGTTCCGTAGAAAGTAGTTTCTTGGAGATAACTCAAAAATGGATGAACCGATAATATGTGAAATAATTTTCGTAGAAAATTAAGTACTAAGCCTTCTTGGTATTTTTTCATATTTTTTAGACTTACGGATTAAAAGTTAGATGGGGGCTATTATATTTAGACTTTCGAAGCAATTGTTTCTGAAAATATTGACTTAATAAAAAAGTTTTAAATAGATATATATATATATATAAGATATTTTTAAAGCCGTATCGTACAACATGTTCATATTTACAAAAAAAATATTTTTGACATTTAGTTTGGCATATGTATGGAGTGCCTCACCTAAAAGATTTTTTTAGCAATTTAGCCAGAAAACTAAGTAGCGGCACATGAAACACACCTCTAGATAAAATTTCAGTAATATATGTTTTATAATAAAAATGGCTGTGACATACGGACGGACAGACGGACATGTTTCAAAAAACTTCAGGGTTCCGTTTTTACCATTTTGGCTATGGAATCCTAAGAAGTGTTTGCGCTGTGTTATATTTTAAAGATCTAAATTTAATGGCCTTACAGCTCTCATTTTTATGATGATTTCGTGCACAAATACCACTCCTTACATGTGCATTTTTACTATTCGCAACTCGCAACAGGCTTAGTTTTGTTAATTTATCGTAATTAAGTGATTTTTTACGGTTAATATTTAAAATCGCAACAAAAAAATAACCATCTCTTAAGCTCACTTGCACAGCAAAAAAATCCAAATTCACATGAAAACACCGCTTTGATGGGCATTCAGTTTTTTTTGCTGTACTAGTCAGTATTTTTTTATTTTTTTCTGATATGCGGAATATTTTTAACCATATTTCGTAAATTCATAAATATTTTGCCGCTCACTGTTCTTCAAATTCAAAATCTAGGTTTTCATTTTTTTACATAAAAATCTACTAATCGAGATCGTTATTACTCATCTTATTTAGTAGTGTAAAGAGTATCCTTAATTAATACTCTCAAAATATACTTGATAGTTATTTATTTTCTTTTTTTATATTATTAGCTAGTACATCAAAATCGACTATCGGTTTAGGCTGTCCCTTTGAGACTCCTCAAAGAATCCTGAACGTCTGACATCGTTGTAATTCTTAATTTGAATAACACCGTGCCAGACAGTGTTTGAGAAGAGAGGTTGTAAAGGTAGACAACCTTTACAGTAGCATTCCTAAAAAATGTCACCGTAGTACTTAATCACAGTATTCAAATCACAAAACATCCACAAAAGGATTAGGTATGATTATTATAAATCTGCCCGCGCGCCTCTGAGTAATGTCATATTCTTTGAACATTATTGCGGTGCATCGCGGCGGATTTATGCACGATCGCAATGAGAAGGGTACGCGGGTGGCGCGGGTAGAGAGCGCCCAAACGCTCAAGGACACTCCGGCGACAATCGTCTTAAGAACCTCCTCCTTCGAAATCTTGAAGCCGGTTGATGACGTTTTACGGCGGTAGTCCAACATTTTCTGTTCGCTGCAAAATCCATGCTATGCTGAGTTAGCATTGTCCTGCCTCTACTAGCATTTATAAGTACGTAGCCGAATGGAATTGAATAAATCAGCAGGTACAGCCAATTGAAATGATAATACATTTACTTACTTAGACAATAACGTTTTCCTTAATTAGCCATCTCACTTTCATTGGAAACTGTCTTCAAACTTAGTGTAAAGGAACGAGGATTGCTGATGAAAACTTCTTAATCTCAAGGTTATCAAATTTCATTATAAATAACTAATGTATTAATACAAAGTCTGGTAACCCTGCAAACATTGCTTTACTTACCTACCTAATTGTAGCCTTATTCACTTATTATCTTGCACGCGATTTTAACATTTGTCTATTGAGGATTTTAGTAACTACCAATATGCACATTTGGTAGCTTATTGTTTGACCTAATTATTATTGACTGACAGAAGATGCGTTAAGGCGTTAAGTCCGCCATTGGTAATTTCTAGTATTAGAGTGCAGAACACTAACATTGTCTTACGTTTACGTAATATATGAACGACACCTTGTTGTATTGCCCCCCCCCCCCAACGCAAACCTCGTATACTACGGCGCCCACAGGTGCGGACCGCGAAATTTTTTGTGAAGGAAAGTGCCCGCCTCTGAACGAAATCCTGGATCCGCGCCTGGTACCTACAACGACGTTTGTGGCCATTCTAACGTTAGTAGACACTTGCCGGCACCATGGACAGTATAGATTTTTAGACTCCATAGAGTCAGCAAGCACTCTCGTATGAATGGCCTCAAACGCCGCTGTACGGATTTACCGTAGACAGATTTGCCCGCACTGTTATATCTAAAAAGTGATTCGTTTATTATCGCAGTCGGTTAAAATGTTGATATTGGTGTAGCTGATATACAAATGTTAACTTTGTATTCTCACAAGTTTCATATCATGAGAATATCCCCTGGAAAGGCATTGACGATACACCTACTAAATCTTGCTATCTCTAAGGAGGCGTATTTTTCAGCAAAAGTGTACGCATGTTTCTAATTTCTATGTAGATTTTAATGAGCTTTAATAATTTCCTAGATCATATTTTTATATAGTGCGTAGATTCGGAGGGATAAGCGAATTTCTTCAGGATGGAGGTCATTTTCCAAGGTGCTAGCGGTTCCTCGAGGTCCTGAAATGTGTAACGGTGTGGACAATAAAACGGGACCTCTGATCAACATACACGCCAAATTTCAAAACTGTCCGACGGATTTCGAGTCTTGTCGTATTTTGATCGTATTTTATAGGTACTTTTCATTGTACATACCTAGTTGGGTCTACCGGGTGAATCATCACCTAGTTTCTAGAACTCTTGAAAATACTGCCGCAACCTATGCCACTTTATAAAGATGACACGCCATAATAAAAGGCACGTCGGTTAGGTCATTCTAGAAAGCCTTGTCTAACTAAGTGCCTCTTCAAACCGCAGACTAACGACTTGATGACGACACTGGCAGAATAGAAGCGGCCATTGTCACGGGCCTGAATAAGAACAAAAAAAAACAAAAGTTAAGAATATAAGCGTTAAAATCCTTTTGCACGGTTTTTGTTAGTGACCTCGGACTTTATCTGATTATTTATATTTTGCGTTGCTTTTTACTTTCAATGAATGATGTTATTAAAATTACATAGGTACCTACTTAACTGAACACTTACAATAGCAAAATGCGTAGCTACTTGTGTCAAAATCACGCACTGTGACCGTGGGTAACAATAACTGCGTGGTCTGATTACAATTAGATTAAATTGTATGATTCAGGTTGACATATGTATATATGTATAGTTCTCAGGAATTTCAAGGCAATGCTTACAAATACATGTTTCTCGGCAGTTAACCTTAAAAAGAGGAAAATAAGTTATTTATTTCAGATCTTTAGTCTAAATGTACAAGGGTGGTCGATCCCTTATCTTATTTATCCGAATAAGGCCTTGTTTTTCCTTAGGGGTTTTTTATACCACGACGGTGGCAAACAAGCATATACGGCCCGCCTGATGGTCAGCAGTTACCGTAGCCTATGGACGCCTGCAACCCCAGATGATTTACATGCGCGTTGCCTACCCTTTAGGAACCTATACACTCCTTTTTTGAGGATCAGATGTCATTTGCTTTCGTTAAAACTAGTGCCTACGCCAATTCATGGGAAGTTGCCGAGCAGACCCCAGGCTAAATTGAGCCGTGGCAAAAATACGGGATAACCGCAAGGAGGATGATGAATGATTATATACATTTAACGGAAAAAAAGATCAAAGTATTTAAAAAAGTCAAATAAAAAAAAGTTGGCAATGTTTTTAATAAATGGTTCAGTTACTGGAACCATCTAAAGTCTGTTATTTGGATAACACTAAAACGTCACCCCAGTATATGAAAGAAAGAAAGAAGAAAGAAAATACATTTATTTAACGTCACAAATACACACAAAATCAAAGCACGCTCCTTTAGACCCGACGAATTTGATGAGATTATTCCGTTCTTTCCTGACGCCCACTGGGTACGCCCACTCGATACACCATTTAGATAACGACGTGTTATCTATCTATTGTCATATTACACTGTAATGTAATAACCATATTTTCGATAAATGTGTCAATTAACTGATAGATAAGTATTTGTGAAATTGTCTAATACTACGGAGAGCTGGCCACGTCAGATATGACACAATAATGAGAGCAACGAAACCCCTTTAGTTAGTTTGCTATACTATGCTTATTTCTAGATCCGGACATCTGGCAGCTGTAAAGTGGTGGAGGTCTAAGAATGCAAATAACTTGAAGAAAACAAGGGTTTGATGCAATATTATAGGAAATTATGTAATTAATTAGATTATATCATATCCAGAAGTTTCTGTTGGGGGAAAGTAGTGCCAAATGATGAATAATGCAATTTTTAATTAGTGGCCTACTGTTTTTTGTATCCGCAATAAAATACAATGGTTTTTACTCTAATGTTGAAATATAGGGCCTGTCCTCTATAAACAGTGATCGGGGATTTCTATGCCACACCGCGGGATATCAAGTCGAAATGGTAATATGGATACGCCGCTTGGCCCGCGATAGGAACAAAACTGTTCGAAAAGTAAACGCTATTTCGGTGTTGGTAATTCGTTTATAAAATAAAGGACTGTAAAAAAACAGTGTTCGTTATGATTTAAAGAAAAAATATTATTCAAAAAAATTATTAAGTTATACAAAAATGTTCTTATAAGTACATATAATAATTTAAGTAAAACATTAAAAAAAAACCGTACATATATATGTACGTACGTATTTCTATTTTAACAGTTATGCCGGGATGTTGTTAGTCATTAAGACACGTGGTATTTTTGCACTTAATAATATAATGAGTGCAAAAAGCAGCTGCAGTGCGGTTTGTATTTACAATGTCATTCTACGGTGCTAATAATTAGTAGATAAGATAAGCGTTTGAAGAAGTGATTCAGTCGGCTTAGTATTTCTCCTCCTTGTTTTGTCTCGTTTTTTGTTGTTATTGGTTGAAACAGATGAGAAAAGGACAACAATAGATTAAATGACAATAAGGTCAACGGTAAGTAGTAAACACATTTACTTTAGTACTTCGGTTCGTTAAGTTCGCACGTTGTGTATGTGATTTTGATTGATGGTTTCTTTATACTTCGACAACTCTGGCTTGTTTTATGGACTCAGTGACTTGATTATTATCCCTTACGACTACTGTGGCTTTTTTAACGGACTTTTGATTGTAATATTGGTTTATTACTGGGATTAAGGTTTTTAAACATTACTGTCAAGCATCAGTTGCCATGTCGCGGAGAGCTCGCCGCATGCCTAAAGAAGAAACTGTACAGAGTTGGATAGAACCCTATGTCGAATTGCTGTATGAATCGACTAGGAACTCCATTTATTGCATAAAGTGTGAAGTCAACATTGGTTGCCGAAAAAGTACGGTGAAGAACCACGTCGAAGGAAATAGACATACAGGAAAAACTCGAAAAAAAGAAGATTTTTACTATGACCTGATCCAGTTTCTGATTTTATGCCACATTCTCTGGAATCAAATTGAAAACCCGGCCTTCACATCTTTTTTTGAAAAGTATTTGTGCTGCACATGTGGTGATACTCTTTCATTGCCCAGGGAAACGACGATAAGAAAAACATATTTAGAATAGTTTTATCGTGACAAAATAAGTGCTATACACGGCCAGATTGAGAATGAAAAAATATGGATATCACTCGACGAAACAACGGACTTCCTTGGCCGATACATAGTGCATTTACTGGTAAAGCCGCTGAACTTAGATTGCTCTAAAAAAACATATTTGGTGGCATGTAAAATGTTAGAAATAGTAAATGGGGAAACGATTTCTAATTTTGTTGTTGAATGTTTGAAACAATTGTGGGGCGATTCATACGAAAGCAAATTTGAAAATGTTTTGTTAACGTGTACAGACAGCGTAGCATACATGTTAAAGGCGGGGCGACTTTTAAAAAATATATTTCCAAAGTTGAAGCATGTAACTTGTTTGGCTCATGCTCTTCATCGGGTGGCGGAAGATATTCATTCTCAATATTCGGACGTAGATGCTTTGATTGCAAACCTTAAAAAAATATTTCTGAAATCTCCGAGTAGAGTCAGAATATTAAAGGAAAAATTCCCGAACATGCCTCTACCTCCTAAGCCTGTTGTTACAAGGTGGGGAACTTGGCTTTCAGCAGTCTCATATTATGTTAAATGTTTTAACGAAATAAATACAGTTGTACTCGTAACAAGTTTAAGAGCTTCGGAAGCAGTATCAATAAAAAAACTAAAGCAATATTAAGGAAGCCCAATATAAAGAGCGATTTGGATTATATTAATGAACATTTTAGCATAATCGAGGTCGCCTTAGTTAAACTACAGGAATGAGATACGTCAATCATCGATGCCCTAGAAATCTTTGATGAAGTCCGGACAGTTGTAAGTTGGAGTAATAGTTTACGCATAGAGACTAAACTAGAAGCAGTCATGGCTCGAAATCCAGATTTAGATCTTGTCAGAGCATACGCCGAACAAATATCACACGAATCCGCAACCGATGAAATTTCTATATACAAATTCGCCCCGCTAACGTCGGTTGAAGTAGATAGGTCATTTTCGGCTTATAACTGGATCTTAGATGTCAAGCGAAATAGATTAACATTAGATAACATTGAAAAAATTATGGTTTGTTATTTTAATTTTATAGAGACCAAAAGTAATAAAAAATAATATGTTATTTAACATTCGAAATAAATGATTATGTATAATATACAATTTTTATGTGAAAACTGACTGTTATTTTTATATATATGTTTCCTTACCTAGTTTCAAAATCTTTTATTAGCAATAAGAAAGTTATAGTCTGATTTTATACAATTTCTAAGATTTTAATTCTATGTAATTTGTTGATTTTTGGAAGATAATAAAGAATATTGTTTATGTAAGTCACGTTTTTCATTAAAAGAAGACCAACGCGTAACCAATGTATCGTTCTACTGACATTTATTTTTACGCGTTTACTACCTGCAACATGGGTCTCGACTCGGTCGTTGAAAGGCAATGCAAAACTGATAAGGTAACGCGAGCTTAGTGGTTTTATTGATATATTCAATTGATCTGTAATCAAATTTTCAATTATTAATAATAATAATAATATATGCAATGCATGATTAATTGATTAACAGTAACATGCCAAAACACTCTCCTATATCGCACACGAATCCCGGAATCCCGCGGCATATCCATACTAGCATAAGGATTGAGGTCATTCACCCCAAGTGGTATAGAAATCCCCGATCACTGTCTATAAATGACAACTTTGGCGGTTTTTATCTATTTTGATATTACTTTTTTCCAACTTAAAAACTTTGTTGGATTGTAATTCCGACCTCCACCTATTAAAAGCTGCCCGATGCCCGGATCTAGCAATAAGGATGGAAAAGCAGTCTAACAAGACAGGTTTCATTACTCTCATTATTGTGTCATATATGACGTGGCCAGCTCTTAGACCATAAGCATTCGCCAGAGCACACGTTCAGTGGACGAGTGACGAATGATGATTGATGATTGGCGAAACATTGACGATTCAAAATCAATGATTCGCCAATCAACTCAACGAATTTAATATTGAGTAACTTATTAACTGATGAATCGGTTGGCAGACCGACGCTGATTAGAATGCTGGTCAGTTTCAAAAACTTTCAGTGTACAGCTTGGCCAGGTATGTAGGGTATGTAGGTATGTTTTCTATGTATTTAAGTATTTATCTAAATATATATCGTCGGCTAGTACCGATAACACAAGCCTTATTGAGCTTACTGTGGAACTAGTCCTATAATATTTATTTATTATTATTATTTATTGATACGATCCTAGGAATAAGGCATTCCGTAGGCGTAGAGATTCTCCGTTTACTATTGGAAGGATTCTCGAGTGAGAACGGTCCCCATCCATACAAAACTTGAAACATTCTAGAGAGCGGCAATATAACTACGTAGGCGGCTTATAGGTAATGCTCTAGAAAATGGCGCCTTTTAGTCCGACTAAGTAAATCACGTTTGTCGAATGCTCGTCTTCGTAACAAGATTCTCTTTGTCGGGACTCGGCGCTTGTTAGGTTTTTATTGCTAGACAAACAAGTATAGATAATCGTGATTTACAATTAGGATAAACGCGAAACCAACGAGCTGATGGTGCTACAATCGTGTAAAAAGCTACCGCTGTGGATATGTCAAATCCATGGATTTGTTTATGGTGCATGCACTGTGGGTTTTGAATCCCGTTAGGCACATTATTGTGACACAGACACACGCGTCCTCTCATAAAGGTTATCCTTTTGAAATACGGAACCCTAGGGTAGCTACTGGCTTCGCCGTATTTTTTTGTCAGTAAATCTGTAAATGATTTCCCTTACACGATGTTTGATATCCCTTACACAATGTTTGATGTCTAAATAAATAACTTGTTACGTGACCATTTCATGTCCATATAGATCTCAAGTGTTGTTTTAACAGTTGTCTACAGGTAGCAAAGTTATAATCATAACCAAACAGTATTATTTTATCTTATCTATACCAATACCGACGCGTACACATGCGATGTTCTAATATTAATTGAATCGTATAGCACATACTTTGAGAATTCAACCAACCGGAGTCGCCATTGACAGGCGTTCCCCTCTGCCGAAAACATATGACCAGTGGTCATACACATGTATGGACTGATATTTATCTGACGTAGCTATTTGTACGTTACGTACGAATATTTAGCCATACATTTGACGTTCCCTTCCCCCGCAAAAATCGGCAGACTTTTTTTGTATCGGAAATGACAGACATGGCTACTCCATCCGGGTTGAATTCTCTAAGAGTACATAGAAGTGAAAACCAAGTGACAATTCCAGCTACGTTAGTTGGTACAAAAGCAATTTGTCAGCACATACGAATGCGAGTATTCGTCGAATTAAAATCCTCTTTGCATATTCTGCATGCACGTCAGGCATTCTAACATTGCCCAAGTGAATTAGACTAGATTTGGGCATTCCAGTTCTGACGGTTAGTAATAACTTAGCTACTGGGAAATCTAGGTAGAAATGTCAATTTAAAGCGTAAAATTGCGCGTTACGTTACAAAGTTCAATTAGAAAAAACGTTATTGGGTATAATCTCCAGTCGTGACCACATAGCTTAACTTTGTGCGTAGCACATGGATTATAAAATCAAATGATAATGAGATATAAATCCCACAGACTATATAAATGGGTTCAACTGTCTGGTTTTGGCACCCTGTTTTTGGCTATGGTAAGGTTGACATATTCAATGGGATGTTTTTTTACGCGTCATATTTTTATCTGCGCGTCGCTTTGCGAGTCTCAACACTCAATAGTCATTTTCATTACATTATACAGAGCTTCATTGTCCCTTTTTCCCGTGTATAAATCGGATTGTCCAGCTAGAGTTAAATAAAACTAAATTAAGAGCACTTTTCCAGATGCTATGCAACTTAAATAAAGGTCTACTTAGTTAAAGAATAGTCCCTGACTGCCCGGTTCGAGGCAGGTCACGTAAAAAGGCCCAGACATCGACAAATGTACGGATAAGAATGATCGGACAAGGAACGAGCCAACGTTGCTATCGCTTAGAGAGCATAAGCGTCCCCTCCAATTTCCTGCCTGTATATGTAATTACAGTACGTATAAGATGAGTGTATACATAGTTCAGTAAAAAAAAGGAAATATCTTCCCCTATCAGCCTGGATATTACACATGGATGTAGGGACTTACGTAATAAGTTCTTAGATCGTAATTATTTTTGCATGTTTTTAAATTGGGACATTCCACTCATACAATAGTTTGTTATTAAATCAAATGCAAACATTGAAAACATTGAAGTTCTTAGATTCATACTCGTACCACAGATTATAGAATAGACTTGTACTTTGTCGTCGCATAACAAAGTAACTTAATACTTTGAGTGCCTACACGGAAAAAAAGAGCTTTAGCAAAGTACAATTTTGGCTCGGTTAAGATATTTTTAGTTACATAAAACCAAGACATATTCAAAAGGCATGTATTTAACCAGGCTGCTAAATAATTGAATTTGGGTAGCTATAAAAAATAAAAATGGATACCAAAATTAATAGGTTGGCGACTAATTTGGGGCCGTACATTATCTCAATATGGGCTGTATTTTAATGTCTTAATAGACATTGTTTAACTATAGGTAGGTATCAAATAATTATATTGAAAACTGAATTTACAACTGGGAAGCATTTTAAGAAGCCTTTTTTTAATCGAAAACAATTACCTATTAAATTAAATATAAGGTACTTTTAAAATATTTAGGAAGCAATTAAAGTGAATTACATATTCAATATTAGTACAACGGGCAACTTTACACGAGCTGTAATTATACGATAAAATGGATTCTTTTAAAGTTACTAGGGTCTATGAATATTGGTAGGTAGGTACCTATAAGTAGGTAAGTATCTATAGTCAGATATCTAGAACCAAAATTCATGCCACATGCTTTAGAAAAATTGAAAGGTGCCTTTTGTATAGTATTACCAAAATACCAACCTAGTTAATAGAGCATAATGCATGGTGCCTTTTGTGTAGGTATTACCTAAATACCTACCTATACTTCCATTTTTTTAGATTAGAAAAATTGTGCGATTGTCGTAGTTTTCCCTCATAGGGCTGAAAAAAAAGGTACATAGGCGAAATGGAACGTTAATTATCCGATGGTTTGATGGCTACCCGCGGATTACGCGCAAAAATCAAGTTTACGTTACTACCCGTTTTCATAAAATAAAGTAAGATGTTCTATTAAACAACCCGTCAAGTGCGTGTCGGACCCCGCATAATGGAGGGTTCCGTACCTTCAATGGAATAAGAACCAAACTAATACCAAAAGGTCGCATCTGATGCCCATGGAAGAAGTTTTTTGGAGATAACTCAAAAATGGCTGAACTGATAATATTCAAAACAATTTGCGTAGAAAGTATCTAATAAGGCGCATCTTCTCAATTTTTTTCATATGTTTTGGACTTACGGTTCAAGAGTTACAGGGAGACACAATTTTTCTGACTTTCGCAGCGATTATATCTGAAAATATTCACTTAATCACAAAATGTTCAAAGATACCTCGATGTTATTTTTAAAGAACCATTGATTGATGAGCAACATGTTGATATTCAGTAATAACTATTTAGTTACATGTATGGAGCGCCCCACCCCCCAAAATATTTTCTTCTGCAATTTAACTACATAACTAAATAGCGGCATACAAAATACACTTTGTTTAAATTTTAGTATGATACGTTTATAGTTTCCGAGTAAAATGGCTGTGACATACGGACGGCCGGACGTACGGACAGACGGACATGACAAAACTATAAGGGTTCCGTTTTTGCCATTTTGGCTACGGAACCCTAAAAACCGGTCAAGTGCGAATCGGAGTCGCTCCCCGAGGGTTCCATACATCGCACAATTTTAATATATTTTTTCTTGAGTCGATTCTTAACTTCACCACAAGATATTTAGACAAAAAATAAAAATTTACATTCTCAAAACAAGCCCTTTAATTTACACACTACAAAATTAAATAAAGTTGAAAGCTATAATGGCCAGAAATGGCTTGGTATGCAGTAAAGGGTTATTTTTTTAAATAATGTGAAACACGAAGTGAAAAACAAAATTCACTAACCAACATGCATACCGGTCGCGCAGACAATTTTTTTTATACCAAGACGGTGGCAAACAAGCATACGGCCCGCCTGATGGTAACTAACAATGACCCTATGGTTTGCGAACATTTTATTTAATTTTCTTAATTACCCCCTTAAAGCACCAGGGGACATACAACCTACAAAATTTCAGCTCAATCGATCTAGCAATTTCGGAGCAAATAGACATTGTGACAAGACAGAGTAGCACGTGCTTCCTTTTAAACCATTTTGGTACGGAACCTTAACAATATTCCAGTTTCCTGAAATTTTAGTGTTCCCGTAATTAAAATGATACCAGCAATTGATACACAAAAAATGGTTAATTAGGTAGAAACAAATAGCTGGCAACAAATATTTAAACCAAGCCTGCTTTGAATAATAGATGCCAAGTTAATATTTTTGTTGCCAACCTATTATTTCAAGTTCCCGGAAATTTTTTGGTCAGCTATATATTGCTGCCGTTTTTCAATAATATGATGCCACATGTTTGACGCTTATAAAAAAATATTGTTGCTAAAATATTAATTCACGGCCAATTTATATTATTATATGCCTAAGAAAAATTGCCGATTCATGTTTTAGATACCCGGAAAATTATAGGTCTATTCAAAACATGGAATACAGGGCCCCTATTCGAGATGCCAAACTGTAAGACGTTGCTCTCACAGTTGTCTCACTAGGTGATAGAGTGATACACCTAACTGTCAAGCTGTCAGTAGGTCTCGCTAGAGCGTTTTGTCTATGGCTATGGCCACCATTTTAGATATGTTGACAGGACGTAGGGAATCCCATGGCAGAGAGTTTGGTGGTTTTTTTTAGTAGGTATACGTAGGTATCGAACCATGGATGTATAAGAAGTGGATCTCATTCATCGGTCACAAAGTGAGGCCGACAGAGAAGCTTATCTAAGGGAGTGTCTCGTTTTGACTAAAGAGGTAATGACGTCAGCAGACAATCAAAATGTGAATATGTGTCAAATGTGACAATTTTGTAACGAGTGCGAGTGAGGTACCGCCCCCCACTATTATGCTCTCTATCGGACCGTTTTTAGTACTTTTAAGGGTTCCGTAGCGAAAATGGCATAAACGGTACCCTTATAGTTTCGGCATGTCCGTCTGTCTGTCCGTCAGTCCGTCTGTCCGTATGTCACAGCCATTTTACTCGGAAACTATAAGACGAATAAAATAAAATTTAGACATAAGTTGTATTTTTTATGCCGCTATTTAATTATAGTCTGGCAAACCATTTTTTCAGTAGAAAAGCGCGGCAAATTCAAAATACGTACATGTGCCGACCCTTTGTGATGAGACACCGTGTTCGTGACGAACATTTCAATTCACATATCTTTTACATTGAATTTGTTTCTAGTGCATTTCACTCTCTCGTCTTAAGCGCTAGTGAGATAGAACTCCTGCAACGTTCTACATTGAATTTAAATTCGTTTTTATGGCATATGTCAATTGCCTCAACCAGATTATTTGTTACAGTTGATGACAGATCAGACGAAATATATCCGTCTCCTTTTTACACACCGTGAATGTCACGTAATGAAAGGGGTGGAAATACCAACTAAAATTAAAAACATAGAATGTGATGATCATTGCTGCTTTTTTCACTGATTCTTAGTGTTGTCATACTTTTGGTCGATGTACATTGCTACTGCGTTCGTTGGCTGGACAGACTATATGTAGTTAAATTGAAGGAGAAAATATTTTTATGGGGGGCGCTCCATGTAACTAAATTACAAAAAACAATTTTTCCCCTAATATCAACATGTTGCACATCAATCGATAGGTGTTTAAAAATAACATTGCGGTTTTTTTGAACATTTTGAGATTTAGTGAATATTTTCAGAAATAATCGCCTCGAAAGTCAGAAAAATTGAGTGAACCCCCCCCCCCCCTCCGTAACGAACCCTAAGTCCATATAATAAACTTAAAAAAATTTGAGAAGATTATCTTATTTTTCTATTACATACTTTTTACGAAAATTATTTTGAACATTATCAGTTCAGCCATTTTTGAGTTATCTCCAAAAAACTTCTTCCATATGTATCAGATACGACCTTCTGGTATTAGTTTGGTTCTTATTCCATGGAAGGTACGGAACCCTCTATTATGCGTGGTCCGACACGCACTTGGCCGGTTTTATGCTAGTCGCCTATGAACGACTCTTTTACTCGGTAATAATTTTCAACTGTGGCTAGGGCACCGAGTAAACAATAGTACTATACAGAGGTCCCTCTTTGACGTTACGAATCATGTTGTCCCTTCTTCACGCATGGCAAGTTCTCTTTCTCACTTAGGCAAACGTATCGGATACTAGTTGTCAAATTCAATGACAGAAATGCACATCCTTGGTTAGGGACAAGGTTTAAGAAAAAGATCCACTTCATATAAATCCGTGATACGAACACAGATTAGATTACACCTTGTTAGCCCGCCCCACTGTAAATTTATCAAAAATCTTATCGGTTGGCTTCCATATAGCGATATAGAGCCCATCTTCGAGATCATGAAAAAATAAGTCTTACTAGGTCTTAAATGGGCGCTAGTATGTATAACACGATGTAAATTGTTCTTGAATAAATATCATATCATATCATATGGCGTCAAGTTGAAAATACAAGAAAATAACGTTAATTAATCAGTGGTTTTACCGCTCCAAATTTGTACTTACGCTAAAGTCTACTTCAAATAACCTACATACCAAATTCCGGTGGGAGCATACAATATAGGCATGGTGATTTTTTTTCATGTATGGTATCAATCGATTCGTTTTGTTGTGAGGATCAAATGTCTATATGGGGCCAATTGCGTTAAAGCAAACTGAAAAGTCAGAAATGAGACTTAAAGTTCGAGATTTGCATTTGTTTCTCAAAACGCTCCAAAATGACGTGCAAAAGTGACGTCACGATCACATAGTTGCCCTGTTTAAAGTATGGAAAAAATATGAAATTGCTATTTTTACAGTGAAATGTTGCGTTTATGTGTATGGTTGCCATACAATTTATTTTACAGTACAATGTTAAAAATCATTTCAATTCACACTTTAAAAAATCGTAAAATTTTGAAATTTTGCAGCTTGATATCTTTGAGCCACTTCAAAAGAATTTATAAATTTTCACTTTAGTTGGATATATTGATCATTTTGCATCCTATCAACTAAATTTTATTGCATAAATCAATATGTGTCATCATGCCTATTTTAAGATTGGAATCTAATCGCAATTTTTGCATTTGTATTATTTTTGAGCTAACACTCCAAATTTTTTGACCATTAACTAGGCACTTCACCGCCTTATTTTAAATTTTAAACCGTAAAAGTTAACCTTGCGGGACAGTTTTGAAAAAAAATACTTTAAATAGTTTCAAATATTTACTTAATTGGCACACGCATAACTGGATATCCATGTTTAAGTGGCTTATAGTTTAACATGCCGTTATAAAGTGTATAACAGGTATATGTTTTTTTTTTCCTGTTTTTTTATGTTTTTTTTTTCTCTTGTTTTGATTAAGGTATTCTTACTTTGGGGATGTGATCGTGGCGTCAATGCGCCGTGTCGTCAAATGGTTGCAACGGAAGACCAGCGCTGGCCCTGCCGGCATTTAACGCTGCGTTGCGACGATTTCGTGGCAATTAATGTTTCGGGTTGTATATGTTATTGTTTATTATGTTTTTTGTAATTGTCATGAATAGATCTTTCATTCATTCATTCATTCATTCATGTTTCTAAAAGAATGCTTTAAATGTTCATCCTTATATTTTTTTATTTTTGAAAAAAAAATGGTATTCAATATTTATATGACGTTCTAAATAAATCAATTTTTTTTAACGTCGTAGAACGCAATTTTTTTTATGGAAGTTACAAAAACTATTTATAACGGGGTATTTACCGTGGGTATTTGTTTTGTCGAGATTCCGGTATATATTATATGTATCGACATGTTAGAAACTAGCAAACGAGGATGGTGGCAGCATTTCTCCGCTGTATCGCAAAACTTATGAGTTGAGCGAGGAAGCTGCCAGCTCTTTGGTCACCAATTGAGTCGACGAGCCTCTTTTTGCGTTCTTTAAAAAGTTACTGAGCACTGGGTCCCCACGCGCCAAGGGTCTCGACTACGTTTTTTATGGGTCTTCAGTTTTTCAGCTTCTTTGGCCACCGCACCTGCTTGTTTATTGGTTCCGGTGAAGTGAGAAGCCGCCAGTGTGTCTACGCATATAGCATCCCACAGGTACGCATGTGGTATTTACTTAAGTACCGCAATAACACCTGTGTGGAGCACAAACACGGACTCAAAGCCGGAATCAGATTTCAATCAATCAGGTGCCGGTCCAGATACTATACGGTTTAAGACATTTATTTTTCAAAAAGATTTACATAAATCACTTACTGAGAAAACAATATTTATCTTAAAGCTAAACAGGTGAGGGTAGAATGCAAAAACTGGTGGACGAGTTAAGAACAAAGGCGCTCGGTAACACCAAGCGCAATGCAACAATGTAATGTTGTGCATAGGGACCAGTTAAACCGAACTACCCGGTGCGTTCACTGGTTAACTTACATATGATTTGTGTGTATTCATTAAGTGCATATTTTGTGGAAAAGCCTTAGAAGACGTTTTTATTTTAGTTTTAAACTTTTTTATGATATAGATTTTTGTACATTTATATATTTTTTCTTTTTCTTTTTTTTAAAGTATTTTAATTATTTAATGTTATTATTATTTGACTTATTTCTATCCAGTAATAATGTCAATATTTCTGTACCCATCCTTTTCTATGTATATGAATGAAGGATGAGCAAAATGAGTAGAGAATTAATGTCATTATTACTGACAGTGTCTGGAAAAGCTGTCCACACTGTAAGCCGGTAGCCAGTGCTGCGGCTTAGGAGTGAGTGACTCATAAGAAATTTGGCACAATACGTCTTCCCAGCTCCATTGACAATTTGGATGGGTAAAAACATCCTGACCCGCCAACCACTTCACCAAGCTTTTTTGGCCTCCTCTAAGCCCACAGTTCCATGGTTTGGGGGTGGGGGTCCTGTAAGATTTTAGTGACTTTACCTACGAGGCTGGCTGAGCTGTAGACGGAGGAGTGTCTTACAGTTGATGTTATGAAGCCGACTATTTCTTAAAATGGTCTTAAATCCTTATGCGCCCACCGGTATGGTCTTAAATTTGGTATTTTCTTACTAAACGGGTCTTATAGCTTCTGTAAAAATTTCGAGCAGTAAGCTCAAAAATAAATTAAGGCTCAACAAATTGCGATTTCAACTGGTCTTAAAACCTTATGCGCCCACCGTAATGGCCTTAAATTTAGTAAGTATGTAGATTTTGTGGGTGGTTAAATAAGTGGGCTTCGCCGTGTGTCAAAATTTAAGCGTAACGATAAATTAACGTATTAGGGTTCCGTAGTCAACTAGGGCCCTTATAGTTTCGCCATGTCTGCCCGTCCGTCCGTCCGTCCGTCCGCGGATAATCTCAGTGACCGTTAGCACTAGAAAGCTGAAATTTGGTACAGATATGTATATCAATCACGCCGACAAAGTGATAAAATAAAAAGTGTTTTTTTTATTATTATGGTACCTCCCCTATACGTAAAGTGGGGAGTGATTTTTTATTTTATTTCAACCCTAACGTGTGATATATTGTTGGATAGGTATTTAAAAATGAATAGGGGTTTACTAAAATAATTTTTTTGATAATGTAAATATTTTCGGAAATAATCGCTCCAGAAGTTAAAAAAAATGTGTCCCCTCTAACTTTTGAACCATAACTTTTAAAAATATAAAAAAAAATTCAAAAGTAGAACTTTTTAAAAACTTTCTAGGAAAATTATTTTGAACTTGATAGGTTGAATAGTTTTTGAAAAAAAAAATACAAAATAATTTCTGAAATAAGTTTGTAATTTAACCGTATAAGCAGGTGTTTATTATACCTGTAATTTCTACAAAATCACAATGAAATGACGAGCTTTCAAATAAAGTAAAAACGGTGAAAATCGGTTCACGCAATAAAGAATTATCCCATAAAAATCATCTTCCATACTTTAAGCTCGCGCGCAATAGTTTACTTAATTTGCCGTTAGATGTCGCTGTACGTGGAACGCTCATATCATATCCTACATGGCGGTGTTATTTTAACTCTTAAGTGGGGACACTTACTGTGACGGACGGAAAACTACGGAACCCTACACTGAGCGTGGCCCGACACGCTCTTGGCCGGTTTTTTTTGTATTTTTAACTTGACGCCACACATACTAGCGCCCATTTACGACCTTTAAGACTTATGTTTTCAATATCTCCGTGATGGGCTCTACAACGCTGTCAACGCTATATGGAAGCCGACCGGTAATTTTAGATTTTTGATAAATTTACAGTATAGCCGGCACCAGTATCTATAATGTTTAAGTAGTGAAGTATCAGATGTCAAACAATCCTTTAAGGCACTGACTACCAGGCTACCGATAGTAATGATGGAGGCGACCTCTAGTAATTGCCCCCACGAAACTTTTGCGCGAAGTTGATTTCTGACTATTCAAACTAGGTAAGATACCTCTAGAAGTAATTATAAAATTGATATGATTTTAAGACATTTTCACTGAGAGCACATTACTGTGCACTGTATTTATTTACCTGATAAAACATTCTATTAAATTTAATAATAAGTATTACAAAATTATAATACACTCAGTCAAACACACCTTAACTAAAATTATTGCTACCGTTCGTTGTCGTTTCCGGTGCAAAAGTGCCCATAACGCTTGCAGCATTACCACGCTGAATAGCCATGGACAGTCTTTGCACCAGAAACGACTCAGAGCGGGGGTCCTCTCCCTTTTGCCGAAGTCGATGGCCTAAGTCTCGTACAAATTTTTTCGCGTCCGCTCCCCAACAGCCCGCCGTTTCCACCGCGAAAGGGACAAAAACGTAACCCGCGCCCAAGGGGGCGTACTTTTGCCGCTTCACTGCCGCCTGAGCCTCGGCTGCCGCTCCAGCCGCGCGCGTCGTGCGAACGATATGAGAGGCGGCGAAGGTGCTGACACACGTAGCGTCCCACACCAAGCACCGCCCCCTCTCCCACGGCACCAAGGTCAATCCATCAGGCCGTTTGCCATCCGTGCGACTAAGGCCCGGAGGCTCAAGCACGGACGGAACGCCAGCCGACCTGAGGGCCCTCTGGACTATGTCGTTGAGGGCATGGTGACGCGGATGCCTACCAGTGCATCGCCGGCAACTCAGAGCGTGATGGCCGTCAGCCCCCACCATGGTACCGCAAATGCACATATGTGGTTGACATACTTCGCAGCCCAGGCGGAGAGCAACGGACACCCGCAATGAGTCACCGTCGAGTAGGGTACCCAACTGAGGAGAAGGTAACGCGTGCAGCCATGCCCCTGATTCTGACTGCGACACAGCCAGAAGTCTTGCGCGGTCCGCACCCACGGCATTCCCAATAAGCCCGTTCAGCATGGCCTTGCAACCCACGTCATCCCACGCGCGCTGAACTTTAGGGTTTTCCGGAACGTTTGCCCCAGGATTAAGAGCCAACCACTCCCTCAACGCATCGGCCTCATAGGGTAAGCTCGCCCTGTCGCCATCTAAGGATAAAATATTAGCAACAAATTTACCTGATATGTTTATATTTCCATAACATCCTCAACTCTCAGGATTAGGAATACCTTTGTAATATAAGAGTCTTACATTAGATTAGAATCTATGAAGAATATGTGTAAAATTGTTTGAAGTGTCTAAAACCTTAGTTAAGTTAGGAGGCAGTAGTAGGAGCCAAGTTTGAACCCGCGATCCTTAGAGCGTAAGTCGGGCGTCTGGCCGCCAGGCTACCAGAGTTTGTTTTGATAATTACTATACTGTTGCTCCATTTTTCTACTATGTTTATCTGCGTGAAGTATCAAATTTCAAACAATCCTTTAAGGCACTGACTACCAGGCTACCGATAGAAATAACGGCCTCCTAGCCCAGTCGGTAGTGACCCTGCATACGAAGCAGGAGGTCCCGGGTTCGAATCCTGGTCAGGGAATTTGTTTGTGTGTTTATCACAGATATTTGTTCCCGAGTTATGGATGTTTTCTATGTATTTAAGTATTTATCCATATTTATCTAATATATATATATATCGTCTAGTACCCATAACACAAGCCTTACTGAACTTACTGTGGGCTTAGTTCGATTTGTGTAAGATTCATTTATTTCTTGAATTTAATTTCTTTTCTGATGTTTTTGAAATGCCTCAAACTTTCCATAGACGTTGACGTAACAAAGAAGACTGCAGCACTATAAGTAGGTATTAAAACAGACAGAAACATTGCAAATTTAAATAATTATATTATTAGTAGTTAGGTTCTCTTTTCTTATTAAAATTATTTTCTTGTGTATGAATGCTTTTTCACCACATCAGCACCACCATCAGCATCTTGATTTTTTTAAAGCGTTAGTAAAATTGTTTTTTTTTTTTCACAAGGGAGAACAGTTATTACTTTACGTTATAGAACGATGATTTTGAACCTTAAATATTTGGCAGAATTAATTTGTTTTGTTTTATGTATTTACCTAAGCTCGTATTTTTTTGCCGTGGCGTGGTGAAAAATGTTGTGATACTCTCGGCAGCAGTTTGTTTGCTTCTAGTACCCCCCGCAATGCTCAAGATACCACTTTTTTAACCATACATTAGTTATAATTTTGTAATCTTTCACTTTTTCGGGTCTCGATATAAACACGTGAGATAGATATCAAGGTTGTATTCTTGATATTATAATTTATTTACACTAAACCTATTCTACATAATATTGGATCTACGTGGTCGGTTTACAAGTCAATGTATTGTTTTATTTCTTGTGACAAAAAACATTTATTGGTTACAAGAAATCTTAAAATCATTCATACCAGTCATTTTTATTCAATATGTAATATTTGTCACATATCTTTTACCCAAAGCACAGGTTTCGTCATAGTTGCTACACCCAAAAATGCATCGTCAAATCTAAAAAATTGCTTGTAAGCCGTCTATGTAGACTACCCTAGTTCTAGCCTAGTATTGTAGCACGAAAATACACGTATGATTTACACACATACTCACACACGTATTTAGTTTCAGAAGACATTCAGAGATGTCGCTTTCAAATGAGTTTTCATAAAATGCTTCAAGGCTCTCTTTACCTACTAGAGATAAACAAATGCCTTACGTGGGATTCCCATAATTTACTGACGTCAACGTCAAAACAATAAGATGGCGCCCATGCCAATAGAGAAATTCCTCTAGTGAGACCTGTTGATTTTGACGTAGGTGGTTAGATGAATCAACTGTCACAAAAGTGTGATATCATAGTTGTCTCGCATGCGACTGTCAGTTATGCCATGTCGAATAGACTCTCAGCTTTGTTAATGAAAAACAAGTAATTATTGCAAAAAATTCTTGGTTATTTTAAGCAAGCACTAATTTGTTTCCAAATAAGTGTCCTAGTAAATATAACATTTACCTGATTCCTTTAGAAATAAACAAGGCTGGCACTGTTATTTCCTGTCAATTGCATTACTTAGTTTAAAACCTTACAACATTAGGTAAATAATTGATAAGTTACATTACTGCAAACAACCACTTCTAAAATTTATTTTCAAATAAGTGTCTTGGTAAATATAACCTTTACCTGATTCGGTTAGAAATAGACGAACAAATAATGTTATTTCTTGGTAACTGCATTATTTGGTTTTAAACCTTGATGCTAATTAATAAATTGTTAAGTTGTAATGCTTCAAACAACAACCTCTTAAATTTATTTCCAAATAAGTGTCTTGGTAAATCCTACACGAAATGGATACGGTGTACGGAGATATGGTATTCCTGGCAGCGAAAGTCCTCAAAATGTAGTTACGGTTTGACATGTATTCCGTGCTTCTGTTACAATGAGCACGTCAGCCAGCATGATAGGACAATAACATCAATCAATCAATTCCACCAACCCTTTTCCATTTGTTTGTTTTATAGTTTTCAGCCGAGTTACGTTGATCAGCCAGTCATTAGTGCAACTAGCATAATCTAGTTTTAGTACATACTCTAAAACCTAACACTCGCCAGGGTTTAGAATACAGTGCTAGTATCGATTTATAAACCTTATTCCTCATAAAGACGGTTAAATAAGGTGACATTCAATTGGTCAACGTGGCGAAACTAAACTCTTTAGTCACATACATTAAATAAAAATTAAAAATCTAAAACACAATTGCATCATTTGTGTATTCAATTGTGAACGAATCAATTTGCATGGATATTAAGAGCCAAAAACATTTTCATGTAAATTAG
The DNA here is from genome assembly GCA_947086415.1 of Pammene aurita. Taxonomy (NCBI): domain Eukaryota; kingdom Metazoa; phylum Arthropoda; class Insecta; order Lepidoptera; family Tortricidae; genus Pammene; species Pammene aurita. The sequence goes on along the minus strand of OX352308.1, from coordinate 24,223,214 downwards.
CATTCGCTCCAGTCTGCAACATGTGTGCTACTTTTTCTTCAAGGATACCGCAAAAGCGATTATCGCATCACGGTCATAAAGTTTGCCACGCCTGTTGGCTCTGATCCAATTATTACTGAAAGGCAATGTTAGCAACTATACTTTCGCGAAGTGTGTTTTTGCAACCCTAATGTTGCGTCCAAATTGTCCGAATGTCAGTTTTAGATTGCACGCTTAGAGCGGGTTTGCACTACGTCCGATCCGAATCCTATCCGAACCCGTGAAAGTATGGTCCGAAGTAGTCGTAGAACTATTTCTATGGTAATTTACGCACTAGATCCGTCCGATTTCTTTCCGAAATCGGATGATGGAGATCGGATTCGGATCGGACGTAGTGCAAAAACGTTCTTAGGCGACTTTCACACTGCTGCGGTTTCCGAATGCGACGCGAGCGAGATAGCGCTCTGCAGTGTATAGCGCTGTCACGCTTGCACACCGTCGCCGCATCCGGTTGTAGCGCCAGTGTGATAATCGCCTTAAACCGCTAATGAGTCAAAATACACCAATAAAAAAAAAATTAAACATGATTGGTGGATTGTGACAGCTAGACCTCTCGCCACGGTGCTGCCATCTAGTGAAAAACTCGATCGCGCAAACCCTAATTAGGCACAGCGTAATCAGGCAATCTGAACTAACATTTAGACTAAAGCGGGCTCTACACATTGGGCCAACGTTGGCCAATCTAAAGGACGCAGTTATGCGTTAGAGTGAGCAAGAGATATCGCGATCTCGTTCTGCCGTATAGCTGCGTCCCTTAGATTTGCCAACGTTTGCCCAACGTGTAGAGGGGGCATTACTTTGCGACGTCTTCGACACGAACACTGAATATATTTCACTAGGTATATTTAGGAGCAACTCCTATCGAGAAACAATTTTGGCTGTTTTATGGATATCTGGGGCTCATTTCTCGAACGATATAAGACCAATATTATTAGTGTGTTGTCATGGAAACCCAAACGATTTGACAGTTCGTGGACTAATAATATTGGTCTAATACCTTTCGAGAAATAGGCCCCTGATCAGCCATAATGTATTTCAACCTCGTTTTGTTTCGCGATTGGGGTTTGTTGGTCCTGACTTAACGCTGACGGTTCAAAAACACCCTAGCTTTTTTGGACAGAATGTCCCTTAAGTTATTTAGTTAGTAAACTTAAAGATAGTCTCCGTCCCGCGATACTTACGTCTCAAAGTACGTGACAAGCCTTTATAGAGAAAATGAGGGAAGTCGCCAAAGGATTCCATTAAAATAAAACAAAAGTTCTGATGTTGTTTAGGTTTGTTTCATTACTAGGGTTCGAAAATTCCTATGCTTTATAGCTACAGCTGGCAAATTACCAGCAAAAGTTAAGCAAGTATGGAGTCGGCTTCTTAAAAAGAAAATTTAAGTAATTATTAACCTGTTTACTTTTGGGTTTACTAACATCAATCAATTTGTTTTAATTTTCCTATTTAATAGGAATACTAGATAATAGTTTTCTAATTCTGGGTGCTCGGATGTTAATTTAGGTTATTTAAGATCTTTTCGTAATTTTAGTGCTTTTTGTTTTTTGTATTTCTATGTAAATTTAAATTGTATTTTTAATGTGGTAACATGTAAATGCTGTGTGATGTTTATCATAATATTGATAATAAATCAATTTTTAACTTAAAATAATACTTTACTTGGCTTTTACTTGCTAAGATAAATTTAATAATATTTATTAGGTAGGTAAAGTAACTAACCTTATTACATAGTTCATTTAAATACTTTTATATGTGTTTATGTAATCCTAAATTTAGGTAACCCGGGAAATTTTTGTCAAAATTATATCGAGTCTGCCTCCATACTACTCGACAACAACTCAGTGTAGGTATAAAAGCATCGGCATTTCCGAACACTGTAATCATTACTTCCGTTGAAATATTGGAAAGGAAGGAAACAATGTTTTTAGGTTTAAGGGGCTGACAACAGCTAAATTCCCTCCCTATCTTTTTCAGCGCGAGTGAAAGAGAAACACTGTGTTACGTTAGTATGGGAGCTCATTGCAAATTTTGCAAAATTATGAATAAAAATTTTTTTTTACCCTACTAAAAATTATTTTACCTACATAATTAGTATAATTACATACATAAGATACACTTATAAATGTTTAAAATTTCATTAATATAAGTAAGTAGGTACTCAAACGTTCATCGTTCCCGAGAGACAAAAAATCCAGTTCCGATTTTCGGAACTCGGAACTGGATTTTGTATAGTTCTTTGACTAAGTATCAAAGTTAGTATTTCAGCAGTAGGTAAACTTCATCGCTTATTTCCTTATTTTCCATCAAGTTTACATCACGGAAACGTTATTAAGCAAGTTCCTCCCTTTTTAGGGTTCCGTACCCAAATGGCAAAAAACGGAACCCTTATGGATTCGTCATGTCTGTCTGTCTGTCTGCCCGTCCGTATGTCACAGCCATTTTACTCGGAAACTATAAGACGTATCTGAATAAAATTTACACATCAGGTGTATTTTGTTTGCAGCTACTTAGTTATGTAGTTAAATTTAAAAAAAAAATATATTTTTAGGGGGGCGCTCCATACAGGTAACTAAATTAAAAAAAAAATTAACCAAATATTAACATGTGACACATCAATCGATAGGTCTTTCAAAATAACATTGAGGTTTCTTTGACTATTTTGTGATTAAGTGAATATTTTCTGAAATAATCGCTTCGAAAGTCAGAAAAGTTGTGTAGCCCCCCCGTAACTTTTGAACCGTAAGTTCAAAAAATATGAAAAAAATTGAAGAGATGCGCCTTATCATATACTTACAACGAAAATTGTTTTGAACATTATCGGTTCAGCCATTTTTGAGTTATCTGCAAAAAACTTCTTCCATAGGCATCAGATACGACCTTTTGGTATAAGTTTGGTTCTTATTCCATTGAAGGTACGGAACCCTCCTATGCGTGATCCGACACGCACTTGGCCGGTTTTTTAAATACTCCGTTACACCACTTTGTTTCTAAGGGTTTTTTTTGTAACTTTGGTATGCAGGAGAAAAGACCCCGCGAGGTATACGGGCGAATTATGTTCCAATATACATGTTTTGTTGCATTCTGTGCTATCTGATCCTAGGTTTAATTGCCATCACATTTATTTCTGATATCGAGTAAAAAGGGTATTTTGGGTAGGGTTTCCCCTGACGCAAAAAAGAGTTTTCCGCGGACGCTTTTAAAAACCCCGCCCGGTCCCCTGACGGGGTCCAAACTAGGACAGATGCGAGGGAAACCGACGAACGGATGGCAACCCGATTAGTGGAAGGTGTACACAAAAAAACCGCAAATCGATGTACAGTTTAGCCGTTTGGCACACACATACTAGAGGTCAAAACAAATTTTTTGATCCACATTTCTTAAGAGGGGACCTTCCCTTAAGAGGGGAGTGCTGAGTCACTTTTTTTTGTATCCCCTCCCCTCCTAAGGGATTTTTTTAAGAACTGCGGATTTAATAATTTGGTTTGACCTCTAGTATGCGTGTACCAAATGGCTAAACTGTACATCGATTTGCGGTTTTTCTTTGGAATTTGACTATTACACCGTCCACTATATGTGAGTTAATCAATAACCTACGAGTCGACTTGAGCGGCCAATCAATCATCTGGACTATGGAAAACTACTTGAAACTGTAATGATGTATCTTAAACAGGGTTCATTTTAAATACAACTACCTATGTGTAGGAAATATTACTGTGCCGACGTTTTTAGTCTTCACAATGAAGGTATTTTATTCAATATTATAAAAACAATAGGTATGATCTATTGTAAAGTTTATTATATCAGTAAACCCGGTCAATGCAATATTTTTTAAACTATAAATTACCGTTAAAAAGACAAATATTGCTTTCTCATTGTGTTAATTTTGACCCTAAGGTGGTCTTACAGCCACAAAAATAATCTATTCAGGTAAAACAATGCAAATATTTGTTTTTTATTTCAAGATGTTCGAAATACTTAAAGAAAAGCTCTTTTTACTATCCTGACATCTTTTAAAAATTCTAACTCATAATTAATAGGGAAAAATCCAGCTATTAGTCTATCCTGTTTGTACGAGGGACAGTTACTTTTCACCACTCCGCCGCGGAAACGAGCTCTTTATCCTTTGAAAGCGGTGGGAAAAAACGCATTTTGATCCACATATGGGAAAAGTAATTTGGTACAAGTTTTGACTTGTTTTTTCACGTTACCTGGCAGGATGGATTTTAAAGAGGTGATTTTGAATTATATACTTTTGAAGGCATTCATTTGGCTTGTATTTTTAGCTTATTTTTTTCCTGTGTGGTGAAATTTTTTAGTATTATACTCGGGCAGCAAAGTTTGTTCAACCTCTCTTGCCTTGAGACCCTCGTACGCTCAAGATTTAATTTTTTGAACCACTCGCTATGTTCGTGGCTCAATTTTGAAATCTTTCGCTCACTCGGGTGACTCGGGTCTCAATAAAAGCACGAGAGGTTAATCATCGACTTGTATAATAAATAACTATTATAAGCAAAATGAAACCTTACACATCTATAAGCAAAATGAAAAATCCTTTATGGCCATCCTTTTACTCGCAACTATGTAATATCACTTCCAAAACTTTCATCACAAAGTCGATCCGCAACTATTAAACTCTCATGTCAGCTGTGACAGCAACATCTGTTGGCAACAACTTATAACTTATGTATAACTAACTAATCTTAGCTCGCTAAATAAACGATATTACGATACATATGTACCTAGTTAAACAAGAAGCGTAGTAATGTATGAAAATGTTGTTTATGTTGTGGGATAGAATGCTGTTCTTGCTTTCGTTTACATATGAGCTTAGCAACTACCAACTAGCAACTACCCGTACCCTGCTAAGCCGAATAGCGCTATTTCAAAATCAAATTATATATTTTTTTCATTTTCAATAAAACTGAGCTACAGAATCTAAGGTATAAATTTGCATTCAATTTTTTTGAGATATTTTTTTGATTGACAGCATGTGAAAAATATTTTTAGGAAAGCCAGAACTAATTTGACTTTCTTTTTCCTTAATCCTACACCGTAATAAAAGTACTCGACTGTCTACAAGGCAAGGTAAGGATCGAGATCTATGTACGTTCTACCACTTCTACTCATCTATCCAATTAGGCGGGGAAAAAAAGAACAAAATGTTATCAACTGAAAATGTAACTTGGTAATCATATTTATATGGGACTGCAATGTTACTTGCGCGGTTTGTAATCTGATATTGCGGTATGTTTAGGGTTTCAGTGGGTTTATAGCCCTAATACAAGATGTGTTCAAAATTTGGAGCTTGTGGGTCAGCTAGAAGTACGTTACCTTAGAATTATGTTGATCAGCCATAATTATGTCAGTCAGTCAGTCAGTGACAAAACTAAGGAACTTTGACTTACAATAATTCTTAAATTATAAGTTGAAATTAAATGATTTTGGCAATATATCTTCCTTATGTTATGGCCTCTTGTTCACTGAAATTTCAGACTTCTAGCTTTATCTACACCAGAGTTAGAGGGGGTTAGAGGGGGTCGAAAATGGCCTGAATGTCTTCAGGAAAAGGAAGGTAATGCCGTGCCTTTGTTTTTTGTTTTGCTCGACTTGGCGGGGGCACTGCCATGCCGCCAGATTAGATAGCACTCATAAAAATATATTAGCATCGCGTAAATCACCTCGACGCTTTATTAAATTCTTTTACATTCCTTATGAAATTATATTGTTGGTACGTAATTTTTTTTAGATAATGATACTAGAATTTGCCTTTCAGTATTATTTTTGTGGGACACAATAAACCCCTACATTAGTATATCAATATCTTTTATGTCATAACTAAAGTAGATTTTAGTCCTCAAACTTATAATTATTTGTTCTAAAAACAAATTTAAAGCCCGGGACCCGCTAGGCGGACTTTCTTTGTGTAGCAGATTTCCTCTACAAAGCGGGATAACGCTGGATTCGGCTATTTACGAGCTTATTAGCGCGCACGTAACTTCAGTACGGAAACTACACTTAAGGGTGTATAATTTCTACAACTAAAGTTTACTTACAAATAAAGAAGGTTTTATAAATACTCTGACAAATAATTATAAGAATTACTGACAAATAATTATAAGAATTAGACTTTTTTTTAATAAAAACAATACAATGGTTGTTTTGCCTCGGCTTTTACTGATTGTAACTTGTATTTTATTTTATGTGTTTCTTTATTTTGAGGTGTGCAATAAAGAGTATTTATGTTATGTTATGTTTATACAGGGAAAGTTTACTTTAGTAAATGAGTTTTCGAGAACACTCGATTCAAAATCGAACTTACGGGCCATAATTTAATTTGTAATGTTGTAAAAAACAATCTTCTTTGATTGAAATTGATGAAGAAAGTTCAAATTGGGGAATGTTCGAGCCCCGAGCAATCAAATCAACGCATTCCATTGGAGGGATTGGTAACACAACGATTCCGAAGCAAATTCCTAAGGAGCGATCGAATGGTTCCGAGTTCCGAAATCTGTGCTGTCAGTTCAGCATTCCCGTCGTCAGCTGTCACGGGAGAAAATTAGCATTCTTAGTACTTGTTATCTCGGTGACCAATTTTAGAGCATGGTGTATAATATGTATATATCAAACAACTAGAGAACAAATCTAATTATTTTTAATGAATATTTTTCTTCGTGTATTTTAGGTAGACACAGTATACTGTATGAAGTAATATGAATGGCAAAATTTGCTTAATATTTACAAAGATTGCATGTGTATACAGAATATACACAGGAAAATTTGACGGGTGCCGCTTTGCCCAGTGTAGCCTAGTGGTTAGGGCGTCTGCCGCGAATGCAGAAGACGGTGGTTCCATGGTGGCATTCCTGGGCACCGGACGCCAAAGAAAACGTGACCAATCACTTTTCCTGTGTACATATCATATATTTAAGTTCATGGTGCTGCAAATGAAGGTACGAAGAATATGTATTAATTAAGTAAGTAAACAATTTTTAAAATAGTGAAAACTTATGATAATTCAAAGCTTATGCCTTTCTAAATTTAAAAGAATCTTGTACGTCTTGGCTTAGCTAACTTAATTAAGTGCAATTTCGTTCATTTCCAGCGGCTTTTAGCGTTAAGTGAATTGTCACCGATTCTAAGCCTCGAGACGGACCGCTTTTATGAGCTTAATATTAATCTAGCGATTTTGTTGGCTACATATTTACAGTATTACGTAAATGAAAAAGTTTCAAGTGACCGAATCAGAGACCTCAGCAGTAGGAGGATATTAAAAAGTTTTGGAGATAGCAGATCGGACTAAGTTAGGAAAGGCATTAATTACGAGTATGCCCAATAGTGGGCGTATGTATACGTAGGTAGAAGATAATATAATAAATACCTAAATTAGCTGTAATATAAATGGGCAAAACTGTGCTATCATCTATCATACGAGGTACATTTGTCATGGCATGGTGTCATCTAGTAACTTTTAAGTATAGTCTGTCCGGCGGCTTAAGGATACATGCGGCATTCTTACTTAGCGTAGAGTATAACGCAAATATCCTTAAGCCGCCGAACAAACTATACCTACGTTACTAAAAAAATTAAGGAGCTGTAAAAAATATCTAAAAATTGGGGATCGAACGTAAGTAGGTACATACTTCTAATAAAGTTAGGAAAACATAAGCGTCGTTTTCCATCGTAGGGAAATACGGCTCATTAATTCAATTGTTAACATTTGTTAATACCTGTTTATTATTATATAACTGGACCTTGAAGGACCAGCTGACATAAAATCGATACACAATACATTATCGTATGTTCGAGTTTTCTAAGCGAAGTTCTATGAAGTTGTGAATGTTGTGATGGATGGACCACTCCGCTTATGAGCCATTTTCATACCGCTAATATTTTTCGCAGAACACGTTGCTTTTATGAACAAACACGATGGCGATTTGTTATTTTCCATGTGTCGTTATCCTTGTAGAAGAAATTACGACAATAGAGAGAAATTACGGCACATCAGCCTTCTTTCACAAAGCTCAAGGTTTTGACCACTTTTTTCTGCCAGTGCCAACCGAGAGCGTCGTTAATCATGGCAATGGCTGCCTGATTTTTGCCATAACAATAGGCATGATATTTTTTTTTCATGTGTGGTATCAATTAATTCGTTTTGTTGTGAGGATCAAATGTCCATATGGGGCCAATTGCGTTAAAGCAACACAAAAGTCAGAAATGAGACATATAGTCTGAAATTTGCATTTAGAGACTGAGACGATTTATTTTCCAATTATGTAATCCCCCATACCTCATTTTCAAGTCCACTATATTCAGATGTAGTATAGGTGTTGTATGTAGAACTCTTAGGGAGAACAGGGATTGTCTGCCACGCCTTTTCTTATCTATCTCGCCAGGGCAACTGCCTGGACAAAAATGTTTTATAATACCTCCTTATAATATCTTCACTAATTGAAAAGTCAAATTAAGCATAGTATTAGCAGTAAAAGCACCGAGTCTTGGATATTCGATTTATTTCAAAGTTAAGTACACGACAACGCTCAAGCCAACGCTAAAGGTATGGATGGTACAAGAAGGATATAAATCTCTATGTTACAAAAGTGTCCGTCAAAAGGCGATAAACTGATGGCGCCACAATGATATTAAATTTGATTAAATTAATTTTGAAATTAAAAAAAATTAAAACCAAAATAATTATTTGCGGAGATGAAAAACACTCTGAATATTAATTTTATTTTGAAAGTCATATAAGTATTAAATATCGGTAATTCATTTCAAATGCTGAACTATACCTAGCGCCACCCGGAGATATTTGGAACTATTGTTTACCGCTTACCGCTGGACACTTTTTCTACCGTTTTCCTATAAGAGAGTTCCATCCTTCTTATACCATCCATAGCTAAAGGTGGCGCGGGAATCTCTTGACGGTCCGATGACACGTGAGCTGTCATCTCGGCGATGTTCCAAAACCTGGCTAACAATATATAGGTACAAAAACTTCCAATTAACTCCACACTTCACCCGACCAGCTAGCCTAATATGGTCGAGTTTTTATAGCTGTCACGTTCTAACAAGTATGTAAGTGCGAAAGTGATGCATGACGTGATAAGCGATAAAATGACAACCATGGTACGCGTTCTGATGATACTCTTCTTTATAAACTTGTAAGAGTGAATAAAACACCACCATCCTACTTTGTGAGCTCTCTAAAACATTTTTTTATGCAAACCACGCCGCGACATAGACTAACACAGAGCGGGTGTGAAGTGTTTTTCTGTCTATTTGTCTCTGAAGCACAGATCTCTAATACAATAGATGGAGCATGTATGTAAGACAAATTGCGTTCAGTAACACCAGGTCAAATCAAACATTGGCGTTCCCATACTAAGTTAACATTAGGGTTCTACAGTGTTAGCAAAAGGTAATTGAAAATGAGACGTCTCCACTTAATACAAAAATACTCAATCTTTTTTTAAGCTGGCATTATGCTGAGTTGGGTCCCTTTTTGTGATGCATGTCCATTGTTTGTTTCCATGGTTATTGTCTCAGTGTTCATGTATTAAGCGTCACAAATAAATGTTTTTATTTTTATTCAATCATGCTAAAACGGGTGAACAGATTAAGGGTGGGTTGCCACGCAAAGGCATAATTAACCAACTGATCAACGTTAAATATGGCGACGGAGCTGTCATCCCATAGAAAACTGTCAAACTTTTCATACAATATTTATTTAACGATGACGTTGACGTTAAGAGACGGTTTGGTGCAACCGGCCCTAAATCAAACAGGAAATGTATAAGCTGGTTAATAAATATTAAAAAGCTTTGTATCCGGTAACCACGCAACCATCGAGAAAAAATGGCGTAAAACGATTCAAAATTGCATGGACTATTTAAGAATGAATTCATTCATAATGAGCCCATACAATTTTAAATCTCACTGTAAAGGATGGCCTTGAATAAAAATATTATAATCCCTGGTCAAGTTCGTAGTGCGCAGTCTATAGGAGGAAATGTAAGCTATGGCGAGCAAGGCGAAATTATGCGAGTTTTTGAGTTAAAAGCGTTAGGGCCGGAAACTAGATTAGCGCTGGGCGCTCGAAAACGTCCATTTAATGCGAGGAATAATTGTCACGGTTTGAGATCCGCAGGATCTTTTAAAGGCATATTTTGGTAGTGCAAAGATTTGTTCTAGTTAGTGAATAGGGCTTGCTATCCGGATATTTTGAATAGTAATTTGTATGGAATATCCAGATAGTAGCCATATCATCGGGATAATTGCAAGCCCTAGAGAAGGACTAATTTGCGCTGCGGCGGTAGCGAGCGGCCACCCGGAAGACTCATGGTTTAACTTCGTCCAAAAAACTTAATTTTATTTCAAATGATTATTTCTCTGTTGATACCGAAAACAGAGATTTACTCTCTGTATGCCCATTAAGTGTTTTATTTTAATTTTAATACATCTACGCCTGTTACATGATATTGTAAGTTGAACGCCCGCAAGTCTAATGTTAAATAAAAATAGTTGTTTGGGCTGAACTGAAAACCAGCGCTGCAGTTGCTAGTCTGCGCCACAGCAAACGCTGAGTACATCACTCATGTCACACTGTCTGTTTATTTTCATTTTGTATAGAGTAAGAAAATATCCTACTTTTATTTTATTTTGTGCATCTTGCATGTTATGTTGTGTGACAATAAACCTTTTTATTTCTTTTTTCTTATTTGAGAAAAGACCTGATTTTGGGAGGAACTCGATTTTGTACAGATATTGCAGCTCAGGTATTACGTAGATCGAAAATAAAAGCACCTTACTATTGACTGCTATAAGAACCCCAGCTCATACCAATACTCAAATGTGTTTGAAATTCCGAAGCCAAGTTTGAGACGATGGACTGGTGATATGTTTCTATTTACCCTATTCCTTGAACCACGGAACCCGGCTACGCGAATCCGACGCGCACTTGGCTGTTTTTGTGATAATTCGAGTTTGCTGAGTGCGGAGTTTGCGAGATAGCTGAAGACTGAATTAGCTGCTCATTTTCCGACATCTTTCATAACTGCACTGCAGCGAGATTTACATTTCTAGTTGGTCATATTTTACTAAATATTCGTTTTATTAAGTAAAATTTGATCTTACTGTAACTCGAGGTTTTCCCAGCGGGCTACAGTATGAGGTTCTTCAAAAAAAGAGTGTATAGATTCTTAAAGGGTAGGCAACGCGCATGTGAATCCTCTGGGGTTGCAGGCTACGGTAACTGCTTACCATCAGGCGGGCCGTATGCTTGTTTGCCATCGTCGTGATATAAAAAGAAAAAACAATATCGCTTTTCATAGATTGCTCCGTATTTCCATCAGAATTGAAATATGCAGGATTGCCATATGTACCTACACATGCAGTTTTTCACGCCCAACGAGTGGTAGATAGTATGAATAACTATTACTTTATAATAAATAAAAACTAAACCCAAATTTTTAAGTAATAAGGACGACGGTATTTACGATCTTTTTTAAAAAGCAAATTACCTAAATGAAAAATGGAGTATTTAATGTCGTCCCTTCTGTTAAAAAAAAATATCAAAATACGTTTTTGATTTGTTAAGTACCTAGAAATACTGGAACCCGCTCGTTTACCCGCGGAACGTCACAAATAGACCTTTGCTTGTTTAATAAAGGTTAAATGAAAGCCGTACGTATTTCAAAACGCTAAACGAGTCTTAAATTCCATCAAGAGGTTCTTCAAAAGTTAAATTAAATTAAGAGACTTAAATTAATTAACTGACAATGCCCCTTATTAAGTTGGAAACTGTTTGGGTGCTATTTTATATAAGCCTGTAATACAAGCCGAAGTCTCTTCAATTTCATATGTTAGAAAGAGACTTCAAGGACTGATTTACACATAATAATCTTCATTATTATTTTGCTCACGGCTTTTTACAAAATATCTGTTAGTTTACCTACATAATTACAATCTTTAAACATGTTCGAATGGTAGGAGTGGAAGCAGAAACACTGCTAAAATTCGGATCAAATACTAACTTCGAAAACATTGAAAGAAATTATCAACCGAGTTGAGTTGTTGAGTTAAGTTGTGAACTTGAACCACCATCGATATCTACGTCTTGCCCGGAGTTCGATCGCTTTACCAATTAAGCTAGCGGTCAAGTAACTATGTTGACGAAATTTTTAATTTCTTCGATCGTCTTTTTGTAGTAAAACTACCAAATTTTAGTCCAAAAGCTCCAAACTATGGTCTTGACTCGAATATCTTCGTTTAGGCGTTACCTTTATTTTAATGACTCATTTCATATTCAAAATAAGTTCATAAATAAATATTATAGGACAATCTTACACAAGTCGACCGAGGCCCACAGTAAGCTCAATAAGGCTTGTGTTATGGGTACAAGACGACGATATAAATAATATATAGATATAGATTAATACTTAAATACATAGAAAACATCCATAACTCAGGAACATTATCTGTGCTAAACATACAAATAAATGCCCTGACCAGGATTCGAACCCGGGACCTCCTGCTTCATAGGCAGGGTCACTACCGACTAGGGCTAGGAGGCCGTTCATATATGATATGAATGAAAAAAATTAATAAATCCAAAAATAAGATTGAGATTGTTTCTTAAATAAATAGCCCCCCCCCCCACTGTAATAAAAACATGCAAATATAATTTAGTTATCTACGAAATATGAGTATTAATCATAACTTTAAAGTAGATATTCTTAAAACGTAACATCCATTAGGAGCTTAAAAAGTTTTATCCTTATCTAGATTTATTTCGCGTACGTTTAACCCTCTTTAACCCTTTCGCCCTTTCAAACCACTTAAGTGACAGTATTTTTAATAGTGCGCGATAGGCTTTAAATGTGTCATTTCGAGGGTAATTTATGTTTTAAACCGCAACACTGCTATCCATTTTTGTTCTTAGTACTAGGTTTTCTAAGAACATTTTTTTTAAAGATCCTACGTAATTATTATTTGTCTACATTATTCGTAATAAAATAATCGAAGAGATAAAAGAGACTTGTTTGTGAAATGCAAACAATCTATTATGTATTACGTAATTAAAAGTTTTTTTTTGTATATCATTGATAAGATTCAATATACTTCGCTGTTTTTACCTACAGATTAAGAGTTCGGTAAAGTTTGTTTTTTCAATTTTTCTCAACTTTTTGATACTATTTTCCAGTAACTAACAAAACTTCTATTTTAACTTATATAGATGTCATATACAAATGAAAAAGTGACCTAGGCCTCCGGTGCCCAGGGCCTTTAGGCATTTGTATATGACATCTATATAAGTTTATATATATATATATATATATATATATAGTAGTGTGTCTACTTAAAATAAACAAATCGAAATATTTATTAAAAATAATTTGATTTGTTCTTCAGTTAAAACTTCTATTAGTTTGTATACATATATTGAAAGATAATTTATTTTTAAATTGCATAAGTGGAACGCTTTTTTCAGTTTATGTTTATTTTATACATAATTCACCGTAATAAAAAGTAAAAATAGCTTACTGTTTTTGGGAACAAGAGTTCTTGTACCAACGAAAGTTTCGCCTGAAATCACAATAACACGAAAATGAATTCTAATTAAGGTAATGGGCCTAACGAAAACTACGAGTACTACCTACTTGATAATGGAAGGTGTCATGCAATCTATTTTTATGAACCTTAGGGATGAGTTACACAAGTGTATAAAAAAACCGGACGGATATTTGCGCATTAATATTGCGCAACAGTCATTGTCTTTACATGTACCCATTTTTGTGTTCAGCTCCTGTGCGTTCGGTCCTTGAGGCCTTATATGCGGTAGATGCCGTCCTTATGTTACAAACAGCGTGACTATGTATGTAGACACCATGCTGTAAAACATGACGCCGTACACAGCGTTCGGCGTCACCCGGCGAATGATCTTGACGTACTCTCTTTGTTAGCGGAATGAAAGATTCTTAGTTTCTCTGCTTCGTATGTTTCGTCTTCTATTTATTTATGTATTTAGTATATGTATGTATATCCATATGTGTGTATCTATGTATTCAATATTAGTAGCACCGCCCACAATTTCTCTGCTTTGCCTTAAGGTTAACTGGGAGAGAATGACTTATAGGTAGCATTAAGTCCGCCTTTTGTACTTCAAGATTTTCTTTTGTGCAATAATTAAATGTCTGAGGAGTGAGGCGAAAAAATGGTTTTGTTTGGTTAAATGTGTTTTATAAGCACATATTGTCTCATATTCAATGCTAATTACGACAAATTGTTATTGGGTGCCTAAATATGACGCAGCACTCCGAGCGAACCAAGAAGAAGAAATGAGGTAGATTACTGATAATAATGAGGTAACGTACGGAGCCATGACGTACGGAGCCATGACGTACGGACCCGAGACATGGACGCTCACTAAGGAGACTGACTGTACATAAATTCCGAGTGGCACAGAGGGCCATGGAGCGCGCCAAGCTCGGCGCCAAGATCCGCCGTCGCACTAAGGTGCAATGCATACGTCATTACCAAACTTAAATGGAGTTGGGCAGGACACGTTGCCAGGTAGAGTGATGGCAGGTGGACTAAAACGTTGACGGAGTGGTGGCCTCTTTCGGTGTTATCCACGTTAATCACCTTACCCCGATCACCCAGGTGATTGCATTTGACGATTTTGTCTTCTGAAATCCCCCAGGTGATCCTATTGGACCATGTGGTTAGGTTAGGTTCGTTAGGTAGCTTCAGATGCCCGAAGGGCAAACCGCCCAGAAATAGGAGGCTTTAAGCGGGGCTCCGTCTAGTTAAGTTGCGGAGGAAATGTTTTTTGGAAAAGAAACACTTATGGATAACGTAAATGGATCACCCGGGGGATCTCAGAAGACAAAATTGTCAATACAATCACCTGGGTGATCGAGGTCAGGTGATTAACGTGGATAACGTGCCTCTTTCAGATGAAAGAAGTCCCTGGCGTCCGTTGGTCCGTTGGGTAGACGACGTTCGGAAGATTGCGGGTCACTCCTGGATGAAATTGGCATAAGACCGGGACAAGTGGCGTACAGGAAGAGAGGCCTTTGTTTAGCAGTGGGCGATAAAGGGCTGATGATGATGAATGAGGTAACTTCTAATCTTTAAAAACAATACACTCCTTTTTTGGGCAGTCATGTAAAAGGAAAATTTAAACTGTCGTAAGCTCTGAGCCACTCAATCTACTAACAGTTTTGACCAGCTTTTTGTAATAGACTTTCGTTTAACAAGCAAACTTTATCTGCTCCATTAACTTTTAATTGCAATAAAACCCCTCAACTTCTGTAAGATCGACTCGCAAACATTTTAATCGCTACGGGTAGTTATAACAATTTAACTTATAGTTAAAACACTGTGACAGGTAAAAACTTTTTAGAGATTTTTTTTTATTAATAAAAATTATATATCAATTTCTTGTTTCTGAACTCAAGGTCTCAAAAGCCTGTAGTTAAATCTTAAATCTCGCGGCAAAAAAACCTTCACGATTCGCTTCGATTTTAGCTAAAACACAAAAACAGACAACGGGAAAGGTAAAACCAGGCAAGACACTAAAATAATTACTTAAGAAAAAACTATTGGGTTAAAAAGCACAGATTAGAGCTGTTTCTAATGGTCTTAATTTGGAACTTTCTACAAGTTTGCACTTTTTTGGATATTTTTTTATATACTACGATGGTGGCAAACAAGCACGTGGCCCTAGGCCCTAGCCCGTGGTAAGCAGTTATGAATGGATGATTTTAAAACGATTGCAGCGCCATCTGTGCGTTGCTTTACGCGTTTTACCTATTTGCTTTAAGTAGGTACACTAATGTACCTATGTAAACGAGCCTAATGTGAACATGCCCCAGTGATGTGACATAGTTTAAAGGCGCTCTCAAAAGTATTTCAAAAAAATCAGTTGCGCATATTAACTTTCATATCCCCGTGTACATTGCTTCGTTACTATTAAAAATGTACAATATTTCCACTTTTTACAACCATATTTTATTCCACTCCCAGAAGTCGAGATATAATTTGTCGAAATATTTCGTGTGCAAGGCCGGGAACGTGACGGAAATATTTATTTTAATATCGAGGTCTACTGCGTTTAATTTACTGGGTATTATTGGGTTATGTCGGAATCTGGATTGCAATGTGGAATACAGTCAGCGGCAGAAGTAGAGAGGCAGAAGAAGTAAGCTAACAGGGCAAACTGTTCAATATGTTCTGTAGGTACACATTTATTTATTATGTATTCTACTAGATGTGACATCTAGAACATATTTTGTGCGCCATGTTTGGCGGTTGACAGCTGTGACTGAATCAAAGAGTACTTACTTACTTAGATAGACTTTTGGGAGTTTTGGGACATTTAAAAGGATTTCTTAGGGATGTCATCTTCTGTTACTCAATGTCTTTACATGCTTTTGTTTTCTTAATAATATGTTTCGCAAAAATCCAGGCCGGTATCAAGTAGCGTTTTTGTTAAAGCCTGACCAGAAATATATGATCATGCTCCATGTTGCGCAATTTCATTGCAACTAATTTCTTACACTGGCAATAATTTTAATGACAGCAAGATATGCATGTGTGAGTGCATGTGATAGGCTGTCACTGTCATTGAGGTGGTTTCCTTAAATGATAATAAAGTGTTGAATATTAAATAATAAACGACAGAAAATTGCCAAAATTATCCATAGTCAAGAGCGGGACGTTGTAGACAGTGTATATAATAAACTGCTGTAAGTAATACGCTCGGGAAATTAAACGTTTTCGCTGTGAAACATTTTCAAATTTACATCAAAGCTGACAGGTAAACAAATCAACATGTCACCATACCATAGAGAACTAAACTGTTGCCATATAAATCAGAATAATAGCGCCCTCTTGACAATAATCATATATTTCTATTAGTGGTACTTTTTTGTGCTTTCGGCCAATTCTATTTTTTTTACTATTTTTTCGGAACTGAGCATAACTTTTATAAAGATGTGCCATGGAGCTTATCTTTGTATCACGTAACGTAGCAGATCATACGGTCTCCGCCCGTGCTATGATTAATTTGACAAAAATGCCGAACTTGATCTGTTTCGCCCTGCGAGCCGATTCGCCTCGGTCTACTCCATAACATTGTATTTAGAGCAAACGTCTCTTAAACCAGGGGGGTGTCACTACGCAGTTTAGGTACATTTGGCCGCCGCGCCTCCCGGGCAGGCGTATGACAGTGGGCTGCCGCTCGGCTCGCACGATAGTCGTATCACGTGGCGCTCGCGCAAAATTTAAAATACACAATGGCTTCGAAACCTAAACCTCCATCTAATTCGTATAAAATATATAATATTGGTTGCCAAGAAACAATATAAGGAACTTGACCGACATATTTTCAAAGGAATACGGCTGTGGCATACCTAAACCTACTTCCGTGAGAATCAGACATACTATCTCCGGATAAACATTGTATGTTTACAGAATCAACGTTTGAAATTCGTACATATTTATCTTAAAAATAATAAATCAATAGGTGTAGGTACAAAAACTTGTCAAGTGACAACCCCGTGCCGACACTCACAGCTCGGTCATAAAACTGCGGCGCACAAAGAAGATTCACGGTTCGTGCGCGGTTATAAGTTTCAATTTTGCTTGCAGGCGGCGAGTATAGGTATAATTTTATACCTATATCTGCTTTTGTGAAGGAGTGAATTGTACGGTAGTACCTACTATTAGTTATTCTGTGCTTAAACACCGCTTGGTAAAAAAAGACGGACGTACACATATTATCACTGACACTGTGTGAGTGTCAATGAGCTCTTTTTCACGATGCAATTTATGAACACGAACTTTAACCTAACCGAAAAATGTGAAACTTATTTTTACCTACTCAAATACAATTTTCTGTATACCTACTTGGGGTCTCCCCAAACCTATCGACGCGGATTCGGCAAAATTCGGTGGAAAAAAGCTTTATGTCTACGCAATAAGAGCGAAAAAGACGTCTACGCGTCGGCAGGCGTCGGCCGAGCCGAGCCGAGTCGAACCGTGCATTGTTAGCTCTTAAGGCTCGAACAAACAGCACCGCCGCGGTCGCGCGGCCATCGCGCGACGGGCGCGCAGCGCGATGTTTCCATACAAACCGCTAGCGTGGTCAAACAGGCTGCGCCCCGCCGGCTTCGCGCCCCGCTTCTGTCGCGTCCCGCCAGCGCAGCCCGTCGCGCGCAGGCCGCGTGACCGCGACGGGCGCGCCGCGCGAATCACGCGAATGTCAGTGTGACGTCAGACAGCGCAGCGCGCGGTTGGGTGTGGTATTTTATAATATAGGTCTGATCTGATCTATCATTTTTGTTTGTTCGATTTAAATTTACGATCTATAAGACGGATTATAACAGTTTTTTTTTTAAATTAGAAATCATAGTACTTAAATAATAAATACAAACCTCAAACAAATCGCTTTATAAGACTGATTGTAAGTGAGTTTACTTAATTATAAATTATAGCGTTAAGGAAATAATAAATACAAACCTAAAATTAAACAAATCGCTATATACTTCAGACTGATTGTAAGTGAGATTACTTAATTATATTATAAATCATAGTGTTAAGGAAATAATCAAATAATAAGTACGAACCTCAAACAAATCGCTAGTCTTTCCTTTGAGCTAATAGCCCGTCTCCAGTTTGTGTCGCGTTTTGTTAATAATGTATGTAATTCTTCGAAGGTTGTTTTTGACATACGGAACTATTTAAAAAAACTTTTCTTCGTCAGATAACAACTCACAGCACAGCCTATTATATTCGCCGTATTCCAGTCTTTTCTGGCTTATAGGATGGATTCATCCTATACTGTCGTTTACGCTTCCTAGAAGCGGCTGCCAATAATAACAGCACATCCTCTACGTCAGAATCTTCAGATTAATTTAAAATTCTTGACAACCTTGATAGCGACATTCTCGTAACGATGCTTCGAAACGAATGACCGAACCAAACCACAACGAGCGAGCGGGTGTGCGCGATGCGGGCGCGTTGCTGGCGGGTTGATGGCGCGAGGCCAGCGCGATGCGCGCTTGCTCTGTGTGACCGGGCATCCCGCCGGCATCACGCCCTCATCAAGCCCCGCTACCGTCCCGCTGGCAGTCTGTTCGAGCCTTTATTGCGTGGTCATATAGCTTTTTTCCACCGGATTTTGCCGAATCCGCGTCGATAGGTTTGGGGAGACCCTTATACACTTTAAATACCAGATGGTCTGTTGAAGTACAAACAACATATTGCGAAAAATAATCAACAAATATTATGATTTCCATTTAGACCTGGAAGCCTATTCGAAAAATATAATTTATTATTGATTTCATTTTAATTTGATATTGACCAGGAATGAACTTGGCAGAAGTGACATTTGGCTTATCCAGGTTATCCTTTTCTTGTTATCAATTGGTCATCAACATGAAACTGCTTATCGTTAATACGATAGTTATTACGTCAAACAATATGCCATAAGTTGTTAGATTCATAATATCACAATTGATTCAGATGGTTTTTTGACGACAAAAATATATCATATTGACTACAATGCCGTAACCAATCTAAATTTTTAAATCCGAATACAGCTCCAGTTTGTTTTTCAATATAAATGTTGGTTTTCGGACTTTGAAATTCAGCAGGACCCGCTCGGGTAATTATATATTCTTTTAGCGTTTTCGAAATTTAAATTTCAATGGAACGTTAACCCTTCTAATGGTGGCCGGCAAAAGCAAATAGCTGCTGTAGTAATTCAGTGGAAACGTTGGAATGCCTAATGTTTCAGTGTTTAACGGATTCGGAGCTTGGAGCTATAATTAACCCCGTTGGGGACAAAAGGGGTAATGGTATATCTCGTACTGAATGTAAGAACGAGTAAGTTACCCTACCCGCTACCCCAAGGTTGTCTGGAAGAGATCGCTCTCTAGCGATAAGACCGCCTGTTGATTGCTTATTTTTTAAATCTGTGTACTGTATTGTTCTACTTTATTGCGGTGTGCAATAAATAATATTTGTATTGTATTGTAAGTACCTAACCTACTGTTGCACTTCTAGTGGTAGTGTATTTAAAGTTTCTGAGGATGCACTGTGTTGATGATGCGCATTAGTTCTTCAATCGGTACTTACTCTTTAGGGTTCCGTAGCCACTTATCTGTATCGTTTCGTAAACGGAACCCTTAGACTTATAGTTTCGTTATGTCCGTCTGTCCGTCCTTCGGTCCGTATGTCACAGCCATTTTACTCGGAAACTATAAGATTTATCGTGATAAAATTACATTACCTTATTAGACAAGGTGTATTTTCCATTGAAGATTGAACTCTCCATTATGCGTGGTCCAACACGCACTTTGTCGGTTTTTTTTCTATTATACAAGTTTGCGCGCGCAAGATGTTGGCAAAGGCTATGTGATTTGGGAATCGATCAAAAAGTCTAGAAAAGTATCGTGTTTTGTTTCCCCAACTGCCAACTGCTATATGTCCTAAAACAAATCTTAGAAGTCGTTCTGGATATAAATGGGAACATTTGTGTACGCAAACAAACATGCGAATTAACAAACAGCCTCTGATCCTAACACGGAGAGTTAGCCACGTCAAATATGACACAATAATGAGAGCGACGAAACCCCTCTCGTTAGTTTGCTATACTATGCTTATTTCTAGATCCGGACATCTGGCAGCTGTAAAGTGGTGGAAGTCAAAGAATGCAAACCACTTTAAGAATACAAATCCTAGATTCCGGTTTTGATGCAGTAGGTATTATGAGAAAGTATATGGGGGAAAGTAGTCCAAAACGACGTATAATGTAATTCATAGTTTGTCGTCTACTGTTTCTGTTTCCGAAATAATACGCAATGTTTTTTGTTCTACTGTTAAAATATAGCTCCCGTCCTCTATAAATAGACAACTTCGGCAGTTTTTACCTATTTTGCTATTACTTTTTTCCAACTGAAATATTTTGCTAGTCTGTCACTCTGACCTCCACTCATTAAAAGCTGACAGATGCCCGGATCTATCAATAAGGATAGTTTAGCAATCTTACTACGCGGCTTTCGTTGCTCTCATTATTGGGTCATATCTGACGTGGTCAGCTCTTTGTCCATACCTAACTGCAATATACTGTCTCCGTCGTCTGGAGGAAAAAGCGATCTCAGTAGTTTTGAAAAACTGTTGCTCTGCCGTCAAGGGTAGTAAAGTATTAATAAGTCGGGTCGATGAGGCGCCGACGAGACGCCATCTTGTTGATATGAATTTTTAAGTTGAGCTTTTCATAAGGATTGAGCAGTGTTTCTCGAATGTTCTGGAATATTCCTGTTTGGTTTATCTAATGGGATGTCGAAAGGTAAGCTAATGGATATTTCAAATTGTTTAATTGGATATATGGATGTATTAATGAAGCGCGAAGTTTTAGATTGATTGAGTTGTATGTGAGATGTTTGTTACTAGACTTGCTATTATTAATTTAGCTAAGGTTAATAGATCATGTTAAGATTTTGCTTAGTCATGGATTATAAGTACATACTCGTATAAGTAGGGTTTTAACTGTTTTACTTGTATTTCTTGATAGCCGACAATGCCGGAACAAGCCGATAATGCGAAGTCATATGTCTGAACAATCAGGCATATATTATGACTTGTATTAAGGATGTTGGTAATTTAATCCTTGCTCTTACTAATGTAATTTGTCTTGTAGTGAGGGTAAATAAGCGTCACTAGGAACATTATTAAAAATCAATTACATTGAATTAGTGCGTCTCACCATAACAGGTATTTAACTATGTTAGGCGACTTTCACACTGCTGCGGTTACCGCATGCGGCGCCCGTGCGCGAGCGAGATAGCCCTGTCACGCTTTTACACCGTCGCCGCACCTGTTTGCGGCGCCACTGTGATAATCGCCTTATTCTCAGCAATGGCCGTATTCTAACTTTGAAACATGTTAATACACGATCTAACTCCAATACAACTCCAGTGCATTAACTATGCAATATAACGTCTAATCGTCTGAATCAGAATTTAATTTGCTTGATAATTATTCCGATGCAACTCCAATATTGGTTGATTTTAATCCATCCAATTTGTTGTGTGCTGTAGTTCTGTCGAATATACATAGGTTGCGTTTTTAATGTATTCTGTATGTATTTTAAAGTTACATTACGGCACCAGTGAAGAAAATAAGCGTTGGTAATTGATATATCTGTGAAGAAACAAGCAGCTACAGGTAAATATAACGACTGAATTCAGAATTAGAGAGGAGGGTTCCGTGTGGCTACAGAACCAGAAAGAGTAATTGCACCAGCTGGCCATATTAAAAAGAAAGTAATTTCGTTTAATACATAGCAAAACGTCGGAGATCAAGTAAACGCCGTCTCTGAACGTGGCCTCAGCTAATGATGTTTGCCAACTTTTCTCATTTATTCCCTAACTTATGATTGTATTTTATATATAAGTAGCAAAAAAACTGAGGGTTTTTAGTACCTGTATTAATGATTATTGTATCACTATATGAATAAAACTTTTTTAGTAAAATTTCGGTGTGCAAACGAAGTTTTAGGGGCAAATCCCCTATCTTATTAAGGTATTCCAAAAACAAACAAGAGTTAAAAAAAATGAATGGTTGAGTAGTAATTGACTATATATATACTTTTAATCTGTGTACTGTACTGTTATATGTTATTGAGGTGTGCAATAAAGAATATTTGTATTGTATTGTATTGTATATATAATTTTAAACAAAAAAGAACCGACTTCACTCATCATCAGCATCATCTTTCTCATGGATGCAATTATCAGAACTGGACCAAATTGAAATGGGACCACACGGGACCAGTTTTCAAATAAAAAAGAATCATCAAAATCGGTTCACCCAGTCGAAAGTTCTGAGGTAACAAACATTTAAAAAATCACGTACTAACTATTCAATCTTTATATACTCAAAATGTCAAATATGCTACAACAGCAATATAAGATATTTAGAATGAAAACAACTAACAATCTAGCCTAGTGTATTTTGTAAGCAGCCCTACTAAATTTTCGCTTATGCAACTGGTTTATCTGAGACATGCCTACAAATAACACAAGCCGGGTATTAGGTTTAACGACACATTGATTTTGAAAAAACTTCAGAGATTTTACCTTGCCTTTGTTGATTTGCCATGATCAACACTTGGACGTACCTCAAACAGTCACAAGGAACGGCTTCATCCATTATTAATAAGTAATTTTAACACTTTTACAAGTTTTACAAAAGAATTAAGCACTTTTACTAAGTCGTAACCTCACCTCACCACAATACCATTCAATTCACATTGACTTGCTCAAACAATTAATTTGCATATCAAATTCGACTTTTGTAATATAATACACTTGAAGTTGTCCGTCAACGCTCACTTGCGTCGCGCGATCTTACGGCATGCGGCCAACTTCACACCAAAAAGCTGGTTTTAAATCGCCGTATTTTGCTATAGGTACACCGGGCAAAAATTGTTGCTCGTTGTACAGACACCAATAGGGCGATTTGTATAGGCGAAATGAATGCCCGCTCGTATGCCGCTTGCAAGGCGGCGGCGGTGGTGAGTGCGAGCGGGACAGCAGCATGTGCTACGTTTAGTTTCGTTTGCCTCAGTCGTTTGCGCGGCAGTGGCGACACTTTGTTGCGTGTGGCAAAATTTATAAACAGCTCACTCGAAATAATTAATACGGGTTATTTAGCGCGACGATTAAAATACGTAATTTCGGTGAGGCAACTAGGGCAAGCCCGGCTTTTGGGCTTGTATGGAAGTACCGCCACTGTACTACATACCTTCATATGATAGGGGTTATCATATCATATGAGGATATAGGGATTTCAAAGTGATTTATTTAACGCGAGAGAAAATTGTAAAACAACATCAACAATAATAATCTAATTATGTAATAAAATAACTATCAGACTAAAACAGAATAAGTATTTTTTTTAGATCGTAAAATATTTAAAACATTATACCTAAGTACAATAACCTGCAATCTTACTGAGATATAAAACAGAAACGTTACGTAAAATTATAAAACCGTATTAAAACTCTGAAAATAACAACTTACAAATTACCTGGTAATAAATTAGACGCGGTTGCGTGACTCCTGTTGGTGAATAAAATAAACTTAAAAACTACGAGTACCTCAAGATATGCTGCATGTTTCACCTAGGGAAATTTTAAATAACCCAAGTATTCCCTTCACAAAACTTAAGTATTCAGCTCCATCTTCTAAACTAGTATATATTCCTCAGACTAAAGTTAAGTCTTGGAATAATAATGATATCGACATAAAAGATTCGGGGTTCATGTTCTTCAGATTATCATCATCATCAGATCATCGGTTATCATCATCATTTCAACCTTTTATCGTCGTTGCTGCGCAAAGGCCTCATTTCGTGTTCGTGTTCGGTCGGACCTACAGACAGACCTTTTTGATTGTGATTTTATTATGTTTTACTGATATTTTACTTTTTGTATAAGTTTATGTAGATATCAATAATCTTTATGTTTCTTTTAATTATCTTTGTTTGCTTTTAGTTTTTTATCTTTTTTCGTGAATCGTTTTTACCTGATGGTCTCATCGGAAGATCAGCGCTGACAACCGCCATCGCCAGCATCATGATGAGATGATGTCATTTCGTGGCACTTTCTCGTTTTAATATCTTCTTTCCTTTTGTTTCTTTTATATGTGTGTGTTTACGAATAATCTATTTCTATTCTATTCTATTACTAATTTCCTTAATGGTAGATTAAGGTAACGGATGCCAGTTTATTTCATCTGAAATCGGTCACCAACCCGTCAAGAATTTAGTCCACCTGCTATCACTCTCCCTGGCAACGTATGTATTATATGCTCCATCTTAAGTGATCTGTGACTACGCTCTTTAGAATTCTGCTCCAACTTCAAAACTATCATTACCCTATACATGTCCCGAAAAGGTCGTAGACGCGACCAATTTTAGTATTCATTGCATATGATACTTCTCTACGCGGTCTCGTTGTCATTCTTATGCAAATCCCTTAGTTATGAGACTTATGAGTCTAATAACGAAGGGATCTTTAAATGAAACTGGGGAGAATTCTTTTGGCACCCCGGAGCGTTAGGTAAGGACGAGTCGAAGCTCTGGGTAACCAGTATAATTGCGCTCCGATTATAATTAGATTTTTTGGGATTCGGTGATAATATTACATTGGCACCCAAGAAATTGGTCACCCATGGTGTGCAAAAGGAACAATATTCTTGGAGCGATGTTTGAACTTTAAAAATATCAACTTAACTTGATGTTGATTTGACACTACTCGCATTGTAAGGTGTGTTGGGTGATTACCCTACCGGTTTCAGGATAGTTTTTGTTATTTGTTTGGTTTAAGTAGATCCGGCTGTGGAATGAACTTCCTGTTGAGGTTTTGGAAAGGGATTTCAGACGCGCGTGACACATTACAAGTAATATCGAATCAAATAACAATTTCAAAGTTCCAACACTGCTTCTAGCTTTTATCACAGTGGCATTTGCGTGGCTGACACGCGCGTTCTTTTGAACAGGCTCAAAAACAAAAGAATCTCGGTGCCGTTGCTCTGACACTTTGCTTCGATCTCTTTTGAGTTGTATTCGGAATGCCCGTGGATATTTGGGCCATAAACAAATGACTGTTACTATTAGAAGGAAAGTGCGGATCACTTGGTATTGATTTTGATGAGATGACTATATTTTTTTAACAAATGATAGTAGTAATGTGACTCTTTTGGAGTTGCAGGCGTCCATAGGTTACGGTAGCTGCTTACCATCAGGCGGGCCGTATGCTTATTTGCCACCGTCGTCCGTCGTGGTATTAAAAAAAAGTTATGAAGACAAATTAGGTTTTTGTATACATCAGCGATAAGAATAGCATATTTGCATTTGTTTTAGCATAGTAGCTTTTAGGCATTTGTAGGGCAAAGAGCACATAGGGTACTTCTGCTAGTTTTAGTCCACATAATGTTTTCGTTCATACTTATTTATACATTTTTGTATTCAAGTTTTCCCGAAAAAAGTTTAAAATCAAAAAATCTACTAAAGAATAAACTATAAATAGAGAATTTGTTAACCGTATAAAGTTTTCCCCATATATTTGTAGCAGTTTAATCAAGTGGACGGTAAACTGGACTTGGGTGGGAAACTAAACACCCCCTATTTGGACGACGAGCAAAAGTTGGTTTACGGAAGTAATGAGTTTGAAATTTTACTTTAAGTTTGAAAGTTTACCCATACTACTTGAACTTGTGTGCAGTTTCCATAGCGGTCTAAAGTACGCTGCAGTTTCTAATGCCAGTTGCATATGTACAGCTTTCGACCAACTCCTATAGTACTTTGGTTCCGAAGTCCCGAGGGACAATACGATAGAGCAGGGTTATTCAAACCTAGAATACGTGTACTCCTATTAAATAACAGGCGAAGCACACCTCTTTAAATGCACAAGCGAGCCAGCCACTCGTTTTCTGTCAAATTCTGTGCCTTTTCACTGGCCATGTATTTAAAACCACTGGGTATTCAACCTAGTTAGAAAAAGATCGAAAGATACACAGAATTAACAGCACACAAAAGTTAATAGCTGTGTAACTGTTAGTTATGTAACTGTTACGTAATAAAACATGAGTGTTTTAAGGCCTAATTACGTACAGTTGCATACACTGCTTTATCTACATTCATATTATTTATACTAAATGCCGTATTCGGAAACCATAGAATGACCGCCATTGCACCGCCATGGCCAACTCTTGTGTGCCGGCGGTCGCGCGGGCGCGTGTCGGCGGCCGCGCGGGCGCGTGCAGGTGTACATTATGTTATCAAAACTCATAACACATCAATATTTGAGCATGTAAAGTTAAAATTACGTTACTGCCACAGATAAAAAGCTTATCATAGTAAAATCGGTTGTGGTAATGCTAGCCATTGCCTACCGTTTTCGAACACGTTTTAGACTCGTTCCGCAACGACTGGTTCCGCAGCTACCTAGCGGGCAGGACCATGCGCACGACCCTCGCCGGGACCACGGGCGCGGAGTGTGACGTCACGCTCGGGGTGCCGACCGGCTCGGTGTACGGCCCTGTCGGCTACGTGATGCTCGTCAACAGTGTTGTCAACGTCGTGCACAAGTGTAAAGTGTACATGTATGCGGATGATATGTGTTTACTGTACTCACATGCAGACATGTCGGAAGCTCATACAAATATTCAGAGCGACCTTGATAATGTAATTAAATGGGCCCATGATAACGGGATACTTATAAATTTAACGAAAACAAAATGTATGCACATATACTCCCCATACAATCGTAAGGCTGCTTCTGTCAATTATAAAAACTTTGATGTCGTCGGTCACGGGTACGACTGTTTACACAACCATTTAAATAATAATTGTAACTGTGAACCGTTAGAATACGTACAGTCATATAAGTATTTAGGTATTCACATTGATAATCATTTCAATTGGAAAACACATGTTACTGCAGTTTGTTCTAGGCTTCGTTCAGTTCTAAGTAAGTTGTACCACTTGGATAGAGTAGTTAGTAAAAAAACCATGCTTGTTGTATATTATGCGCTAGCTGACTCTGTTATGAGTTATGGACTTAGTGTTTATGGTCGAACATTTCAAACTTATTTAAATGAAATAAAAAAGTTACAAATAAGATCTATGAAATACCTTGTCAATAAAAAAACTAAAAATAATCTTAGAGGTGATTATGACAAATTATACAAGATATGTAAAATATTACCTATACATCAACGGGTGCAATATATGATAGCTGTAGAACACTATTTTAATAATGAGTATAAGGTATTAAAACAAAATAAATATAGAACAAAAAATATAAGGTTAAGGAAATATGTACAGAATTCTGGTAAAAACTACTATGGCAAAAGAACAAATATATTTATGATACCAAAAATATACAACGAGAGGATAGAAAGGAGGATAAAAAGTGCAGCATAGTTGAATTAAAAAGTAGATTAAAAAAGACATTTTTGGAGAAATTACATTAATACTTAAATATACATAAAAAACAGAATACTAAGCAGTTACTACTTAAATGTTCAGGCATTGTGATGTTAAGTGTTTAAGACTAGGTATATGTAGTTCATACTTCATTATAGCATACCTCAACATAGTTTTAACATAGGTACTTAAAACTAGTTAAAATGAGCGCGGTCTCGCCAACAAACTGTTATCGCAGTTTGGCGAGCAACATAAATTTGTTTAAATGTTTTGTACTTTTGATAAATAAATTAAAAAAAAAAAGAGAACTTACAATGTGAGTGTAGATAAACAGAATAGTAGTTTCTGTAACTGTTACGTAATAAGGCCTAATTACGTACAGTTGCATACACTGCTTTATCTACACACATATTATAAATCCTAAGTGATGTGTTCGGAAACCATTAGAATGACCGCCATTGCACCGCCATGGCTAACTCGATTGTGCCGGCGGTCGGGGAGGAGGACAACCGCGGTCGGGGAGGAGGGCTGGATTTTCATTACGTTACCAAAATCGATGTCGTTATGAATTTTCATATATTTTTTACAATACTGGCACAGATAATACAGTGATATTACATTACTGGTTGCAATAATGGTGATAATTAATTACATATGGTTTCCGAACGCAGAATAGAGGATTTATGATTTGGGTGTAGATAAAAAGGGTTACTAATACGATTGTTATGTTATGATTATGAGTGCAATGCCCTATTGCCGCCATACCTTCATTAATTTTACTTCACATGAAACGTGTCTGATACAAACCGTTATTTAATTACAAAATTAATTATAACAATAAACTTAACGCCGTGTAGTAGAAATGGCGCCCTCTCCTAACAAGAGCTTAAATGTTGCCATTACCATTATTTTGGTCTATTGTCTTCATTAAGGGAAATTAAATGTCTGCCGCTGGCTGGGTGCTGCGTCTTAGAACAGAAGTGGCTTTCGTTGTTACTTTGCTTTAAGTGCTTTGTACTCTTTTATTAAAATTCGTATTACACTTAACAATTTATGATGTTGGTTGCGAAATGAATCGTAATTTATTAAAAATATCTAAACGTTCATGGTAGGCCCCGCAGGCGACTAACAGAACTAAAATATTTTTCTTGCGTTCGTTTTAGAACTACCTATATACCGCTTAGTTTTTTTTTATAAGCGAGGCAAAATCTCATATAACATGCTGTTTGCTGTAAATGCACACGCGAGAAATCATATTTTTGGACATTCATATCAAACCTCCCGACCATCTCTTTCGCACAGCTTTTTTGCGCTTAGAAAGAATATTAAGGTTTCTTCAAAAAACTACTGAACGCGTTTTAGGAAACAACGGCTAATAAGCAAAGCTTTATAAAATACCGAACAGGAATATACGAGATTTTTAAGAACTTGGCACCATTGATTTATTACAGGGTATCATGTACTGACTAAGTAAATGTAATACCACAAGTATGCACTGATGAACATGATAACGATGGAATAAATGAATATGAATATGAATATTATGTATTCTACTAGATGGGCTATCTAGAACAAATTTTGTGCGCCATGTTTGGCGGTTGACAGCTGTCAGTTGCTTGGCATCATGACAGTGGTTCAAGAGCTAATGTATGGACTTTAAGTGTCGGTCACTTAAAGTCATGGCGAAAAATAAATCTATAGCATGCCATCTCATGTTACGCAATTTATAGATCAAATTAAAAAAAAATGTTGTACGGTCAGCTGCAGAGAAATAGGCCCACTCTGCATAAAAAGTTTATATGCAGAGGGGTATTTTTCTCAGCAGCTGACTGTACATACCTACTGACTGTACATACGTATTTTTATGATGCTGACAACATTTTAAATCCCCCGTACTGGGTAAGTTGTTCAAGCCTCGTTGCTTTGTCGTAGCACTCATCTTGTTGAGTTATTTACCTCCACAACGGGAAAAAATGTACTGAAGTGCTCCCGTGCCGCTTGTTTCTTTACAAAACCGTTTGTTTCTTTGTATTGTGTATGAAACGTGGCAGAATTCTGCATCTGTTGTAAGAGCTCGATTTTTTTGGTGTTTTTTGCATAATAAAAAATATTTCTATATTTGAAGAAATCCGTCAAGTTATTAAAACAGCCTTTTAATCTAACTTACAGACCAGGGACCGGAACCCGTAACCATTAAAGGGGTATTAGATTGGGTATTTGATAGAGTTGTTTTTAAAAACCCTATCAATTCGGTAAGCGTATCGTTTGACTTACCCGAACGAAAGGCTAACCATGTCAATACAGTTAATTCGGGTAAGTGGTTACAACCCAGCATATGGTTTCCCTATCAGATAGGGTTTCTCAAATGCGATTAAGCTATTTTAAACTCTGTGACCAATACATTTGGCTTATTAATTATTCGAGCACCCTACGAGCTAAGCGCTGTCGGTATGGCGGCACGAGCGAGCCTACAGACAAACAAGAATCTTTTTGCGTATGTTTTCGTACTTACGCCTTTGATCTAGACGCTATTATTGCTTGTTAGTGCGCTAAAAGATCGTTGTGTGGTGCCGGTGTTTTTGTTCTTGCCATTCGAGCGTGACGGCTCGTGTCGATTGAATCTTAGACCCAGGCTTATAGGAACCAAAATCACATGCATATTGTGAATTGTTAAAATATATAATTTTGTGTTATTCTAGTTATAGGTAGTACTTTGTTTCAATGGCTCCAGCAAAATGTGACGCCGTTCACCGATACTTCTAGTATAATGAAACGATCAATATCAGTCATTGTTGGACACTCAAGAATAAAATGATTATTTGAAAAAAATATCGTAAGAATAAACTTATCTTGATTGTATTCCCGTTAAAATGATTCATAGTAGATTGTGTAACAAGGGAGCAAAATGAAATATTTACGGCGAGGGCGTATATTGATTCCCAAACGAAGCGATGGAGTCTATAATAGAATCCCGAGCGTAGCGAGGGATTCTAAAGTAGACTCCTGAGCGTAGTGAGGGATTCAAGTGTTAACGCCCAAGTTGAAAATAGTTTTGCTCCTATGTGACACATACTGCTTTTCACACCACCTTAGGGGAATTTTTTTTTTATTGTTGAATCATATTTATTTTGACTTTATATGTGCTTAGTGTGCTTCTTGATTATAATGAATCTATTAATTTAATAAGAAATTTGATTGTGATGACGGACTGGCTGAAAAAAAAACGAATGTCCTAGAACAGAAAAGTGCCACTTTGTTCCCTCCTAGCAGGGAAGAAAAAGCCCGTATACGACTAGGTGGTGTGAAAAAATAATTTCGTCGGGACTAATTCATATGCCAGAAAATGTAATAAAAATAATTGATTCTTAACAGAATTATTTAATCATGTTTTTTATTTTAAATAATGTTCCGCGTATAAGAATGTATTCTGGGTTTTTCGGTGTAAGAAAACATCGTGTGGAAACTGGACCTAATCCCAATAAGGCGTAGTTTCCCTTATGCCCAGCAAAAATTATATTTGTTTTAAAATCCACGGTAGGCAGATATACTCTTTTCACTTCTCATGCTCGTAAAGTTCGACTTTAAATCGTGGGTGGACGATATAAAATCGCATTTTAAGCTCTAGGGCATAAAGTAAAATTTTCTTCTAAGACCAAGAATGTGGCTCAACAGCCAAACAGAGTCAAAATATATTGCACAATTTAATTGAACAGTAAAATTTCGTAGAATACTGAAACTTGTTCTTTTATTATATTCTTGTACTCAGATAGAATAAGCTTTCTGGCCCAGACAATTCCTATTGGATGGGATTTTTTTTTTATAGATCAAAGTGTCAGGAATTGATACCAATAAAATTTATTAGTGAATATTGGGCGCTAAGGTGCCAAAAAAATGGTAAAAATGGTAAAAACCAGTTTTTCGCTTCTAGAGGAAAAACTACGGCTCCGACAAAAAATAGTTAAATGTAACAAATGTCCGCAATAAAAAAACAAAGAGAATGAGCCCCAGTAGAGCAAAATCTGTTTAGAGGATCGTGCGCAATTTGCAAAAAACACGTTTTTTTTGCAAATATTGTAAATTCAATAACTCGCGTTCCGAAAATTCTGGAGAGCTGAAATTTGAATATGATGTCAGTTTTGTGGTCCTCTAACTACAGTTAAATGGTCAAATGAAAATGTTGTAAACTTTTTGCAAACCATCGAATTTTGCAAAAAGTGACCTTTTTTTAAATCGACTGGGAGGGTATTTTAATTTTCGAAAAACGTTATAATTTCGATTTCTATGCATTAAGGAGGAGTTGAACTACAAATTTCCAAGTTTACAAATCATTTGACAAAGAATAAAGTTGTTTAAATAATCTATGAAGTACAGGCACTTTTTGCGCGCGCGGCGGCGACGCACTATGGCCCAAACGCCCGATCTAGCTGGACAAAATTATTTTACACTCATAGACTAAAATTGACTATTTTTATTATTATTTTGCTATAATTCATGTTAAAAAAGGATATCTAGTGTAAGTTGACCTTTGTATAAGAATAATTACTAGGGCAGAAGAGGTCATCTAAACTTGGTAATGTAATTTTAAGAGAAATGAAGCATTATTACAAATGGCACCTAAAAAAATTAAAATAACTTAAACTATATTTAAGTATTTTAATTCTGTTATTCTTATATTTTAGGTGCTATTTGCAATAATGCTTCATTTCTCTTAAAATTAAATAACCATGTTTAGCTGACCACTTCTGCCCTAGTAATTATTCTTATACAAAGGTCAACTTACACTGGTTAATTTTTTTCACATTAATTATACCAAAATAATAATAAAAATAGTCAATTTTAGTCTATGAGTGTAAAATAATTTTGTCCAGCTAGATCGGGCGTTTGGGCCATAGTGCGCCGCTGCCGCGCGCGCAAAAAGTGTCTGATCTTCATAGATTATTTAAACAAGTTTATTCCTTGTCAAATGATCTGTAGATTTAGAAATTTGTAGTTCAACTCCTCCTTAATGCATAGGAACCGAAATTATAACGTTTTTCGAAAATTAAAATAGCCTCCCAATCGATTTAAAAAAAGGTCACTTTTTGCAAAAGTCGACGGTTTGCAAAAAGTTTACAACATTTTAATTTGAACAATTAACTGTAGTTAGAGGACCACAAAACTGACATCATATTCAAATTTCAGCTCTGCAGCACTTCCGGAACGCGAGTTATTGAATTTACAATATTTGCAAAAAAAAAGTGTTTTTTTGCGAATTGCGGACGATCCTCTAGACCGATTTTGCTCTACCGTGGCTCATTCTCTTTGTTTTATAATTGCGCACATTTGTTACATTTAACTATTTTTTGGCCGACCCGTAGTTTTTCCTCTAGAAGCGAAAAACTGGTTTTTGCCATTTTTTTGGCACCTTAGCGCCCAATATTCACTTATAAATTTTATTGATATCAATTCCTGACACTTTGATCTATACTAACAATTTTTTTCCCGTCCAATAGGAATTGACTGTACTTTTTATGATTTTTCCGCTAATTCTATCTGAGTATTGCTATAATTATTTGAATTGCGTGTTTTCTATAATTAAATAAATGAAATCAAATAAAATAGGAGTTGATAATAGTTTAGAAATGCCCCGAAATGTTTTGATGACTTGGCAGAAAATTTCTAAATTCACATGTTAAAAATTCAAAAAAATATATTAAAAAATTAATTGGTTGGAACCATATTTGTTTTCATTGTAATATTTTTGTTACAACTTGAAACTGTTTTACGATTACCGATAAATAATTTCCTCGCAAATGAAGTGAAAATTAGAGTGTAACCCTAGACTTTTAATTTTTTACTCCTTATGACCTCAGGAATTTTTGGTTGAAATCTTTCGGGTTACTCAGATTCACCGTGTATAATAATAATAAAAATAAAATTGACGCCGTCAAAGTCAGTCGTGTTTTTGCTACTTTCCTATACATTTTTGATAAATTATGTGTTTACGGGCGTTTTTATATCTATTTACGCATTAATATTTGCGAAAAAGTTGTTCGCGATGTCGAGAACAGCTGAGCAAGTTCGAAAATAACTGTAAATATGGATATAGGACGTAAATACCATGCCGGACACTAAACGTCAAACTAGTCAACGGAAATAATATAATGATAACACGAAGTAAATCGCGACTGCAGCAAGCGTCCCCACCAAACGCACGCCCACCATCTACGCCCGCCTCGTCCGTCTCCTCGCCATCCTCATCGGGCGACAAATTTGCTACAGCGCCCGAGACCAGCGAGTCGAGCGATGAGTGCGGGCCGCCGCCGCCGCCGCCACGACCACCAGCGCGACGGGGACGGCCACCGCTGCCGGCACGCTTGGGGCCTGCGGGACATTCTGCCCCGCCCAGGGCCCCCGCTGCCGGTGGTATAGTGCGTCGCATGAAATGGACTCCTTCCATGAACGAGAACGTCATGCGCGCCTATTATGGGGCTACAGAGGGGGGAACTAATCTGTGCGCGTATCGTGACCGGATGCTTCCTCTGTTTCAGGCCCTTGAACCAGCTATTGACACGACTGCGCAACGCCTATCGGATCAGGTGCGCGTCATTCAGCGGCTAAAGCGGTTGAATGACGCGACACTTGATCGGCTTCGCCTGGAGGCTCTCTCTGTTCGCGCGGCCAACATCTCGGTGCGGGATCCGCCCGCCACGTCGCCGGATCCGATGCCCGGACCCGACCTGGCATCGGGGGCGCCGCGGGTTGATCTCAGTGCCGATGAGGAGATCGCGAATCAGAGTGTGAGTAGTACAGCCAATGAGCAACTGAGGAGGACTTTGGAAGAGGCAATTACGCAGTATCGCTCCACAAACACCCCTAGGCCGCGATTACCACGCTTGCCTATGAATAGACGCAATCTAGCGTTGATGGGAGCCCTGAATGATTTGCTAGATCCACTCCTGCGGACTAGTAAAGACTTAGATGATACGCACTCGATCATGTACTGCGGAGCCATCGCGGCGTGCCGTGTTGCTCGAGTCAAGTTTCCGGACGCTGAACGTGCACCTAGGACCACCGGAGGTGTCCCCGCATGGCAAGTGCGGATCGAGCGTCGTATCAACTCATTTAGGACTCTCATTTCAAAGCTGATCTGCTTCAGGGGGGGCAATAACCGCCCCCGAGTAATGCGCTTTGTGTACCAGGCGTTCGCGGGGACGAATATCGAGCCCCGCGACTACATGGCCAATGTCATAGAGCGCATCGACTTTCTGAAGCAGAAAGTTTATGCATGGGCAAGCCGTATTCGCCGCTACAGAGAGCGTGTGGACCGATTCAAGCAGAATCGTCTTTTCCAAAGTGACCAAAGAAAGGTATACCGAAGGTGGGAGGAAACCTACCCCCGTGTGTCCAACGTGCGACTGCCGGATGCTACTGCCATGACTGATTTCTGGCGTAGCATCTGGTCAGCGCCCGTTGAACACACGGAGGGCGAGTGGATGAGCGTTGTCGGACGTGAGTGCGAGTCCATCGAACCTATGGGGGCTATCACCATCAGCCCCGATGACGTAAGTTGTGCAATCCGTACGGCCCAGAACTGGAAAAGTCCCGGCCCGGATGGATTGCACAACTTCTGGCTAAAATGGTTTCGGTGCTCGCACTCGCGGCTCGCAACGCAATTTCAACAAGCCCTCGAACTTGGCTCCCTCCCGCCTTCCTTAACAACCGGTGTAACCTTCCTGCTCTATAAGTCCGGTAGTACCACGGAAGCGAAGAACTACCGACCCATCACGTGCTTGCCTACACTTTACAAGCTCCTTACATCCATTTTGAGAGCAAAAATAAACGCGCACATGGTCGCAAACAACATTTTGGCCTCAGCTCAAAATGGATGTAGGGTTGGGTCCCGTGGTACTAAAGAGCTCCTCCTCATAGACATGACCATTTGCCAACGAGTCAGGCGGAACAGGGGGGCCCTCTCGGCCGCTTGGATTGACTACAAGAAGGCCTATGATTCGGTGCCTCATTCATGGCTGGAGAGGGTCTTAGAGCTGTATAAAATTGACACAGCTTTAAGATCCTTCCTTGGCGCGTGTATGAGGCAGTGGACCACAGTCCTTCGTCAACCAGGAGGTGGGGATGACCCCCCTGGCCCACAGGACTTTATAAGGATCGAGCGAGGAATATTTCAGGGTGACAGTCTGAGTCCCCTGTGGTTCTGCCTAGCTCTAAATCCGCTCAGCACTCTGCTGAAGGATTCGGGGCTAGGTTGCCGGCTTCGGAGAGAGGGTGAAGTCATAGCTCACCTTCTGTACATGGACGATCTCAAATTATTTGCACCAAATAACCGAGACTTGTTGCAGCTACTGAAGACCACTGAAGTCTTCAGTAGTTCCATCAAGATGGAGTTTGGTGTTGATAAATGTGCGGTTATGCATGTACAGCGGGGGAAAGTAGTAAATTCAGCAAATTTACAGCTTTCTGAGACAATGACGTTCAGATCTATCTCTGAATCAGAAACCTACAAATACCTTGGTATGTCACAGTCTTTGGGTGTTGAGGATGTGGGTATTAAACAGGCGTTGAAGGAGCGCTTCTTTAGTCGGCTGACAAAAGTACTTAATAGTCTTTTGTCAGGTGGCAACAAGGTGCGCGCCTTCAATGCCTGGGTGATGCCCCTACTCACATACTCCTTTGGCATACTAAGGTGGACTCAGACCGAGCTGGATGCCCTGGATCGGAGAGTCCGTCTATTGCTCACCACACACCGTATGCTTCACCCACGCTCGTCTGTTATGAGATTGTACATCCCACGGAAATGTGGAGGTCGCGGCTTTTTAAACGCCAAAAATCTCCACAATCGTGAGGTGTACAATCTCAGGAATTATTTCCTTAACAACGAGTGTGGGATGCATCGTGATGTGGTGGCAGTAGATAAGGGTCTCACGCCGCTCTCCTTGGCAAACGAGAACTGGCGCAAACCTGTGGTGCTAAGCACCGAGGATCGCAAGGCGGTATGGAAGAGCAAGGAGCTACACGGGCGGTTCTACAGGGCCCTCACGGGACCCGACGTGGACCTGCTCGCGTCGGTGAACTGGTTACGATTCGGGGACCTCTTCGGAGAAACCGAAGGTTTTGCCTGTGCAATTGCGGACGAAGTTATCATGACGAATAACTACCGGAAATATATCCTGAAGGACGGTACGGTCGACATTTGTCGGGCATGCCGCCGTCCTGGAGAGTCACTCAGGCATATCATTTCCGGTTGTTCTCATCTTGCTAACGGCGAGTACTTGCACAGACATAACCTCGTAGCCAGGATTATACACCAGCAGCTTGCTCTCCTATACGGTCTTGTGGACCACGAAGTGCCGTACTACAAGTACACACCTGCGCCAGTTCTCGAAAATGGTCGTGCCACGCTCTATTGGGATCGATCTATTATCACGGACAGGACTATTGTAGCCAATAAGCCTGATATCGTGGTAATAGATCGACCGCAACGCCGGGCCATGCTCATCGACATCACCGTCCCATGTGACGAGAACCTCGTGAAGGCCGAGAAGGACAAGTCCAGCAAGTACCTAGACTTGGCTCACGAGGTAACCGCCATGTGGGAGGTCGATTCGGCGATCATTGTGCCGATAGTTGTCTCTGCGAACGGTCTCATAGCGAAGAGTCTCGACCAACATCTTGAGAGACTTTCGCTACGGGGTTGTGGTTGGATTAGGGGTCAGATTCAGAAGGCGGTAATCTTGGACACGGCGCGCATAGTCCGAAGGTTCCTCACTCTGCGGCCCTAACCACCGGCAGCCTGGGCCCTGCTCCGTTGCCGGCGGCACCCTAGTTTAGGTTTTTTATAATGCTTTTATTGTTTTTATATGTTTTAGATGTATTTTTATATTTTACTTTTATAAAAATATTGTAAAAAGCCTAAACTAAGAAGAAAAATAAATAAAGAGCATAATAATAAAAAAACCAGTCCATCTTGAATTTTAAAACAGATATAATTTATACACCCCGAATAATTAACCGAAAATAACTACCATGACTATTTTTCAGTAAAAAGTATATAACCGCCATCTTGGATTATAAAACAGAAATAATTTTCGAGATTACATCCCCTAATTATAAATAAACGACAGCAAATCTTATATTTACTCAATTTGTTCCGCCGCCACCTCTCCTGTTCCATTTCAAATGAGAAAGATAGAACCGCCTGCCTGCGTGGAAAAGAGACAGGAAAAGGGTAGACCTATGATAGGGTAAGCGGTAAATATTAAAGCTATCTTTACCCCATTCGACTCGGAAACCACATTGAAAAGGGTTAAGCCTATTCAAAATGATTTCCATATCGATAGGGTAACCCAATGATAGGGTAACCCTATCATTAGGGTAAGACTTTAATAGGGTTACCCTATCGAAACGATTAATCAAATGAAGGGGTTTTCCGGTCCCTGTTACAGACATTTTTTTGTGCTCAGATCAGGATCTGTTTTAAAATAACTAAATGGTATTTATTTTTGTTCCCAGGTAAATTTCAGTCCATAATTGGTGATGGAAACACGGAAATCGGCGGTGCAAGTATTTATAGTGCCCATAGTAATAATACTAGTTGAATATTCTATAAGTACATACCAATACCTACGTTGTGAACATTGAGCCCGAGCGACTCGCGGGTGACGTCTGTGGCCACCAGGGAGCCATCCGTAATTGAATTACTCAAA
The DNA here is from genome assembly GCA_947086415.1 of Pammene aurita. Lineage (NCBI taxonomy): Eukaryota > Metazoa > Arthropoda > Insecta > Lepidoptera > Tortricidae > Pammene > Pammene aurita. The sequence goes on along the minus strand of OX352308.1, from coordinate 24,184,464 downwards.
TTCTATCATGGTAATGTTGCTCTATCTATTAATTGGTGTGTGGATGTGGTGTGTACCTATTAAAGAAGTCTCTATAGGTCACTCACTAGATTATAGTTGTTTTCAACCCACTTCAAGATTTTTTTGCAATTTTTTTAGCTATGTTCACCGATTATTTGAAAACGGCTGAACCGATTAAAAACAATCTTTGTCTTGGTTTGAAAGAGTATACTTCACAGTTGGTCGCATTGTCATCAGGTCAGGATCTGATGATGGGATCCTGGAGAAATCGAGGGAACTCTTAAAATATAGTGATTTGAGTATTTTTTACAGTAGCTCGGGCATTTGCTTTTAGGTGGAGGCTAAGTGAAGTCGGTTCGTTTAAAATTATTAATTATTTAGATCGTTTCAGGGTTCCAAAGCTGTAGATTCAGTTGTCAAGCTATAAATTAAATACCCACGCATATAAAAATCAATTTCAATTTATAAAGTTATAACTGAGTCAATCAACTTTTTATTGTCTAGCGTTGCTATTGTTAATTTGTTACGTCCCTTGACAACCAAACATTTTCTATTAAACAGTATGAAGATGTCTTTCGGGCAACGGGCAGAGTAAATAACATTAAGAAGTTGAATCTCCCAACTAAGCAGTGACAGTTCGCGTCGACGTATTTAGCAAACTAGATTTAATTTGTGTTAATAAAAATAAAATAAAAATAAAATAAAATTCATTTATTTCAGACCCATATCCATACATTAAAATAAAATTATTAATACTACATTTGAATTAAAATTAAACATAAAATTTGAATTAACATTAAACATAAAATAATAAATATATTAGAAGGCATTGGCTATTGTCAGACCAAGCATGTAGCACGTAGCTACTTAGCTCTGCCAATAGCCACTAATGTTGGAGGGAATAAAAAAAAGGAAAAAGGCTACATTAAATTCACATAACGTACTTAACATTTGTACATCGTAAAAATGTTATGTGAATTTAGTGGAAATCATCGTATTGTTAAAATTCATGTAAAATTGTGGAATAGTAATTTTGTGTCGGATAAAATCAAATTACAGTCAACATCGCTTGTATTCTACAGTCTAATTACCAACCTATAACATATGCAACATAACATTATAAAATATCGATTACGTTCACTTACAAACACATTGGGTACGTACGTTATATAATAATATTATTGTGTAACTTGAAACGTACGTAAATATCCCACATAAATAGAAAACTTTGTAAAATTTCCTATTTCCCAACTTATGCAAGCTCGTATTTCTTTTTCTTTCCAGAAGAAACTTAGATTGGCTTCCCGTTTTTAATTTTTCTTCCGCGACATCTAAATCCTGGCTTCCATTTTTAAAATAGAAAGGCAATTTCTCACACATGGCGCGCATAGGACGGAATAAAGTTGAGTTATTTTCTCGCAAGCGGCAGTACAGTGATTCTTTTGCCTTAAAAAAACTGCGCGGTATCGTTCGAAAACGTGTGCAACTGTGCAATTGTGCATCTGTGGAATATTTTAGTCCCGTTTGCCGCGTTTGCAGATTTATTTCGGTCGTTGAATAAATTAGAATGCATTTGGGAAACCGACATCATAAATTCTAAAGTGTTATCGTAGCTTTTCTCGGCATTTAATATTTTAAAGTGCTTCGATAAACAAAGCATATTTTACGCGAGAGTGACAGCTGTCAAACGGTAATTTGGCGGGAAAGATCCGTTAAAAATTATTGAATTATTATTGAACGCTCGCGTTCAGGGTATTGGTGTCGAGGACAAACATCGTTATGGATAATTAGGTATTGCTTTAGTTGCAATACTCAGTACAATGTCCGTTTAAAATTGATTTTTGTGGTGTATTTTGTAATTTAACCTAGATATTGACTGAACCAATGCATTACCCGACTACGGAAGCCGAAGCTAAAGGGAAGGGTTACGATTTTAGCAGTCTATGTACATATGTATGATTGTATTTACGTATGTTCTTCTATAGTGTCTAAACTATTCGTACGATTTGGATGAATGAGGTGTCACTCGATTTGTTATTATGGCCCGGGTAACATACGCTAGTTCCTTATTTCGTAGTCGAGATACAGTTTTTTAAACTTTTTGCTTGTTTTTAACATTCAGGAGATGACATCCGCAAGAAAATATTTTCGTCATGAGTGACCGGCACATACATTCGCTCTTGAACCCATTGATTTATAATGTATTCAACTAGGTGTGACATCTAGAACAAATTTTGTGCGCCATGTTTGACGGTTGACAGATATGACAGAATCAAAGAGTAGTATAGACTTTTAGTGATTTTCACTACAACTTTTGAGACAAAGAATTTCTTAGGGATGTCATCTCCTGTTACTTAATGCTTGAACCACTGCCATGATGCCAAGCAACTGACAGCTGTCAACCGCCAAACATGGCGCACAAGATTTGTTCTATACAGGGTGTCTCATTCAAATCGGTCAGTATGGGAAAGTCTGAAACTATAAGACATACGAAGATCTGTTCTGAGGAACCATGTCATCGATTTTAATAAGAAGAAAAACTGCATTCATACATTTTAAAAAACATCTGTACTCCGTTCGGGAATCGAACCCAGTTGTTTTGAAAAAAAAAAACCTACACTATTTCTATTTAGATATCGATTGTGTAGGTCTTAAGCAGTAAATGTCTGTATGAAACATGATGTCTAAAATGAATAAAATGCATTGTTTCCACATACTTTAATTTATTTTTGTAGGTGCTCGAAGTGACCACCGCCTTTTTCAATACAATATTCAATACGTTTAGGTAACGATCTTACAATTGCATTTTGTATCTTCATATAATAAATGCATTTTATTCATTTTAGACATCATGTTTCATACAGACATTTACTGCTTAAGACCTACACAATCGATATCTAAATAGAAATAGTGTAGGTTTTTTTTTTCATAACAACCGGGTTCGATTCCCGAACGGAGTACAGATGTTTTTTAAAATGTATGAATGCAGTTTTTCTTGTTATTAAAATCGATGACATGGTTCCTCAGAACAGATCTTCGTATGTCTTATAGTTTCAGACTTTCCCATACTGACCGATTTGAATAAGACACCCAGTATAGCCGATCTAGTAGAATACATAATAAATCAATGGTTTTAATTTACTATAAGTATTGTGCCCTGAAAAACTATACCCTGAGTAACCATTTTGCTACAAAAGGAGGCAAATAAGTGAAACAAAATACTTAGGCCTGTTTTGTGCCTGTTCAAGATTAAAGATATTTATTCATGACGGACACAATATTACATACAAATTAACAGACAGACAACACGAAGACGTATTGGTGTAGTACCACGAAATGGACCCTGCTCAGCAAAATGCTAGCTAGTATGTAAGCTAGCGCTGGTCTTCCGTAGGGGCCAGGGCAGGGTAGGGTGTTCCAGTTACTGCAATGTGTTATAATGGCGGAGCGTCCATTGAACTCGTTACCTATCGGCTTCCTTTGTCATATAGTTGATAACTTTCGCAGAAATGGAAATCTAAATTTGCTCTGACTTGCTTACAAATTTTTTGACACGCCGCCACCGTTTTTTTACAAACATTTTCAAGAACATTTCTTTTGGCTATTATAATTACCTACAGTGAATGAATGAATGGCAGTGTGTTGACGATGAGGGACCTTGTTCCTTTAGCCGTCAACACAGTGAATCCTCCTTTTTGTAAAGGGTCGGCAACGCGCATGTGACTCCTTTGGAGTTGTAGGCGTCCATAGGTTACGGTAGTTGCTTACCATCAGGCGGACCGTATGCTTGTTTGCCACCGTCGCGGTACAAAATTTTTTTAAAAAGATCTAAACCATCGCACCTCCCGGACGTACCGTCCATTTTAATTTTCACCAGTACAAAAAAAAAAGAAATATGATCCCATCCCATACGCTCCGCCATAAGGCTCACATAACTTACTCTCTCCCATTTTGCTTAAAGAGAAATGGGCAGGAACTTTGCGTAATATTTTCGGACCGAGCCTGATGTGCTGCTATTCCCAATTCCTAACCAACATAACCAGTATAAGTGTAACCTGCATTCTTATAAAAATGTGTCAGTGGCGGTCCAACTTAACTGGCTTATAGTTTGGTAAGCGGTACGAATAGAGCCGTGAATAATGCGGCGAGGAACGAACGACGCTCTAAAGACCATGCAGTTGTACGCCGACTGTCATACAACATAAATACAAAGTATCGAACTTTGTGCGAACAAAACTTTACAAATACTTAGGGCCTGAAGCGTCACTGAAGGAAATCGAATGCGTCGCTTGCCAATTGGAGATAATAGATTTATTTTCGTTTCTTCTCATAGTGTTGTGTTCCTGCTGGTAAGTAAGGTTGCCAAAGAGCTCAAATAGGACCCAGTGTGTTGACGATGAGGGACCCTCTTGTTCGTTTAATCGTCAACACAGTGAATCCTCCTTTTTGTAAAGGGTCGGCAACGCGCATATGACACCTCTGGAGTTACAAGCGTCTATAGGCTACGGTAGCTGCTTACCATCAGGCGGGCCGTATGCTTGTTTGTCACCGTCGTGGTATATAAAACAAACGAATTTTTAACCGGGTTCGGTATAAATATCGCTAATAGCACTATGGGTGTGGTTATGATTTATCAAGCGCAATGCAAAGGAATTAGTAGCACCAGTCCACTTGATCTTACAGGAGCGTTTAAATAGCCAAATCGGAGGAGGGGCCGTCAAAAGTAGGCAACTTATGATCATATGGATGTTGATGTCGCCTGACCATTTGGTCAAGTCAATGACCTTTACCCGGGCCCATTTGTATGGCGGCCGGCGACCAACCGCCAACCTTAAGCTTCTCTCGACTCGCTTGTCTATTGTCCACGGGTTGCAGTACAAGCTTGCAATATTACCGACTATGCACAATACGGACGATTATCCGTAAACTGGCAACATTACCTTCTGGAGCTTTACCAGTCTGCTTTATTAAGAAAAGGGTATTACTATAAATGTAAATAACAGAGAAACCTTTGGTTGTTTTTCGTGACATTATGTGGAAACTGGATCTAATCTCTAATGCCAATGCATGTGATTACGTTTCCGAGCGGAGGTCAGGCTCAATTAAGTCCTTTTTTTATACCACGACGGTGGCAAACAAGCATACGGCCCGCCTGATGGTAAGCAGCTACCGTAACCTATGGACGCCTGCAACTCCAAAGGAGCCACATGCGCGTTGCCGACTCTTTGCAAACAGGAGGATTCACTGTGTTGACGGCTAAAGGAACTAGAGGGTCCCTCATCGTCAACACACTGGGTCCTCTTTGAGCTCTTTGGCAACCTTACTCACCAGTACACAACACTATGAGTAGGATCTAGTGCTATTTGGCTGTGGTTTTCTGTAAGGTACTTCCCCAGTCGGGCTCTGCTCCAGATTTGAGCGAGATGACATTCGCTGAACGGGCCCTACCACACTACCATTCGCAGTGCCCATACCTCTCTTTTTGGCGTAGTTTAAGGACATATCCCGAGTCCGGGTCGAGTCCTTGCATAGATAAATAAGTAAGTAATAGATTCCTAACTCCATACATAGCAAAACTAAGTATGGGAGGTATGTTTAAACTTATTCTTACAAACTTTTGAGCAAACTTAAATCGTTTTACGTATTAAGCTGTAATATTTTTAAAACTTAATATATATACGTGTTTAGCCATGTATGGAATGAACACTCTATGCTTACTTAATTCTCTTTGGCCTTAGAAAAAAGTCGGGGCAAAAGCTAGGAAGGTAGTAATCGCAAAGACAGTGGCCGTCACTTGCTTATCGAATACCTCCGTCGCCTGACCGTCTGGACCGCCTGGTCATGTTAGTGACCTTTACCCGTGACCATTTGTATGGCGGCCGGCGTCCGATCGCCCTTAAGCCGCTCTCGACTCGCTCTTACCTATTGTCCGCGAGCACTAGAAACTTGCAATATTGCCGACTATGCACAACATCGTTGGCCACAGCATCTTTTCAGATGATTCTTGCCCGCGTATTCCCTTATTAGGCTGTAGTCTTTTATGGCAAAGTTTCTTACAGAAGGTATAATGTTGCCACTTTTTACTACAATTTTTTAACGAACATAAAAAATGTTGTTTTTTTACACGAATGCCTCAAAAATAGAGTGTATTGTTTTCAGGGTTAAATAATAATTTTTGTGGGTATTGGGGAAGGATGATATAGACATGGATTGACAATATCCATACAAAATCGCGTTCTCTTATTTCAGGTTATTTAAAGCACTAGCGTCATCTATCGGTCAACACAAACACTAAATTCTAATTTCTAATATTTTGTTCGGTGCTTAACGCTGACAGAATAACTCGACTCCAGGCTCGACAGATGGCGCTGTGGCACTTAGTACCGAAAATAGACGTAAACCTGAAGGTTCGAGGAACGCGATTTTGTATAGGCATTGTCAATCAATGTTTTAATCATCCTTGGTATTGGGTATGCAAGTTTCTTTGATTCACCAGAATAACTAAAGTGATAAATCTATTTAGGTATTATGAGGTATCTTTAGAAGTTACATAGTAACAAAAATGACATGTGATAATCCAAAAGAGCTCTTATGGCGGCTGGCGCTTTACTACAGTAAGCGCCTGCCGCCATAAAGGCCCTTTTAACATGGATTATCACATTTATTACGTACGATGAAGTAAAAGTAGGTACCTACGTCGTGCGGCGTCTTTGATAGTGCTACGGCGTAGATGTTCTACGCCTTTGCTACGACTGGCATTTCTTGAAGTTTGGTGATACATACGCACCAGTTGCGAAGCGTCCATAAAACTCAATTCTCATTGGCATGCCTGAAGAAAAGAAAAAAAACGAAAATTTTACTACAGGTAACCTGTAGTAAAATTCACGAGGTAAGGGAAAGTTCCGACTTGCTTACGAATCGGGTCCATCCGATATAGAAGACACAAACAGTGATACTATATGTATATATTTAAAAGTAAACTTAAACTGCTGCTCACCGAAAAGGCACACTACAGCATCGACGAATTCACAAATACGGGGAAATCGTTGACCCAGACACTGTAATAATTACTAAATCATTTTAACAATATAATATTATTATAATGTAATAGCATATTGTTGTTGTAAATTGACATGTAAAATGTGTTTTTACCAATAAAGATCTATATTCTGTACGTAGCTAGAAATTAACGGTTTTGTACAAGATTTTTTATATACCACGACCTTGGCAAATAAGCATACACTCCGCCTGATATTAAGCAGCTACTGAAGCTTATTGCTTAGCCGTAAATAATATGCTTTATTGAATAAAATGCTTTATTGTGCACCAAAAGTAAACACGTACAATACCTAGATAATATAAGGTAGTATCTAACCTTGCGATATTATTTTTTTCGATAGCCGGTACGGAACCCTCCATTATGCGTTGACCGACACGCACTTGGCCGGTTTTTAAATATTTTTTTCACTTACCTTTCGAGGCCGTAAGTGAACCGAGCTCTGGTAGTGATCCTTATTCCTTCATACTCTGATAATTCGTGTATGATTGAATTGATTGAGTCTCCATCAGTTTCATTATCCGTAGGTTCTACAGGGTCAGGAGTGTATGGCCTAGCAATTTCTAAATTAGAACGGCGATGGCGAACGAAACAGTGTACAAATTGGATAGATTCATCAATCCAGCCATGAGGAACAACACGTTTTGGAATAGGAGTATTAGAACGACAACAACACAATAGTTTTAAAAACTCCATAATCGAAAACTTTTTATGGACTGCAAAATACTCTGCCAAATTAACACACGGCAAAAATGATATACAAATATCCCGGTTCAGGGCTACAAGCATACTTCGGATCAACGGTTATTTACACTACGAAGCTTACGCTTAAACATTTTTGAAGACGGCGTCGGCACTAAGACTCCACAGGCCGAGGGTCTTAAAATGGAACGAAGTTGTATTCGGTGAGGCAATGGAAATACCCCAACCCGCGATATTATTTCTCCTAATGAATTATTCATGGCTCTTTTCCTTTTTGTGTAAAGTAATTCGAAAAGTTAATTTTATCATTAATTTTCAGCGCCCAGTTCAAGTTGCCAATATATTAAAAAAAATTGATCTTCGGGTCGTGCATTTTATTTCCGTCGTCCGCTGTGTCTCCTTCTTTGTCTTCCCTGACTACGAGAATTAACCGATTGAACAGTATTGAGCGGTATTCTAAGTTTAAAATTATACGTATTTTTTATTAAAATTATCTTTTTTTTATCAAAATCAAACATAAAAATTGTAATCTGACAATATGATAAGTGATAACCAATGTCCCTAAAAGTTTTAAAAGTGCGATCCCCTTATAACTCGGAAAGTTGTAAGGATATGATATTCAAAAATGGCTCGAAAGACTCATGTTTACGAGAGCTGTAAGATGCAAAAAGAATTTTTCGAGAAAATCAAAAAAGAAAAAAGTTATGGCCGGAATAGTGAAAAAAGAAATCAATTTTTTCCAAATTCTTGATTTTGGCGTTCGATATTTTGGAAACGAAGAATGATATCAAAAATTTGAGAATAACTCCTCTGGACAATTTAGTCAGCTACAATTTAAGCCTAAAAAAAGGCGATCGGGTTAAGGGTTTGCCCTGTAGCCTAACCTTTTTGAAAACAGTCAGAACGACATTTTTCACATTAATTTTTTTTAACTGACTTCAAGATTTCAAAAGAGGAGGTTCTCAATTGGGCGTGTATGTTTTTTTATTTTGTTTTTTTTTTTGTTTTTTTTTTTTTTATGTTTGTTACTACATAACTCCGTCATGGGGAATCGAGGGAACTCCTCAAATGTTAATGACATACATTTTTATCAACAAATCAATCATTTTCATTCAAAATAGTGACATTTGATTAAGCGGAACTGCTGGTGATGATCAGAAGGGAACTCTTCAACGACGCATAGTTCGCGTTTGGCGATTACTCCTCTTATCGAACACACATCGGTGTTTGTTAAGCAAGTAAGATTGTCAGGACAAATTTTCGTCAAGCTCAAGTTCTGATGATGGGATACATGCGAAATCGAGGGATCTCCTCAAATCTTAAAGGCATACACATAGTGATTTTTGTATTTTTATCAACAAATCAAGCATTTTCATTCAAAAGAGTGACATTTGATGTAGTGGAACTGCTGATGGTGATCAGAGCGGAACTTTTCAATGACGCATAGTTCACGTTTGGCGATTTGTCCTCTTCGCTATGTTTGTTAAGCAAGTTAGATTCTCAGATCAAATTTTCGTCAAGCTAAGTTCTGATGATGGGATCCAGGAGGAATCGAGGAAACTTCTCAAATCAAGTGATTTTTGTATTTAAATCAACAAATCAAGCATTTTCATTGAAAACATATTGATGAAGTGGATCTGCGGCTGATGCCATAAACATGTGAAATGTAAAATGAGAAAGTAATTCTTCAACGACGCATAGTTCACGTTTGACGATTTGTCCTCTTCGCTGTGTTTGTTAAGCAAGTTATTTCATCGTATAGAGTGCACCATCTACAATAATCCTTCACCGGCTTCCCCCATTGAAGAACTCGATTTTTTTTTTGCTTAAAAATTATTTAGCTAGGCTACCATTTCTCGAGTTGACTACGGATTTGTAATGTAATAATTTTCTTGTACTTTGAACATTATTATATCCTGCTTATTAATGTAAAAATGAAATGTGTATACTTAGGCTACACGGCGACAATTATTCAAACTTCGATATGCGTGTGGAAAATTTTCGATTTGTTTGCTCACAGCAGAGTTGGGCACACTTGATTAAAATCGGTGATCGATTACTAATCATCGCTGATTGAATAATCGCTGATTAAATCATAACACAAAACAATCACGTAATTTCGCCAAGAGTAAATCATTAACGACGGACGCTGATTGAAACTAAATTAACGCTAATCAACTAACTTGTTCAATGTGATTGACGAATGTATGATTAGAGTGTTCTTAAGCTGATTTATATTATTACTTGAATAAGGCGTTTGTTCTGAATTTCACATATTGAACCAGATACATATGTAGAAATTTTCATTATCCTAAATGAAAATGAAAATGAGAATGAGAATGAGAATGAGAATGAGATTGAGAATGAGAATGAGAATGATAATGAGAATGAGATTGAGAATGAGAATGAGAATGTGAATGAGAATGAGAATGAGAATGAAAAGCGCATGTGGAAACCGCAGCTGTGTGATAGCTGCCTTAAGGCTCCTTATTCCCTAAAAGGTCGAAAAACTGTATTAATGGAAAAAGCCGCATAAAATGCTATTTATAAGATAGTTTGAAGTATTAGTAATACGAAAAAATACTTTAGAACCATATTTATTATTATTAAGTATCCAAAAATAAGATTCTTACAAAAAGTGTCCTGTGAAGTGTGATTTATAGGTCATTTTTAAAAATTCATACTATTTTTAAATTGACCACTATAGTAATGATATTTTTTTATCGTGATAGAAATATAGTCTAACTTTGTCATGGTAATATTTTTAGGGCTAAATATTTATAGGGTTTTCGTGGAAAAAATTAAATGTAACCGTGTTTTTATCAAAAAACTGGCATATAATCAGAAGGTATTTTGTCTATTATCCAAGATGAATCATCGATTTTTATTTCGATGGCCGTCTCAGACATGATATACTCAATTGAATTTTATTCAAATTGAATAAGAATTGTTACCCTTTTTTGCGTAGTTTGGAAATAAACGTTACATCTAACTGGAAAATCCGGAAAGGTCTTCAAAGACAACCAAGTGTTTTCATATTTTTATTTTAAAAATGTAATTTTTGCTCCGATGGCCGTCTAGATAAAGAAATGAACTATTATATGCATCAATAGTTGATTAAAAAAAACTAAGATTTTTCGCCATAGCCTTCGAAGAAAATGAAGCATTTCGTGCAATTCGTGCGTTTTGGGAATAAGGCCTCTTAACTGTACCCGAAAACCGCAATAAAACCGAACAGGCCGTTTCAAAGTTAAATGGGAGCATTCATTTGTACACTCATACCAAAAACTAACAAAAAAATTGTCGATATTTTGGTAAAGGTAACATTTGCCATTGGCATTTACGCTTTTATTGCTCAATATTGAATCTGCACTATACAACTTAAGACGTAAGCGCCAACCGCCAAATGATACCTTTAGAAATATTGTCACAAATAGCCATTTATCCTAAATGTATATTATACTCACCTAGGTACCGCCTCTGTTTCGTCAGGGAAAAAAGTGAAGGAGCTAGTAGCTACGCAAAATCTAATCATATAATCAACTAAATCGTTAGTTTAACTAAGCACTACTAATGTAATCACTTCAGCTAATCATGAGTGAAACTAAAAATCGATATGATTTACTCATGTCGGTGGTCAATCAGATTAGAAAGCTCATGATTGAATTCGTATTCATGTTCATATGATTATGAGTAACGTTCTCATTTTTAACTTTAGTTTCAATGACGTTAATTTTTGCCCAACTCTCGTTCACAGGCGTTATGTCGAGGATACTTGTGTTAATCTAAGAATAAAATAATTATCATTCAACGTCGTAGTTTTATTTTATAACATTTCCCTTATCCCGACTTTCTCGTCGCTCAGCGACAATATTTTTTCGACTTCCGTAGATTCATTTCCAATGTGCTCGATAGTCGTGTGAGGCACGAAATCTGTGAATTTTTTTTTTCAATTAAAAGCGGGTTTCCTAGCGAGTTGTCTTTAGCTTGTATCAAAATCGGTTCAGTTGTTTCGGGGGTTTTCCAAAAAGAAATAATTTATTATAAAACAATAATTAGAGAATGTCTCTTGGCATTAAGTTCGCCTTTTGTATAATAGTTTTTTGTGCAATAAAGATTGAATATACAGCATAAATAAATGACCTTGACAAGACAAACGTCGCTTTTGACGAGCCCAATCCCCATTCGATATAAATTATATGCCTTGAATAGTTCTCATTTTACATACGACCCGTCGACATTTATAATTATAACATAAACAGGCCCTGTAGCCAAGATGTCAATCGTTTGCAGAAACGCTACACGCTCTCGCTCACTCTTCCATATTAGTGCGATAGAGAGACGGATAGCGTTTCGTTTCGTTTTCTGCAAGCGATTGTCATCTTAGCTAAGCCCCCAGGTCCACTATGAATGTCCCTCCTTTGTCAATTGGCTAATTAGAGACAAAAACACTTGACCTAGCTTCAAGATTCATAGCAAAAAGCGCAAATTGATGGAAACACCAGTCGCTTAGCAAAAAGCAATGTCCAACGGTCATCAGTTAACCTGGTAAACAGGGTAGGCGTGGCAACAAGCCCCTGCACATGGATTACCTCCCTTACACTCTGCATTTGCTCTGCTGCCTTGCTCAAAAATATCTGAGGAACGCCTCTATTGTCAAGGCGATAAAGTGCATGTTTTGACATTTTTGAGTACCCTGGCCGCTCCGATATATTTGATGGCGACTGTACGAGTACATGCGGTCAGTATACAAATGTAAAAAGCTGTGTCCAACGGTCATAAGTTAACCAGGTAAACAGCAGTGAGCCCCTGCACATAGCCTGCCCTTGCACTCTGCATTCTGAAACATATAGGTACTTGCGGTCTCTACACAATTTTATAAGTACAACTACAAGTAGCTTCCGCCCGCGAATCGTGAGTCGTGAATTGCCAAATCCCTCTCGCCCCGCCCCTCTCGTTTTGTACTCTCCTACTTTAAATCCACATTTCACCTCCTTATGGAATGTATTCCGAGATGAGTGATCCTATATCCATTTGCAGATTCTAATCTGTGTGCCAAATGTCATGTAAATACATTTAGACGTGTTTTCCGTAATGAAGGAAAACCATCCAAACAAACTCTTCTGCGTGTATTATATTAGCAGAAAGAACTAAGTTTCATGGCTTCAATAACCAATATTAAAGATAAAAAAAAATTGGTTGTTTGTAAAGTAGGTTTACGATCGAGATGTTTACGTGATAACGTCTAACCGCTCGTGAGGATTCCGCGTGACAAGTTTCACGGAATGACTGGCAGCGCTCGAGATGAGACGGGAGATCGGTCCGTCTCTCTCTCGTTATACCTGCGATCGCGCTCGTGAGGTTTTGGTGTGACACAAGTTTCTGAACATGTCACCCGACTAAAACGATTTTAAAGACGTTATCACGTCAAAAAAGATAAAAGATATTTATTCTTCAATTTAGGCATATTACAATGCACTTATGAACGTCAGAGAGAAATAAAAACTACCTCCGGTTCTAACCCTACACCTCTGACCCGAGAAGAATTATTTATGACCGGCAAGAAACTCGGCGGGACTTATTTTTTCAAAACAGTAATACAGTAATATTACATCTTAAAGATACACAATAATGCGTAGTTCTATAAGAAGGCATATCAAAACAGCTTGAGAGACATACAATGTACGTATTGTTTAATTAAAATAAAATAATAATAATAAAATCCAAATCTGATTGCTTCACAAAACGTTTGATATGCTTTCCTATCTGAACTGTGTCCTCTAAATGTTAGATGATTTTGTAGTATTTTCTGGTTTGGGCCATGCATCTTTGTCCGTCATATATAGTCCCGTCTCGTTGGCAATATTTTGAGGGTTAAGTTTCGAAAATTCTAAAGTCACTTATTATTGAAGTTGCAAATACAGTGTGTACATGAGAATCTTTCAGTGCGTTTTGTGTCATATTCAATTGGTGCTTTTTTTGTAATTCAATAATTTGAGGTTAACTTTTTTAGCTTGCCATAACTTGAGTAAAAGAATATTAGAGTTACAAAATATAACTGTTTTGTATTTAGAACAGTTTTATTGTTGTACAAAACCAGTTTGTGTCATTTACGTCGAGTGCAATTTGATCTAGTATGACAACGCTAAAAAACCCCGTATAAAAAATTAGAGTTCATAAAATAAGGATTAACTATATCATCACCTCAAAATATGTCAATTAAATCAATATGTGTCAAATTAAGCAATGAAAATTTTAGTTCCTTGGTAATTTCGTTTTTTTAGGCTGTTATCGTTTTAATAAATTATTAAAGTCATCAGAGTTCACATTCTAATAATCAAAAAGGGATTTTAAAGTAGATATTTCAATTTGTGTCACTTTCATCAATGATATTTCGTCAAAAATTAAACAGAAACAATATTTGCGTTCATAGGAAATCTTCCTAACTATAGCGCGTGACCTTGATGGCACGCCTGTTCGGCTTGCTTCTGTAGTGACCACTAGAAGTAGACCCCCGTCTCGCTTCTTAACAAGCTAAACCATGGGTCAACCAGGCGCTGGCATCTTAGCTGTTACGATGTAGGTACTTGCTCACGGAGGCGCGCGCAGGGTGATAAAGCTGACATACTCGACAAAGGAACTGAGCGGAGGAGCGGGTCGCGGGAAGCCGGCGAGTAGGGCAATGAACACGTGCGTGTCTCGCCAATACGTATCTTTTAAGCGGTTGCCGCTTTGTTTGTGTTTTGACTAGACTGTTGAGTACATTTTCGAAGATTTCAAGCATCGTGAATTATGGGTAGAAAACGCAACGTAAATTTTTGTTTAGTTTTGCTTTATTGGAACGAAGTTCCTTATCGGACGGTTCGCGGATCGGGGGCTAGGCGAAAAAAAGTCACGTGACCGTCACGAAAAAGCGTCACGTCACGAAAACGCGACACAAAGCCATACGATTGAGAAACATGTAAAATGGAATGAAAAATAGAATAAAGTGAATAGTGAAGTGTAGTGAAAAGTGAAAGTGAGAAGTTCCAAAGTGAAAAAAGTGAATAAAGTCAAAAAAGTCGAGAACGTCCTAAAAGTAATAAAAGTCAAAAATGACAAAATTTCAAAAAATTCAAAAATTTCAAAAATTTCAAGTTTCAAAAGTTTCAAAAGTTTCAAAAATTTCATAAAGTTCATAAAATTAAAAAAATAAACAAAAAATTCAAAATGTCAAATTTTTTTTCAAATACAAAAAAAAAATAACTACAAAAATTACGAAAAAGTTAAAAATTAAATAATAACTTCGTTCTAACCGAGTGTTCCACGACACTCACGTATTTTTGTTTTACTTTTGTTTTATTTTCGTTTTTTTTATTTTTGTCTGTATTTTGTCTTTATTTTGCTTTTATTTTGTCATTTTGTATAGATTCTGTTTTTATTCCGTTTTTATTTTGTTTTATTGTATTCTTATTTTACTCTTTTTTTATACCACGACGGTGGCAAACAAGCATACGGCCCGCCAGATGGTAAGCATATGGATGCCTGCAACTCCAGAGGTGTCATGTGTGCGTTGCCGACCCTTTACAAAAAGGAGGAAAAAGTTCAGAGTCCATTATCTCGGCCATTTTTGATTTTAGAGAAAAGTTTTTCAAATAAAACACGCTTATTTTAGCGTATTCTATATGGAAAAATCATAAAAAGTACATATTCTATTGGTAGCTTTAAATCGCAACTTAAGGAATACTATTTATCTCTTCCTTAGGTTTTTAAGTTGACACTGTTGTTTCTTATTGTGTGTATTATATATGTATATATTTACGTATATGTATGTTTATTTTGTATTTATTTAAGTATGTATATTCATATGAATGTGCTGTGTTATCTATTTCGTCTCTTTTGTTTCTATGCACCACCTACTGCTTATTGTTTTTCTCTAGTCTCCACTACCCAAAGGTTGTCTGGAAGAAATCGCTCATTAGCGATAAGACCGCCTGTTGTTACCTCTACCTAAATTTATCTAATTGTAAAATTTGTGCTTGTAACTGTATGAGGTGTGCAATAAAGAGTATTTATTATTATTATTATATTATAATGACGTCCCGTCGATGGTTTTTTTTTCGAAATCCAAATAATATACAAGTTCAAAGTCTATTATCTCGGCCATTTTTTATTTGAGAGAAGTTTCTCAAATAAAACACGCTTATTTTAGCGTATTCAATACGGAAAAATCATAAAAAGTACACGTTATAATGACGACCCGATATACAAGTTCAAAGTCCATTATCTCGGCCAGTTTTGGTTATAAAGAAAAGTCTTTCAAATAAAACACGCTTATTTTAGCATATTCTATACGGAATAATCATAAAAAGTACACGTTATAATGAAGTCCCGTCGATGGTTTTTTTCGAAGTCCAAATTATATACAAGTTCAGAGTCCATTATCTCGGACATTTTTGATTTTAGAGAAAAGTTTATCAAATAAAATACGCTTATTTTAGCGTATTCAATACGGAGAAATCATAAAAAGTACACATTTTAATGACGTCCCTTCGATGATTTTTTTTCGAAGTCAAAATTATATACAAGTTCAAAGTCCATTATCTCGGCCATTTTTGTTTTTAGACCAAAGTTTTTTTGAATAAAACACGCTTATTTTAACGTATTCTATACAAAAAATCATAAACAGTACACGTTATAATGACGTCCCGACTATGGTTTTTTTTTGAAGTCCAAATTATGTACAAGTTCAAAGCCCATTATCTCGGCCATTTTTGATTTTAGAGAAAAGTTTTTCGAATAAAACATGCTTATTTTAGCGTATTCTATATGCAGAAATCATAAAAAGTACATGTTATAATGACGTACCGTCAATGGTTTTTTTCGAAATCCAAATTATATACAAGTTCAAAGTCCATTATCTCGGCCATTTTTGTTTTTAGACTAAAGTTTTTTTGAATAAAACACGCTTATTTTAGCGTATTCTATACAAAAAATCATAAACAGTACATATTAGCTCACCTGAATCTCAATGCTATAATGTATGTGAAGTTGTAATTTGTACAAATGGAAAGCCAAACTTTCAGTTCTAAAACTGCTCTAAAAAAAATCCAAAAGCTTGAGTGGCTGGCGGCGTAAGCTTTACCTCCATTATCTGCTTGAAAGCTCTTGAAAGCACTTTTCCAGATTCGTACAAAACTACAGACCACTTGCTTGAACTGAGCTAAGCTGTTGTTCGGAGGATGCCAAACTTTTTTTGTCCAAGGTGCAATTGGTGGCAGGATGCTTATGTCATGGATAGCTGTATGATTCAATAAACTAGTAGTCCGCCTCGAACTGAGAACTCGCAATTTCCTTGCAAACGAGTTGACCAATATAAAAAGACCCTAATGATGATTGTTTCGAGCCTTCTAGCTCCATAATCCCTTGATCGGTCCTGCTCATAAACGAACTCTCAAATTGTATTAAGGTCTACTACAACCCCAATAAATTTCATAAAGATCAGAAAAACGTTACTAAAGTTATTGCGGAACAACTATTCAAAATCAAAAAGCCGTCGAAATGCACAGACGTCTAGTTAGCCAGCTGACAGTTTCGTTGTGTCGGAAGTTGTCTGTAAGAACTTCACTTCGCTTACGGTCCGCTCGTTCGACTAATGTAAGTTCCCAACTAGCAAAATTGAACTAGATTTAGATGTATATCAGTGGCATAATGAGTGTTACATCTGTGATGGAAACGTGTCTATCACAGGAAATGGCCCCAAGTTTTACAGCTATTTGATGATATATTCTGTGTAATTTGGTTACCGGTTACTACAATTTCGACACATATCCGCGATAATTTGATGGTGTAGAACTCTATTTGGTGGTATATCAGTGATAATTACATCACTTTATCATCAAATGATGACACAATAGCTACCACGATGCTGCTATTACACTATTACTTGTTATATTGTTGTTAAAGATTCTGTTATATCACATAGGTACCAAAGTGTTTTCGAAACTCAACGTGTCTGTGAAAAAGTGAAGTATTAAAAAAACTATAAGGACAATATTGATAAGTTTATAATTAATGTTCCATTTTTTACTTCACAGTGTTTAGTTATTGTGCGTTAGCATATAAAGGTTAATTTACCTTGCGCCTTTAATGTTATTGATAAAGTATATAGCACATTAATAGTGTTTTTTTCATGCCCACGTTGGGAAAGGCTTATTTAATTAAGCAACAATTGTTTAAATTAACTTATTTTTTTCGAGATAGCCATATATATCTAAATAATATTCTAACCACCGATAGATATATCACTGATATACACCGCTTGTCACCGCCATTACAAAGTAATATATAAGTGTTATTTGGTTCTTATTTACAACATTTATGTTCTATATGTCAGTTAAAAACAACTATTATGTTACATTTTAGGGCTACATTGGAAAATAAAACGTTAATATGTAAATGGTGGCATATAACGCGACGCAAAAGTGTATTTACAACTAAATAGTGTTATTATAGGTACGGGTATTACTGTTATGCTGTTGGGGTTAAACACACGCTGATGTCGCTGATATATGACCGATTAGACGTATATCAGCTGTCGTATAAGTTTATATATCACAGGTCAGCTCCATTGGTGACAGATATACCACGAGTGATACTGCGATGACATAGAAACTTTGCTAGTTGGGTTACCAATCTATCTATCTATATCTATATCTATATTATATTATCTATATATATATAACTCAAAGGTGACTGACTGACTGACTGACATAGTGATCTATCAACGCACAGTCCAAACCGCTGGTTCTAGATATTCCAAATTTGGCACGTAGGTTCCTTATAAGGTCTAGGGGGGCGCTAAGAAAGGATTTTTCAAAATTCATCCCCTAAGGGGGTGAAATGGGGGTCCAAAATTTGTATGGGGAAACAAGATTAGTTAGTCTATTTTATTCGAAACTTCACAGAAGTATTCCTAACAATAAATGAGTAAATACGTATTGCAGGTTTTTTGAGAATTCAACCCCTAAAAGGGGGAAATATGGTCAAAAAGTCTGAAAATCAACATGGGTATTATAAAACAACAACGATTTTAAAATCCGACGTGGCGGACGTGAAATACCATCTCCCCTGTTAGGGTACAATGGGGTTGAAATGTCTAAATATCCATATGGGTGTCGTTTATGTGATTTTTTGGGACGTTAATTAAGAAAATGGCATCGATTTTGAAATTTAATATTGTGGACATGAAAATTCTTGAAAGTATTTGTGCCAATTTGCAATCTTCTTCTAAATATATAAAAGAATAAACTGACTGACATATCAACGCACAGCCCAAACCGCTGGTTCTAGAGATTCCAAATGTGGTACGTAGGCTCCTTATAAGGCATAGGGATGCATTTAGAAATAATTTTTAAAAATTTACCTCCTAAGGGGGGAAATGGGGTTCAAAGTTTGTATGGGAAACGAGATTAGTTAGAGAGAGATACAGAACGTTTTAGCATAGGAAACATAAAAGGGTTCTACACCATTCAACTGTTTATTAGCCCATTCACGCCCCCTGCCCGCTCCTCCCTGTCCCCTTAGTCGTCTATCCTGCATAATGTCAAGCTTTCGAGCTATAATAACCGGTTGTATGGAGTGAGCACTCTATGCCAGGGACCGGAACCGGTAACCATTAAAGGGGTATTAGATAGGGTATTTGATAGGGTTGTTTTTAAAAACCCTAACAATTCGGTAAGCGTATCGTTGACTTACCCAAACGAAAGGCTAACCATAGGCTAACCAGTTACCCAGCATATGGTTTCCCTATCGATAGGGTTTTTCAAATGCGATTAAGCTATTTTAAACTCTGTGACCAATACATTTGGCTTATTTATTATTCGAGCACCCTACGAGCGTATAGCTGCCGGTGTGGTGGCACGATCGAGCCTGCACACAAACAAGAAACTTTATGCATATGTTTTCGTACTTACGCCTTTGACCTAGACGCTATTATTGCTTGTTAGT